>JARCFY010000018.1:4800000-6000000 GCA_029233225.1 Lepidodactylus listeri | reverse complement strand
CTTAATAAAAAGACATATCCTCCAGTAACAAACCCATATTCAAAAACCTTTTAAGAGACGATTACAGAAATAAGTCCAATGTGTCGAAATTAAATGAAACACAGAAGATCTAGATTTAGGTTCAATCCATTAGGAGCTATTGAGTTCTGTTTGGAAATCCACATAGCTTCTTGTTGAAGGAGAATCTTATTTACACCCACAGAATTTTAACTGCGGTTCACATATTTAAATATAACAAAAAATCTTAAAGAGTCTGCATCATGTTGATTTTGTACAAAATGATCCACAAGGGGGGGCCTCTGCAATTCTATTCCTTATCCGAGAATGGTGTTCCAAAATCCTAGACTTTACTGCCCTGAGGATCGTCTGATTGTCTGCACCACCACCCCAACGTGCAATCGCCTGATCATCTGCACCCCCCATTTGTGGCCATCCAGGACAACATCCCCAGAACTGCAGGCCGAGTGGAGAGGTATGAATGCAGCTGCAGTGGTTCCTGAAGGGGTTCTGCTTGATAGCTGCAGACAATGTTGTTCAGCCATGCTGAAGCTTCATCAGAGTGGCTCCACCCGCCCACCCCCAAGCAGCCTCCTGTTCCCTCCCTTGCACTAGTAGCTTGTGGGCCACATAAGAGCCCTGGACGGCTCTTGTGATACCCTGGTGTTAGATATCGCAATTTTATATGCTAAGTAAGTTATAAATGATTATAAAGGAATTAAAGTTAATAATAAAATTTCCAGAATTTTTTCATTTCTAGATTCAAGGATTACGGGATATAAAGCAGTACAGTCAGACAGCATAAGATGACCAACGGAACAACACAATAGTACTAGGATTACAGAATTAGAGAAAAATGTGTATGGCAAATCCTAAGGCAAAAGAAACAATACAGAAAGGGGATTACAAGGTAAAAACAATGCAGGAAAAGCAGGGGATACCAACAATAATAATTGCAGTGGACTACAATCTTATTCCATTATAAAGGGGCCCTACTGAGCTGTTCCATTCTATAGGACTCTTAACTCTTTTTTAAAAAAGGCCCTCTTGAACATAGGGCTCGAGCCTCCCCCGAAATTTCCCGGGGGGGACTGAGCCCCCCCTGGGAAAATGTAGCGCCTGCTGCTGCACCTCCCAGGGCCCTTCCGAGGCCGGCAGCTGCTGCTGCCGGTGCCTCTCCCCCCCCCCCCCCACCTGGCCACTCTTCCATCCTTCCCTCTCCCTCCCTCTTTTCCCGGCAAAGGAAGAGGAAAGGAGTGGGGGGGGGGGAGGCCCTGGCAGCAGCGGCTGGCAGGCCTCGGAAGGGCCTGGGGAGGCGCGGAGGTTTCCCGGCGGGGGGGGGGGCATCGCCCCAGCGAGCGCGTGTGCAAAGCGCGCACACTAAAGAGCCCCCGCCCCCCCGGAATTTACAAAAGTCTACGCCCCTGCTTTTGAACATTATTGTTTTCCAAGCAGGGACTGGAAAGATCCCCTATAGAAGCCAAATTAATGGATCAGCTTAATGGATCGATAGACCAACCATGGTTCAACAGGAATGTTCAGGCTATTCTAGCCTTACTGAAACAAAACACACACATTCAAACAAAACCTTGGTTATCAGCAAAAAGGTTGCCCCAAAAGCACAGTAAACTGTATCCATCTCTGTCTATCCCAGCAGAAAGAAAGAAAAATATGTGGTTGCCCTGCTGTTCTGTTCTCTCTGTCCCTATTCTTTGCCACCCTTCTCACTCTCTCTCATGCACACAGAGGACTGGATCCTTCACCATCATTACAGGTCTTCCTGGCTTTCCCCTCCCCCTGCAGTCCTTTCCAACCCATGGAGTAGTAGCAGTGTGGGTCAGGAGGCCACAATGCAGTGCAGTGGTGGGAGAGGTGAAACCATTCCTTCCCATCGGTTGAATCCTCCTTGCAGAAGAGAGAGGAGGGAGCTATTTTACAATCTTCCCCACCCCCATTACAGCCTCTCAATTCACATGGCTGTCATTCAACATGGGTCCTGCAATCCCAGGAAAGGACTGCTTGGGAGGAAAAGAAAGCTGGAAAAATCGGTGACAGTGGCTCTGCTGAAGGATCATAGGATCCAAGTAGGATTGCCAGCCTCCAGGCGGGGCCTGGGGATCTCCCGCTTTTGCAACTGATCTCCAGCTGACAGGAATCAGCTCCCCTGGAGAAAATGGCTGCTTTGAAGGGTCGACTCTATAGAATTGTACTATGCTGAGGCCCCCCCCCTCCCCAAGCCCTGCCCGATCCTGACTCCACCCCCAAAGTCTCCAGGTATTTCCCAACCCAGACTTGGCAACCCTAGATCCAAGCCATATGAACGAAGACAGGATTTGCATGAGGACTGTATGGTGACACATTTGGACAGGCTTCCACATTACTAGAAGAGAGGCAGGAAGGGAAGACAGCAAAGACTAGCAAAGACTGGGGGATATAACAGAAAGTGTTGGGGGGGCTGTACTTTCCCCATTTTTCCTGAGGACTTTCTCTTCAGTTTTTCTGATAGGGAACTGGGGGGAAATTTGGGGAGCACTGGGGAAAATAACTCCTATGATTTTTTTTCTTTGAAATGAGTGAAATCTTGGATTATTTTGTTTATTTGTACAAAACTAAGGTATTTATGCTTTTAAATTCCATAAATATGCCAATTAATACAATGCTGTACATGAATTAAGTTATAAATTATGCTTTCTGTATTGTTAAAGAAGCAAAATAGGTTAAGGTTTGCTGGGAAACTAAATATTGCATATACTTCAATTTCCCCCTGAATTTCTTTTTGTTAAATAAACAAATATTATTTTCTGTGGCTTCATAAGTTCCAGAAATGTTATATATCTGCTGATAGTTCATTCCTGTGCTTATACTGGTCAGCACAGGGTTGCCAGCTCCCAGTTGGGAAATTCCTAGAAAAGGGGGGGGGGCAGAGCTGGGGATGCTGAGTTTGGGAGGGGGAGGAGCGCAGCAGGGTGTAAATGCCCTGGACCTTCACCCTCCAAGGGAAGTCATCTCTGTCATCTAGAGATCAGTTGTAATTCTGGGTGCTCTACATGCCCCACCTGGAAGGCTGGCAAACCTAGGTACGCACCTTCTTCCTGCGCTTAAAGCCAGTGACGTTCTGACCATTTAGGTCACACCTCTCTCCTAGACAAAAGTTGCACACAGCAAGGCTTTACAAAAGAGAGCATCAGCTCAAAAGATTCCACATCTATTTGCAACATACGAGAAGGTGGACTATGCAAGGACTTACCACCAACATCCAAGTCTACTTTGTAGCCAACAGAATGGGTGTGAATTGTTCCCAGGGTGTGGTCCCCAACCCTGTTGCCATAGTCCAGCCCATCACCAAAGAGGAAAGATGAGCTTATATAACCTGTGGCTTGGACTTTGCTCTCAATGCCACCATTTGGATGGAACACAAAGTCCCAGACATAATCGTAGTTGCCCAAGGTAGCCACAGAGCGCAAAACCAGTGCAGTGGCAGGCAGACCCCCATAGCAGAGCAATGGACGCCTGGAGTAATGACGTCGAAGTGGAGTCCCCGTGGCCTGCTCGAAAACACAGAGGGCATCTCGGGTAACAGTGGGCCTTTGGGCTTGAGCTAGAAAGCAAACATCAAGGTAAGTAGCAGAATAAGGGCAGTCGACCCCGCGTACAAGGGAGTGTGTGAGCCTTCCAATTCCGAAGCTCCCGTCCATGTACCGGGTTGACATCCCACCAGGACTATTGGAGCCATAGGTTGACATGGCATCCTGCACACTCAGCTCATAGACAATCCTTTGGCCACGGAATCGGATATCAAACAGACGCAGCCCTCTGCTGATGTCCATCCTGTAGGCAAAGCTCCATGATGAAGAGACAACTTGGTTGTTTCTCACACTGTGACGTGGCCCAGAAGGCTTGTAATAAAAAGGGCCAAATCCTGTAGGCTGCACTCTGGGTTTCAGAGAGGAAAAGTCCCCATCAGCTGGGACCCTCCTGATCATCTCCACGGGCACATGCCCCTTTGTGAATTCTCTCTCCAGCTGTGCCATATCCCAGTAGTACTGGCCATTGTAGAACACTTTCTTCACTCCCCATTCAGAGATATCCAGGCTGCTGTGATCTAATAGCACCTCCAGCCCTACTGGGTGTAAAAAGTAGCCAGTTACATTCTGGAACAGGACCAGCCACGTGGCACGGTCCCCGGATTCCAGTCCATGAGGGGTTGTGACCATTGCGGCCAGATTGCTCCCATCATAACTCAGTACCTCCTGCATGAAGCTCGGGGCTGTGGGGAGCACCACGTGGTGCAGAACATGCATCATCTGCTTGAATTCAGCATCTAGCAGGGGCCTGCGACAATAGGGTACGTGCCCTCCATACTTCTGCTGAGTCACATCCTGGTGATACGTTGGCTCTGGGAGCGGGCCCACCACATACTCTGTGACATTTGGATCTGGCTGGTTTCCAAAATATACCACAACCAGTGCCTGCCGAAGGGGACGGCTTCCGCCATGATCTAAGAACAAGAGAGACTCTGCTTTGGGTGGCAGCTGCAAGTCAACGGAATAAATGCAGTTATCGGAAGGGCTGGCATGAGAAGCATCTTCTAAACGTATCCCGAGGTTGGACTTCAAGAACTGCATCACCTGGAGCACCTCCTCTTGTGTCAGATCAGCAAAGATCCAGCTCTGGTCACTGTGCAGATGCTCCAGGGAGCCTTTCATCTGATCGTCACAGCTGGGGTGCTTCTCCCTTGGAAGCAATAAGATGCAAACTAAGGCCAAAGCGGCAACCAGGACCAGAAGCAGCCAGAGGAGGGCAGTTTTCAGATCCATGCTGGCAGCAGAGAAGAGTCAAGGAGCTGGGCAGAGGCCTCCCAGCTCCAGGCAGCATCCCTGAACTGTGGAGGAGGAGGGAGGAGTCTAGGGCTTGCAGGGGGTCAGCAAAGGCAAAAAGGAATTCCTGGTCATCACGCCTTACCAAAAGATGTCCGTCCTTTGGCAGAAGCATATGCTTAGAGAATGACTAACTCACCACCCCCCCCCATTTCCATAAACGGCTACTCCCAGCTTTTCAAAAGAACTACCTGACGATGTGTCAGACCAAGGAGAGGCTACTTCACAGAAGAGCTGCAGCGAGTGCCCTCTCAGCTACCCCGGCTGAGCTGCATCTCTGCAGCAGTTGGGTAAACACACCTCTGCACCCTCCGAGTGATCCACATTCCCCCCAGGATGAGGCACAGGAGCTGGTGGGCAAAACAGAGACCCCAAGAAGCTGCTGGTGGACTGCGGATGGCATTTCCCTTCTTCCATCAGCCTTTCTCGGGCAGAGAGCCCATGCTGACCTCCCTATATGAGAATTCCATCCTGCTGCAAGACGAATGCTTCAGGCAGTTTGTGTCTCCAGTTGGGGAAAGATAAACACAAACACACCCGTCCAGGAGACATGGTGCGGCAATTTCCACTCCTGGTTCCAGCCTGCGTCCACCTTGGTTTCCTGAAACCTCTCATTTTCAGTGACTGCACCCTGTCTTCCTTCCAAGGGCAGGTCGTTGTCCCCATATGCCCTGGTTCCATCTTGGATCAAAAAACCCACTCCTCTTCCTGGCAACTCCTTCACTGAACATGAGTCCTTGGTACTGGCTCAGTACTGTCTGAGCACTCCGTATCCTGGTCTGCCATCCGTTGCCTGCAAAAGAATACATCTCACTCCACTCTTTAATTTTGAGGCCATTCCTTCTGTTTACTAGCACAGCAGATAATTTAAGATGGAAGGTTGTGCAACATATTCCTTCTGGGACAAAAGGGACACCCCACACAAATCAGTTATCACTTGTTTGGATTTTTAGCCCACACAAACCCTGACAGCTCAGGTAAGGTGACATCATTTAAGAAAATCATTAACAAAATACACACACTTAACTGTAATGTATTTGATTTTTTAAAAATAGCTATTTGAAAATAATAAAGACTCTTCACCCCCATTTACCTTTGCTCGCAGAAGGCAAGGCCATGCATCTTTTCAGCAGAGGCTTGGTCAATGGTCTCCAGGGAGTCCCATAGCTGAGGAGCTTTTGGCAGGCTGCCCCGAGGCCCCGCCGGCAGTTTGCTGCCAGCTGGAAGGCTGTGGGGGAACATCTGAAGAAGAAGTGTGCATGCACATGCAAAAGCTCATACCATGAATACAGCCTTGTTGGTCTTGAAGGTGCCTGACTAGACTCAGACATTGTTCTGCTGCTTCAGACCAACAAGGCTACCTCCCTGAAGATCTAGTCTAATATAAAAGTCAGTTATTCAAGGCTGTGTAGACACACCTGCAGTTATAAGAAATCACCAGTAGAAAGAGCTGTGCTACTCTGTTAGGGTGGCCAGGACCGAGCTGCCTTTACTCCTGACGACTAGAGAGCTCTGGACTGAAACCAAAAGGTAAGACTGTCACCCTGTTCTACACAGTGGGGTTCATGGAATGCATGACAGTACTTGGCTGCTTAAAACATGACAGTACTTGGCTGCTTAAAACAAGAGCTGGTCAACTAACAGGCTAACCTTCCCAGTGTTAATCGGTGGCATGCAAGAACTTGCGCATATAAGAGGAGTTCATGTATGGGCAAGTGAAATCGGTAGACATTTGATCACAGGGACCTATTCCTCACTGCTGATCCTAACTCAGCTGGCATATTCCTTCCAAGCCGTGGTTTTCACTCTGCAAGGGCAAATCTGGCAATTCAGCATTCTGGCTTCTGGACCTTCTGTGGCATTTCTAAGAGAAGAGTCCATTTCTAGCCTTTATGGTGGCACAGGAAACCTCAGGAGCAAGCAAGAGCAAGCAAGAGGCAGCCTGTCAAAACTTTGCCTCCCTTCCAGCAGCTCCTGTTCTCCTCAGCCCAGCCCTTACAATGACCTTCTTCCTGCTCAGCTCACCAGCAGAACTTAGGGAGCAAGCCGAGGCAGGTCTACTCAGAAATAAGTCCCAGATGATGTACTTGGGCTGATTCGCAGGAAAGTATATATAGAATCATGTGTAAGGTCACCAGCTGCCGGGAATAAAAAGTATCCTGACCCTTTGGCATGGAAGTGCCCCCCCCCCTTTTCTAAAGAAGCAGGCGACCCTGCTACCCGATCCCCTTCTGCTTCCTTTCCACCTCCCCCCCCCCTCCCTTAACCAGCAGGCAAGTGTCAGGGTTGGTAAATTTCTACCACCACTAACCTGACATTTGCAGAGGTCCAAGTAGCTAGACCTCCCACCCTCCCTGTCGGAGGAAATGTTTTTAATGGTACTGTGGCAGCAGTGCAATGCCCTTTCCGGCAAACATGTCTCCACTTAGCTGTCTTTTTTCTAGACTGGAAAGTCCCAGACTCTCCAGCCATTCCTAATAGGAAAGGTGCTCCAACCCCTAATCTTGTGTTATGTCCACTGACCACCACCAGGCGCCAGCGACATGCAGTCTGAGCTTGGCTCTGGGAAGCAATAGGGACCAAGGATGCTGAACCACCTCAAGTTCACCAGTAGGGACTTTGGTAGGATATTCAAACCCTCCAATAGAACTGTGGGTGTGTCTTAGGTGGGTGTATATAGCTGGCCACATTGGCCGGCATGTTGTTGTTGTTGTGTACCAATAAACTATGAGCTGATCATCACGCTGTTGTCCAGCTTCTCCATGCGTTGAACCCAGTATGCAACATTGGCAATGAAGGTGGGATCCCACTGAGCAAGCTGGGCTGCCAGGGCCCCAAGGAAGATGAAGACCTCCGCCGCTGCTCCAGCCAATGAGCACCCAAGGCGAGCAGGCTGCTTCCACACCACAACTGTGCAGCACGATGGCAGTTGCTCCGGGAGCGGGACTTGTGCCTCCATTCGAGCCTACGTGCCCTCAGCAATGGGAAGCCTGGGTGAGGGACTCAAGTCCATCCCGATTTTCTATCAGGTTACTGAAGAGGAACGGAAGAGGGGTCTCCTCATCAGCTTGTGCAGCCCCACCACTGTCAAGCTGGCCCGAAATCTGCTCTCTCCTACCAAGCTAGCTGAAGCCACATTCGAGCAGATCGTCAAGGTGCTCCAGGACCACTTTGTTCCTCGGCCATCGGAGATCGCATGCCACGTGGCATTCCACTACCGGCTGCAACAACTGAGAGAATCCGCCACGAAATACCTGGTGGAGCTCCGCAGGCTTGCCTCCAAGTGCAGCTTTGGGGCCCCGCTGGAGATGGCCCTCCATGACCGGTTACTCTGTGGCCTACGGGAGGAGAAGCTCTGGCAACGCATCATGGAGGCAGAGACTTGCACTCTCACCTCCATCCTCTCCACCACCAGTGCTTCGGAGAGGTCGCATCCGCCCATGACCAGATCCTCTGCCAGTCAACGCGTGGCAGCCAAACACCAGGCAAGCACCAACCCCATCGACTCTGACGGGGAAGAGGTCCACCAAACCCAACAGCCCACCAGGAGGCAAGATCCCGGGGTTGCACCATGCTCCGTCCCTGTCCAGGAGTCTGCCAGACTGGAGTGCACCAGCTGCAGGGATCAGCATGATTGGAAGATGTGCCAGTTCTGGGATGCCACTTGCCAGAGCTGCGGTCGCTCCGTCCATATAGCACGCATTTGCCATTCCAGGGGGTCCCAAACTCCGACGACAACACAGCCAACTCAGTGCCACCAGACCTCCACGCACCATGAGGATGACACTGCCCCAGAAGAACTCTACCTCCGTGCGAGCGAACAGGTACTGTGGCTTCCAAGCCACACCTCAGCCCCCAAAATCCAGGTCCGGGTTAAAATAGAGGGGTCCCCCTGCTCCATGGAGTTAGACTCCAGGTCCGCGGCCTCCATCATCTCGGTGGAGACCCTAAAAAGACTGTCCAAATGGGGGGCCCTGCTTGCGTCCCTCACCCATGAACCTGGTGGACTTTCAGCAGAACCGTGTTCTGATACGGGGTGTGGGGAGTTTCTGAGTCCAGTACCAGGGTTTCAACAACTACCTGGACGTAATCATAGTTGAGGGCAACCTGGTCAGCCTTTTGGGCCATGCTTGGTTTGCCCCACTGGGAATCTCTGTCACGACTGAGCCTCTGGCTTGAGACAGAGCTGCAGCCGGCAGGCGTGCAGACCAGAGTCCTCGGGTTACAAGGCAAGCGTTATCAACAGTCCGGGAGTCACAACCATAAATCAGTCAGCCGAAGGATTAAGCAGAAGAATCGTCAACAGGAATGCCAGGAGTCAGAGCTGGAGAGTATGAAAGCCAGGAGTCAGAGGTAACAGGGATCACAACAGAAAGACAAGCCAAAGTTCAAATACCAATCCGTAGTCCAAAATGCCAAGTCCAGGGTCAGAAGTCCGAGAGTCCAGCAGCCGGGTTCAGGAACAGAGTTCAGAAGGGTGCAGGGCTAGGTCACGTCGATGACGAGCGTTCTTTGCCAGCACAATTTGTCGGGCGTTGACAGGCTGCTGATAACGTGTGCTGGCTCATTAACCAATTAGCAGCCGCCGGCCACGGCCCAGCATCTGCTAGTACTCTGGGCTGATAGATCTCCTGGCCCTCATGCGTGCCTCACTCCTTCTGTCTCTTAATTCCTGGCGTCTCCTTTCACGGAGACGCCTGACAGGTGGAGGTGATGACTCGGGGCTATGGTTTTTTCCAGGAGGAGCCTGATGGGTCTCAGGTGCTTGACCAGTCCCCGGTGGCTCCTGTTGCTGGCTTAACTCCTCTGGACATACGTCCAGGTCCGTTAAAGGAGCCTGATCTTGCTCTGCAGGGGCTGGGTCAGGAGCAGGGTCAGGAGCAGGCATGACACTATCCCCCCTTCAGGCCCCCCCTCATCCAAACCACCTGGCTTGTCCGGGTAGGCCTCATGGAATTGCCGGAGCAAGTCAGGGGCGTGCACGTGGGTAGCCGGTTCCCAGGAACGATCCTTGGGGGAATAGCCCTTCCAGTCTACGAGGTACTGGAGGCGACCTCGGTGCAGCCGGGAGTCCAGGATCTGGTGGACCTCGTACTCCTCATCATCCACCAAGATCGGTGGTGGAGGCGCCAGGGGGACATCGCAGTTGGGGTCTGGGGCAGGAGGGAGCGGTAGAATACAGGGTGCACCCGGAGATGGGCCGGCAGGCGTAGCCGAAAGGCCACAGGATTGACTTGAGCCTCGATTGAGTACGGGCCGATGAACCAGGCAGTCAATTTGGGGGAACGGCCAGGGGTCCGGAGGTACCGAGTAGACAGCCACACAAGATCCCCGACCTGGAGAGGCGGCCCTTCTTGGCGGTGCCGATCTGCGGCCTGTTTATACGTGTCTTTGGCGCGTTGGAGCTGGGCACGAAGCAGGGCATGGAGAGCGTGGAACTCATCTATCCGGTCATCAGCTGCTGGGACATCGGAGGAGGGGCCGACTGGAGGGAAGAAACGGGGATGCTGACCGTAGTTGGCCACAAACGGCGTGGTCTGCGTGGAATTATGCACTGCGTTGTTATAGGCGAATTCAGCCAGTGGCAGCAGGGAGGCCCAGTTATCCTGCTGATACGTGGTATAGCAGCGCAGGTACTGCTCTAGGGTGGCGTTGGTGCGTTCCGTCTGGCCGTCAGTTTGGGGATGGTATGCGGAGGATAGGTGAATTTCAGTTCCCAGACCTTGATGGAAGGCTTGCCAGAAGCGGGAGGTGAATTGCGGGCCCCGATCCGAAATGATCTGCGTTGGTAATCCGTGCAGGCGGAAAACCTGGGCCAGGTAGAGCTGGGCAGTCTCTGGTCCCGAAGGAACTTTGGCACAGGGGATGAAGTGAGCCATTTTGGTGAATAGATCCACCACTACAAAAATGCACGTGTGTCCCTGGGATCGAGGTAGGTCTACAATGAAGTCCATGGACACAATATCCCAGGGACCGGAGGGAACGGGGAGTGGATGCAGGAGACCGGAGGGCTTGGCAGGCACGTTTTTGGCCCGACGGCAAACATCACATGAGCTCACGTACCGACTGACGTCTGCTCGAACACGGGGCCACCAAAAGTCCCTGGTCAGCAGATGGGCTGTCTTGTGTTGGCCAAAATGCCAACTCCTTCTGTCTCTTAATTCCTGGCGTCTCCTTTCACGGAGACGCCTGACAGGTGGAGGTGATGACTCGGGGCTATGGTTTTTTCCAGGAGGAGCCTGATGGGTCTCAGGTGCTTGACCAGTCCCCGGTGGCTCCTGTTGCTGGCTTAACTCCTCTGGACATACGTCCAGGTCCGTTAAAGGAGCCTGATCTTGCTCTGCAGGGGCTGGGTCAGGAGCAGGGTCAGGAGCAGGTATGACAATCTCCATCAAGGGAGTAAAGCAGTGTGCCCCATGGGATTTTAGCGATGCCTGTGGCGAGTTTCCATCTGTCTTTGACAGAACCCTGGGCCACTACACAACCCCCCTGTGTTCCTGCAACTTGACCCCACGGTGGCACCCATCTGCATGCATTCCCAGAAGGTCCTGTTTGCCCTGCAGCCGAAAATTGATGTGGAGCTGAACCACCTCGTGGCGCAAGGGGTCCTGGAACCAGTCTCCCATGCAGCCTGGGAGACCCCCTAGTCACCCCCGTGAAACTGAACGGGGACATCCGCATCTGTGCAGACTATAAGTGCATGCTTAACAAGGCTCTTCAAGACCACGCATGCCCAGTCCTGGTTGTGAGCCACGTGCTGGCCACTTCGGCAGGGGCGAAGATCTTCAACAAACTAGATCTCACCCAGGCATATCAACAGCTTCCCATGGACGAGGCCATGGCCGCCACACAAAGCATCGTCATGCACCTGGGAGCCTCAAAATAAAGAGGCTGCAGTTTGGGTTGAGCATCGCCCCGGGTCTCTTCCAACATTTCATGGACTCTCTTTTGAAAGGGATTCCAGGCGTCACACCATTCTTTGACAATGTGCTGATCGCCATGACCATGCCGGATAACTTCGCCTCCTGACTGTGCTCCATTCTCCACTGTTTCCACGAGGCCAGGCTCAAGGTGAAGAGGGAGAAGTGCCTCCTCAGGGTCCCCTCCATCGACTTCTTGGGCTTCACAGTTGATGCAGAAGGCCTCCACCCAGCAAGGGATAAGATAACGGCCATTGTTGAGGCTTCTCTGCCCAAGTCCAAGGCAGAGCTCCAGGCGTTCCTAGGCCTCCTGAACTTCTACCACACCTTCCTCCCCCACAAGGCGGTAGTAGCTGAGCCCTTGCACCACTTACTGGACAAAAATGCCCCCTGGTCTTGGGGCCCTCGCCAGGCTGCCGCATTCAAGGGTGTCAAGGCACTCTTACTCTCTAACGTGGTGCTGGCTCATTTTAATGAATCACTGCCGGTGATTCTGGCCTGTGATGCCTCCCCCTATGGCGTGGGCACTGTGCTGGTTCACCAGTAGGTGCCGGTCGCCTACTATTCCCAGACGCTGTCAGCTGCGGAGCAGAACTACGCCCAGATCGACTGCAAGGGCCTGGCGATCATGGCTGGTGTGAAGAAATTCCACAATTTCATCTACAGCTGGCCCTTCACCATTGCTATGGACCATTGCCCTCTTCTCGGCCTCTTCGCAGCGGATAGGCAGACACCGCAGGTCCTCTCCCCGCGGGTCCTTCAATGGTCCATTTTCCTGTCGACCAACAGCCAGGCAGAGCAAATGGTCTGGACCGCAAAAGAAGCCCTCAGCCACATTACAGAGGGCAACTGGGAATTCTGTCTGGCCCGCTTCCTTTTGGCACAATGGACAATGCCAAACCCAGTCAGCAGGCGCTGCCCAGTGGAACTCCTTTTTTTTTTCCTAATTGACTTTTTATTAATTTTTTCCAACTTTTCAACAAAAACAATAACATTTGAGTATTACACTCTTGAACAATAATATGTATTCATTTCAAGAAAGCATTACAAAACAGAGTAAGTAACCACAAACTTTCTTATACTATACCATAACAATTTGTACTAATAAAAAAAATCATAAACACTAATCATATTTTGAACATTTGCAACAATATACTTCAAAAATAAATCATACTTTTATACTGTGGGTTATCTGGAAGAATATTTTTCACTAACATAAAACTTATCACACCCAGTGGAACTCCTGATGAGCCAAGAGCCCACTATCCTACTGGACAGACTGCACAGACCGAACCAAGGGAGGCTCCAAGGGGGTTCTTCCCAGAAGACCCAGGGTACATCTGCAACTTCAGTAAGGGCTCCCTTTGGCTGCCTGGCCAAATCATTCACCCCACAGGACCCATGTTGTACAAGGTCTCAACTGAAGATGGCCAGGTCCTGCAGAAGCACATCAACCAGCTTAGGAGACGCCTGCTTCCAGCCTCAGCGGATGTCCATGCTCCGGAAAACAGTGACAGAGGCCTGCCGAACCACCCCGGACTCAACTCTCCCGATGAGAGGATCATGGAGCAGGCTCCCGTCCCAGCTGCTGAACCGGACATCAGGATGCCAGCCTCCATCCTGGCACCAGAAGAAGTTTCTCCGCCACCACAGCTGAGTATACAGGTGGGTCTGCCTGAATGGGTTCTGGAAGCCCCGGTTCCCACTCCATGGCGTTCCTTGCGGGAGCATCGGCCCCCAGCCTATTTACAGGACTATGTCACATAGGCTAGGCTCAAACTACGGGGGGAGGGGTGTTATGTCCACTGACTACCACCAGGCTCCAGCAACGTGCAGTCCGAGCTTGGCTCTGGGAAACAATAGGGACCAAGGATCCTGAACCACCTCGAGTTCACCAATAGGGACTTTGGCGAGAGATTCAAACCCTCCAACAGAACTGTGGGTGTGTCTTAGGTGGGTGTATATAGTTGGCCACATCGGCCGATTTGTTGTTGTTGTTGTTGTTGTTGTTGTTGTGTACCAATAAACTATGAGCTGATCATCATGCTGTTGTCCAGCTTCTCCACGCATCAAACCCACACAACATCTTGGTGGTCCTTTTTTATACTTTTTCCAGCTCTGCGATATTCCTTTTAAGATGTGGCCACCAGAACTGTTTACAATATTCCAAATGAAGCCATCCCATAGCTTTATGCAAAGGCAAAGCAGCCATTTTCTCCAAGTAAACTTCTCTCTGTCGCCTGGAGATCAGTTGTAATAGCAGGAGATCTCCAGCCACCACCTCGAGGTTGGCAGCCCTTTTAAAAATGGTAACGAAACCCAGTGGACATTTGAGAATCTACAGTGACTGCAGAAGGTTAAATTTTGGGGGGTTAGGAATGCCCTAAGTACCTTTCAAAGCACTGTTGATGACCTCAAAAGAGTATTGAAAACTGAAGACATCCTTGCCTATCTAGATGACTTCATTTGTCTGGAAAGGATTCTGAAACTATTTGAAGAGTTTGGATTTAAATTGGAATAGGTAAGCTCCAGCTTGCAAAAACTGCACCATGTTCCTGGGACATCTTGTCAGTAAAAAGGTGCTGGAGCGCCAACTGCAAACACCGGATGTGATGAAGAACTGGAAAATGCCAGCCGCTGAGGAGGCGACACAAAGATTCCTTGGGATTTGTAAAAGATTCCTCAGACAAGGCAGTACCTCTGTGCCAGTTAAGAGAGAACAGTGCCAGGTGGAAAGCAGAGCATCGGGCAGCTTCTGAGTCAATGAAGGAGGGTCTGCTAACTGATGCAGTCCTTCAGTTCCCAGCTCTGTCTCACCCGTTTATTGTAACTTGCGGTGCCCCAAAGGTTGCTGGCAAGACTGGTTCTGGAGGCTGTTCTGCAGAGTGCTTGAAAACCTTTTATTAAAATTTGTCCTCTAACAACTATGTTACAGTACACTTTGGGTGAATGGAGGCTCTCCACTCAAGGGCTGCTCATAAACTACACCACTGAATTTGCTGCCTATCATAAGCAGCTTACGTCTTACTGACAGGCACTGCCAGTTTGGTGTAGTGATTAAGTGTGCAGACTCTAATGTGGGAGAACCGGGTTTGATTCCCCACTCCTCCACTTGCCCCTGCTGGATGACCTTGGGCAAGCCATAGCTCTGTACCAGCTGTTCTCTCAAGGACAGTTGTCTCAGAGCTCTCTCAGCCCCACCGACCTCACAGGGTGTCTGTTGTGGGGAGGGGAAGGGAAAGGAGTTTGTAAGCTGCTCTGAGACTACAAGTGAGTGAAGGGTGGGGTATAAATCCAATCTCTTCTTCTTCTTCTTCTTCTTCTTCTTCTTCTTCTAGCAGATGGTCCAGGACACAAATTTAATAGCTGTCAATATACCTGTCTGTGCTTCAGTTTGCCTGGAGGCCTCATGCCTCTCAGCCTGCCTGAGTCTGCAAAGCCTTGTGGTCTCTATCCTCTCCACACTCTGCCTCCAAATCTCCAGGAATTTCCCTAGCTACAGTTGGCAACTCTATCACGATGTCACTTTCCAGTCACTTCCACCCCAACCACCATTTTCTGCGACATCACTTCCTCCTTTCAAAATGCCGCTCAGCCCTGACTCACGTTTCGCCTTGCTCCCCCTTCTCAAATCTGAGAGTCAGATTAGTAAATAGTCTCACCGCCAAATTCTACAGCAAATTTAAACCCCAGCATCATCAGGTTTACACCAATCTAGAAGTCACTTGCCTTTTACCAATTTCCCCACTTTTAGTTTCTACTGCCTATCTTTCTGACGTTTCCCCAAAACTTGCCAATTTGGTTTATACTGTAGTTGTTTTTACTTCTAGTTTGATTGATTTGCTGCTTTGACATATGGTTGTGGATGTTTTTTACTGCTGTCATTAGTTTTATGCTTGCTAGATTTATTGCTTATTTTAATTACTGCTTATTATTTTTTGGTTTATGTTTTTTTTACATTAGCCACCGCTAGGCAATTTTGCAGAGGTGAGCACAACCATCTATATATCTAATAGCCAAGGCACCCGCTGCGTGTGGATATCTAAATCCGCACATCCGGGGCACCTAGGGCTCCCTGCACATGCTCTGGGAACTTTGTGGTGGCCCAGCGGCTGAGAGCCACTGAGGCCTCGCCACTGGTGCCCGTGGGGAGTGGATTGGCGGGCCTGGTGACTGAGAGCTGCTTAGGCCTTGCCATCAGTGCCTGTGTGTGTGGGGGGGGGAAGATTGGCAGGCCCGGGCCTCGCCGTTGTGCTGGGGGGCGGGGGAGAAGGCTCACTTGCAGGTGCTTCCTCCTCCTCGACATGGAGCTCCTTCCCCTCCCCTGCAAGTATCGCGGTCCTCCTTCTTGTCTATATTCTAATTCCCAAAGGGGGGGGGGTTGTGCGGATACTTATTTCTGCCAACAGAGGGCTCACTCTCCCCCAACAGGTTTTCCTACATAGTCTTCCTGGGTCTGCAGAAAAAATCCAAAAAGTAAAGAAAACCCTTCAGGGACTGTTGAATTCCCCCCAATACCTTTTGAAATGGCCTCTGCAGGGATCTAACTCCAGGCATCAATGGTGAATGATTAGAACGTTGTGGGGGGCCCCTTCTAACTGGCTCTGTCAGTAAAGGGGAGGGGGAAGGGCCCTTTCCTGGCCTATTTTGGCCTCTGAGCCTTGGGGCCAGACCGGACGAGGGTTGCCAGTGCCAGGCTGGGGAATTCCTAGAGATTTTGTGGTGGACTCTAAGGAGGGCTGGGTTTGGGGAAGGGAGAGGCCACAGATGGGAATAATGCCACAGATTCCACCCCCCAAAGAAGCCATTTTCTCCTGTGAGACAGACCTCTGCTGTCTAGAGTCCAGTTGTAATTCCGGGGTGGGGGGTGTCTCAAGGCCCCACTTGGAGATTAGCAACCTCCAAGGCCTGGGAACAGTCTAGGGTTGCCAGGTCCCCCCCCCCCCGGCCACTAGCAGGGGATGAGGGGGGGTAAGGTTGCCAGATCCAGGATGGGAAACTCCTGGAGATTTGGGGGTGGAGCCTGGGGAGGACAGGGACCTCAGTGGGGTACAATGCCATAGAGTCCACCCTCCAAAGCATCCATTTACCCTAGAGGAACTGATCTCTGTAGTCTGGAGATGAGCAGTAATTCCAGGGGATCCCCAGGTCCCACCTGGAGGCTGGCATCCCTAGGCAGCACCCTCTGGGTGACTTGATACCACCTGACTTGCATGACTTAATTAGGCCCAGCTGCTTTGCTACTCTTCAACAGCAGCCACCCCATGAAAGCCAATGTGATGTAATAGAGTTTCAGATAAGGGTCTGTGAAAACCAGGTTCAGATCCCCATCTTGCGGTGGAAGCTGGCTGGGTGATTTTGGACCAGTCACACACTTTTAGCCTAACCAACCTCACAGGGTTGTTGTGCAGATAATGAAGAAAAAAAATTCAGAAGCCATAATAATGGGCCATAGCTAGCTAGCAAGCTGAGACTGCAAGGACAGAAACACACACACAATTCTCTGTTGTTACATTATACGCATGCACTTGTGTGAAGAAACAAACAAACACGTATTGTTCTGCCCACTACTGCTTGCTACTACAGGAGATAGCTTTAGCCATGATAAGCTGTGGGAATTGTTATCACTTTGCTACATTGCTTGAAGTAGACATTCCTCTTGTTTTAACTGTAATTGACATGCACAAGATTGTAATTGAATACTTTGCTTACAAAATTGACGTTGAATGTACACGAATGACACTAACCCCCCATCTCTTCTGTAACTCCCCACCCCCTTGGTTTAAAAGACCGGCCCCAAATGAAAACGGGGCTTGGCATTTGATTCTGAAAATTTTTTATTCAGGCCAAGACTGGTACCATTAAAAATCCGTTTTTCCTGATCCTGGTGTCCGAGTACTTTCATCTTGGGATGGTTCTGGTTTCAGGTTAAAGTGCTTCAATAACAAGGAGGAAATAATATTTTAAGCTGCTTTGCTCTCCACTGTGAAGAAAGACTAATTTTCCTAGGTAGAGATTGTGGGTAGGGTTGCCAGCCTCCAGGTGGGGCCTGGGGATCTCCCGCTTTTACAACTGATCCCCAGCTGACAGAGATCAGCTCCCCTGGAGAAAATGGCTGCCTTAAAGGGTGGACTCTATGGCACTGTACTATGCTGAGGCCCTTCCCCTCCCCAAACCCCGCCCTCTCCTGGCTCCACCCCCAAAATCTCCAGGTATTTTCCCAGACCTGGCAACCCTAGCTGTGGGGGAGGGGGATGGAGATGGAAAGCTGAAGATAGAGAGGCAGATAAAGATAGGTTGGCTCTTGGGTGGGAAGGAAACAGGATTGCCAACTCCAGGTTGGGAAATTCCTGGAGATTTGAGGGGTGGGGCCTGGGGAGGGTGGGGTTTGAGGAGGGGAGGAACTTCAGACCAGTATAACTTCAGACCATAGACTCCATCCTCCAAACCAGCCATTTCCTCCATAAGAAATACCATTGCCAGCCTCCAGGGGAGGGCTGGAGAGCACCCGGAATTACAACTATTGTCCAGGTGACAGAGATCACTTCCCCTTGACAAAATGGCTGCTTTTGAGGGTTGAGTCTATGGCATTATACTCTGATGAGGCTGCTTGCCTCCCCAAGCCTCACTGTCCCAAGGCTCCACCCCCAAATCTCCAGGGATTTCCCAACCTGGAGCTGGCAACCCTAAGGTGAATTGATCTCTGTAGCTGGGAGATCCGTTGTGATTCCCAGAGCGCTGCCACTGCTGCTGTGGGGGAGAGGAAGCAGGTGGGTGGCTGGGAGCACAACCACAACCACTGCTGCTGTGTGGGGTGGGGGAGGAAGCAGGCAGGAGGCTGGGAGAGTGATGGGGGCAGAAGGAGAGGGGGTGCTGAGTTGGGGAGGCAGCAAAACAAAGAGAATGATGACGGGTCAGAAAGAGAGAGGAAGTAACATGCATGGAGGAGGGAGAGAGAGTAAGAAAGGGGGGGGCAGACGGGAGAAAGAGTGTGAGAGGGGTAGGGGGAGAAGGGAGGAAGCAAAGGTGTGAGGAATGGGATAACCACCCTGCAAGTTTCTTGAGGGTCTCCACTTGTTTTATATTCTAATAACGAAGACAGCCAAATCTTTGGATACTGAAATCCAGTGACTGAGGATGTGAACACGCGAGACAGGATCTTTCTACACACCTGAATAGGGCTCCAGGTTTGCAGCAAAATATGAAATCTAAAAAAAAATACAATGGAAGGTTTTAAACCCCCCAAAATGATAAAAGGAGCACCTCTTCCCTCCTTTTTTCTCCTCTGCTAGATTATTTCCTTGGGCAGGGGGAAAAAAACAGACACCAGCTGGAGTAACATGAAGGCACTGATTAGAACCAGGGGAGAGTCTGGGAAAGAAAGAAAGTGAAAAAGACCCTGAAGCCTTAGAGTTCATAGGGAAGAGAACTTGGAAATGGAAGAGCCCATAAGGAAGAGAACCAGGGAGAGAGCAACACCAGCTGTAAAAGAAGAAAAGGCAAAAAAAAGAAGTGATCGGTGCAATGGGAAAGAAAGAAGAACATAAGAGAAGCCATGTTGGATCAGGCCAATGGTCCATCCAGTCCAACACTCTGTGTCACATAGTGGCCAAAACCCTGGTGCTATCAGGACTTCCACCAGCAGGGCCCAAACTCCAGAAGCCCTCCCACTGTTCTCCCCAAGTATCGAGACTGCAGAGCATCACTTGCCCCAGACAGAGTGTTCCACCCATACCTTGTAGCCAATAGCCACTGATGGACCTCTGCTCCAAATGTTCATCCAATCTCCTTTTGAAGTTTTCTGTGTTTGTAGCTGCCACCACTTCCTGCAGCAGTGAATTCCATGTGTTCATTACCCTTATTTTATTACACTTGATGACCCCCACGTATATTGCCTGTACTTCATCAGGGGGATCTGTATAGTAACATTGCCAGAACATGGCTCCCACAGCAACTAAGCTTCAGACAGTTGCAAACCTAGCAAGAAGCTGGAAGCATCAGAACAAACCACCTGACCCACAGCATCAAAATAAACCAATTTAGAAAGGCAACACTGCATCTCAGCCATAAAGATAAGAGTAGCCGGGACCTCCCTGTTCGTCTAGGCCAGGGGTGGGCAATTGTTTTGGCTCGGGGGCCACTTTGTGGGAGTGGAGGTTAGCGGAGGGCCGCACCTTTTAAAATGATTGCATTCATTACTTAACTTTGCATTTCAGAAAAGGTATAAATTGTATCTTAAAAATCAATAAATATAAATTAAATAAAATAGTGGTAGTTTTGTTCAATTTATTTATTGTGCTAATTTCATATCATCTATAGCTGCAAGCACATTTAATTTTAGAATCCGTTTAATGAGACAAATGTACCCTATCACACTTTTCTACTATTTTTTTTGAAATCAGGAGTGAGATTGCTTGTTGAGATTCTCATCACAGCCTGCAAGTTAATGTGTGTCAAAGAGCATCTATATTTACTCTTGTTAATCTTCATGTCTTGGCGGGCCGCAAAAAACTCTGTGGCGGGCCGCATGTGGCCCGCGGGCCGCCATTTGCCCACCCCTGGTCTAGGCCCATCAATGGAGCCTCTTACCATGGGGGCACCTAGACCACCACCCAACATTGATTTGCATACCAGCCTACTGGGGAAATTACTGTAGAGGAAGGCCAAATGCTCTCTAGGAGAACCTTCTTGAACTGGGGACAGAGGCTTGCATGTGGGGCAGAAAGCAAGAGCCTACTTAGGATCCATGTTTAATAAAAATATATATCATCACCCCACATTTTTTTCTTCCCAGTATAGTAACCCTGCCATTGCATAGTGTCCACACACACACTGTCCTTGTATTGTTATTGTCCATCCACTGGACTCTCCTCTGTACTTCTGATGCTGGATGTCCAACATTAATGGAAGATTTTATTCACTGACAACTCCCAAGAAAAATGACAACTCTGCAAACAGCTGGGGTTAGATGAAGCACACCCTGCACTCTCCTTCCTTGTGGGGGCTCCAAGGATGAGAGAGGCTGCCAGACACTTGTCTAGAATAGCTTTGGATGTCTCATAGCTCTCAACCCAGCATCAGATTATGAGACTCAAAATAATACTCAGACAGTCTTCCAGATGCAGTTTAAATATTTACCAAGCAAACATAGATTGCTGCATTTCTTCAAAACCACAAAACCACACTTACCACCAACATCCAAGTCTGCTTTGTAATTAATATTGTGAGCATGCAGTGGTCCCAGTGTCAGCTCCTGGACTCTGTTCCCAAAATCTGCGGCATCATCAAAGAAGAAAGAAGTCAGAATATACCCAGTGGCATACACCCTGACGCTAACAGCTCCGTTTTGATGAAATACAAAATCCCAGATGTAGTCATAGTTAACCATTGTAGAGATGGACCTGAACACCAGAACCGAATCAACCAGCCCTCCATAAAATGCAGAGCCATAATGGTGTCGAACCGGAATCTCAGCATTTTGTTCAAAGATGCAGATAGAGTTTTTGCGGGTGATAGGTCGTGAGGAATCAAGGAAATAGTGCCCATCCAAATAGGTAGCCAAGTAAGGACAATCAACGCCCTGGGTGAGGGTGAAAGTATCTCTCCCAAGGGCAAAACTTAGGTCCATGTACCTGATAATCATTGTCATTGGACTATTGGACCCATAGAGGGAAGACGCATCTTGCACACTTAACTCATAGACTATCCTCTCACCCTGAAACCTAACATCAAAGATACGTGGTCCTCTGCTGACTTCCATTCCAAAGGCAAAACTCCAAGACATGAAAGTGACCTGGTTGTCCCTGATGCAGTAGCGTGGACCACGAGGTTCATATTGCAAAGGGCCTGGCCACTCGGGTGGGACCCTTGGTTTCAATGATGAGTACCCCCCATCAAGAGGAGCCTTCTTTACTATGGCCACTCTAACTCTCCCCGCGTTGAACTCTCTTTCAAGGTCTTCCATGTCCCTAAAGTACTGTCCATTATAGAACACATTCAGCACTTTCCACTCAGAAACATTCAAGCTGCTGACATCCACTTGCACCTCCAATCCAACTGGATGCAAATAAAACCCAGAAACATTCTGGAAATGTCCCATCCAGACTTTCCTGTCTCCTGATTTAAATCCTGGAGGCAGACCAGGGTGCCTCGCAAGGTTACTTCCATTATAGTCAAATACCCCAAGCATAAAATTTGGAGCTTTAGAAAATTCTTTGCTCAAGAGAATATCAATTTCTTCCAGTTCACTTTTCAAAAAAAACCTTCGGTAATACGGCAGCTTCCCTCCATACTTCTGCACTGTGATGTCTTGGTGATATGTTGGATTTGGAAGAGGACCCACTACGTATTCAGTGATATTTGGGTCCTCTTGGTTTCCAAAATAGACCACAGCCAGAGCTTGTCGCATGGGTTTCCTCCCTTGGTGATCCAGGAATTCCAGTACCTCTGCCTTGGGGGGAAGATGAAGGTCAATGGAATAAATACAGTTGTCTGATGGCTTGGCTAGAGGGGGTGGCACTAAAGGCACCCCAAGGTTGTTCCATAAGTACTTCTTCACTTGAACCATCTCTTCCGGTGTTAGATCAGCAAAGACCAAGCTGTGTCCATCTTGGCCTCCATTCTTCAAGCACAAATCCTGATGCTGGCTCTCACAAACTGGGGGATTCTCTCGTCCTGTTCGGAATATCCAGCCTAAGATTAAAGCCATTACTGTGCATATAGCTAGGAGTGCACAAACCAATTTCATGTTCATTTTCAGCATAGCAGGTCCCTGGAGTTTGTAAAGCAGTTAGGAGAATGCAGACTGAAGCAGCATTTAGATAGTGAGATGAAGATAAAGCTTGAATTAGGGGAGGAGACCTCTTATGTGAATGAGTTTCTCACCTTTATCATTTTCTTGCTCTAGCACGTTCCTCCCACTCAGTATTTCTCAAACACTTTGAACAAAGAAATCAACAGTGCCTTCCCACCTTAAACTACTCCTCAGGCACATTCAAGGGCACATTGTAATGAGTTACACCTCTAGATAACATCTAAAGTGACTTAAGCGGATCAAGGATAGGTGGTGCCAGGAAACGTTGCCTGGGAGGGGAAGTTTTGCAGCAGTGAACTGAATGGAAGAGCCAATAGAACCTCCTTTGGGTAAATTCTTGTTGCAAAAGCACCACTTTCTTCTGACTAAAATGTCTTAAGACTAAGAGAGTTTTCCCCGTCCCTTATCCCATTCCCACTGTTTCCATGTCACTGTGACTTCTCATCCCATCAACTGCAAAATCACATCGCTTAACAAGCAGAGCTTCATCCTTACCACAAGAAGTTGGAACTGGAGTGAGGACATGAACTCTGCCTCTATTCAAACAGCTTTCCCAGGGGAGACCATGGATGCTCTGGATACAAGAAGTGCCTACTCCCATCTGAATCTACCCAGCCACACTAGATCAGGACCCTTGGAACAGGATTGGAGGGTCAGGGCATTTCAGGCTGCTGTGGGAGTGGGGGTGGGGGGCAAGAAAGTTGCATTCTGTGAGCACATACCAGCCGTGGAAATACTCTGAGAAAGATGGAATTTAGATCTCTGTTATTGTAATTTATTTGCGCTAACAATTGTGAAGATTTTAAGTGTTTTACGGGCCAAGGCCATGACACCTGCAAAGGTTAGGAATGCCAGTTCTGGGTTGGGAAATACCTGGAGATTTGGGGGGTGGAGCTGGAGACAGTGGGTTTTGGGGAGGGGAGGGACCCCAGCAGGGTATAATGCTACAGAGTCCACCCTCCAAAGCAGCCATTTTATCCAGGGAAACTGATATTTGTTGTCTGGAGGTCTACTGTAGTACCAGGCGATCTCCAGGTGCCACTTGGAGTTTGGCAACCCTAGTGAAGCCAGGCGTTGGGGTGCAATCTTTCTACTGTGCTGTATGTGGCATGGGCTGGCTGTTTGCTTCAACTTTTGGCTTCCTGTTGAAATAACATAACAGAAAATTTCACAACTAATAAAGTGCCACTATCAGTTTAAGAATTAATCTCATGTTACCTGTACACCTGACTTGTCCAGGTGTGGACCAGAGCTGAGTAAGTGAGAGGGTGAATAACAGAGTGGATGTCGGCTGAAGGTGCAGGCCCAGGGAAGACCAGATGCAAGGTCCTCCAGATGACCCCCATCCTTGTGATGGTGAAGAGTAGACTTGTCAGCTCCAAGTCAGGAGAAAAAGGGGAAGTCACAGAGGCCATGGTGAAAGACACATGTCAGCAATGTTCCAGAACATCTGTGACTCAAGAGACCGCCATACCGGCTCACAGGACTGTGTGGCAAGATCACCACAAGGCCGAAACCAATGGGTGCCAAAGATTACCATATATGGCAAGACTCCCTGACAGGAAGACAATGGACTATAAAACCTATAACTGCCTAAGGTAAAGGAAGAATCTCCCTTAAAGATTTCTCCTGATAGATTGGCATCAAAAGCCTGGCCTGGCCAGCCATTTGGGTGAGTGCTTGCTGTTAGGGTTAGCATGCTTGCTGTTAGGGCAGAATCGGTAATCAATAAAGCTACAGTTGTGTTGTTGAAGCAGTCCTGTGTCCTGTTTCTTCCTTGGTGCCGTGGCCTTGAAATGAATATGTTTGTGGGGTGATGGGTAGAGTCCAATAACTTCCACCCTGGCTCCCAGCCTCCACTGAATTCATATCTAATAGAGCTAAACCATTATTTGCATTTAAACAAACAAACAAACAAACAAAATCTTTAATGTTGTATATGTCTCCACTATACATGGGAATTGTCATCTAATGCTGTAGGTTATCGTACATTACCATTTCCTTGTACACATTTTTAGTAAAACCTTGTCTTTAATTTCACTCTTTCCAAAGGGGGGGGAGATCAAAGGTGTTCCCAAAATTTCCCCATTAAGGCAGAGGACTTTTTTATACTGTATGTTTTGTGTGAGAAAAACCTTGTCTTAAAAAGAATTTCACTCATTTTTTAAAACGAAAACATATCATAGTCTTTTTTCCAGGGCTCCACAAAATTTCTCCACTTGGAAAAACTGAACAAACATTCCTTGGGGATTTTTTTTTTACAAAATTGTCCATTTTTCACCTTAAGCCTTCACATCTCTATTCCAAATAAAACAAAGGGAGTATATATAGGGGAGGAAAAAAGGAGAGCACACAGGTGGAATTTGGAATAAGTTAAGTCCTAACTGGGTAATAAACAGACTTAGGCAAAATACAAAGGCAAAGAAAAACAAAACATACACACATTAGACCAGCTAAACGTTCCTAGTGAACTTTAAATACCAAGTGATTGGGGGTGTAAAGTGGGTTCCAGCCTTTCTCCTCATTCTGCCTGCATAGATAGGGTAGAGTTGCGGGGTCCCCCCAGCAATTGGCCATGGGCTAGATATTATAGCAAAACAGACTAGAAGAAATTGGGAAAACATAGACAGTATGACTGCGTTCACACAGAAGGGTAAGTACGGTCTGGCCCCATTTCTAACTTCTCCATTATTTTTTGTAATGGAGAAATTTGTTCAGACATCCCATCCTTAACCCGCCTCACTCTGTCGAGGACCAATCAGGTGGCAGGCACAGAGTGAGAGCTTTTCTTTATTTGTCCTTTGAGCATGCGCATAAGCGCTTATGGGAAGTATTGCTTCAAACTCCTGGCAGCTGGTGGTAAATGGGATTGCAGGAGGAGGCATGCTAGGATTCGTAGTGCGGCTGTAAGGGAAGTGTTTTTTTAAACTATGTTTTTTAAATAATGAAATGTTTCAAAAATTTCAACACCAGGGGGAGAGAATAGAGAAGCATCATCCTGTGTGCTGACTTTTTATTTAAAAGTTTGTAGTAAAGCTGGAGTCATGGCATCATTCTCAGACTGCATCCCTCCCCCTCCCTCTCTGGAAAAAAATGATCTTTTCAATTAACCCCTTTCCCAACCACATGCCACAAAGCTGTAGGCAGAGAACAGCTGAAACACAGGTGTCTTTCTTTGGAAAGTTTTAAAAGGTTTTTAAAAGAAAAACACATGGGGCAAAGATCTGCTTAAGTACACACTGCTAAATGAATTTTTTAAATGACACCGATGCAAGTGTGCTCTCTAGCTTCCCAAAGCTTATTTCACAAGAGAAAGTTCAGATATCAGGGACTGTGTGGTGAGATCAATCCATAAAGGTCTGCTTTTTTCCGGTGACAGGAACGTCAGCTGTGAGTACGGGCTGCCAACAAATGCAGAACGGGAGACAGATGTCACTATCTGAAGTGACGAAATCGGGTCAAATAGTCCATCTGATCACAGCCTATATCAACATTCTGGATTTTAGGTTCAGGCAATGAGTCTTCACCTGAGGAACATTTGCCAGCCCCAGTCAAAGGTTTAGATGCGTTATCTGTATGATCCATATGATCCACTAGTGTCCAAGCTTCCCACATATCCAAGAACTCAATAAGGAGACTAGAGCCACCAGAACATGAAACCCAGCCATTTAGGGGGTTCATACCATGCCATCCCTTAGCTACTTGACTCTGGCTGACCCACCCCAGGGCCAGCAGTTTTTATGAATAAAGGCCTAAAGCTGAACATTCCCTTAGCCAGAGTCCCTGTCTTCATTTTATGGGTTCTCATGCATGACACGCACATTCAGTGACCAGCAAGGTTAAACATCAGACCAAAACCTTTACTGGCTGTCCTCTCACCACACAACTAGGAAAACATTTCAGAGGGAGAAACGAAAAGATGTAGACTAAGTACAACTTCTCCACTATCAAAATGGCTTCACAAGGCCTACAATTGTCCCCACAATCTGAAGTGCACACTAGGGTACCTAGCTCCAACTTGGAAAACTCCTAAGGATGGGGGGGGGGGAGTTGCCACAGTGACAGATGGCATCACTTCTGGATATGCAACTAGATCACCTCCCACAGTTGCACTGGGCAGTGGTGGGGAGGGGATGTCTGTCAGTTATGGCTGCCATCCCCGGCTGGGAGGTGGCACTTCCTTTCCCTCCACGACATTCCCTCATACCCCCACCTATGGAATGTAGCTCGACTCTCACCAGCAGTGGCTTATCTTGCTATGCCTCCTTAACCTTGCAAATGTTTCTTTCACAGCATCCTAGCCGCTTCGTTCTTGCAGGTGTTAACTGTAACTCTTTTCCCGCTTTTAGCCTGGGAATGAACTGTCCAGCATATCTAGGCACCTTTTTTCTCTATACATTGATTGGAGGTTCCATTATACATTACACTGTTTGAATACACTATATCTGTACCCCTTTTACCCCTTCCCAGTATTACTAACTCGAGACATGTAGATGACTATCAGATCCACTGGCAATAAAGACTTTCTGGTTAAGAACTTCTGGTTGCAGTTTGAAATCTCTTAGACTCTCACAGAAATTCAGTAATCTTATTTTGGAGAGATCACCCGTTCCTGGCTATGTCGTCAGAAGATGGTGCCGAACCTCCAACCTCAACTGACTCTGGACTACCGGTGCCCACAGACTATCATGGTGCCTATCTGCAGCTGGGTAGATGCCCGGCCGAGAGGAGCTAGGCAGTCATGGGCAGTGTTCAGAACTGAGACCACGGAGACCTGGGCTCCCCAGCAGAGTCCAAGCATGGGTCTGGGGACAGCAGGCGAGCTCTGGGAAGGGGCTTGTCAGCGGGATCATACTCAGCTCCGGGACTCAGGACCCAGCTCCAGAGGGCCCGAGTTTGCGGATGTATGGTCCCAGATGGACCGGCGTTCGATGTGATGCAGCAGAAGCTGGAGCGGCAGATGACTACCCTCCTGGAGGGGCTCCCAGATGCGATCCAGCAAATGATTGATGGAGCCCAAGGCAGGCGAGCAGGAGCTGGTGATGGTGATGGCGGAGCCAGGGCTGGGGACAGAGGCAGACAGGATCAGCCACAACCAGGCCAAGCACCACCGGTAGGGCCACCTGCCACCCCAGCACCCAGCCCACCTGGGCCCGCGGCTCCTGCGCCGGGGCTGGACAGGTGTCCTGTCCCACATGAGCTCCTGACGGCAACTTTTGATGGGAATCCATCCAAGCTGCAATGTTTTATCATTGAGGCAGGCCGGTTTTTGCAGACCTGGGGCCACCTGTTCCCCACGGAAGGGGATCGAGTGGGGTACATTGGTTCAAGACTTTGGGACAAGGTGGCCGATTGGTACATGAGTCTTCATAACCCCCCAGGTCCTGAGCTCAACAGTACTGATGATTTTATGTGGGCCCTCAGATGCCAATACGAGGATCCTATGAGCGAGGAGAAGGTGCGAAATCAAATCTGGAGACTGACCCCAAAAAAAGACTCCGTGAGAGAATACACAGCAGCTTTAAAACATCATGCCGCCCGGATCTGGGGTTGGCCAGAAGAAGTGTTCATGGAGCAGTACCACCAGGGGTTGAACGTGGACTTGTACGAGACTATTTTGTGAAATGTTAACCCCACTGCATTGGCAGCATGGGTACAAGTGGCTAAAGAAGCAGAGGCTCATTTACCCTAATCAAGATGCGTGCCCCAGCAGGGACTCAGGCACATCCTGGCCAAACCTCCACCCCCACCCCCGAGGCCAAAGATAAAGCCCCCTTTAAAGAATGTAAGGGACTTTCGAATGAAAAAGGGGTTATGTATGTGGTGTGGGGAGGCCGGGCATTATGCTTCCATGTGCCCAGCCATCTCCCCACGGGGAAGCTCTTTCCCTTCTGTAGCAACTCCTCAGGCAGCCAAGGGACCCCAGTTGATGAAACCAAGAGCTTTGCAGCTGGATACCCCTGCAGAAGACGAGAAGGTGGCGATGGTGGAACCCTCCCAGCTGGCGGGAAACACCAGGGACCTGCTCTAGAAGGTGCACCGCAGCAGGTCCCCATCCCAGCAGCGCCGAAAGAGGTGAGCTCTCCTGCCCCCCTTCTCTATATAATCGTGACTTTAATTAACCCTAACTCGAGCACCCAAATTTGAGTTCGAGCGCTAATAGACTCAGGGTGTGCTAGGGACTTAATAAGCCCCATAGAAGTTGATGGTCTAGGGGTGGGAGTCAACTCTTTGGAGGAACCCCTGAGATTTACCCAAATGGATGGGTCGGAAATGAAAGAATCATGCATGTTTGAGATTCAGCCATTATTGGTGGGCACGGGTGAACACTGGGAATAAAGGACTTTTGTCATTATGCCCCATGCCCAATGGTACTAGGAAGCCCATGGTTAAGCACCTATGACCCCTATATCCAGGGGTCCTTTTGTAGAAAAAGAGGTGCAGGAGCTCATTAGCATAACTCATTAGCATATGCCACGTCCCCTGAGATCACCAGAAGTGTGTCACAAACGGGAATGTCAGTTCCAGCCCCATTATATCCTATGGGCCATTGAAATCAATGGCAAAAACTCATAGGGTATATGAGGGGCTGGAGGAAAGGGGGTTTGAGGGAGAGGCTCCAAACTTGCAGAGTAGCTGCTGGGGCCTGTCCTCGAAATACCCACTAATTTTCAAGAAGACTGGACCACGGGGTCCAATTCTATGGGCCCCCAAACAGATTGTCCCATCCCCTCCATTGTTCTCTATGGAGGAAAAAAATGTTAACTTTTTTCCTACCATAAAGAACAATGGAGGGAATGGGGGCAACCTGTTTGGGGGCCTGTAGAATTGGACCCCCTGGTCCAATCTTCTTGAAACTTGGTGGGCATTTTGAGGAGAGGCCCCAGCAGCTACCCTGCAAGTTTGGAGTCTCTCCCTCAAACTCCCTTTCCTCCAGTGGCTTTTAAAGTTGCCACCGAATTTCGGCGGCAATTCAGCAGCGAGCTGAATCAGATTAGAGAATCTGATTTAACCCGTGGCTGCCCTACTGGCCAGTCCTGAGCTGGCGGAGCTTTGCTCCACCTCGCTCCGGCCCCAATGGACCTCTGCCTATATCAAATGGAGTGAGGGGAGGATACGTTGGGTCACTCCTGAATGTGAAGGGCATAAGTGGCAGGCTGCATGGAGGCCTCCGCCTACCTCAAACCCTGCGTGCCTTGCAAAAGAGGAACTTTTATCCATTCCTACCACATACTGGGATTTAGCGGAGGTGTTTGGCAAGGCTGAAGCGGATGAATTGCCCCCCCCCCCCACATCGTAACACTGATTGTGCCATTAAACTTTTACTGGGATGTAAGCTCCCTAAAGGGAAACTGTATTCCATGAGCCCAAGCTCCACTTGGTCCCCAAGCAATGATAGTTATACTCATCTGGTGCACCTTAATGAAAAGAAATATGATGTAACCGAAGCAGGGATCTACCGCTACACCTTCCAAAACCTCTGCCCCAGCACCAAGTACAGTATCCAAGTGGGACCTCTTGTGCCTCAGGAAGCCTTGGTGTCCCCTCAGGGGGGGTTGCAGAAGAAAGCCAGAGAAATGACGTTTGCAACTCCATCCGCTGGACCACCTCACACTCCCCTTGACGTGCAAGTACAAGCCGGTTCCTCTGCAGACATCCAGCAGACATCCTGGTTACTGGAAACTGTCCATCCATCAGGATCATCGAATGGAGTCAAAGTCACAGGCTACGCCATTTATATCAACAGAGAGAAAGTAACTGAAATCATGTCACCATCTGCTGGGAGCATCTCGTTAGATGTTTCCCAAAGAAATGTGTTCCAAGGGCCCCAGGCAGTGACTGTAAGGACTGCTTCTCCCTGCGGGGAGTCTGTGGATTCTGTCCCAGTTTTGATCCCATCAGACCTGCGGAGAGTTCCAGGCACCATATTGTCCCCATCTGTTGCCTCTGGGCCGACTTCCCAAGACTTCTCCGAATCTGAGGGCTGGCCAGTTCCTGCAACAGAAGACATGAAAAGGTCAGAAGTAGCTTCGACAATAGATGATACTTCAAACCAGACAGCAGATGATGCCGTCTTGTCCATGTTCTCTTGAAAACTGTGAACCCAAAGAAAACCTTCTCAGTGAATAAATAAATAAATGAGGCAGGTTGCCACAATGGATAATGTCGCAGTTGTCATTCCTTTGTCTGCTTCCTTGTATTTTGGTATTCCTTAAGAGTAGCTATACTACATTTTGAATGATACAATGTTTGGAGTCTAAAACAGTTCAAGGTCCCACATGCTCTGGGCCAACCAAATCACATCAACCATAATACTCAAATAAAACCAGTAAATCTTAGAGAGTTGCCCTGATGCTTTGGCGTCGCTTCCGGATTAGCACTCCCCATGGCACTGCAGCACCAATGCAACACCGAAGGTCCAAACTTTGCCCTCCCTCTTTCCCCCCCAGTCCCCATCCAAATCAGCCCCCTGTTGTGCTTTTGCACAGAAGTTGCCACCGGAGACTCACAGCTACAGCATGGCTGTCAGTCCTTGTGGTGAACTCATGTGAAGCGTAATGTGTAGGTTAGCTGTAAGAGTCTACACTGATCGTATGGAACTGCCATATAACGAATCAGGCCATTGGTCTGGCTTAGCTTGCTGCTGTCTGCTCTGACTGGCAGCAAGTCTCCACGGCAGGGGTGTCGAACTCATTTCTTATGAGGGCTGGATCTGACATAAATGTGACTTTGCTGGGCCGGGCCGTGTGGGCCGTCAAACATAAGGCCAGGTACCGGAGCTATAGATTTTATAAAGGACAGCAGCTGTGAGGCCGGTGAGGCCCCATGGCCTGGGGAGGGGAGTGCCGGGGAGAACTTGCAGGGGCAGGCTGGAGAGCCAGTGGTGCAGTGCTGGGCAGATGCTCCCGTGCTGCCTGGAGGGTGGGGCAAACCCCTTCCCCAGCCCGCTCCTGCCCCCAGTGCTGTGAGTCCAGGCTCCAGGGTAAAAACACAAAGTGACTGGGTGCTGTCAGCTCTCCCCTGCCCCCAACCCACCGTGGAAGGAGACCGGGAAGATGAGTTTTTATTGATTGGGCTCGGTGGTGCACAACACAATCATGCAAAATGTCAATTAAAAGAGATTAAAACCAATAAAGCACAGCAGTGTAACTAGAGATGGACTGCAGATGTGGGGGGGGGGGGCGTGGCAACCCAGGTCCAAGGCCATGTGCACAGCAGGACCCAGGCCAAGCAAAGGCCAATACGCCAGAGATACCGTGTGGCTGTGGCCACCTCCAGCCAAGGTTGCCAGGCAATCCATGGTGGGGTGATGCTGGAGGTTCAAGCCAAAGGTAGCCAGCAAGCCATGGCAGCCCTGTGCGGTGGCAGCCAGTCCAGTCGGAAGGCCTCCGGATCATCTGAAGGATGGGGGGACACCATAAGCACGAGGCTGAATGTGTGGCAGAGGTCCAAGGCCGCCCACTGACCAGAGCTAGTTTGGTGTAGTGGTTAAGAGTGGCAGACGCTAATCCGGAGAACCGGGTTTGATTCCCCACTCCTTCACATGCAGCCAGCTGAGTGACCTTGGGTCAGTCACAGCTCTCTCAGAGCTCTTCTCAAAGAACAGTTCTCAAAGAGCTCTCTCAGCCCCACCTACCTCACAGGGTGTCTGTTGTGGGTAAAGGAAGGGAAGGAGATCGTAAGCCGCTCTGAGACTCTGAGTGAAGGGTGGGGTATAAATCCAACTCTTCTTCTTCTATAACTGGAGATCACCGGCAGCAGCCTCCCATGGCTGAAGACCATTGGGTAGTCCATGGGAAAGGGAGGCCCGGCCACCAAGTGGCATGTTTGGTGGCAAGACAAGGCCCCCGATGTGTGGAAGAAACTGTTGAGGAACACACACACACACCCGGCCAAAGCACAGCCACCTCATGGCTGTGTGTGAACAGGGTGGTGGCTCTGGCTGCCAGCAGTCCCCAGCAGAGGATCATCTGAACACCACCACCACCCCATGCGCACAAATGCCAGTCTCCACAGCCATCTGGGACAGCATCCCCAGAGCTGCAGGCAGAGTGGGGAGGTGGGCGACCTTCCCTTGGAACCCAGAGCCGGTATGAAGGCAGCTGTAGCAGTTCCCAGCGTTACCAGTCAGGCTGCCACTGAACCAAAGGGGTTCTTTCTGACCGCCGCAGACGAAGTTGTTCTGCCATACTGAAGCCACAATCAGAGAGGCTCCACCCACTCCCCCACGAGGGTTCCCAGGCCCCATTTGGGGGCAGGGTATCCCAGGTTTGGAGGCCTCCCCTGCTTCAGGGTTATCAGAAAGGGGGGGGGAATGTCCTTTGGGTGCTCCATTATACCCTGTGGAGACCAGTCCCCATAGGGTATAATGGAGAATCAATCTGTGGGTATCCGGGGCTTGGGGGCAGGCTGTTTCTTGAGGTAGAGGCACCAAACTGCCGTGTGGTTATGGCTTCTACACACAGGGGGGGAAAGGCCATGTCACCCCCTCTGTTCACATAATTCTCAAATTCTCAGCATAGTATCTGGTGCCTCTCCTCAAATATCCCCCAACATCCTTTAGGAAAATTCTACTTGGTTTGGGGGTGGGGGGTGTTCCTGTTATTTCTGCTCTTGTTATCATCATAGGGGTCAGCCACTTTTCTCTTGGATACCGTAAAAGGCTGGATGCCCACAAAGAATCAGAGGAATAAACTAATCTTATCCAACCCCTCCGAGTCTCTCCTTCCAGGATTTTCTGTGCTTGGAGGGACTTCAGTGGGCTAATTCCGCCTTCTCCCTTTCTACAGCACAGTGCTGTATGTTGGAGAAATGAGCATGTAATGCAAGGCCTGAGAAATTCAGTCATTATAGGGTTAACTATGCAACTTGTTTGTTTACCTATGTTAGCCTGGAAGTGATACCTGGCAGCTGGCCAATTGACTGTAGACCCCGGAAAACTAAAGGTGTACTGTCTTGCTAATTGGTCAATGATATCAGGTGTTTCCTTTCAGGGGTCAAGAAGAAGGAGAGATCCTCCATTACAATCTCTCACTCTCTATCAGTATGTCTTAGTGTGAAGACGGAGCACAATGCAGCTCCTTAGAAAGCATGTTTTGTTTATTTGTAGCTAATCCCGTTTACCTTTTCCCTTTAGTAATAAACTTCTTTTAAACTAAAAGAAGCAATCTCTTCTTTCCAAAAAAGCAAGATTCATTACTCTGATTTTTCTGATTATTGGACAAAAGTCCTAACAAATGGTAGCAGAGGATGGTTCTTAAAACATGGTTTCTCTTCTAAAAAGCTTTCTGGATTGATTGAGAAAGAGAAATAGGGAATAAGAGCTAGAGGCTTGGATTTTTAAAACAACCACTTTTTTTCCTTCCTGCTCTCAGAGCAATCTTGCAGCCAGAAAGGCCCAACCCTGTTTCCTTGCTGATCAGGGGAAAACCTATGCTGGATTGTAGTTTGCCAGGAGCAAAGGATCTTTTTTGACTGGATTAATTTTTGCCTGCTGTACGTGGAGCTGAGCCTTGGAGCACCTGAGAGACGCTGCTGCCGGGAGTACAAAGGAAGGCGAGGCAAAGGAGCTTTTGAACTTCGCGCTGCTGCTTCTGCTGCAGAGAAAGGAAAGATTAACCCTGCCAGCTCCTGGAGAAGTAGATGACTGAGCCAGAACCTGTGCTTTTACCTCAAATCCAAAGGGACGTGAGTAAAAAAGAAAATGGCTTTTAATGCCCCATCCCAAGAAATGCCAAACCTCAGACTTACAAAGGCTAACTATCAGTGGTGGGAGGAGTATTTGAAGAGTCGCCTGCAGACTCACAATGCCCTTCAAGTATTAACAACTGAAAATCCTCCAGAAACTGACCCTGATAAGACACAATTCCTTATGATGGATGGTTTTGCTAAAGCCCTGATTTTAGGGAGTATTCCCTACACAGAGGTACCAGGATTAAGAGGGCTAGCCACGTCCAGATTGATGCTTCAAAAGTTAAAGGATAAATTTGATAAGCACAGCAAGAGTAAAATCTATTCCCTCAAGGGAAAGATTTTTGATTTCAGGATGAAGGAGGGAGACTGCCTTCCCAAAGAGATGGACAAATTAATGGGCATTTACACACAGCTTAAAGACCTGAATGAAGCACCCTCTGATACAGATATGATTTCTTCAATTCTTAAGGGTCTGCCTAGCTCCTATAAGTCTGTAACCAGTATGATTAGACTGAAAGATGATCTGACTTTAGAAGGTCTTTTGTCTGCACTAACTGAGGAATATGATTCTAGAAATTTGAAAGAAAGTTTGTCTGATGAGATGTCTGTTTTGAGTCTAAAGCATGGACAGAGATTTAAAAGGAAAATAGAGTGTTTTATATGTGGGAAAAATCATCTTGCAAAGTACTGCTCTTCTAAGTATGTGTTTAATGATGAGCCCCAAGAACAAAGAGCCACAGGAGCACATGGTTCCAGTAACAAAGAACCAGCCAGTGGAAGGGGAAGCCATTATGGGAGGAGCAGAGGTCACGTTTCACACACACAGCACAGAGGAAAGAAGTTTGCAGCACAGACAAAGAGCAAAGGCAATGCTTTTAGGATCACTGATGATTTTAACACAGATGATAAGAAAATATTTTTAATCGATTCTGGTGCTTGTACACATGTGTGTAGAGAAAAAGCCTGGTTTAGTAACATAGATGTTGAAAACAAACCAAGAATTTACCAAGCTAACAGGCAATTATTGAATGTACAAGGCGTTGGGACTGTAAAATTGCGATTGTCCACTACAGATAATCAATTAATTGAAGTTGAATTGCAAAATACAGCTTATGTGCCTGAAGCTGTTGAGAACTTAATTTCAACAAAAAGCCTTATGAATACTGGCCATATTGTAGTGCTCAAACCAGAGCAAGGAAGCAAGGTCTCTACCAAGGATGGAGAGCTTGAATTTAAAGTGGAAGAGAAAAATGGCTTTCATTACTTTGTAGCTTGTGATGATGAGGAGACAGAAACTTTTGATGTTGATCCTGATGAGGAAATAGAGACTGTTGATGATAAGGAACAGATTTGCCAGACTAAGGATGCTTGTGATGATGCTTGTAAACATGAAAAATGTTTATTTTCGTGGCATATTAAAATGGGACATAGAAATTTGAAATCTGTTGAGCAGTTGTTAAAGCAATGTGGAATACCTGTTGTGCATTGTGAAAAGAGTGAAACTAGATGTGAGACATGCCTCAGAGCAAAGGGAGATGCCCCAAGTTATTCTGGGAAAACTCCAGCGCAAAATCAAGAATTTTTGGAAACTGTATACAGTGATCTTGTTGGGCCTTTACCTGCATCCCTAGGTGGGAACAAATATTTTGTGACTTTCACAGAGAATAAAACAAAATACACTTATGTGTATATGCTGAGAAGTAAGGATGAAACACTGCGTAGATTTAAAAATTATGTGGCTATTGTTAAAAATAAATTTGGCAAAGCACCTCAAAGCTTACTCACAGATGGAGGTGGTGAATATTGTAATGCTGAATTCAAACAATTTCTACAAGAGCAAGGAATTCAACATAAAGTATCCATTGCTTATTCACCCCAGCAAAATGGAGCTTCTGAGAGATTAAATAGAACACTGCAGGGGATGTGCAGAGCTATGCTGATGCATTCTGGACTGCCAAATGGTTTATGGGCAGAAGCCCTGAACACAGCAGTGTACTTACACAACAGATTACCCTCAAAGATTATTGGAACCTCCCCTTTTCAGGCTTGGTTTGGAAGACAGCCTGGTCTAAGGCATATCAAAGCTTTTGGTGCAAAAGGGTATGCACACATACCAAAGGAAAAGAGGGGAAAGCTTGATTCCAGAACTGAAACTGGACTTATTGTAGGCTATCCTGTTGGTGGGAAAGGGTACAGGATATACAATCCCCAAACCCACACAGTAGAAGAACGCAATGTTGTTTTTATTGATGAGACTGTATTGCCTAGTGTTTCCACTGCAGCTGATCCAAAGATGCCTGGGACTGCACCTGATGAGTTCGTTGCTTGGCTACCTGTAGTGACTGCTGGTGAACTGGCCGGGGAACTGGCAAGTGAAGCAGCAGGTCCACCTTCTGAGGAAACTACTGAAACAGAAGGGGAAGCAGGGGCCACACCAGAGGAAGCGGCTCAACCCACGGCAGAACCCACAGCAGAACCCACACCCGGTGTGAGGCGATCAGAAAGGAGCACTAAGGGACAACCTCCAATGAAGTATGGATTTTGTGAACTTGTGCAACCTGCAAAGGAACCCAAGAACTGGAAGGAAGTTTGCAACTTACCTGCGAGTGAAAGAGGCAGATGGCTTGAAGCAATGGAACAAGAGCTGCTATCCATTAGCGAAAAAGAGGCCTGGACTCTCACTCAACTACCTCAAGGCAGAAACCCTGTTGGATGTAAATGGGTCTTCAAAATAAAGCACAAGGAAGATGGAACTGTGGAGCTATACAAAGCACGCCTAGTAGCTAAAGGCTACTCACAGCAATATGGGACTGACTATTTTGAAACTTTTGCTCCAGTTACTGACCAAGCAACATTCAGAACACTTCTAAGTGTTGCAGCATCTAGGAACATGATAGTAGAGCATCTTGATGTAAAGACTGCTTTTCTCAATGGAGAACTATCTGAGATCTACATGGAACAACCTGAAGGTTTCAAGGTCAAAGGTCAAGAAAACTACGTCTACAAACTTAATAAAGGACTCTATGGCCTAAAGCAAGGAGCAAAGGCCTGGTATGACAAACTTACTGAACTTTTAAAGAAGCAAGGCTTCAAGCAAGGGAAAGCTGAACCTTGTCTGTACACTAGAATCAGAAATGGACAATACCAGTATGTTCTTGTTTACGTTGACGACTTGATCGTGGCTTGTCAAAACAGAGGAGACATCAAAGCAATAGCTGATGGACTGAATAAGGAAGTGGAAGTCAACAGCTAGGAGATGTTCAACAATACCTCGGAATGCAAATTGAGAGACTCGAGGATGGAACTTTTCTTTTATGCCAGAAAAGAAAGATTATGGACTTTATAGAATCGGTTGGCATGAAGAACTGCAAAGCTTCAACAATCCCACTTGAACCTGGATATCTGAAGGAGAAGGACGGCACACCACTAAAGGACATAGGAGGATACAGAGAGGCTGTTGGAAAGCTCTTGTACCTGAGCAAATCAACGCGTCCAGATATTACAGCGGCAGTTGGATTTCTAAGCAGAAAAGTAAGTTCGCCAAATCATCATGATTGGAGCGCAATAAAGAAGATGGCACGTTACCTAAGAGGAACAATGGACTTAAAACTGAAAATTGCACCAACTGAACAACCAAGACTAGTCGGCTACATGGATGCCAGTTGGGGAGAAGAGATGAACAACTACAAGTCTACCAGTGGATACCTATTCTTTTATGGAGATGGACTGATAGACTGGACTAGTAGAAAACAGACTGTTGTAGCGCAATCCACAGCAGAAGCTGAGTGCATTTCAGCAGCAAGTGCCTGCAGCAGACTTGAATGGATCTTTGAGATGTTGAAAGATTTTGGAATAATTGAACCTGTACCTATACTTATGTTAGAGGATAATCAAGCTTGTATAACTATATGTAAGGAAGAGAGCACGACTGCTAGAAGTAGATCTATTGGTATTAAATGTGCATTAGTTAAAGATTTGTACCAGAAAAAGCTGATAGAGATTAAGCATTGTCGTACAGAAGAGATGGTGGCTGATATTCTGACTAAGCCACTGACCAAAGACAAGTTTGAAAGACTTCGTGAAATGTTGAATATGCTTGATGCTAATGCTGGATAATGTTTTGTGTATGCATGTATAATGACTTGCATTTCAGGTCTTGAGAAGGGGTGTTGGAGAAATGAGCATGTAATGCAAGGCCTGAGAAATTCAGTCATTATAGGGTTAACTATGCAACTTGTTTGTTTACCTATGTTAGCCTGGAAGTGATACCTGGCAGCTGGCCAATTGACTGTAGACCCCGGAAAACTAAAGGTGTACTGTCTTGCTAATTGGTCAATGATATCAGGTGTTTCCTTTCAGGGGTCAAGAAGAAGGAGAGATCCTCCACTGCAATCTCTCTCACTCTCTATCAGTATGTCTTAGTGTGAAGACGGAGCACAATGCAGCTCCTTAGAAAGCATGTTTTGTTTATTTGTAGCTAATCCCGTTTACCTTTTCCCTTTAGTAATAAACTTCTTTTAAACTAAAAGAAGCAATCTCTTCTTTCCAGAAAAGCAAGATTCATTACTCTGATTTTTCTGATTATTGGACAAAAGTCCTAACACTGTACAAGTCTCAGATGATGACCATGTTGCTGCTTTGCAAATGTCAGTCAGTGACACACCTTGCAGAAGGGCTGCTGAAGAGGCTTGTGCTCTTGTGGAATGAGCCCAGTGACCGACGGGCAGGGAACTCCGGCCTGTTCATGGCATAACCTAATGGTTGCCACTATCCAGTGCAAGGCTGTTCGGGAAGAAGCAGAGAACCCTTTCCTTGGACCTGAATGGAATATAAAAAGTAATTTGTCCTTCCTAAAAGGTTGTGAACTTATAGATAAAATAATAAAGCTCTGCAAACATCTAATTTATGTAGTGTATGTTCTGCTTTATGGGAGGGATTTAGGAGAAACATCAGTAAATTAACAGATTGTGTCAAATGGAAACCAGAAACTTCCTTGGGTAGGAACTGCAGGCTCGGTCTCATAGTTAATCGATCAGAGAAAAATTGTGTCAAGGGTGGATCTGCTCACAGGGCAGCTATTTGCTAACCCTCCTGACAGTGATAATATCTCCTAAAAAGGCCACTTTCTTAGACAGTAAGGCAGTGGAATGGTGGAAGCATAATTTGGGCCAAGTTCCTGAGAACAGCCTACTGGGGTGAGTGGAAGAGCCAGGCTGTAAGTTTCAGTGTGGACCTGTTATGACGACAAACTTCCCCCTGTAAAGGAGATCCAGTGCTAAAAGGAGGCGGATGTAACAAGTGGTGGCCAGCACTCTCAGAGGTGAGAACCAAGCTTGCTGGGGCCAAAAAGGGGTGATTAATATGCAATGTATGCATATTAATATGTGTATGCATATTAATATGCAGTAATATGTAATATCCTGGATATTATGTTGTACAACAGGGGTGTAGGTGGGAAAGCGTAAAAAAGGTTTCCACATCAAGGCTGTTGAAATGAGTCTTCCAATGATTCAGGGTCACTGCCTGCTCTGGAGCAGAAAAGAGGGACCTTTTTGTACTCCGACGTGGCAAAAAGGTCTATTTGGGGAGAGCCCTACTGCTGGAAAATCGGATCTGGACCACTCATGGTGAGAGGTGACTGTTCTGCTGAGTGAGTCAGCTTGCATGTTGTGGCAGCCTGAAATATGAAGTGTCTGAAGTGTCTGACTGAAGGCAGCCTGAAGTGTCATGTTGTATGGAATCACCCACTGTCATGTGGTTATGGCTTCTATACTCAGGGGGAAAAAGGCCATGCCACCCCCTCTGTTCACATAATCCATGGCCATGGTATTGTTTGTCTGCACCCACACAGCCTGGTCTCGAAGAAGAAAGACCTGCAAAAGAAGCAAGTGCATGGCAGATTGCTCTTAGGTCCAATAAACTTAATGGGTAATGAAGAATCAGATTGTGACACCAAGTACTCAGAGTAGTGAGTGACAAACAGCAGGCGCCCCAACCTGATGAAGAAGCATAGGTAGTAACTGTGTGCAGGAAGGAATTGGATGCCCAAATGGAAAACCCCTAAGGAGATTGTCTGGTATTCCCCACCATTGTAAAGTTTAGAGGACCGATCGAGGTATAGATCATTTGGACAGCTGAGAGTGCTGTGAGGGGTTAAAAAGGTCTGATGAACCAGTTCTGTAAAAACCACATATGCAGCCTGGCCATGGGGACCACTGCAGTGGTAGATGCCACAAGGCCTAGTGAGGTCTGGATTTGAAGCACCGATCGGAACCTGTTTGTGAGGAAGGCCTTTACTATAGTGTGAATGGATTTGACCCTGCCTGGAGGAGTCCAGGTAGGCTCCAGTGAACTGTGCAGCAGTTGAGAGATTAAGTTTTGACTTATCCCAGTTGACCTCCAACCCTAATTTAGATAGAGTTAACAGGATTCGTGAATGTAAGGCCTCTTCTGAATGGGCCACCAGTCACGGAGGTATGGGAATACAGTGCATCCTTTTGTGTGTAAGAATGCCGCCGCCACCACCACCACCATCAAGCACTTAGTGAACACTTGTGGTGCAGTTGCCAGAACAAAGGGAAGGACCGTATTTTGGTAAATAGCGCCAGCACATGTGAAGAGAAGAGATTTCCTATGTAGAGGGTGAATTGAAATATGGAAGTTGGCATCTTTTAAATCTAGAACAGCGAACAACACATTTAATTGGACTGACTGTAAAACAAGTGGGACTGTAACCATTCTGAACCTTTTAACACTCAAGAAACAATTAAACTGCCTTATGTCAAGTATTGGCCAAATCACCAAGCCTCTTAGAAATAACAAAGTTAATGAGAATAAAAGCCCTTGAGGTCATGGTTGGAGGTGACCAGATCAATAGTTTTAGTAACTAGTTCACCCAGTGTTTGTAGTAACTTGGAGCAATGGTCAGAAACAGGTTGCGTTCCCATAAAGGGGTGTGTGTCTATAAATCCATTCAAGGGCATAACCCTGTTTATCCACAGATAACACCCAGTCGTCCAATGTTATCTCTCACCATTGTTCATAAAAGGGTGCCAGTTCATCCCTGAAGAAAGGGGCTAAAAGTGTGCCTTTGCAGTGGCAGTCAGAATAACCCCTTGCGTCCCTGCTGTGGGCCCTTAGGGGAATGATGCTGAGGTGGCCTGGATCTCAGGCATCCTGCATTCTCCTGGTTTGAGACTGCATAGATGCGAATGGATACTGCAACTGATGTGGAGGATAGTTGTAGCACTGATACCACTGCTGAGTGTTGTAGAAGGGTGTCTTGCAGGACGACTGCCAAAACACCTAGTGAGAAGCAGGGGTAGTTTGCCATTGCCTGCCTCTGCAGTCTTCCTTGGAGGTCTCCCTTCCAAGTACTGACCCTGAATAGCTTCCAAGATCTGACAAGATCAGGCTATACCACGCCACCTTCCCTCCCAAAGTTATTCATTAGCACTGTTAAAAACAACTGTGCCTTGTAGCTAGCAATAATCAGAGAATCATAGAGTTGGAAGGAACCTTCAGGGTCATCTAGTCCAACCCCGTGCAATGCAGAAAATTCACAAATATCTCCCCCCCACCCACACACACAGTGACCCCTGCTCCATGCCCAGAAGATGTCGAAAAACCTCCAGGATCCCTGGCCAAACTGGCCTGGAGAAAAATTGCTTCCTGACCCCAAAGTGGTGATCAGCATTTCCCTGGGTGTATAAGAAAGGGCCCTGAGAACTAAGCACTGATGCAACCCTTCCGGCCCTCCCTTCTTGTGATCTGCCTAAGTTCACAGAATCAGCACTGCTGTCAGATGGCCATCTAGCCTCTGTTTAAAAACCTCCAAAGGAGAGCCCACTATTTCTTGAGGAAGCCTGTTCCACTGAAGAACCACTCTGTCAGGAAGCTCTTCCTAATGTTTAGCCAAAAACTCTTGATTTAATTTCAACCCATTGGTTCTGGTCCAACCTTCTGGGGCAACAGAAAACAGCTCCGCACCATCCTCTATATGGCGGCCCTTCAAGTACTTGAAGATGGTTATCATATCACCTCTCAGTTGTCTCTCCTCCAGGCTAAGCAGACCCAGCTCCTACTTCAGCCTTTCCTCACAGGACTTGGTCTCCAGACCGCTCACCATCTTCTTTGCAGGAGGCTGAAGTTGGTTCCTTATTCGCATTTCCTTATTCAATCCTTATTCGTTACTTATTCGCAAATTCATCCAGAAACACCCAGAAACACTGTGGAGATGTGGCAACCTCTGAACCCCCAAATAAGGTGTGGACCATGACATATTATATACCCCCAGATTCACAGAACTCTCCCCTTCAAGAAGATCTATCCTGTTTCCTGGTCCAAGGTACGGTTCTTGGGCCAGCTGCTCCAAAGCGTGGTGCCCCCAGGACAATCACACAGACAGACGCTGGGGCAGGGCCGAACCCCAAAAATAATCTTTGGACCACCCCAAATGACACATCCCCACGCTCTGGGGACTGTCCCCTGCAAGATGACATACAGCACCGCCCGGTCCACACTCCGGTTCTGAAAAGATAACACTCTACTCGGAGTGCTTCCCAGAGGCCTGTATTTCAAAGGAGATTCGAATAAGGAAGTGCCCTCTGCACCCAAAATAAGTTCTGGACCCCCACACCTCATACACTCCCATCTTCAGCGGACTCTCCCCTTTGAGCAGACATATGTTCTGTCCTGGTCCAAATCACAGTTCTTCCGCCAGCTGCTCCCAAGTGGGGTGCCCCAGGACAATCACACAGCAGACACTGGGGCTGGGCTGCACCCCAAAAATAATCTTTGGACCACCCCAAATGACACATCCCCACGCTCTGGGGACTGTCCCCTGCAAGATGACATACAGCACCGCCCGGTCCACACTCCGGTTCTGAAAAGATAACACTCTACTCGGAGTGCTTCCCAGAGGCCTGTATTTCAAAGGAGATTCGAATAAGGAAGTGCCCTCTGCACCCAATATAAGTTCTGGACCCCCACACCTCATACACTCCCATCTTCAGCGGACTCTCCCCTTTGAGCAGACATATGTTCTGTCCTGGTCCAAATCACAGTTCTTCCGCCAGCTGCTCCCAAGTGGGGTGCCCCCAGGACAATCACACAGGCAGACACTGGGGCTGGGCTGCACCCCAAAAATAATCTTTGGACCACCCCAAATGACACATCCCCACGCTCTGGGGACTGTCCCCTGCAAGATGACATACAGCACCGCCCGGTCCAAACTCCGGTTCTGAAAAGATAACACTCTACTCGGAGTGCTTCCTCTGCAGAGTGCCCTCTGCACCCAAAATAAGTTCTGGACCCCCACACCTCATACACTCCCATCTTCAGCGGACTCTCCCCTTCGAGCAGACATATGTTCTGTCCTGGTCCAAATCACAGTTCTTGCGCCAGCTGCTCCCAAGTGGGGTGCCCCACTGGGGCTGGGCTGCACCCCAAAAATAATCTTTGGACCACCCCAAATGACCCATCCCCACACTCTGAGGACTGTCCCCTGCAAGATGACATACAGCACTGCCCGGTCCACACTCTGGTTCTGAAGACACAACCCTCTATTCGGAGTGCTTCCCAGAGGCCTGTATTTCAAAGGAGATTTGAATAAGGAAGTGCCCTCTGCACCCAAAAACAGTTTTGGACCCCCACACCTCAACACCCCCATCTTCAGCGGACTCTCCCCTATGAGCAGACATATGTTCTGTCCTGGATCAAAGTATGGTTCTTGTGCCAGGTTCTCCGAAGTGGGGTGCCCCCAGGACAATCACATGGCAGACACTGGGGCTGGATATTCCCAGGCCCCACCTGGAGGATGGCAACCCTAGTGAGGCAACCTCAAAAACGTTTAAAAGGTAAAGTAAATAACTTTGTAACTGGCAGGTGGTTTCACACAGAACAATGCCTCATACACCCCCATCTTCAGCTCCTATTTGGAGTGCTCTCCCTGAGGCCTATACTTAAAAGGAGATTTGAGCAATAATAAACTGAGATTACAGAATTCGAATTTGTTCACAAGGATGGATCCCTCAGGGCTTGATGGATTCTTATCTCAACAGATAGGCTGATGTCCCATACCCATGTTTCAATCAAGCTACTTAGAGAGGACATTGCAGCTTTGCATTCTGACGTATTTCCTCTAAACTGTCCTTCCATCCTTTTATTTGGATATAACAACTCAAGGATTTCCATTCAAATTCAGTCTGAACAGGCGAGCTTTGACAATTGAAAGCTCAGATTCCCAAAACCAAACTAATCTCCACATCTTATACACCCCCATCTTCAGCGGACTCTCCCCTTCAAGGGGACATATGCTCTGTCATGGTCCAAAGCATGGTTTTGAGGTTGCCTCCGTAATGTATCAAAAGCCCCGAGTAGAAAATGGGTTGATGCCCAGAATATTGTGCAAGATCCATATCTAAATGTGCTGTCATATGGTCTAAATAGTATATTAACATTCATGTCACCTGGTCCCTGGTGGCCCACATGGCCTTGAATCTCACAGTACAGTTAATTGGAAGCAAAGTATGGATCGCAAAATAACAAGTTGTAGAAAATTTGAGCTGCAGCCTTGTTTAATATCGTTTGGTTAAAGTGTCCCTGGAAATGTGAGGGTTCCATCCTGGGCTGAGCGAGGGAATGTCAGTGTTCATGATAGACGCACAGCAACAATGTGGTTGGGAAGTGGATGTTTCTTCAGAAAATTGCTGAAGACAACTTCTGTGGCCTCGACGTTGCCATGGCCTGATCTTTGAGTTATTTACTTTACCTTTTAAACGTTTTTGAGGTTGCCTCACTAGGGTTGCCAGCCTCCAGGTGGGGCCTGGGAATATCCAGCCCCAGTGTCTGCCTATGTGATTGTCCTGGGGGCACCCCACTTCGGAGAAGCTGGCGCAAGAACCGCACTTTGGACCAGGACAGAACATATGTCTGCTTGAAGGGGAGAGTCCGCTGAAGATGGGGGTGTATGAGGTGTGGGGGTCCAGAACTTATTTTGGGTGCAGAGGGCACTTCCTTATTCGAATCTCCTTTGAAATACAGGCCTCTGGGAAGCACTCCAAATAGTGGGTTGTGTTTTCGGAACCAGAGTTTGGACCGGGCGGTGCTGTATGTCATCTTGCAGGGGACAGTCCTCAGAGTGTGGGGATGGGTCATTTGGGGTGGTCCAAAGATTATTTTGGGGGGCAGCCCAGTCCCAGTGTCCGCCTGTGTTATTGTCCTGGGGCACCCCACTTGGGAGCAGCTGGCGCAAAAACTGTGATTTGGACCAGGACAGAACATATGTCTGCTCGAAGGGGAGAGTCCGCTGAAGATGGGGGTGTATGAGGTGTGGGGGTCCAAAACTGTTTTTGGGTGCAGAGGGCACTTCCTTATTCAAATCTCCTTTGAAATACAGGCCTCTGGGAAGCACTCCGAATAGAGGGTTGTGTCTTCAGAACCAGAGTGTGGACCGGGCAGTGCTGTATGTCATCTTGCAGGGGACAGTCCTCAGTGTGGGGATGTGTCATTTGGGGTGGTCCAAAGATTATTTTTGGGGTGCAGCCCAGCCCCAGTGTCTGCCTATGTGATTGTCCTGGGGGCACCCCAGTTGGGACCAGCTGGCGCAAGAACCGCACTTTGGACCAGGACAGAACATATGTCTGCTCAAAGGGGAGAGTCCGCTGAAGATGGGGGTGTATGAGGTGTGGGGGTCCAAAACTGTTTTTGGGTGCAGAGGGCACTTCCTTATTCGGAGTTTGGACCGGGCGGTGCTGTATGTCATCTTGCAGGGGACAGTCCCCAGAGCGTGGGGATGTGTCATTTGGGGTGGTCCAAAGATTATTTTTGGGGTGCAGCCCAGCCCCAGTGTCTGCCTGTGTGATTGTCCTGGGGGCACCCCACTTGGGAGCAGCTGGCGGAAGAACTGTGATTTGGACCAGGACAGAACATATGTCTGCTCAAAGGGGAGAGTCCGCTGAAGATGGGAGTGTATGAGGTGTGGGGGTCCAGAACTTATATTGGGTGCAGAGGGCACTTCCTTATTCGAATCTCCTTTGAAATACAGGCCTCTGGGAAGCACTCCGAGTAGAGTGTTATCTTTTCAGAACCGGAGTGTGGACCGGGCGGTGCTGTATGTCATCTTGCAGGGGACAGTCCCCAGAGCGTGGGGATGTGTCATTTGGGGTGGTCCAAAGATTATTTTTGGGGTTCGGCCCTGCCCCAGCGTCTGTCTGTGTGATTGTCCTGGGGGCACCACGCTTTGGAGCAGCTGGCCCAAGAACCGTACCTTGGACCAGGAAACAGGATAGATCTTCTTGAAGGGGAGAGTTCTGTGAATCTGGGGGTATATAATATGTCATGGTCCACACCTTATTTGGGGGTTCAGAGGTTGCCACATCTCCACAGTGTTTCTGGGTGTTTCTGGATGAATTTGCGAATAAGTAACGAATAAGGATTGAATAAGGAAATGCGAATAAGGAACCAACTTCAGCCTCCTCTTCTTTGCCCTCCTCTGGACATGTTCCAGCTTGTCTGTATCTTTCTTAAATTGTGGTGCCCAAAACAGAACACACTCCTTTCCCTTCTCTTCCCCACAACAGACACCCTGTGAGGTAGGTGGGGCTGAGAGAGCTCTGACAGAAACTGCTCTTTTTCAAGAACAACACTGACAGAGCTATGGCTTGCCCAAGGTCATCCAGCAGGTGCAAGTGGAGGCGTGGGAAATCAAACCCTGCTCTCTCAGATTAGAGTCCACGCACTTAACCACTACGCCAAACTGGCAATTATGTAGGTATTTATGTACTAGCCCTATGCCTATCCTAGGCTGCAACTCCTTTTCCTCATCATATGTTCTGTTTTTTGCCATGTTGAGCGCATTTCCCTCACAAGAGAAGACTGAGGAAAAGTAGTTGAGCAGTTCTGCCTTCTCTTTATCACCTGTTCCAATTTCACTTCTTGTCCCTGCAATGGGCCTACCACATGCTTACTCTTTTTCTTACTTTGAACATAAGAATGCTTTTTGTTGTTTTTAGCATCTCTTGCTAGCCTAAGCTCCTACTGAGCTTTAGCTTTCCTTTCTCTCTACAAGCACTGGTCATTTGTTTACATTCATCCTCGGTTATAAGGCCCTCCTTCCATTTCATAAATGAGTCTTTTTTATTTCTCAGATCTATAGGCTCCTCCCATTTTTCCTTCTCTCAGGAATCGTTTCTGATTATGCCTTCAGTATTTCACTTAACTCCCACCCCTCTTGAACTCCCGTCTCCTCAAGTATTTCTGACCATGGGATTCTACCCCGCATAACTTTAAGTCTGTCAAAATTTGCTTTCCTGAAGTCCAACCTATATATCTGACTACGTACAGCTTTTACCTTCCCCCAGACTGTAAATTCCAAAATTACATGGTCACTACTACCCAGGGTGCCCACTGCTTTCACCTGATCCGGGAGGATATTTTTTCTAACCACTACAGGGAGTTCCTTGGGGAAAAGGTGAGTCAGAATATCAGGTCTCTCCAGCCGGTTGCGCTCCAACTTGCCTGGAAAAGCTGAACATACAGCTGGGCACGGCTGAAATGCACCACTGTGCCCCCTAGTGGCTGCTGGGCTCACACACCTTAAAGATCCACAGGGTCTATTTCAATGTGAGCTGTTCGGCATCATAGCTCACTATGTGAAGGGAAATCGTGCTGGGAATTTTGGGGGGCTAGGATGGGCGGAGTAGTTAAGGCTCACAGTGAATTACACTATGAGTCTTTCAAGTGTAAATTCTCAGTGAAAGAGGAAAAGCGAGGAGTTGATGTCAAAAGGTGAGGTATGAGGCCCATCACAAATGAACAGAATTAGCAGTTATACATACTCAATGGTTTGAACAGATGAGCAAATCAACTGATATCAGTACAAGGTTATAGTCTGATAAAAAATGTTAAGAACAGCCAATTCAAATTTCTAAAAAATGGTCCTGTAGAACTGTTAGACGACTACAGCAAATAAAGAAATCCAAGTAGCTGTCTGAGCCAAGATGGGATGTAGCGTTTAATTTTTTCTGAGATCTAATTCAGCACTTTCATGTTGTAGATTCCCTTTGCTTTGCTTTGCTTTTTTAGCTGAACAGTAACTTTCAGGTTGTAACTGTCTGTCCAGTCAGATTAAAATGTTCCTCCACAGGTCTCTAAACATTGTGATTTCTGATTTTGGTTCATCTGGTCTCACGTAGGGACCAACCTGTTTGTCCAGCGCAGGTAGAAGAAGAGGATCGGCACAGGATGCCATCTATTACACTGGGCAATCTGCATTGTGCAGAGCCTGGGATGGTGTAGCTGATATTATTAGGTCCCTTCACAGCTCTGCTTGACAATACTGGGGACAAAGCTGGCATCTGGGTCTGTTTCAGGGTTTGGTTCTGAGTTTGTCTCTGTTGGGGAGGGGGATCCATGATTGTGAACGAGGAGACTTCCTGTAAGCAAGGAAAGGCCTGCGAAAGAGAAGTGCCCTTATTCAGGAGAAGCTGTAGGTCACTGTTGGTGCACTGGAGTGGTTTAAGTGGTGGACTGTAGGTGACCATCAGCAGTGTTCTGTTGCTGGCTTCCTTGTAGCAGAATGGCTCTAGGTACCAGCCTGGCTTTGCTGATCTGCTCCTTTACCCTTTTACTGGGTGGATACTGCAATCCAACAACTGCCTTTTGGAAATCCCTCAGGGGGGATTTCCCCGAGACATTGGGACAAAAGCATTGCAACACAGCACATTAACGGTAGACTATGGATTACGTTATAAAGTTCCAAATGGTAGCGGGATGTACACAGGGATGTTTGACTGCCAGTGCGTTTTTGATATAAAGTGGAGCTTGTGCATCCATTGCGTAGTTCCACAGCAGTGTCCAGGAAATGTGCAGACTGCTCAACATGGTCAGGTTGATGCTGGGGTGAACATTTGTTGACGTCCTGATGGGATCTTTCAAAAATTTCCTTTCCATCTGCCCAGATGATGAAAATATTACCCATAAATTTTAGGTACGGGACAAGAGTTAATGGACAGAAGCATTGTTCCAGGTCAGCCATGAAAATGTTTGCTTACTATGTGGCCGTGTGGGTACGCATTGCTGGGCCCTGCGCATAGCCAGGCCCACAGACTCAAACAGGGCTCATTCCTATGCTGAAGTTTTGCTTGACTATCTCATCCTCCTCACTGCTTTGTCGGGGGGCAGGCACAGTGGGTGTTGTGGCACCAATGCCAGCTGCACTTGTTTCATGAAGAGTACTCTGTCAGGTGCCTTCTGGAGAAGACAATGCTGCAGAGGTGCTAGCTGCAAACAAGGCTTCAGGGTGTGCAAGGACGTATACAGTGTGATCTCATCTGTTTACCTCACCTATACCCCCCACCTTCTGTCGAGAGGCTAGCTCACACGGCGGTCTCTCATCACTTCAGAGATATCGGTTCAGGCTTGGGTCTAGCAGAAATCATGGACGTTTCTCACTCTGAGAACCCAAGATCAAGCTGATTGTAGCGTCAAAGAATGAGATAAGAAAGATGGGAGGCTCAGCAGCCACAAGTCCAAAGGACCCAGGAGAGAGTCTGGCCTGCACATTCCGTCTTATTACTACAAGGACCCACAGGTGGGAGAAGATGCTTGCTGCATTAGGCCTGGCACAGCTGCGGAGCGCATGGCCTCATGATGGCAGCTCATCTGATTGGGCAGCAACATACCTGGTTGGCCAAGTTGCATCACTGGCCATACATCTGATTGGTCAAGTAGAATCATGCCAGTGTGGGCTGTTGGCATAATGGAAATATATTTCATTCTAATATTGCCCTGTGTCTAGATGAACTTTGGGGCACTTCTTGATTCTGAGTAGGGTTCTATTGGCCAAAACACCTGCTTTTGACCTTGAAACTTTACTGGACTCCCAGGTAACATGTGGATTTAGATTTATACTTTATATTTAGATTTAACATGTGGATTTATGCTTATAAATGCGCTGGTTAGATATTAGCCGCCCTGAGCCCGTTCGCGGGAAGGGCAGGGTATAAATTGAATGAATGAATAAATAAATAAATAAATATTTAAGCTGCATTATTTTACCCTCCCTATTTACTGCCCTTATAGTGTATCTTCCTGCACATTCTTTTAATAAACCTCTTTCATTACATTTCGTGGGGTTCTTGGGTTTGGGGGATTCATTCTGAATCTAGTATTTTACCCTTATTGGCTACAGCTCCTAGAGCTCAACTTGTAAGTAAGTGTCCTATATTGCAAGGTTGACGTCTTGCTCCTAGACCCAGGAGGGCCAGAGAGACTCAGTCCCTCGGTCTCTGGCTGGAAGCGTTACCCTGGGGCTGTGAGGAGCCCCACCTCAGCGCTTGGTGGTTTTGTCTTTGGCCAGCCCATCAGCCTTAAGGAGGGTTTTTTCTCCTCTTCTCCCCTTTACACTCACAACCCAGTGAGGAAGGTTAGGCTGAGTGTGTGACTGGCCCAAGGTCACCCAGCAAGCTTCCACTGCAAAATGGGGCTTCGAACCTGGGTCCAACACTCTTACCACTGCACTGCTAGGAACACTGCCGGAGCTTATGTGGCATTTGAGCGCTCGCCATATGGGTTTTGGAGATGGATGCATCAATACTTCTATGCAAAAAAATCTTGCTTCCACTAAAGCAACCACTGTGCTTAAAGGCTTCAAAAGTTCTCCCTTTTGCCCAGTTTTAGGGCCAAGGTGATAACAGAAGCTTCGTACTAAGCACTGCAGGATTACCAGCAGAGAGAATGAAGTCAGAAAGAGCTCAGCCTGTTTCCACCAATGAGCTTAAAGCGCAACAGGTCAACAGCAGAACAAATAAAAACACCTGGGGTAGCTACAGGCACCTGTTACCCCAGGTGAAAAGTCCGGGCGATGAAGACGGCTGGTGCTCACCTGGCCCTGGTTGCCAGCAGCTCTCTAAAGCAGCAGCTGCAGGATCAGCCCCTTCTTAAACATCGTGGAGAGGCCCATTGGGCACCATTTCCCCCCTTCTGCTCTCAACAGGCACCAGTGGAGTTAAAAACTGAATCCATCCATTTTCTCTAGTCTTTACCCAGCAGAAAGATGGAATATGGATCTCTGAAATTGTAAATACTACCCTGTGCCAGAGAGCACCTCACATTTCTCAGAACCACCACGGCCAATTTAAGGGGTCAGAGGTTTTGGCTAAGCAGCAGCCAAAGAGCTGACAGAAACACAGCTCTGACTTCCGTCAGTCAAGCACCTGGGCGGGCCTTCCTGACACGGACCGTTTGGAAAGGGGCAGGGAGGAGTGCAGCAGTGATTAAGTGCGGGTCTGAACCAAGGCTCCCTCTAAGCTGTGACGTCTTGTGAGCAAAAACTCTACTTTGTGAGCTACTGGCATTAAAGTTGTGGGTGAGCAATTTGGCTGCTGCATAAATTAGTCTCCTCTGGAGCCATCCTTCCTGAGCTAAGACAAGAACCTGCGAGCTGGAGGCTAAAAAACTGTGAGCTGGCTCACACTAATCCAGATTGGAGGGAACACTGGTCTGAACTTTGCTATAAAGTCCCCTGCAAAAAGGATCTGCCCTTGACGTGTGCAGAAGACTCTGCTGCAAACAGCTGCTTCCTGTTCTCACAACAGACATTAAAAATCACTTGTCCATCCCAGGAAACTCAGGCCATACCTTTGAGTAGCACTAGGCTCTCGAGTGCAGCAGGAGTGCCACCAGACAGAGTGGTGGGTGGCTGCCCTCCTCCCAAAGATCTGATTGTGCTCTCTGCCAGGAGGCGGGCACAGCTGGCCACTCTGTCTCTCCGGGAGATGCCCTCATCGTTATCGTACGATGCAGGTGGAAGGCACGCTCGCTTCTGAAGAGAGTCCGTTCAAGCGGACACACTTAATAAACTGGCCACAATTTGTCAGCCCTAGTGGGTGGGGTTTGCTCCTGTGCCCTCCAGGGAAGTCTGAAAGAGCCTGCCCGGGGCTGTGCCCAGCTCTGTGTAGTTATGCAGCACAGCAAGGGAGCAGACTATAACCCACAGTGCTGGATCCTGGCTCAACTGGGGGGAAGGGTGTTACAAGAGTGGAGGCCTGCGTTTCCAATGCAGAGCGAAGAGCGGGAGCGATGGCAGGACGACACCAACAGTCACTTTGGCAACAGGCCCCCTCTCGCTTTAAGCACTGCTCAGCAGGACATACTTCACACTCATAGATTTGTAGCATCCACAACATGAGACTTGGAAATTTGGCACAAGGCAGCCACAGAGAAGAAACCATGGCACACTCAAGATGTATTTCAAGCCAAGGCACGTCCTACCCAGAAGTGAAGTGCCGGCTGAGAGAACCTTGCCTTGTCAGGGAGGGACCCGCTTATTTTATGCCAGCCAAGTTTCTAACAGATGCCTCATTTCCCAGAACCTGGAAGAGGCAAAGTGGTAAGGCTGAGAATAAGGAGCTGCTAGAAAGGGCCTCTGGGGTGCCAAAAAATCTTTGGGAGGCAGAGAGAGAAGACTGGCTGCGGGTCAGAGGCCAAGAGTGTAAAGCAGGAAGTCCCCAGCTCAAACATCCCCTTAGCCAGGAACCGATCCAGTCATTAAGTAAGCCACTCACAGTGCCATCCAAAGGAAAGTGACATCCTTCTAATTTGGTTGAGGAGGGCACTGCCAGCCTCCCATCCTACTCTTTCCCTGCCCTGAAAAGATTTGTGAACACAGGAAATATCAGCGTGTGTGTGTGAGTATGAGGAATAGTAACTGTAACCAGGTCTCAAGGGGATGCTCCCTCCCTCCCAAACCAAGCCTGCTCCGCTGTGCTCACGGGGGGCCGGGCTCTGACCGGGGCAGAGGTGGGGCTTGTGTGGCACAGTCCCCAGAGGGTTGCTCACTGCTGCTGAAGGAGAAGGGCTGGGCGTGAGGCCCAAGTTGCCAACTCGCTCACACAGAGGGGCACCAGTGAGGAAGAATTCAAAGTACCTATTACCTTTAATTTGTCGACATAATAAAAGTTGTACATACGTTGAATGTGGCAAGGACATATGAACAATCCAACAAAGCAACTGATACAAGGGAGGGGAGGGGAGGGGAGGCTGCTTTCAGGCAGCAGCTCAGAGAAGGGGCGCCTCCGCCCAGGGAGTGACTCCAGAGAAGACTCAAGGCGCCTGCAGGGAGAGTGCCGAAGAGCCGCAGGAGCCAGCGCTGCCTGTGCCCTCGGGAGCTGGCAGGATTTCCAGCAGCAGGAACCAAAAGCAGCCCAAGGGAGAGGCGCGAAAGAGCGTCATTCAGCCTGCCACGGTTTTTACAAATCCAGCACTACAACAGGGAGGCGAGGGAGAAAACTTCATGGGGAAACGCAGCATTCTCAGTTAGTTGGCACCTCTTTCCAGCATCCCTGAAGACTAGAAAAGGGGGCAAGTAACCCTCCGGGAGTCTAGCAGGACTCCTACAGACACAGGGGGCCAAGACACTTCCCAGGGCTGCCCTGAAAGCCAGACGGGCCAGGATCAGGGCCAGCTGCCGGGCACATTCGAGGGGCCGAGGGAGCCAAGACAACAAACTCTGGATTGCCAGTGCTTTGATCAGCTGTGCTGCTGCAGGATTTGCAAGCCAAATTCTGTTGGGCCAACAGCTTGAACAGGCCTGCCTTGGGAATGCCCACAGCATTACGGACAGAGAGACAAGCACCACAGCCAAGAAGAAAACGACTGAAGTGTAGAACTGTGGAGGGAAATTAACGTGGCTTCAAAACACTGAGTGGGGGAGGGAGGGTCAGGAAGGGAGAGAGAGAGACAGAGAGAGAGAGAGAGAGAGCCTTAACAGTGGCATTTGAATCTGCATGACTGGACAGGTCACTAGGAAGGATGCAGACAGTCAAGTGAAATGAGAAGGGCGCTCCTTCTTGTTTCCATCCCCAGACTACATTTCCCCTGGGAAGGCTGCCATGGCTGGAGTGAAGGATAACATAGGCCAACTCTTTGCAGCACTTGACTCAGCACTGCTCTTGACTAGGGTGAAGGGATCAGTCCCTGGAGGGAGAGGGCTCCTCTGGGCTGCTGCAGAGCATGGCCACTCACAGCTGTTGGCATCAGGGGAAGAACTACTCAGAACAGGCTGTCCGCTCATCCTTTCCCACCCTAGCAAGAAGAAAACGTCTGCCTTGTGCCTTCTGGATGTCAGAGATGGGTGCAAACCCCAAGACCAAAATAAAAACCAGCCAGAGAGAGCTAGGAGAGAGTTTCTTTAGACTTAACCAAAAGCGTGCCAAGAACTGTTTCCAGCCAGCTTCCCCCATCTCAACAGTCACATAACAAACCAAGGCAAAGACTGTCTTGAGTTTACTGAACAGTTTGCAAGTTCAGAGTGTCGACACACTCAGTAGAGGGTTTCTGCATTGCTGCTTCGGGGTCGCTTGATCTTTTCAATGTTTTTCAGAATCATGTCATGTAGAGTCACCTGGGAGGGGGAGGAACAGAAAGAGGGAGGGGGAAGGGGGGGGGGAGAGAGAGAGAGAGAGAGAGAGAGATTGGTCTCCTCATCTCACTCAGACAGAACTTGGCTTGCAGAGGAAAGTGTGCCCTTGTTTCCTAAGAACAGCCAAAACTCTAGAACGGAGAAGCTGTCCTTGGGCCACAGTTAAGCCCGTATTACCTCCATGCAGCTTTCCTGAGTGATACCCCCCCCCCCGAGGACTCTGGCTCATTCACACAGCCGGGCTATTCAACTGGGAGCCCCGACAATTAAACAAGGAGCAGAGCAGTCTCCCTCTGAGGAGGACACAGAGCTCTGGCAGGATCTGGGCTGCCAGGCACACCGTTCATCTGCCCCTTCCTCAGCTCCGCAGGGCCACGGCCACCACCAGCCTCCACACGGTCAGAAACTGAACCCTCTCCTGTGGCTGCCGGCTTTGGCAAGCTTCACATCAGGCACACCATGCGACAAGGAGGGTTTAGCCTGGAGGAGGTTAGCCCCCCGACTCCCTCCCCAAGCTCTCGCAGCCTCTGTCCCTGGTGAGCAGACCCCTGGCCCCAGCGGCCTCCCCAGACCCAGGGGGCTCCCTGCCGCTGCAGCAACTGGCTCTTTCAGGTCAGGGACGGCCGTCGGGATAACCCTCTCCAGCCTAAGCAAAGAGCAATGCAGCCTCAAGGGTCTTTCCTGACCCCGACACAGACAGGGGGCCCAGCACAGGAAGTCGAGACCACTCGAGGCCTCCTTTCCCAGAGGGAGACGGAGACAGAGGTGAAGACCCCACACAAACCAGAGAGGGGCGACAAAAAAACTGACTTACATATTGATTTCTCAGTTCCGATATGATGAGCCGCAGGCTGATATATTCCTTTTCGTCCATCTCAGTCACAGTGCGGCGATAATCTTCCTACAAAGACACCATTGAGCAGAAACGCTTTGCCCCCACTAAGTGCTACGACTGAGCACAGCATCTGGCTCGTCTTCCAGCCAAGAGTCACCGGCAGACACCCCCTCCTTTCAGCATCTCCTGCCTGCTGCCCAAGATCCTAGCCATTCAGAGCCCCCAGAAACAGAGCATCCACGATGGATGCTCTCAAATGCAGTTCTAAGTACTGCCAAGATATTATCCTCACACTTCATTCTGCTAAATGTATTCCCAGGGCTTCTTACTTGCGATAAAATCCAGAAGTATTATGAAGACCGGGGAACCTGAGCGCCATACTTACCACGTGGGGGTATTTTGCAATCTTAGAGACCAGCTTTGCCCGGGTGATGTAGTATCTGGAAGGGAAGCAGAGTGTCAGACTCAGCTGGCCTGCCCTTGGGAGAGGAGGGCCCTCCCGCTCTCCCTCTCTGAGATGGGCCAGGGACTTGTCACCCGAGTGGTGCCCCATGTCTTGGCTTCTCAAATGTCTGTTCTTCAGTCTTCCTTGCTAGGCAGAGGCTATGTGTCTATGCGGGGGGGGGGGGGGGGGGGTAGACAACCGTTAATTTCTGGCGGGAGGGCTGCTTTGGGAAGGGTACATGTTTAGTGAGGGGGGGGTTGCTGACTGTTAATTCTGGTGGGCAAATACTGTGGGATGATTGGGTCCTGATCTTCAGTGCCTTTCCCTGAACACACTATATCTACCACCTTTGCACATTCAACTTCAGTCCTAACAGCTCGTGTCCAGTATGGTATCTATCAATGTCTCAATAAAGTTAGCTTTCTTCAAAGAGACGGATGTTGAGAACTGATTGAACCAGGATCCTGACAAATTGTTAGGACTCCCTTTTCCCTTTCTCAGCCTCCTGCACCACAAGCATGATGAGCAGAGGGGACAGGGCAGTCCCTGCAACTGCAGCAGATGGCCCTGTGCCTGAGCAAGGGACCACAGTGGCCCTGGTGATGACTGCAAAGTCCAAAGGAGCGGAAAGCGGGGCGCAGACCCTGAGCCCACCTGGGTGATGACTCTGGATCTGAAGTTCGAGACATTTGCGTGCGATGGCACCTGACGGCGCTGCGGACGCTCATTCCAGGAGGACCCAGAGCGCATCCGTGCCAAGGAGGACACTGAAGCGGAGCCTCTCTGCAGAGAGATGCCACTGTGGGTGCTCAGTATGAGAGAGGAGTTCAAAACGCATGCCACAAGGCTCCAAGGGTGGCCCGAAGAGGTCCTCATCAAATTCTATCAGGCCGGGCTGAACCACTCAATTCTGGATTGATTCTGCCCTGGCCCAGGGCAACTTGCTAACAGTGAATGGATGGATTATGGTGGCCTGTGAGGTGAAGAACCACTTCAACCTCTTGCAAACGTACCAGCCCTGGGCGGGCCGCAGCAGAACCATGAGGGACGAAAACCAGGGTGAGAGAGGCCGTCAAAGACCAAAGGATGCGCCAGGGCCTGTGCCTAAGATGTGGCGCCTCAGGGCACTTCATGGCCAGCTGCCCTTTCAACAAGCGCCCCAGAGATGGGAAGGTGAGCGAGTACAAGACCTCCGAGAAAAAGCTCAAGCTGCGAGAGGAGCAGATGAAGCAGCCCAAAGTGCTTCAAGCGGGAGAGCGGGGAGAGTCTCATGGCACCTCTTCCAGCAGAGATGAGGCCAACGTGCTGGCAGGAAAAGATTGGGACCTGCTGTGAAAGACGCAACCCAGCAGGTCTGAAAGTCCCATGCACCAAGTTCGGTGAGAACCTCTCCCCCTTTGTTCTATGTGACGGTGACTGTAATAAACGCCGAGCAGGGCACCCAGATAAGTATGAGAGCCCTGATTGACTCTGGGTGTGTCCGAGACTTAATCAGCCCAGCATTAGTCACCAGGCTAAGGGTACCTGTCCAAGTATTGCCAGAACCTATAATTTTCATTTAGATGAACGGCTCCCCAATGTAGATTTGTGTATCACCAATGAAAGAGGAGTGCAAATATCAAACTGTGACTGTGGTGATGGGGAGGGGATCCCACTGGGCGCAACACCCATTCATTAATACCCCTGCCGCAAAATTCTCAATGGTGATAGGCAATTCCTGGCTTTAAAATCATGACCCATATGTTCAGTGGAGTGGCGGGGCCCTGCACTTCCCAGACCCCCAATGCAAAGCTCACGGGTAGAATCCCAAGTGTGGGGGGGTACCAGCTCCCCTTCTGGAGCATGTTTGCTTGGCGCAGGGAGAGCTCGATCTCATCCCCCCTGAGTATAGAGACTTGGCTAGAGTGTTTGAAGAGGAGGCGGCAGACAAGCTCCCCCACACACTAAAGTCGGACTGTGCTACAGAAATTTTGCCAGGGCACAAAATGCCCGAAGGAAAGTTGAATGCGATGAGCCCAGCTGAGGAGGAGGAACTTCGCAGGTTTACTGATAAAAACCTTGCTCGGGGTTTCATCCGCCCAGCCTCCTCCCCCTTTGCTGCTCCCGTCCTCTTCCGGAAGAAGGAGGAGGATGGTGGGCTACGGCTGTGCACAAACTACCGGGGTTTAAACGCAGCGTCTATGTCCAATGCCTACCCCCTCCCACTCATCAAAGATCTCCTGGCGGAAGCTTCCCAGAGGCACATTTTCACCAAACTTGACTTGCGAGATGCTTACTACAGTGTGCATTCAGGAGGGGGGATGAACACTAAACAGCTTTCCATACCCCGTTGGGACTGTTTCAGAAATACCTGGTGATGCCTTTTGGGTTGGCGGGAGCCCCCGGGGTGTTTATGAACTTAATCAATGAAGTGTTGCACAAGCATTTATTTAAAGGGGGGGTGCTATTGTACCTAGAGCAGGAGTGGCCAACCCGCGGCTCTTTGCCTGGTTTTATGCGGCTCTTAGGGCGTGTCCCGACGCAGGTTGCCCGGCGGGCATAGAGCCAGCTGAGACGACCGCGCCGCGACCGTTTCCCCTCCCGGGGACTCACCGAGCCGGGGAGCTGCGGCTGACGCCGGGCTCAGAAGAACTCCTGAAGACGGAGAAGCCAGGTGAGACGAGGGAGACGCAGCCGGGAAGAGCGCCGCTAGGATCCTCCCAGCCCCGACTGACTGGCCAGGACCGGAAGATGGGGCTGCAAGGACGCGCCAGGCCCCGGCCCTGGGAGCAGCGAGGACCCGAAGCTGGCCGGGATAGTGCCTGCCGCACACTTCCCACCAACAGAGGGAGACCGCGCTGGCTGGAAGACGATCGGCCCCAGCTGCGTGAAGGGGCGGGACACAGGGAGAGGGCTTCAGCACAGGCAGGGAAGCATGACGGGAAAGACAGAGCACAAGGAAAGAAGATTGACAACAGGGAGGAGCAATGGGAGAGGCACAGAAGGGTGGGGTGTGGTGATAAAGGGAAGAAGCTCACAGAGACCGGGGAGGAAGTGGTAGAAGGGAGAGTGTGGAGTGACTGGAGAGACGACAAGATACTGCCAAGCTTCCCAGTGAGGACAAGATCATTTCAGTAAACAATTTGTGTCAAGAGGAAGGGATGGGTGATGTTCAAGTGTGCCCATATGTATGATGTGGCTCTTTGCTGTAACACAGTAAAAAAAGTGGCTCTTGGTCTCTGACGGGTTGGCCACCCCTGACCTAGAGGATATCCTTCTCTATTCAAAAGACAAAGACTTGCAGGCAAAGTTGGTCAGGGAGGTGCTCCAAACCCTTTGCAAGCACCGGCTCTTTGTCAAGCCCTCCAAGTACGAGTTTCATCAGGATGAACTGGATTTCCTGGGCTATCAGATTTCGGGGGAGGGACTGGACATGGACCCCCATAAAGTACAGGACGTGGTGGGTTGGGAGGCTCCTTGCACCCGATGTCAACTCCAATCGTTTCTCGGGTTCACCAATTTCTACCGTGCATTCATCCCAAACTTCGTCCAGGCGGTCCTGCCCCTTACTGACTTGTTAAAAACGAAGGGGAAAGGTCCTGACAGTAACAAGCCAAGTACCAAACTAGACGGGACCCCAGAGTGCCAGCAGGCATCTGTTTACCTCGGAACCCATTTTACATCTTCCTGACAAAAATAAGCCTTTTATAATCCAAGTGGATGCTTCTGATGTAGCTATAGGAGGGGTGATCCTGCAACAGGGGGAAGATGGAAAGCTCCACCCCTTGGCATGTGTGTCTGAGAAGTTCTCCCCCACGGAGGCAGCAGCCATCAAACTGTCCCTTACGACCTGGAGGCACTGGCTGGAGGGGGTGAGGGGGCAGTTTGAAGTACGGATGGACCACAAAAATTTAGAGGCATTACACACATCCAGGCGCCTGAACACCAAGCAGCTCTACTGGGCAGTTTTTCTCTAAATTTTGGTTCACCCTCCAGCACCTCCCTAGGAAATTGAACTCTCTAGCTGATGCACTTTCCCGCCTCCTGCAACATGACAGCCAGTGAGAGGAAGTCATAGACTCAATGTTCACACCCACCCAGTTGGGGGGGGGGCAGTGGTAACTCGCAGCCGGGTGAAAGCAGAGTCTCCCATTGATGTTGAATCCTGGATTTGCAAATGTAAAGCAGCTATTTCAAAGGGGAACATGGAGGACATTCAAACTGACATTTCAGCAGAGCAGAAGGGGGATGGTTGTTAGTACACAGGTGGGAGGGTGTTCGTACCTAGGGCCTTGAAGGGGAAATCCTGAGTGCGGCACACAAAAATAAACTGTCGGACATTTTGGATACCTGAAAACCCTATACCTCCTGCAAAGACAATTTTGGTGGCCGCGTATGAGAGCAGATATTTCCCAGTATGTGGGTTCCTGCCAGACCCGCCTGATGGGGAAACGGAGGCCAGGAAAGCCCCCGGGACCTTACAACCAGTGTTCCCTCTAAGCTGAGTTAGTCTGAGCTAGCTCACAGGTTTTTAGCCTCCGGCTCACACACTTTCGTCTTAGCTCAGGAGGGATGGCTCCAGAGCAAACTAATTTATGCAGGAGCCAAACTGCTTGCTCACAACCCCTTGAAACGCCAGAGACCATGGGCAGTGATTTTGATAGACTTTATAACTGACTTACCCCCCAGTAAAGATAAAACAGTAATCTGGGTGGTGGTTGATATGTTCTCTAAGCAAGCACATTTTATCCTTTGCAAACAACTGCCCGTGGACAAATCACTAGCCAAGCTTTTCATGCACCACGTTGTGAGGCTGCATTCTATTCCCTGCAAGATCATTTTGGACTGGGGAGCACAGTTCCTTGCTAAATTCTGGAAGGAGCTGCTGCAGGTGTTGGGGTGGAAGAAGGTCTCAGCAGCTCCCATCACCTAGAGACGGACAGGCAAACTGAGAGGGTGAATCAAGTGGTAGAACAATTCCTCCAATGCTTCACCAATTACCAGCAGGACAACTGGGTCGATCTCATCCCTCACACGGTGTACAATTATAATAACACAGTGCACAGTGCCACTGGCCTCTCCCCTTTTAAGGCTGTGCATGGGTACAAAGCCCCCCCCCCCCCCCCCGGTGACTACCCAGAAGCCCAAACCCGGAGATTTGCAATCGGAGGTTGCGGGGGGGGGGAACCAAAAGGATTATTGGTTAACAATCCAAGAGACCCTAAGAAAGGCGAAAGAGGACTACAAAAAACAAGTTGATAAAGGGAGAGCTCCTGAATGGGATTTGCAGCCTGGGGACTCTGTGTACCTCTCGACAAAAAATTTGAAGGGGGGGAAATTGGGGGGGAAGTATATTGCACCATTCAAGGTGTTGAGAGTCTTGAACAAAGTGGCTGTGGAACTGGAGTTGCCCAAGACTCTAAGGCACATTCATCCTGCGTTTCATTTCAGTCTACTAAAAAAGGATCCAGGCCCAAAAGAGTGAAGACCTCGTCCAGCTGCTCCACCTCCTCTGATGATAGATGGTGAACCCCACCATGAAGCAGAAGAGGTCCTTGATTCCAAGTTGATTTGGAACCAAATGTACCATTTAATTAAATGGAAGGACTTTGATGAATCACATAATGAGTGGGTGAAATGTAAACATGTTAGAGCTTCCTCTTTAACTTGGGCCTTCCATAACAAACACCCTCCCAAACCGAAGGGGGAAGAGGTCTGGGGGGGAGGGGGCAGTATGTCAGGCTCCCTGTGCATTTTACAGCTAGCCTGCCATTGAGAGAGGAGGTTCCGCTCTCTCTTTGATGGGCCAGGGACTTGTCACCCTAGTGGTGCTCCATGTCTTGGTTTCTCAAATGTCTGTTCTTCTGTTTTCCTTGCTAGGTAGAGGCTATGTATCTATGGGGGGGGGGGGATAGATAACCGTTAATTTCTGGTGGGAGGGCTGCTCTGGGAAGGTTAGGTGTTTATTGGAGGGGGTAGCTGATTGTTAATTCTGGTGGACAAATACTGTGGGGTGATTAGGTCCTGATCTTTAGTGCCTCTACTTGAACACACTATATCTACCACCTTTGCGCGTTCAACTTCAGTCCTAACAGTAGCTCGTGTCCAGTACGGTATCTATCAATGTCTCGATAAAGCTAGCTTTCTTCGAAGAGACGGGTGTTGAAAACTGATTGAACCAGGATCCTGATACAGAGGCTGCTTCAGCGGGGCCCAAAACAGCAGAGGCATCCAGGGAAAGCCAGTCTTGGAAGAAGCTCTATCAAGAGTACATCTCATTTCAGAAAAGGACTCACCTGGACTTCCGGAAGACTTGCGAGCAATGGCGGACGCTTCCCTCCGCACCAGCGGGGGAAGCGATCCGTGCCCGACGGGAAGAAGGGGCTCTGGACAGGTGCCGGGCCCCCAGAGACCCCAGTGAGGGGGCTCTGCCTGGGGTGGCACGAGTGGGGATTTCTCTCTGTGGTGGCGACCGCGAGATCGAGATCCCCCTCATCACCCCCGTAGGTTCCCCCGTCGCGGAGCCGTAATGGCAGCAGCGCAAACCGTGAAGCAGCAGAGAATATGAAGTAGAGAAGCACAAGATCCCAGATACGCACGGTGAAAAAGTGAGTCTCGAAGTAAAACTAAGCAGAACTTAGCGGGAAAGCGGAGGGTGGAGTGAACCCCCCCCCCCGTATATATTGGCGTACTTACGAGGCTCGATCCCACGGCGTTACTGAGAAAACAAAAGCTCCTACGAACTGCTTGCAGGCGGTATCGCATACTTGAAGGCATAAGCTTGAAAACGACTTTAGTGCCGTTAAGAAAACTGCTTTCTTTGCGCATCTTATCTAATCGTAAACAACAGCGTAGTCTCAACAATGGCGGGGAAACCGAAACCTTTCCCCAAACTAGGAAGTACAGCTCCGAGTGCAAAGGTCGATACCACAGAGATGACCACGGTGTTCTCCTCGTTATTGCGACCTCTAGTGGACCAAATGACGTCTCTCAACACTAAGATGGATAAAATGCAGATGGAACTGAAAGAATCAAATAAGGCCACAGAGAAGCTGCAGCTGGACCTCATGGAAGTTAAAAAGTCAGTTAAAAATCAAGACTCAAGGCTACAAAAAGCGGAAAAAGAGAAGGCTCTTCAACAAGATTCGATCCTAAAAATGCAGATGGAACGATCAAATTTCTTCCTAAGACTTCAGAACGTACCAGAAAAAAAGGGAGAAGACCTCAAAACCATGCTAAGTGAAGCACTGGAACCAGTAACAGGCTTAAAAGCAGCAGATATAAAACACGACATGGATATGGTTTATAGGACCTATCCTGAATATATTAAAAAAAAAAGCCTGCCTGGTGAAATAATGATAAGGTTCTCCAAAAAATCTACAAGGGATGTGGTCTTAAGAACCACAAACAAAGCTGTTCTGAAGATCCAAGAAGAAGAGGTGAAAGTTTTGAAGGACATACCGTTTGAAATAAGGAAAAGAAGAAAAGCCTACAGAAAGTTAACAACCTGGCTTCAGTCTGAGTCTATTGTGTATCGTTGGAATATTCCAGAGGGACTAAGCTTCAGCATCAAAGACAAGAAATATAAGATTGACTCTGTTGAACAAGTGAAAAAATTTCTGGAAATTGATAAAGGAAAGAAAAAAGACAGAGACTCAGATGACTCGCTAGCTTCGCAAGAAAGCATGTACGGTTTCGATGGATCTAAAAGTGATGAAGATATTTCAGACTCGGAAAAAGGGGCGGTAGCCCAAAAGTACAAGTTGAGACCAAGAAGACAAGAAGAGGAAAAGGAAGAAATGATTTTTTAAAAATCATTATATTAAGCATGTGCACTAATATGATGTATAAGCCATGTTATTAAGTGCTTTCTTTAAAGTATGCATACTTGCCAAATAGCTTTTATAGTAGAAACAGTAACAATGTAACCTGTAGTTAACCATGGTTTTTATTAATGCTTCAGTTTTTTATATAATCAGATATAATTAAGCATTTTTTAAAGTATTCTCTGTATAAGATATATGTAGCATAGTAAATAGCGTTTAGATGTAGATATTAGAAAAAGCAAAAAAGAAAAAAGAAAAAAAAGAAAAGTACTCACCTGGAGATCTGGTCCAGGTATGAGGCTGCCTCACTCTCCACAGTACGGAGTTCGGCAACAGTCTCTTCCTACAGTGGTGGGAACCAAGGGTCATTTCGTAGAAAAAGAGGTGCAGGAGCTCATTAGCATAACTTATTTGCATATGCTACATCATCGGAAGTATGTCAGAAGGCAAGAAAGAAAGGAAGAAGAGAGAGAGAGGAAGGAAGCAAGGAAGGAAGGAAGAGCTGGCAGAGAGGAGACAGCTACTAATCCAAGCCTCAGAAATACCACTATTCTGGGAGGATAGCTTCAGTGATGGCTGAAGCCTTCAGAAGGCTGGTCGAAGGAACAAGGACTTTTCCAGGGGACGGGGTCATTTTGCTGCAGCCATGACACAAGCAGGCATTCCCCCGCGCGGGGTGGGGTGGGGCTGGCACCAACTCCCGGAGCTGAGCTCCCCCGAGCTCCTGCTCGAAATGACCCCTGGTGGGAACAGTCAAGACAAGCATTAAGAGAAGAACCTCCAAGCTCATCTGTGCCTGGATGAACCCACCAACCCAGCAATTGGGCAGGCCATTCAATTCAGCCACGTGTCAAGACTCCACTTTGGCACAAAACCATTTGCCACAAAGCAAAAAAAAAGAGGGGGGGGAACGTAACCCAAAAAGTAGCTGCGATCTAAGGGTGTACACATAAATAAAACATGAGGTTAAAAGAAACAGTCTAAATTTCAGACTCTAAAAGCTTATTTCATTCAGAACTGATTCCAAATTATTCTGGTAACAAATGCCCCATTCGTCAGGATGTGTGTCACTTCCATCAAGAGTAATAGTCTTGATGGAAGTGACGCACATCCTGACGAATGGGGCATTTAGTAGCAGAATAATTTAGAAAATTTGTGCAGCTATTACTCAGGCTCATTATATAAATTTGTAGCAACTGCATAGCATTCAAGAAAACAACACCTGGTCACACACATATATAAATGACCAGGGGTCATTTCGTAGAAAAAGAGGTGCAGGAGCTTGTTAGCATAACTCATTAGCATAACTCATTTGCATATGCTACCCCACCTGACATCACCAGAAATATGTCAGAAGGCAAGAAAGAAAGGAGAGAGAGAGAGAGAGAGAGGAAGGAGGGAAGGAGGGAATACAAAATTCCTTGTGCATGTAATTCTGGATGTGTGTCATTGTGAAATGAGGAATATTGACCACTAAGGAAGGCCCATAGGGGCCAAAACGCGTATGGTCCTTAGGTCAAAAGTTTTATCCATCAATTTGATATGTATAACAATCAGTTCTGAATGAAATAAGCTTTTAGAGTCTGAAATTTAGACTGTTTCTTTTAATCTCATCATGTTTTATTTATGCGTACACCCTAATAAATATTTGTATTATTGTATTATTAGTATTATTAATACAGATTTGTATTATTATTAATAACAACAATAATAATAATTCCATTTATACCCCACCCTCCCCGCAGATGGGCTCAGGGCAGCTTGACCCTCTTAGATCACAAAACCATCTGAGCCAATGCGGTTAGATCTAGGTATGCAACACAGCCTCACTCGGACGCTTCCCAAGAACTGAAAGGCCACATCTAGTTAAAAGAACAATGCCAGGGATGCTGCTTCTTCAGGGGCAGGCCAGGTCCATAGCAGCGTTGGGGAGCTCCTGCTTGCCCTCACCCAGAATTGTGCAGTGCCCTGCAAGGGTACTCCCTTGTACCAGGCGTGAGAGGGACCAAGAGCTCCAAAGCTCCAGCTCACAGGAGACGCGTGCAAAGGGGCCTCAAGTTCCTCAGTCCCAAGAGGCTGATTTACCTGAATTGAAACACCAAAATTATTGCCGTCCTCTATCCTGGGAATCAGCAGCTGTACCCACATTTTGACCTGCAGGACAAATGAGGTTGCAAGAGAAAAAGTTCACTGCTTTAAAGGACAATCAACCAGGTCAGGCTGCAGTGCAAGCAAGCTTACAGAGACGACCACAAAGCCAGAGAGCTGGGAAGGCTGAGAGGGTCTCGCTTCCAAACACTCAGAGAACTCCAGAATGAACAGAGATTTGAATCGTGACTTCCAGTTTCCAAACCTAATGATGGCCTAGTTCCTCACTGATATCATAAACCCACTCCAGAGAACTGAAACTAAGCCAACACACGAATGATTTGCATCTCCATTCAAGGCATTCCCTCCGCATTAAAGGGGGGGGAAAGATGTCAGACAAAAGGGTTCAAGCCCAGCCTTCTTCCCAACATACTAGTTTCCTGTGTGGAGGAATTTTCTTTGGTCTGGAGCAGCACCCATTCATGCAAGTCTCACCTGGCAGCCAGAGTTGGAGCAGGCCAGGTACTAGTTTCTCACCTCTGTGACAACCAGGAGAAGAGCTGGATTTTTACCTCACTTTTCTCTACTCTAAGGTGTCTCAAAGCCGCTTACAATTGCCTTCCCTTCTTCTCCTCACAACAGGGAACTTGTGAGGTAGGTGGGGCTGAGAAAGTTCTGAGAGCTGTGACTGGCCCAAGGCCACTGAGCAGGCTGCACGTGGAGGAGGAGGAGTAGCAAATCAAACCCGGTTCTCCAGATTAGAGTCTGCCGCTCTTCACTACTACACCACAGTGGCTCTCCAGGCCCCTTTGCCTGCTGAAACACAGTGATCTGCCAAAGTTTGCTGTAGTAAGATGTGGGTTCTTACAAGTACAGGCCCAAATATGTAGTAAAGCACATGGTTTTCTTCTCAAAAACTGATATATATGATTAGGCACTTTGTCCCATCTTGGGAAGCAGTGTAGCACAGTGGTCAGTGTGGGGCTGGGACCCAGGAACCCCATGTTCTGATCCCCACTTGGTCATGATGCCTTTGGTCATCATTCTCCCAGCCTAGCCTACTTTGAAGGGCTATTAAATTTAAAAAAAATACTGAAAAGGGCGAATCACACATACTGCCCTCAGCTTTTTAAGGAAGGATGACATAAAAACAAGCTAAGTAGACAGGAAGCAGATTAAAATGCATGTATGACTGTGTCTTCTCAGTTAAGAAAACCATGCCAGGCAAGCAAACTGCAAACCAGTATCCAAGGAGAAAATGGCTAATCACCACTCACCGTGTTGCACTTTTCAATCAACAGCCGGATCTCAGGTTTCACCTTCTCAATTATGTCCACAAGCTGCTGGTTGCTCTTCAGCATCCCATTAGGCATGACGAATACTTTGGTACCTGGTGCCACAAGAAGAGACAAGCCACTTATCCTGGGAAGGGGGCCAAGGTGAGCTGTCACTCAGGTAACTGCCTGCAGAAAACCCCTGGGAGATGATTAACAGCATCATTTGGAACAGAGTTACTGTTTTCTAAATCCACTGACGCCAGAGGACTCAGGAAAGGTGCAACTCTGCTTAGGATGGCACTGCTAAGACCATCTTTCTCTGCCCTGCTAAGGCCTCTGTCCCCCGGAGCTCATCTGACCCACATTTCAAGAACAATCATGCATGGATTCTCTCACATCTCCACACTAGGAGTCCTGTGTCTTTACAAGAAGAAATGCCAGCACTTACGCCTTGTCATCACCCTCCAGTGCTTCATAGGCTTGACCAACTGCCCCTGCCACCCACCCACCCCCATTAGAGAAACCGAAGCTCTGCTGTGGAAAGTTTGGTCCTACTGGGAATAGTACTGGCTTCCACAATATAATGCCCGAAGAGTGAGTTTCAGAAGTCCATGTGAGAGACTGCATGTGTGTGTGCGGGGTGTGTGTGTGTGTTCATTTCTAACCTATCGGCTTTCTGCTTGCTCAGATTTGGAAGCCCAAGGGACCACTTTTCTTTTTGACAGCAATGAACACCTGACTCTCTGCAAGGACAGAGTCCTGAAAATGCAAGCCAAAGCCACAAATGATGCATCTTACTGGGAACACCAGAGTCACTTTCCCCTTCTTCTTGGAAGCAAATCTTACTACCATCTGTTTACCATTTAAAAGCAGACAAGACTCCAGCCCCATCATTTGGCAGGAGTGGCATGAGCATAAGCATCAAATGCTTATAGTGGTGGGCACCAGTGTCAAACACTTCAGACCCTGGCCTTTCCAAAACCTGGTCCACTTTCAGGGCTCCCTGTTCCAGCAGGTCAGATTTCACAAAAAAGAGTTCAAGCCATTAATTCACAGAGGCACCCTGGACAAAATAGCTGAGCCTTGGACACTTACCCTGGAAAGTCCCTTCACAGTCCTCCAACTTGATCTTTTTCATATTGGGCTGAAAGAAACACAAGTGGGAAGCATTATTCATACACTGTGCACACATCATCAGGAGACGGGGAAGGATCCTGGACCAGCAACTGTCTGCACCCCATTTCAAGGTGGGCTTCCCTGTCCATCCAGAACACGACAAGAACCCGTTCTAACTTGATACTGCACCTGGCAAGCAATCTTACCCCATCCAGTCCATCATGGCTGTTTGTGAGCAGAATTGGGTCAGGGACAGGAAGATTCATGTCTGAGTGGATTTGAGTGAGATCATGAATGTTCAGAATAGGATCCTGGAAAATAAGGGCAGGGGGAACAGAGCAAGAAGGGTCTAAGTTGCTGCTCAACATCCGCAGAAGTTCCCAAAACAAAACAAAACTCAAACTGAATGACACATGCAATGCAGCAAATGGCAGAAACCAATCTAAAGATTAAGTGCTGTCCAGTGAGGGGCAACCAGTACTTACCTTGAGAAAAGCATCGAGTTCTAAAAGCTTCTTTGGGAAAAAATTTGCTACTAGATCTTCAGCCTGGAGAAAAAAAAGACAAATACAACGCATAAAGTACTATGATGAACCTTTGATTGGGTGCCCCGGAAATGAGGCCAAGAGCAAGGCTCATGGAAATGGACCAGCACAGGAGAAACCTCTTCAAGAGCTGGGGAGCCAACAGTGGCCTGGGACAGCAGGAGAACGGAGCTACTCTCCTGGACTGGCTGCTGCTCTGAGATTCAGAGATTACCCTTCAACAGAAAGGTTCACATTCTTGGTAATTTTAAGCATTAGCTGAAGGTAGCAGGAATGCATGAGACACTTACTTCCCCTGTGATCCGCTCCCTGAAAGAGTCGACCTGCAGGAGAGAAAAGTAGCAGCAGCTCAGGACAACAGAGCCAGGCTCAACAGATACAGAACCTGAGATGCCTGCAGAGGACAATATGCAGTTGGGCAGTTCTCTGCCCACCACAGAACTAAGCACACAGGAATTGGATTACTTCAAATCAGAAACCATGCAAAGCTAAACAGAAATTCTGAATGCATACAGTTACTGACTTCGCTGAACATATTTATTTTATTATTATCCCACCCTTCTTCCAAGGAACTTAGGATGGCATACATAGTTCTACCCCCACCATTTTAACATCACAATAACGCTGTGAAGGTGGGGTCTGAAGCAGCAGAACAAAGTTTGAGTCCAGTGGCACCTCTAAGACCAACAAAGTTTTATTCAAGGTATAAGCTTTCGTATGCACACAAACACTTCTTCAGATACAATGAAATGGAAATTATCAGTTCAAACATATAAAGGGTAAGCAGTAAATTAGCATACAGTTTAATGAGGATATTTATCAGATTTAAGGACCAAACAGGAATAACAAGCTTAGTTTATATGGTTACCATTTGTTTGAGTAGTAGTCACCTACAGCTCTCAATTCAAAACAGTTCAACGCATCATCAACAACTTACAACCTCTATTGGACAATGACAGTTCTCTTTCACAAATACAAGTGGTGGGAACCTTTTCTTGCCCACAGACAGCCCCCAAATCTCAAACAACTCCTCACCCGCAATAATACAGCATCTAACTTGGACATGGACACTGGTACCAGAGCTTGCAATAAACCCAGATGCCAGCTTTGCTGCCACATACTCCCAGAGAGCACAATCACTGGCCCTAGCAACACCAGCTACACCATCTCAGCCTTATTCACCTGCTCATCTGCTAACACTGTATATGCCACTAAATGCCAACAGTGCCCTTCCGTTCTCTACACAGGGCAAACAGGTCAAATCCTTTGAAAAAGAGGTGCCAGAACTCTCAAGAGGGAAATGAAGTTTGCAATCTGTATACTGAAAACTCATAAACTTTTAAACATTTTAAAAATAATTTTGTTGCAGAGATTCTGGAACTCCGTTCCGGCGCATCCTGGAAAAAAAGCCCTGCGCCAAAGGATAAATGGACACAAATTTGACATCAAGAATCACAAGACTGAGAAACCTGTAGGAAAACACTTCAGCCTTCTAGGACATTCAATGGGTGACCTCAAAGTAGATATTTTATTGTAAAGGAACTTCAGGAGCAGACTATAAAAAGCAATTGCTCAGTTGGAAGTTGTTACTAAATTTAGAGCAACGGAATTCCCAAAACTTAACAGAGATATTGGTTTCTTATCTCACTACATATACTAACCTCATTCAGTGCTTACATCTGTATTCTCACCAATACCCCAGAAAGGCCATACAGCCTCATTATTTTATTTCTTATTTGGAATAATAGATTAGCACAGTAGATTGTAATGTAACGTAATGAATAGTAGAATGTAATGTAATTTGGAATGGTAGATTGGAATGTATTTCTCTGGAGACAGAGGAGATAACTATACAGGCAATCGCCCCACTTCAAAGAAGGTGCTGTAAGGTTGCCTCCATGCTTAAGAGGAGATGGATGGAGCGTAATGCAGGGCCTCAGTTAATTACTCTTGGCATTCCACCTTAAGGATACATCTGTCCATCAGTCTCCAATTTTGGCATATTTATTTCCTTCACTATGTTTCCCCCCGGAATTAAACTCAAACAAATGGCAACCATATAAACTAAGTTGGTTATTCCTGTTTGGTTCTTGAATCTGTTAAACATCTTCATTATGCTGTATGCTAATTTACTGCTCACCCTCTGCCATTTCAATGTATCTGAAGAAGTGTGCATGCACACAAAAGCCTACACCTTGAATAAAACTTTTTTAGTCTTAAAGGTGCCACTGGACTCAAATGTTGTTCCTATGAAGTACGTAAGGCTGTGATGGTGTTAACTGAGCCAAGGTCACCCAGTAAGCAGCATGGCAAGCAAGCTCTTGAACCTGGGTCACCTGAGCCTAGTTCAAAATTCTAACTGCTATAACTGCACTATACTAATGCTTTAGTACATGACTGAAGAATCATAGGGCTGGAAAAATCTGTATGATCTGGCCATCTACAAGCTTAATGCTGCCCCATAGAGAACTTCTAATTGCTTTTTCTACCCTGGATGTTTGTTTCCATCTTCGGTGTTTTAACTCACTTACCTTGCCTGACATTTTAAGTGAATGGAGTGAGGACTCTACTAAAGTCCAAGGGCCTATATTAGCCAGAACCCAGTAACATGCAAGGACACTTCATTATAAAATGCTCCTACACAATCGTCAGAGCCCCTTAATCACACAGGAAAGAGGAAGCATTACTAGGCACTCAGAGCCCAAGGATGCCTTTAGGGGGGGTCAACCAAGTCCCCATTTCCTGCAAAGTAGCTTCCCATTGTGACAGGCTTTGTTTATGCTTTATGATGACAACAGAAACATCCAAATAGATTTTTCAGAAGTAATATCATATGTACGAATGATGCATGCGCACACATGTGTATTTCAGGCACAAAACCTACTGGAGATCTAACCTGTCTAACTCACAGGATGAGTTAGGCCTCATCATTGGGATAAAGCACTGGCACATCCTTACGAGTCAGAAACTTAATTTATAAGTTTATTAAAATATTTACTCATAGTCTTTTCTTATACTAATAGTATAATGCTATAAGACCTGATAAGCATACACAAGTATAAGCATCAAGAATGTAATGCAGACTTTATCTGGATATTTATATCTCCACCTCTCCCCAGTGAAACAGAACAACAAAATCTGATTGAAATGGGGCATATAAGGTGGGGAGGGGGAACCGAATGGACTGCATCAGAATATTTCCCTGACCATTCCAAAGGAGCAGCAATGCTGAGGTGTGGCCCCAAAGCAAAACAGGAGTCCGGGGGCGACCCAGCTTCCCTTCTTCGATGGTTTCCTGAACTCCGCTAACGTCACACTCCATTGGCGAGACACCTGCGTGCTTGCCGTGCGAACGGGCTGCTCCGGACAAAGGACGAGGAAGCCTCGCAAGGAAACCCACCAGGTGCCGAGCAAAGGCCGGCGGCTTGGCCCGCCTACGGCCACCAGGCGAGCGGCATTGGACGCGCGGCACGCTCCCCGGGCAGGCCCTGGCGGGGCTACCCTCCTACCCCCCAGCAGGAGCCTGGCCGTCCCTGGAGGCGCGGCGCCCTTCCCGCTCCTGCCCGGAGAGACGGACCGCGCCAGCTCCGACCCGCCGCTGGGGTCGGCCTTCCGCCCGCGCCCCGCCGACCCCCCCCCCGCCCCCGCCCGGTACCTTGAGCTTCACTTCCGGGTCCACCTTGAGGAGGGAGGCCATGGCGGGGCGGGGGGCGCGGGGTCCGCGGCTGGCTCCGTCTCTCTCCGTCCCGTGCGCGCGACCACCCGAGCGAGCCGCCGGCTTGGCTGTCGCCGGAAGTGACGACATGTCGCCTCGCCGCCTCCCCCCGCCAGCCAATGACTGCCGCAGCCGCGCTCGACGTGGGCGGCCCTGCGCCGGAGAAGCCGCTTCCGGCCCCAGGAGCAGCGCCACGCCCGCCACAGGGCGCCTCCTCCCCCCTCGCGGTCTAGAGCCGGGAGCCCCTCCCTTCGCCCCGCGGGGCCGCTTCCGGGGAGGGGAGGGGTGTCTGGCGCTGCAACTTCCGGAGGCCCGGCTCCGGGAGGGAGCCACGCTGGATCATGAGCCAAAGCGCGGGCCTGCGAGACCGGTGCCGAGAAGCCCGAGTCCCGGCGGTTGTCATGGAGACCGCGGGGGAGGCGGCCATTTCCCCATTTCCTCCCTGTGACGGGGGGGGGTTACCTTTGCCCCGGAAGGAGACGCCTCCCTGAAGGCGCGGGTTGGAGACAGGTGTGGCGCGCTGTGGCCTGGAGGAGGGATTTCCGGTTACTTCGCGTGGCCATTTCCAACCCCTGTCTGTCAGAGGGGGAAGGAGGCAGCCCGGCGCCTGTGGCTGTGAGCCCCCCCCCCCGGACTGGCGGAGAGGGAGCCCCCGCGGGAGGGGAGGGGAGGTTGAAGAAGCCCGCCCGGGACAGTCCTGCCGTGGAGACCGGGCCGGCAGCGGAAATGAATCCCCGGAAGTCGTCCCACGTGGCCCGCTCTAGGCCCTCCGTCTCTATGGCTCGGGCCCGGAAAAAGGACGGCGGAGGAAAGCGCGGCGCAGAGCTGGACTGGAGGAGCCCTGGGGGCCCTTCCGCCCGTCGTCCCCAGCCCCCGCCGGCCCTCGCGGGAGCCCAGCAAGTCAGTCCCCGTCGAGCCCCTGTGGGCGGGCAGAGCCACCCCTTCGCTTCCGGGCCAGCTCTGGGACCCGAGGGGGGGAGGGAGAGAGAGAAAGAGAGAGATCCCGCCCCGCCCCCCCGGGCTGCGTTCCTGCGCGGACGTCCTGGGTCGGGCAGCCGCTCCTGCTGAGCTCCGTGACGCTCCTTGCCCAGAGCCGGAGCGGGTGGCGGGCGCAGCGCCTCCCCCCCCCCCCCCGGGCAGGCCCGGCCCGTTCCTGGGACCGTCGTTCTCTGTCCCCCCCCCCAGGAATGGAAGGGTCGAAGTCGCCCACCTGCACCACGCAGGTCAGCTTTGTGTGCCAGCGTTGCAGCCAGCCCCTGAAGCTGGACACGTCCTTCAAGGTCCTGGACAAAGTCACCATTCAGGAGCTGACAGGTAAAGAGCCAGGAGTCGGGACAGGCAGAGGCGCGGTTGAGTGGCAGAGCCTGTCTGCAGGCAATAGCTCAAGAAGAGCACCTGTGCAAGTACTCTTCTGCAGATCTTATGCACTGAGCAAGGTGTCAGTAACCCCTGTTTTCTCTTTAGCTCCTCTGCTTACTGCTACTCCAGCAAAACCAGGGGATGCGCAAGAGGAAGAGACAACTTTGACAGAGGTAAAGAGCCTGGCTTGTAGGGTAAAATGAAGCAACCTTGTAGTTAGGCACTCGTTCTAAATGAGGACTGTTTGGGCACATCACTTGCCAGGCCTATTGTGACGCCTGGGTACATGCAGCTGGATGGGGTTTTAGAATTGGGCTGATACAGGTTATGTGGTTACCTGCAAGGCTGTGTGCCAGAGGCAAGCCAGTTGATGCCTGTGTGGTGAGCACCTGTGACTCGGTGTCATGTGGAATTTCTTTCCCAGGAAGCCTTTGTTGAAAACCGCCAGGATGGTGTGTCCAGAAGATTCATTCCTCCTGCCAGGTATTTACTGCCATTGTGTTTTTGCTGTAAATATTTCTTTTCAAATGCTGCAAATCCTTCTGTTGCCTCACCTGTGAAACAGCTAGGCATGAAATTGCAGGGGAAGGGAACAGGGAGTTAGGACTGTTGTTTTCCTGTTGTTCTATATACAGTCACCCATCTTGCCATGAAGTAGGGCTGGGATCTGCAGGATCTAACTGGCGACAATGTAAACGAGCATCTATATTCTATTCCCTACTTTTGGGAACTGCCCTCTTCTATAAAAATGTGTGTTTTCAAGTATTGGCCTAAATTTTAAGCTGGTTCCTTACGTACTGGTTAGCCGCAGACTGCTGGCCTGTACCTGGAGAAGTAACTTGGGTTGGGCTCATAGAGTTGAAGGGAAGCAAAAATGAGCCAGACCCTTCGATCAGCCCTGACCATGGTGTGTTCCCAAATGAAAGGTATGATGTAATACTTGCTTATGGAACAGTTGTTCCAGATGTCTCAAGTAAAAGAGCGAGGCTGTACATGCACGTTAGCGAGGAAAGCCAAAGTATTTTATAACTGACGCCGCTTGAGCTAGAAAAGTTGATGTTCTCTCATTAAGAGCCTAGCCTAAGCAATGATCGTCGGGGTGGGGGACCCAAAGTTAAGTCTCCCTGGTCTGCCTCTCTTCTTTTTTCCAGCCAGCCAACTGGGGCCCAAAATACAAATCTATTATGTGATGGGGAAGATTTAGACAAACCTCAGCAGGCTTTGCTCATAAGATACGGAAGGTAAACTGTTGCTTGCTCATTTCCTATTCTGGGTACACCTTTTAAGTTTAGGACCAGTGAGAAGCTAAGTGGGGCACGTGGGTGAGCTGCTCTGATCAAAGGCTTTGGTAACCATGTGCAGGAATGAATGCAAATCGAGCCTGTTGTATTTTCCAGGATGATGTCAACAGAGAGTGCCAACAGCTTCACTCTGATTGGAGAGGCCTCTGATGGAGGCACCATGGAAAACCTTAGCAGAAGACTCAAGGCAAGCGGCCTCTTAATCTTGAATGCCCCATTGTCTTTCAGAGGAACCCCGAGGTCATTGGAGTATTTGAAAATATAAAATCCAACTACCTAGAATTTGGTTTTCCATCAAGTCCAAACTATGATGGCACAGTGGTTTTGTTGTATGGGAGTTTCATCTCTCATAGTCATAATCAGAGGAAATTCTTTCCTTCTGTTCCTTGCTAGAACAGTTTCTCTTTCTCTCCAGGTTACAGGTGACCTGTTTGATATCATGTCTGGGCAGACAGATGTGGACCACCCTCTGTGTGAAGAATGCACCGACACTCTTCTGGACCAGCTGGACACGCAGCTCAACATCACGGAGAATGAATGTCAGAACTACAAGTATGTGGGGGGTCAAAGTGGATGCGCTAGAGATTGCTGTTATTTAAAGGCAAATTACATGGGAAGAGATGGTTTTGCTGCTTCCACCTCTTTGTTGTAGCACTAACCAAAATATTACTGCTGTTGTTGGTTCTTTAAAGGCAAAAAACAGGAACGCCTGAGTGGGATTAATCCCCTTCATGTGGCCATAATCTAAGTCAGGGCCATGTGCATCTTATAGCCATCGATCACGCCTCTTCCTCCATCTCCATCTGTTTTGTGCTTGTGAGCCAAGTTCAGGGGCACTGCAGGGGAGCTTCTCTAGGGTTCATGGTGGAGGGAGGAGAGAAACTTACCTCCTGAATACATTTCCTGTTCAAGACAGCAACATGTGGGCATTCTATGGATCTGTCATGCTGTATAAATGCAAAATCTTAGCTTCTGCTTTAGAGTTAAAAGCACAATTGTAGCTGTGATGACTAGAGAGGCAGAGGTAAATGAAATGAGTAGCTGTTGCCTAAGACGTGCGGGCTCTGGGGCCAGGCATTGGGACGGCACTCCCCCAGAAAACCTTGGATGGGGATCTTCCATGCAGGCGATGCTTAGAAATTCTGGAGCAGATGCATGAGGATGACCAGGAGAAGCTGCAGCTGGAGCTGAAGGAACTTGCTCTTGAGGAAGAGAGGCTGATTGAGGAGCTGGAGGAAGTGGAGCAGAAACGCAGAACAATGGCTGAAGCCTTTGAGAAGGTCAGGGCTGAGGCGGAGCGGCTGGATCAAGAGGAAGTGGAGTGAGTGTCATTGTGATTCCCTGGCTGACTCTGTTCTGAAATCCTTGACTGTGTCCTCTTTTCTTTGGCTGCTGTCCTCTTGCTTTCTGGCCTTTCTCCTCTCACCTTCTGCCATGATCCACAAGTTCTAAGTTATTTTCCTTTCTTATTTTCCTTTTTTGTGGTCCACAAGTCCTAAGATCTTATTTTCCTTTTTCATTCTCTGCATTGGCTCCCTGTTCCTCACATGTAAGACTTTCCCTGACTGCAAGTCTAATAAATGTCTTTTCCTGTCATCTTTTCCCTTGAGAACTGATACTAGTACTCTGTTGCACTCTGTATCAGTTCCATTCCCTTTAGGGCTCTGTTCCAGAAAGTTCTTGCTAGTAAGCCCTCAGGGGCAACCTGGAATGGGAAAGGAGAAAGCAGATCGTCATCACTACACCTGAAAGTAAAGTGGCAGGTTTCTGTGCACGCCACAAAAGAGCCACAATGGGGGTCACCCACAAACCAGATTTTTTTTGGGGGGGGGGATGTCTGGACATATTCCTGCAGGCTCCCAGGTATGCAGAAAAGCATGCCTTTGTAAAGTAAGCAAAAACAAAAAGAGAAAAAACAAAACTCAACAGTGGGCCAGTGAAGAGGGCGTGAAAAGGAACTGAGACACAGTTAAAGCAACAGAGGAAGAAGGATCTGAGAATCCTCCTAGAGAGAGAGCCTTGTGGGCTCCCTCCGTAGGCTGTGGAAGGAGCACTGGGTGCCCAGACATGGGAAACAGGGTTCTTTAGAGACAAAAAACAGGAAAACCTGAGAGGGATTAATCCCCTTCATGTGGCCATAATCTAAGTCAGGGCCATGTACATCTTAAAGCCAAGGTCTGTCTGCCAAGAGAGTGTGCAGGAAAATATGATTCCCCCCCACATGTGTCCTTCCCCCAATGTGGGCAGGACAGTAGCAAAAATGAATGCGCTGACAGGCAGGGTGGAAGCAAAAGTGGTTGCCCTCCACAGGACAAGAGCCTGTTCCTTTCTGCCCCTTCTGCTTTCCAGCAACAGCGCTGTGAGGGCTGCTGCTCCATAGGCTTGTAGAGGACTAAATTGGGGTTCTGGAGGCCCCTGTAGTGCTAATATTGGGGAGGGTGGAGGGGAGAAGAACAAGGTGCCGTCCAAAAAAACAGTGCCATGGAGCTGATGCTCTGTGGGCTTGCAGGTGGCTGGATTTGGGACTCTGGAAATTCCCAAGGCGTGGCCACGCAGGGAATCGGGACTCTTTAAAGTTGCTGATTTCTCTGTTTAGAAGGTTTATAGAGAGATTTTTTTCCCCCTAGGGCTGCTCTTGAGGTGAGGAAATGAGGAGGAAGCTCCTTGCCTTCACCTTCACTTTTTACATTGTTCCTTTACTGTTTGTAAGCTGTGGGCTAGGATCTGAGAAGGCAGCTTCCATCAAGATCTGACATATGCTTCACTGGGAGTTAGTTCCATTGAACATAAATCAAAAAAGCAGAGGGCTTTCTAATCTGCAGCTCCTTGTTGTGGATCCCTACTTATAAATAGGTTTCAGAGGTTAGCCCTTTATACTGGTTTTTGCCTGCAAGAGAAGAATTACCGCTTCATCTGCCAGTTCCTTTGTCCAAATCTTATTCTCATCTCTCCTTTGAGACTTTCATCTGATGCCCTGCTGCTCCTTTTTCAGAGGGCAAACAGGGAACAGCTGGCAGCAGGGGCTTTTTGGTCATGGCCCGGCACTGGATTGTAGCCTTGCCAGCACTGGCTAAAGGCTTATTCTCCCAGGCTTTTAGGCAAGTGGGTTTATTTTTGTGGCATTATTTAAATACCCCAGTTTTTTCCCTGACATAGTTGGGACCAGAGGTGGGTCACAACAATGAATACCATAGAAAAGTAGCAATCCAAAGTAATTAAAGCACAATTAAAATAGAGCCCACATATACAGTCTTCAAGCTGCTCCCTAAGGCCTTTTAAACAGTTCTGTTTTACACCTTGGCTAAAAACCCCACAGCTAGGCACCTGCCTCACCTCTTATGGAGGGAGATGCTCTCTCCCCAGCTGCAAGGTGGCAACTGAGTCCTCTTAGGCCTATAGTGGATCATACTCTGGACAGCAAGACTCTGTTGTTGTAAGCATCATAGAAGAAGAAGAGATTGGATTTATATCCCACCCTTCACTCATTGGGAGTCTCAGAGCGGCTTGCAAACTCCTTTCCCTTCCCCTCCCCACAGCAGACACCCTGGGAGGCAGGTGGGGCTAAGAGAGCTCTGAGACAACTGTCCTTGAGAGAACAGCTGGTACAGAGCTATGGCTTGCCCAAGGTCACCCAGCAGGTGCAAGTGGAGGAGTGGGGAAACAAACCCGGTTCTCCCAGATTAGAGTCCGCGCACTTAACCACTACACCAAACTGGCTCATAACAAGTATGTGGGCTCCAGGTCATGAAGGGCTTTGTGCTACTTACCTTTAAAGCACAAGCACCTTATCCTGGACTCCAAAGCAGACAGGCAGACAGTGAGGAGACTTCTAGAGTGGTGTATTGCAGCTTCCAGTAACAGGCTGCTGCTTTTTGCATCAGCTGAAGTTTCTGGATCGCCTTTAAAGTTTTTGTTTAAGGCCGTCTAGCCTAGAGGGTTACCATAGCATGGCTCAGCATGGTCAGATCAGATATCTGCAGATACGAAGACAACTTCTGAACTCAGTGCCACAATGGCAAAAGCATTTTTGTGAAAATATGTTTACTTCCCCACAGAAATCCTGAATCTAATAGAAGTTTTGGAACATGAAACATAATTTATTCCAGCATAAGCATTAATGAACGCAGCTACCTTTCTAGATCTAATAGGTATCCTAAGTTTTTACCGAAGTCCGTGAATGGGGGCAGTTGTGTCCCCATTCAGTGTAGACAGAGTGCTGTTATCAATCTGCATCACTTCCATCTGATTTTCCCTCGGGCATTTTGCTGCTGCTGCTCACAGAGGATGGAAAAGAGAGGATCACGGAAAAGAATGACTATAAATAGAACAAAAGTTACTGTGACTAATAGACCTTCTAATACCATATCACTCTTTCTTGCTTAATTTAATAATGCCTGATACTCAGTCATAATCATATAAATATTGTAATTATATACAAGCAATCATGTACAAATGTTCAAATATGAACATCAAAGTAGTCCTTCAAATGATACTCCAGGGTGGGGACACCACATAAATACAAAAGGTTCCATTGACAAACAGTCAACTTGAAACGTTTGTTTCACATACACACTCTGGTTTCTTCACAGTCAGGACATCAAAGCAAGCATATCTTTTCTGCGATCAATATCAAATGCTTTTCATTCAGGACTGAAATCTCCGTTGTATTATCTTACTGTTGCAATGAATGGGAGTGGATGCCGACTAGTAAGATAACATGTTGGAGATTTCAGTCTTGAACGAAAAACATTGGATATTGATCGCAGAAAAGATATGCTTGCTTTGATGTCCCGACTGTGAAGAAACCAGTGTGTCCCTGTGTGTGAATAGAACGTTTAAAGTTGATTGTTCGTTGCTGGGACCTTTTGTAAACAGACCTTTTGTAAACATACGTGGTAGATTCCCTTTGGACTGCTAGTTGGAACACAGAAGTGGATTTACTGCATAACACATACTGGGCAGGTGGTGAAGTCCTTGGAGTCTCCCCAGCAGAACAACGCACAGCTACACTTTACAGTTGTGACATTTTTTTGAGGATTCTTTCCAGGTTTTATGTGGTGTCCCTATCCTGGAGTATCATGTGAAGGACTGCTTTGATGTCCATATTTGAACACTTGTATGTGATTATTTGCATATGATTGTGATATTTATATGATTATGACTGTGAGTATTAGGCATGGTTAAATTAAGCAAGGATGGTAGTATTGGAAAGTATATTAGTAAACTGATTACTGTAACTTTTGTTGCTCCTTTTAATGACCTTCTCCCACCACCTTTAAGGGGAGAGGGTTTGTTCAACTGTATCTTGACTTAGAGGTTGTTGGTCCCAGTGCATTTTGTACAGAATTTTGGGGAGAGGTGGTATCTCATACCCAGGATGAATAATCTTGTCTCCATGATTGCTTCCTGGAGGTACCAGAAGGAGTACAGCGAGTTCAAGCGGCAACAGCTGGAACTGGATGATGAGCTGAAAAGTGTTGATAATCAAATGCGCTATGCCCAAATGCAGCTGGACAAGCTAAAGAAAACCAATGTATTTAATGCCACCTTCCATATCTGGTAAGTCCTAGATGTAACCGGGGGGGGGGGGGGTATGCAGTGAAGGGATCAGCAGTAGAACCGAGCTGTGCTCCCTCATTAGTGGACTCATCAGATCTGTAGTGAATGAGGAAGCCTCGGAAGGGCTCTGCTTCTGGCTGGCTGGCTCCCTTTCCTGGCTCAGCCTGACAACACTTTTCTGGTCCATCTGATGGCTGGCTCCCTCTGGCACAGGCATAGCGGGCAATTTGGCACCATAAACAACTTCCGTCTGGGCCGCCTCCCGAGTGTCCCTGTGGAATGGAATGAGATTAACGCAGCCTGGGGACAGACTGTGTTGCTTCTCCATGCTCTCGCCAACAAAATGGGCCTAACCTTTCAGAGGTAGGTGTGGGGGCAGAAGCTATCTTTTCTTGGGCACTGGGCCATTCAGGAAGGAGGACTAACTGGGTTCATCTGTCCCCCCACCCCCCCAGGTACCGCCTCATCCCGTACGGGAACCACTCTTATTTGGAGTCTCTCACAGACAAATCCAAGGTAAGAAGTCTGGTTTCCTTAATTTTTGAAACTGCCCTAGGCTTTGAGAAGGCTCTGGGAAAAGGGTTTTTTTTTTGGTCAGGCAGTTGCCCCTTGTGTGTTCTTATCTGCAGGTGAAAATCTAAGCAGTGGAACATATTTTCACATAATCTATTTAGGAATAGGGTGAAAATTGCTTAGAAAAATGAAAGTTCTTTCCCCTCAGATTCAGTGTGGTTTTCTTAAGGGATTGGCTCTGCTGTGTCTCCATTTTTGACTCAGTGGTCTTTGCAAAAGTGAAAGTTTTGGTTGGCTCCAGCCAGCTTTTCCCCTTGCCTAGCTCTCCTAACTACAGCCTAAGTCCCACATGGCTCTTTCTCAGCCGCAACAATGCTGGTTGGATCCGACCCTCTTTCTCTCTTCAAGAAACTGAGAAGACAAGTGTCTCTGTGTCCTTAGGGCATCTGCAGGACAATGTGTTTTGTGTTTCTGGCATCAGTGTTTGTGTCTTCAAGGAATTGCCCCTTTACTGTTCAGGCGGCTTGCGATTTTTCTGGGACAACAAATTTGACCATGCTATGGTAGCATTCCTGGATTGTGTGCAGCAGTTCAAAGAGGAGGTGGAAAAGGGTGAGACACGCTTCTGTTTGCCTTACAGGTAAAAAAAAGTCTCATTGTTTCAAGGTAAATACAGAGTCTTTTTCTCAGTAGTAAACTGCACAGTGGTATAATCCGGATAAAAATGTATGAATCCTTCACATTAGGCATAGTTAAAGGATTTCGTTGCCACTGGTTGATCCAGATGGTCAGCTGTGTTGGTCTGAAGCAGTAGAACAAATTTAGAGTCCAGTTGGCACCTTTAAGACCAACAAAGGTTTATTCAAGGTATGAGCTTTTGTTTGTGTGCACACTTTTTCAGATACATTGGAATGTTAGTTAACATTCAAACATAGACAGGGAATTAACAGCAAATGAACGTGTAACATGATGATGTTTCAGATATGCAAAATGAAACCTAAATAACAAGTTAAGGCTATAAGGTTAACAGTTGTAAACCAATAAATGTCAGAATAGAAGATAAATGTCTAAAGGTGTTTTTTTCTAATTGTGAGAAGCCATGTTGAAAACAATTCTTTTTATATGTGTGTGCACATGTGTGTGTGCACCTGGGAGTCATGGCGGCTTCTGGTGACTGACCCCTACTGGGGGCCTGGAGGATATTCAGAGAGGTGGAAGTCTCCCATCCAGGGGTCATTTCAAGCAGGAGCTCAGGGGAGCTCAGCTCTGGGAGTTGGTGTCAGCCGCCCCGCCCCCCTTGCGGGGGAATGCCTGCTTGTGTCATGGCTGCAGCAAAATGACCCTGTCCCCTGGAAAGGTCCTTGTTCTTCCAACCAGCCTTCTGAAGGCTTCAGCCACCACTGAAGCTATCCTCCCAGAATAGTGGTATTTCTGAGGCTTGGATTACTAGCTGTCCCCTCTCTGCCAGCTTGCTTTCTCTCTCTCTCTCTCTCTCTCCTTTCTTTCTTGCCTTCTGATATACTTCTGGTGATGTCAGGTGGTGTAGCATATGCAAATAAGTTATGCTAATGAGCTCCTGCCCCTCTTTTTCTATGACATGACCCCTGCTCCCATCCAAGTACTCGCCAGAGTCGACCCTGCTTAGCTTCCGAGACCGGCTTCACCTGGGCCAGGTTAGGGCAGGTTGGAAACCATTCTTGTTGCTTGTTTTAAAAGGACTTAAGAAAATACCTACTGATGTGTGGAGTAATATGTGGAGAGAGGAATCACCAGGTGGGTCCAGAAGTTAGTAAATACCTCGTTGAGAGGGCGTCATGGCTGCTGTCTTGAAGAAGACATCCATAAAGCTGCTCTTTAAGAAACTCTTCTTGGACCTAGGCAACTGGCTGCAAGATTAAGATTCAGATTTTGGATGAGGTTGCACCTAGATGTATCTCCATTTGGCACTGGAACTGTCTCATGGAGGAGAACTTAAGTTAGGATTGAGACTAACGCAGGTGACCCTGTTGGTTTTTCTGAACCTTCTGCCTGAGCGTATGGTCAGAAGTGACCCTAGAGGTCAGATCCCAAGGTGATACTGGGAAGGATTCTCATTCATCCCTCTGGTATTTGTGCCTTCAGCATTCTGTTCTGTTGTCCTGCATGCTTCACAACATTTGCATGAGACCACTGCATGCAGCGCTTCAGAGACCCGGAGTGAGATACCATCAGTCTGCTTATGACCTCCAGCTGTTTTCCTTTTCATCTGACCCAAAAGAGGGGAGGGAATGGAAGTGCTGAGCAGGTGCCTTGAATCAGGAATGGACTGGAAGAGGGCTCTATCTGAATGGTTCAGTGGCTTTCAGAAGTGGCATTCACAGGACACAGAATTTGGGTGCTTAGCTGGCATCGCATTTTTGCTGGGCAGAGAGCCCGGCCACAGTTATTCTTGCTCTTATAATGTCTGGGTTAAGCTACTGTAATTAATTATACATGAGGCTGCCCTTGAGGACTATTTGGAACCCTTAGTTTACAACACAGAAGGTGTTTGTTTCCAAGCAGCAGTCCGTCACCATGATGGCTTTTCCTCTAAGCGCTGACTTCGGAAGCCACGATACACAATGGGCCTGCCTTCTCCCCCGGCCTGCCCTTTTAGTTCTGCTCCCAAGGCTCCTCCTTTCAGCAGCGAGGGGGGTTGTTGTGACTGGACAACCCAATGGCAGCACCTTGTTTATGGAACGTTCTCCCTGGATGAGGAAGGGGCTGACATTGGATCTTTCAGGCTGGGGAAAAAATAATTTACCAAGGTTTTTAATGGCTTAAGGGAAAGGGCCCATGGCTCAGTGGTGTAGAACATTTGCTTTGCATTCAGAAGGTCCCAGATTCAATCCCCGGCATCTCCAGTTAAAAGGGTTAGGTAGGAGGCAATGTGAAAGATCTCTGCCTGAAATGCTAGATAACATAGATAAATTGACCTTGACAAATCAGCTCTCTGACTCAGCTGTAAGGAAGCTTCGTGTGTTTATGTGTCTTGGTGACAGCTTCTCATGTCTTGTGTAATTCATTGCTTATCTGCTTGTGTCCAGCTCTGTTTTATAGAGGTTTCTGTGTGTTGCTTATAGTCAGTGGAGATTTTACATGGAAAAAAAGCTATTTAGATGCTATATTCATGCATGGCAATTTGGGTACAGGCTAGCTGTGATGCCAGGCCACCTAGAAGGCTCCTTGTTCTTGCTTACTCAGCTCCATGTGATAATGGGGGTTTATTTATTAAGTTCAATTTTAAACTGCTCTTCCCTGTGGAAAGGGTTCATCACTATAAAACGGGGCAGTGTACATCAGTATAATAAAAGCATATTTAAAATGCATACTACAAATACAGTAGTAGTAACCTATAACCAGTAAGATGGCGATGAAAGTGCCAAAAATATGTCACTGCTTTTTTTTGGGGGGGGGGGGGGGAGGCAGAAGAAACAGGAGTGCCAGCCAGATGGAAGCCGTCGCTGTTCTCAGCCAAATGCCCGTTGGAACATCTCTGCCTTGCATGCCCTGAAGAACTGCATTGAGTCCTGCAGGGCATGGATGTTATTTGGTAGAGAGTTCCATCAGGCTGGGGCCAGGGCTGAGAATGCCCTGGCCTTGGCTGAGGACAGCCAGATGTCTCTCAGGCCAGAGACCACCAGCAAGTTCATATCAACCGAGTGTAATGCTCTTCGGGGGGTATACCAGGAGAGGCGGTCCCAAAGATGTGTGGGTCCCTGACTGTTAAGGGCCTTGAAGGTCAATACCATAACCTTGAACCTATCTGGTACTCCACCGGAAGCCAGGGCAGCTCACAGAGGACAGGTTGGATATGTGCTGCCGCATTCTGGATCAGTTAGAGTTTTCAGTTGAGTCTCAAGGGTAGCCCTAAGTAGAGTGAGTTACAGTAGTCCAATCTGGAGGTGACCACTGCATAGATTACTGTGGCTAGGTCAGGGTGAGACAGGTAGAGGTCCAGTTGCCGGACCTGGCACAGCTGGAGGAACACTTGAAGAAACTGTATGGCAACATTTGTGATCTCGGTCTCCATTGATGAGGCATCCAGAATTGCACCCCAACCCTGAATCCCCCCCTTCCCAGCCACAGAACCTCTGTCTTTATAGGATTCAGTCTCAGATGGCTCTGCTTCAGTCATCCCACCACAGCCTCCAAACCCTCAGCCAGGTTCGCTGGGGCAGTGTCCAACCAGCTACCCATCAACAGATATAGCTGGGTGTTATCAGCATATTGGTGACATCCCAGCTCAAAACTCTGCACCAGTTGGGCAAGGGGGTGCATGTAGATGTTAAATAACACTGGAGAGAGAATTGCCCCCGAGGGACCCCACATACTAATGGGTGCCTAGCTGACAACCTCTTTCCTAGCGCCACCCTCTGTCCTCAACAGTGGAGAAATGAGGTACGCCACTTCAAGGCTACCCCACAAACTCCTACATTGGCAAGGCAGTGAGTCGAGATTGGGGTCGACCATGTCAAATGCTGCTGTAAGATCAAGCAGCAGCAGCGCCGACCCACCTGGAGCCCAACGAGTCGGCCCAACGAGTACCCTACGCTCCGAAGCAAAATTTTCCTCCTGCCCAGCAGTCTGGCCAATCCAAGCAGTCCAGGCAGCCCAAACAAGGCCTTTGACTTCCCCCTTTTGGGCTCACCTTCCTTTCAATGTGGCTTCTCGTGACAATGGACTCTTGGGTCCTCTCCATCATTTCGAGGGGATACCTCATCGAATTCGTTCAATCCCCCCCTACTTTGTTTCTACCCCACTCACTACCAATGAATGGGCTTCTACTCCAGGTACTTTGCAGTACCCAAGAGGGATGGTGGCACCAGACCTATTCTGGATCTCAGGGGACTGAACCTATTCATTGAGTACTATCACTTCCAAATGGTGACACTCCCCTCTATACTTCCCTTGCTGCGCAGACATGCCTGGATGGCCACTCTTGACCTCCAGGACACTTACTTTCACATAAATATTTGCCCCCCCACCGCAAATACCTCCGCTTTTCCATAGGTCAGGACTATTACCAATACAAGGTCCTGCCCTTTGGCCTGTCTACAGCTCCGAGAGTTTTCACGAAGATGATAACAGTGGTTGCAGCTTTCCTCTGCCTACTGGGAATTATCATCTTTCCCTGCATAGATGAATGGCTTCTTGTGGTGAATGCTTCGCAGGCCCTTCTATACAGCATAGCATTCACATGCTCTCTTCTAGGGAACTGGGGTCTCAAGATAAACAAGGACAAGTCCCACCTGTCTCCGTCCCAGAGTCCAGTACACTGGGGCCGGACTGGACTCGATAACCCTGCGAGCATACCTTCGGAGGACAGGGCCCTCCCTATCATCGCCCTTGCTCAACAAATCCGATCCCAGCCCCTCTCCAGCACCCTCTCCGTTCAATGTTTACTAGGCTTAATAGCAGCCACGACGCCAGTACTAACCTTCGCCAAGCTGAAGATGTGCCCCCTATAGTTGTGGTCCATCCACTCCTTCCACCCACAATTCCAACCACAATCGCTCTGTCTCTCTCCACCCCGAGAGGTAAGAGACTCTACTATGGTGAACTCAAAAGTCAAACCTCCTCCTAGGGGCTCCATTTCATCTTCCCGTACCACAACTTACTCTGGCCACTGATGCTCCCAGATGGGGCAGGGGAGCGCATCTCAACTGTTTCAAAATGGGCGCAAGATGGGACCCCTGCCTCTTGTCCCATCGCATCAATTATCTAGAACTCTTGGCAATCCTCTTCGCACTTTCCTTCCTATGGTGCAGGGGCAATGTGTCGCAGTCTTAACAGACAATACCACTGCAGTCAGTTATATAAACCGACAAAGGGGCACAGTGTCCTGCCGCCTCTGCTGCCTAGCTATCCAACTGTGGGACTGGTGCACGGTTAACAGGATTTTCGTACAGGCCATGCACATCCCGGGCTCCCTCAGCATCCAAGCAGACCACCTGAGCAGGGGCCAGGCTCGATTCCACGACTGGGAACTCACCTGGACCTACCTACATCCAGTGTTCTATCGCTGGGGCTTCCCAGACGTACTTGCCACCCGAAACAACACGAGGTGCCCGAGGTTCTGCAGCCAAGGGGAGTCAACCCTCTCTCCCTAGGGGACGGCCTCCTTCTACCCTTGGTCTCGAGACTTCCTCTACATATTTCCGCCCTTTCCTCTGCTGACTCGTGTGGTATACAAGGTGCTCCATGACAGGGCAAACTGCATACTAATATCCCCTTGGTGGCCCAGACAACCCTGATTCCCAATCCTACTCTCACTAGCCAACGGGAGATTCCATTACTTTACACCACCGCCGGACCTCCTCAGTGTCTCCGACACTCCACTCCTACACCACAACATTCCCCGCCTCAAGCTCACGGCGTGGAGGCTCACTCCTTCGTGTTCTCCGACCGCATAGCAAATGTTATTTTAAACTCGCACAAGGCATCCACACGTAGGTCCTACGCTTATAAATGGACACATTTTTGCTCCTCTCTCGCACATGACAATGTCGCACCACCTTCTGCGGGCTTGCCTCGGATTTTCGATTTCCTTCTATCCTCGTGGGTCGGCGCTGGACTCTCACATTCCTCATTAAGAGTGTACCTGTCAGCGATTTCAGCGTTCCACAACAGAGTCGACAACTCCTCAGTATTTGCCCATCCACTGTCCAAACACTTTCTACGGGGTCTGTTATACCTGTATCCCCCCACCAGGGTACCAGCCCAGCCATGAGACCTTTCCGTGGTATTGCGTGCGCTCACAGGGAAGCCTTCTGAACGATTGGCAACATGTAACCTCAAACTTCTGGTGTGGAAAACAGCCTTCTTAGTAGCCATCACATCGGCAAGGAGAGCGGGTGAACTCCTTGCCCTCAGGCATGATCCTCCATTCCTGTTTCTTACCTAATGCGGTTCGACTGGTACTGGATATTTCCTTCCTACCCAAGGTCGTCTCTGAGTTCCATCTACACTCTGAGATTATTCTGCCGGAATTTTATCCCACTTACACTTTGGAACAGGAGCGTCTCCTCCATACTCTAGATGTCAAACGATCTCTCCTGTTCTATCTTGCCCGCACCAAGCTGACCAGACGAATTCCTTGGCTATTCGTCTCCTATGCTTCAAACAGATTTGGCACACCTATCACTGCCCAAAGGCTCTTCAGGTGGATCGTGGAACTCATCCATTTATCCTAGCTCCTGGCCCAAACTCAGCTTCCGGGCCCTATCCAAGCCCACTCTACCAGGGCCATGGCTTTCCTTAAGGGCGCCTCCGTAATGGACATATGCACAGCAACAACTTAGGCGACTCCCAACACCTTTATCAAGCATTATGCCCTTGACACTCAGGCCACTAGACGCTCAGCAATGGGTTGCCTCATTCTCTCTTCCACTTCTCTGTGACAGCCTGCCAGCACCTCCTCCGATGCCTGCCAAGAGGCAGTGGCATCGGCATTGATGTTGAAGTCCCCGAGAACAATCCGTCTTGGGGACTCCAAGGCCCAGCCCGCTACTGCCGGCAGCAGGTTCAGTAGGCTGTGAGCCAGGACACTAGGCGAACAGCACACCAGACCAAGCCAAGCTCTCCTTGGAGACCCACACAGCCAGTGCCAATGATCTTTGGGGACGGGGAGTGCCCTGAAGGGAAGACCCTTTCGAATGAGCATCACTATCCCTCCACCCCCATGGAACTTGGTGGGGTCAGCTCTTTTAAGGCAACTGTTTCACCCTCTGTTGTCCAGGTCTTGGTCACACATGCCAGGTCACATCTTGTGCCGCAATATAACTTGGGAGCATTGCAGTCTTATTATTGATAGACTTGGCATTGCACAACGTCAGTGTCGAAGGGGTGTGTGTACTTTCCTAGCCCTCTCACCAGTGTGTCTCAGGATGGGATGGCTGGAATGGGACCAGACTAGCCATGTCTCTGTCTTCTTCCATTCCAGGACCTCCTCCCACCGCCATGCTTCCCTCTACCCCCCCGTCACTGGGATCCCTGGCCCAATGCTGGCACTCTCGATAGACAGATGTCACCACGGGTATTCTCATCCATATCATAAACAGGGTGGTGCTGTGGCTCAGTGGTCATGCCTGCACTTTGTGTGCGGCTGATCCTGGGTTCAGTCCCTGGCATCTCCAGTTAGTGGGTCTTTAGCAGCAGGTACTGAGAAAAACCTTCCTCTGTCTGACATGATGGAGAATGCTGGCTTGAGTGGCAACCTTCATGTGTTCACTACTGTGGTGGGAGGTAAGGAGGTTGTTCCTGGGTCAGTGATCTGCATGTAAAACAGATATAAAGCAGAGTTGGGGGGACATGGCTCAATGGCTAAACATCTCCTGTGCATACAGAAGGTCCCAGGTTAGGATCCTGGCCTTTCTGGTTAAAACTGTCAATTAGCAGATGATGCTACTGATGTCAGTATAAGACAGCTTTGTAGGTCATTGCTCAAATACAAAGAACCTGTTTGGCCCTCTGATTCCTCTCCCTACAGCCATAAAGCTTCCTCTAGTTAGGTTCCTGAGTTTTAATTCGTGTAAGAGAGATGAGCTGGTATGGCTTGTTCTACCCACCACCTTGCCAGAAAATGGCAATTTGTTTTGTTGTTAAACCTTATGAATATAAATGGGAAAGAGATTTTGCACCAAGATCAGCTGCTTGCTCTTTCATTTTTGAAGCCTGAGCCAGTCTGTGTTTCTTTGTTGCAGAATGGATGTTGAGAAGGGCAAGATTGAAGACACGGGCGGAAGTGGTGGGTCGTACTCCATTAAGACGCAGTTTAACTCAGAGGAACAGTGGACAAAGGCACTCAAGTTCATGCTAACCAACCTGAAGTGGGGCCTGGCCTGGGTCTCCTCACAGTTCTACAATAAATGACTTGTGAGCAAAGGTGGAGAATCTCTCTTGGAGCAGATCTGCAGTTTGTTTGAAGGCTGCCAGAAGCAAAATTTGTCCTGTAACCTCACTACACCATGACTATACAACCAAAAAACATCTGTAAAGACATTTTAAAGTCTCACTGTCAAGCAGAATGAAGCAAAATGGCTGAATTGTCTCTGCCATGACATTGTGTCTCAGCAGCAGGAAGGAGGCTGGGCTCAGCTGGGGCCAGAAAAGGAGACGTACCTCTTTCTGGGAAGCCTTGGCACATAGCTGTGGCCTAATTAGTGCTGGCAGTCTGGTCACTGCACAGAAATACACAAGCAAACACAAAAATAAATAAAACCCAGTTTGTAACCTGGAGGATTGCAGCTTGTTTATTCAGGGCAGATGGGCTAAAGCATTAAATGTTTCCCCATGACTTGTATATTTCCTGCATCCCTTCTGAGGTTTATCTCCTGGGAAGTCCTTCAGAACAAAGCACTGTAAGTACACACCAGCTCCACTTTGTAATTCTCCACTGCTGCTGAGACTGTGGAAGGCTTCACTGTTAGTGGATCCCAGGCCCTGCCTGCAGGCCAGAGGCTGCCTCAGGTGTAAAGCAGTGACAGAGGTGCATTTCTTCATTTTGGTAACGTTTTGCTTCCTTGCCCTGTTTCAGATGCTTACAGTGGGCAGCAAAGCAAAAATCTGTCCAATTCCTATTAACACTGCATCTAGCCCCCATGCCTCTTGCCTGTTCTGAACATATTCAGCCTTTGAGCAGCCCATGTTTTTAACTATTATTGTAAGCCGCCCAGAACCACGAGGAAAGATGTGTGATATAAATGCTTTAATAATTGTGCATGTGAGAGATGGTAGGACACTGACAGTTGGGGAGAGGCCTTTTAGCCATCGTCCACCACGTGGTCAATGCTGTGCTTCAAGATCGCATCGACTATCTCAACAGTGCTCTGCATGCTGATGCCGGTGGTGTCGCTGAGGTTCTCTGCAACCTTTCAGGGGGGGGGGAGGGAAGGGGAAGACAAATCTATAGGGATGCTTAAAGGTGGGGAGAAGTTCTGGTCTCTATTTCATGACCCCCGTTATTACAGCGTTTTGGTATTCCAACAAGATGGGCACAGGTACCTGGTTCCAGTCTTCAGTGTGGAGCAGAAAAGCACTGGCCCCAATGACTCCTACAGCCAACAGCATCAGATCTTCTTTCACTGTTGCAAACTTGGCTCTGTACATTTGAAACATTGTAAAAGGCCTGCTTTCATATTCCAGCCAAGGTAATGGTACGTCGTAAAACATAACATGTAAGCAAATACGCTTCAGCATTCAGTTAACTTAGGCAAAAGAGTTAAGATTACTCAGCTAAAGTCTGTTATCTGAAAAACAGGTTGCTTACCTGTAACTGATGATCTTCAAGTGATCATCTAATGCATTCACACCTATGGGTTTACTGTGCCTGCGTGGAAATCCATCGGTATTGTAGAAAGCTTTAATGGATTTTCGCGCCCAGCATCTCCAGGCATGTGCGGGGGCCCCAGCGTGCATGCCCAGAGGCGGAGGGCGCAGACATCCCGCCAGTTCCTTCTGACCGCCGCGCTGGTAACATCTCTGTTAACTCTGCTCCGTCGGTTAGTTTTTGGTGAAAGCTTTTGCTTCTCTTCTACCTTTCCCTTTTGTTTGTTCCTTTTATTCCTTCTTATTAAAAACAAAAAAAAGTACTGTCTTTGTTTTTGGGGACGGGGATTCTCCTCAGCCTTCACCCGCACCCGGCTCCTGTTCTTTTGCCATTTTAAATCCATAGGTGTGAAGCTCAGAGACCACGTCGAAGATCAACTATTTTCCAGCCCTCCCTTTGCAAGCCCGAACCATGCTTATAGCAGATCTTACCAAGTACCAAGAGGGCAGAGATTTAATAATTTGGGGGGTGTAAAAGTCACTACATGGCAATTTCAGCTCTGTTTTCTAAACTGCCTTTCTTGCAAACCATCTTTGCAGCTTCAGCCTATGGGAACCAGTGCATATTCTAGGGGATTGGAACAATCAGCCCTCTGCCCGTACTCTTCTGAAAAGGAGATGTTTCCACAACAGCAAAGAAACCCAGCTTTTTGCCCTTGTATTATACTTTGGGACTTGCTGGCAGCACTAATATATCCGGTCTGCCTGGAATGAATTGGAAAAAGCCTCTTTGGCACTCGATCTGCCCCACAGCACTAGGCAGAGGAAGCAAACATACTGTTTTAATTACAGTTTGAGATATGGAAGGCATCCCTGGGGAGAGAAAAGGCATCCTTGCTGTTGTTTGGTAATTCCCCCCCCCCCTTTAAATCAGTGCAAGGAGTACTTTAGAAACTAAGACATAAAAAGCCTTAGGTCTCTAAATCACTAGCAGGTGGGGGGAGAATGGTAAGCTGGTCATTGGCTAAAAATGCCCACTGCAGCAGTGCATTCCCATTCCTCCCAGCAGTGCTCCAGTTCCCAGTGGCCTGGCCCCATTCACAGGGTCAGGGGGTTGCATTTGTCCAGCCATGGTGTATTACAATGCAGAATTGTGTTTTTGCAGGCCTTGTAACAACAAATTGGCTTATATGATGGGCTTGTTTGACCAGTGTGGCGTGTTTTTATGCTATAAACTGATTAAGTGGAAGAAATCCACACGGACAGCTTAGAAATGTAACAGATCTAGTTAAGTGATCCCTTACTAAGGTGATGTATGGCTTTCTTTCTGTGATCTGTACAGCTTAGTTTTTAAAATGCGTAATTCTATAAAGCAGCTCAAAAGAGGCCCAGCACAGTGCTGGAGACTCTCTCCATTAGGGCAGTCTACATGCCGGCTCAAAGACACTAGGTGGAGTCCTGTGCAAACTGACTTGTTGCCAATGCTTCAGTGTCAGACGACTGTAGCCTTAGAACCAGACTCCAGCCCAAGTGTCTGTGCTTACAAAGAGACTTCTGTTACAGGGTGCTGTGCAGAAAAGTGACTCATTTTCTTGGTTAGCAAAGTACTTTCTCCATTTAATGCTACCTTGAACAATAATTCTTAGGTCTGGTGTCTTCTCTCTCCTCCACGCCCCCTCCAACCCAAAGTTATTTCTTTAGGCCTTCTGCATAAATAGTGCTTTTTCTAAAACTTACAGCTGGAGTCTGTTTGGTGATGTGTTTTCAATTGATGCCTTCAGCAGGGTATTGTAGATGCTGACGCGCAAGAGGTACGTTAAAGCCAGCAGATGTCGGCACATGGCATGCATCGGTTCCATGGGAAGCAAGCAGCCGTTGTATCCTGTCAGTGTGGGGAAAACGGAAAGCAGTAGACACTTCTGCAAGAATGGCAGCAAGATTTCTACCTGGAGCTCAAAGAGGCCCTTCAGACCACAGGCCCAGCTGAGATACTTCTGGGTCTTTTTCTGTTCTTCCCACCCTGCATCTGCAAAGCACTGTAACATTTGTGTGTCTCCCCCCCCCAATTTCTACCACTTAAAGTGCAATCCAAACCAGAGTTACACTCTTCTAAGCCAACTGACTTCAGTGTTCGTGCCTCATCCTTTCAATGATTTGTACAAAAACCAACCCAACCTCAATAGAGTAAAGCTGTGACCCCCAGTTTGGTGCCTAAGGGGTGCCATAGCTCCTGCTGGTGTGTTTCCACAGGAAAAGCATCTTCAGGTCACTTCCTACAAGTTGTCTTACAGAAGAAACACCAAGCTCATCCTAGGCAAGTTACAAATCCAAGATTTGAAACTCCTTACCGTTTCGTAAAGTAGAGAGCCCATTCCAGCTTCCTCCACCTTCTTGGTGCAGGAGGTGCTTCGAGGCAGGTGTGCGTTGGTCTGAGTCATTCCTCATGGACTGGACTCAAAGGGTTGCCGTTGGAGACCGGTTTTCATTGGTCTGGGGTTTATCCTGTGGGGTTCCACAGGGCACAAACCTATCCTACATGCCTTTCAATCTACATAAAGCCCTCAGGACAAATCATTTGTAGTTCGGGTGTTGGTTGTATTCAATATTTATTTATTTGATTTTTACCCCACCTATTCCGGCCTAGGCTGGCTCATGATTGATGATACCCAGTTCCTTATCCAAATCTCTTGGTGGTAAAAGTAGAAGTAGTGAATTGTTGCCTGGCTGTTGTGGTTAATTGGCGAAGAGTGAACAAACTGAAACTAAACCTGAAAAGACAGGAGTAATGCTGCTTGGGGAAATGCAGATAGAATAACAGAACCACAGAGTTGGAAGGGGCCAGACAGGCCATCTAGTCCAGCCCCCTGCTCAATGAAGGCTCAGCCTAGAGCATCCGTGACAAGTGTTTGTCAAGCTGTTGCTTAAAGACTGCCAGTGAGGGAGAGCTCACCACTTCCCTAGGTAGCTGATTCCACTGTTGAACAATTCTTACTGTAAAAAAGTGTTTCCTAAGATCCAGCCGGTACCTTCCCGCCCTTAATTTAAAGCCATTATTGTGAGTCCTCTCCTCTGCTGCCAACAGGAACAGTTCCCTGCCCTCCTCTAAGGGACAGCCCTTCAAATCCTTCAAGAGAGCAATCATGTCCCCCCTCGACCTTCTCCAGAACCTCCTTATTCCGGTTAATGAATAAAAGTTTTTTAAAAATCCTGTTACCCCAATGTCTGATATGGAAGAACTGCATTTAGAAGGCCACTTGGGTTCAGTCTGTCAGTAGAAGGTTGGAGTAGAGAGCACCCTGGTTGAACTACGCAACACCCGACCTCTACGGAAACAGCATTTAAAACCCTGGACAGAGCCCACTACCCTTTCTTGAAATTCTAAAAGAGCTGACAGACTGGACAAGGTTGAGGGTCTCTGCCAATGTTATAAAGACTGCCAAAACCTCCCTGCTGCTCAGGGAAAGGAAACATTTTTTCCAAAACTCACCCAGGAGTGAACTGTGTTCCTGGCCCTTACCTAAAACCTCCAAAAGCATCTCAATGTAAGCTAAAGGGGTCGGAACATTGATCTGGAAATGCAGCGCCTTCAGAATACCCAGTTCTGATTCAAGCAAGTCCTCTGTAGTATAGGAGAAGCCCACAGACTGCAGGAACTTCAGGACCACAGTGTTGCTGACGATCTGCATGAAGACAGGAAGGAACAAATGATTCCCCAAATGACAACTCGGTTTGCTTGTTCACCTCCACCATGAACTGGTGTGAAGAGGGCTTTTGTTGCTGCTTGGTACAGATTTAAAAATCAGATGTTACCTCACAGTAGCATATCATGCTACTGAGACAAAAGTTAAAACTTACAAAAACAAATACTGGTAAACTGATAAAAAGCATGGGGTGGAGACAGCTGACAAAGATAACTTTATCTCCCTGTCCCAAAATACTAGAGGGCATCCAGTGAAGCTGATGGGCAGTAGGTTCAGGACGGACAAAGAGGAAGAGTTGGTTTTTATACCCCACTTTTCTCTGCCCAAAGGAGTCTCAAAGCAGCTTACAATCTCCTCCTTCTCCCCACAACAGACACCCTATGAGGTAGGTGGGGCAGAGAGAGCTCTGAGAGAACTGTGACTGACCCAAGGTCACCCAGCCGGCTTCATGTGGAGAAGTGGAAAATCAAACCCAGTTCTGATCTGCCGGCACAGAATGTCATGATCTGAAACTCTGTTATAATCAGAAACCTCTTGAAGATATTTCTCTTAGACACCATGCTGATGTTATAAGAAAATATTACCCAAGCTTTTGATACAAGGTTCTGTTCAGAGGAAGTATCAACGAAATTATACGTCATTCCAGATAATTTAATTAACAGCATTATGGAGGAACCGGACTTTCTTCTTTAATATTAGTGCACAATTGTTTATTTGTAATTGTATTATGTTTATTCATTTTCTATATCATATAAGTATTTAGCGCACCACACACAGCTTCCTATGAGTCTTCCTTTACAGCTATTTATGGCTGTTATCCTCCACAAGTGTTGCCATTACTCTGTAGGGAGAATCCAAACCATTGATGTAGCTGGTATGGCTGGTTATCTAACTAATAAATTTAGGAATTCTATTTCAATCAATTGATGTAATTAATCCTATTTCAATCTAATCAATCAGAAAAACATCCGACATGTAATTTATAGTAGGGATAATCAATAACAACAATCAATTAAATAGGCCAGGCAATTTAAATTAAATAGGCAATTTGTTATGTAAGGAGGAGGAATCAATCTAATTAGTCGGGAAGAACAAGCAGTGAGAGAGATAAAATGTCCACCAGTCGTTTATAAACGTCAGCACCCCACACTGATTTGCAGTCAAAACAGCATATCCCCCTAAGCGCAAGGCTCCAAAGGATCCAGCTAGATAACCCAGGGAGGCCAAAGTTTGAAGGGCCTCCACCTTTGCATTGCATAGCCCAGACACCCCCACCAACCCCAGGGGTAGGCAGACTCCTGTCTCCTGGTGCAGGCCTGCCTGCAAAAACATGCTTCAGCCAGGAGTCTCCAGGGAAGTCAGGGCCACCCGTGATGACCAAGGTCAGGCCAGGCTTGGAGGGCACATCGCAGTCCAAGGACTGCAGAGTAGGTGTTGCAAGAGAAGACACCAAGGAACTGACGTTCTCTGGCTTTTCATCTGGTTCCTCACTGGACGCCGAGAGGGTGGGGACCGCCGTGGCAACAATGATGGATGCATCCAGGCTGCAGCTAAAGAAGCTGTGGCAAGAAGACCAGTGCCCGAGCCCCTCACTCCCTCTGCTGCCAGGCTCACAGGGAGGCAGAGTTCACCCACGGTGGTCAGTCCAATGTCCAGGCCACCTGTTGCCAACACCACAATGGCAGCAAGAAAGACGACAGTCACTGTGGCAGCAGAAAGGCCACAACAACAGAACAATAATGGCCTGCCCATGTAAGGCCTATAAAAGTCTTCAGAGCTCCTATAAAGCCTTTGGATCTCACTCTCAGGCCAGCCAGATCCAGAGGTGAGCCCCGAAGGCATTTAAATGCCTTCAGTGGTCACTTCCAATCGGGTGGCCTGACCCTGAAGAAAGCTCCAAAGGCATTTAAATGCCTTTGGAGCTCACTTCCGGGTGGAGCTGCAGCCCCATGAACTTTCCAAACCAGTTTGTGGAATGGAGAAGTTCATGGTTTGTGAAAACCATGAACCTCCACCAACCTCCATTTTTCCTGGTTCATGCCCATCCCTAGGTAGATAGATTCATGGATAAGTCTATCAGTGGCTACTAGCCATGGTGACTGAGAGGAACCTCCACATTCAGAGGCAGTCAACCTCTGAATCCCAGAGCCGGGAGGCAAGATTAGGGGAAGGTCTCAGCCTCTATGCCCTGTTGTTGGCAGTCCAGAGAAACTGGTTGTGTGTGACAGGATGTTAGACTACTCTTATGTTCAATATAAAAAATAAAAATCTAATAACAAAATACTTTAAAAAGCGATGTTACTACGTGACTTGCTCAATAATATCAAAGGCTTTTCCTTTCTTGCTTCAACTGCAGATGGATCATTGAGAAGGCCAGTGGCACATATCCTCATTAGTAATTTTGAACATCAATTTGCAGACTACTTGTTGCCTTGCAGACAATCACTCTGATTTCCTTATTTTTTACCACAGAATGTATCTGAGCATGAACAAAGCTTCTACAGCCGATGGGAGGGCAGGGCAGGGCAAGTCTTGAATTGCCTTACACTGTAGTGGAAGGAAAGTTTGCTGGCCAGCTGGATGCAGGAGATCAGGCGCAGCACACACGTGTCAACCATCCGCTGTCTCACTGAGACACAGTTGCTCTCTTCCTCCTCTGCTCCAGTGGAAAAGGAGAACTCCTGAGTAAGTGTGAGCATGAACCTGAAAGATATAAACAGAGAAAGCTCACCTGGAGAAAACAGCAGTTTAACTGCTTCCAGCAGGTAGTTCCAGAGCATCTTGCTCACATCCATGTCAGGGAGCCGGAGGGGGCCTTGGAAGAAAATCACAAGGCCCTCTGACAAAGCCAATGCATTGAGCAGCAATGACATTAGTAGGGTAATTTCCTAGAAACATCTGAAAATGTTGAAGCTGGAGGGGAAAACAGGTTTGGCTTTTCCCTTACAGTATTACATCTCTGGGCTATCAGCAGGCTCTGTCACTGTGGACTTCCTCTGCTCCAAGCTGGGCTCTCAGAGGCTCTCCCAACTGACAACTGGGAAGGGGTGGCTGTGTTTGTCTAGATTTTTGTTTTCTGTCTCTAAATTGATGGCTATGGCTAGATCACACTGCTGGAGGTAGCCAGTTTCATTAGTTTCAAAAGGGGAGGAAAAAACCTAATGGTACAAAGGCTCTTGTTTTAAGGCCGATTACTTAGCTTAAATTAGGGGCTTGGGGAGGGGGCTCCGCATGGTACAATGCCACAGAGTCTACCCTTCAAAGCAGCCATTTTCTCCAGGGGAGCTGATCTCTGTCAGCTGGGGATCCATTGTCAAAGCGGGAGATCCTCAGGCCCCACCTGGAGGCCGGCAAGCCTAGCTTAAATTAAGATTTGTCAGCTCAGGGATGACACAGAAGACTAAATTAAAGGTTAAAGGTTATCTTTAAGATAGCCTGGATAGTATCACCACCCAAGGAAGGCAGAAAAAAATTACCTTTCAAATATTTCAATCGCTTGGTATCTTGCAAATTCAGGCAGGCTCCATTTTTCAGACAAAAGAAACACAAACTCTAGTAACAAAAAAGAGAAAGAGATGGAGACTCCCAGGACTCATAATAACCAAAGGCTCTTCCAGCTGAAGACCTTGCCAAGATCTGCTCTCACCCACTATCTGTGTCTCCTTGAAGCAGCCTGTCTCGTCACGCAGCTCTCGTAAATCCCGTTCATTCTCCTTGGCCATTTGCAGCAGAACATCTCGAAGGAGCTCTGGGACCACCACCCCAAAGACAGGCTCTGAGTGTTGGTATCTGGCTACCACCTGTGCTGGCAAACCCATCATCTTGAGAGTGCTTCCAACACCTGGAATGGCAAGAAACAACACCATGACCGCTGTCTTGGGCAGAGAGCCCACTTACTTGTCGTTTAGATATTTATATTCTGCTTTTCTCTTCAAAGGGCCTAAAAACAGATTGCAAAATTGTTCACCCCTCTAAAATGTTATCCTCAACAATCCTGCAGGGTCGGTTAGCTGAGAGAATGACTGGCCTGAGACCACTCAGTGAGCTTTCCTGTCAGAGTGGGGGACTGGAACCTGGCTCGGATTCTAGTCTGACATTCCAGTCACTATGCACCACACTGGCTTTTATTTCTGCCTTCTGCATCTCCATCCTTCATGGAACTCAAAGTGGCACACAGGTTTTAATAAGAACACATCAGCCCTGCTGGATCAGACCAGTGAGGGTCCATCTAGACCAGCATCCTGTCTCACACAGAGGCCAACCTATTATTTATTTATTTATTTATACTTCATTTTTATACCCCACCCTCCCCGCAAGCGGGCTCAGGGCAGCTTACAAGGGCATGCAGTGCCAACCCAATACATCATAAAACAGTTAAAATACATCACAATACTAAAAGAATTACAGATAACATACATTACATTACACTAATTAACAATAACAATAAAGTGCTTCCGTCAATTAGAATCATCAGATGACATTTCCTATCAGGGTTGGGGTCCGGTCTCCCCTGACTGCCCAGTCTGGGCTGCATTCAAATGTTCCAGTATTCAAGTGTTCAAGTATCCAAGGGCCCTCATCTCAGACGTTACTCCTAGTAAGACTATGAAGATGTTACTTCATAGTAAGACTTTTTGCTGTTTCTGGCCATTAACAGTGTAATCATAAGCAGAGGCAGAAACAGGGCACAGAGGCCTTCCCCTGATGTTGTCTCCTGGCACTGGTATTCAGAGGTTTACTGCCTCCGAATGTGAAGGTTCCTCTTAATCACCATGGCTAGGAGCCACTGATGGACCTATCCTCAGTGAATTTATCTAATCATTGGATTACACTGGAAGACATTTATGGTTAGTTATACTAATCTTAGCTATGACTTTCCTCAGCCTCCCGGTCTCTTCTCACTTCTCTCTCCTCTCCTCTCCTCTCCTCCCTGTTTTCTCATTCTTCAACTGCCACCATGATGGCACCCCCTCCAATGCTTCTGCCTAGAGCAGGAATGCCTGCTGCAGTCTAGCCCCAGGAAAAAAGACCCTTCTTAAACCACCTTTTTGGGTTCTCAGCTTACCCATGGGCAAGTGGCTCCAGCTTTTCCCTCAGGCCTACCGCAAACCACAAAAGGTTTGGCAGCAAAAATATTTTTTGTAATTGTCCACTCTGCAAAATCAATACAATTGAAACAAATTAAATATCCTTTAAAAGATAAACCCATCTATAATCCACAGAACGTTCCTACTGTCAACTGTAAAAAACCAAATATGTTTCAACATATCATCTTCAGCAGAAGGGAGCCAGTTTGGCATAGTGGTTACGAGCAGTAGGACTCTGCCCCTGACCCGGCCGGCCCAGGCCAGCCCAGTCTCCTCAGATCTCGGAAGCTCAGCAGGGCCGACCCTGGCAAGGACTTGGATGGGAAACCGCCAGAGAAGACCAGAGCCGGGAGGCCAGAGGCAGGTCGTCAAGCCACTTCTCTGAATGTTCTCTGTGCCCCAGTAGGAGTCGCCAGAGATTGCCATGACTTCCAGCCACAGGCACGCACACACATACACACATGCATAAATGCACCCCCTCCGAGAGCGGTAGGTCTCTAATCCAGAGAACAGGGTTCAAGTCCCCACTTCTCCACATGAAGTCAGCTGGGTGACCTTGGGTCAGTCACGGCTCTCAAAGCTCTCTCAGCTCACCAACAAGTCTAGTTCACCTAAAAGAGTTAGATCCTCGGATCTCCTGGCTGTACAACACACACTGCCGTACGATAATTAATTATTAATTAATCTTCATCAGAAGTCTCCTTTATGAAATAAATGTCAAGAGGTTATTCAACCATGCCCAGTCTGTCATTCTTTAGAAGCCTTTTCCCATGACCACAGAGTAATAATTACACTGTGGGTAATACATCAGTGGGAAATATTTCCTGATAGAACCCAGTTTGCACTTTCTGTTTAAAATTAACTCTACAAGATTACTGGTAAAAAGACATGCCTGCAAATTTGTAAGAACCTCGTGGGTTTGATTATGAATGTTTTAATTTTTAACTGCCTTTGTGGACCTTATGAGAGCAGAAAGGGTGGGTATGAATTTCCTAAAATAAATAAATAAATAAGTTTGTCTCATAAAAGGCCCCAAAAGGCATGTTCATTGAACCAGTTTGGCGTACCGGTTAATTGTGCAGACTCTAATCTGGGAGAACCGGGTTTGATTTCCCACTCTTTCACTTGCACCTGCTGGATGACCTTGGGCAAGCCATAGTTCTGTCAGACCTGTTCTTGAAAGACCAGTTTCTGTCAGAGCTCTCTCAGCCCCACCTCACAGGGTGTCTGTTGTGGGGAGGAGAAGGGAAAGGAGTTTATAAATTGCTCTAAAACTCCTTCAGGTAGTGAAGGGTGGGGTATAAATCTCTTCTTCTAAATAACATTGAGGTCTTATCTGCATTTCTGATATTTTAATTCTATGTGTAGTAAAACAGAAGTATTTATAAAATTTTGTAAAAAGCCCACTAACAAAGGCAATACATTAAAATGTGCTCGGCCCTTTATTTAAGTATTTATACCCTGCCTTTCCTCATAGTTCAAGACGGCCTACAATAATTTCTTACAATAGGAATGTTCTGCAAATTATAAATATGTTGTTTATTTATTAACAAGTATTCCCATTTGTTTAGATTATGCTGATTTTGTAGAATGGGCTTGGTTTTTATTTATACTTTTGCTTTGTAACCTTTCCTAGTTTGGCTTAGTTTTTGTGGTAGCTTTACTCCCCCCCCCTGTTTGTCTGCACCCTCCCTCAGGCCCACCATTCACCATCACTGCTGTTGTATGTGAGGGGCATGCAAGTCTTAGAAGAACTGCTTCCTGGGGAGCAGCACTGGAATCCAGAGTGGCACCTTTAAGATTAACGCCATTTAATTCTGGCTTGTGTGGGCATGAACACTTCTTCAGATACTTCAAGGGGGGGGGGGGATGAATGCACCTCAGCAGACCTTCCATTCCAACAACACCTGACCCCAGCAACTACAAGGAACAGCCATGATCATCGGGGGTTGCCAACTCCAGTTTGGGAAATTTCTGGAGATTTAAGGCCAGAAGGCATGAGGCTCCTTCCACAAACCCTGAGCTTCAGGCCCATAGCTAGGGTGGGGCTTTTAGGGGCTCAGCCCCCTTTCTTAAAGGCACAGCCCCACAATCATTTCTCCTGTAAATGTTTTTTACAATCATTTAAAACATTTTTTAAAAGGCATCCACTCTTTTAAGCAGAATGTGGTGCTGTAGTTGACTAATTCCTGTACTGAGCAAGGGGGTTGGAGTAGGTGACCTCTAGCATCTATATTCTAATTCCCAAAGGGGAGGTTGTGCAGATACTTATTTCTGCCAACAGAGGGCTCACTCTCCCCCAACAGCTTTTCCTACATAGTCAAGGGCCTTCCTGGGTATGCAGAAAAATCTGAAAAGTAAAGAAAACATTTCAGGGATGGTTGAATTCCCCCCAATACCTTTTGAAATGGCTCTGCAGGGATCTAACTCCAGGCATCAATGGTGAGATATTAGAATGTTTTTTTGGTGGGGCCTTCTAACTGGCTTTATCAGTAAAAGGGAGGGGGAAGGGCCCTTTCCTGGCCTCTTGTGGCCTTTGGGGAGAGAGGGAGCCTTGGGGCTAGGCCTGACAAGGGTTGCCAGTGCCAGGCTGGAGAATTACTAGAGATTTTGTGGTGGACTCTAAGAAGGGCTGGGTTTGGGGAAGGGAGAGGCCACAGATGGGAATAATGCCACAGATTCCACCCCCCAAAGAAGCCATTTTCTCCTGTGAGACAGACCTCTGCTGTCTAGAGTCCAGTTGTAATTTGCAGGGGGTGTCTCAAGGCCCCACTTGGAGGTTAGCAACTTCCAAGGCCTGGCACCAGTCTAGGGTTGCCAGGTTCTCTCCCCCCCCCCCGGCCACTGGCAGGGGATGAGGGGGGGTAAGGTTGCCAGATCCAGGATGGGAAACTCCTGGAGATTTCGGGGTGGAGCCTGGGGAGGACAGGGGCCTCAGTGGGGTACAATGCCATAGTCCACCCTCCAAAGCATCCATTTTCTCCAGGGGGGGGAACTGATCTCTGTAGTCTGGAGATGAGCAATAACTCCAGGGGATCCCCAGGTCCCACCTGGAGGCTGGCATCCCTAGGCAGCACCCTCTGGGTGACTTGATACCACCTGACTTGCATGACTCAACTAGGTCTGGCTGCTTCCTACTCTTCAACTGCAGCCACCCTATGAAAGCCAGTGTGATGTAACAGAGCTTCAGATTAGGGTCTGCAAGACCCAGGTTCAGATCCCCATCTTGCAATGGAAGCTGGCTGGGTGATTTTGGACCAGTCACACACTTTCAGCCTAACCAACCTCACAGGGTTGTTGTGCAGATAACGAGGAAATAATATTTTAAGCTGCTTTGGTCTCCACTGTGGAGAGACTGTAATTTTCCTAGGTAGAGGCTGTGGGGGATGGGGTGGAGACAGATAAAGGTAGGTAGGGTGGGAAGGAAACAGGGTTGCCAACTCCAGGTTGGGAAATTCCTGGAGATTTGAGGGGTGGGGCCTGGGGAGGGTGGGGTTTGAGGAGGGGAGGAACTTCAGACCAGTATAACTTCAGACCATATACTCCACCCTCCAAACCAGCCATTTCCTCCATAAGAACCAACATTGCCAGCTTCCAGGGGAGGGCTGGAGAGCACCCGGAATTACAACTATTGTCCAGGTGACAGAGATCACTTCCCCTTGACAAAATGGCTGCTTTTGAGGGTTGAGTCTATGGCATTATACCCTGATGAGGCTGCTTGCCTCCCCAAGCCTCACTGTCCCAAGGCTCCACCCCCAAATCTCCAGGGATTTCCCAACCTGGAGCTGGCAACCCTAAGGTGAATTGATCTCTGTAGCTGGGAGATCCGTTGTGATTTCCAGAGCGCTGCCACTGCTGCTGTGGGGGAGAGGAAGCAGGTGGGTGGCTGGGAGCACAACCACAACCACTGCTGCTGTGTGGGGTGGGGGAGGAAGCAGGCAGGAGGCTGGGAGAGTGATGGGGGCAGAAGGAGAGGGGGTGCTGAGTTGGGGAGGCAGAAGAACAAAGAGAATGATGGCGGGTCAGAAAGAGAGAGGAAGTAACATGCATGGAGGAGGGAGAGAGAGTAAGAAAGGGGGGCAGACGGGAGAAAGAGTGTGAGAGGGGTAGGGGGAGAAGGGAGGAAGCAAAGGTGTGAGGAATGGGATAACCACCCTGCAAGTTTCTTGCGGGTCTCCACTTGTCCCTTCTAACTCTGTGTTAAGAAACTGGTCTCCTTCAAGAGAGTATTTCTGCCTATGTGTTAGTTTTCTTGACTACCGAAGCGAAGGGAGCCCGTTTGGTGCAGTGGTTAAGTGCGCGGACTCTGATCTGGGAGAAGCGGGTTTGATTCCCCACTCCTCCACTGGCACCTGGCTGGTGTGACCTTGGGTCAGTCACCAGTTCTCTCAAGGACAGCTCTGGAAAGCGCCCTCCCAGCCCCAGCCCCGACTTCCCAGCTTGTTCGCAGACCGGCTGCTGAGGCTGGCCGAAGGGCTCAACTTGCCGCGGCTGGGACCGGTCTGTCCCAAGGGGTCGGCAGCCTGCCCTTCGGAGCGCTCTCGGCTCAACGGTTAGCGGGCGGAAGGTGACCGCTCGCCTCAGGGCTTGAGACCAGCAGCCGAGTCACCGCCGCCCACAGACGCCCGGCTTGGCTTTCCGCCCCGCCCGAATCCCGGCACGGGCCTGCTGCCGCGCTCCCCAGGAACCACCCCGGACTCTCCGGGAGTTTCCCGGACTGGAGTTGGGAGCCCTGCTTAGTAGCGCCCCCCCCCCCCCCCGGGTCCTGAGCCCGCGCTACCAGCTGAGAGCGCCCGGTCGGCGCAGGGCTCGGCGGGTCTTCCCTGAGGCGACCAAAAAGCGCGCGCGCGGGCCTCCCCGCCCCCGCCCCAGGGCCGCTCCCACGGCCCCTCCGAGAACGACTCCCCGCCTCGCGCCCTCGCCCAAGATGGCGGGAACAGCATCCGGCAGGGCAACGTCGCCGCTTCCGCACTCCCGCGAGAGTTCCACTCAGGCAAGATGTCGGCGCCCGCGCAGGGAGAGGAAGGCGGCGGCGGCGGCTCTTCGGGGGAGGCGGGATCCAGCGCCCGGCGGGGGCGGGAGACGACGCGGCCCCCCGGAGCTCCCTCGGGGCTTGCTTCGAGGCCTGCCCAGATCGCGGCCCAGCGGGGGCTGAAGGTTCGCAACGCCCTGACGGGCCTGGCCATCGGCGCCGTCGTCGTCGGCATCTGTATCCCTCTGAGCGGGCGGGGGCGGCTGGCTCCGCGGCGGGTCCCGAGCCAGGCCTGAGTCGCGGGGCGCCGCTGAGACCAAGCCGGTTCAACTCTGGGGAGAAGCGGGTGCGTGGCGCAGTGCGCATGCGCGCGAAGGCTTCTGCCCGTGGCTGGGCTCGGCTGCCAGGGTTCCCTCTGAGCTGAGCGAGGGTGAGCTAGCGCGCAGGGTGGCTCCAGAGCAAGCTAATGTCTGCAGCAGCCAAATCGCTCGCTCACCACTTTCATGTCAGGAGCTCACCGAGCAGGGTTTTGCCCGCGAGACTCCACAGCTTAGAGGGGGCACTGCTCTGAACCCGGGTGCTCCAGCGGGGCCTGGGGATGCATGCGGTGCCGGAGGAGGCCGCTTATCCCCGGCTGACCGCTTCTGCTGCGCGCCCACATTTTGGGCGTAATGGGAGTGGGTGACCTGGACTTCTGGGAGATCAACGGCGCCCAGGAATAGGAGGGTGGGTGTCCCAGGTGGGAAGAGCTCACGGTGAAGTTCAGAGGAGAGTTAATGCTGGTGGGACGTCCGCGGCCCGCCATGGTGGCCGTAGGCAACCCAGTATTCCCTTTGTCTCTCTGCCTGTCTTGTAGGGCCGTTGTGAGGACTATGTATGTGAACAAGGCTGAAACCAAACTGATTTTAGAAAGCGCTCTAAACAGCAGTCACTTTGAGAGACTGACAGTGTGGTGTTAAGGAAAGTTTCACGAAGGCAGTGGACTTAGAAGGGAGCAACTCAGGATGGCACTGTCAGTTGGGAACAAGGAAGCCCTGACCTCTGCCAGAATCGCCTGTATGTGCACTGCAATGGGCATGTGCCACACAGAGGACCTTTACAGCGGCTGGAGTGCACTGCAGCTCAGGAGCGGGCATCTAGCCCAGAATTGGGGAACCATGGCTTGGACTAAGAACCGCTAAGGACGGGCTGCCCAAGCAACGGTTAGTCCTGGGGTGGTTTGGAATTGGGTGGCCTCAGAGGGACACTGTCCTTTTCATTGTTTCAGGGATCCCCCCCGTAGCCTGCTGCCTCTGAGGCCAGGTCAGGCTCTTCCGCTTTCAGACTCACACAGGGCTCCTAGGGGGCCAGATTTAGAGATGGTGTGTCCTTTGGGGCCCCAGGTTGAAGAGAGGTGAAGTACCGGTTACTTGCTTCCCTTCAACCCTACTCCCAGCCAGCTGGTGCTTTGACCCTGCTCTTTGGCAGTAGTGCCTAATGCAACCTCACACCTACCAGTTTCGGAGGAGTGTGTGTGTGTGTGTGTGTGCACGCACACGGTTTTGCTTCATCTATAACTTTCCCCATTTCTCTGACCAGTGCACCTGCATCCAGCAGACCCACTTTGAGTCACTCACCTCGGCTCTGCTTCAGACACAAGCCCGACTTTTGCATCTCGTTCAGGGCTGGGTGATGAAGAGCAAAGTAGGGCAGCGGTGTAGAAACCCCCTTAGCTGCTGCTGGGAATTAGCAGGCAGGCCAGTAGTTTTCCTGATTGTTTTCCTGACTTTGCTGTGCGTAGATGGCTACACCTTTTACTCTGTCTCCCAAGAGCACTTCCTGGATGAGTTGGAACTGGAGGCCAAAGCTGTGCGAGCCCAAGCAGCGAAAACCTCCGCTAACTGAGACTGGTTGTGTGCAGGATGCAAACGGGCCATCTGGTCAGTTGGACAGAGACAGGATGGGACGCTCTTCCCTCGCCCTGCAGGGGGGCTCTCCTGTCCCCTTCCACCTGCTCTCCGCTTGCTGGTAAACCTCTTTGTCAGAGCAACCCTGAAGGAGCCCCTCCCCCAGTCCTTTCAGCTGTTTGTTGTGGAGCAGCAGCAATAAAAGAGCTTTGTGAAGGTGGATGAAAACTGGTCTCCGAAGCTGCCTTGGGGCCTAGCCGGGGGGGGGGGGGGGGGGGGGGGGGGAGGGTGATGCTGAATGACAGCAGCCTTGGTGACAGACAGGCTGGTGGGCCTTTTGTCTCCAGAAGGGAGAGAACAGGAGTGGGCAGATGCTGCCCTTGAAATGTGGAACTAGCTCCTGCAAGGCCTTTTTCATCTCTCCTGTTCTTCACTACCCAGCTGTTTGGCCACCATCATTCTTGGGGCAGGGCGTTACCAACCTGTTGTGAGTGAAACTTCCTGCTGCCGAGGTGGCTTGGGGTAGTAAAGTGAGTGTGAAGAGGGAAGGAAGTCCGGGCATTTGTGTGGGCCTGGATCCTGGCACATTCATGACTGTGACACATGATTCGCTGGGCTGGAAGAATTCTTCAGCTGGATGCTGGCGCTGAGGGTAGAGGAAGAGAATGGAGAGGCCGGGCGGTGGGGGTGGAGGACGGTCAGGCCTCAAGCGGTGCAAAGGAAAGACCGCAGTGAAACATATCAGGATCTGATTTAGGTGGGTCGTCATGTTGGTCTGAAGGGGCAGAACTAAGTCTGAGTCCAGTCAGGCGCCTTTAAGAGCAACCAAGTTTTATTCTGGGTATGAGCTTTCGTGGGCACGCACACTTCCTCAGATACAATGAAACAGAACTCACCAGCCATCACATATATTGGTAGGGGAGGGTGTTGCCAGGAAGGGTTAATCCATGCAATGGTCACCTCCAGGTTAGACTACTGTAACTTGCTCTACACGAGGCTATCTTTGAGACTGACCCAGAAATTACAACTGGTCCAGAATGCAGTGGCGCTGGTTCCCACGGGAACCCCATTTGACAGCACCTATCCAGCCGGTGCTTCACCAGCTGCATTGGCTCCAGGTTGAATACCGGATCAGGTTCAAGGTTCTGGTATGAACCTTTAAGGCCCTAAACAGTCTGGGATCAATGTACCTACCGGACCGCCTCTCCTGGTATACCCCAGAAGAGCATTACACTCGGGAGAGAAGAACCTTCTGGTGATCCCTGGCCCAAAGGATGCCCAGCTGTCCTCAACCGGAGCCAAGGCCTTTTTTTTAAAACAAATTTTATTATTTTTCTATTTGTTCAAAATTTTTACATACGTAGTTACTTTCAAAATATTATCATCACTATCCAATTTTCTATATAACTATGTATTCCAGTTACAATTCAAAACCTTTAGGACTTCCCGCCTCACCTATACCATTATATATATAACAGCAATTATAAAGATTTAAAAGTATTAACTCTTACAGGTAACCTATTTGGTTATAAAAAGTTTTTTTTTAACATTTAAAAGTATTATCTAAATATCTGTTATATGTAATCTAATTTCCATTCTTGTCATTTCAAACATTCAGTATATTCCCTTAAAAAGAATTGTTTCTTCTTTTAAACATCTAAAATCAATAGACAATGTAAAAATATTATTTTTCATATCCCAATGTTGTTCTAGATATTCTTTCAAGTCTTTCCATTCTTCTAGAAACCTTTCTGAGTCTTGATTGTTCAATTTTCTTGTCCATTTGTCCATTTCTGCCATAAATAGCAGTGTTCTCAACCATTCCCATATGTCTGGAGTTTTTTCGCATTTCCAGTTCTGAGCGTAGACCATTCTCGCTGTAGTCACCATATACCATATTAATGTCCTTTTAGTTACATTTACATCCTCTAACTTAAGACCAAGCAATAACATTTCAGGCAGCTTTTTAAAGGTACATTTAAAAAAAAATTCCATTTCAGCATGAATCATACACCAAAAGACTTTAGCTTTATCACAAGTCCACCACATATGGTAGAAAGAACCTTTTTGTTTACATTTCCAACACTTATTAGACAGCCGTTGATCAATATTTGCTATTTTTTTCGGAATCTGTAATTTTTCTGTTTCAGCTTATCTGTCAACCGCTTGAATTTCTTCCTGTCTTGCAACATAGCTCTAGGGAACTCTTTCATCACAATTACTTTATCTCCATCCATTTCAAAAAATTCCTTGAAGCATTTTCTGTAAATCAACTCTCTTACTCTCTTAGTAGTAAATTGCACTACCACATCTCTTGGCAGATTTTTCCTGCTAGCATACTCTGAATTAACTCTATAGACCAAGTCAATATTAGATTTTATGTCCTCTTCTTCATCTTTCAAATAGTCACTCAAGGCTTCAGTAATCCTTGTGTGTATGTTCTCGCCAATCTTTTCGCCTATCCCTCTAAATCTTAAGTGCTTTTGCATCTCCTTGTATACCATCATTGTTTCCACTCTATACTTCTCTTTTGTCACTCTTTGAACGTTTTCTTCCAACACAAGCATTTTATTTTCCATCTCTTTCAATTTTTTTTGCCAAATTTTGTATTTCAGTCTTTAAGTCTCCAAAATTCTTATCCACTTGTTCAGCTAAGTCATTTGTTTTCTTATCCAATTTCTTATCCAATTGTTGATTTTGCTGGCTAAGATCACTAAAAGCTTCTGTCATCCTTTTGTCCTTCGTCTCTATCATAGCCATTAGTTCAGTATCTTTTAGGAGCCATCTTGGATGCTGACCAGGTAGCCGCCCGCTTTCTCTGTTCAAACTCCGTTTTTACCCTTTAAAAAAAGCCGATTTTTTTTTTATATTTTCCAATTTCAACGTTTTAGGGCTCTATCAATCAGTCTTGAAGAGCTTTGACAAATGCCATTATTTTCGCCATTCTAAAGTGTTTACTTTTCGAGATATTTGATTTTAAAGTTTTGGTCCTCCCCAAAATGGCGGACGTCTTTTCTCTAGGGTACTGGTCACAGGTCTTACTTCCTGGTTCTCTTTCACCCGGAAGTGCTCTTGCTAGTTGCAGTCCTCCCAGATCCCTTCCTCTTCAGTTCTTCTTTTCTGCTCTCAGCCAGACGTCACTTCCTGTTGTCTTCATTTTTTCTCATGCCCATGCAGATCTTGTGATGCCTCCAATCCCTCCAGCCCTCTCCTCCACGACCACAGGAATGGTAAACAAAACACTTTTCTGGCAGTTCTTAGCTAAAATCCAACTCTTTTAAAACAGGAAAAAGTATATTCTTCAACTGATCCTCTGCTTATCTCTGTTTTCTTTGCTCTCAGAGACACGGTGCCGGTAAGCAGAAAGTTTTTTCGTTACCTTTAGATGTTTTTCGGGTAGGGGTGAAGCTTCATAAATTAGAGTTTGTCTTCTTTCAGTCAAGAAATCGGGGGAGTGGAGGTTTTATGCTGAGTAAATCAGCCCCGTTCAGTTCTCTAGAGTTGCTTGCAGAACCCACACTGGGGGAGGAGATCAAAGTGGCAATAAATCTCCTCCGAGACTTATCGCTCACCGATCTCAACTCTCTCTTGGGTCTTGTTGCTTGCTGGACACTCCCCTGCCTGGGGAGAGTTGCATCGGGTGCTAACAGCCCCCGAGTTGTCAGAAAGAACCGCCGTCCACCCTGAGCATTTACAGGGTGCGTCAAATCTCCATTTTCCCCAACTGGAAGTCAGAGCCAGGGCCTTCTTAGCCCTGGCACTGGCCTGGTGGAACTCCCTGCCAAATGACATCCGTGCCCTGCAGGACCCAGCACAGTTCCGCAAGGCCTGTAAGACCTATGACAGGACAGTAACGGTTTCCATCATGCCTGGCCTCTCCCCTTTTTCTTTCCTCCTTCGGCCCTCTCTTATGGGGTAAGGATAGGAATTGGTCTTTAAGCACTATCTTGAAATAGCTACTGGCTTTGTTATCATTTTAACTTTATTGTTTCTGATTGTAATTTACTGGAATGTTGTTCACCACCCTGGATCTATAAATTGAATAAATTAGAGTCAAGATGCATAAGTAACTGAGTAATAAATATAGCTAAGATTGGATTAAGGCAATTGATAAGACCTGTGAATAGCATCAGATTAGTATACATAATAATAAAAGTTTACAAACAGATGCGAGAGCTGAATGACACTAGCATATATAGTTAGATAAGAAACCAATATCTCTGTTAAGCCCTGGGGGCTCCATTGTCCTGAATGTTGTAGTAACTTGTAACTCAGCAATCTCCCATTCTAGTCTGTTTCCAAAATTCTTTTGCAATAAAACAGCTACTTTGAGGTCCCCACTTGAGTGTCCTGGAAGGTTGGAGTGTCTCTTCACAAGTACTGGGGGGCAAACCTTTTGCCCACAGACAGCCCCCCCCCCCCCAATCTCAAACAACTCCTCACCCACAATAATACAACTAATTTAAACATTGACACTGGTACCAGAGCTTGCAATAAACCTAGATGCCAACTTTATTGCCACACACACCCAGACAACAGAATCACTGGACCTAGCACCATCAACTACACCATTTCAGGTTCATCTTCTAACATTGTATATTCCATAAATGCCAACAATACCCTTCAGTTCTCAACATAGGTCAAATAGGTCAAACCCTACTCCAAAGGATAAATGGACACAAATCCGACATCAAGAATCACAAAATTGAAAAACCTGTAGGAGAACATTTCAACCCCCCAGGACACTCAAATGGGGGACCTCAAAGTAGCTGCTTTATTGCAAAAGAATTTTAGAAACAGGCTAGAATGGGAGATTGCTGAATTACAAGTTATTACAATGAAAGGTTATGCCCATAATAAAACTCAAACTTTTTTATCAGTATCTGGGTACTTCAGAGGGAATTCAGCCAACCATGAACCCCAAGCATGGTGGTGGTGGGGGGAATATGCCCCATGAACTGCAAGGCCAGCCCGAAGAGGGAAGGGATGTCTCCAGGAGCCACTCAATGCCTGAACCCCCCCAACCCCCCTCCCCCCCAAGAATTCTTGCCTGGGAATTGGTGGCAATCCTAGGACAGATTCTGAGGCAGGTCTAAAAGGATAGGCCTGAGAAGTCGAGCCAGGACTCAGTGACACTGACCGGGTGAGTTGGGTTCACTGTGGTCCTTTATGGCTGTCTTGACCTGCCTGCTCAGCTTTGGAAACAAGAGGCAATAAGATAGTTTCAGAGGGTGGCCATGTTGATCTGCAGGAGAACAAGATGGGGCAGCCGTGTTAAGTGTCTGAAGCAGTAGAAAGGAGCAGGAGTCCAGGAGCACCTCAGAAGACTAACAAAACGTGGCAGGGGGTGAGCTTTCGTGGAAACTCATCCCCTGTCACAAAGTTAGTGAAGTCTTCAAGGTGCTCCTGGACTCTTGCTCTTTTCCACTGCAGTAGAACAGTTAGATTTGAGTCCAGCAGCACCTTAAGAGACCAGCCAGAGTTTCAGGGTGTTGGCTTTCACACTCCAAAACTCTTGTTTGTCTCTAAGGTGCTGCTGGATGCAAATCTAACATGCCGTAAGGATCTTTGTGCGCCTCCAGAAGGAATCTTGCCACTTCTCTTTCTCTTTGGCACAAGAAGTCAATCAACAAGGAAGACTATGGCAAACTTTGGCCCCATCTAGAGTATTATTTCCTGCCCATTTGCAGCTGTTACTGACATTGTTCCCTTTCTCACAAAATTACTGAGTTGAGTAAATCATTAAAGCAGCATTTGGCCGTGAACCAAATTGTGACATCTGTCTATCAAATGTACTGGCTTAAGGAAGGGAAGGGAATTTTCCATTTTGTTTGTGCTGGCTGGTCCTGTCTGTAATCCAAGCCTCAAGAGCACGTGCCTAAGGGCAGTTTCTCCTCCACCGTGAGACGGCCACCGTCATTTCCATTTCCTTTAACTCCTGCAGCCTGTAAAATCATGAAGGGCGTTTTTAATGTTCAGAATAGTGCCATAACTTGTGTTTCTAGGACCAACAATACAAGATCTAGCTCTTGCCAAGTGTTCTTTACATTCTGGAGTTCCTCAGCAGGAACTTTCCACTTGTCAATAAAAACAAAAAGCAAAAAAGGCAGCAAATGTTCCCTGTCCAAAATACATATTTATTTATTTATTTAAAAAATTCATACACAAGGATGAAAGCAGCAGGGCTTGTCTCCAAACTGCAGATTCCCCTTTAGATAAAAGTAACCCCCCCCCCCCCCGGCGCTTGCATCCTACAACAGCAGTTCCCATCACCATGGCAAGGTGAAAAGAGCAAAAAAAGGAAGCACCAAAGCTGTCAAGCGCAACCTATGGGCTGATACAAGGGATGCAAGAAATGACCCCAATCCATTTAACGTTCTGCAGGCTTGCTCCTTAAGGCAGCGGCTGAAAAATGTGGAGAGTTCTGGGAACGAAGCCAAGCAAGGCACCTGCACAGCTTGACTTTGCCAACTTCCTTCCAGGCATCTGCGTCAACCTGCTTTAATCTGGCTGGGAACAGATGGAGCTGCAGCATAGCGCAACAGCCCTGCCCTCAGGAACAGGTCACCCTGCTTCTGCCACAGCCTCACTCCTTTGAGAGCTGGCACTGGAGGCATTGAAGGCACCCTGCCATCGACTCGGTACACAAGCTGTCCCTGAACAAAAGGGCCTTGGCTTCTGTGTGCAGCTTGCAGTGGGAGAGCGTCCCCTCTTTGCTTGCTTGGGGCAGGCCGATTCCCTCCAGGGCTGTTCCACCACTTCCAGGCTCTGTCCATTCCACTGCTCTTGGCACAGGCTGTGGCAGCATGTGGCACAAGGCAGCTGCTGCATCAGTTTCCCGCTGAGGAGGGTGTTGCTCATGCCCAAAGTCCGTGGTTGTCTGCTCCTGTCCTTGGGTGGTGGGCAGCAGGCTGAGGTAGTCCACAGAAGAGTCTACAGACAGGATGGCTACTACAGAAAGGAGGGGAGATGTGTGAGAGGCACAGACACCACACAAAGTACCCACAAGGGGCTCCGAAGCTCCAAGTTAGAGCACACACTTTGCATGCAGGAGGATGCCAGGTTGAATCCTGGACCCAGCTCCCACGGAGAAGCCCCTCCCTCTCAAGCTTCCGTCAAACAGAGAAGAGGCCACAACAGCCACCCCTCCACTCATGCAACACTTTTATGGTCGACAATGTTTTAATTGTTTTTCCTGTCTTATGTATATCATATTAAGAATTGACAAGCAGGAGGTGACTTCGTTGCTCCCTTTCAAATCCCACTGGAGGACCCTGGGAAGCAGGAGTGGGAGAGACCCAGGAGAGCTACCACCAGAATGGACGGTCCAGGAATCTGGCCACACGGCTGGCTGCACGTCCCTGGGATTTCCAGGCCGAATGCAGCACCTGGGAAGAGTCTTGGCTTCCATTCTTAAAGAGGGGTAGGTGGAGTGCAGTGATGTTTCATAACTTCAAAGAGAATGTATACTTTCTCCATCCCACTCCCAAATGCTAATTATGAGGACGACAAACCCATGAAAGTAAAATTAAAGTGCACAAAACTAAGCTATAACCACAATTATGGAATGCCCCAGCACCAGAAGTGCAGAAGAGCTTTTGATGTTTTGTTGTTAATTATTTGCAACCTGCTGATTAATTAAAATATGTATTCTGCTCTGATGTTCTTATCGCCTGTTTTAAATAAATGTTTCAATATTGGCCATGATGGTTTTTAGTTTGCTGCTTTTAATGTTGCTCTAGAAGAAAACATTGTCTTGCTGTCACAAGGATGTGGGGGGTTCTGGGCTTTGGGGCTGGATTTTGATGACAATCCACACTGCATTTCTGCATTTGATTTATGGTGCATTTGATTTAATTTGGGACCACCAACAGCCTTTGGGCTAAGTGTTGGGTGGGAGACAAATCTTTGAATAAATGAGGGAGGAAGGAAAGAAAGAAGTCAGCTGCCAAAAAGATAGTCACAAAGTCCCTTTGTAAAATAATTAGAGTTAGATGATACATGTGCAGTGGGCATGGAGAATATATATACAAAATTAATACAGGCTACTAGTCTTTCTTGGTACTGAAGAAGTTGTGTGTCAGGGTTGAACTGGTGAAAAGTTAAATTTAAAAGACCAAAGTGCCCTTGAGATTGCAAGATTTATATCCCAATATACAGGAAACCAACCAGAATGTGTAATAACATCCACTGTAAATTGATCCATTCCTTTCAAATTTTTGATCTGGCTTATAGGAAATTTGTTAGAGGTAGGCCAGCAAATATCCTCTCCTCTGAAACCTCGGGATAATAGAAACCAGCCAAAATAAGGAAATGGATGCAAGTGACTTCTGGAGAGGCAAACACTTCTGTAATAAACATGGAGCCAGAAATAATAGTTGGGAGGGAAATTGAGGGAATCAGAATTCTTCATGGAATATAAATGGATTAAATCAATCCATCAAACTGAGAGAGCTATTATGGTTGAAAGGGCAAAATAGAACAAAAGTTTTTAAAATAATCTACTGAATCAAGGTTATGCCGATTTAAGAACAAAGTTTTAAGAGGTCCATTTTTTAAATCAGGTGGAATATCTTACACTCCTTGGGCTGCTGGATCCCAACAAATGAACTGGACCCAGCCAGCTTTTCTGCTGTTGAAAAAAGAGTGAGGGGTCCCCTCTGCCCATCAAGAAAAATGCTACGCTGGGGATCAAGGGCCTTGCATGAACGAAAGCCAAGTTGGGAGGGGCGCCTATGGTAAGCAGGGGGAATGGGCAGGGGTCAGTGAAGAGGCTGTTCGGATCCAATCTATTAGATTTCTGGGAATCTAAAAGATGGATTAGATCTCTTCATCAAAGGCAGGCTGCATTCTTCAGACAGCACTTTAGCTTGATGTGTCTGATAAGGCTTGGGGGCCGGCTTGTGAAATCTTAATATAGGATGCACAACATTTAGAGAAGGGGAAATCCTAATGGCCCATGGATTTAATATGAGAATTAACCTCAGACGGTAAATCATTACGCAGAAATTATGTTACTAACAAGACTAAGCCTACCTGTTACTGCCTGTGGTTGGGGAATACTGGCATGCTGTAGACACACCAGTCTGCGTGAATGGGTCTGCTCTCCAATTTGGTCCCAACTTGGTCCCAACTACAATTTGGTCCCAACTACTAAGAGGTAGCTTCAGCATAAGGGAGAAAGCCTTGTTTCTGCAGCTTTCACTACCATCTTGGGTCCTACACCCACCTGAAAGGAATGCTCCTAGTATTGGCAATGGCTGGGGCAAGCTGCAACCAAAGCGTCATTTGACCAAAAAAAAAGGGACAAACTTGCTAGTGGCAATACTACTCAAAGCTTGATGGTGAAGTCAGTGAAAGCTTTATTGAGGGAAATAATTAATGCACTAAAAAGTAATATCTGAACACTAGACTACCCAGAAAATGCAAATATTACAGATGCTCACACACACACACACACACCCTTTCCAATGCATCACTCAAGAGGCCAAAGAGGTGAAGCAAGACAGCAACACACAGCTGGTAATAGCTGGCCACCTATCTGCACAGGTTCCAAAGCAGGGCTTGCATTACATCTTGGCAGCCAATGATGTAAAACGTAGGTCAAAGTTAAAAGCAGCAAAGATGCATTGAGTGTATCTAGAGCAGGGATCTCTGCACAAACCAGAGCAACCAGGAGCAATGCCGCCTCTAAGGAGTGGCGTCTTGGGAGCAAAAATTCTACTTTGTGAGCAACTGGCATTAAAGTTGTGAGCGAGCCATTTGGCCACTGCATAAATTAGTTTGCTCTGGGGAGCCATCCTTCCTGAGCTAAGACAGAAATGTGCGAACAGGAGGCTAAAAAACTGTGAGCTAGTGCACACTAACTCATCTTAGAGGAAACACTGGTCGGGAGCTTGTGCACACTTGGAAGACTGTTTGCAGATTCAGTTAGAGGGCTTGGGGCTTGACCACACACACAAAAAAACTCATTCCTTTTTTCAAGGCCTTGGAGATGGGGGAGGAAATTCCCCTTTAGTACATTATCTGTTGCCAATTTAATAGTACGACTTTCCTACTAATTTGTTTGTACCCCATGTGCATCAGGGATTGGATTGGAGGTTATCTTTTGGATTGCCTTTCTCAAATAATTCGGGCCACCTACAAATTTTTGTTGCAGGCCTCCAATCCCTACTTGCAATGAATATTTCCCTCCCTGGCTAAACAGTCTGGGAGAAAGGGATGTGTATGGTGGGACTTCTCTATTGTGTTTGTAGTTTAGCCATTAACCCTCTGGGGGACTCAGAGCCAGGGGTCATTTCATAGAAAAAAAGGTGCAGAAGCACATTAGCATAACTCATTAGCATAATTTATTTGCATATGCTACACCACCTATCACCAGAAGTATGTCAGAAGGCAAGAAAGAAGAGGGAGGGAGAGACAGAGGGAGAGAAAGAAAGAAAAAGAAAGCAAGCTGGCAGAAAGGGGACAGCTACTAATCCAAGCCTCAGAAATACCACTATTCTGGGAAGATAGCTTCAGTGGTGGCTGAAGCCTTCAGAAGGCTGTTCGGAGGAACAAGGACCTTTCCAGGGGATGGGGTCATTTTGCTGCAGCCATGACACAAGCAGGCATTCCCCTACGGGGGGGGGGGGGGGGGGCTGGCACCAACTCCTGGAGCTAAGCTCCCCCGAGCTCCTGCTCAAAATGACCCCTGCTCAGAGCTGAGCAAGTGGGACGTGGGCAACTCCCCTGTGAGGGAGGTTAAACTAACAGGCCATGACTTGGTTCATGGTTCGCCAAGGAGCTTTTATAGCGAAGTCAGAGTTTGAGCGCAACAGGAAGTTCAGAGGTATTTGATAACTCTTGTCATCACTGCCCTTCCTGTAGAAATAAGGCCCTACCTGGCTCCTTTCTTTCTCCCTGCCCCAGAAAATTTCAGGTGTGGTATCATCCCCTCTATTTTAATGACAGGGCAGCAGATTTATAAGAAAAAGTGATTAACATATTTATTGGCTTGTAATTCAAAACAGTGGGCAACCTACTGAAAGCCTACATTGTTTCTATAGTACCATGAATTTACAAAGTGGAAGGATCCCAGTGTGAGGTCTTGATCATCTTAAATGTGACCGGGGGGGGGGGGGGGGGGATAACAAGTGGAGGACACGCATAGGATTGTGCTGTGGGGTTTTATGAAGGGAATGACAACGAGCAGCCCCCCATCCCTGTCCAATGCCATCGCTTCCTTCATGCTCTCCTTCAGCAAGGAAAACTGGATCAGTCAGAACGGATCTATTCAGGCTAACAGGCCACCGTATGGCACAGTTTGGAAATGTAGGTTGGTTTAAATGAGCCACTTGTGGATGGCTCCCTTCTGGCTGGCTGAGCCACTGGGAGCGCTTAATTGGACAAAACTGTCACTTCCCCGGTTCTTTGATGTATGGGCCAAACTGCAAAAAAAGCAGCATTCACCAGTTTCTCCTCTGCAGCTGGTCACAAAGAATCCCAAATTTAATATGAAGATTTTTCTGACTGGGGAAAATGAAGTAAGTTTATGGATGCGGTGGTATATGTCATTTGTACTATATGTGAGGAAAATGGTTTAAGATCATACAGTAGGGTTCTGGCATGGTACCAATGGTATTTCTTCAGTTTAACCTGCAGGAGTTCTCAGTCTGGAAATCTTTGGCACCGAATAACTTGAGAAAGAGATGCTCTTTCATCAATGCAGTTATTACTTGAATTTTGACACCGAGAACAACATTATTGTGATGTGTGTTGGGGCGGGAAAGGTTTAGGCAGCAGGCATCCCTAGGACTGAATAAAGTGCAACTTAATTAAGAGGAAATGTGCATATGATTGGGTTTTATAATTCCTGATGAGATTCTGATTAAGATGAATGGTTTGATTCAAGATTTGTTAAAAAATAAATTATTCCATAAGAGAAGTTGTCATGATCTGTGCCAGGCTGGAAGACGGGCCTAGTGCAGCCTAGGCCCAGGAGAGACCTGTGCTGGGGGTAGTAGAGGGCTGTCAGCCTACAATTCCCCAGATGCTTGGCGGTGGTGGTAGCCAATGGGAATTTGGGGGAATGGGTGAGGGGACGGAACTCTAGCCGTGTAACTGACAAACGGTTCTTTTCCTCTCTCTGCTGCGGCCTTTCCTCAGACAGAGAGTTGGGGGTGGGGTCTGGGCTGGGAGAGAGAAGAAGTCCCTCAGTGGGATGGAGTGAGTACAGGCAAGAGGCCTGGTGGTATAGGAGGCTGTAGGCCTTAAGGAGTACCCGTTAAGGAGAAACAGTTAGTTGCATTAGCTTCATTTTAGTTTACCTTTAAAACACTGTTATTGATTTGAATGCCCCTCGTCTTGTTTTCCCTGCCCCAGTATTGTTTAAATAAACCCTGTTGTTTAAGTATTCTCTGCCTGGTCATCACGCCTCATGCTTCTCAGGTTAAAAGGGGGCCTTTGGTTGGGCTTGGGAGGGATACCCGGGGGCCTTCTCAAGAGACCCTAAGTCCAGGGTGGTGGCGGCAGAAGGTGGCAACCCGCAAGGGGTCATGACAGAAGTGTAAGATGATGTTGCTACTTAATTCCAGCTCAGACCAAGTAAATATTTCTGGCAACAGATTCAATGGCTGAAAATACCAGGCTGATTTCCCCCCGCCCCAGAGTGAGGAGGTACCAGTCTGTCTTCAGCACTGCTTGGTGTCTGGTCCTGTCTGGTATTTCTTAAGTGGTTGATAGTCATATCTGATCTGTTAACTGTTTTGCTGAATCACATGAATAATCATTTCCAACCAGGTGTGATGCTCTCTGTGTCAAGCCTACTAATGGCTGCCAGAATACTTTGACCCAAACTCTGGAAGACTTTGGCTGTTTGATTAAGGAATGGCACACTGAGGGCAGGCAACTGGATAACCCGATAGAGATCATTGCTGAAATTGTGGCCTTCAGCTTAACTGGGGAAAAGGAGGCTTATAGGAACAAATAGGACTGGAAGAACCCTTTTCTGTATTTATTATTTTTTAGAAAACGTTTTTAGATAAACCGCTCCCTGTTGGTGCACCTTTTCTTTGTGCAAATGTGGTTGAGCAAGCTGCCTTTCGTGGTGTGGCTTAAAACACTGCAGGGGCCACTAGAAGGAGACCTATAATCGGAGCAGCAGCACGGCCGAGGTGGGGGCCACCAGCCTCAAGCCTCTTGCAAAGGGGTCCAGCAGCCGGTCATCACTTTCCCCAGCAATGATGTGTGCCTAGTCCCAGCATTGCCTGCAAACGCTGCATAAAGTTCCCCAGCTGACCTGTACAGAGTGTGCATGAGCTACCTGCAAGCCAGCCTACGGACTGCAGGGAAATGTCTGGTTTCGGTCATCCTCACAGGAACTGAGCAAGTTTGGGAAAGCCTCAGCTGTAAAGGATGCCAGTTGTTCAGCATTCTATCACTAGAAAGCCTGATGATTACACAAAGTCAGGATGATGTGTATGCATATAATCTGGCCAGATTTCAGAAGAAAATCTAATGAAGACTAGCTGAGTTAAAGCAATTTTAATCATCTGCACCGACAGTGCCGGGAATCTCCCATTTCTGACCATTTGGTGCCCACCCCCCAAAAAAGGGCCCTCTGGGGACTCACCAGACCCTGCCCAAAACTCACAGATATTACAGGGATTTCCCTTCAGCTCTCTCATAGGGAATCCAGTGTTTGGCTTTTCCTTAAGTTTTGAAGTCCCCAGTTTCAATTGGAAGGGGTACAGCAACAAGCTATGCAAAGCAGACTAGTGGGAGTGCTGAGAAACATCTTATCCCCAGCTCAAACTCTCCATGTTGCACCCACCACCCAAAAAAGGCCTCCAGCTGCATTCCACTTTGGGAGGTGGTCGGGGTAGGAGGGGGCGGGGGGGGGCTGTTTTCGAGAGCCTCCACTAGGTTCATAGGAGGGAGAGGGAGAGAGCACAAAAAAAGTGCGTGGCTCTGCTCTGAGCTCTTGAGGCCGGATCATTTTTGGAACTTCCTCTCTCTGCTGAAACAGTACAAGATCCTGACAAGTAGTGCTGGCTTTTTGTGTCATGGATGCTCTGCTGCCCAGAGCTTAGCATGACTCTGCCCAGCTCCCTCCTCTGCCTCTTCTGCCAGCAGAAGCACAGCTGGTAGAAGACGCAGGAGGGATAAGGTACTCCACTCCCCACCAGCCACAACATCTGCTTGGGTTGCTTACACCTACAAGGGCAACACTTTCCTAGTGCAAAGGGTGGACAGCAGCACAACTCGCCTCTCTGTCTTTACCCAAAGACTGCTTGGTTTCAAAACAGAATACCAGTCAACATCCCAGGCCCTCCTCAGAGCATGATGACACCACCTTTCCTTCCAGGCCAAGACAGGTCAGAAGAGATTCCCCCTTTAGCCTGCCCAACACAGGCGGAGTCAGCCTCGCGCCCAGGGCTCAGGCGCCCCAAGCCTAAGAACACGTTCCTGGGAGTAAGCCTCCTTCTGAGAAGGCATGCTTAGGCTTGCTCCCACAGCTACCTACTGGCCCCGTAAGTCGTGTCTCACCAGGCATCCCACGTCGCTGGCAAAGGTCACTCCCTTGCTTTGCCGCTGCTCCTGGGAGAGGCCACTGCTCCCTCCGCTGACAGAATTCCTCCTCATGATCCCTGTGGGGGAGTCAACAGGGCAAGTCAAAGCAGCAGGGCTACACAGAGGACCATCTCACCAGTAGAAATGTACAAGGCAGTTAAAGAACCCTCAAGGACCTCTGCTGCTAACTGAATGTAACGCAAAGGTTCGTCTGTCATTGCAAAACCAAACAGAGGCCTGCCTTCCTCACTGAGCGTCAAGGCAGATGCCACCATGTTGCACTGATGTATTGGGACTAAGATTACAGGGATCTGAGACAAGCACACAGAATAAACAACACACAATGTTTCAAAAGCAGCTGCTCATGATGTACCCATTACCTACATCATAGACAGGTCTTTGGCCGCATCCTGACTCTCCAAGGCTTGAGTGTTCTCTCACAAATTGCTATGAAGAATGAGGATGGCATGGCAGCCTGGTGATTAAGCGAGAGTTCCCTGCCACCTGCCCCACCCACAGATGCCAAGCGCTTTTTCACTGGGCAGTGACATATCCAGGACGCATCAGGACGGGGTGGGGGGGATTTCTCTGCCTCAAAAACTTGCTTTCTGGAGCTTTGTAAGGGTGATAACTTTCCCAGCTTTTCTAACATTTGTAATCACAACTTCAGCAAAATGACTCTGGCTTTCAAAGTGGTACGCCGCACATCATTTGCCAACTGCAGTATCCTGTTTACTGGATTCTGCTTTCACTGGGCGTGGGATAGGGGGTACAGAAGTGGCTCGCCTTGAGCCTGCGGTGAAGACAAAGGAACTAAAATATAGCTATGTGTGTAGTGCTAATGTACAATATATCATATATAATTTAATTATACATTCAAAAGTGCCGAAGTATCATTTAAAAACCACAATCCTACGGTTCTGCATATCAGTACCTAATCCTAATATAAAGACAAATGTCCAGTCATATAAATAAGGTTAAAAGGTACAAATTATATCCATATACAAGAACCAATACCCAAACACATTTTGGCTAAAAGCCTTCCTCAGTGGTAAAATTCAAAATTCAGCTGATTCTTTTCTGTTTGTACCTGAGCACTCCACTGGAGCTTTGAGCACTGCAGACTGGGCCTAAATCCATGAGCACATGAAATATCGTACATCTTGATGGGTTGCCCATGTTGCATCTGAAGAATTTTATCACCACTTATTCCACAGATGAACATCTCAGTGTCCATTCTGTGTATGATGAGTTTTGTGCTTATTTTTGTTAAATGTATGGAGTGCTCAGTTTGAATTTCACCTCTGAGGAAGGCTTTCTGCTCAAACATGTTTGGCATTGGTTCCTGTATATGGATATAATTTGTATATTTTAACCTGTATTTATACGATGGGACACTTTTGTTTATATTACGGTTAGGTACTCATATGCAGAACCATAGGATTGTGGTTTTTAAATGATATTTTAGCACTTTTGAATGTATAATTAAATTGTATGTGATGTTTTGTACATTAGCACTATGCGCGTGGCTATATTTTAGTTTCTTTTTCTTTGTCTCAACCTGTTTGGTTACCCTTCTCGAGCAGGGCTGTGTTTTCCTCCCTTTTTCCGGTCACACTCACCTTGGGGCTGCCCAATGTCCAGACGCTGCAGACTGTTGCGCCGTGGGAAGGGGCTGAAGCTGCTCTTGGAGAGGCGGCGCTGGCGGCTGGAGAGCATGGCAGCTGGGGACACGATGCCAGGAGGTGGCACCTTGTCCAGGCGGGCATAGAGTTCCTCAATCTCTTGCTTCTGCCGGGCCTGGAGCATCTCTACTTCAGACAGGTGCCTGAGCAGGGGTGGGAAAGAAAAAGCAGAGGTGTCGGTCCGGGGGTGGCCACGGAGCAGTGGGGAAGGGGGCCCTCGCCCTCCACTCACTTCTGGCGCAAGAGCTGCAGCTCCTCCCAGACATCGTCGTCTTCAGCACTATCCGTATCGTCGCTGCTTGGATAGGAGGTGCTGTACAGGTAGTTCACCCAGACATGGGTGCCGGAATGGACCTCCCCTTCCCCCTCTCCTTCTGCCACCGGCGTGGTGCCTTCTTCTGCTTCCTGGACCGGGGTTCCACCCGGAGACTCACTATCCGACTCTGAGGCGCCAGAGGAGGTGGACCCGTTGCCCTTTGGGGGGATCTCAGGGGGCACATCCCGTGTGGGTGTCACGCGGAAGCGGCCCAGGACCTGCGGCTTGGGCTCTGGAGGTGGGGTGGAGGAGAGCAGACAGGCAAGTTCATTGTGGGGAGGCAAGAAGACCTCCCACGGGGATTTGTGCGGTGGGTGGGGGGGAGAACAGCAAATAATTGCTTTCCTTAGGGTTACTATAATTTCAAAATAAACCTTCAACACTTTTCCTGCCGGGAGCAAAAAATTGTCATGCCATCTATGTGGATTTTTAATGTGAAGCCCCTGGAAGACATGAGGCTACAGTCCCCACGTGTGGGTAGGCTGTTCGCCTCTCCTAAGAGATCAATTAAGGTAAAGGTGAAGGTTTCCCTTGCTCGAAAGCCAGTTGAATACAACTCTAGGGATGCGGTGCTCATCTCCATTTCCAAGTCAAAGAGCCAGCGCTGTCCGAAGACGTTTCCGTGGTCATGTGGCTGGCATGACTAGACACCGAGGCACACGGAACGCTGTTACCGTCCCACTGAAGCAGTACCTGTTTATCTACTTGCAATTTCTTGCTTTCGAACTGCTAGGTTGGCAGGAGCTGGGGCCAGAGACGGAAGCTCACTCCATCACGCAGCACTCGGCTCTCGAACTGCTGAACTACTGACCTTTTTGTCTGTAGTTCAGTGTCTTAACCACTTGAGCCACTGCAGCCCTAAGAGATCAATTACCATCTGGCATTTTCTAGGGGGCAGAAAGGGCTTCTGGAATCCGGCCTTGCCCCACCCAGGCCCCCAAGCCCCATGGCCACAGCCACACCCCCTCCTGTCCCTCCTCACCTTTGCTGATGGGGGAGAGCCGGGCAAGATGGGAGGCAGGCACAGGAGAATCCGGCACAACGAGGTGTGAACCAGGATGGGGACAGGTAGAAGAAGTCGCCTGTTGAGAGAGCGAGAGAGAGCAGTGGTGGATCAGGGCGCTCATGCCCCCCACGCCCTCCTCTGACTGACTGGCCCCGCCCTCCCACCCTCCAGGGCAGCAGGTGGCCTCGCAGCCAGGGCTCCCAGGGCAGCAGACTGAGCACAGGCCGTGGGCGTGGCCCAGAGAGTGCCTGGCCCAGCAGCGAGTCACACGAGGCGAGAGCCAGGCACTCTCTGTCAGATGAGGTTGCCGGGGCAGCATCCTCAGGGACCGAGACGAAGAGGCGCATCTACAGGATGCCCCCAAAATATATAAGACCTCCCCCTTCCCACCCATAGGCCAATTTAATAGCTTCAGATTACTGATGGGAGACATTCAGTGTGCTCCCCTGAGAGGCGTGCACATTTTATTTCAGTGGCATTCTTGACCATTCTTGATACTCTCAAGTGTGCCATTCAGCTGGTGACCCCATTCAGTTCCACCTCGTGGGGTTTCCAAGGTGGGGGATGAGCATGCCATCGCCTTCCCCGGCACAGCAGCCCCCGACTTCCTTGGTGGTCTCCCATCCCAACAGCAGCCCTTTTAGCTTCCCAACTCTGACAAGGTCAGTCTTGTCTGGGCCACGAGAGCGGCCTCCACAAGCAGCCCACAGGAGTAAAGACCGCCAGAGCCCGGGGGGGGGGGGGGGAACAAGATGTCTCTGTTCGGAAGAGGCAACAGCACCAACTTTTCAGGCACCAGCTTAAAATATTTTCAAGTTCTAACATCAGAGCAGGGGGTCAGGTGGGGTGTTAGTATCCCCTGAACCACAGAAGCCCTCGTTCTTATTATCTCTGTTGCAGAGATGCAGGAGTGAGGATGATGAAGCTTCCCCAAGGCCAGCCAAGCAGCTGCTGACAGCAGAGGAATTCTGCCCAAACTCAGAGACTTAGTCCCAACGGCCAACAAGCAGACCAGCTGGGCAGAGCACCAATTCCCATTCCTGTACCTTGGCAACTGCTCTTCCTGTGCAGTACAGTGCCGAGTTTGGGAGGCTGTACCTTCTCTGTCTGTTCCCCACCACCCACAGGCAAAAATACCTCCATTCCAGAGCTTACCAGGCTGTTGTCAGGACTCTCCGAAGCAGAGGTGTTGGAGGGCAGCGGGGACATCTGTGACCCAAAGAGCCCATTGACCAGCGGGGCGGGTTTAGTGGGAGGCACCATCTCCGGGTAGATGAAATGGGCAGCAGTCTGGTTGGGTGGGCAGAGCCCTGGTGACTGCAGGGCAGGGGAGGTGTAGACAGGGCCTGTCTGGGCAGGGACTCCAGAAACAGCGGGCAGAAGTGACTGGGCCACGCTCATCACGGCTAGGGAGAAGACATTGGCAAGAGAGAACAGGGATGGCGAGGGAGAAGGAGAGGAGGTCCAGAGAGGGAGAGGGCGGCTGTGCCCAGTCGTGCCAACAGATGGGACAGTGGGTGAAGCGAGGGACAAGGGAGGGAGGAGGGCACTTTGGGGGTGGATCGGTTGGGACACGGGGAGCAGGTAGGGAGGAGTCACTGGCACCCCAGGGTGAGAAGTCCAGGTCTGTGCAGCTAGGCTCGGGGCACCTGCAAAAAGAAATGCAAAGCCCCAGGTAAATGGATGCCCAGCTGGAAAGCAGGCAGGGGAGGGAGGCTGAAGCTCTCTGGCCCTGTGGCAATATGCACCCCCTGCTAGCACAGCCAAGTCTGCACCCCCCCACCCCACACCAACACACTTTGTACTACAGCAGAATAAAAACTGTGTTACCAAATAATGCACATTCAGCATATCTGTGTGCGGTGTGTGTATAATCTCTTACTATTTAAAATAATTCATTCTGCTCGCAGAATTCTTGATTTTCCAGGGATATAGACTATTTGGTAAAGACACAAGGGAACAGAAGGAAGGGTCAGGATGTAGATTTGAGGGATGCATGGGAGACTATAGAAGCCACTGAATTCCTCCTCCAGCACAGACTAAGCCACTGTTAACATGGCCCATCCTCATCTGGTGACTGAGCTTAGCATGGGATTCTGTGCAGCATTACTCCCATCTATTCATTTCAGTGGTCTTAGAATCATGGAATCACAGAGTTGGAAGGGACCTCCAGGGTCATCTGGTCCAACCCCTTGCACAATGCAGGAAATCCACAACTACCTCCCCTCCACACCTGTAGTGACCGCTGCTCCATGCTCAGAAGATGACAAAAAAAAGCCCCTCCCGGATCCCCGGCCAAACCGGCCTGGAGGAGAATTGCTTCCTGGCCCCAAAGTGGCCACCAGCGTTCCCCTGGGCCTGAGGGAAAGCGCCCCACAAGGCCTCTGCGTTGGACTGTTCTGCTTATCAGGCTCTCCCTGCTTATTTTTTTTAAAGTTCCTCCGACCCACAGGGACTAACTGAAAAAACAAACATGAACATTTTAGGATGTCAGAATCTGTAGACACGCCAAACACATCTCTCCCATTAGTTTGCAATGTGCCACTAGCTATATTGCCACCTGGACAGCCAGCCAGGATTCAGCAATTACAGAACATCGAAGTCCCACAGACTAGCAGGAGGGGTCAGAGAGAGTCGATTCTCTGATTCCTGCCCAGCCGGGCTCTTTCCTGTGAATGAGAAGAGCTGGGAATTGCTCCGTTCTAACCTTTAGGTGGCAGTGACAGCAGAGGAAGCCCAAAGGCCTGGGTGCTGGCTGGCAGGTCCGTGGGGCTGAAGAGCTCGTTCTCAGTCGGGGTCCCCACCAGCGATGCCTGACCAAGGAATGAGACGGACTGGCCAGGGCTGGAGCAGCCCAGATCTGAAATAAAGGAAGTGTCAAGTCTTGGGGGCTAATTTCACAATTCCTTCTTGCAAATCTGGCATCCCTTTCAGGATTACTATGACCCTTTCTAGAGTAGGCATCCCCCTGATATCATGCCTCCCCCATCCACACACCTGCCTTCTAAGTAGCTTCTAAAGAAACTGCAGTTCTCTGAATGTGTAATTCAGCTCTGATACGGAATACTCAATTCACCCTTAAGCAGGTACTGAAACAATAAGGAAAATGCACACTTCTATCTCATTCTATCAACACAACATGACTTCTAAAAAAACGTACAGTAAGGTTTAAACTGTGGCAAAGGTGCTAAAACAACATGTCATAAAATACAGTAGCAAGAAGACGAATCTAATTCAGCCCTAAGGAACATCACCAGGCACCGGCAACTGGAATTTGCTTCAGTTCAGATTATGCTGCGGCAGAAAGGCCACTTCAGCAACAAATATCCATAAGCCTGTCTGTTTTTACAAGAGCCAAACCTTTAGGCAACCATGATTTAGCTGAAGGATTTGTCAGCTTCTTCCAGTATCTGGTCAAAACAATCTTGGCAGCAACTAAAAGACTTGAAATCAGCAGTCTAGTAAGAGGTTTGATTGTCTTCAGTTATTATAGCACATGGCTCAGTCCAATAACCCCTGGGTCTGACCCAACGGGAATGCCAGGAACAGCAGACTAACAATGCTGAATGCTGAAAGGTTTTTAAAAAATTCTGCCCAGGGGATAAGAACCCCGCCCCCACAACATCCAAATGCAGGGGTCCGTTGGGGCCGGAGCGAGGCGGAGCAAAGCTCCGCCAGCTCAGGAGTGGCCACTAGGGCAGCCATGGGCTGAATCAGATTCTCTGATCTGATTCAGCCTGCTGCTGAATTGCCGCCGAAATTCGGCGGCAACTTTAAAAGCGGCTGGAGGGGAGGGGGTTTGAGGGAGAGGCTCCAAACTTGCAGGGTAGCTGCTGGGACCTCTCCCCAAATACCCACCAAGTTTCAAGAAGACTGGACCAGGGGGTCCAATGCTACAGGCCCCCAAACAGGTTGCCTCCATTCCCTCCATTGTTCTCTATGGTAGAAAAAAAGGTAACATTTTTTCCCATCATAGAGAACAATGGAGGGGATGGGACAACCTGTTTGGGGGGCCATAGAATTGGACCCCGTGGTCCAATCTTCTTGAAACTTGGTGGGTATTTCGAGGAGAGGCCCCAGCAGCTACCCTGCAAGTTTGGAGCCTCTCCCTCAAATCCCCTTTCCTCCAGCCCCTTATATACCCTATGAGTTTTTGCCATTGATTTTAATTGCCCATAGGGTATAATGGGGCTGAAACTGACATTCCCTTTCTGACACACTTCCAGCGATGTCAAGGGATGTGGCATATGCTAATGAGTTATGCTAATGAGCTCCTGCAGCTCTTTTTCTACGAAAGGACCCCTGTCCAAATGTATCCTTACTGCCATGATGTGCCAGTAGTACATAAGCTTGTACTGAGCTTCTCTTTCAGAATAGCTAAGAGAACAATTTCTAATTATACTGTATATTTTAGTCGAAGTATCAAAGATGGCGAACCCATAGTTCATAATTCAGCTGAAGTGAAGGTACCTCCTTGGTTGTATGTGTGGTTGTGTATGTGTTGCATTGTTAAGTATACACATATACACACACACACACACTTTAAATGTTGTTTTTGATGTTTAAATGTTCGCCTATTCGCGGGGAGGGTGGGGTAAAAGTGTGAAATAATAAAGAATTAATTAATTAATTAATGCCTGATGTTTGCCACTTTGGGGACCCTATTTTGGGCAGAAAGGCAGCATATAAGTGTTCTGAATAAATAAATAGGGTGCTTTGTAATTTTCTGAAGTGAAAAAAAATCCCCCAAGACGGCCACTTGACTAAAACTAGGAGTTCCTAAAATCTAAGCCAAGAAGAGAAATGGATGGGGATGGCTGAGGCCTTAGGGTGTCTGTTCCTGCTCCTGTGTCCTGTCCCCGGAGGCCTCTCTTATCCACACACTAATAGTGGGACACACTGGTCTAGTCTCCTTCTGATCTTGCATCAACTACTGGCCAAGCCAGCACCAGGAGAAGCCCCTTAATCACACCCTCAATTAAGGGCAAAGCTTGCTTGCCTCCCCAGGCACAACTACACAGTTTGGACAGAGTATGCTCCAAGATGCAATAAACAACCCAATAGGCATAAAATAGGGATGAAGGAATATGGTTTTATTTTTTCAGTTTCTTCCGTGGTTGAGAGACGCCCATAGCCAGGATTTTGTGACTTGGGGGCAAAAAATCTTCTGGTGGGGCTGCCACTATTTTTATGTCAGCTCCAATCTGCCCCCAAGCTCGACCGCTAGTAGCCACCGCTCTCTCCCCACCCTGCAATATTTAATGGGCCCTCCAGCTGATCGACAGGGAGCACGTGGCCCGTCGATCAGCTGGAGGGCCTTTTAAATCTTGCAGGAGGGAGGGAGAGGGGTGCGCACCACCTTCTCAAAAGCATTTAGAGGGCTGGCCCTTTAAGGAAGGGGGCAAAGCCCCCAATAGCCCCACTGCAGCTATGGGTCAGCAGCTCCCTATTGACTGTTTTCTTTGGCAAATTTTAATTCTGTTCTTTCAGATCATTTTTATACTTGCTACCATTTAATGTAATTTACTGGCAACTCATACAAAATCAGAATTCAGTTTTAATGGCACAAACTCTACTGGGTTGTATTAATACAAATCTGAGAGCCAGTTTGGTGTAGTGGTTAAGTGTGCAGACTCTAATCTGGGAGAACCGGGTTTGATTCCCCACTCCTCCACTTGCAGCTGCTGGATGACCTTGAGCAAGCCATAGTTCTGTCAGAGCTGTTCTGGAAAGAACAGTTCTTGAAAGAGATCTCTCAGCCCCACCTACCTCACAGGGTGTCTGCTGTGGGGTGGGGAAGGGAAAGGAGATTTTAAGCCGCCCTGAGACTCCTTCAAGTAGTGAAGGGCAGGGTATAAAGCCAATCTCTTCTTCTCTTCTTAATATGGGTGGGGGAAATGACAGCTGCAATTCTGTCCCAAGTGTGGAGAAAGCATAACAGAAAACGGGAACTTTTGAACTGAACCAGAGTTGTCACGAAATTCAGGAAGATCCCTACTGTACAATTATCTTCAGTCAATTTCCAAATAAGCATCAAGAACTTTTGCTGTTCTAAAATTTGGCTGCTACCTTTATTTCAAAGTCCAGAGGGATGGCTATGTTAGAACAAACCAAAACAAGATTTTGCAGTACTTTGCTGTAAGGTTAATGCCAAATTCAGCAGATGCGTAAAGTATATCCTCAGTTGGTAGATGCAGGCCCATGGAGGAATGGAAGGAAAACTGCGGGATCAAGGGGCCTTTCACAGCGTGGAGGCCCCACCATTCACAATTTTATCTCTCTGCACCCACCATCGTGTATCTAATGATCAACTGTGGGTCCATCTGTAGATGCTTAAATCTGTGGATCAGGCCCACACAAAACAAACTTGGGAGGAACACCCCCCCATGTTTGCAGAAAAAACTGAAAACATTGAAAAAAATACACTGGGGGTTGCTTTCTCTGTCAACACAGGACTCAGAGCCCCCCCCCTTCCCCCCCATCACGGCACTTAGAAAAGCTCCTGGCGGTGAGGCAGCTGCAACCAGGACCCAGGCTCCCTCCCTCATCTTCGCCATGGGAGCTGGCAGCAGTGGAAGACACCTCTGCCCGTCCTCACCTGCTCCAGTGAGTCCTGCAAGGGCCAGCCAGAGGGGTGTCGGCATCAGGTGGTCCTCCGCAGCTGCCGCCAATGCCAGGCAGCCTCCTCCTGCACCCCACGAAGGCCAGGCCCACCACAGCTCCTGGTATCCTTGCCGGTGCCTGGCCCACCTCCCCCCCACCATCGCTGCTGGGCTCCCTGACCCCCCCCCCTCACTGCCACTGCCCCCCTGGCCCCGCAAGTTCCTTGCTGGTCCCCACCTGAGTATCTGTATCTGCCAACTGAGGATGGGCTTCACACATCTGACAAAAGCAGGCGCTGACCCATTAGACACAACAAATCTGCTAGTCTTTAAGGTGCGACAAGATTCCTCTTTTTTTTACTTTGAATTCTCGACCCTGATGAAACTGAGCAGATCTTCTTCGTGGTCTCTGTGCATCACACCTCTGGGATTAAGTGCGCCTGCGCCGATCCCAATCTGTAATCTTCAAAGCCTAACGGATTTTCGCGCCAGCTCCCCGGTCACGTGCACGTCCCACTGCGCATGACCCGGGGAGGGGCACGAGGATCCCGCCAGTTCTCTTCTGACCGCCGCGTCGTGAGGATCCCCTCTCCGCTTTGGTCAGTAGTTTACTTTTGTTTTCCAACTGGAAAAGCCTTTCGGACTGATTTCTTCGTTTTTTGACCAACGGACTGTTACTTGGACTTGTTTTTGGACTCTCCTTTCGCTTCCTCCCGCTCGGCCTATGGTCCAGTGGTGGGGGTTCTTCAAACGCTGTCTGAACTGTGGCAGCAAAATAGCACCTCCGGACAAACACTCTCTCTGTTTGCTGTGCTTGGGTGAGTCCCATCGAGTAGATTCCTGCTCCTGCTGCGCTGTCTTCTCAAAGCAGACCCGCAAAAACCGAGCGGCCAGACTGCGAGTGGCTCTCTTAGAAGCCGCCCTATCTCCGAAGATGTCTTCGGCCGAGGTTTTGGGAACAACGCCATCGGCTCCGACAGCCCCGGCATCGTCCCCGGCGCGGAGCACCATCGGTACCGAGAAATCGGCACCGAAGAGATCACTCCCTTTGCCAGACACTCCTGCAAAGAAACGCAGAGAGGGCAAAGAGGAGAAGGGCAAGCTGAAGCACAGGAAGACTCCTAGTGCTCCGTCGACGCATCCTGCGCCTGACTCGGCCCAGCTCGGGCCCATACAGCTTGACCCACCCGGTTGCGAGCAATCTAGGGGCAGTTCAACCTCCTCAATGCCGCGTCCTATCCAGCTGACAGACTCGGACCTCGACATCGACCTTACTCAGGTCCCAAGAGGCAGCCCCGAGACCGAGACCGATCAGATACCGGCGCCGAGAGTTGATCGGGACTGGCGTCCTCCACACTCTTCGGTACTGTGGGATGTTCGGCAATGGAGGTACCTCTATGGTTCATATCCACCGCCACCGCAGTGGTATCCTCAGGAATGGGACCGTCAATCGACGTCATCCAGAGTCTCCCGATGCCGAGATCCCCCGGCCTCGAGGCCAACACCACCACCGATGCCGATACCAATGTCGTCCCACCCTCAAACCGATGTCGACCATCCCCCTTTCCAACCGTCACAGGACCCGTCGAGCCTGACCCCATTGTCACCATCGGAACCTTCCGAACGGTCGATACTGGAATCTTCCACCTCTTCTGCTTCGGGTAATGAATCGCCTACCCATCCGTCCCCGACCCCCCATGTCGCTGACGACCTTCCGATCTCCCCCTCCGAAGACGTAAAATCTTATGGAGAGCTGATTAAACGCATGGCACATTTGCTAGCCCTAGCCACGGTCCAACCAACCCCGACTGCTTCTGATTCCATCTTCGACATCGTACAGATGGATACCTCCACTGCAATAGCCCTGCCTCTCATCTCGGTCCTCATGAATACAGCCAAGGAGTTCTGGAGACTGGACCACATGTACAAGATCCAGGAACCAGGAGCCGAGTTTTTATTTGTGCATCCTAAACCAAATTCGGTTATTGTGACCCCTTCTGCCAAAGGCCGCAGTGGACATTCTTCCCCTCTGGACAAGGAGGGGCGGAAACTAGATTCTATTGGCAGACGATTTTACTCTGCCGGGGCATTGGGCATAAAGACTGCAAACTATACGGCCTGCATGAGTAAGTATCAATACTCCCTCTGGGAGCAGATGACAGCGCTTCTCGCCCATCTCCCTGAGGACAAGCAGCGCTTAGCCAGAAAGATCCAGAAAGAGGACATCATCTTGGCAAAGCATCAGCTCACGGCCTCCAAACACTCCACAGACGTAGCTGCTAAGACGCTCACTTCGGCAGTATCTCTCAGACGCCACGCCTGGCTGAGGTCGACTTCTCTTCCCCAAGATACTAAAACGCTGGTGGAGGACCTTCCCTTCAAGGGCGAAGGTCTCTTTAGCTCCACAACAGATACCGTTCTCCACGAACTAGATAAAAGTATGAAAACGTCCTGTAACCTGGGCGTCTCACAACCTAAACAACAGAAGCAGAAGTCTTGGCAGAGATCCTGGTCTAAGAAACAGCCACAGCGATCTCCCACTGAACCCCAATGGCAGAGGTCTTCCTCCACTTATCAACAAAAGACATATGGCCACAAGCCCCGCTTTCCCAGCCGCTTCCACCTCCAAGTTGAAGCCCCCCCAAGCCGAACAAACAGAGTCTTTGACTCCTGTCTCCGCTCCGGTCCTCTCACTCGCCTGTCACCCTTCCTACCCGCATGGCAACACATCACGTCAGACAAATGGGCCCTCTCCGTCATCGCAGAGGGTTACCGAATAGAATTCTTCCAGATCCCTCTGGAATCTTACTTCGTCGTCACCCCTCCCTCCAACACCCTGTTGTCAGAAGTTGAAGCCCTCCTATCCAAGGATGCCATAGAGCCAGTACCCGTAGCCCACCTTCATCAGGGGTTCTACTCCCGCTACTCCACGGTACCAAAGAAGGATGGCGGACTCCGTCCCATACTGGACCTTCGGAACCTCAATGCCTTTATCATGTACAAGAAGTTCCGTATGACCACCCTACAGACCATCCTACCACTACTAGAAGCCAACGTGTGGACGGTGACGCTGGACTTAAAGGATGCATATTTTCATGTGACTATTCATCCTTCACACAGGCCATTCCTCCGCTTCGCAGTCGGTCCGCGTCACTTCCAATACAAGGCTCTCCCCTTTGGCCTTTCCACGGCACCTCGTGTTTTCACGAAACTCATGGCAGTAGTGGCAGCTCATCTCCGGCTTCAGGGTGTCCACCTTTACCCGTATCTGGACGACTGGCTCCTTGTTGCGCCATCTGCGGCAACTCTACAGAGCCACATCTCAGTAGCCCTTCGCACCCTAGACACCCTAGGGTTGACAATAAACCTAAAAAAGTCCATGCTCACTCCATCCAGATGGGTGCAATTTATCGGAGCCATCCTGGACTTCCTGCAGTGCAGGGCCTTTCTGCCCCCCAACAGGGCAATAGACATAGTCTCCCTCCTCCAATCCATCCGGGAGGACAAGGAGGCCACAGCCAGACAAATACTCTGTCTACTAGGCCTGATGGTCGCAACCACAGCGGTGATCCCATTTGCCAAGTTGCGGATGAGACCACTGCAACTTTGGTTCCTGAGACGCTTTCATCCCAGCATTCACCCCCTCTCCAAGCGCTTCCGTCTCTCGGACTCGGTCCTGGAAGCCCTGGCATGGTGGCTTGTGCCCCAGAACTTACAGTCGGGCGCACCTTTTCAACTCTCGCCCCTTCAGCGACCATCACCACAGATACCTCCCTATGGGGTTGGGGAGCTCACCTGGATGGTTTCTGCGTGGGCGGCAAGTGGGACCCTGCTGTGGCCCACAATCATATCAATTTCTTGGAACTGCTGGCAGCTCTTTATGCGATAAGATCCTTTCGCCAATCTCTGTCGGGAAAGACGGTGGCTGTCCTCACAGACAATACAACCACCATGTATTCCATCAACCATCAGGGTGGGACGGTCTCCCGTGGACTCTGCCGCTTAGCTATCGAACTCTGGGACGAGTGTCAGTCCCTCGATATTCATCTCGTGGCAACTCACCTTCCCGGCCTGCTCAATGCCCAAGCCGACTTCCTGAGCAGGGGAGGAGCATCCCTACACAAGTGGGAACTAAACCCCCTCTATCTGACCCCAGTCTTCAATCATTGGGGACATCCCTCCGTGGACGTGTTTGCCTCTCGAGAGAACAGGAAGTGCCCTCTCTTCTGTTCCAGAGCCGGCACGGATCCAACCTCCCTCGGGGACGGTCTCCTTCTCCAGTGGACGGGGAGACATCTGTACCTATTCCCCCCGATCCCCCTGATCCCAAGGGTGGTGCACAAGCTGTTATCAGAACGTCCATGGGCGATTCTCATCACTCCGTGGTGGCCACGGCAACCTTGGTTCCCCCCTCTCCTCCGTCTCTCTCTCGGGTCGTATCTCCACCTCCCGACGAACCCAGACCTGCTGTGGATGTACGGGGGCCAAGTGCTTCACCACGACATGTCCAGATTGAAACTGACAGCTTGGTTGATTCAATCTCAGGAATAGACACACGTATTGCACAAGTTCTCTTGAACTCCCACAAACTTTCCACACGTCGCTCATATGTGGCGAAGTGGGCTAAATTTCTATCCTTCTTGGCCTCTGTGGAACGACCCTCCGTCCCCGCTACCCTTAATGATGTTTTGGGGTTCCTTTTATCGTGTAAGGATAGAGGACTGTGCCATTCATCTCTCCGTGTTTACCTGTCAGCCATTTCAGTCAACCATCCTACGGTCGACGGCTACTCAGTGTTTTCCCACCCGACCACAAAGCAATTCCTCAAAGAGATGCATCACCTCTACCCACCAGTACGGGCCCCGGTTCCAGCATGGGACCTGCCCCTGGTCCTTACCAAGTTAATGGGCAAACCTTTCGAACCTATGGCTTCCTGCAGTCTTCAGCTCCTTTATGGAAGGTTGCTTTTTGGGTAGCCATCACTTCCGTTCGGCGTGTGAGTGAGTTGTCGGCGCTTCGTTGCGATCCACCATACCTCACATTCCACCATGATGCCGTTACCCTGGCCCCCGATGTCGCCTTTCTACCCAAAGTAGTCTCTGACTTTCACATCGGGGCGGACATTACATTGCCAGTGTTCTTTCCTGACCCTCAGGATTCGACACAACGCAGTTTACACTCACTCGACATTAAGAGGGCCCTTTCCTTTTACTTGCATCGGACGAAACCGTTCCGCAAGTCTCCAGCTCTCTTCGTCGCTTATGCCTTGCCCAGACAGGGACAGAAACTGTCATCTCAAAGACTCTCAAAATGGATCGTAGAGACGATAAAACTTGCCTACCTTTTGGGCAAAAGGCCGTTACCGGCGTCCCTTCGGGCTCACTCCACTCGAGCCATGGCTGCTTTCACGGCGTTCCTCAAAGGCATTCCCCTGGGAGACATTTGCAGTGCTGCTACTTGGGCGTCTCCGCACACATTCGTGAAGCACTACGCCCTAGACGTTCGTGTCCATCAGCGTTCTGTGGTGGGCCGTGCAGTTCTGCAAGCAGCTCAGGTGTGAGACCTTCAGCACCCACCTCCAGGTATGTGGTGTGTTTATTGCTCGCTATTCTTCCAGAGGTGTGATGCACAGAGACCACGAAGAAGATATACAGGTTGCTTACCTGTAATTGGAGATCTTTGAGTGGTCATCTGTGCATTCACACCACCCGCCCTCCTTCCCCTCTGCTTTCGGTCTCCCTCATTTTTTTCTTGGGGGCTGTTAGCAGCGGTCAGAAGGAACTGGCGGGATCCTCGTGCCCCTCCCCGGGTCATGCGCAGTGGGACGTGCACGTGACCGGGGAGCTGGCGCGAAAATCCGTTAGGCTTTGAAGATTACCGATCGGGATTGGCGCAGGCGCACTTAATCCCAGAGGTGTGATGCACAGATGACCACTCGAAGATCTCCAATTACAGGTAAGCAACCTGTATTTGCGCGCAGTCCTGAAAGAGAATGTATGAATGCTCATCTGGAGTAGGGGCAGGTTGTGGGGCTACATACCGCTCAAGGATGAGGATGAAGAGATGGAGCGCGAAAGACTTTGCAGCTGGCCCTGAAAGGAGACAAGGAGCCCATCTTTGTTGGCATTCAGAGAAAGGAGAAGCCACAAGCCCATTAGTGAGAGCCTGAAGTCTTGAAAATAATACTCACTCCGCCCTTCTGTGAGCACACAAAGTGCCTTTTCCTGTCCAGGGGGAGACCACAACCATTCCCACCCCTCTGACTCCCCCACTCATGGCATGTGGCTTCCAGACCTTTATTAAGTTAACAGGAGAAGAGGAGATGCAGTGAAGGGAGGAGAAGGCCTTAGGGGAGTCGGGTTCCCCTCGGTTGGTGGGGGGCAAGGAAAGGGAATGTAGGGCCCCTTAAAGATTCCCTGCGTGTCTGGCTCCCAAAAGGGATCCCGGCCAGGATTCCTTGCAACCACAGAAGCGTGGAGCTTGGGGGAGTGGCTCTTGCCAGCTGTGTCACTCACTGAGAATCCGCCACCAGCAAGAGGAGAGGAGAGGCCCTGCACCTCTGGGCTGCCCACTGCCTCCTGGTCTTTGCTCTTCCCATCTTTGCGCAGGAGGGTCTCCACACGCTGGACTATATCATGGATTCGACAGATGAATCCATCCTGCTCTGACTTCAGGATGAACTCCTTGGCAACCTGTGGATGACAGGAATGGACTGTACGTACACTTGGGGGGAGGGGGGAGTCATAACAGTTCTGAGGAGGTCCATTTCTGCCACAGTCCCCACCTCTACCCCAAGTAAAATCCTCACAGCCATACCATGACAGACGCGATCTCCTCTGCACTGTCGCCATCTAGGTCAAACTTAAAGGTGACCATCTTGTTATTATAAGTCTGGAGTTGGCACTCGACCACCCGATCATTCTGGTCTGAGATCTGCTCAGAGGAAAGGATTCCCATTAGGGCTGCCAGCTGAGGGGGTGATGCTTCTTCTCCCACCCATCAGCGGCCAAGAACAAGTGAACACTTCAGGGTTTGGGACTCCTGAATGGGCATACAGCCACAAAGATGTCATAGCACTCTCCTCCATTACACCTGATGAACAGGCAGGACCTTTCTTTCAAATATCTATTTTTTTTACTTCCATTTATACCCCACTTTTTTCCCCAATGGAGATTCAAAGCAGTTTTCATTGTTTCATTTTATAAAGGTTCTGATTGACTGACTGACTGACTGATTGATTGACTGGCCCAAAGTCACCCACCAAGGTCTTCCATGGCAGAGTGGGGATTCCCACCTGGGTCTCCCGGATCCTGGCCAGTCACTCTGACCACTCTAGTCACTCTGACCACTCCACCACACTGATTCTCCAGAGGCAGCCAATGATTTGTCTTGAAGGCTAAAAATATTGTGGCTCTCCTTTAAAAGTAGTAATTACAGAAGTGAGAGAGTCTACATTTATATCCTTAAAGCAGAATTTTCCACAATTCTGATGAGTCTTGAACTTGTTTTGTTTCAAAGTCTTTTTTCCCAGTTCAAGTGATATTCTCCAACATATAATATTTTATACCCTTAAATATCATGCAAAAAACAATCCAATGCTCCCTCTAAACTGTGGAGTCTTGTGAGCAAAAAGTCTACTTTGTGAGCTACTGGCATTAAAGTTGTGAGCACGTGACTACTGCATAAATTAGTTTGCTCTGGAGCCGTCCCTCCTGAGCTAAGACAAAAATGTGTGAGCCGGGGGCTAAAAAACTGTGAGCTAGCTCACACTAACTCAGCTTAGAGGGAACAATCTTTGTGACAGCCTTTCCTTTTAACATCAAGAGTTTATTTAACTTGCTGGATGCCCTAATTTGAACAGCTGCCTCCTGCTTAAATGAGACAGTCATTCAGCTAATTGAAAGAAACCTGACCCTCAGACAGCCCTCATCTTCATAGGCCTGCTGATTCATCCATTCCGGCTAATTCGCGCTCATGTGAGCATGGGCGCACACACACACAAACCACAAGGCTGTTGCAACATAGAGGGCACTTACATTTGTGATGCGCAAGCGAGATCGGGCACGCCGTCTCAGCAGCCTTCCAGACCCACGTTTGACTGAAGGCTTCACTCGGCACTCTCCAGCAGACAGACCTTCACAGCCGTCACTCAAGCCAGATGCCACATCTGATGTGTAGCTGTTTAAAAGTCATCAGAATGTAAGAACATCAGAAGAGCCCTGCTATATCAGGACAGGGTTCCATATAGACCAGCATCCTGTTCCACAGAGGGGCCAGCCAGTTGCCCTGCAGGGCCACCAAACAGGGCTCAGAGGCCGAGGCCCTCCCCAATCTTGCCTCCTAGCACCAGGTTTCAGAGGTTGACTGCCTCTGAATGTGGAAGTTCCCTTTAGTCTCCAAGGCTAGTAGCCACTGATAGTCCTGTCCTCCATTAATCTTTCTATAACCCTCTTTCAAAGCAATCTCTGCTTGTGGCCATCATGACGTCTACTGGCAGTGAACTCCGCAATTTCATTACTTGACGAGTAAAGAACTATTTCTGCCCTCTCGTTTGTCCTCAGCCTACTGCTCATCAGCTTCCTTGGGTTCTAGTATTTTGGAAGAGGGAGAAAAAAATTGTCTTGATCCACTCTCCACTCCATGCATAATTTTATAACCCTCTATCATGTTTCCCCTCAGCCATTTTTTTCTAGACTGAAAGTTCCAGATCCCCCAGCCTTTCCTCACAGGAAAAGTGCTCTAACCCTCTAATCATCTTGGTTCCCCTTCCTTTGTACTTTTCCAGCTCTGCAATATTCTTTCTGAGGCTGCGTTCAGACGGCTCTTTTGAGCCGCGCTAGGCACGAGTGCCTGGTGGATTTAAAGTACACGTCCAGACAACAACATCTGGGAATCGTGCCGCTTCTGTGATCAGCCTGTCAATCCCCGTCGGGGATCCGTACTTAAAAGATAGTGGTGAAAGTCCGGTCCTAAGCTGGCCGACGGGCCAATGGCGGACTTTCCCCCATCTGGTCGTTCCACCAGTGCACAACCAGCCCAGAGGGATAGTCTCCAGACCATCCCGAATGGCCACAATTTAAAAAAAGTTAGCAACATGCACATAACCACTTAAACATGCAACGTCCAGAGCTCCACTCAAATGATCCGAACAATTTAATGTTTCTGAAGGTCCTGTGATATTTATGCACTTTGTTAACTGAAATGGTACCTAGAGAAAGGTACCGCTGGCGATGCTTTTACCATTTAAGTCCGCGCATGTGCGGAAAAACAAGTAGATGGTAAGGCACATATGCGCATGCGCAAACAGGATTTTTTTTTCAAAAACAGCTGACCGCACAGCTCCTTACAGTGGATGCTGTCTAGACAATCCACCACGGAGTCATGTGTGGTAAAGCGATTCACGGGGGAGTTGTCTGGTCGTGCAACACTGGATCAAAAAGATCTAGATCAAATTACAGCTGGGGCAATGGTGGGATTAGCTGCCCATCTGAACGCACCCTGAGATATGGAGCCTAGAACTACATGAATTACACACATCATCCCAAATGACCATAGCTTTATACAACTGACTGTTTTATTTTCAGTTATTTTCTTAATAACCCTCAGCAAAGAGTTTGTCTTTTTTCTCTGGTGCCACATAGGGAGTCCACATTGTATGGTGCTTCCCGCTGCAGCCCCAAGATCTCTTTCCTTCTCAGCCAGTTCTCCTCCCTCCGCCTTCCTCGTCCTCCCCTCCTTCTCCTGCGCTCCTTCAGGAGGAGGGCAGATTCCTCCCAACCCTCCCAGGCTGCCAATGCAGGGAAAAGCTGGGGCGGTCTCCTCACGCCTCACCTAGCCTAACCCTCCGTGTGAGGGGAAAGGGCTGGGGGGGGGGGGATGGAACAGGCTGACAGATAAATTGGCCAGAAATATCACACTTTCTTCAGTTGCCCAAGTGTTTATTTGGCTTTATGTGAATGAACTTTCAGGCACCTCCTCACAATCTTCTCCTCATTTCAAGCATCCTTGTGTACATCATTCCGCAAACCCCCATGGCAACTCTCCAGCCCCACCCTTTTTACCTGTCTAGAGGGGAAGAGAAGTCACTGGTGGAGACAGGGTGCAAGCTCACCGCAATGCTCTGTGGGGACAAAGGAGGACAGGAGGGCTGAAGGGCCCGTTCCACCACTCGCCCGCTCCAGGCGCCTGGGTGTCTTCTCCCACAGCAGCCTGCTCCAGAAATAGCACTTGGACTCACCGAAGTGAAGGAAAGCTCTGGGGCAGCTACTGGGCTGGGGAGACTCGGGGGGACATCAGGCAAGTCCACAAATCCAGAGGAACTCAAGTAGCCATCGGTCTCACAGTCCGCTGAAGCAGAAACAGAAAAGAAGGTCGGAAAGGGAAACCTGCTCAGCTCACTACAAGATGAGTCCCACCATCCAGCAAGTTTCCTCTAGGAATCCATGGTTTTAAAATGGCAAAGAAGTAGGTCTGGGTGGACATTAGGGTTTACTTGTTCTGCTTCCATTAGCCATGGAGAAAGTCAAAAGGCTGGCTAGCCTCTGACCTCTGGAAGGTCAGTGTGTTCCTAAGTTATAAGGAGTATTGCCTACACCAGGGGTGACAAACATATGGCCCACAGGCTGGACCCAGCCCCTGCAGGGCTTCTATCTGGCCCGTGAGCAACTGGCTCTTATCTGCTTCCTGCATCGCAGCTTGCTTTTGCCCAGCTCTCTCCTCTCCTGCTTCCTGCTTTGCAGAGGAAAAAAAGCCAAGCCTCCCTTCCCTCAATTGGCTGTGCTCCTCCCCCTCCCGCTCTGGGGAGGAAAGGAGGAGGGAGGGAAAGAGCCGGGGGGGGGGGAGAGATGGAGTCCCATGGCACCTTTAAGACCAACAAAGTTTTGGTCCAGGTATAAGCTTTCATGTACAAGCACACTTCTTCAGAGAGAGAGAGAGAGAGAGAGATCCCCCTTCCAGTTCTAACAGACAGGGAGGAGGGAGAAACCTAATAGCACAGCTTGCAATCTTTTTTAGTGAAAGGGAGCAAGAGGGAGGAAGGGGGGGGGGGGGAGAGAGAGTCCTGTGGCACCTTTAAGACCAGTGAAGTTTTATTCCAGGTATAAGCTTTCATGTGCGCACACAATTCTTCATGGAGGGAGGGAGGGGGGAGCGAAAGAGCCAGAGACAGGGAGACACAGAGAGAGAGAGAGAGAGAGAGAGAGAGAGATCCCCCTTTCCAGTTCTAACAGACTAGGGGGGAGGGGGAAGCTTGCAATCTTTATTAGTGGAAGGGAGCAAGAGTTTAGTAGCACCCTAACAACTAACAAAATTGTGGCAGGGCATGAGCTTTCATGAGTCATTGGTCACTTTTTCAGATACAGCTAGAATGTGAGTCCATCTGTCCTTATATCTTGAAGAGTTAAGTGATTTCAGGTGCCAAATAACAATAGCAGGAACTGGTAACAAGAGAAGAAACCTAGCTCTCAATTCAGTCCAGAAGGATGCATTGTCTTGAGCTTCCTTAAGAGTTGCAATTCAGCAGTCTTTCTTTCTAATCTCCCTTTGAAATTCCTTTGTAAAAAAACTACTACTCTTACATCAGCAAACTGAATGTGGGGATAAATGTTAAATGAAGGTTAAAATGTTACCCTGCTGGTTTTTGGATGTTGTGGTTTCTAATAGCAGTAGAAAGAGTAAGAGTCCAGCAGCACCTTAAAGACTAACAAAATTTGTGGTATGGTATGAGACTTCATGAGTTACTGCTCACTTCTTTAGACTTATTTCCATTTATTCTTTGCATCCTCCTGGACTGAATCCTCCTGGACCAAACTGAGACGTAAATTTCCTGTTTCATTACCAATGCTGCTATCTCCACGCCTACTACCCCTCTGCATATCACACCTAATCCGATCAAGCCTACTTTTGCCATTCAGCATCTGAAATCATCTTTATAAGGTTTATATCTCCAGTATCTCGGGTTACATTTTATGGCACATATGGCCCGGCCTGACAATCCATGTCAGATCGGGCCCTCATAACACCTCTGGCCTACCCACAAGAGTGTCTAATCAAAATTTTTAAATGCATGAGAAATTCCCAGAGTGTTCGAATTCTACAGCCTATACAAATATCATGAGTTTGCAGTGAAACCCTGGCAGCAGAGAATATGCCCCAGCTGGAGGTGTCTTGCCATGGCTCCCAGGGGGCAGAGGGTGAGGAGAGCCGGGGGGGGGGGGGGGAGAGAAGAGGGAACATACACGTGGCAGAGGAATAGCCATGACGGTACAGGAAGGGCTGGTGCTGGTGCTGGTCAACCTCAGGTTCTTCTGGCTCAGGTGGGAAAGTTGGCCCAAGTGCTGAATCCCGGGATCCAGGTGTGGTTGGTGTGGAGACCAGGGCAGGGCTGAGAAGTGAGGAGGAGCCAAGCTCCAGCAGATGCAGGATATCTGGAGGGGGTGTGGACACCTTCTCTTGCCTCTTCTGCTCCTCCTGAGCCCGCCGGGCCTTCTCCCGCTGGCGCTTGATAGCAAGGACCCTCTCACGCACCGCTCTGGCCACCAGTTTGTAGTCTGCCTCACATACAAAGCCCAGCGCTACCTGTTGAGAGGGGAGATGGAATGGAAAGGAGACTTACGGCACCATACTAAGGAGAGTTGCCTCCTTTTCAGTCCACTGGTGCCAATGGGCTCAGAAGGGTGAAACTCTGCTTAGGATGGCACTGTTGGGGGCGGCAACCACACCACCACCCAGCAGCTGCAGGGCCCTTCAGATCAAGGGCTGTGCTACTCTCCCACAGCCGGCTTCAGCAGCCAAGAGCAGGCTGGCGAATCAGAAGGAGCCAGGGTTGCCAGCTCTTGGCTGGGAAATACCCGGCGATTTTGAAGGTGGGAACTGGGGAGGGTGGGGTTTGGGGAGGGGAGGGACCTCAGCAGGGTATAATGCCATGGAGTCCGCCCTTCCCAAATGGCCGTTTTCTCCGGGAGAACAGATCTTGATCATCTGGAGATCAACTGTAATAGCAGTAGATCTCCAGGTGCCACCTGAAGCTTGGAAACCCAAGAAGGAGCCCCTGAAGCAGCATGGCCTACTCAGGGAACCCAAAATTGCCAGCAGGACACTTCTGAGCTCACCCTTTCTCCCCCACTCCCACCATTACCAGTATGACCTACCCATTAATTATTTCCTAATCTCATTTCCTGGTTACAACTGCAGCTGCTTAGAAAGGACAGGGAAGGACCCACACGCTGGGTCATTTGAACAGGACCACACAACCAGAAAAGGGCTGGACCAGCCAGGCCAGCAGCCTCACCAGTCCTTTTGCCAGCAGGGTCCCGGCAGCACACAAGACTAGATAGCCCACGGCACCTCTGTTCACATTCAAAACTGTCACCACAACGGAAGGTCTGGGGGAATCCTGTTTTCCCCAGGCCAATATATTGGGGGGGGGGGGGTGTCATGCCAATTAATCATAGTTTATTGTCCACCTTTTTCAGCCACGTAGATTTAAAAGAGTCTTTTCCCAGAAGAGCAAGTAGGCCATCCTCAGAGAACAATTGTTTCTATCCTTACCTTGAAAGCAAGAAGAACATTAGAGCTCTAACCTCTAATGCCTTCTGTCCAAATTCTGCCCACAATTGGAAATACAATAGGGAACATTCATTAGTCTTCTCAGAAACTGGGAGAGTGGAATGTCAATCTTCTCTGCAGCTGAATTTATCCAGATTGCAGATCCAAAGAGAACATCACTCTAACCATTATAACCACACTGGATCTCAGCCACTATTTTATATTATCACAGGCAGACAGTTATGAAACTACGATAATGAAAAATATTGTTCATAAAAATAAAAAGAGTTTAACAAGTACATGGCATGACCACGGAGAACAGCAGAAACTTGAGCCCTTCCCCTCACCCCTTTAAACCCTCCTTGTCTCGGTTTCCATTCCTCTGTGGGGCTTAATTGATTGCTTCCTACATGCTTTTGGTGCAGCAGCACACCTGCATATGCCATAATTAGCTCCTGTTCATTTGTGGGGGAAGTTAATTACTGTATTTCACTTAGCTGCAAAGTGTGTTCATTAATTTTCTTTTTAGTAGTTATGGTTGGAATTCTGAAACTACATTTGCTGCAAAGGAAAAAAAGAGTAATTAAATCCCGCCTGCCCTCGCTACGGAAAATGGATCTGATTTATCTATGGATAAATGGATCTATGTATGCATGTCAGCTTCAGGCACCAGGAATGAACAGGAAGCAATTAATTAAGCACACTGTTGAAGAGATGACTAGGAAATAAGTGAAGGAGCAACAGTGGGGAGGAACAGCATGTCTGCTGAGCAGGGCTCGCTTCCGCTGCAGTAGGATCCTGCCCTTGGAGACAGCCCCTGCCAGATTTTAAGGGATTGCAGCGTGATGAAAAGCGCTGTCTGGAACCCCTATTTCAAGTCAATTTGTGGGTGAATGCCAAAAAGGACACATCAGAAGTGCAAAAAGGTCAGCATGGGAAACTGACCCCACTTGTTAGTTTAGACCACTTCTGAAACCTGTTTTTCAGAACCAGAGCTGAGAATAGAAAGATTTAAAGGATGAACGAAGATAAACACTATTCAAAGTTCATCTTTTTTAAACTGAAATTAATCTCAACCAATCCCTACATAGTTGGGAAGAGAAGAGAGGGCTTCCATTCCCTCCTGGCCTTGGCCCTCTCGTTTTCACAGTTCACCCATTGCTGCCTTCTCCAGTTCCCTGCTCCTGAGCGCGTCCTTGGTTCCCAATAATCAGGATTAACCCCCCCACACACACACACGCACACACACCCTGACTTTCACAGCAAGCTGCAGCAAAGACGTACCATTTCCTGGGCAACTTCCTCAGCCACATCCTTATAAAGCTCGAAATGAAACTCTAGGGCATTGTTGTCCTTATACTTCCCATGCAGATTTTTGGAGTCATCCATCCGCAGCCAAAGCTTCAGGTTAGACTTCACCCCATCATCCTCTTCAGCCAGTTCCACATGGACACCTGTGTCCTCCTGGAAGAAGGAGTGATCCAGAAGATCCTGGATGGTGTATCTGGAAACAAGGAAGGAGAGAAAGAAAGGGGAAAGGGCTGAGTGGAAAGCAGTTGGCAAAGCTGGGTGACAAACTTGAATCTGCAGGGAAAGGGGCTATCGGAAGTCGTGACCAAATGAACACCTGGGTGAAGAGTGCGCATAAGACATGCACACACAGGCATTCCCATTTTGTGTATTCACTCATGAAAATTTTGCTTTCAAAATTCCTCTTCAGAGATAAGCAGAATATTATCATTTTTCTAAACATCTGATATATGAGATTTTGATGAGATTGTAATTTTAAAAAAATACTAAATCAGTACCATTGTGGTGTTTGCATACTTTTCCTCATTTTGACCAATGTGCCCCTTGATTTCTCCTAAGAATCTTGATCTTTCCCGCCCTCTTTTCTTTTCTTTTCTTTTCAATATGCCTTATGTGAAAAAATGTAAACAATCATCCCGGAGGTCTACCCTGCCATGACATACACTGGTTACTCTGAGCCAATCACTCTCTTTTAGACTAACTGTACAGAAAAAAAATACAGGTGGTCAGCCATCTTCATCTGAAGCAGCAGGACAAAGTTTGAGACCAATGTCACCTTTAAGACCAACAAAGTTTTATTTTGGGTATAAGCTTTCCTGTGCACACACACTTCTTCACACTTCAACCTTAAAGAGTTATTGTAAGGATTAAATGGGCAGGGAAAACCTACATGTACCACGGTGAGCTTCTTAGAAGATGGACAGGAAAAAACCTCAATAAACAAACAAACAAACCAACAAAGACTTCTTCTAGTGACGATTGAAGACGATATAAACCATGTGAGAAACAACAAGCCTGGAATAATGGGTCTTCCCTGATCTATAACGGGGGTCTTCCAGTAGTCAAGGCCCGCCCTCCATCTTTCTTGCTCTGTGTTTCTACTCCCACCTACCCAAGCAGTTTCCACCTTTGCCAAAATATTCCCAGATTTTATGAAAGAAAACCAGGACGTTTCAGCTGGAATAAATTATGCCCAGCCCGTCAGCGCCTGCCTAATTTTGTCCCCTTGCACCGTCCAGCCGCAGCAGCTCCCCACCTCTCTTTCTTGTCCATCCGGATGCAGCCCTCAATGATCTCCTTCAGCTCAGGGACCTTCACTTTGTAGAAACTGTTGGGCTTCATGCCCTGTGGGGAAAAGGGACAGAAGGACCCGCTCAGAGGCAGCTGGGCAGTGAATGATAGGCAGGCAGGGGGCACAGGAGGCCTCCACCCCATCCCTCTGCTGACCCTCGGCAGCCCTCTCCGCCACCCACCAGCACGGTTCCCACCCAGCCGGAGCACCCAGCAGAACCCTTCCGAATGCCAGGGGCACCTGGATACTGAGATGGGGAGGGAAAGGAGCTCCACACCCTCTCTGAAGGCCCTCTGATCTCTAATGAGTGTATCGTCTCTGGAGACACCTCAGTATCCAGAGACAATCCACTCATCACCATCACAGCCACAGGGCTCCGGAGTAGAATATGCCCACCCACCGCCCCGCAACACACACCACATACACTGCTAGGCATTTGTCTTTTTATAGATTACCAAACTGCCATCAATGAGGTCATCAGAGGCAGGTGTCCCTCAAGCATGCTTGAATCCTGCCCAGCTGAAAAAAACCCTTTCCAAGGAACATTTCATAGTGAACTTTGCCATTTGCTTTAGATTTTGTTTCCCATGAATGGCTCTGGAACCCAATTCTGGCTGGAAAGCAAGATTTGAAAAATACCCTAAACGTATCGGAGGCTGCGCTCTCACCGAGGTGACCTTGCGATAGATCTGAGCTGCATTCTGGCATTCAGAGTAAGGGTACTCAGATGTTGCCATCTCTAGCATACACATGCCGAAGGCGTAAACATCCACCGCTTCGTCATACTTCTCCTCATACATCTCTGGTGCCATAAATTCTGGGGTCCCTGGGGTGGAGTGAAGGAGGAAGATGGGGTTCAGCCAAGACTGAGAAACTTGGGCAGAGTCTCCCCCACACCCAGTCGTCAGCCACCAAACCCACCCACCCTTTTCATGACCACACCAGGTTGCCTCCGAAACCCACACAGGGCAACAGAAAACACCCGATTAAATTTCACACAGTAATGAAACCTCAGTGCTTCCACACTGCTAAAGGATTCCTTTGCTACAATCAGCTGCAAATGGAAATGAAATGAGGGTTTCACACCTCACTTATTTCCCTTACAAATCCCACAACGGCCACTTGCCTGGGTAAGATCCTACTACACATTTACTTGAACGAACGGCCTGCTAAACAGAAGTCCAGCTTCTCCCTGCAACTGCCCCGATAAATGTTGTCAGCTCCCTCTTTTGTTGTAAAGAGTGGCTGTGAGTGGTTCTAATTACTTCCTCTTCACTCAAAAACTAAAGAAAATTAACAGACATTTTTGCTGCAATAAAAAGCAGCAGTTAACACCCCCAACATGAATGGATTCAGGCTCTGTTAATGCATAAGAACGGTAGCAGCCACAGAGCGTGAGTGGGAAGTCACGCATTAAGCTGAGAAAAGTTAGAACAGGAGGGAAATTTAAAGGGGACATTTCAATAACATTCTGTAAGTTCCATCATGGACAACTGGTGCCCGGGCATCTAAATTGTGGGAAATGCCACAACACAGAAAAGGATGAAGCAAACTGGATTGATGGCATAAATCATCTGGATTCTGTATAAAAACAGAGCAACCAAATAATGTCTATTCCAGACTAAAAAACAAGTGTCAAATGTTCCATGAGCTCAGCAAGTCCAAAATTTTGCCTTGCCCCTTCCGCACCACATTCTCGGCTGCAGCAGGATGCCCTCTTAACATCACACCACCTGCCCACCTGGTCAAACCAGGAATGGAAAGCAGTGAGGTGCTTGGGGGGGGGGCATGCTGTTCCCCAACCATGCTGCTTCCTAAGGCTTTCCAAAATTCCATGCCTCTTCCAGACATGACGCAAGAGTTCTCCTGAACTCCAGAAGACCTTTAGCTTATTGGTGGTGTTCATCATGGTTTTTATTTCACTTTAAATTGCTTCACTGCACAGATACTTGTCCTGAATTGTTATTCTCCTGGGGTGGGAGAGCCAATGCTGCCCATTTTCTAACTGTCAAGTACCTATAACGCTCTTGGCAAATGATGCACGCTTGAGTGTGGCCAAGCCAAGGTCCCCAATTTTTACGGAGCCAGTAGGCCCCGTGATGAAGACGTTGTCACATTTCAGGTCACGGTGAATGATCGGGGGGGAGCGGGTGTGTAGGAAATGCAGCCCCCGCAGAATCTGCCTGCTCCAGCGCTGAAGAACCTTCAGCTTCATCTCCTTGAAGCGCTTCAAGTACCTGCAGAAATAGGGAAGCATAAATCTCCTTAACTTCAGGAGCCACCCTTTTGGAGTGTGGCAAAGGCAGCATGACCTCTTAGCCCTCCTGAGCCCTTCTCAGCCTGCTACTCTTCTAGTCATCTGTGGAGCCACGGGGATTCCTCAATAGTTTAGGTATCTTGCTTTGCTTGCATTCTGCCATCATGAAGCCCAAATGTCTACTCAACATCAAATCATTAATTCCTTGGCTATATAATCTGGAGTGCAGCTTCCTCACAGAGTTTGTTCAATGTATGCTTTGAGATATGAACAGTGGATTAACCTGACCAGCAGTCTGGTAGCTAACCACTCTGTCTCAGCACTGTCCCCATCCCACCCCCCGGCAAGATGATAATGACTGCTAGGAAGAAGAAGAGATTGGATTCATTCCCCGCCCTTCACTCACTTGGAGTCTCAGAATGGTTTACAAACTCCTTTCCCTTCCCCTCCCCATAACAGACACCCTGTGTAGGTAGGTGGGGCTGAAAGAGCTCTGAGATAACTGTCCTTGAGAGAACAGCTGGTACAGAGCTATGGCTTGCCCAAGGTCATCCAGCCAGGTGCAAGTGGAGGAGTGGGGAATCAAACCCGGTTCTCCCAGATTAGAGTCCACACATTTAACCACTACACCAAAAAATGACCAGTATCATATAGCTAGTAATCCACAAGATAGGGTTGGGAACAAGGAATGAGCACCAACCCAAAATGCCTTCTATGAGGGGTTTGGTCAGGGAACGGCTGCCATGGGGCACTGGGGCCAATCGCAAAAGACGGGAAAGCTGCAAGACGAGCATCCTCCTGCTATGAGTTGTTTCTGAGTCCTCCTGCCCCAGTGAGGTGGGGGAGAGCCAACATGGCCTCTCTGCTTGGGGGGAGAAGCGAAAGGGCACCAGGAAACCCACTGGCAGGTGCCATGGCATTCGGGGGAGCCACACTGGGGATCACTGGCCTGTGATGATAATCGTAACATCAATTTATCTCCTAAGGCACTTACAGTCCCTCTTAAGGCCCTGCAGCCTCTCAAGGAAGCCCCGTCCTACACTTGCCTTGGACTCTCTCGAGCCAGCTGCTGCGCTGGCCATTTCTCAGCACTGGCTTTGACTCCTTTGTCTGAGCAACCTTTTATTTTGGGGGGAAGCCACAGCGCTGATGTTTTATGGGGCTTATGATTTCTTGGCTTCTCTTAGCTTTACTGCTGCTGGTTTTTTTATTACTGTGATTGAAACTGGCTTTTAAGGTGATTTTGGTATTTTAAGTTGTTTTATGTATATATTTATTTATTATGCAGTGAACTGCCTGCCTCAGGACCACATGCAAAGAGGCAGAATACACCAAACTACAATAAAGGAAAGGAGAACTATTAAATCTAACCCTCACAACAAAACCAGAAGCCAGTTCTCCTGTGAATGTCACACTTACTTTTACCATGTGCTAGAAATGCTAAAGTGTCTCTCTTTCCTGAAGAGTGGCAGTTATCACACAGCTACAAAAACCTTAAATGTAGGAATATCATTCAAGTCAGAACTTTTTCTTCTTGATTACACCCCAAATGAAATACCCAGAAAAGGCCAAAATTAACTTTGAAGCAGCAGCCACATTAGTTGTCAACCTCACCTGCAAAATAACGTCTACTTAATGGAGCCATAAAACAAATAAATTTTCTGTGCCTGACTCGAGCTGTGTAGCCAAGCAGTAATTTCAAATAGATACGTCCACGTGGAGTTAAAAGCCCCTCTTACTGAGGACACCTACTCGAAGGAAGCCCTCCTCAACCTAACCATAAGAGCCTGCCTCAGGTTAGTAAGAAACAGGGGAAAGTGGGCAAAGCCGGTGGGGGCGAAGGGAGAGCCATCAAACGTGAAAGGCTTTCTCCTCCCTCCTATGGACATGAAAAACAACCTGAGGAAACAGCAGAAGACAGAACCAACATAGTGGCAGAAGCCACAGTCCCCACACAGAACTGGCTATGGAAGGAGGTATTTTAGTAGTTCTAGCAGAGTACGGAGAGGCTTGAGAAATTAAAAACTCTAATTGAGCCTGCTTTAGACCAATTCTCAGAAAGAAAAAAGAAAACAATGGCTGGTTTTTGGCCACTGTGCGACACAAGAGTATTGGACTGGATGGGCCATTGGCCTGATCCAACATGGCTTCTCTTATGTTCTTATGGCTGCAACTCCAGAATATGTGATCAAACTCACACTCACTTTACAAAAAACATGAGGGATGAGACACAAGAAAACAGGCCAAACACAGGAATAACAACTGAGGATCTGAAGGTCCCCGGAAAAGCAGAAAGACCAGATGTGCTCTTTTTTGTGAGAGAGTAATCTCACAGATGATCCACCTGGAAGACTGAGTTCCCTCAGCTATAAAAAGAGCCTATAGGGAGGGACCTGTTCTAGAAAAATTCATACATCACCCAAAAAGTATTATAGCCAGATTTCTCCATCATAGAACAAAAGATATAATCCTGAATGGAAAAGGGCTCACAACCATCCCAGGGTATCCAAGTGCCAGTTTTCCAAGATACCACCATGGATGCATTATCCAGGAAGCAACAACTCAAGCCAGGAACTGAGGCCCTGCACAAAACCAGCCACTGACTAGAGACAGGGTTTCCCTTCATCAGAGAACTATGAAACCATCAGAGAACTATGAAAACTCCCTGCCGGCAGGAGTACCAACAAGGAACTCTTCTCCTTCCAGCCCTTCATTGCCCCATTCCTGCAGAGGCCGTCAAAACAGGCGGGAATCAATGGAATGCCTCAGAGATGGCAGGAAAACAAACTGGAGTGCTTTCATAAGGCACTGAACAAGCAGCTGGGGGGAGAAGCCCTGATGGAGCTTTCTTCAAGACCCGTTTTCCTTTAGAATTTCCTTTAGAATTTCACCACTGGTGAAATTAGTTGTCATACAAATTCTACTCAAATGTAACTACAGAACAAAGAGGAATCTGTGTCCTAATCTGCTAATGATAGCAGGCACTATTATAGGGCTAGAAGAAACTGGTTTTCTCACTCTCACGTTGGAATAGGCGATGTCTGGTATACAAAAAAAGAGAAAGGGAAGAAGACCCTGCAGGGGGCAGCAAGAGGACCGTTAAACAGGACAGTGCAGTCAGCAGCACCTCCTCTCCTTTTAAAAGTGCCGTTCCCTGTCTGTCTTCAGGTCAGCCCTCAGGGCAGAATCTTGCTTCTTCACGAAAGTTCCGCAGTCATTCTCTCTCAACTAGTGATGTAGCTTTAATATCTCTTTAATATCAAGTATGATAGTTCCTGAATAAAGCTTTATCTACACTTTAACCAGTCTGTGCACCTCTGTTGTGTTAATTACTCAGCCAACATCTCTCGTTAGCACCCACATAAGCACACAGATTCCTTTTTTCTGTTGACAAAGTTTCCTACCAGGTCTGATACTTTCATCCTTCAACTTGTGGAGGAAAAGGGCTTTCACTTAAAATGTTTTTAAAAATAAGAGATTTTATACCCCATCTGAAGAAGTCCTACCTCGAAAGAGCTTAGGATAACAATTACATTGGCGCTTCTCTGAATTACAGTTGCATATCTGTGAGAGTCCTAAAGAGTCAAGCAGCAAGAAGTGTCCTTAAAGACAGGAAGTCTTTATTGGGAAAGGTCTGTTGCGGTCATCTACACCTGTGTTTTTCAACCACTGTGCCGTGGCACACTGGTGTGCTGTGAGATATTGTCAGGTGTGCCGCGGGATTTTTTCAATGAAAGAAATGTGCCTTCTGGGCTGACCTTCCAGGACGCGTTTGCACATGTGAGAAAGAACAGTGGCGCACTCTCGCTGATTCCGCTCGCACGCTCTGTGGCCGGCCTGAGGTAGGAGGGAGCCGCCGTTGAGGCGCAGCTCCCCTTGGCCTTGCGAGGACTCGAGGGAGGGAGGGAGAGTGCTGAGGGGCTCTGTCTGTTCGCCCACCCGACCTGCCAGCGCCACAACGGAGGCAGCAGCCATGAGCGACCGGGAGCAGCTGCTGCAGTGAGCCTACCACGCCGAGCAGGCGGAGAGATACGATGACATGGCCGCGGCCATGAAAGCGGTGAGTGGCTGGGGGGGGAGGAGGAGGAGGAGAAGGGGGGGTCCTCCTCAGGAGACGCACGGCGCCCCCCACGGGCCCCGCCGCCACAGCCTCCGCTTGGCCGCAATGGAGCCAACGCCCTGGCTCGTCTGCGCCCCCCCCCCCCCACGAGCCTCAGAGGGGGCAGCTGAGCCTTTCCAGGTGAGGGCTGTCTTCTTCTGCGTGGCCTCTCAGCCCGGAAGGTGGAGGTGGTCCTCCGCGGTCCCACTTCACGGCTGCTCTTTTTCCGTCTCTGGCCCTGGCGCTGATGTTGGCCGCCTCCAAGCCGTGTGGCGGTGGCGGCAGTCGGGTGATGCCCGCCTGCGTGTTGGAGAATGAGCAGGGCGAGGCGGCGGACTCGAGCGGCATCCAGTTCGTGGGGGCCGGAGGCAAGCTCGCACACGGCAGATGGTTTTAAATGAATGAGGAGGATTCGTGTGCTGAATCAGAGTCATGCTAGACCTGTGGATGTTAATACAGAGGACAGGAACATTCGGTACCAAGGGCATTCACTCCTCCAGCAGAGTAAGCTGGTTTCTTCCAGTGCCTGGCTCCTGGGGTGTGTGTGTGTGGGGGGGGGGGGGTGATTTGCACCAAGACATTCCAGTAAACATGAATATGTTTGATGGTAACAGCTAGCTGTTTCTGTCAGGGTGGGGTTCAAATCAGTAACTGTCCCTCAGCGAAGAATGGGTGTACTGTGTTTCTCTTCAAATCACTTATGGTCAGCGGAATGCCATTTACATAAGAGTAAGAGTTTAAACTCTCTCTTTGAAAAACTTTAGCAGAATCGCAGTATGAAAATACATCCACATTATATTTCTTCTGAAACTCAGGTCAATGTTATGGGAAGGAGCCATTACACTTTGGATCTGTAACGTACGATTTCAAGTTGAGTGCCTATTACGTGTATTTGTAATACTGTCATAGTTAATACTTGAGCTGAGGCAACTAATGACCCATTTATCTTGTATTTCAGTGTTTTTCAACCACTGTGCCGTGAGATATTGTCAGGTGTGCCGCGGGATTTTTTCAATGAAAGAAATGTGCCTTAGCTCGAAAAAGGTTGAAAAACACTGTTACACGTCCTGTGTTAGTAATGGTTGGCATGACCCCCAAGTAGGATAATTATACAGAATTCAAAAGGGTCTGGCAATGGCGTGTAACCAATCATACAATCATATAAAAGGCGCTCAAATACTGGCCCGAGGTTCCCAAGGAAAAAGCAGGAAGAACCAGAGTCAGACAAAAGAAATGATACATAGGCAGGCACCAGCAGTCATCCAAGGTCAGAACGGCACAGGGAGCGATAAGCAAGCCATGAGAAGTATAACATAATATTCCACACTCTCGGTGTCACCAGGGGCACACATCCCACCTCCCGGGCAGGAGATGGCAGCATTCGATGATACACCAGCATATCCAGAAATACACTGGAGCCCTGCCAACATTGTGTTGGGGTCACCCCTATGGAAACTTCAGCATGGGCTGCATTGGGGGCAGAGTGGAACTATGGTCCCTTTCTTATTGAGAACCTGCTCCAATGTTTCTGCATTGCTGCCTTTCCCCCCCCCCCTTTAAAGCAAAGCACTTTTTAATCCATTGTTTTCCTGACCATATATTCAGATGGCATTGTATACTTGGTGCCATGCACTTTTTGAAAAAAGTTTTCTGCTATATTAATATACTTCATTTTTTAAAAAAAATGCAGGAATGGGAAGCTCTGCTGAAAACAGTGGGGAAAGAGGAGGGGCCTTTGGAAGTGCTAGACAACTTTCAAGGCGCAGGCAGCAGTGATTCAACATTGCAACAACAAAACTTCTTGGTTGCGTGAAATGTGGAGAAACCCTCAGACACCACGGAAGGAAAGCAACCTACATCTACTCCGCCAAAGAGGTCAAAAGGGGAAATAAAGGGCATCTGGCGTTAGTCAGCTTTCTATGCTTCTCCAGCCCCAGATACGCCCCTTGACACCAGTGCAAGCTCAACCTGCTGAGACCGGCCCAGTTTGAACCAGCCCTATATAAACCCCCAGCCAGTACCCCTCTAGCTCTGTGATAGGGCACACAGCATGGGGTTGTATCTCTGCACATGTCACACCCACTTGGGAGTATCCAGCACTTTGGTGTTGGGAACTGCCTAGGAGGAGAACAAACACTGTTCTGCTGTTAGATCCAGGTGGGTGGGCTGTGTCGGTATGAAGCAACAGAACAAAGTTTGAGTCCAGTCAGGCACCTTTAAGGCCACCTTTAAGACCAACAAAGTTTAATTCTGGGTATATGCTCTCATGTGCACACAAAAGCTTATACCCAGAATTAAACTTTGTTGCTCTTAGACTGGACTCAAACTTTGTTCTATTGCTCTGCTGTGTTACAAGTACTTCCCAGGGCACAGAATCCAAAGGGGAGACCCTGCTGCAAAGACCACATCCCCTACTCAGGTAGGAATCCCAGCTCACACCTAAGAATGCTGCAAATGTCTCACCTACACATCCTCTGCATATTGCGCCTCAACTATCCTAACCCCGCACAACAGCTGCTAGCAGAAGGTACAGTACCGGGAGGTTGGGGCTGGTAGATCTGCCTGCCCCCTTTACCATGCTGTCAATATGATACCATGCAGGGGTCACCCCCACTCCTGAAGGTGACGATGAGGAAGCACGACTGCTGTCTGGGAGGACTGCACTCAGACCCGTGCTCCTGTGGCCAGAACAGTCACTCTGTTTATAGCTTGGCACGATCCAGGCCCCACGGAGCAACCCCAGCAGACCCTGCAGGTACAGTTCCAGTGGAACTCCACACAAGGGATGGGCAAATGTTGGCTCAGTCGCTGCACTGTGTTCCCCCTACAGTTAGCAGTCAGAGCCCCCTCTAGCTAGAAAATCATGAACACCCTTCCTAATATACATCATCCCAAATATCATAAATGCAATGCACTGCCTGGGCCAGAATGACACAAAATGGATGCCAGCATGAGACACGGCTGGACATAGTTTAGTACTGTGAGAAAGAGGGCCCTGCTAGCTCTCTCCACACCCTAGGGAGATGCATCATTTAGGAACAATGGGGGTCCCAAGAACCTATTGCCTCACATTGGTCTAATCCCAACAACTGTCCAGCCTCATTTCCCCTTGCCTATTTACCCTTATTTAGCAACACTTAACACTATTCACCAAACCTGGTAGCTTTTCCCATCCAGTACTTACAGGATCATCAAGCATCATTTTCACCTATAGTCCACCTCTGGAAATCCCATTAAGTTTCCCCCAAATTACTGTCTACCTCTAAAAACCCATCAAGTTATTGTTTGGGGGGCAAATATGTCAGCCTGCCCCCAGGGAGCATTTTGCCCTATATTTGGAGTACCCAGCACCAGTTTGTGTGTGCGTTCTCAGGCCTTTACATACACCCCCCAAATCCATTTGGGCCTTCTCTTATTCTCTTCATGAAACACTGGTCGCTTTGGTGCTGCTTCCGTGGATCTCTATCTTTGAGACTGGTAATTATAGCCTTCCCTCAAATTGCTTTCCCCCTCTCCTCCCTGATTTCCTCTTAGCTAGCTTGTGTGCTTTAAGTGTGTTTGTATGTGTTTTGCCCTTTTAATAAAAAACCTTTTCCGGTAGAACATCTGCCTGGTTTATTTGAGAGTTCTCTTAAGGGAAAAATCCCCATAAACATAGATGGAGAATCCCAGTTACCCTCTCTTGCTCTGTCTCCTTAAAGCTAATTCTCCCAACTAATTAGGAGATTGCCTATTTGGGTAACACTACATGAGCAGCCCACCACATAGGGACCCCCTCCCTGGTGGTGGTGGGAATCAAAATCCTGCCAGAGCAGCTACGCCCTTGGAGTCAGTTGCTCTGTGCTATTACTGTGGGACATTATTCATAACTATGCACTTAGGACTCTTTGCAGGCAGCCATCCAACAGGGCAGGAGCCAGGAAGGACTGCATCCCCAGTAAGATGCCAACCACCTGCTGAGCCAGTAGCCTGAGCAACAGCTGCCGTAACTAGTGTGGATCCCTCTGCTCTGCTGGGAGGGGGCAACTCTCCGGCTCTAGCCCAGCTCCAGTACCATCAGAAGCTGCTCAGACAGTTGTTCAGCCAGCACAGATGTCCCCCTCTCTAAAAAAACACAAAACCTTTCCAAAGCAAGGTACCAGCTGGTAGAAGATATGAACAGTAATTAGCATGACTACACTTCTGACAGCCTCAGGGGAAATGGCTGGCAGTTAAAAAACAAAGTCTGAGTCCAGTGGCACGTTTAAGACCAACAAAGTTAAAGAGTCCGGATGCCTGTCCTTTTAAGTTCCTTTGGAAGCAAGAGGAATTCAGAGAGTCCCCTGGCCCTCTCCTCAGGAAGACAGGATGATTCTGTGTAGCCACACAGAAATAAAAAAGCAGAAGGTTTCTGTGCTTGGAGATACCTCTCAGATGGCTGACAGACGGCCTCATGCTTTAGGGCCTCCCCACATCCAGGAAGAAGCCAATGGAGAATCTCCTGCCCCCGCAAGAGAGGAGCGAGTGATGTCCCCTTTCCATCTGAAATCGTGGCCAAGTAAAGAATACATCACAGGGTCTGATCCAGGATCCTTTATCATGAAAGAAGCCTCACATCCATACAATTCCTGTAAGGTGTCTAGATCAGCCCAGGGCGTTTTGCAGTCCTGCCCTCAGCCAGAGGCACAAATGCAGGTCTCCATCCACACAGGTGGCTCACACCTTGACAGGGTGAGGTTTTCTGGGTTGAAGTTTCTTCTCCCCCCCCCTTGTTTTGGTTTCACACCTTGATGGGAACACCTGCAGGAGTCTTCTTCTCCCTGGTGAGGAATCTTCCTCTCCCAGAACACTCCAGGTGGTGTCCTTGTGGCCTAGCCAACGGCTCTCTCAAAGGCTGCATGCTGAGACTTAAAAGACTGCCAGACAAACCACCTAGGCCAGCAAGCAGCAAGGCGGGGTGGTCAACTTTCCCTTTGAAATAGCAGGGGGGGGGATTTTTTACGTGCATTTGCATGTAATGTGCAGCACAGCCAAGGTGTTTCCAGGAAGAGACAAAGACCCCCCATCTCCTCACCTGTAAACCATTTTTCTTGGCCCAAACAAGAGGTGCCCACAGATCACTGGACACTGACTGGTTCTCAGAGCCCTTCCCTGCAGGAATGTCCTCCCCAAAGACACAACTGTCCCATCAGCCTCCCCCCCCCCCCCCCCCGCCCAAAATGTCCTCACGTTTTGAGAGTGCCTGAGGTCATGAGCTCTGTGACCAGCACAATGCAGATTTGCCCCTTGACAGAAGACTTCCAGGAGTCGTAGAAGCGGACGATGTTGGGGTGCTGGAGCCCCTTCAGCATCTCCACTTCCTCGCTGAAGCGCTGCCGCTCCACCTTGGACAACTTCCGTGTCTGGGGGAAGAAGGGCATGTGGAGAAGAAGAAACAGTTTGGATACAGCCAAATTAACATTCACTGAAAGTTCAATTATATTTTTAAGAATTTCAGATCTCGACATTTGTTGTTTTACAATTTCAAAATGTAGTTTCGAGGAACATTTTTACCATTAATGCTTTTAAGGCATTAGTGTTACCCTCGCAAATTTTACACCCTGATTCTGTTTTTCTTTAAAAGAAATCCTTACATCTAAGAACACTGTAAGATTTGGAGGCAACACTTCCTTTTTGGTACAAGCAAACTCAAGCTCGTGGGTCGCTCCTGACTGCTCTCCCTGCATTTGTGTCAGGAGGCCCCAGCTGGCCCCACACCCGGCCTCCTTATGCCAGAGACGTCAGGCACCATCTTGCCCCTCTTGTGGACCTCACCCGCCTTTCCCTCCCGCCTCTAGAACCTGAGGGGGCAGGGCACATGGCAATCACACTAGCCGGCGGTACGCAGCTGGGCAGAGGCCGACCCCTGCCCCAGGCCTCTGTGCTTGGCGGTGCAGGAGCTCGGCCTGCTGAGATCTGGCACAGCCCAGTCTGAACCAGCCCCTCTTCCAAGGAGCAGGTTGCTGCCCCTGAGGGAACACCGCTGTTCCAAACACGAGGAGCCAGACGACTCTTAGGAGGAAGGGGAAGTGAGGGGCCAGGCTTTCCAGCGGATCCAGTCCTGGTGTGATATATGCTTCCTCTAAGCTGTGGAGTCTCCTTGTGAGCAAAAATTCCACTTTGTGAGCCACTGGCATTAAAGTTGTGAGCGAGCGATACTCGCTACTGCCTAAATTAGTTTGCTCTGGAGCCATCCTTCCTGAGCTAAGGCGAAAAAGTGTGAGTCGGAGGCTAAAAAGCTGTGAGCTAGCTCACACTAACTCAGCTTAGAGGGAACACTGCACATATGCGTTGCTTCTTGAGGGCCCCCAGTACACAGGCCGGGCTCCAGCCTGGGGAAGCAAGGGAGCCACTGGAGGAGGCAACCACCAATTTTCTTGCTCAAAATGTAGGAGCAGAAAGGAACAAACACGGCCTTTCACAGCCCACCAGCACAACAAAGCCATATGAAGTCTTCTTCCCAGTTCCTCCAGTGCCACTCGGAGCCCCAGCAGCGCCTCTGGCCCCAAGTCCCCCAAAGCTCTGCTGGGCCCCCTTGCTCCTGAACCAAAGCAGAGAACTGGGGGGAGGGCAAAGGCTGGGGCTTAGGAAGGCACCATGGGGGGGGGGGCGCATGCTGCTTTATTCTGCAGCTCTGGGGTGCTGCTGAGGCAGGAGCCATGTGGAAGAGGAGCCTCGCTCAGCTGCGGGCATGAGCGGCTGCTCATTAAGACAGGAGGCCCCGCTCAGGAGCAGTCTGGAGCCGCGCAGGGTCTTGCACTGCCCACTGCCCATTTGAAGATTACAGCAGTTACATTCTGCTCAGGGTGGAAACTGCTCTGCTCAGTAGCGGGGGGGGGGGGGGGGATGAAAGGGGACTTTGGCGCTGGTTGATGCAAGAGCTGGGCGGGGGGGGGGGCTGTAGGGGAGCTCTAGCTCCTTGCCCATACTATGCATTCTAATCGCTGCCTCATGCGGCGCATCTGGGCTCATTCTCAAGTGGGGGCTGGGAGGAAGGTTGGGGGAGGAGGCAGGCAAGCCCCCAGCAGCTATTAGTTGAAGTGGGGTGGCCAGGATCCAGCTCTCTCTTCTGTCAGACTAGAATTGGACACCACTTGGGCAGATGACAGAACTGCTGTTAGCACCAAGTTCTCAGCTCCACTCACTGGGCTTCATCTGTGAAAAGGAACTTCCCACTGTATGCGTGTGAGAGAGAATTAAGTCCCATAAACGTGCACGGCGGCCCACGCCCCCCTTCCCTGGGCCATCCCACACTGAGCTCAGTTGGAAGGAGAACAACAGGAAAACAGACCAAACATGTTAAGAAGTGGCACTTCGGGTGTCTGTGGAAGCCCAGTGTCTGTCTGTTAGGCCGCAGCACCTCCGTGTGCCTGTGGGAACCGCCTCACCTCCCCATTGGCCAGGGCCTCTGTGGTGGAGCTGGAGGTGGATCATATTTTTACACATCGGGTGTTTATGGAGTTTTGCTACAGATGCAGCTGTGTGCGGCCAGCCACTCTGAAAGCTCCATTGTGCACAGCTCGGGGGGGGGGGGGGGCACAGAGCAGGAATAGCTCGGCAAGGAAGGTGTCCCTCTAGCAGAAGGCGCCTGAATGCTGCAGGAGGCTTGGAAACAAAGCCAGCCACCACAGAAGGGCCTCATACTTGTCGCCAGCTTTGGGGCCTCAGGCCCCCAAGACGGGCTTTCTACGTCCCATGGAAAGAGCCTCCTCTGCATTCTCTGGAAAAGTCTGGTAATATGTCTCCACACCCCTGTGGATTAACTAGGCTTCTCTGCCAGCCAACCTAAGGAAACAATATTCAGTCTAGAGAAGGAGGTCCCAGGGCTCAATTCAGTATGGAGACAATGCCTTCTGACCTGGAACATCTTCACCTAAAGCTGATGTGTTAAACAGATGTGTTCTGAGGAGTCCTTGTTAGGGCATAGTTACTTTAGGACAAAAGCCAGCCTAGGCTGGAATGGGTGGGGTAGAAATCAATAAAATAAAAATAAAAATAAATCCCTGAAAAATCCTAGATTACCTGATATTGTATTGTAAGAAGATCGTAATCCCCAAATCGCCACAGTCTATGGTCAACCTCTTGCCAAGCAGAGCTACTTACTTACTGGATGAAGTCTTTTCACCCAGGAAGGGCATTTATCCCTCTCTGACTGCAAACCACGGTATCCCAGGGGGGGACTGGCATCTGTTTTACAAAGCAAGGGCTTTGCCCGTCTAGCTCAGGAGCCACTGAGGATCTGGCCAACTTCCAGGGAGCAAATCTCCTAAAGCAGCTCGCTGCGGTTGTAGGAATTATCATGTATCACAAGTCTATTAAATTATGTGGATAAATATGAAACCCGAAAAGTGGCCCACGTTGCTGTATAAATAGCTCAATGTAGACAGGATTTTGTGGCTGGGATAGCTGTTATCTGCAGGAGTGATCATTAGAAATCAATAAAATAAAGTCCTTCTCTTGATGTTTGTCTGTTATTACTGAGTATACTTTAGGTGACATTGTGAAGGCTTTCTGCTTTACAACAAAATTATTTATTTACTTACAACCATACTTCCAGATACAGGATGAGTCAGCTGTGGTTATTTAATGCAGAGGGAAAGGCACTTTTTCATGCTCAGAGCCTCCCTCCTGTATACAGGCTGAACGCTGACATTAAAGAGAGATTCCAGGCTTGAATCAAATTGAGACTTGGGCTGGAGGGGACTGAGAGAGCACCCCCCACCACCACATTCCTCTCACCCAGATTTCATACACATCTGGAATTGGGGATAAAAACTTCCAGGTCAGAAGAGGGGGCCTCCTGGAAGGTTCTAGGCTTCTTTCTTTCTCTCTCTCTCTGTCTCACACTCACTCACTCACACACACACACATACACACACACACACACACACACACACACACACTCCCCTTTCTTTTTAAAGAACACTAACTGGCACTTCACTGGCAGGCAGCCACATCACAATTTTCTAAATTAGATTCTAGCCTAATCTCAAAGAAGGAAAGTGTTTTCTGAAGCTGTTTGGATTTCTGAAACCTGAGGTCTGTTTTGTCCCCCATGGACCCGCCTACCAGTAAAGTCTGAAGCCCTTCTTTGAACCTCTGTCATAAGAGGTTAGGTGGGTGGTTGTCAGAGAAAGCACCCCCAGAAGGAAGATATGGAGGCGCTGCCCCCCCCCACAGAAAATGATCGGCCTACAAGTCTGTAACTGGCTTCTGTCGTAAAGGAGGCCGGAGGGGGCGAGCAGCATGAGCTGCCTTGCCCTAGGGGCTCTCCATCTCCTTTCCAAGCATTTCTCTGGCAATCTCACCAAAGCTGTAGCAAAAGCCATGCAAAGCCACCTGTGGGAACGATGCATTGTCTACCCTAAATTCTTAGCTTGCTGCTGCTGCTGAGAAATGGACCATACTTTTCTGGGTTCTGTGAGAAGGAGAATAAGAAGATATTGAATTTATACCCCGCCCTTCACTACCTGAAGGAGTCTCAGAGCAGCTCACAAACTTCTTTCGCTTCCCCTCCCCACAAAAGACACCCTGTGAGGGTGGTGGGGCTGAGAGAGCTCTGACAGAAACTGCTCTTTTTCAAGAACAGCTGTGCCAGAACTACAGCTTGTGCAAGATCACACCAGCAGCTGCAAGTGGAGGAGTGGGAAATCAAACCCGGTTCTCCCAGATTAGCGTCCGCGCACTTAACTGAGCCACAGCCCCTCTCCAATCTCATGAATGCAAATGAAGCTGCCTCATACTGAATCAGAGCCTTAATCCATTAATGTTCGTATTGCCTACTCAGACTGGCAGCAGCTCTCCAGGGTTTTACGGTGAAGGAGACTGGATTTACCCCGCCCTTCACTACCCAAAGGAGTCTCAAAGCAACTTACAAACTCCTTTCCCTTCCTCTCCCCACAACAGACACCCTGTGAGGTAGGTGGGGCTGAGAGAGCTCTTTCGAGATCTGCTCGTGAGAGAACTGCTCTGAGAGAACTTGCGACTGACCCAAGGCCACACCAGCAGCTACATGTGGAAGACTGGGGAATCAAACCCAGTTCTCCCAGATTAGAGTCTGCGCTCGTAACCACTATACCCAACCAGCTGATACGTTGGCCATCCTTCCCAGTGCCTTCTCCCCCTGGGTTCCTAAGGACTGCCCTACTTTCCTTCTGCAGTGCTGGACCATTGTGTCTTGAATTTGTGGAGAAGGGGGACTGGGGCTGCTCAGTACGCAAGGCTACAAAGCCACTCAGCTTTTCCCACCTGGGACGAGTACCAGACGACCCAAGGAAGCAGGGGAGAGGACTGGAAGGGAAAATGGCCCTGGAGCAAGTCCAGCTGAGTAGCCCCCGTGGCAGACCAGCCAGCACTGCAGAGCCACTCAGCTCCGGGGGGCCGACCATGGGCATGAGCTCACCCATGGTGTTTTCCCCCAGAGTGGTGGCAGTGCAGGAGGAGGCGACTGGAAAACAGACATGCCAATTGCCATTGCTGGCAAAGGCTCTGAGAGCCAAGGGGCCCCTGAGGTGCTGACAGAACTGCCGGGCCCTGCCTCTGCCTCCTCCTGGCCACCAGCAGCCCTCTTTCGGGCCATGGTCCCCGGGGAGGTTGCCCGGTCAGTTAAATGGCTGGTCCGTCCCTGCAAGGAAGCTCCTCCACTCCAAATGGCAAAGATCATACTTAGTTCCTGAACCCTTGGCCTACATAATTACCACCAAAACTTCTAGGAAAAAAGGCTCTGCCTTTTTTTTTTGCAGGAAAGCTCCCTGGTTGAACGAGGTCTGACCCAGCTAGCCACTGAGAAAAACAAATAGTTCTTTGGGGGATATCTGTTAACTTTCAGGGCTTCGCTCTGCACCTCCCCTCTAAACACCTCTTCAAGTGGAGGAAGAGAGCAGCAGGGGATCATCCTGGAGCATCCCTGGGGGCTGGTGTGGGGGGGTGTGGCCTAGCAGCCATCTTGACTGTCTCAGTAGCTGGGCTGCAGTCAGGGGCTGGCAAAGGGGCTGCTCTGGATTGGGGCAGTGACCCCCCCCCCCCAGCAGAGATAACTGAAGACGGAGAGAAAGGCTGTGTCAAACTCAGAACTTTGTTTGCCATGATTTTGTGTTTATTGTGCTCCTTGATTATCCAGCTATGCACGTGGGCGTTGGGGGAGGGCAGGTTGTTGCGAATGTGTGTGTGAAACTGCTTCGCTTATTTGGCTCAGCAACTGTTCCCCTAAGAAGCCTCCGGAAGTGGGAAGAATGTAAACGACCTTGGATGCTGTCTCTGCTAGCTTGGCTGTCATAGATAAAATAATAGACTTGCAGGTAGGAGGAAGGAGGGCCTGCTGGGAGCATTAGATTTAGGCGGGCTGAGTGAATGGATTGATTGGATGGGTCATTGGGGAGGGGACTTGCTTGAACCATGTGTAATTTCAGGACTGGAGCCAAAAGCGTTAGTTCTGACACAGAAGGTCTTAGCTGGGAACATCCTAAATCCTCAATAAACATATCTAATGCCTCAATAAACATATCACTGCCAAGAGAGTGTTATTGAGAGCAGGTTTGTCCAAGAGTCTGATAGGCTGTGCCTGCCGGCTTGCAAGCTAAAGAGAGACAGCTGAAGAGCTGCATCTGCAGAAACGGGCTCTAGTCCACAAAAGCTTGTGCAGAAATAAACACTGGCAAATCTTTAAGGTGCCACAAGGTTCCTCCTCAGTGCTTCTGCAACAGACCAGCAAGGCCATCCCTCTGTTGGACCACCAGAACTTATATCCAGCCAAGCCAGGCTGGTGCCCCCTCCCTTGCTGGTCCTCTTCCTTTGGACAGAAGTGGGGCAACCGTCCTGTGGCCCTCATTCCTCTGGCAGCTGACAGAGGCCAGTGTGCCCTTCTCCTCCTTCTGGCCATCTCAGGGCAGCTGGCAACTTGAGCAGAGTCCTTTCTGGCAGGGAGGGAGAACTATCCCCCCCCCCTTCTGAATGTAAAGGGTGACGCAGGAAGGAATCTTGGCTGACAGTGGCTTTCGGCAGCCCTGCTGAGGTGTCCTGCAACACCCATCTTCCTGCCTATGCCCAGTGGCCAGGCAGGCTTCCTTTCCCTCCAAGAAGGCCACACAGCCCACCATCAACTGCAGCCCCCCCACCCTCCACCCCTAAGAAGACTCCACTTGGGCCTGGATTCCACTCAAGCCAGTTTCAAAGCCTCAATGAGGAGGGGAACATATGAACATATTGTCATATTGTTCAAATGCTGGAAATTTAAGATATGGATAGGAAGCTTTTTTCATGTTTGGTGGAAGTCTAAAGAGGTGATGTTATATTGGAAAAGGATTCATGAAATGTTACAAAAAATATGTTTGACACCGCTACCATTAAGACCTGAAATGTTTTTGCTTAATATCATGCCTGATGTAAAAGATAAGAAAGTTAAATATGGCAGCAAGAACTCTTTATGCTGAGCACTGGAAGAAATACAGGTTGCTTACCTGTAATTGGAGATCTTCGAGTGGTCATCTGTGCATTCACACCTCTGGGATTAAGTGCGCCTGCGCCGATCCCGATCGGTAATCTTCAAAGCCTAACGGATTTTCGCGCCAGCTCCCCGGTCACGTGCACGTCCCACTGCGCATGACCCGGGGAGGGGCACGAGGATCCCGCCAGTTCCTTCTGACCACTGCTAACAGCCCCCAAGAAAAAGTGAGGGAGATCGAAAGCAGAGGGGAAGGAGGGCGGGTGCTGTGAATGCACAGATGACCACTCGAAGATCTCCAATTAAAGGTAAGCAACCTGTATATCTTCTTCATGGTCTCTGTGCATCACACCTCTGGGAGAATAGCGAGCAATAAACACACCACATACCTGGAGGTGGGTGCTGGAGGTCTCACATCTGAGCTGCTTGTAGAACTGCACGGCCCACCACAGTACGTTGATGGACACGGACATCTAGGGCGTAGTGCTTCACAAACGTGTGAGGAGACGCCCACGTTGCAGCATTGCAGATGTCTCCCAGGGGAATGCCCTTGAGGAATGTCGTGGAAGCAGCCATGGCTCGAGTGGAGTGTGCCCGGAGGGACGCCGGCAATGGCCTCTTGGCCAGGAGGTAGGCGAGTTTTATCGTCTCTACTATCCACTTTGAGAGTCTTTGAGACGACAGTTTCTGTCCCTGTCTGGGCAAGGCATAGGAGACGAAGAGAGCCGGAGACTTGCGAAATGGTTTTGTCCGGTGCAAGTAAAAAGACAGCTCTCTTGACGTCAAGAGTGTGTAAACTGCGCTGTGTTGGGTCCTGGGGATCAGGAAAAAACACAGGTAACGTGATGTCCGCCCCTACGTGAAAGTCTGAGACTATTTTGGACAGGAAGGCGACATCGGGAGCCAAGGTAACGGCACCATGGTGGAAAGTGAGATATGGTGGGTCGCAACGAAGCGCCAAAAGCTCACTCACACGCCGAGCGGACGTGATGGCTACCAAAAATGCAACCTTCCACGAAAGGAGTTGGAGGCTGCAGGAGGCCATGGGTTCAAAAGGTTTGCCCATTAACTTGGTGAGGACCAGGGGTAGGTCCCATGCCAGGACCAGTGTCCGCACTGGTGGATAGAGGCGACGCATTTCCTTGAGGAATTGTTTTGTAGTAGGATGGGAAAATACTGAGTAGCCTTAGATCTCAGGATGGTTGACCGAGATGGCCGACAGGTAGACCCTTATAGATGAGTGGCACAGTCCTCTATCCGAGCAGGACAAAAGAAAACCAAAAATGTCATTAAGAGTAGCAGGGACGGAAGGTCGTCCTGCCGAAGCCAGAAAGGCCAGAAATTTATTCCATTTTGCTGCATAGGAACGACGTGTGGACAGTTTGCATGAGTTCAAGAGAACCTGTGCAATGCGCGAATCTATTCCTGAGGTTGAAGCATCCAAGCTGTTAGCTTCAGCTTGGGCACGTCGTGGTGCAGCACTTGACCTCCGTACATCCAGAGTAGGTCTGGGTGGGTCGGAAGGTGGAGGTAAACTCCTAGGGAGAGACGAAGAAGTGTGGGAAACCACGGTTGTCTCGGCCACCATGGTGTGATGAGAATTGCCCATGGTTGCTCTGACATCATTTTGTGTACCACTCGGGGGGAAGAGGTACAGCTGTCTCCCCGCCCACTGGAGAAAGAGACCGTCCCCGAGGGAGGTCGGATCCGCGCCGGCTCTGGAGCAGAAGAGATGGCACTTCTTGTTCTCCCGAGAGGCGAACACATCCACTGAGGAGTGACCCCAGCAATCGAAGATCGGGGTCAGGTAGAGGGGGTTTAATTCCCACTCGTGTAGGGATGCTCCTCCCCTGCTCAGGAAGTCTGCTTGGGTGTTGAGCAGTCCTGGGAGGTGATTTGCTACAAGGTGAATGCCGATGGATTGACACTCATCCCAAAGCTCGATAGCTAGGTGGCAGAGTCCACGGGAGACCGTCCCACCCTGACGGTTGATATAATACATGGTGGTCGTGTTGTCCGTTAAGACAGCCACCGTCTTTCCCGACAGGGATTGGCGGAAAGATCTCACCGCATAGAGAACTGCCAGCAGCTCCAGGAAGTTGATATGATTGTGGGCCACAGCAGGATCCCACTTGCCGCCCACACCGACACCATCCAGGTGAGCTCCCCAGCCCCACAGGGAGGCATCTGTGGTGATAGTCGCTGAGGGAGGCGGGAGTCGGAAGGGTGCACCTGACTGTAGGTTCTGGGGCGTAAGCCACCAAGTCAGGGTTTCCAGGACTTGATCTGAGAGTTGGAAAGGTTTGGAGAGGGAGTGGATGCTGGGACGGAAGCGTCTCAGGAACCAAAGCTGTAATGGTCTCATCCGCAACTTGGCGAACGGGATCACCGCCGTGGTTGCGGCCATCAGGCCTAACAAGCGGAGTATTTGTCTGGCTGTGGCCTCCTTATCCTCCCGGATAGACTGGAGGAGGGAGACTATGTCCGCTGCCCTGTTGAGGGGCAGAAAGGCCCTGCACTGCAGGGAGTCCAAAATATCCCTGATGAACTGCACTCGTCTGGAGGGGGTGAGCATGGACTTTTTGATATTTATTGTTAACCCTAGTGAGTCTAGGGTACTGAGGGTTACTGAAATTTGGTTCTGTAAAGTTGTCGTGGAGGGCGCAACCAGTAGCCAGTCGTCCAGATATGGGTAAAGGTGGACACCCTGAAGCCGGAGATGGGCCGCCACTACTGCCATGAGCTTCGTGAAAACACGAGGAGCCGCGGAAAGGCCAAAGGTAGGGCCTTGTATTGGAAGTGATGCGGGCCGACCGCAAAGCGTAGGAACGGTCTGTGGGACTGATGAATCGTCACATGGAAGTATGCGTCCTTTAAGTCCAGCGTCACCATCCACACGTTGGCTTCTAGTAGTGGTAGGATGGTCTGGAGGGTGGTCATGCGGAACTTCTTGTATGTGATGAATGCATTGAGGTTCCGAAGATCTAGTATGGGACGGAGTCTGCCATCCTTTTTTGGTACCGTGAAGTAGCGAGAGTAAAAACCCTGCTGGAGGTGGTCTACGGGTACCGGCTCTATGGCATCCTTGGACAGACTTCTAATTACAGGGTGTCGGAGGGAGGGGTGACTACGAAGTAGGAGTCCTGTGGTATCTGGAAGAATTCTATCCGGTAGCCCTCTGCTACTACAGAGAGGGCCCACTTGTCTGACGTTATGAGTTGCCATGCGGGTAGGAAGGGTGACAGACGGGTGGGAGGACCGGAGCGGATGCGGGAGTCAAAGACCCTGCTTGTTTGGTTTGGGGGGTTTGGATTTGGAGGCGGAAGCTGTTGGAAAACGTGGCTTGTGGCCATAAGGTTTCTGTTGGTAAGCAGAGGAGGAGGGTCTTTGCCATTGGGGTTCATTGGGAGATCTCTGTGGCTGCTTCTTAGACCAGGATCTTTGCCAGGTTTTCTGCTTCTGTTGTCTCGGTTGAGAGACACCTAGGTTACAAGATGTTTTTATACTCTTGTCCAGGTCGTGGAGAACTGTGTCCGTTGTCGAGCTGAACAGGCCTTCACCCTCAAAGGGAAGATCTTCCACCAAGGATTTTGTGTCATGTGGAAGAGAAGTTGATCGCAACCAAGCATGGCGTCTAAGGGCGACTGCTGAAGTGAGCGTCTTGGAAGTGACATCTGCAGCATGTTTGGATGCGTTGAGCTGGTGTTTTGCCAGAACCATGCCTTCCTTCTGGATCTTCCTGGCTAGACGCTGTTTATCGTCGGGAAGGTGGGCCAGAAGCGGTGTCATCTGCTCCCATAGGGAGTATTGATATCTGCTCATGCATGCTGTATAGTTCGCAGTCTTTATGCCTAATGCACCTGCCGAATAAAAACATCTTCCAAACGAATCCAGTTTCCGTCCCTCTTTGTCAAGGGGGGAGGAATGTCCGCTACGGCCCCTAGCAGAGGGTCACCACAACTGAGTTGGGCTTGGGGTGTATGAACAAAAATTCTGCTCCTGGTTCTTGGAGCCTATATATGTGATCCAGTCTCTTACTAGAGATTGGAGTTGAGGAAGGGTGTCCCCAAGATTCCTTGGCGGTGTTCATGAGCACCGAGATAAGCGGTAAGGCTACTGCGGTAGATGTATCCATCTGCACGATGTCGAAGATGGCATCGGTAGGGGTTGGCTGAACCGTGGCAAGGGCCAAGGAGTGGGCCATTCTTTTGATGAGCTCCCCGTATGATTTCACATCTTCGGAAGGGGAAATCGGTAGGTTGTCGGCAACATTGGGGGATGGCGACGGGTGGGTGGGAGATTCATCTTCGGAAGCGGAAGAGTTCGGTATTGACCGTTCGGAGGGCGACATAGGGGTCAACGGGTCTGGTTGGAAGGGAGGGAGATCGACATCGGGTGGGGTTTGTGTCGGTACCGGCATCGGCATCGGTTTCGGCATCGGTGACAGAGTAGGTCTCGGAGCCGGGGGGTCTCGGCATCGGGAGACTCTGGACGACGTCGACTAGCGGTCCCATTCCGACGGGTACCACTGCGGTGGTGGAGGGTAGGAGGAGCCGTACAGGTATCGCCATTGTCGAACGTCCCATGGCACCGAGGAGGAGGGGAGACGCCAGTCTCGCTCGTTTCTCGGCGTCGGTGACGGATCGGGCCCAGTTTTGGGGCTGCTTCGAGGGATCTGTGTCAACTCGATGTTGGGTTCCGAGTCCGTCAGTTGGATGGGTCGTGGCATCGGGGAGGCGGAACTACCCAGGGATCGCTCACGCCCTGGAGGGTCAAGCTGCGGGGACCCACGCTGGGTCATGTCGGACGCGGAATGCGTCGACAGAGCACTAGAGGATTTCTTGTGCTTTTGCTTGCCCTTTTCCTCCTTGCCCTCTCTGCGTTTCTTTGCAGGAGTGTGCAGCAGCGGGAGGGGTCGTTTCGGTGCCGATTTCTCGGTACCGATGGTGCTCCTTGTCGGAGACGATGCCGGGCCTGTTGGGGCCGATGGCGATGCTCCCGAAGCATCGGCTGCAGACATCTTTGGTTATAACGCCGCTTCCAAGAGTGCCACTCTCAACCTGGCCGCTCGGTTCTTGCGGGTTTGTTTGGAGAAGGCAGCGCAGCTCGAACACGAGTCCATGCGGTGTGACTCGCCCAAGCACAGGAGGCAAAGAGAGTGCTTGTCCGGAGGCGCTATCTTACTTCCGCAGTCAAGACAGCGTTTAAAGAAGCCCCACCGCTGGGCCATAGGCCGGGCGGGGAGTGAACGAAGGAAAGTCCAAAGCGAGTCCAAAAACAGTCCGTAGGTCGAAAAAGGAGAGAAATCAGTCCCAAAGGCTTTTTCCAACTGGAAAAACGAAAGCTAACTACCGACCGAAATGGAGAGGGGATCCTCATGACGCGGCGGTCAGAAGAGAACTGGCGGGATCCTTGTGCCCCTCCCCGGGTCATGCGCAGTGGGACGTGCACGTGACCGGGGAGCTGGCGCGAAAATCCGTTAGGCTTTGAAGATTACCAATCGGGATCGGCGCAGGCGCACTTAATCCCAGAGGTGTGATGCACAGAGACTACGAAGAAGATATCAGAGATACCAACGGAAAATGAACTTTTGACAAAAAATCTTTGAAACAGCAGAAACAGATATATTGTAGGACTGGTTGAAAGACCAAAGTAAACAGAATGTGAGAGACAACTGGATACCATTTTATGACTGGGTGGAAAGAAATTTCGAAGACCAGGAACAATGAACACAATTACTATAAACTTGGAGAAACTCTAACTTGTACGGTACAGAATCTGACTCTTTTCAGGAATCATAACAGAAGATTTTAGCGATTTGATTGACACTAGTTTTGGTAATTATATAAACAAAAGAGATCTGGAAACAAAGAATTAAGATGGAAAATTTGTAACCGCTATAAGCTTGATGGAACTTCCCTTTATGTCTCATCCCCTGTACCCTTCCTGTCCTATAATGTGTTAAACCTGATAAAAAATTATAACCACAAACATGTTGTCATATTGTGTGTACTGGCGCTGTGGTATAGTGGTTAAGACTGGCCTGGGTTTGAATTCTCCCTCTTTCCAGCGGAAGTTCACTGGGAGAGCTGGGGCCAGTCATGCTCTCTCAGCCCAATCTACCTCACAGGGTTGTTATGAGGATAAAATGGAGGAGATGAGCCCTGACCTGGATGGCCCAGGCAAGCCCGATCTCGTCAGATCTCAGAAGCTGAGCAGGGCTGGCCCTGGCAAGGACTTAGATGGGAGACCTCCTTGGAACACTGGGAGACGGGGACAGGCTTCATTCGGCCACCACTCTGAATTTCCTCCAGGCCCCCAGTAGGGGTCAGTCACCTGGGGTTGACTTGACTTCCAGGCGCACACACACACACACATATACACCTGCACATATAAAAAAAATACAAACAAAACAGAGGAGAGGCGAACGCTGGAAGACACCGCTGGGGAGAAAGGCAGGGAGTATAAATGAAGCAAATGAATAAATACGAAACGGTCCTTAGCTGGGCCATCCCTCCCTGCCAGTATCGTCTATTCTGCCTGGCAGTGATACCCCCAAGTCTCAGGTAGGCAAAAGTTACTAGAAATTTTGGGGGGGGGGGGGGAAGAGTATGTGAGTGAACCTGGAATGCTCTTGCACACACCAAGCATGTGTCCTGCCACAGCCTTCCTCGAGCTTCTTGGGAGCTGCTGATGCCAGAGGGCAGCTGAGGAGAAGACTCTGCCAGCCCTGGAATGAAATCACTGGAACCGTCCAAGGAGAGCAGAACTTGTCCACCCCAGCTGCTGCTGACTCGGCTCTCCTGAAGGCTCCCCGAGTCCCTCCTCCGCCCAAGGGACTAGCGCCATCCGTCTCTCTCGCTTCTGAACCCACCCCCCCCCGTACTCCCCAGGCTTTGCTGCGCCTCCCCCCTTGCAGCCATCCTACCTCACAGGACCCCACCGCTTTCCTTGCACAGGCCACTGAGCCCACAATGACACAGACAGTGAGACAAACCAGACCCAGTTCTCAGTCCAGCAGCGGCCCACACAGGCCTGGCTGACTCCCTCTAGCCCCATTCCTTGCCCTGACTCTCTTAAAGGTCTTCCCTTGCAAACTCCCCACCTCCTCCTCTGGAGCAGAGCCCTAGCCTCTTCTGTGGCTGGGGTCCCCAGGGAAGCAGCGTGTCCCCACAGGCTCCGGTTCAGCTGGAGCACTGGGCGCAAACAGCAGCTGCCGGGGGAGCTGATATTTGGCTGGCTCCATCCCAAGGCTTTTCACAGCAACGTAATACCCACCAAGTTTGAGGGAGGGAGGGAGGGAGGGAGGGAGGGGAGAGAGCTCACGCGAACACAACACGAATGCCATGCTGAGGCACCCTCCTCGAATGACACCCCCACCCCCCACAGGCCCACAGATACACAGACTGCCCCTCTCCAGCCGAGTTCTAGAAGGCCAATAGGTGCATCTTCTGAAAGAAGGAACAGGAAAAGATTCCAAAGGGGATGAAATGGGATGCACTTGGGATTTCCTTGTGGATTAATCCTGAGGCCAGATTCAGCCCCCCAACTGATTTGGAATGCTAGGGCTGAGCCACAAATGACATTAAAGAAATTACTATAAAGATGCCTCTACACCGGTGCAGAGTGTCTTTCCCTTCCCACTGAAGCAGTGCTAAAGTTAAGGCACAGATGGGCCCTGGGCAAAGGATAAACTGTGCAGAAATGCAGCTTAAGTTGGGGGGGGGGGGAATCTTCCCTGCTGTCCTTCAGTTTTGGACTCAGTTCGCCATTCTGTAAAACAGAACATTACTTCAGCACAAAGAAGGCTAAAAACGCCAAGGCTCCTCATGCCAAATGTTCAGTGACTTTCCCTCGCTTGCCCAATCCAAAGTAACCAAATGACACGAGCAGATCGCCCAACAAGCCCACCCGCTCCAGGCGCTGGGAGAGGCTGGTCTCCACCGACAAAATCACAAGCAGCCTGGAGAACGGAGTCTGCCAGGAGGGAGCATTGGGGGGGGGGGGGGGGGGGGCGGAACGTGACCTGGGCCTTCTCCACTCTCACCCCACCCTGCTCTAAATTATTTACAGTCAGGATATATTGATTACAGTTACGGTTGAGAAAAGGGAAACCCCCTCCCCTCTGCCCTTTTGGAAGGGAGAACAAGAATGGCTCTCTAGAGCCCCATGACAGGTTTAAGTGGGGGTGGGTGGGGTTTACACAGGTCAAATCTACATCTGACTTTCCCACTGGAATCATTCTAGTTTTTTTTTTAAAAAGTCTATACCTGTTTCTAGTTTCAAACCAAACTTGTTCTAGTTTGAAAATTACTGTTTACATTCCCACCAAGCACCCCTTCCTTGTGGGGCAGGGACACCCTTCTCTGGACAGCAGCTGAGGCCTATCCAGACCTGACATTTTCCAAGTCCGCTCTCGGCCTTGTTTCAGGCCGGGAGAATGCTTCTGTTTGCTCCCTCCACATGCTGCAGCCTCGGTTTGAACTGGGCTGCCACGATGCACCTGAGAACTGCATTTCAACACTGAACTCCAAACGCAAGAAGTCTGGGCTTTCCTGGGGCAGACCCGTAAACCCTGTCAGGCCCTAAGGGAAGATGGGAAGGCTCCTCCTCGGCCCCATCACCCGTCCTCACTGCCTCAGCTCTCCCCACTGTTCCTCGCCCCAGCTGGACCTCTGGGCTTCTCAGCTCCACCCCAAGGAGACAGCTGCACAGCCACAAGGTGGGCCCAGGCCCGCCAGAGGGCTCCCCCCAGACACACCCACCCCCCCAGGACACAGGTGGCTGCAGTAGTGCCTGACAGGGTGGGTCACGCAGCATCAGCCCCTTCGACCTGTGTGGGGAATGGGGTGGGCTAGGGAGCCAGGGGAGGGGGTAGCACTGCTCCTCGGGGAACCCTTCCTATGGGCAACTGCCCCTCTGTCAACTGGAGAAAGCCCCCAGCATGAAAAGCACTGACACACATTTCCCCGGGCCAGGGCTTCAGATCCTCTTTCCTTGCAAACACACGCCCCGCCCCCCCGCTAGGCGAATGACCCCCTGCCTACTTCTCCCACCTAGTCTAGGGGCCCTCTAGGCAAGTGGACTGTTGTGGCATCAGGTGACAGAGATCTACCACGTGTGCAGACATGGCCACAGTGCTCCCTCTTCGCTGAGTGAGTGTATGCTAGCTCACAGTTTTTTAGCTCTGGTTCACACTACTTTGCTTAGCTCAGGAAGGAGGGCTCCAGAGCAAACTAAGTTACGCAGCAGCCAAATCCCTCACTCACAACTTTAATGCCAGGAGCTCAAAAAAGTGGAATTTTGGCTCACAAGACTCCACAGCTCAGAGGGGGCAGTGGAACTTGGCCACTCTTGCACAGCTGCACCGGAACTAAGAGAAATGTTCATTCGGAGTGGACCCATGGCTGGGGGGGGGGGGGGGGGCATCCACCCTGTTAGCAGGAGATCCCAGCAGCTCCAGTTACAAAGTCTTCTACTAGAAACCCTGGAGAGCCAGTGCCAGTAATGACCTTGGTAGAACAGTGGTCTGAATCAGTAGAAGGCAGCTCCATGCACTCACATGAACCCGAGCACCTACCTATAAATGTTATGGGGGTGGCCTGGGATTTCCAGCAGTCATTTACGGTCACTTGGTGATTCTCAGTCAGTACAAAGCATGTGTAGATGAGGGACAGAGGCTTGCTTTTTGTTGTAATGACAACCAGAGGTACCCCATATTTATTTATATGCTACAATATTTTTATTATAGCTTTTTAAAGAAGTACAAGAAACTGAAGAGTTTAAGATTAGGTTCTGTGGCAGCCATAATGAGACAATATAATCATTAAAATATAAGCCCCTGAAAGCTGAAAAACTAGTCTGGCTCCTAAGTTTTGGGGGCAGCTCATAAAGCCAAAGAAAACTTGTCAAGACCTGTTTTAAAACACTAATTGATAAATCACTGTAGAGTTATAACTTTTGTAAAGTTAGAATTCTTTTTTAAGCAATCAGTCAGAGAACCTGAAAGACAGCTTGTCATGGCATGATGCTATTACAATGGCCACTTTAATCAAAGACCACGCTCCCAGAGGCATGGGATGGGGGACGGCCACCGCAGGGGACGGGGGGGGGGGGGGGGGGGGGCGGGCAGAGGCAACATGCCGTAACCTGCCGTGTGGAAGCCACAGCAGCCACACTGGCCATCTGGAAACCGTTGAGGACGATCATAATGTGGAAGTCCCCTAAGATGATCCAAACAGGTTGTTGGCTGGTTCCCACTGCCACATCAAAGACAGGCCTTCCTGGGAGGCGTTCCCATTTCCTAGCAGCTTCATCGGTTCAGATATTCAGATATTTTGCCTTTCCCTGGCAGTTCACTCTAAGCCTGTGCATTTCGCAGAAACAGACCTAACTGTGTAGGTACCTGGTGGTTAGGCTTACATAGCAAAGAATCCCCATTTAAGCATACAGTCTCATTTCTCTGCTATTTGTAAGAAAGATATTTTTATCTGTCCTGAGTCTTAGGGGTGTGGTAGGGTACAGCTCCAAATTACGTAAGATTAAGCTATGGTGCCAGGTAAGAACCTGCCCTTAATCTTGCTACTGGATCACGGGGCCGGTGTGTCCCGGGCTACAAAAAGTCTGGCTGCCATGGGTTTTTCTGTTGGCTCCCAGGAATGCTGACATTCCTCAGCAGAGGAGCAGTTCCTAAAGTGTTAGTGCTCCCTCTTCTGAACCTGTCTGTTTAGCTAGGCCTATTGACCTTGGTCCCCACACTCTGCTCCCTTTCTCCCAGAGGTCCCAAAGTGTAGGGGCCGCCCCGGAGCTCCCGCTGGCCTCCTCTGAACTTCAGTCCCTGCAGGAAAACCATCAATCACTCTGGACAGCCAAATGCTGATGAGTTGGCAACTCCTCCTGAGGACACTCCCCCTGGCTTCCCCCTCAGAGACGCCCCCCCACCCCCCCAGCCCTTCTTGAAGCTCACAGCCAGAAGCCAGAAACAGACCAGAGCACCGCTTGGGGGGGGGGGGGGAGGATGGGTCTGAGGGACACAAACTGAACTAGTACCTGCAGCTGAGGTTTGCGGCTTGCTGACTGCAGAGGTTTTTAAAAGCAACACAGCGAACAACTGCAAGAGAAAATAGGGCGGGGCTATTTTTTGAAAGGACAAGCAGCAGAGAAACCTACACTTGGGCAAGAGGCTTTGGGAAGCCCAACAAATGTCCCTTCTTTTTTAGCAGGTCTCCTGGGAAGCACCTGCAAAGGGGAGAAGGGCCTGCTTGCGTGCTCCTCGGTTCCTGGCTCCTCCTGGGCACCCCACCCCCATCATGTAGCCAACTGACTGACACACACCCCCCCGGGGGGGGGGGGACACAAATCTGGGAAATGCAACTTGGCCCTGGTAAGGGGACTGCTGTCTTCTCCTCTCCTCTTCCCCCAGGTCCCACTGTTCTGTGCAGAGGTCAAGGAAGCGGAGGCAGGCATGGGGAGAGAAAAGAGGGCCTCTTTGGCTTGGATCCAGAACCACGAGGGTGCGTTCAGAATGCAACCAGAGACTGTTTTTACGGGAGACAAAAGATTTTTAGTTTTCCCCACGCTTCTAACCCCCCCACCCCCGAAACTGGCCACTAGATGGCAAAGTGAGACTGCTGCTGCTCCCCCCAGGTTATGCGCACAGGCTTCTTCGGATCCAGGCCTCTGTCCCTATCCCGCCTGCCTCTCACAACTCAGTGGCAGCACACGCTCGCTCACTCGCTCGGCAGACCCAAGGTCTCAGGCCAGACCCCAAGCAAGGCCAGTCAAGAGGACCCCGCATAGCAGAGCTAAGAAAGCCATCTGCGGGAGATGCTGGAAAGCGATGGCCACTCGGCAAGCAATTTCAGGACTGATGAACCCAGGGCCTGATTCAGGAGACAGCAGTGCCACAAGCCCCTTGGGGTGGTGCTGAGAGAAGGCGGAGGGAACAAGAGAGGGGCTGACTGGCCACCAGGCCGTGGGTTCCTGTCCTGTCCCCCCAAGACAACTTGCTAGGTAGGGGACCACATGAAGTAACAGTAAAGATCACTCCTTCCTGAGCTAAGACAAAAATGTGTGAGCTGGAGGCTAGAAAACTGTAAGCTGGCTCAGCTTAGAGGGAACACTAGTGGCAAGTATCCCTTTCCTGATCCCTGAGCAAGCCCATTCCTGCCCCCTCAAAGGAAGGGAAGTGGTCCGAGGCCTCCGGATGAAGCCTCCAGGCAGGGCTCTGCCCCCACTCCCCTCTTCTCAGAAATGAAGCCCCATCTGCTGCCCAGCCCTCTGCCTGGAACAGCAACACCAGCTGTCTTTCTGCTGCCTCTCCGCACTTCCTCTCAGCCCTGATGGGGGGGGCTCCAGATGACACAGCCTCCATTCACTACCCCCAATCTCTGGTGCTCAAGAACCCCCCCTCCCACACACACACACACACACTCCTCAAAGCTCCTGCCAAAGATGACTGGCGATCATTCCAGGAGCACGGGCGAGGAGGCAGAGAGCAGCCTCAAAGTCCACTCAGCCCCAGGACATAGGTGAGCATGGAAAATGGCGCAGATCCACTCCTGGATCTGCGCTCAGGTCTTGCCTTTGCTCAGCACCGGATTCTGAGAAGCAGGAACACACACACACACAGGTAAATTTCCCCTTCTGCAAATTGGGGGGGACGGGGGACTGACATGAACTCTGGATAGCAAAGCAACAGATCTTTAAACCATGCCCAACGTATGGAGGAAAAGCTCTTTGCCCTCTGACTCTAAATAGTCTGGCTGCAAGCCCTGGGTTTCAAATGCAGATAGGAAAAGGCATAGGGTGCTATGACCAAAGGGAAGCAGCCATGCGTCATGGGGGGGGGGGGATCCCTCACTTTTGCTCTTGGGCTTAGCAGGAAGCAGCAGCCACAGCAACAGAAGACACTAGAAGAGCGCTGCTGGATCAGATCTGCAGAGTCCCTCTAGTCCAGCATCCCTTCTCACACAGGGGCCAGCCAGTTTCTCTGGAGGGCCAGCAACAGGGCACAGAGGCCAAGGCCTTCCCGGCTCTGGGATTCAGAGGTTGACTGTCTCTGAATGTGGAGGTCCCCCTCAGTCACCATGGCTGGCAGCCATGGACAGACTTCTCCTCCTGTGGCCATCACTACATCCGCTGGCAGCAAATTCCACATTTTAATAATTCTCTGTGTAAAGTAAGGGCAATAAACGGGGAGGGGGGATCACAACTCCGGAATCCCCACCTTTTAAAGGACTGTATCTCTCTGGGCCCCAAGAGAATTCCATAGCAGAGGGAAGTGGTCTCCTCTCCTGCCCCCCCCCCTTCCCTTTTCCTTTTTCTTTATCCTGGGAACCACCAACATCTGGGGGAAGGACTTTGCTCCTTTCAGCTCAAAGAAGTATAATGTATTCTTCCCCCCTTCAAACAGCCATGACCAAAACCAACGAGTGGGCAGGAACCCCTCTGATTTCAATCAATACTTATCATGCTGAGAACCAGCATAATTTCCAGTTTATTTTTTTCAAAATTTCTGTGCAACTCTCAAGGAAGCCCCATTAAACAGATCCAGGTGGGGTCTGAAGCAGCAGAACAAAATTTGAGCCCAGTCAGGCAACTTGAAGACCAGCCAAGTCTTTTTCAAGGTATAGGTCTTTGTGCACATGAAAGCTTAAACCTTAAATAAAACTTCGTTGGTCTTAAAGGTGCCACTGGACACTCAAACTTTGTTCCCCATTAAATGGACATCTGTCAGATTCTGAGTAGACCTGGTAAGTGTGAAAAAGAAGAATCATTATCTGGGATGGGCTGTAGACCAGTATTCATCAACCAAAGGGATACTTCAGCATGAAACTACCAAAGTGCAATTCATCAGAAGGCCCAGCCACAGGGCTTGGGACCTTTCTCTCACTGCAACGGTTAGCTGTTTCAGCAAAAGCCAGGATTCCCCTTTCACTACAGCTGTTAAGTATCTTAGCATAACAAACCAATGACCCCTGTATTTTTATGGATAAGGCCTGAATGGTACATAATTTCACCATGGAATTCCTGCATGTGACTCTGACATTTTGGAGTGCTACATCAAAGCCATCATCAACTTCGGGCAACTTGAAGAAGTGGACACTAGTCCACAAAGCAAACATGTTGTTAGCCTCCAGGGCACCACAAGCTGCCACAGAACAGCAAGGGATGGGGTAAAAAGTGGTCCTGGGCAACACGTAAGACTGACCGCAGAGAAGCCAATTGTGAAGGAACCCCTGGATGCCAAAAGAAAGAGAAAGTGGGAGCAGCCTGGGCCACTTGGCTGGAGCTACGGGCAATCGGAGGAGTTGTGTAACTGGAACTCCAATCAAGGGGGCCGGACTGGACTTGAGCTTGTGATTCTGGGGGAGAGGGAGTTCTGCGCTTCCTCCCCAAGGCAAACCCACACACACACTCGGATGGAGGAGGAGCCACAGTGAGCCTGTATTTTCCCCCAGGGGAGCTGGAAGGGGCTATCTGGGACCCAGACATTTTCAATCACAGAGGGAGGAGGAGAAGGGTTAGCCCCCGCCCTCCCCCAGTGTTGCAGCCCCACAGCTGCTTCTTAGGGTGGCCCAAGAACAACTTCATCCTGACCGAGTGAACAAAAACCTTTTAAGCTGTCAGGCAAGAGCTGAACAAATTTGCAGGTGACAGCAACAGACTGCTGAGTGCCAGAACAAGCAGGATGCCAGCATATCTCCACCTCCGATTCGGAGTCTGTTCCCGAAGGCTCTTTCACTGCACACTCAAGAGAAGAGGTCTCCCAAACAATTCTTCACAAAAAGCAAAAGGGTGGGGGTGGGGGTTGCCGTTTTTGGAAACCAGAGACAAATCCCTCACCAGTTCCACCACCTTTCCCAGACCCAAGCACCTCTGCAGCACATGACTGCTCTCCAGATGCCAGGCAAGTCACATTGAACTCCGCTGAATTTAATCCCTCTAGACAAGGGAGCCAAGCAGCCGAAGAGTAGCCGCCTGCCCCGCCCTCGCCCCCGCCCCAGGCCAGAAGCAGCAGGGACCCAGGCGGGAATGGATCCCTTGCCAGCACACTGGTGGGCATTCCCTCTGCACTCTGACACGCCAGTTCAGCCTCCACGGGTCAAGCGAGAAGGACCCAGCACCTCCCCCCCCCCCCAGGCTGAAGCCATTTCACCTGCTCCATGTGCCAGGAGTGCCCATAAAAGCTTCGAAGAGGCACTTCAGCTGGGGAAAACGGCACGGGGGGGGGATCCAGCCCCCCCTCCCGTGTCCCACAGTCCTGATCCGAATTAGGGCCCCCCTCCAGGAGCCTGAGAATTGTTTCACCTGGGGAACAACCTCCCCCCCCCCCCGCCACCCACATCTGCTTCTAAGGACCCGGGAGCCACACAGAACACAGCCTCATGGACCCAGAGAACTCAGGCACGCCTCTGAGCACGCGTGGAGTGCCTTTCATTCACCAAGGAGCAGCAAACCTTCTCCCCCCGCGGCAGGGACCGAGCCCGCAAGCGAGGGTCTCCAGCACTGAGGAGGCATTAGGGCCAGGCACAGAGTGGACAGCGTCTCTTCTCAGAGCCTCCCTCGTGCCCAGGTCCCAGCACCCAGGGCAAAGCCGCTCTTCAGACGGCGACAGACTCGCTTTGGCAACTCCCTCCCGCACACAGGAGGACCCCCCCCCCCCCATCTGCAACACGTCTGGAAGGGGCCAGCAAGGACGAACAGCGGACCAGCTAGCCTGAAAGGGAGGGCAGCAAAAGAGGCGGACCCCAGCCCAGCCACAGCCCCCACTACTGCCCCATGTCAACACTCTGCAGCAGGAACAGCCGCCGCCCCTCATTTGACAGCCCCCCCCCCTCCCCGCGGGGCCATTTCGGGGGCTCCCCTGCCCCCTCCCCCGGAATCGGCAACCCGGGCGGCGGCAGCATGCGAGCCTTCCCCACCCAGGGGCACGCGTTCTTCTCCCGCCCCCCGCCCCACCCCCGCAGCAGCAGACCTCGGTCGCCTCCTCCCTTTGGCTCCGCACTTTCTGCCCAGGCGATCGCCCCAGGAGGCCCTGGTTCCTGAAGAGTGGCGTCGGGGCACGTCGGGCTCAGCGGGCCCCCGAAGAACCACGCGCTCTGGGTCGGAGAGGGGCGCCCCCTCCTCCGCCGCGTGTCCCCCGGACGGACAGACTGACCGACCTGCAGCTCGCACCAGGCCACCTCGACGGTGGTCTCGGTGTCCAGGCCCTTGTAGACGGTCTTGAAGGAGCCGCGCCCGATCTCGATGTCGAACTTGAGGAAGCGGCCGTCGGGGGAGGTGGCCACGGCGCGGGTCTCGGCCTCCTCGTTCTCCTCCTGCTGCTGCGGCGGCGGCGCCCGGGGCGGGTGGCGAGCGCGGCGGCCCTCGGCCGGGGAGGGCGGCGGGGGCGAGAGGCACGCCTCGGGGGGACTCACGCCGCCCGCCGCCCTCACGCCCACTTCGGCCGGGCTCCGGCGGCTGATGCGGTAGGCTGAGCTGCGGCGGCCAGCGGAGGGTCTGCGCCCTCGAAGGCGCGCCGCCCGGCCGGGCTCCTCGTCGTCGCGGAGGCCAGCGGCCGGTTCGGCCGCCTCGGGCTGGGCCATGGGCGCCTGCAGCGCGAGCATCCAGAGGCCGAACGGCGAGAGACTGGCGCGCCTCGGCCCGCCGCCCGGCCAGCACCTCGCTCCACGCGCGCCCTGCAGGAGGCGGAGGAGGAGGCGGCACCGCCCCCTCGGCGCACCGGCCGCGCCGTCGGCCCTCTCGCCCGCTGGACACGTGCCGCCGCTCTCCCCCCCCCCCCCCAGCCAGCCGGACCCACGCTGAGCTGGGCGGAGGGAGGGAGGGCGCGCCCCTGCCCGGGGGGGGGGGGGAGGCAGGCTGCACCTTTTGCGCTCGGCGGCGGGAAAACGAACGAGAAGCGGGGACGAGGCGAGGCCCGCCGCCGCTCCAAGCCCGGGGATCGGAGGGCGACGGTGCCTGTCGGGGGGAGCCGGAGGCCAGCCGGAGTACCACGCGGCCGCGGCGGCGGCCTGCCTGTGTCCTGTCCAGCGCCTCGCGCCGCTGGGCCCCGTGCCCTGACTGTCGCGCTTGGTTCATGGGCCAGCTGCCAACGCGGCCTCTCGGAGCGGGCCCTGCGCCTCTCGGGCCTGCCTGCCGGCCGGGGAAGCCCCTTGCGGAGCGCCCACTTAACGTGCACCCCCGCTCCCGGCAGCCGGCGCTGGAAGACAGAAAACGGGGGCTGCAGAAGGCAGCTGGGAACGACACCCGTCCGTTTGTGAAAGGGAGACTGGAGACCAGGATTCTTGGCCAGGCCTGGATGGCCCGCGCTGGCAGTGGTCGCCACCCCGACCCCAGGTCTCCATGGGCCCCCCACCCCGCACCCTATTTTAAGCGGCACTCAAGTGAGCCAACCGGAACCGCCCTCCTGGGGTCCACGACCTCAGTTTTCCCACAGCAGGACCCTGTTTTATGGAATACGCCCCTTTCTGGTCCCACGCTTCTTCTAAAGCAGCTCAGGAAAAGCGCTCTTTCCTCCAGTTTATCCCCACAACCACTCTACAAGAGAACAAAAATAAAAGGGAGTCTTGGGGCACCTTCAACTCTAAGGAGTTTGCTTCCCCTGCAATACCCTCCCTGCTGGAGGCTGTTTACCGCCCTTTCCTTCATATTCTCAAATGCAAATGTCTGTCTAGGGAGGACCCACAGCTGTGCCTTGAGTCTGATCTGACCAGCTCTAGACCAGAAGCACTTGTTAGCCTTTCAGGATCTATGACTCTGGTTTAGATTTTCTCCCAAAATGGTAACTAGGGATGGGCATGAACCGGATCACAAACTAAAGTTTGTCACAAGTTTTGGCCCATTTGTGGTTCTCTAAGCAATGTTTGTGAACTGAAAAACCACCATGAACTTTCACAAATTTCGATGCAGTTCATAGTGGTTCATGAAGAACAGAAAGCAGGGGCTTAATGGCTCAGCCATTTGAACTCCTGCTTTCTGCTCTTCATGAAAAAAAACTGTTGGGAGCCATTTAAACCCCTGCTTTCTGCTCCCCACAAAAACTGGAGGAGAGCAAAAAGCAGAGGCCGTTAACAGGTTTGGTTTGTGACCAACCCCTCAGTTCGTATAGGTTCATGGTTTGGCTCATGATTCAGCCACGAACTGAACTGCAAAAATGCAGCTTGTGCCCATCCCTAATGCTAACTCAGCTATCCCCTCTGGAATTACTACCCATGAGGTAGGTTAGGTGTAGAGAGAACGGCTGGCCTAAAGTGTGTTTTGTGGCCGGATGTGGACCCATCTGTCCCTGCTTCCCATCCAGCATGCTGTCCACTACAGGGCACTGACTCACGTGGCAAGGCTCACTTGCTGGCGCTGAGACTTGCTCTGCAGGGGCTTTATCCACAGAGTCCCCTTGTACTGCCTGCGCGGCACACTGCACTCCGTATTGCATTTTGTTAACCTGGGAGAGTAGACTGTTCTGCTGTGGGAGGACAGGTCCAGGTGGGGCGGACATGTCGGTCTGAAGCGGCAGAACAAAGCTCGACTCCAGTCAGGCACCTTTAAGACCATCCACGTTTTATTCAAGGTATGAGCTTTCGTGTGCAAAGCACACCTCTTCAGATGCAGAGTGTGCGTGCACGCGAAAGCTTATACCTTGAATAAAACTTTGTTGGTCTTAAAGATGCCACCAGACTCAAACTTTGTTCTGCTGTCAGAGGAGTGAGACAGGGAACCCTTCTGTTGTCTGAATGCCCACGAGAAGCAGAGATGCCGGTTTATCAGCAGGAGAGGAATAAAGCCATGGGGTATGGAGGTTTGGCTCTAGTTCCCTGATCCACTGCTGGACCCCGGGAATGACCTCGGGGGAGTCCCTTGGCAGAAGGAGGAGGAGGTGACTATCTGTCTCTCTCTCTCTCTCTCTCTGGGCACCAGCTGGCCTTCAGCTGGAGAGCTGCCCGGTGGCTCCGAGGAGAAAAGGCGATTGGCCTGGGCAGGAGGGCAGGCACACCTGAGGGTGAGCTTAAAATGCAGGAACCGAAGAAGAAGAGATTGGATTTATACCCCGCCCTTCACTACCGAAGGGAGATTCAGAGTGGCTTACAATCTCCTTTCCCTTCCCCTCCCCACAACAGACACCCTGTGAGGTAGGCGGGGCTGAGAGAGCTCTGACAGAAACTGCTCTTTTTCAAGAACAGCTGTGCCAGAACTATGGCTTGCCCAAGGTCATCCAGCAGCTGCAAATGGAGGAGTGGGGAATCAAACCTGGTTCTCCCATATTAGAGTCCGCGCCCTTAACCACTACACCAAACTGTCTCTCAGTAGGAAAGGCCTGGACATATCTGGCCTGCAGAAGGGAGCAGATAGGGAGAGAAAGAGAGGTGGCTTACCTGGCACTCAGGTTCTTCAAGTGACTGTCTGTGGGATCCCATGTGACCTATTCTGTACTGGCACAGAAGGTTCTGGAAGGTTCTGTAGTTCTAGTAAAAAAAAATGATGCTCAAAACCTCTCCCTGCAGGAGGGCGCTGTCCCTCTGTGGAAGCCTTGAGAGGAGGTGAGGTTAGTAAGAAAAGATTGCCGAACAGCACAAGCCCAGAAACAATTATGTTTTGCTTTGTAGGATTTAGCAGCTGAGGGCTTACTGGAGCTGAGTCACGCCTTGCAGGCACATTGTGGGGAACTGATCCTCTAACAACCCTCAAAACGCCAACTGAGATCTCAGCGTGGTGTAGTGGTGAAGAGTTGGGGACTCTGATCTGGAGAACAGGGTTCAACTCCCCATTCCTCCTCCTCGTCCCCATGAAGCCTGCTGGGTGACCTTGGGCTAGTCACAGTTCTCTCGGAACTCTCTCAGCCCCACCTGCCTCACAAGGTGCCTGTTGTGGGGAGAAGAAGGGAAGGTGATTGTAAGCTGCTTTGAGACTCCTTCAGGTAGAGAAAAGCAGGGCATAAAAACCTCCTCTGGGGACCCATCAGAAAGGTTCTTGCCGTATGATGGTCAGAAAAGAACCAAGTGGGGAGGCAGTCACTGCTTCCTCAAAATATTGAACACCAATTACTTGGCTAAAGCTCTAGAACATTTCCAGAGTTGCCTTATTATGCACTGGTGTAGAACCCCCTAAGTGCAACTACATAGAGACCACAGAGCAAAGGAAACAGCAGGCATGGAGGGAAGATTCAATAAAGTACCATTTGAAGATCGTACATGCCCCTGCTGTAATGATGTCTTATAGGATTGCAAGGCATATAACAAGTATCGTGATATCCTTCTGTTTTCCTCAACTACTCCTCTCACTTCCAGCCAAAAAACACAACTCCTGAAGAACTTTCTGGGTAATCGGCACTCTGGTTATACTTAAATTAGCCAAATTTGGTTGGCTTCCCTCAAGAACTAGAGTTATTAGCAGCTCAGACAGGTAAATGTTAATCTTTTAACCATTTTGTATGTATGTTACAAATGGCTATGCCCATCACAACTGCCATGTCCTCATACCTGCATGTTACATTTTATTCTTTTATATTTTTATAATTGTTTTATGGCTTTCCTTTTTTAATCTACTTTGGTAAAGGAGACAGATTGTCCCTGAAAAAATATCGGCCGGAACATTTCCAAAGAGGCGGCCATGGCAAGAATCGCTTGACAGAAGTGCTTGAGCCCCCCCCCCCCCCCCCCGCCCCCGGTCATGTTCCAACTTGAAATTCTTTCCGATCCCCGATTCTCTGCTGTGGAGGGTCCACGTTAAAGGATAACGAGAACCCTGGAAGGTCTCCTTGAGGGTGTCCTTCTGTCAGCCTTCCTTCGGTCCTCTGCCCCCCCCCCTCCTCCTCAGCAGAACTCCCCTGCGGATGCTCCAGGCCAGCTCCTGGCAGGCTTGCCTGTTTGGGGGGGGGGGGAGGGCTTTCCTTGCTGCCTTCGGGTCTTTATGGGCCAGCAGGGATTCTCCTCCTCACCTCTGAGATCAGCACTGGAGCCCTTTTCCGAGTCGGGGCTTGAGTCTGGCAGGCTGGCAAGAGAAGCACAGCGGTTGCTCGTTTTGAGACTGGAAGCACAGCCTCCTGCTCCAGGCCACACGTGAGCCCCAAAAAGGAGTCACCACCTCCCGGCCTCCTTGTCTGGGAAACGGAGCACAGGGTGAGCAGCTACGGGAGGGATGTACATACACCCACCATCGCTCGCAGTAGCCCCGGCTTTTGTAGCTGTGATGCTGGTGGTTACCTCGGACACACTCAGTGAAACCATCCTGGCCTTTGCCGAGCTGTATCTTCTCGACTCTTGAGGCCTATTTCTAAACAGAGAAGCTGGGGGTGGGGGGGAGTGCCCTTAACAAGCCCCTTTCAAACTATGGTTTCACATCCTGGTTTGTGGTTAAACCTTAACTGTGCTTAAAGTACTCAGTAGTAACACTTACCAATTATTAAGGAAAGCAAACAAAGCCCTGTCGGCCTATGTTATCTGGTGTTGTTTTAAATTGCTGGACAAGAACGATGCAGGTAAGATCACAGAGTCACTCTGTGCCGCAAGGCTGTTTGGGTCGGAACCAGAGCCTGGAGAGCTGCTCCATTTGCCGTGCAGTGGGAAGCGCTCCCCTTTCCCAGCCGAACGGTGCCAGCTCCCAAGGGCAGGTGTTTCGTTTGCCATTCTTGTGGCTTACGGTCACAGTTGGTTCCAAAACAAGAGCAAGTTGGGCTGGAGTGAATCACAACAGCGTTTGAATGGGGAGGGCAGGCTTCTTGGCACAGCAGCCAGCAACCTGAGGTGTCGCTCTCCGCAGGGAACCTTTCCTGGTTTAACTGCCTGGTCGAGCTGTTGACACAACATACACAGCCACAGTGTTGGACATTAATTGTCTTTCCCCTGAGGTCAGGCTGTTTGCAGGAAGGAGGCAGGAGGCATCCCCGTGGCCCATGCTCTGCTTTGTTCGCACTCCCCAAATTGGCCTTCCTAAAGCAGGAGGCACAGAAGAAGAGGAGGAGGAGAAGGAGGTTGGATTTATACCCCGCCCTTCACTACCTAAAGGAGTCCCAGAGCAGCTTCCAATCTCCTTTCCCTTCCCCTCCCCTCCCCACAACAGACACCCTGTGAGGTAGGTGGGGCTGAGAGAGCTCTTTCGAGGACTGCTCCTGAGAGAACAGCTCTGAGAGAACTTGTGACTGGCCCAAGGTGACGCCCACAGGTGCAAGTGGAGGAGTGGGGAATCAAACCCAGTTCTCCCAGATTAGAGTCCACGCTCCTAACCATGACACCCGACTGGCTCTCCCGTTCCCGTTTGCTGGTGGGTGCAGCAAGGCCCAGCCCTCCCCCCCGCCCATGCTCAGCATAGCTAGCAGAGGCAAAGGCATAGATTCACCGGGGGGGGGGGGGAGCCAGATGTGTCAGGATTCAAAGCTGTCTGAGAGCCACACCCACAGACCTGGGAACCATGCCTCCTAACCTCAGGTATGTGGGAGGCTGGGGGCTGTCATTTAGCATAAAAGGAAATGCTCACATCTTTAGCCCCAGGTCTGAAGACAAAGCGCTGGTTTTGACACAGGTCCTGTATTACAGCCCCATCTCAAATGGACTAAATCCTGTCTAAATGTGGGAGGGTGGAGGAGAAATGTCTGATGACCTATTGGAGCCATTTGTGTCTTTGCTCTTGACTCTGACCCACTAGGTTTTGCTGCTGTAAGTTACGACTTCCAGCTGCAGTGGATTCACAAAGGGAGTGGGGACAGTGTCTTCACTGAACAATTAGCATTTAAAAATCAAGAAATCAGAAGGTAACTGATCTCTCTAAAGAAAGCAACAAATGCCCACGCAGGTACCTTGGATGAACTGACATGGAACCGATTCCTGGGCAAAAGCCATTTCCCATCTGCGGCTGAACATTTCTCCCGGCTGGCCTCCAGTCTGAAGTGGGCTGTAGTGAGTGTGTGCAAGAAAAGGAGACCTTCTAAACATGTGCAAAGATTCCCAAGACTACCAAGGAATTCACTCATCCCCTGCATGGCTTGGATTAGGAAGAAAGCTTCCTGAAAAGGCAGATTTGAACCTTCACACCCCTTTTTATTAGTTAAGCACTAAATCATTCCTTCTTCTCTGTCCTCTTGCCTTAAACAAGAGAACAGCACCATGAGTTTCTCTAGACCCTGCACAGAACTGGAACAGAAATCTCCTGGAGTCTTGGAGCAATGCCACTGGCAAACTACACCATGCTGATCTTGAAGTCCTACATATTTGGGAGCCAGGCCTCACTTCCTTTCAGACATTTCAGCATCTTACACCTTTGACTCGCCATGCTCAACTTTAGCTGAGAACTTAGCTCTCTGCTCAGGGATTCTGTGTCCTTCTCACTGATCGCGCCCACCCCCAGGGGAGGTTTGGCCATCCCGACCTTCTTGTTCTGGAGCTGATCTGGGGAGCCCTGGAGTTCCAGGGGGGTGTTTCAGGGGCTGCCGAATTAGGAAACTGGTTGTGGGGGACAACTCGGCTCCCTGAGAAGCTTCCTTCCTGCCCGCCGCTACTGCGGTGCGATGCAGCAGAGAAGCACATACGTGTGTGTGTGTGTGTGCGCGCGCGCTACGATGCACACTCTGTCCAGCAGTTCTGAGAGGCAGGGGTTTATGGGCAGAAAAAGTCAAGGAAAACTGCTGACCTAACTGTTTCGCTTGCTTATGGGCTCACTTGTTTTCTGTCTCTTCTGTCTCGTGACTGTTGGAGGGGGTGCCGGAACCCTACAGGCAGAAGAAAAACAGGTTCCCGTTGCTCCTTCTCTGGTACTGACAACTGATCAAACCATGAAGCTGCTGTCTTTGAAGTGTGGAAACTGCCCCAAGGCAGCCAGCCCAGCCCAGCGGAGAGGAGAGAGGCTCTTTGCCTGCTCAGGTGGGGCAGGAGCTATGGGTCCGGAGGAGGGATGAGCCGTGGCAATTCCGTGGCTCCTGCTGGGGGGAATCTGGGCTAACAGGATGTTTCATTGGAGCTTAATCCTAGGATTCGTTTCCAGCACCAGGAGATGTGACGTGCCTGTAAAGATGAAGGTGCCTCTGAGCATAACAGAGCGCCGTTGCTGCCTGGCCGGCCCACACAGCTCACGTTCGGGCACTTCTTCTGGCTCTCTTCTGAAATCATCCCCAACAGTTTTGAGGTGTGGCATACCAAGAGCCCCCTCAAGCACCTTTCCCAAACTTCTAGACAGAGAAGTTACAAGCTCTGGCCAGGAAGACCCAAAGTGGGACACGGGATTATGTCTGCTCATTTGCTCTGTGTACTCTGCACAAGCTCAAGGAAACTCTCATCTTTGATCATTGCTTTGCCCTGAGGCCAAGCACTGAAAAGCAACCTCAGTAAGCTTGAAGCTACAGGATGAGCCCCCACCCCACCCCTTTGCCCAAGACAGTTGGGTTTCCCAACTCTGGACTAGGCCGGAGGCACCAGCCAATGGCGGGGAAGCATCAGCCAGACCCAGCTGGTCACGGCAGCAATGGAACTGCTGGAAAATGCTGCGTCACCCGCATCACTCCTGCCTCCATGCGCGGTGGGGCTTCCCCTACTGCTGTCGTCACTCATGAGCCAACCTCCGGGTGCTCTGCACAATTTCCTCTGAATCCACACCTCTTGCTCTGAGGCTTCAGGGCACTGAGAGAGAGAGAGAGGGGCCCCCCACACACACCCTTCGTTCCAGAGGGAGACTCATTCATCCGAATGGGTTTTTCACATTAACAAGTTGAACGGCCATCAGTGCCGGGAGAGATCTGGATGACATCCTGAAATCAATTTCAGCTGAACAGCACCCATTGATCTCATGGACTGACCCCACGTAGTCTGCTTTGAGTCTCCGTGAGGAAGGCAGACTGCAAAAGTAGCAGTAAAACAAAAAAGAAATGGTCTACTTGATGTTTGCCAACACACAAGACAGAAAAGCCATCTTGAAACTGTTGCTCAGGGCCAAACTAGACAATTTGAAAACACCATGAGGTGGGCAGCATGCTGGGCTGAGGCGCTTTCTCCCCTGCCTCCCCCCATGCCTTTTCAAGTGCCAAAACAGCCCCCCCCCCCCAGCTTTGACACCTAAAAAGATTTGGTGAGGGGGAACCAAGAGTGCCTCAGCCCACCACACTGTGTCGTTCCGTCCTCCCCCCGCCCCGCACATTTTTAAATTGCCTCACTGGTCTTTAAACTGGAGGCTGGTTAGGGCCTAGCGTTGCCAGGTGCCCCCTGGCCATCAGCAGAGGGTGGGGTTGCCAGCTCCAGGCTGGGGAACTCCTGGAGATCTGTGGGTGGGGCCAGGGGAGGACTGGAACCTCAGTGGGGCATAATGCTGTATACAGTCTACCCTCCAAAGGATCCATTTACTTCAGGAGGAGAAGTGATCTCTGTAGGCTGGAGATGAGCTATCGCTACACATTACATTTCCCCTTGGCTCCGGCCAGGGTCCATGTGGAACTAGCAGCTTCCCTATTATGAACTTAACTAGGTGCATGGGACCCAATTCAGATCAGGGCCACAGCGTTCAAGAACAATCCACAGCCTTTCCCACTCACACCACTTTTCCTGAAGCCCCAGAGGGCCGCTGCTGGCCGTAATGGTGGCTTCACCAGTGCTGTGAGCTACACAAAGTTTTCCCCAACAGGTCGAACTGCACCCCACCCCCCGGCTGCCATTTGGGGGTTAGTAAATGGCACAGGAGGAAGGCATAAATAAGGCATCCGCTCTCCCCTCACGGTGTTCCCAAGCAAACAGGACCTGTGTGATTGGTTGCCAACCTCCAGGTGGCACCTAGAGATATCCCAGTATTACAATTGATTTCCAGATGACAAGATCAGTTCCCCTGGAGAACATGGCTGCTTTGGGGGTGGACATTATGGCATTATACTCCACGGAGGTCCCTCCCCTCCCCTCCCCAAACCCCACCCTCCCCAGGCTTCACCCCCCCAAATCTCCAGGTATTTCCCAACCCAGAGCTGGCAACCCTCCCTGTGCGCCTAGAACTGAGTTCCCCCGGGGGAATTAGCAAGCACATCTCTGAGTGCCAGCTCAGCCAAGGCAACTGTGCAGCGTGTGGTTGGACCCGCTCCACCACCTCAGGGAGGGCCAAATTTTAACAAGCAGCTTTCGTTCATTTCCAGCCAGACATCAGTTTGGACACCCACATGAATGGCTTCCCCACAGGTGGCAAAATTCCTCCACAGAAAGTAATTCTATCTGGAATTCTCATGAAACCTGACCAACCATGTGTTGGCTTTCCTTGGTTGCATTTACACAGCAAACAACATACCATCACCCCACAGGATTATTGACAGAGCTCCACTACTGCCCCCAGGCAAAGGTCTCTTTTGGGCCTCCCCAGGCCCCCAACCCCAGGCCAGGGCCATCCCTGCATGCTGCCTGCAGGCGGGATGCGTGCAAGAATACCCTCTGCTCTGTCCTTCTGGAGGCTGCAAGACGCACTTGACTTTGGAGCTGTACTTTAAAAAGGATTGCAGAGGGGTAGCCCTGATAGTGTGTGGCAGAAAAATAAAACCAAAGTCCAGCACACCTTAAAGACAAACCACCTTTATTTTAAGGTGAAATGGTTTGATCTTAGAAAGCAGAGAAACAGCAGGACGCAGCTTGTCTCCAAGCTTTTAAATGGTTGCGTTTGTGTCTGTTGTGCCTAAATTTTCACTTTAATCTCCTTTGAGTCTCCTGTGGGAAGAATGCATATTACAATTTACTAAAATAAATACATAAATAAAGGGTTAATTTTGGAGACTCAATGGCAAAAGTCTAACACAGGTCTGGGGAACTTTCCCACCAAAGAAGCCAAAGCATTTCTTCCTGGAAGCTTTCAAAACATCTGCTTTGCAAATTAATTGAAGACTGAGGTTTCTGGGAAGAAATTAACTTTGCCTCAAATGCCTCACTGTATAAGGAAAAGCTTAAGGCAGCAAAGACAAAAAGGCGGCCTGTGGGGAATTTGACAAGGAAACCTGAACTGATGGTAATTTGGGCCTCAGAAATTAATTTTGCCTTTTTTGTTCTTACCATCTCTAGTTTTCCTATCTAGTTAATTTCTTAATGTTCTGTGTTGTTTGAAAGACCTGATGCCTTCCCTTAAAGAACTCACTAGTTCAGTGATCTTAAGTGGTCATCTCTGACGCACAGGGAGGCTCTGCCTCTTGGGCTGAGCTCACAGCACTTGGGAATTATCCTTCCTAGGTGACTCTCTATGATGTCAGGGCAGGCTGCTGCCCTGTGGCTTCTTACTACAAGGAAGCTTCTTGGAAGGCGGAGCAGCCTCCAGGGAGACCAGGGTCTGGTTGCCAGGCGCACGAGCTGTTTGGGATTGTTCCAGGCAAGCACAGAACCATCTGCACACACCAGAAACTCCCCGATCTATGCCCAGGTTCCTCCCACCTCCTCAATGGGAATGCACAGCTGCACCCACAACGGATTGGGCCTGAAGGCTCAGCTGCAGCCAGCCTGGGAAGGGCACTGGAGGGGCCTGGGGATGAAGCTGCCTCTCTTCCCCACCCCACCCCACCCCACCCCCAACCTGGCCGTGTCCCTTTCTGATAACCGCGGTTATCTCTCTCGGCCTCCTCCTCCTGGCAGCGTAATCAGGCTCCACAGCTGCAGCGCTGACCTCAGAGGACACCCACACCGCCTTGGGCTGGACGGGGCTTGTGGCTGTAGCCCTGCAGGGAGCACACCGGGGGTGGGGGGAGGCAGAACGGCCTCTTCCCGGAGGGCTGCTGGGTCCCTTGCCAAGGCACCCTTTCCCATCAAAAGGACTTTCATCGTCCAGGCATCATACCCTTTGAAGTGGGCTTCCAAAAGGGCAAGTCAGATAAATGAAGGACAGCCAAAGGGGCTTACAGCATTCTCCTCTTCTCCATTTTAGCCTCACAACAACCCTGCAAGTTAGGCCAGGCTGAGGGTCCATGACTGGCCCAAGGTCACACAGCGCGCTTCGGTGGCAGAGTGGGGGCTTGAGCCGGGGTCTCCCAAAGCCTAGCTCAGATGTGTCAAACTCATTTGTTATGAGGCCCGGTCGAGCTGACAGAAATGTCACTTGGTCGGGCCAGGCCATGCGTGCCATAAAATGTAACACCAGTTATGGGAGATATAAACTCCATAAAGGACACAGGCAAACCCAATTAACAATATTATTTTTTACTCAAAATACATGCTTAAAACATTAACACAATATTTCCTTCAAGTATCTCCCTGATGCCCACTAGGGGATGGGCGTGAACCTAAAAAACTTGGTTCGGTTTGGGGTTCAGAGCGGCCTCCGAACCGAACCAAGCCCAAAGGCCCTCACCTGAACCGAGTTGGCCCGGTGAGTTCAGTTCCCCCTTTCACGGCGCCTGGGAGAAAGGGGGGGGGGGGATCACTCAGGATTAGACTGGCAGCCAGTCAGCCCATCCGTTTCACTTCCTCCTGCTTTGAAGAAGGGGAAGCGAAACAGGCGAGTTTAATGGCTGGCAGCCATTTCAGCCTACCAGCAGGGTGCAGCCATTTCAGCCTACCAGCCGCCCATCAGCTGTGAGGCTGAACTGCCTGGCAGCCATTTCACCAGTCCCTTTTGCTTCCCCCCCATGAAACCGATCGGTGAACTGCCTGGCAGCCATTTAAACATAAAAGCTCAGCGGTGGACCTTGTGCCACCCACCTGTTACAGTTGTTGTTGTTGCACAGTTGAGTCCAACTCTTCACAACCCCGTGGATCACATCACGCCAGGCCCTCCTGTCTTCCGTCGTGCCCTGGAGTTTGCTGAACTTCATGTTTGTTGCATCAATAACCATCTCATCCTTTGCCGTCCCCTTCTTCTTTGACCTTCAATCTTTCCCAGCATCAGGGTCTTCTCCAGGGAGTGCTCCCTTCTCATTTGGTGGCCAAAGTATTTGTGCTTCAGCTTCAGGATCTGGCCTTCCAGGGAACAGTCAGGGTTGATTTCTTTTAGGATTGACTGTTTTCATCTCCTTGCAGTCCAAGGGACTCTCAAGAGTCTTCTCCAGCCCCATAACTCAAACACACGTATTCTTTGGCACTTGGCCTTCTGTATGGTCCAACTCTCGCAGCCATACATTACTACTAGGAACACCATCACTTTGACCATATGGACTTTTGTTGGCTGTTCGGTTTAAATGGCCCCAAACGACGGAACCAGACAAAAGTCTAGCAAATGTTCAGGGAAGGCACCTTCCAGAGCATTGGTTCAAGAGCTTTGAACTGGCCCAAGTTTACAGCAAATTTTGGGTCATGAGTCAGTTTGTGCCTATCCCTAATGCCCACCCTCCCACTTCCACCGCCCATTACTCATTAGCACAGGCACAGTATACAAGGTCATAATGCACAGCCTCTGCCATCTGGCAATAACAGTAATGACCAGCTGCTTGCGGGCCAGATGAGAGCCCTGGACAGGCCCACAGGCCAAATGTTTGACACCCCTGCACTACACCATTCTGACTTTCTGTGCAGGAAGAAAGAAGAAGAAGAAGAAGAGATTGGATTTATACCCCGCCCTCCACTCCCCAAGGGAGTCTCAGAGCGGCTTACAAACTCCTTTTCCCTTCCCCTCCCCACAACAGACACCCTGTGAGGTAGGTGGGGCTGAGAGAGCTCTTTCCCAAGCTGTCCTTGAGAGAACAGCTGGTACAGAGCTATGGCTTGCCCAAGGTCATCCAGCCAGGTGCAAGTGGAGGAGTGGGGAATCAAACCCAGTTCTCCCAGATTAGAGTCCGCGCACTTAACCACTACACCAAAGAGGCTTAAATAGACTGCTGATAACTGTCACCTGCCACACAATCATATAGACCCATACCTTCTTCGAGTGCTGTAACACTGACAAACATCTTTGCTTCTGGAGGGGGAGTGAAAAGTTTGGCTGCTGCTGCCAGAGGGGAACCTGGCAGGCTGCTGAAATGTGTCAAGGGCATCTGAAGAAGGGAGCGATGACTCACGGAAGCTCCCACCCAGCCAAATATTGTGTCAGTCTTTAAGGTGCTGCTGGGCTCTTGCTCATTTCTAAGGGAATCAAAGGTATGGAAGAAGCAAAGAGGTGGGTGGATGGGTGGGCACGGGGGTGGTCTAAGGCTAATTTTTCATGTTGAGCAGAACAAACTACTAATCTTTGGCTGTCGTCTCTAATGGGGATTCAGTAGAAGTCTGTCATTCCCAAGGGATATAATAAACCACACTTAAACCTAATAGGAGCAGTTAGGGTTTTTTTTCCTTTTGCAAAACATTGGAAACTGCAAACTTCCCATACAAAACAAGGATGGTTTTACAAATTGGGGAGGGGGGTTAATTTTGGTGAAATTAACTATGCCCTGACCTGGGTGGCCCAAGCTAGACTGCTCTTGTCAGATCTGGAAGGTAAGCAGGGTTGACCTTGGTTAATATTTGGCTGGGAGATTACTAAGGAAGTCCAGGGTTGCCATGCAGGGACAGGTAATGAAAAACCACCTCTGCACGTCTCTTGCACTGAAAACCCTGTAGGGTTGCCATGAGTCAGCTGTGATTTGACAGCAAAAACCAAAGACAAAACCCCCTGTATCAGATGCTAAAATGGTGGGCAAGGTCGTGCCCACACTAAGACAAAACAAGTCAGTTTCTGTCGCTCAGAAGAATCTCACTTGGCTGAATTTGAGATGAAATTTTGCTTGTGGAGCCTGCTGGAATATTTACTGTTATGCTTAGTCATACTTATGAGAATTACTGATACTATAGTAGATCCGGGTGGGTAGTAGTGGTGTTGGTCTGAAGCAACAGAACAAAATTCGAGTCCAGTGGCACCTTTCAGACCAACAAAGTTTTATTCAAGGTTTAAGCTTTTGTGTGCACGCACTTCAGATACAATGAAATAGATGTTACCAGCCCATATATACAGGTAGAGGGTGAGCAGCAAATTAGCATCCAGCATAACAAATCCTGTTTAACAGATGCAAAGACCAAACTGAAGGAACGAGTTAGTTTATATGGCCACCAATTGTTTGGGGTTAATTCCCAGGGGGAAACAGTGAAGAAAATAAATATATCAAAATTGGTTTCTTATTTCATTCAGCCCTTACATTTATATTCTCATCAAGAAGGGCTGTATCTCCTCTTTATTTTTATTTTGTATTTGGAATAGTAGATTGGAATGGTGATTGTAATGTAATGAATAGTAGAATGTAATGCAATTTGAAATGGTAGATTGGATGTATTTCTCTAGTCTGAGGACAGAGGAGACATAACACTGCACAACCAATCACACACACACACCCTTAAAGAAAAGGATGCTCCATGCTTGAGAGGAGATGGATGGAACGTAATGGTAGGGACTCAGTTAATTACTCTCAGCATCTCACAATTAAAGAAGGGTACATTTGCATACCAATCTGCAATTTTGATATATTTATTTCCTTCACTGTCATCTCCCCCCCCCCACCCCAAATTATACCCAAACAAATGGTGACTATATAAAAAAGCTTATTATTTCAGTTTGGTCCTTGAATCTGTTAAACATCTTCATTATGCTGTATGCTAATTTGCTGCCCACCCTCTACCTATGTATATGGACTGGTAACTTCCATTTCAATGTATCTGAAGAAGTGTGCATGCACACGAAAGCTTATACCCTGAATAAAACTTTGTTCATCTTAAAGGTGCCACCAGGCTTGAATTTTGTTCTATTAATGTTTTCTATTTACCACATTGGACTTGATAAGCACCAGGTGCCTGCTGATGATTGAAAATGGGAGGAGGAGCCCCGTTCAGGTGAGACAGCTGCAGTTTTTGGGAAAGGAAGGGGACTCCGTGGGTGCCTGGCCTGAGGAGGAACAGAGGGAGGTGGCTGCATCTGGCGCTGGCCTGCAGCTCCTTCCTTATCTCATCCCCATCAGCCATTTCCTCCCAAGTCACGCTGCTGTTTAATTAAGAGCAAGGGCAGAGGGCGGGAGGGAGGGGTGATGCTGGTAGGAATGTGAGGCCGGGAGGCAGGGCGATGGAAAGGCACGGAGGAGGCACCTGGAGTGCAGGTTAAAGATTGCCCAAGGTCGCTGGGACAGGGAGGAGAGACCCGTTGCTTGAGTGGAAGGCCAAGGAGGCACACCCCACAAAGCTTTACCCTGGAGGGAGCAGCAGCAGAGCTCACAGGGACCCCCTTTCAGGGCCGGGACTTGCTCGTGTGCAACCTTACACAGGGAAGAGGGTGCTTCAGAGCATGTCCTCAAGCACTGGTCTTTAGTGAATGGAAATTTACACTCACGTAGCAAATCACATTTGAGCTTAGGAAACAATGGTATGCAAATGTCTTCTGTAAATACAATACGTGTTTCCAGTGGTTTCAATTACTGGGTACTCTGCAACCGACCCCCTGAAATGGGAGGTTTAATGTAATTTTTAGCACAAAATGGTTTGCAGTGTACGTGCCCCAAGTTTTTAAGTGTCAGGGAAAATACCGATGAGAAAATGGTAAGTTGTGTTTGAGGACAGTGGGCAAGGCTGTAGGATTGCCAACATCCAGGTGGCAGCTGGAGATCTCCTGGGATTTCAACTGAGCTGCAGCCAATGGAGATTTCAACTGGAGAAAAGGACCGCTTAGGAAGGTGGAGTGTGTGGCATTATACCCCACCTTGCCCTCCTCAGGCTCCACCCCCCATATCTCCAGATATTTCCCAACCCAGAGCTGGCAACCCTCGACCCACCAGCCCTTTGGGGACAAAACCTGATCTGGTGCCTGGCTTGAAATGCTGAAAACTGAGACACACCCCCCCCCCAAGGAACAGGCTGCACACTGGGAGCCGCCTGTCCGTCCACTGCATGCCCTGGCTGGCCCCTGGAGGGATCTGCAGACATTCTCCGGTTATCAGCCAGAGAATGGTGGCACTGGTGAACAACAAACCCAGGCTGGAACCACCCCCAGCAAGCAGCACACAAGGACTCGGGAGACAGACCAGGCTGTGTGGCCCCATGCCGGGGGGGGGGGGGGGGGATGGGACTGTGAAGGAAGGGGAGAGCTGAAGCTTTTCATGGCCTGGAAGTCAATATCATCTGCTGCAGATCAAGCTGAGATTCAAAGAACAGCACGGAGGGGGGCAGACGAAAAGTGGGCACCTCTCCAAAGGCCTAAGGGAAAGCGGGGGGAGGCTAGGGAAGGGCCCAGTTGAGGCAACCAGTGGGAGTGTGAGAAAGCTCCAGGCAGGCCTCAAAACTAGGGGACCCCGAGCCAAAGAGCTCAGAGAGGCTGTGTGACCAAAAAGGCATTGCAAGGAATGCAGAATGTCACCATGATCTCAACCAGCCCTGGCGAGTAATACGGCCTGCAAAGAGTGGCAGGGAGACCAACTGGGTGGGAGACAGAGAGTGGAGACGGCACACGGCTGTTAGGTAGCTCGCACCTTACCAGGCTGGCACCTGGGAGAACAATTTGGGTGGAGACGGTGCGCTCGGACTTCTCAAAGGGGGGGGGGGGGGATGTGCTGCAGAAGTGGTTTGCCACAAGGAGTGCACCAGCTCCCCCTGCTGGTCACAGAGCAACCATTCCAACAAACTACAACGCTCAGTCACTTCTGACCTACAACTTCAAATTGGCTTGAAATCAGTTTAATTGCTACATATGGTTCCCCTACAACAAAGCAAAACAACAAACAAAACATCCTTGGAAATGGTAGTCTAGATTCTCAGCGGCCTGCAGCTTACAAGCTGACTTTGAACTATGAATGTTAAGCTTTAAGGCTGCTTTAAAAGTGCAGTACATGTGTGTCTGTTACAGCCCTCCCCAAGTCAGAAGTCAGTTGAACATTCCCCCCACCCCACCCCTCCAGACAAACCTGGTGGAGCTTCCCTCTTGTACTGGCCATGACAGCAGGCAAATGGCACTGGAGGGACGGCCAGGATTCCCCCATGGCTCTGGTCTAGATCCACTTAGGCTCTGCCGCGCAGTGCAACGGAACTACAGGTGTCCCTCAGCATTTCATGGCCTCACTGTTTACAAATGTGGTATCCTCGTGCCTATCTATGCAAAGAGGAGGGAAGCATCACTGGCTGGTGTCCCAAAGAGGCTCCGAGGACTGCGCAGCTCGAGGAACTGGAATCAACCCAGGAGAAGCGCTGCAGCCAGTGCCAGGTTTTGGGAGACCTTGGGCAGGCAGTGCCCAGGGGGCCTCCTCTGCCCACCCCCAGGCCCCGCCTCCCCCAACCTGCTCCTCCGACTGGGAATCCTTTCTCTTCTCACGGCCCTGAGGCACACAGCTGCCGCGGCCACCAGGACCCTGGCAGGCACTTCCCTTCAACGCTGGGAAGCTGGAAGGATGGAGTTTGCATGCAAATGGGCACAGAAAGGCATATGGATAACTGACAGGGGAGGTGGGGTGTGGTCTGTGACACTGGGCCCTCCCAGAAGCCTCAGGGAATGCGGACTCAGGCCCTGAAGCCTTATCTGGCGAACAAAGCACAGGCCAATCAGGGCCGCAGTCCTCCTGCCAGATGTGAAGGGACCCCGAAGCAGAGCCTTGGCTGTCTACTACCTTCCCATTTAGACTGACTGTTAGCACTAACTCCAGGGCAGCAACTGGGAACACCGTGGGAGTGGGAGTTGTATTTACAGCACCGCATTCTGAGGTCCAGCCGGCTGCCTCCCGACAGTACCCGTAGGAATGCAGAAGGCAATAGCTTTGTCACGGGCGTTCTCGGCGGTCGACCCAGTCCTCTGGCATGGCCTCATCTGAATCACTGGCTACACTGAGAAAACAGCTCCCACTCAGAGGGCCCTGGGCTGTTGCTTGGTGTTCAATCTGGGCGCAGGTTTTACCTTACTGAGGGACTTTCAAGTTTTTGTGTCCGTGCGACTTGCTCCAGCGTTCCCCCTAAGTGAGTTAGGGTGAACTAGCTCACAGGTTTCTAGCCTCCAGCTCACACATTTTTGTCTTTGCTCAGGAAAGATCTGGCTCCAGAGCAAACTAACTTATGCAGTAGCCAAATTGCTCGCTCACTACTTTAATGCCAGTAGCTCACCGAGTTCGAATTTTTGCTCACAAGGAGACTCCACAGCTTGGAGGGCACATTGCACTGCACTGTCAGTCGCTTGGAGCCCAAGGAGATAATCAGGAAGGACACACTAAGCCTGCCTGGGGCAAAGTGAACCATAAGCACAACCCATTTCCCTTCTCCTGCTGAAACCGAAACACTGTGAGCTTCATGGGAAGGAAGTAAAGAGAACTCCACCTACTTGGAATGGAACAGCCCTCTCCAAAGGGGTGGCCAGGACCCTTGAGAAGCTCAAGACAGGCAGCCGCGTTAGTCTGTCTCCAGCAGCAGAAAAGCGCAAGAGTCCCGGAGCAACTCAAAGACTAACAAAATATGTGTCAGAGTAGGAACTTTTGTGAGTCACTGCTTACTCAGGCCCGTAGCTATCACGTGGCCCACCCACCCACCCCCCGGCGGTTTTTACAGGCCTCTCCCTCCCCCCTGCCCTCAGCCCAGCAGCCGGTGACTCCGCGCCACCTCCTGCTGCCCTGGCCGTCCTTGCTGCTGCCGGGAGGTCAGAGGGGAGGAGGGCCGCTGAGCAGGGACACCTGCCGCCCACAGGCGCCTCCGTCCTGGGTGCCTCCCACCTCCCTCCCTGCCATGGCCAGCTGGGCTCCCACGAGGAGGAGGAGGCACCCTGCTCTCTCCCCCTGCCCAGCCTCTGCTGCTGAAGACCAGCCGGGGGGCGGGGGGCTACTCTCCTTGCCGCTTCGGGGACAGGTCGCGCAGGGCAGGCTTGGTACTGGCCTTTCTCTCCCTCCCCCCCGCCCTCCCGAGGCTGGCAGTGGGTAATGGGGATGGGAGGGGAGGGGAGGCAGCAGCTTCTGTAGAGGCTGCCCAGCGTACCGGCAGTCTCTCGCCATGCTGCAGAGGGGGCCTTCCAGGACTTGTAGGCTACAGCCAAGTGGAATCCTCGTCCCTGGATTTCTCTGCAGCACCACAGCCCCCCTCAGCAAAACACTGGCCCCCGAGCAAAAAGTTGTTAGCTATGGGGCTGTGCTCACATCTTCAGATGCGACTTCAAGATATGGCTACAGATACAGCTGCTTGAGAAGCTGTAGACAATGATCCAAATAGCAACTGCAGTTTGTAGCACCACTGATCAGCCTCAGCCCTTCTTTGGAAAGCAAGGTGGGCTCACAGCAATACAGGCTGCTGACACCTCCAGGCTAGACTACTGTTAACACGATACATGCAGGACTGTCCTTGTAAACAGTTCTGAAATTTCAAGTGTTAACTACACCTCTCACTTCTGCTAGATGGACTGTCTGCTCCTTTCTGCACGATCCAAGGAGGGTTATCTGACTTTTAACTTTGTTTCCAGAACTCTTTCCTTGCCTTTTTTAGCACCAGCAGAAAAGATGCCTACCAAATCAAGTTGACTGTGATCTTACCTCCCTGCAACACCACTGGCTTGGTTTTTCTTTTTTTAAAAAAAAGCTTTGGTCATTTCTGGTGGGTGCAAAAAACATGCCTCCTCTAGCCCCAGGGCTCCCATCTTGCTCTGGTCTGGCTCCCCCTCCCCTGGATGTGGAAAGGCCCTCTCTGCTGTCCTCGCAAGCAAGAACCCTGAGACTCCGGGCAGCTGCTGCCAGTCAGAGCAGACAACACTGCCCTCGACAGACCGACTCCGCTTAGGCCAGCGTCATGTGTCTGTGCAAGAACGGTGACCGACAACCCGGGGGAGATGCAGAATCAGGCACACAAGAGTGTTCTGCAAAGAACAGTGTGGTTTAATTGTACCCCCCATGCCCACCACCTCTTCTGGCGGGGTGTGGTGAACCTGACGGCCTCCTGCCCCATGGTGTTTTGATCCTAAGTCAGCAGGATCTGGGGCGTGCCCAGCACCGGGAAGCCCAAGGGCCCCCACGTCTGCTTCCCCTCCACCAGGACCGGCAGACACTCTGGTCCTCAGAGCTGTATTCAGCGTGCCTTGAACGGAACAGTTTCTTGAAGGGGCAGAAGCAGCAGAGGAGAAAAACAAAGAGAAAGTCAGCCACTGAAGAGGTGGAGGACGCTGGGCCAGCCGGACAACACTTGTGATGTTCCAGCCTTTGACGCAAGGAAACTGAAGCCCCCAGAGGCCCCTTCAGCCACAGAAGACAGATAGGGCACCCATCAGAGTCAAAGGCGAAGGCAGGACCATGGCTAAAAGAACTTGACACCTCGCCCATCGTCCAGCGTGATGATCTCGGCCTTGTGTTCCTGCTGCAGAGTTTGCAGGGCGCGGAGGAGCAGGGATTCTTCCAACCCGTGGAACTCTGGGAAGAGGACAAGGCAGCCGGTCAAGAGAAATGGCCAAAGAGTAACTCTCCAGGATGACAACTGCACGGGGACAGCAGACCACATGGGAGGCAAGCCACACGCCTGGCGGTGCGAGGAGGAGGCTGTGCTGCCACTCAGGCGCAGCAGGGGATAAAGACACATTCTAAAATCCTGCAGTCACCTCGACTTGGGCACACACTGAGTATGATACAGGAGGTACAATTCTACGCCCCGAGAACCTCAGCCTCTGGCCTGCAAGTATGTGGGCAGGGAACAAGGAGCCCAGAAAGGTTTCAGGAGGCCAAAGGATGACACATTAATACAAGTATGAATCTGCACAGTTGAAAAAGGCCAGAGCAGTCACGGTCTCTTAGCACAGCTTCTGGGCTGCGCCAGCACAGAGTGTCTGATTGTGTGCCCATGCAGACTGCTCGCCTGTCATTCTTTGCCATCACAACAGCACTACCGGAAAGGAAGTCGGTTCCAATCCAACTCTGCTCTACAGGGCAGGGGGGCTCAGCAAGGCTCCTCTTTGCCCTACCAAGGGACAGGTCTGGCTCAACGGAGCTGCCAGCTCTTCCACTCTGAGAGGGAACAATCTGATCTCCTGATTTCCCCTTGATATTGGTCTTCACTGTGGTTTCCTCAATCACACCTCTGTAATTAAAGCCATCCAAGAGCAAGGGAGGTCAAAGAAAAGCCACACTCAACACTAGAAAAGAGTAAGAAGAAGAGAAGAGATTGGATTTATACCCCGCCCTTCACTCACTTGTAGTCTCAGAGCGGCTTACAAACTCCTTTCCCTTCCCCTCCCCACAACAGGCACCCTGTGAGGTAGGTGGGGCTGAGAGAGCTCTGACAGAAACTGCTCTTTTTCAAGAACAGCTGTGCCAGGACGATGGCTTGCCCAAGGTCATCCAGCAGGGGCAAGTGGAGGAGTGGGGAATCAAACCCGGTTCTCCCAGATTAGTGTCCACGCACTTAACCACTACACCAAACTGGCTCTCCAGTAAGAGTCCAGTAGCACCTTACAGACTAACAAAAGTTGTTACTCAACACTGTACATTGCCCTTTGGAGAAGACAAGGAACCTACGTCTCAGCCGCAGGAGACAAGAGGAAGGGCAAAGCTCCAATTTGTGCAAAAAAAAAAAAGGGGGGGGGAATGATTTACTCTGGGAGGTCTCTAATCAGTTAAAAAGTCCAACACATTTCCAGAGCCATCAGGGGTTGTCTGCCAAATAGACCTCCCTCAGGAACAGTAAGCCTAGAAAGCCATTTTTGGATTTTGAAAGCCTATTAAGAAAAATGCATCATTAACTCTCTCTCTCAGATAAGGGGGAGAAGACAGCTAAAATGAGAGGCCTGCTGTCAGCTTTAATTCCAGTGTGCAAACTTTGTGCTCTTTGAAGTATGTACAAAATGTCTTCCTTCCCTTCATCTTCTGCACCATCTACTGTGCTCTGCCAAGCCACTTCTCTTTTGCTACCATCCCCTTCTCACAAACACAAAAGACCCGTCTAGTCCATCGTTCTTTCCCCCAGCAGTGTCCAGCCAGAGGCATTTGGGAAACTCCTATGTCAGGCTTGAGGCAGAAACCCAGAAGACCCTGGTTCATCCCCAGGACTGCACATGCTGCTTCTAAAGATGGAGGTTCCACTAAGCAAGTGGGGCTAATGGCCACCGATAAACTGCCCCCCCAACAGCTGCACAGATGGCTATCGTGCTTCCCCTCAACCAGAGGCATGTTTTTAAACCAAAAAGTCCCAGCCAACACTGTTGACCAAGGCTGCCACGGGAAAACGAGGTGGTGGGGAGAAGCACTTTGTTCACAGTCCCACTCCAAGACGGAGGCCTGGCAATTGAGGGGGTCCTGGAGGTGACCTTCTCGTGGGAGGGCCTCAGGCCATCTCCCCCCAGCCAGGCACAGGCTGAGCACAGCCCTGCCTCCCCTCCAGATTCCCACACGTGGTTCAGTTCAGGCTCTGGAGATAACTCCGGGTACAGTTTGAATTCTAGCTCTAAGGCCGCAGGGCTCTCCTGCAAAGCAGCAGAAGATGTGTTGGGAAGAAAGACGATTCAAACAAGCCTGGATTGAGAAGTTGCTTTCTTGAATTTGAAAGGCAGAAGAAGCAACAGGAAATCTTAAGAAATGTTTGAACCGAAAACTTTGCTGCTGTCACTTTACTCAGTTACTTGTTGAGCCTCATTTAAGAATTTAAACATATATAAGTACTGAACAACATGGACTGAAGAGTTTAGAATGAAGCTGTTTACAGGTGTCAAAATGAGCACAGCAACTTGCTGAAGAAAAGCAGGGCCATCCCTTTTCTCGGACTGCCCAAGATCCTCTAGGCCACTGCCTCGGTGTCCAATAAAGTTACTAGATGAACCATACGAAGTTACAAGCTAACAAGCATACTGGAAAATTGATATCACTGATAAGGCTCTAGAACAGGGGCCCTCGACATTTCCCAGCCTGGAGCAGCTCTGCAATTCTGACACAGGAGGTGAGCACGGGCACAAAATGATGCCCACAGGAGGCAGAACCAACCACAACACATAAGATTATGCATAACTCTTATAAAGACTCTTCAATATTTCAGACAGAAGCTCTGTTTACTAGAATGCCTTTTAAAGATCAGCATATATTTTTTTGAAAAAATTGGCATACGCACAGGATACCTTCAGTCAACGCAGTGAAGATCCTTGTGTTGTGGTGGCACCTGCTGCCGAAACAACTTTTAAAAAATCAACACAGCCAATTACATTTGCAATGGCCAATAGGAAGCTCTGCTGGGCAAAAGCCCCATGTGGCCCCCCACTTTCTAAAATCACGGGAGGGGGGGGCACCAGGAAAGGTGTCAGTGGGCACCGAGAGACACACAGGCACCATGTTTGGGAGCCCTGCTCTAGAACAATCCCCCACAATAGTAACTTTCATTATGAGTCTATTTCAATTATATAATCCTATTTTCTTTTTATCTATGTTATATTTATGTAGTTTTATTCCTTTAAAAAAATTAAATTGATTCTCTTAACAAAAAAACCCTCAATAAATCTTGCAACCTGTAACATATGAGGATAGCAAGAACATTTCTGTAAGCAAAGTCAGACAGGACCAGCTGGAAAAGAGGACACCCAGCAAACGAAAACTCTCCATGCGGTACTACCTTCATTCTCCGTGTCGTCACCACTGGACAACTCGTAGAGCGTGAAAACGGAGTTGGTCAGCCCATTCTTTGAGACCTGGTAACAGCAGAGCAAAGGAGAGAAAGGAAATGTAAGGCTCTTCTTGGAGCTGGTTTTTTTTTTAAATGCAGAAAGCACAGAGCCTTTCCTCAGCACAGACCTCCCCACCTCCCCTTAAGGAAATTTTTGTCATAAAGTAAAAAAAGTCAGCAAGACTCCATGGGAGCAGCCTGTTTGACCGTTATGCCCCGGCCTCGGGGAGCTGCAGGACTGCACCACCCTGCCAAGGCACCTGGCGGCCACCTGGCCCCACAAACATCCATCTCCTCTGAGAAAGAAGATCCGTTGCCCTGTCCTGAAGACTGGCGAGGACCGGGCGACTGGCCCCAGGACACCCAGCAAGCGGCCGTGGCAGAGTGGGGGCCTGAACCCAGGTCTCCCAGAATCTCCTCTGACACTCCCGCCACCACATCTGTACACAGCCCTAGCTCTGCACTTACCCACTGGTAGATGAGCTTGCTCCATTCTTCCAGCCGTCGCCACAAGACCAAGAAACTGGATTTATTCTTGTCCAGCCACTCAAGATTCCCTGCAATTCAGCACAAACTGCATTGGGCAGCAGAATTGTGGAGACGCGCGTAACGCTCACAGTGATCCCGGAAAAGCTGTCGGTCTGCCCTCAGCCTTCCATTTCCCCCAACTGTACTGCTCAACTTCCCACTATTTGCTGCGCAGCCGCATTTTGACCCGCATCTCCCCCCTCCCCCGATTTCCCCTGCGTCTTCTTGATCCTTATTTTTAGGACCAAAAAGACACGGGGGAGATCGGGGGGAAATGCGGGTCAAAATGCAGCCGCGCAGCAAATAGTGGGAAGTTGAGCAGTACAATCGGGGGGGGGGGGAGTACTGAGGGCAGAACAACTGCTTTTGCGGAATCAGTCACACTAAATGCTTCTCAGCAGCCTGGCTTGCTTCTTAGAAAATCTGCATGCGGACACACACGTGCACACACCTTGTGATTCTAATCACACTTACCTGGAAGGAAATCCCACTGAAAGCCAAGAGAGAATGACTTCTAAACAAACCTGTTCAGGATTAGGCAGCCTATCGCTCTCCAGGAAGGGTGATTTTTCTGACAGTTATGTGGGTTACTGGTGTGTCCGCTGCACTAAAGAGCAGATTTTCAAACAAAAATGGAGGGAAACAAATTGTACCAGAAAAACTCGCTTGTTGACTATCTTTCATATCAGAAATCTCCTTTTAGTCGAGAAAGCAAAAATACTTTGTGCTGATAGAATACTTCTAGACAAGTGGACCGCACCCTTGAGTGTAACATTTGGTAAACATGGTTCTGTCAGCTCACGACTGGAGCAGAATGAGCCCTGCACTGCTGCCCTTCCATCTCCTCCTCTGCACTGTGATTTAGACTCCCAGGACATGACAGGAGACCTTCACACAGCCACACCCCACCTTGCTGCCATTTCAAAGTCATGCCATCCTTTCCTGCATGAGCAGTAGCAACTGGTTGCTTTCTTTAATCCCACTGATGATAAACAGAAACCAGAAAAGGCACCTGCTATCTGATAAGAGACGCTAACAATCCCAAGGAAGAACTCGTCTGAATGGTGGACCCCAAGATGTTCTTCCGCCAGCACAAACCATAACTCACCTTTTTTCCTGAGCTCCTCTAGCACAACAAGGATGGATTCCAAAGGCAGTTTTCCTATTTCACAGTTAAGGGAACAGCTACTGGACACAGAACAATGAATAAAGACTACAGAGAAGCATAGAAATTAAAACAAAGTGGGGTTAACTGTTCAGCATTTGCGGCTTCTAGTCTCAGCATTCAGGGCTTCAGTGCAGCATTCTAACCCCTCCCGCCAAAGATGGGGACTTCTCATCCCTGATGCAGCAGACCCTGAAAGCAGACCCTAGCAAACCTATCATGCTGGCTCAGTTCAGAAAAAAGAACTGTCCACCTGGAAGGGGCAAGAAGGAACCCCCTGTTCAAGCTGCCACCACCTGAAAGACAGGACCAGGACCGTCTTCTAGGCTTTGCACCCTGTTGCTGGCCCTCCAGAGTAACTGCTTGGCCACTGTGCCCTGGCTAGCCTGATCTCGTAAATCTTGGAAGCATCAGCAGGGTTGTCCCTGGTTGGTACCTGGATGGGAGACCACCAAGAAAGCCCACGGCTGCAATCAATGGCAAGCCACCTGTCATGATCCTAGGCCTACAGTAGTGTGGCCCAGAGGCTTTAGGGAGGTCTAGTGGTTTGCCTAAGAGCCTGCAACTGGCTAAGAGGAGATTTGGAGGGGAAACTTACACCGGCAGAGGAGTAGGGGGTGTTGCTGGGGGACAAGGGATAAAAGGCCTTGCGCCAAAGTGGGAGGGGGTTCTCTCCCAGGGAGCAGAGTTGGTGTGAGGCTGCTGCAGAAGGAGGAGGGGTCTCTCATCCAAAAGGGGGGGGGGGGAGTCAGCTGGAGGCCAAAGACCTAGAAAAGGCTAGGGATGGTGTAGTCAGATGCATTATTGAGGTTTCTTAATTTGCTGGTTTACCTGCCTTTACGGTGCTCTTTTTCCCTACATGTTACTGAAATACAGTTGTTGTTAAATCTCTTTAATGCAAATAGTTTGTTACTCTGCCTGGGTCCCCGTGCCTCATTTGGTCACGTGCAAAGGGAAACCTGTGGCTATAGTATTGTGAAAAGGGGCAGGGCGGGTTCTCTGGGTCGCCGTAAGTCAGATACAACTTGACAGCATTTTCCACCCCCACCCCACCGGACTGCATGAAACAGGATGCTGGAGTAGATGGACCGCTGGTCTCATCCAGTGGGCTCTGTTTAGGTTCTTATGATGACCATGCATGGCTCTCTCAGAACCTCCAAGTTTATCCTGTATGCTGAGAGAAGTTTCTTTGCACAGCAAGTAGGTATGCCCTACTCAGGCAACCATCAGGGCCCATCCTGCAAGGGAGAGAAACTCAGTGTGATTCTTCAGTGAACCCATAATGAAAAGTCTCCTTCCTCCCAAAAGCCGTAAATGAAATGAAACCCACAATCAACACAGAACAAAGCCAAATAATTTGTGTGTGAGTGCGCGCGTGTGCGTACCACTGCGAGGGCGGGGGGAGATTCATCTAGTGAGCAAACTTCAGATTTTTACATTATACTTTTTATTGAACCATCTAGTTTGGTACAACAGGGTAGGAAGTTCAAGAGCTGCCCTGTGCTCTGGACCCTGTCTGCACACTAGCAGGCAGTCACCAGACTTAAAAGGGCAATCAGCCTTCTGGAGGCAGCCTTCTACAGCACATTTTGATAAGTCTCCCCTCTCCCGCACCGCCCAATTTGGGGGGAAAGACTGGGCTTCTGGATACAGCTCAAAAGGAATGCTTGGACTGTTGTGGGTGAAGACTGGGGCAGAACCACTGATCCAGAAAAAGTAGGAGTTGTAAAAGACAGGTCTGTCCTGTGCCTTACAGCTTCTTCCCACCCTGTACTTGTGCAGCAGGGACCAAGACTGGGGTACTCACAGGTGAGAACACTTGCTCTGGGTCTCGCTCCCAGCAAGAACCACCTTCCCTGACAGCAGCCAATTCTCTGCCCCGAAGGAATCCCTGGAAGTCTTATCAGTACACCCAGGAGGTTTCAGGCAAGTCCCCACTAAGGAAGGATACGCTGCAATTTCCTGTTGTTGAACAGGGGGCTCTCCTGGGCCTCTGTGACAGTCATGGTGTACAGCTTGTTGAGGCGGCAGTAGGAGAGCACCAAAGAACACCATGCGGTCAGCTGCTTCTGCCTCGTGTCCACATTGGGCTGCAACCTGAACACAATCACAGGGAAAGACAAAGCTCAGCAGATGGACCACTTCCCACCTCACCCCCGATACTAATTGTACCACATCAGGTGCCAATCTGGAATCAACTGAGAGATTTATGTGCTTTGCAACATGTTTTATGAATGTGAGCCCTCCTGAGCCTGCTTTGCGGGAAGGGCAGGATATAAGTGGAACAATAAACAAACAAACAAACAAACAAACAAATAAGAGAAAGTCAGGGTAACCCTGCCTTGAGCAACCATGTTAAAGAGCTATTGATAACTCATATTTAGTGATGGCCAACATGAGACAGAACACAAGAGGACCCTCAAAAGATTATCCAGCTTCTTCCCTGACATCTTACAGATAACGTCCACCTAAACTCATGTAATGTTCTTTTAAATTTCCACAATTTCCTAGCAAATCAAATAATCCCCCTTTGGGGGAGGGCAGTCTATAAGTCAAATATATAAATAAATTACATCTCTCCATCTTATGCTCTGCAAACTTAAAAAGTAGAAATTATAGAATTCTGTGAGTGGGCTAAAGTGAGTGGGCAAGGAAGGGACTCTGCTTCTGGGGAAGCCACCACATGCACTGACTGCAGGCCACAGAAAGTGGAAGACAGAGCGGGGAAGGACAAAGAGCAGGCTGTACTGACAGCAGTGACAGGATGATGGCTGGGAAGAGGCACCCACACAGCTGAATGCCCCCCCCCCAGAACAGCCCTTGGAAAAGGTGAGGCCAACAGGGGCAGCAAGGGAATTAGTCCAGCGACGTCACAGACCCAAGGAGAGAGGAGTGGGGGAGAAGCTGTGTTGGAAAGGTTATTGGCTGGAATGCTACAGACACCAAGGAGCAAGGCAGGGAGGTTGTTGGAGACAAAGCAGAAAAGCCAAGCACTGCCTTCAGATGGGAAGGTGACTGGTATGGCACAGGAACCCGGTAATGCAAGGAACGACAGCAAAGAAATATCAACACTGGAGAAGTGGGGAGGAGCCCAAACTGGGATGGGCAGATATGGCATGAAAAAAGCTTCTGTGGCTGTCAATGGAGTTTGTGGGAGGAGAAAAGGCTGCTTAGCAAGCATCAAAGAGCAACCTCTACTTTTAAGTTCATCACTGTTCAATCTTTTGCCACATTCAGACCTAGCTGTTCACCCCGACCTGCTCCTTCCTTCGTCTGTGTGTGCTCTTGGGCTTCTGAAGGCACCTGGAAGACCAGGCTAACTTTGCTAACCACCAAGTGACACTATTATACCACCCTGACCCACACCTATTTTAATAGTTCCTGGTGTTCTACTGAAGCAATGCCTATCCATCACCTTGTGTCTCACCTCCTTCGATGACAAAACTGAAGTTCCCTGCTGCAACTTCCCGCCCTCCTTGTCTCCCACTGTCATTTCCCTCCATCCTGCCCCATCTCAATTCATAAAATGACAGCTGTTTGCATCAAGGCAAACAGCGCGGATGGTTTCAAGAGGGAACTGGATAAACATATGGAGCAGAGGTCCATCAGTGGCTATTAGTTGCAAGGTAGACATAGGATCTCTCAGTCTGGGGCAACTGATGCTCTGTATTCTTGGTGCTTGGGGGCAACAGTGGGAGGGCTTCTAGTGCCCTGGCCCCACTGCTGGACCTCCTGAGGGCGCCTGGTGTTTTTGGCCACTGTGTGACACAGGGTGTTGGACTGGATGGGCCACTGGCCTGATCCAACATTGGCTTCTCTTATGTTCTTATATGGAGCAGAAGTCCATGAGTAGCTAGTAGCCACAAGGTATAGATGGAACACTCTGTGGCAGTGATGCTCTGTATTCTTGGTGCTTGTGGGGAGGCAACAGTGGGAGGGCTTCTAGTGTCCTGGCCCCACTGCTGGACCTCCTGAGGGCACCTGTTACTTTTGGCCACTGTGTGACACAGAGTGTTGGACTGGATGGGCCACTGGCCTGATCCAACATTTGGCTTCTCTTACGTTTTTATGTTCTTACTTTGTTCACTGGTTTCCCTACCCAGCAAACTCTTTGCCTTTCCAGCTCACCGTACTTTAATCTCACATCCTCCAACTCCTCTGACACGCTTCCCCACTGCTGCCTGGCCTCTCGCTGTCCCCGGGAAACAACCTCCCGGCGGGCGGAGGCACCTTGTTCCTTTTCTTCCAGCCCCTCCTCACAACCCTCCTGGCTTTCAGCTTCCCCCACGCCCACCCCCCGAATTGCACCAGCCCTCGCTCGTCCTTCTCTCCGCCCAGCCACGTCCTCCGGGCCAGAGAATGCGACCGCCCGCGGGGCTCAGCCCGACACGCCACGGGCACCGCCCTGACCGCAGGTGACCCCCATGCAAGTGATCCACGCGAACCGCCCTCACGTCAGCCCTGCCGCCGCCTGCGGGCCTGCGCGTGAGGGGCCCTTCTGTGTACACGCATGCGGCCACCCTCACGTTACGAACACACTCAAGCGGGCGGCCTGCCGGCACGGGCTTCTCCCCCCGAAGACGGCTGCGGGCAACTCAAAGCCGGCTGGCGAAGGGACCCGCCCCGGGTGGCTTCCCAAGCGCGAGGCCCGGGTCGGAGGGCCCCCCACTCACGTGAAGAAGGGCGGGAAGCTGTACTGCCAGGGCCACTCGAAGCTCATCATCGCCGCCGCCGCCCCCGGACGGAACTTCCGCCCCTTACCCTCGGCTTCCGGTCCGCCCCCAGGCGAGCCCCACCCCTCCCCGCAGCCCCGTCGGGAAGTTCCGCGGACCTTCTCCCCCTCGCCTCCGGTAGACACGGAAGCGCCCGCCTTCACCATCACCATCGCCTCCGCCAGCACCGCCCAGAAGGCAGAAACGAGAGGCCGGCGGCGGCGGCCGCTTTCCTCCCGGCTCCCTGTGGCGCCCTCTTAGGTACCCCGAGCGGTCAAAGAGGAACCGGAAGAGCCATTATCGCCGTTGCTCGCTCTTTCGCACTCGCGCTTGGGAAATGCAGTCTTTTAGCAAAGATGAGCAAGGGTCCCCCCCCCCCCCGGCCCGTAGTCAGGATTTTTAAAGTCGGGGGCACTGGCTAATTGAATTAAATGTAATTTAATTAAGTTTCCAGTGGAAATAGAGAGGTGCTGTCCAGCTCCCTGCACCGAAGCTACCCAGCCCTTTGCGCCAGACAGCTGTGCAGGAATACCCTGTCAGGGAGCCTTGCCAGTAAGTCAGGGGGCCAGGCCCCGAAATGCCCCACTGTAGCTAAGGGCTTGCCCCTTCTCCCGGGAAGTTTCAATTCTTTCTTGTTCAGGTGGGAAATGTGAAGTTAGGGCAACCCTGTAGCTGGCTGTGCCATCAACAGAGTAGGGTTGCCAAGTCTTACCTAAAAAAGGCGGGGGAGTCCCAGTCCCTCTCTGGGAGTCCCACACACACGCTTCGCCATGATGATGTCACCTGGAAGTGACGTCATCACATTGGGCACGTTGCTCTGGTAATCAGGGCGATTGCTAGAGCGTTGCTCGGCAACATGCCCAGCATGATGACATCACATCCAGGTGATGTCATCACGCCGGGCTTGTTGGCCTAATCGGGCCACTTTGGGGGTGGGGTTCCCCCCATTTAGCTGGAGAATCCCCACCCCCCAGGGGGACTTGGCAACCCTACGACAGAGATGCAAAGGGGGTTAAAAGTAGCTGTGGCCCAGGGTTGCCAGCTCTGAGTTGGGGAATACCTGGAGATTTGGGGGTGGAGGTGGAGCCTGAGGAGGCCAGAGTTAGGGGAGGGAAGGGGCTTTGGTGCGGTGCAATGCCCTAGAGTCCACCTCCTCCTACCCACAGTGGCTGTTTTCTGCAGGTGAACTGATCTCTCTTGCCTGGAGGTCAGCTGTAACCCCAGGAGACCTCCAGCCACCACCTGAAGGCTGGCAGTGGCAACCCTAATTACTGATGGCAACCCTAATTACAATTAACACTGCCAGTGGTTCTGTTGCAGTCATGTCAGTTACCACTGCCAATGGTTTATATTGCCTTTTCTGATGGTCACTTAACATTGCCTTTGTTTTGAGTTCCATACCTACTCCTCTAGGTCCCGGACGGGAGATAGCATAGCTAGAGTGACTCCCACTGCAGGAATGTGCTTCCTCGCTCTGCACATTAGCTTTTCTTCACTCTTATCTCTCTTTCGCTTTTTGCTAGCTCACGGCCTTGAGCTGGAATCCTCCTGCTACGTGTTATTTTATTCACAGGTGCAAATTGCTCCTTTGCTTGATTTTACCCTTGGGAACATCCGCCCCACAGATCCTGACAGTGTCTTTGCTTGGGAACCTAATTTGCCACACTTTCCTCAGGAACAGTGGGCCAGTATATTTGGGCGCCAATAATTCTCCCAACTGATTGGTGGAAGTCGAAGGGGGCTGATTTCATATCAGGTATAATTGTAGTTGTATTACTATGCTTAGGCATTACTAACAGAAGAAGTGTATTTGACCAACAAGATCTTTTCTGCAAATAAAGGACTTTCTGTTTAAGGAGACCTGTTGTGGACTACATCTATTGGTGCAATCTCACACCTGGGAAGCGAATTCAGTATGCTATTGGCAGCCAGTGCAGTACCTTTAGCACAGGCTGGATGTGCTCCCATGTAGGGAGACTCATCAACACCCTAGCCACTGCATTTTGCACTAGCTGCAGCTTCCAGGTTTCTGACAAGGGCAGCCCCATGTAGAGAGCATTACAGTAGTCCAGTCTCAAGGTGACCATCGTGTGGATCACTGTTGCCAAGTCATTGCGGTCGAGGAAGGGAACCAACTGCCTGATGAAGCACAATTAAACCAGAAACAGAACCAACCCAAGGATGAAGGTACTCGGACACCAGGATCAGGAGAAGCTGTTTTAATGACATCAGACTCGGCCTTAATAAATTTCCAGAAACAAGTGCCGAGCCCCGATTTCATGCGGGCTCAACCTTAAATACCAGGGGGGTGGGAGTTTACAGAAGAGAAGTGGTCAGTGTCATTTGTGTACATTCTGCGTAATTCTTGTAAGCAAAGCATTCAGTTACAATCCTGTGCATGTCTAACAGAGTCAAACTAGCTGGAATGTCCATTTCAAGTAATGTAGCGAGCTGCCAGAATTCTCACGGTCTCCTGGCTTAGGCTATCTTGCGATAGTAGCAAGCAAGACAGTGGGTGCTTGTGTGTTTTTGCGCTCTTATGCATGCGTCTCATGTAACAACAGAGAATCTCGTGCTTTGGCCTTGCGGTTTCATAGCTTGCTGAATAAACAGTGCTTCATGATTATGGTTTTTGAAATTCTATCCCTTCACTGATCAGCCAAAGATGGTAGAAAGCTGACTTGGCAGGGGCTGCTACCTGAGCCTCCATTGTTAGGGAGGCATCCAAGAGCCCTCCCAATCTCCTAAACTCTGGCACTGGTGCCAGCAGCGCCCCATCAAAGGTTGCGAGTGAGATCCCTACCCTTGGGCCACCCTGACTCAGGCACAGGACCTCCATCTTCATTGAATTCAATTTCAGTCAGCTCAGTCTAAACTATCCAGCCATGGCTTGTAATGCCCGGTCCAGATCTTCTGGTTTAGAGTCAGATTGGCCACCCAACAGCAGACAGAGCTGGGTGTCATCCACATATTGGTGACAACCAAGCCTATGCCTCTGGGTGATCTGGGCAAGGGGGCGCATATTGATGTTGAATAGTATTGGGGAGAGTACTGCCCCTTGAGGCACTCCACAATTCAGTAGGTGCCTTCAGGACAGCTGTTCCCCTAGGGCCACCCTTTGTCCCCGGTCTCGGAGAAAGGAGGCAAGCCATTGTAAGGCAGACCCCTGGACTCCCGTGTCAGCAAGGCGGTGGATCAGGAACTGATAGTCAACCATGTCGAATGCTGTCAACAGGTCCAACAACAACAGCACTGCCGCTCCGCCCCAATCCAGAGGCCTCTGGAGGTCGTCCGTGAGGGCGACCAGTGCTGTCTCTGTCCTGTGGCCCAGGCGAAAACCAGACTGGAAGGGGTCTAAGATGGAAGTGTCATCCAAAAAGCTCTGTAGCTGAGTTGCCACAGCTCTCTCTATTATTTTGCCCAAATAGGGCAAGTTGGAGACGGGATGGTAATTTGCCAATTTAGCCGGGTCCAGAGATGGTTTTTTCAAGAGAGAGCAGACCACTGCTTATTTAAGTGCCCTAGGGAACAGTCCCTCAGCGAGGGACTTGTTAATGATTTCCCTTAGGGCACCTCGTAACCCATTACAACCAACTTTAATTAGCCACGATGGGCACAGGTCTAGACAGCAGGTGGTGGGGCATACAGCCAAGTGCAATTTGTCGACTTCCTCTAGGCTGAGCAGTCTGAAATGATCCATAATCTGACTCGAAGACGTGCATGGAGCCTCAAGTTTGCTCACTGTCTCATTTGGCCTGCCTTGTGGCAGAGCAGTCAAGGACTGAATTGTTCTAAATAATTGGCCTGGGCGTGAGCTCGCAGACGCAACTGCAGACGCATAAAATTCACGCTTTGCGGCTTTGACAGCCATTTCATAGGATCATAGAAGTTCATTTAATAGAAGTTCTTGTAGCTTGCAGTAATCTGGTCCACTGTAACCCCCGCCATGAAGATCAAATCACGCATGTGCCCAGATGGGTGAGTGGGGGTCCCAAGGGACCGTGGTCTTATTGTTTATAGACCTGGTGTTACACAACACCAATGTCAGAGGGGGGTCTTTTATCTTAGCCCCACTACCTATAACCTTTGGGATGGGATGTAGGCTGGAAGAAGGCCGAGCTATTATGCTTCTTCACCCCCTTCCCTTATCTCTATGCCTAGTCCCACTGCTGTACTTTCCCCTCCCCAGGAGCACTGGAATCCCTTGCCCAATCATTGCCACACCTAGTGGTCTTCGGAAGCCTCAGACCAACTAGTAGAGCTGATGTCAAGAACCAGTGTACAGTTGGTTGATGAAAAATCTCTGGTTCAGCTAATAGACTTTATTAATATAAACAAACCACTAACCAAAACAGAGATGGAAAAGAAAATAGGCGAAAGTATTCCATGGTTCCAGTACTTACAACTACAGCATCTGTTACAATCATGGCTTTCTAAGACAAACACCACAAAAACAATCACAGACTTTGAAATGCTAATTAAAAACAAGAATGTGGAAATCAAAGGCTTAATCTCAAAAATTTATAAAATTCTAAACGAAAACTCAAATCAAAATGTTCTCAAAATACAATTACAATGCAATTAGACTGTGAAAATAGGATTTCTTCAAAACATTGGGACCAAATTTGCTCTTCGCCAAGCTTAACTTCAAAAGTATTTTGGATCGTTTAATTTTTTTAAACTTTTACATCGCTGGTACCTAACCCCAAAAAGACTTCAAAAATATACCCCAAAGTTAATTACCTTTGTTGGAAGAAGTGTGGCCAGATAGGCGATTTCATCCACTGTTGGTGGTCCTGTCCAACGTTGCAATCTTTCTGGCTCCAAATCCTCACTCACATTCAACAAATAACATATATTTCATTACCTTTTCTACCTGAAACGGTCTTACTGGACGTGTTCCCAAAAGCTGACATATCCAAATCAAACTCAATTTTGATTTCTATACTACTCACAACGGCCAGGCTCACCATTGCTCAGAAATGGAAAACAGATAAATCACCACTGCTGGAGTTTTGGCAAAGGAAACTCTGGGATCACTCTGTACATGGTAAAATTACATCTCCTCCTTTACAACAGAACCTCTCAACTTACCAGGATTTTTTTCAAGCTGTATGGTTTCCCATCAACACATATTTATCCAAGCCAGGAGTACTACCAAAAAACAAATATTACCAAAAACTTTTATATTTTTAATGTTATTTCAACATAATTACTTATATAGTAATAAGGCATTTTAGTATAGTTTATAATTTATGTTGGCTCCAGAGACTAAGTTTTCTTTTTTCTTTCACTTGTTGAGATCTTTATGTTCATTCTTGAATTTAATGAGGTTGAAGTTAGGCTTGTAAATGACTGTTATCTTGTTAAGAAAATAAAAATTATAAGTATTTTTTAAAAAAATCTCTGGTTCAGGATGGTTCATCTCAAAGAGATGAAGGGGTAGCTGTTACTTTCCTACAAGGAAAAAGTGCAGAAAAGGGCAACTAGAATGATAAAATGGTTGGAATACTTTCCCTATGAAGAAAGGCTGAAGCGCTTGGGGTTCTTTTAGCTTGGAGAAATGACAGCTGAGGGGTGACATGATCGAGGTTTATAAGATTATCCATGGGATTGTCAGTGAGACTGTCATTTCCCTGTCGGGAGGTGGGATGCGTGTGTGTGGAATGAGCCCGTCTTCTCCCCACCTTTGGAATGTACTCCTTCTCCTTTGCTTCGCCTCTCGCTTATCTGTGTCCTTGACTGTAGTTTCTCACAGGCCTTGTTTCTGATTGGGATTTTTCCTGCAGGTGTAAAATGCTACTCTTTCCCGCTTTTAGTCTGGGAACAAACGGGCCAAGTGTATTTGGGTGCCTTTTTCGTGCACTGTTGATTGGAGGTTTCATTTATGACAGCACTGTTTGAATACACTATAATTGTTCCTCTACATCTCATCACTTTCATTACTGACTCAAGAAGTGTACCCCAGTTGATCCCCTCAAATAAAGAAGCTCATGTTTAAGATCCTTTGTTTGGAGTTTGAAATTTCTTGGGATTCTCACAGGGATAGAGCAGGTAGAGAAAGAAGTACTTTTCTCCCTTTCTCACAGTACAAGAACTCATGGGCACTCGATGAAATTGCTGAGCAGTCGGGTTAGAACGGATAAAAGGAGGTACTTCTTCACCCAAAGAATGATTAACATGTGGAATTCACTGCCACAGGAGGTGGTGGCAGCTACAAGCATGGACGGCTTCAAGAGGGAATTAGATAAACATATGGAGTAGAGGTCCATCAGTGGCTATTAGCCACAAGATATAGATAGGAACTCTCAGTCTGGGGCAAGTGATGCTCTGTATTCTTGGTGCTTGGGGGGGGGGGGGCGACAGTGGGAGGGCTTCTGGTGTCCTGTCCGTACTGCTGGACCTCCTGAGGGCACCTGGTGTTTTTGGCCACTGTGTAACAGAGTGTTGGACTGGATGGGCCACTGGCCTGATCCAGCATTGGCTTCTCTTATGGTCTTATGTTCTTACTCATTTGCACCGTATGTCATAATCTAAATATTACTTTGGCGTGCAGAGCTTTTAAAGCATCCTCCATATTTGTGGTTGAATTAATGAATAAGTGGCTAGGAAGCGTGAAATAAGGAACTGGGGGTTAATTTAAGCCTCCTGGGAAGCCCAAGGCCATTTAACGGTCCCAAAGCCACTGGGAAGGCTCCCCTCGCTGCAAATGCAACCTCCCAGCGGTGGAACTTAAGAGCTGGCCTTCCCCAAAAAAACCCACCCAAAGATGTTAACAGTTCCTTTCCCATAATTTCTCCCCTCAGTTGCTTCCAGTCTCCTCAAGAGCGCCTGAGTTGTGATGTTTCCTGCTCAATATGCAACAGACAGCCATGCAATTGCTTATGTCCATAGGACAAGCCATACTCACTGGCACAGGAAGAATACTTATTTTTGTCAAAAACAAAACAGGAGGCCTGTTGTAATATTTGCACTTTCACCCTTTAATGTCTGGTGATACAATGGCCCCAAAATTAGGTCTGTTATTGGATGATGAAGCTCCTCAGTGAAATTATGTGTAACTTCAGGTGTGCACTCTCAAGGTATGCTTCCAAACCTTTGGACAGGTTACAGAATCAGCGTTTGTAACATCACATTGCTTCTTGGTGATTTAGTTACCTCTCAGGTATTATTAGTTAAGCCAGGGGTGGGCAAATGGCGGCCCGCGGGCCACATGCGGCCCGCCACAGAGTTTTTTGCAGCCCGCCAAGACATGAAGATTAACAAGAGTAAATATAGATGCTCTTTGACAGACATTAACTTGCAGGGTGTGATGAGAATCTCAACAGGCAATCTCACTCCTGATTTCAAAAAAATTGTAGAAAAGTGTGATAGGGTACATTTGTCTCATTAAACTGATTCTAAAATTAAATGGGCTTGCAGCTATAGATGATATAAAATTAGCACAATAAATAAATTGAATAAAACTACCACTATTTTATTTAATTTATATTTATTGATTTTTATGATACAATTTATACCTTTTCTGAAATGCAAAGTTAAGTAATGAATGCAATCATTTTAAAAGGTGCGGCCCTCCACTAACCTCCGCTCCCACAAAGTGGCCCTCAAGCCAAAACAATTGCCCACCCCTGAGTTAAGCTATTTCTTGATGAATTGCTAGAACACCTCCAGTGTAGTTCAGATGATTAATAAACTGTTTCAGTATATCTGAAGAAGTGTGCATGCACACAAAAGCTTTTACCCAGAATTAAATTTTGTTAGTCTTGAAGGTGCCAGTGTACTTACTATACTGGAAAGTATTGGAGTCGGGAGGCGAGTGGTAGTGATTTCATGGTAAAGCTCTTTATTGAGGGTCAGATGGAACATGGGGAACCCCGGGCTCAGAGCCCTCTTTTATGCCGGCCGGAGACAATGCCCCGACCTCGCCCCCAGGTCCTGATAGGACCTTAAGTCCGTGGTTGTAGTTCATAGGTCCCCCAGCGGGAGACCTAGGCTCGTAATTGGTGGTCACTCAGGATCCAACTGACTATTGTTCTACCTGGCTGAAGCTCAAGTAGATTCTGACCATGTGCGCTGACCACGTGGCGGTAGCCATTACGGGAGACCATGCGATTGTGGTCCTAGTACACAACATATACCTTGTAACAGAAATCATGGTGTGGTACAGTGTGTGTGTAATACATTTACCTTCACACACTCCTCCACCCCAAATGGCCCCAGATGCAGATATATTGTGCTCTGTTTGCCGTCATGCAGACCTGCTGTGCTTTTTCCATTTTGTGCAGCACCTGCTACAGAGTTCACATCAAGTCAGAAGCTAGGCAGCACCAATCCAGTCTTTCAGTCTCTGTAAGTTCCATTCCGAACACTCCAAAAGGAGGCAATTATGATAGAGCAAGACAGGGAACTTTAGTGATAGCTAAAGGAGCACATGTTTCTTATGGCCTAGATCTAGAACTGCCTTTTCTGTCCTCAGCAATAAAAAATAGTATTAGAAGTAGGCTTAGGGAAGAATGGCGAGAGAGCTAGGAAAACTGGGAGGAAAGTTAATGGATTTTGGCCAAATGTTGATGCGCACTAAGCAGCTGGGACTAGTATGTGAACTGGACTTCTTCATAATGTTGATAAGGCCCTGTGCTTTGTCTCCAGACATCTAGTGGACGCAGAGGCACATGACGCTGCCTTATACTGGATGAGACCACCGGTCCATCCATCAGTGATTATTTTAAACTGGAGATGTTGGGGGTTGAAACTGGGACCTTCTGCATGCCAACCAGATGCTGTGCCATTGACCTAGGACCCCTTTCTTAGTAAATGGGAAAGGATGAGTGAATTTTTCTAGGAAACCTGCATAATAGACCACGTAATGTGGACTGGACCTGAATATAACATCTTTATTATACAATGTTTAATTGATTATAATGGCCTTTGGATATATACAATAAAGCTATCAATAAGTATTAAGCAATAATAAAATGCCATAAGTCTGGTGCATTACATTTCCCCATGAAACAGGAGGCAAGGATCAAAGTGCCCTTGCCAGTTGCTGTGTTCTGAGAGATCCTATGGTTCTTGAAGATGTGATCAGCTCTTTGTCCAGTAGGTGGCAGTTATAGAGCCATGTTCTGGGTCTTATGGGCCACATGGGGGGAAGCTGGGTGTGGATGGGGGCTGGACTCAAGGAGGAACAAACAGAAAGGTGGTTGAACAGATGTTTTCCCATGAGACAGATCTGGCAAGAGGATACATAAGTCAACACATTCCCTCTCATCCGAGGCCACCAAAATTGTCTCTGCAGCAAATTTAATGTTTTCAAATAGCCAAAATGTCCAGACAACTTAGATTCGTGAGCAGCATGCATGTTCTCCCCCTGTAACGAAGCAGGGACTATTAGCTTTGTTCCCTTGAACCAGCAATTGTCCAGGCCCCGGGTTAAGGTAGGGAGTGTCTGGAATTCACTGTTTTCAGCATCTGTATAGGATGTAGCAAATTTTACAGTCCACTCTGAGGGCTCAGGAGCCTCTAAGGTTTTCTTCTGGCTCTGAGTCACCACAACACCCCCCCCCCCCAACTATGTTGGAGTGAACATAGTCTCTACCACCTCGTCTTTTCATGAATCATGCTGAGGTAGTCGGGAGAGGGCATCGGCTAAGGAGTTGGATTTTCCCAGAAAATGGCATAAAACAAAACTGAACTTAGAAAAGAAATCTGCCCATCTGATTTGCTTTGCATTTAAAGTTCTCTGAGTACGCAAAGCTCCAAGATTCTTATGATCAGTCCAGATTTCGAAGGGAAGTCTAGCCCCCCCCCCCAGCCAATGCCTCCATGTTGTTAAAGCAAGGCGGATGGCTGCAGCTTTCTTATCCCAGACAGCCCAATTGCGTTCAGTGTCTCTGAATTTTTTCGAGACATATGCTAAAGGGTGGAGTTTGCCATCAGACCCTTCTTGTAAGATTGCTCCCCCCACTGCTGCATCGGAAGCATCCACTTGCACAATATTTTTTTATTTTCATCAGGGTGTGCCAGAATGGGTTCTGAAGTAAACAACCGTTTCAGCCCATCAAAAGCTTGCTGACATGCTAGGGTCCAATGTAGCCGGGCACCCGCCTTTGTTTCATCAGCCCCCTTCCCCTTAGTTTTCAACAGATCAGTAAAGGCAAGCTATATTGAGCGAAGTTATTGACGAATGAGCGGTAAAAATGGCCAAATCCTAAGAAACTCTGTAGTTGTCTCCAGGTACGAGGGACTTCCCAGCCCACCATCGCAGCTATTTTAGCTGGATCCATCTCCAAGCCCCAGGGGGAAATGCGATAGCCCAGGAAGTCAATTTCAGTCTTATGAAAATTGCACTTGAAAAGTTTGGCAAAAAGTTTATTATCCAGTAGTGTAGCCAACACTTCCCTCACTAATTTAACATGTGATTGTTCATCCGGTGAGTACAACAAGATATCATCTAGGTAACAAAGAACTCCTTTGAATAGGTGCTTATGAAGCACCTCATTAATTAAGTTCATGAAGACCCCTGAAGCCCTCTGAAGTCCGAAGGGCATAACGAGGTACTCAAATTGCCCCAAGGGGGTATTGAAGGCAGTCTTGTACTCATCCCCCTCCCGGATGCGCACTCTAAAGTAGGCATCCCGCAAATCAAGTTTGGAAAATATCTTCCCCTTGGAGGCTTTGTTTAAGAGATCCTTAATCAAGGGGAGGGGGTAGGCATTAGAAGTAGACTTCTACTTCCGGAAGAGATGCGCCTAATGGCGGACGCCGCTCTCCGCTCGAGCGGGAGGGGCGGTCCGTGCCCGTGGGGAGAAGGGGCTCTGGACTGGTGCCGAGCCCCCAGAGACCTCAGTGAAGGGGCTCTGCCTGGGGTGGCATGAGAGGGGATCTCTCCTGACGGTGGCGATCGAGGGATCGAGGTCCCCCTCATCACCCCCGTAGGTTCCCCCACCACGGAAGCCTTTTATGGCTGTAAGCGCAAACCGAGAAGCAGCAGAGAATGTGAGGTGCTGAAACTACAACTCTCCCAATACGCAAGGTGAAAACGTGAGTCTCAAAGAAGGACTGTAAAATAAGCGGGGAGGGGGGTGGACGGAGTAAAAATCCCCCCCCCTCCACTACCGAAGCGTACTTACTGGACTTTCCCACGGCGTTACTGAATGTGCAAAAGTTGCTGGAGGGCAGGATCGCATGCTTGAAGATAAAAGCTTTAAAACGATATAAGTGCCGTTAAGAAAATCACTTCTTCTATCCATCCTATCTAACTGTAAACAAGAGCGAAGAAGCAACAATGGCGGGGAAACCGAAACCTTCCCCGAAACCAGGAAGCGCTCCTCCGAGTTCAAAGGCCGATACCACAGAGATGAGCACAATGCTTTCCGCGTTATTGCAACCCCTGGTGGACCAAATGACTACTCTCAATGCAAAAATGGATACAATGCAAAAGGAGCTAAAAGAGTCAAATAAGAAAACAGAAAAACTGCAACAGGACCTTTTGGAGGTGAAAGCATCTACAAATAAGCAGAACTTAAGACTGCAAAAAATAGAGAAGGATAAGGCTATTCAACATGATACCCTGCTGAAATTACACATGGAACGTTCAAATTTTTTCCTACGACTTCAGAATGTTCCTGAAAAAAAAGGAGAAGATCTTAAAAAACTGTTAAGTGAAGCACTAGCGCCTTTAACAGGTTTGAAAGCAGAAGAAATAATAAGCGACATGGATTTGGTCTATAGGACCTACCCAGTATATATTAAAAAGAATAAACTGCCTGGCGAAATAATGATAAGATTCTCCAAAAAATCTACAAGAGATGTGGTGTTAAAAGCCACCAACAGAACAACACTGAAGATCCAGGAAGAGGAAATTAAAGTTTTGAAGGACATACCATTTGAAATAAGAAAAAGAAGAAAAGCCTACAAAAAATTAACGATATGGCTTCAATTTGAGTCAATTGTATATCGTTGGAATACTCCAGAGGGACTAAGTTTCAGTTTCAAAGGCAAAGATTATAAAATTGACTCTGTTGAACAAGCAAATAAATTCCTCGAAAAAGGCAAAGAAAAGAAAGCAGAGAGAGACTCAGATGACTCACAAGTATCGCAAGAAAGTACCTACAGCTTTGACAGCTCTAAAAGTGAAGAAGAAATATCGGACTCGGAAAAGGGAGCTGCTGCTCCCAAATCAAAGACTGAGACTAAAAAGACAAGAAGAGGACAGAAGAAGAAATGATTGTTAAAATGTTTTAATAAGCTTGTGCTTAATAAGAATTTAAAATTTTTGTTAAGCGTTTCTTCAGTAGCACGTGTACTAGCCAAACAGCTTTTGATTTACTGAACTAACAAAGTATTTGAATAACTGAACCAAGGTTTATTTTGAGATGTTTCAGAATTTTTGTAACCTGATATAATTAAGCAATTTACACAGTATTCTCTGTATAAGATAATGTAGCTTAGTATGTAGCGTGATAGATGTAGAAATAGATAAAAATCAATAAAAATTTTATTAAAAAAAAAAAAAGAAGAAGTAGACACCACATTCAGACCCTGATAATCCATACATAAGCGCAACCCCCCATCTTTCTTTTTCCGGAAAAGTACAGGGGTGGCAAAAGGGGAAGTGGCCGGGCAGATGAAACCACGCTCCAGGTTTTTATCAATAAACTTGCATAGTTCCAGTCTCTCATCGTGGGACATAGACTACAACTTCCCCTTGGGCAATTTATGTCCGAGTAAGAGCTCAATTGCACAATCGGTATTCTGGTGGGAGGAAAGCTCGTCAGCGTCCATTCCCTCAAAAACTTCCGCTAGATCCCTGTATGCGGGAGGTATGGATAAAAGTTCCTCATGAGCTAGGCAAACAGGAACAAAATCCAGTCGCTCTCCCCAATCCTCGTTCCATAGGGGCTCTTTACATGTGGAAGATACCCAGGAGATCTTCCCTTCACTCCAAGTGATGCATGGGTCATGTGCCCATAACCATGGGCTCCCCAAAACCATAGGAAACTGGGCATGAGGTGTGATTACAAAAGCCCATTCTTCCCAATTTTGGTCCCCTGTACCCAATCTAATGGGCTCAGTCTCAAAGGTACAAGGTTTTTTCATTTCGGAGCCATCCATCGGAGTAAATCGTAAGGGCTCTTCCAACATATTCACCCCCAACCCCATGCCATCCACCACCCTAGAAACCCCCAACCCCATGCCATCCACCCATGGTGGGGTGTTGTTTGTTTGTTTTTTAAAGGAGGTGCTGGAACGCTCAAGAGGGACATGAAGTTTTCAATCTGTAAACTAAAAACTCAAAAACTTTAAAACATTTTAAAAGAATTTTGTTGACGAGGTTCTGGAACTCCATTCCAGTATGCTCCCCCAGAAAAAAGACCTGCTTTTAAAAAATGAAAACTGGGAATTTAGAGGAACTAGCAATAGAGGGTTATAGTGTTAGTTTGTGCTATCAGAATAGCAATTATTATTGGGGGGTTTTAAAGCCTGAAAAAAGCCCTTTGGTAGTGTGGTAAGGGAAATGGCAGCTGACAAAGGAAGCTGTGTACAAAACTCCCAATTCAATGCTCCATGGCCAGTGTGAATGCCTTTGCATTCGTGATGCTACCAGGGAAAGGCAGAATCCTCACCTCGAGGAGGTAGCCCTTGGGTTGCCATCTTTTCTTAAGAAAGAAGGGTGATTTCCTGGGCCTTACGCACCTGAATGTTACCCATGCCACCCCCACCCTAGAAAACTGGCCCCCCAACTCAAATTTTGCTCCATTATCCTTGGTTAAAGGCAAAGGACTCCTGGCAAAAAAAGAGGCATAAATTTCTAAGTGGAACAGACAGTCATCTAACAACTTTTCATATTTACTACTCAAGTTTTAATTCCTTTAAAACTGAACAAATGGGAAATATCAGCAATGCATTATGCAAAATGTTCAGCAATAAGAATACAATCTTATGCATTGTTATAATGTCATGTTTCTTCTATACATAAGCTTAAGCACATTCATAGTGTGTATAATGCCACAGTATCCACTCTCCAGTCATTTTAAGAGTTCTGTTAGAACATCCATGTTTTACCCAAAGAAAGTTTCTGTCCCATGGAAGCATGCTCCCCCATATTCTCCTCCTTCCTGGATTACACTTATTTATTTATTTGGATTTCTTGACTGCCCTCCCCCACTTATACGAGGCTCAGGCAGTTTACAACAGAAGAATTCAATACATTATAAAACCAGTTAAAACCATACAAATTCAATATTAAAAAACATTCAAACATAAGAACTTGAAAACATTTTAAGAACGAGATGGCATATCTAGCATTCAGTTATTGGGGGGGGGGGTGCTGGGCAGATGTACAATCTTACTACACTGTCAGTTGGATCATTTCATCAAAAACTGTCTTTCTTTTGTCTGTCCTTGGAGAGCCTCCGATGTTGTGAGAGTCCTTCCAGTACTGGTATGTCCCAAGCCTTCTTGTTTTATCTAATCACTTCTAAGGACCGCTTCATGTCACTTGGCCCTTTACTTGCAGCAAAGTCTCATGTCACACAAAATGAACAAAGTTTGATTCCAGTGGCACCTTTAAGACCAACAAAGTTTAATTCTGGATATAAGCTTACGCCCAGAATTAAACTTTGTTGGTCTTAAAGGTTCCACTGGAATCAAACTTTGTTCTGTTGTGTCAGACCAACATGGCTACCCACCTGAATCTATCACACAAAATGGTGTCTCTTGTCTTTCTTGTAGTGAATCTCTCTCTGGAGGGAAAGTGTCACACACTAAGTGGCCTGAAGTGGCTTTGCAACACGCACCTCTGTATATGGCTCATGAGGCATATGGCTGCACTGTCTGTTTATCCCCTTAGTGTCCTGTCCTTCCTCCATAGATAAGGGGTCAAGGTAGAGTTGCCAGCTCTGGAGACACCTGGAGGTTTTGGGGGTAGAGCCTGGGAAGTGCAGGGTTTGGGGAGGGACCTCAGTAGAGTAGAATGCCATAGTATCCACTCTCCAGCCATTTTCTCCAGGGGAACAGATCTCTGTCATCTGGAGATCAATTGTAACAGCAGGGGATCTCCAGGTGCCACCTGGAGGTTGGCAACTCTAAATGGGGGAGGCCTTTTAACTTTCCAGAAGGCTGGTGGCAGCCACGTGAGTGTTGAAGGGGTAGCCATGACAGCATGAGAAGACGCCATGGCCAAGCCAATGCCCACAGGCCCCTGGGAACAGGAGGAGGAGGCTGGGCCTCCCAAAGGGACCTGCTCCCTCACCTTGGCCACACGAGGCAGTCAGCCACTGCCACCTCCTGCCCTTATTTATTGATATTTACTTAGACACTATTTATTACCCCACTTGTCTCCCCATGTGGCTTACAAACATACTCAAGTATGATTTAAATAAACGATTTAACCAAAGAAAGGACAGTTCAAATAAACAACAAAAGCTCTGGCTCCTGGGCCACCAGCTCTGCAAGGAGGGAGCAGCAGCCCTGGGGGTGGGCGCTGGGGCCACCTGCCCCCTCCCTTCGGCACAGCCGCCCCTCCCACTCTGTGCTGCACAAGTCCCCTGGAAGCCCCCCCACCCCTCCCTGGGAAGCCGCTCTCCCATCTCCCTCTCACAACAGCTCTGTTCACTTTTAAAACGGAGGCGCAAGCCTTAAGAGGCCTGCTGGCTCCTCCTCTCAGTGGCAGGGGTGACAACAACCCGGCTGATGGTGTTTGACAGGGGCTGCTTCTTTCTCGTCCGGGTCCTTCTGGAATCCCAGGGCCGGGCCCAGGCATTCCGAACAGATTCACTGACGCCAGTCGGCTCAGATGAAATCCTGCATGGCTTTAAAAATTGTATCAGAAGTTTCCCCCAGTTGTGAAAGGAATTAGATAGCCTTAATACAATTATCCAATAATGAGGGATTTTTATTTTCAGGAATGGAAGGTTACACCAGAGGCTTATGCAAGAGACTTTGCCAGGCAGTTTGTCTGTTAAATGGTCATGCAAGGGTACAATGATGTTTACGTGGCAGATATCCATGAGCTCTTTTGGCTTCTTTAGTGACCCTTGTCCCCCCCGCAAAGCCAGGCACTTTTCCCCCAAACGTTCTCACACAGTGGAGAGAGCTTGCCATGCTGAGCAGCAAATATATTGTCATGGTAAATGCCCCTGGAGGAACAGAGATTCTGAACTGCCCCCCCCCCCCATGGCAGCCATTTTGAACTGGCAGTTGACACGGGTGGCCGCAAGCCCAGATGCCTTGCTTGAAAAGAGGTTAGAGTCATGGCAGAGGGGTCCGCCAATGGCTATTAGCCATGGTGAGTAAAGGGAACAAACCCAGTACTACAAGGTAACATCAGCTGAAAGCCTTGGCCTCTGTGCCCTGTTTGTTGGCCCTTCACGGTAATAGGTTAGCCTCTGTGTGAGACAGGATGCTAAACCAGAGTGGCCCTCACTGGCCTGATCCAGCAGGGCACCTCTAATCAGTGTTCCTTCTAAGCTGAGTTAGTGTGAGCCAGCTCACAGTTTTTAGCCTCCAGCTCACACATTTTTATCTTAGCTCAGGAAGGATGGCTCCAGAGCAAACTAATTTATGCAGCAGCCAAATCGCTCTCTCATAACTTCAATACCAGTAGCTCACAAAGTACAATTTTTGCTCACAAGACTCCACATCTTAGAGGGAGCATTGCCTCTGATGTTTTTATTAGAAGTTGCAGTGCTGCCCAAGGGCTGCCAGTGGGCTGTGGACTGGGCAGTGACCCCACTGACCCACCAGTCTGTCCCAGCCATTCTTGTTGCTCAGGGGGAGTTTTGTTTGTTTGACTGATTGGGTGCGTTCAGACATGCCATTTAACCAGGTTTAAATGGCCCCGCTCTGTTGCAATTATTTTTACTCTGGACAATCGCAATCCCACAAGAGTGTGTGTCAGGGTGTTTTTTTAATTTTTTCTAAGTTTGTGCATGCGCATAACTGCTCATCTGTAGAATTGAAAAACTTTATCCTCGCACATGTGCAGAACCCCCAGGGCAAATCACAGCTTTCATTTGACAATCCCGCAGAGCACCGTGATTTCACCGCTGTGACAGAAGACTTCCCTTTAAACTTTTCCCCCGAAACTGGCCTCTTTGGGATCCCGAACTCAAAACTAGTGCCTGTTTAAATGTTGGTTTTATAAACGCGGGAGCAGAGCTCCACTTATGCACATACCGCCGATGTACACCAAAAAAAGGCAAGTGGAAGTATCGTTTAAAGTATCGGAAGTGGCTTGACACCGGAGGAGCGATCACACAGGGGAAACTGCGGCTTTAAACGGGAGAGCTGAGAAAACACCACTTGGGACCCGGTAACCAAATACTCTGGCTGAAGGGGGTTTTTGAGCAGGAAACCAACAGATCAGGACAGGAGGCAGATGTTGCCACGTGAACGTGCACATAAAATCCGTTGTTGATCAGTCACGAAACCTGATTAAATGGCGTGTCTGATTGATTGTTCGTTCAAATTCCTAAGGGTATATGTAAACATTAGCATTCTTGCCCACAATACTTTTAAGAACAATAAAAGGAACTGAATGAGAGTTTCACTCATCAGACAGCCAGAGAGCAGAGAAAGGAAATGTTTGGGACAAATAGTGCAGTCACTTTTGTATGTCAAAACATCAGTACTCAAAGTAGCACTTCTGGGGCCGACTTGTTGCCTGTGTCTTGAATTCAATTGTAAAAATTTTTTTTGGGAACTTCCCATTTTGTTGGGAAATACAGGTTGTAACATTTTGTTGGGAAATTCCATCCCCACCCCCACCCCACAGCAAGTGTGCCCCTTGTAATGGTAAGTGTCACATGGAATGGGGTTACACAATATTATAACTTACTGAATACTTCCTGTGACAAATAACACGTGTCCCTACTGGGCCCACATGGCACTTTCTACCATGATTAGAGTGAAGACTAAGACTGGGGAGACCCAGGTTCAAATCCCCACTCTGCCATGGAAGCTTGCTGGGTGACTTTGCCTCTGACACTCTCTGTCAGCCCAACCTACCTCACAAGACTGTTGTGAGGATCCCCTCCCCCTTACCAAAGCATTCGAGACTTTCCCACGGCTTTAATGCAGTATTAGAAGCGTTTTGGAAATGCTGGAGGGCTGGATCGCATGTATGAAGAAAAAATCTTTTAAACGACATTAGTGCGATAAAGATAGCTTTTTCTACGGTCCGCCTTATCTAACTGTAAATAAAAGCGAAACAGCAACAATGATGGGGAGACCAAAACCCTCCCCCAAACCAGGAAGCGGAATACCGAGTTCAAAGGGCGATACCACAGAGATGAGCTCAATGCTTTCAGCGATGCTGCGACCCCTGGTGGATCAGATGACTTCTCTCAACGCTAAAATGGACTCAATGCAGAAAGAAATGAAAGAGTCTGGCAAACGAACAGAAAAGCTGCAACAAGACCTCTTGGAAGTTAAAGCGACTACAAGTAAGCATGACTCAAGACTACAAAAAATCGAGAAAGAAAAGGCTTTTCAATGTGATAATGTCTTGAAACTTCAGATGGAACGTTCAAATTATTTCCTGCGACTTCAGAATGTTCCTGAGAAAAAAGGGGAGGATCTTAAAAAACTAGTGAGTGAAGCACTAGCACCGGTGACAGGTTTGAAAACGGAAGAAATATTAAGCGATATGGATTTGGTCTACAGGACCTATCCAGAATTTGTTAAAAAGAAAAACCTGCCAGGTGAAATTATGATAAGATTCTCCAAAAGATCAACAAGAGATGTGGTTTTAAAAGCCACAAACAGAACATCACTGAAGATCCAGGAGGAAGAGATCAAGGTCTTAAAGGATATCCCATTTGAAATAAGAAAAAGAAGAAGAGCCTATAGAAGTTTGACTACTTGGCTTCAGTCTGAGACAATTGTATATCGATGGAATACTCCAGAGGGACTGTTTTTCAGCTATAAGGAACAGAAATATAAGACTGACTCTGTTGAACAAGCGAAAACCTTTTTGGAAAAAAGCAAGAAAAAGAAAAAAGAGGGAGATTCAGATGATTCGCTAGCACTGCAGGAAAGTATGTACGGCTTTGACAGCTCAGAAAGTGAAGAAGACATGTCGGACTCGGAAAAGGAAGCGGCTGCTCCCAAATCCAGTAAAGAGACTAAAAAGACAAGAAGAGGACCGAAGAAGAAATAAATTTTGCATTGTTGTTAAATGTGACGCACTATATGAGAATGTATATGGAAGTAATAAGCATTCTTCAATACTATGTGTACCAGCCAATCAGTTTGTGTAACTATAGAAGCAGTATCATAAGTAATCAGTTATACCAAGAGTACTGTATTTTCCGGCGTATAAGACAACTGGGCGTATAAGACAACCCCCAACTTTTCCAGTCAAAATATAGAGTTTGGGATATACTCGCCGTATAAGACTACCCCTCTTCCAATGCACACCAAATACAGCGCCAGACCTTCAGTTAGTCCTTCTCTCTCAAGTGGCTCTGTGGACACTGGAGGCTAAGAAACTGTAAGCGAGCTCACACCAGGGGCGTCGTCTTTTTAAATTCCCGGGGGGGGGCGGGGGTTTGTGCACCAACACAACACCTCCCTGCAGCCGCTGTGAGTGGTGCGGGGCCTCCCCGTGAGCGGCGTGGGGGCTTCCTTCCCCGCGGCTGGCAGCGGTGCGAGCCCCCCTGAGAAATGAAATGGCTGCTGCTTGCGCTGCCGCCGGCCTTGGTAAGGGAGGCCTCACGCCGCTTGCGCCACCCCCAACCGTGGGGCCTCGCCGCAGCTGGCGCAAGCGGCACAGGGCCTCACCACCACAAGCGGCGCAAGGCTTCCTTCCCCACGGCCGGCAATGGCACGAGCAGCACAAGACCTCACCGCGGCCGCCACGAGCGATGCGAGGTTTCCCTCCCCGCAGCAGTGCAAGTGGCCCGAGGCCTCTCTTCCCGCGGCCGCCGGAAGCGCGAGTAGCAGCCGCTTCATTTCCCAGGGGGGGCCCTGCCTAGTCCCGCCTCACTAAGCCCTGTGTGCCGTCTTTCGGAAGGCGCCCTTTGGCTGGAGGTCTGCACAGTGCCCTTCCCTTTGGTTGCCCCCTCGTTCCCCTCTGTCGGCCGAGCTGTGGACGTGGTAGGGATGGGGTAACCGCAGATTCTCCAGTCCGGCTTGGAAGTTTCATCACCCGCCCTATAAGATGACACCCGGCGTATAAGACGACCCCCGACTTTTGAGAAGATTTTCCTGGGTTAAAAAGTAGTCTTATACGCCAGAAAATACAGTATTTGTGTTTTTCAAGTTTATTAATTTGTTAAAAATGAATATTTTTCACAGCATTTTCTGTATAAGGTAATTTAGCTTAGAAATTAGCGTTGTAGTTTGTAGATATAGTTGATAAAATCAATTAAAAAAAAAAAAGACTGTTGTGAGGATAAAATGGAGGCAGGGAGAACGCTGCATTGGGTCCCCATAGGAGACAAAGGTGGGGTATACATGAGGTCAATAAAATTCTACATGTTTGATTTTTCTCCTTTTCTTTTAGAATTCTGTAATACTTCCTTGCCCTTGTGTGGCTTCACTGCCCCAGTCTTTGAAGCATCTTTTATTTAGCAGAGCTGGGAATGCAGGATGGCCCCTCCCCTCCCCTCCCCTCCCTTCCCCTCCGCTCTGCTCTCCTTCGGCAACTTAGTCAGCTGCTGGAACAGTTTCCCTCAGCGCCTGTATTGTTTTGAAAGATCGGTGCTGATACCAGTTCAGGCTCCAGGCAGGAAGGAATAAATGAACCACCCACTGGGGGGCAGGGAGGGAGAGACTAGAAACAAAGGGAGACCAAAGGGAGGAGACGTGGCCACACATCCTGTGTTTCCTTTCCCCATGAAGCTCTTCCCAGAGTCTGAGACTGTGGAGACAGTCACCAAAGAGAGATGTCTATGTCAGAATTAGGACTGAGAGAAACAATTTCCTGGCCCATTTCGTGAACCTTTTAGGTTTATTAGCACGACTACTTAGACATATCTATAGCAGGTAGGGCTGCCGGCTGCCAACCTCCAGCTGGTGGATGGAGATCTGGTAGAAAATGGCCACTTCGGAAGGTGGACTCTGTGCCACTATATCCCACTGAAGCCTGCACTCCTCAGTCTCCAGCCCCAAAATCTCCAGATATTTCCCAACCTGGAGCTGGTGTCCCTAATGGCCGTGTCCAAACAGACATCTTGGATTCCTCACAGAAGCTCTCTTCGGAAGAGCAGCCACATGACATTGTCCTCTACTGTTCCCATTTCTGGGTCCCCCCACACACACACTTTGCATGATCTTTCCCAAACCTAGTTTGGTGCAATCCTTTTGGGAAGATCACAGTGACAGTGCCTTTGGGTGCCAGGTGGAGGGGCAGGTCCTGCCCACATGGGTGCCATTTTCCTTGCCTCAGCTGCAGCAACCCCCATTTTCCCCCACACACCAGGGGGCTTTTTCAAGCTTCAAAAAAAGAATCAGGAATTTTAGAATACTAAAACTTTATACCAGTCTACTGCAACCAAGTACTAGTTCCCAGGTTTCATTTTTTTTAAAGTATGTCTCTAGCCCTTATTATTTTGGAGTTATGCATGTTTCCCCTTAAAACTCTGCAACAAAAAGGGCTGGAGTAGTGTTTCCCAACCTGGCGGCCAGGGACCACTGGGGGGGGGGGGGGAAGGGGTTGCGCCGTAGTTACTGCAATGGCACACTCTACAGGCACACTAAGCATAATCACTTTGATCTTTTTGTCATTATGTATTTTCTCAGTCAATGGATATGAATAGTTCAACTATTATCATGTGGGTGGGGTTCACAAAATGTTTTGATGTTAGAAAGGAGTCCTCATACTTGAAAAGGTTAGAAAGCACTGAACTAGAGTACAGCTGCCAGGCCTGGGTTGGGAAATACCTGGAGATTTTGGGGGTGGAACCTGGAAAGCATGTGTTTTGGGAAGGGGGGACACACCCCAGCAGGCTATAATGCTACAGAGTCCAACTTCCAAAGCAGCCATTTTTCCCAGGGGAACTGATATCTGTAGTCTGGAGATCAACCGTACTAGCAGGAGATCTCCAGGTGCCACCTGGAGGTTGGCAACCCTAAGCCAGAGTCTTGTTTGTTTTTTAATGAAAGCTGACAATTAGTAGATCGTGTCAATAGATTGTTACAATATTACAATGTTATAGTGATATAGGAATTCCTGGTTTTTAAAAGACCTGAAAAGCCCTCTAGTTCAAGTCAGAGAACAGGCAGGTGGGGGGGGGGGGTGCCCCTGAGGCAAGAGCAGGAGGGGACACCACACTGCTCTGGCTTCACAGCGGCAGTGAGAGCAACCACAAAGAGAGTTGTCTCCGCATGGAAGCAGCCTTATTCAGGTCTTCTCTACACTCTTTACCTCCTTTACTGTGACTTCTCCTCCTTACAGAGCTCTGGAAACTTCAGCTGTTAAGCAGATTTGTCCACATTGGCTTCTGTCGTGAGCATCTCCCCAGCCTTTGTGTAGTGAGACCTGGCAGGGGAGGGATTTTGCCACAGCCCTTGGTTTGTTCTCTTTTAGCACAAGTTATAAGGTGCCCAGACCATTTTTAGCACTGAGAGGGACCAGGTTACACCCCCAGGGCAGCAGCTCATCTGTGGGGGGGGGGGGGGGCATTTGCTTTGTGCTGGGACTGGGTGGCTGCTGACCCCATGGTGGGGATGCCGGAGCAGCGTCTCAAGGTGCCTCGAGGAAGTGGGACTCACGCCTGCATCTCACCATCCTTGCTCTTCAACACGACCAGGGTGACCAACAAAGGGATGAGGCAGATGGGGGTTATGATCAGGGTTAGCAGAATGTTTTCGGGAGGGTCCAGGAGGAGGGGGCGCTCCAGAGTGCAGTTGAAAAAGTACGTACGGTGACTACAGACAATGTAATTCTCGGCCAAGGCATTGGGGTAGCCGTACTCCAGTCTGTCTGCCCAGTCCTCCAGGCAATGGGTCAGGATGGCATATGGCCTGCAGAGAACATTGCAAACAGCAGCATTAGATAGAGACAGGATGGCAAATTTTTTACATTGACACTTTCACAGCTGGCGTCATAACAATCCTTAATTTAAAATTTTGGGCTTGAAGACCATGATAAAAATTTATCTCTTTATATGTTTTGCTGATCTTGTTTCACAAAGATTGGCAAAACATTTAAAGAGATAAGTTTTTATCAACAAACACAACCTTCAAGCCCAACATTTTAAATTAAGAACATAAGAGAAGCAAATGTCGGATCAGGATTAACGATTGTTAGGATGGCAAAAGCTGGTCCTTAACTCTCATCTCATCTCTGGAAACTTCCAGACAGTGGTTTTCAAACTTTTAACCAGACACACCCCCACCCCCATTAATGGATAATGACATGAACTCCAGAAGATAGCCCAAACTTCCTTCCCTCTGCATATTGTAGAGGAAGATTGCTTGTGGTGGGCAGGCTGCCACACAGGGAACAATTTTGGCTACTTTTAATCTCATTGAAGAACTCTACATAAATTCCAGATGGACCTTCAGCTCCCCAGAAGGCAACCTGAAATCCATTAACTGGGGGGGGGGGGGGAGGGGATTACAAATCTCACACACAGATCAGATAGTAAACATGGGAGTGGGAAACAACACGTTGTCTTAAGTCAATTCAGCTTCATTTTCAGTTCAATTCGATTTATTGCATATGGCCAATGGCTTCATTTTAAAAAAATGGAATTCAAATTAAAAGGAAAACAGTATTCTGAAATAGAGATACCAGGCCTGTAGCTATAGTGGGGCATTTCGGGGCTCCACCCCCTCAAATGTGAGGCATGGCCCACAACAGCTGCTGTCCCTCTCCCCCAGGGCCAGCTCCAGGTTTTTTTGCACACTAGGCGAGGATACCTTCTGGAGCACCCCCCACCCCTTCCTTGGCCTGCTCCTTGCAGCAGCCAAAGGGATGCCTTTGGGCAGAGCACTGGATACTCCCTCCCTGCCAAAAGAGGGTTGCCAACTCCTCCTTGGGGAAAGACCTGGGGATGTCTACAGCAAAGCCTGGGGATGGCAGGGCTCGGGTAGGGGAGGGATCTCAGCAGGGCATCAGGCCACGGAGCATAAAAGCATAAAAGCAGCCATTTTCTCCAGGGGAAATGGGAGATCAGTGGCAATAATTCAGGGACATCTCCAGGCGCCACATGGAGGTTGGAAACCCCACCGCTTTCTTAAGAGTCGGCTTTACCAACTGAGCCAGCCGGGGACTGCGCGTGGTCTCTGAACTCCCCTGGGTATGCTGACCGCTTCCCCAGGAGGGTGTCTCCCCCGCTCGCCCCGCATTGCACGGCCTTGGCTCGATGTTTACGCTGCTGGCCAACCCCAAACCTCCCGACAGAGCACAGGTGGCTGCATGGCGCAGGGCGATCCAGCCTGCCAGCGCATGTCAGGGGGCCGAAAGCCCTCCTCCCTGCCTGGCCTCCTCCCCCTCAGGCTGCCTGCCTCCAAAGCCAGCCGCTTGGACAGGGGAGCGGCACCTATGAGCCACACCTCCCGCCCACCCGGCAGCACAGCCCTCCAGCCTGACACGGCCCCCCCCCCGCACACGGCACTTCACAGACCTTGGGAGGGGAGGAAGTTCCTCCCCCCCCCCCGCGCCCAGGCGACTCATACAGGAGGTCAGAGGGGCAAGATGTGGGCAACGGGGGGGGGGGAGGGGGGAGTCTGCTGCCAAAGCTGCCGCCACCAGCAGGCGCAGAAGCAGGAAGGGCGCCCAAGGAGCAGCGCCTGCCCCAACTCCCTCTTCCTTCCGATCCGGCTGGTGGGCAGGCAGGAAGCGAGCAAGGCGGGGTAGGCCCATAGGCAGTTCTGCGCCCCAGTGGGGTCTCCACTCTAGGCGGTCGCCTTGTTGGCCTAGTGGGAGAGCTGGCCCTGCTCTCCCCCCTCCCCTCCTGTGACATTAAAAGGGCCCTCCAGCTGATGGATGAGAGCATGTGGCCCGCCAATCAGCTGGAGGGCCCTTTAAATCTTGCAGGAAGGGAGGGCGAAGGGCAGCCGCACACCTCTGCAGAACTCCAAACAGGGCTGAGAGATACTATTATTTAAAGTAAAATACAGTTTTGGTCAGTGGCACCTTTAAGACCGACAAACTTTTATTCTGGGTATAAGCTTTCCTGTGCATGCATACTTCTTATTTAAAGTACTAGAGTGGAAAAGGAAAAAGTATTGATTCTGAAAAATGAATGTATTTTTACCTTTAATATTTTATCAGTATATCTCAAGAATCTGAAAAGACTAACAAAATCTGTGGTAGGATATGAGCTTTTGAGAGTCACGACACCTTTCTACTGCTACAGACAGACTACCCATCTTCATCTGTCTTCAAGACTTTGAGTTTTACTGAAAGAAAATCAAAACTGAAATCTGTAAATTTAAAAATCAATGTCAGAATTTCAGATTTGAATTTCAGATTTAATAATCAACATCAGAATTTCAGATGTGCATTTCTTTTAATCTCTAAATTCTTTGTGCATTTTCTTAAATCTTTGTGCATTTCTTTGCACAAAGCTTGGTTGGTCTCTGTCTTCATCGGCCCCCACATCTCCCCCATCTGTACGCCAGAAGTCCCAAACCTGGCAGTACCTGCTGACGACGCTCCATTCACACAAATGCATTGCACTGACACTGGCCATCTGCTGAACGAACCTGTCCCAGCACTCTTTGGCGTGGAATGTATACATGGCCTCTAGAGAGGAAAAGAAGCAAAAGTTAAGCATAAGAGCCGGGCAGCAGAGGGAGGAGGGGGCTGGCTGGGCCACCTGATGCTGAACTCCTGTGGCAGAGACATCAGATTCACAACCGCCCATGAGGGAGCCCTGAACAATTATAGGGGGGGGGGGGGATTATTAGGTGACCCTATTTTGTGCCCTGCTGACTGCTGGGCCTGACTACAAACTGCAGTAATAGAGGGACATGTAGGGGAGCTGTGAGGAATCATGGGAGGGATCAGAAAATCCCCTCCTCCAAAATTTTGTAAACTCTTGGGGAGATGGGGATGGCTTGAGCAGGTTAATCCCCACCCACCCTTTGAAGCCCCCTTCCTGCAACACGCACCGTCCTCGTCAGGCCGTTATTGGAGTTTTTATTTTGGTTGTCTGCATGCTGGGGCATGTAAAGACCCCGACCTCAGCTGTGGGTGGCTCACCTGGGTGGCTTTCATCACCTGCATCAGGACCAGCCCATTGACTATTCATTATAAGTTGTCTTGAAACCCAAGTCTGCTTGTTTCCCCTCCCTTCCCAGCCATTGTATATTTGTATCATATGTGTAGCATTGCATGTGCCTATTTTGAACTGTAAAGTGCCTCCAATGCTGTGGCAGAAAGGTGGAATGTCAATAAGAAAAATAAACACATTCCTATGTTCTTGCCATGATGGGTGTGCTGTGCTACAGTGTGGAAAGCAATACACTTTGCACTTCCCCAGGGGCACCGGTGTCTCCCCTCCCCTCCAACTGTCTGGCCTTGCTGACCTTGAAACGCAGGATAGGCCTTGGGGTTCTTCATAATGTGTTTATAGGTCTCCTCTTCAAGCTCCAGAGCTGTGGCATTTGACTCATCTTCTTCCAGAGAGTAGTTGGTACTGCGTGGGGTCACTGTGGTCCCTGAATGAGCGCCCAGCGCTGAAGCTCCTGCAAAGTAGAGAGAGACAGAGTAAAAGGGGTGCACAGAAGTTTCCAAGTAAGGTTATCTCAAAAGTTCTAGAGTGTTGGAAACGTCCTCTGGGTACTAATGTAGAAGCACCAAATCCTATTTGTGTTTGAGATGAAGAGAATTTGCCCTGGCAAGCGTGTCAGTCTGGGAGTGGCTTGGAGTGGTTAGATCATCTTCCCAGGACTTCAGAACCGCACCATGCCATGCAGGGCACTGCACAACCTTGGATCAGTTGTTTTATTTTTAAAAGAACAGCACCGGGGGGGGGGGGGTGTGGGTGTGTGCGCGCGCGCGCAGATGACTGTTGTGTGGAAGGGCAGCCGTGTGTGTGCCTCGCACCTCAACTGCAGCCCGCTGGGGCAGGAAGCCCCTCCTCCCGCACACACTTCCTCTGGGGCTTTGAGAGCGGCAGCAGCCAAGGACAGGCTGGTGCTTGAGGAAGAAAGAGCCTCGATGAGATTCCCAATGTCGTGGCTGAGAGGGTGGCACGCCAGAGCATGCCCTAAGACATCTCCTGACTCGGCTCCTGGTTGCCAGTCCCAGCAGGACGGAACTTGTCTCACTTACTAGAGACATCAATCTCCAGTTCTGACATACTTATTACCTACGTTGTCCCCCCACCCCCAAGTTGAACTGAAACAGATGATAGCAGAAACCCAGCTTGTCACTATTAAAATATATCTTCACTATTTTGCATGCTAATTTCACAAGACAACTATGATATGTAATTCCACTTCATCGTATGACGAAGTGTGCGTGCACATGAAAGCTCACACCTTGAATAAAATGTTGTTGGTCTTAAAGGTGCCACTGGACTCTGCTGCTTCAGACCAACACTGTGTTCTCTAGCTAGCCTGTTGCACGGGTCTTCCATGAGCTCCTGGCACATGTGACCAGCATCATGAACCGATCTCTGGGTGGTTGGATAGCCCTGCTTGGGAGAGTCGCCAGGTCGCCACTACCCACTGGCAGGAGAGGAGAGGGTGGGGTTGCCAGTTCCAGGCTGGGAAACTCCTGGAGATTTGGGGGTGGAGCCTGGGGAGGACAGGAACCCCAGTGGGGCAAAATGCTGTTGAGTCCACCCTCCAGAGCATCCATTTCCTCCAGGGGAACAGATCTCTGTAGTCTGGGCATGAGGTGTAACTCCAGGGGATCCCCAGGTCCCACCTGGAGGCTGGCATCCCTACCTTGGTGACAGTTTGGATTTCAGCTTGAGGCTTCCAAGAATGTCCCCAGCCCACCTGATGTCAAACTAGCTTGGAGCAGGTGGCTAAAAGTTCCATCAGGAAAACCACCACGCGGGCACTCAGAGACATGCAAAAGCAGTTGCCCTTTAGATGTCCCCATAACCCTGTAACGTACGGGGATGTAGGGGCAACAGCAAAACCCGAGGGCTGGGGAGGCAAGGGGGTCCTCCATGTGGGATTACTTTTTGACTGGTCCTGCTGGAACACTGATGCCCAGATGGTGAAGAGCTTGGCAAATAAAAGGCCTGCCAAGAGTTCAGGTTCTGCCACAATCCCGTAGGAGCCTCATTGCGTAGTATCGATAATAGAGAAGATGGAAGGGGAGAAGGGGGCTGAGGGCTGTGGCAGAAGACAGAGACTGGGGTGGGGGTCAGACGCCTGCTGCCCCAAGTGCTGGACTCAAGAGCTGAGCTGCACCACGGGGAACTCCCTGAAGGGCCCAAAGTCTGCCCTCTGCGGGCAGCCAGTCCCGGGCCAGGAGCCGCTCCCAAGAGTGGGCAGCCCAAGCAAAGCCCCCCCCCCCAGCACAGCCCAACACAACCACCCCCGACACCCACCCTGAAGTCCTACTCACCCACAAGGAGCAGCAGGAGCCAGCCCCGGGGATTCATCCTCGCCTCCCCTCCTGGCCGGCACTGCTGCCTGCTCCCTCCTGTCCAGCTTGAGATTTGAATCGGAATAACAGGAAGCGCCTCCTTTCCTCCGGCAGAGCTGGTAGAGAGAGAGTACATCAGGCATGTGAATAATGAGATTCAGGAGCAAGCCCGGCTCCCGGGGGCTCGGCTGCAGCAAGGCCCCAGCCTCCTCCCTGGCTTCCACACCCAGCCCACCGAGGCTCCGGGCCCTCTCTCCCACCAGGGCAGCTGCCTGAGCTCACCCCGCGTGGCAGCAGCGGGCTGCAGCAGCCCTGCTACCGTTCGGGGCACATCCGAATTCTCAAGGCCCCGTGTGCCTTTGCTTGGCGAGTCCTCCTGCGTCAGTTTTCTCTGCTTGGTTGTGAAATCCAAGAGTCAGCTCCAAAGGGCGGCCAGAGCGGAGGGAAGGACGGGGAGCGCTGAGCCCACCACGGAGACAACAGACACTCCCTCCCACCCACCAGGGCGTACCCAGTCCCAAGAGAGGCAGGAGATGGTTGCTGTCAGCTTGGACTGGTTTGGCCCTGTCTGTTTGACCTCTGCCCTTCTCCACCATGGGTGGTCACTGAGGCCGTGCCAATAAACTATCCCTAGACATTACTGAAATGGCAGCCTTGGTTGTGTTTGCTCACCCCCCCCCCCCCCCCGCAGGGCAGGCCTTTGTTGTCACCTGACGATAGAGTGCTCTCCCATGCGGGTGCAGAGTGGGTGGTTTTACCAAGGCTGCGACCTGTGCAAAGCAATTACCCAGGAGAGCACAGCTGTGTTGCATGGGCTATCTGCTGTAGCATGCTGAGATGCTGTGCATATGCCAAGTCCATTGGGGGAGTGCTTTTGCTCTGCCAGCATCTCACCTCCCCCGACCCCACCCAATATTTTTGCCAGTATCACGTTGCAAGCAAGACCGTGTTTCTGGCCCGGTGGAGGTAGGAAGCCAGTGCTTCCAGCTCCCAGGCCAGCTCGTCCGGGTGGGACGAGAGATTTCTTGGCATTACAGCTCATCTCCAGCCTGTAGAGGTGGAGTCTCCTGAAGAAAATGGCTGCTTCTGAGGATTATAGCAGCCCAGTGGCATTACAGCCCTCCCCTCCCGAAAGCCCACCCTCTCCCCAATCTCCAGGAATTTCCCAGCTTAGATTTGGCAACCCACACTGGTCTACTGAACAACAATCTGAAGAGAGGTCACATGTAATCTAGATGAGGGGCCTTCCTTGAAAGGCTGGGGCTTTTTCTGTGGCCATTGGTTGGCTATTAGCACACATGAACGGGCTTTGTGTTAAGACAGGTTATTGGTCCACCTCGCCATCGACCACCTGGATGGGGCTGTCCGAGGCCTCATGGGGGGGGGGGGGCTTTCCTGGTGCCTCCCATGCTCCCCCCCCCCCACATACATATTGCATTTGTGTGCCAAAGATCCGGGTTCCCTGCAGAATTTAAGGGCCTCTTAATTGGAGGACAGCGAGCGTGTGTGTCAGGGAGAATCTTTTGCTGGAAATTTTTAAAAACGAGTACAAGCTCTGCCTGCTTGTTAGTGCCAGTGCCAGCTCCAGGGAGGACGAGGGTGGGCCTTGAACACCGAGAATGCCCTGATTGCACCCCTCAGTCCTTCTTGGGTAGCCTTCCCCCAGCCCTGCCCAGATACCTGCGGTCCTTCCCATTTCTCAAACTACAAAATGCTTAGCGAGGGTTACATCTGTCTTCTCAGCAGCCCAGTTACTCCCATTTTCTGGACCGAGCAGCTGAGGCTGGAGGGGCTTGTGCCAAGGGTGCCAAGCTAGCACGGTGCCCAGGATGCCGGTCCCGTTCTGTCCAGGCCTTGTGCCCGACCAGCTGCTTCCCCAGCTGGGGCCTCTGTGAGCTACAAGCAGTCCAGGATGCGGCTGAGCCATCAAGCAGTTCTGGGACGCCCTTGGCGGGAGAGCCAGGCAGAACCGGACCCTGCCCAGGCCTCTCGTGAGGCCAGACAGGCGCTCCATCCAAACCGGGCGGGCGTCTTCCTGCCAACTCCCCCCTCTCCTTCCCCCTCCCCTCCCCTGACGTGCGTGTCATTTACGGGACAGAAACCACCCAAGGAGAGATGGCTCCCAGCCCTCTCTTTCTGGCCGTGGAGGCAGGCCCTGCCCTCCCCTCCCTCCTGCTTGGCCACATGTGGAACGGATCACCCGCTGGATCAGAGCCAGAGCTGCCAGCACCGGCAGTGCCGCTGGCTGAGGTCAGGGAGGCTGGCTCGGAGCCCTTGGAGAAGCAGCCTGTTCAGACTCGCTGACACGGAAACACCCCCTGAAGTCAGAACAGCTTTGCACTCTGCAAGGGCCGCTCAGCCCCAGCCAGCCTGTCCTGGCAGACACCACAGGGCCGGCGGCAGAAGAGAGCCTCCCCCTCACAGCCAGCCGGGCCCTCGTCAGGCTGCCATCCCTCAGGCCAGAAGAAGAAGGGGCCTGGGTGCGGGAGGTTCCGGGGGGAGGGGGGCTGAAGTTCGTTTGGCCACAGGAGCCAGAAACACAACTTCCCAGGCCTGCCCTCCCCTCCTAATGGTGGCTCAGACCATGATAAGTATTGGAGCCGGGAGTCCATGGAACAGTGAAACAGCTAGATCTTTATTGCTGGTCCGGATGAAGCATACAACCCAGGGCTCCGAGCCCTCCTTTTATGCTGGTCAGGGACAATCCCCTGACCTCACCCAACTGGCCTGATAGGCTCTTATCAGTCTATTTACATTCCATAGGTTCCCTTGGAGAAACCTAGGTACATGATTGGTGGTCGGTTTGGATCCACCTGGCCTTTGTTCTACCTGACTGAAGCTCAGGTAGTTTCTTGGCCATGTGCTCTGGCCACATGGCGGTCGCCCTTGCGTAAGCACATGGTGACCGCATGGTCAATACATAACAGACCGGCTGGGACATTTCAGTGGCAGGCAGGAACTGGCAGGCTGCGTGAGCCCACCACCAGCCACAGACGCAGGGCAGGGACTTATCGAGGGGGCCCCAGGCAGTAAAAGCCTCCTGTTTTGAGCCTCAGCACTTTCCATGTTGTTGTGGTCTTACGTAGTGAGTGCAGAAGAAAGGCTCCGGGCACAGGCCAGGAGGCATCTTCTCTTTTCACTGATATTTTATTGTAGAGCTAAAAATGGGTCTTTTGTAGCACATCCATGTGAACAAATACACATCTCCAAGGAAACAAAACAGGGTGGCGAGAAACCAGGGAAAGTGGGTGACAGGACGGTGTGTGCGTGGGGGGAGCTCATTTCTTTTCTGTGTACCCCATGGTTTTCTGCATCCCGGTCACGCCATCTCAGTGTTCAGGTTTCAGGCACTGGTCTGCTTAACGGGAATATGACTGTCTCCAATAGGGTTGCCAGCCTCCAGGTGGGGCCTGGGGATCTCCCGCTTTTACAACTGATCTCCAGCTGACAGAGATAAGTTCCCCTGGAGAAAATGGCTGCTTTGAAGGGTAGACTCTATGGCATTGTACTATGCTGAGGCCCCTCCCCTCCCCAAACCCTCCCCTCTCCTGGCTCCACCCCCAAAGTCTCCAGGTATTTCCTAACCCAGACTTGGCAACCCTAGTCTCCAACCGGTCACCTCCCTCACCGCTGATTCTGCCAGGGCTGTGCCCTCGATCCTGAACGACCTGGAGAGGAGAGGAGAGGAGAGGAGAGGAGAGGAAAGGCCTCCCCTCCAGCCCAGAACTGGACCACGGAAGGTCTCCTGCTGGCTGGGGACATCTGCAGTCTGTATTGGGGGGGGGGGGGGGTGCCTGACAGGGGGTCTGCATTCTGCTGCTGAAGGAGTCTTGTCACCCAGAAATATCCTCCTGCCTTCGTGACCCTCCCTCCAGCTCTCTGGGTCTCCTTGGAGTGGCCAGCAGCAGGCGTTCCATTTCCTCTTGGGTCAAGGCAACTCTCCTCCTTGGCAGGTAGAAAGTATTGGAGTCGGGAGGCGAGTAGTAGTGATTTCATAGTACAGCTCTTTATTGAGGGTCAGATGGAACATGGGGAACCCCGGGCTCAGAGCCCTCTTTTATGCCGGCCGGAGACAATGCCCCGACCTCGCCCCCAGGTCCTGATAGGACCTTAAGTCCGTGGTTGTAGTTCATAGGTCCCCCAGCGGGAGACCTAGGCTTGTAATTGGTGGTCACTCAGGATCCAACTGGCTATTGTTCTACCTGGCTGAAGCTCAGGTAGATTCTGACCATGTGCGCTGACCACGTGGCGGTCGCCATTACGGGAGACCATGTGATCATGGTCCTAGTACACAACAGCAGGCTTCCCCCAGGGCCTGGTCTGGGTGAGGCTGAACCATCTGGGCCTTTCCCTTCCCCTTCCCCTTCGTGCTCTTGGGGTGGTCTGCCGCTGCACTCCTCGTCATTCCCTGCCACCCATTGGTCACCCACAGGCCTGTCCTGGAGACATCTCTCCAATCCCATGTTGCCCAGGCCTGCTTCTGCCTGCCATGCTGGAGCCATTTTTGCAACCTCCTCCAGGCCATCTTGCTTTCGGTGCAGCTACAGGCCTGGAACCTGGGCTGCTATATTTCACTCATACTCCTGTACAAGAATTTCTCCAGTTTGTCTTCACTGAGGGTATCTGCCGACACATGGCCTGCTGCACTGATTGCGCAGAATGATTGGGGGGGGGGGGCGGGGAGGCATGAGTACAAGGCCAGGCAGCTGCAGCAGCTGCTCCCCCCACCCCCCCAGCCACAGAATGTGCCTCCTCTTCCTCCGTGTGAGGCTTCCTTGTAGGCTGACGGGAACCTCTGGCTCTCCATTCACTTGGCAGGATTCCTGGCACGTGGCTGCCGTGGTCTTCCCCAGGTCCTGAGCGGGTGTCCTTGAGTCAGTCCATCATCTGTGACTGAGGTCCCCCAGTGCCACCAGCAGCCATTTTCCAACCTGGGTCAGATGGTTCCTGTTCTGCCTGTTTGTTCCCCTCCAGATGCTTCTTACCTGGGCCCCTCCACCATCTAGCAGGAGGGTCCCTGTTCTCCACCCTTGGCAGTGCCCATTTTCCCTCTTCAGGCCGGGGCTGAGGAATGGCTGCCATGCCTGGCTCGCTTGCCCTGGCAAGGGTCAGGCGTGTGGCTGCAGTTCTACCCGCCATGCCATGAGGAGGCCCATGGGCCATCCTGCTAACCAGTGCTACGCTGTCCTATCCAGCCAGTCTCCTCACATTGCCTCATCAAAGCCACGTCTTGGCAGTTCTGCCCCAGCACTGGTAGTGCCATTCAGGTGGGCAGGCTGCAGCCCCAACCCACCAGACTGCTCCACACTGGCTTTCGCTACAAGCCCTGGCACTCCCCTTAAATAACTTCAAATGCGCCAGCCTCCCTTCACAGAACCTTAGGAACTGGAAGGGGCACCGGACTCCGAACTTAAAGCTGGTTTCAGGGCCTTGCGGGGATTCCTTCCCCCCCTTTTTTTTTTAAATAATATTTTTATTATGTTTTTAACACTAAAGTATACAATTACAACCACCAAAACACAGAATTCCAAAATAACGGAGCACCACAATTATTGTAACCACGTAAGGAATTTGGACCATACAGTAATAGGGTCCGTTTTGTTGTCCATATTCATCAAATATGTCAGTCTGTCCAATTCAGCCCATTCCGACAGCTTGCTTATTATCTCTTCCCTTTTTGGCAAAAAACGACGATTTCCAAGCTTTTGCCCGTAGTATTCGCGCTGCTGTTAGTATGTACACTACAAGTTTCAGATCTGATATCTTCATTTTATCCGTTCATATATTTAACAAATAAGTCTCTGGGTTCAGGTCAGTCTCCAAATCCGTGATCTCATAAATTAATCCCTTAACCATTTCCCAAAATTTTTGTATAACTTTGCAGGACCACCACATGTGGTATAACGTCCCGCAGTTTTTCCCACAAGCCCAACATAAGTTAGACACATTTTTAAAACATTTACTCAGCTTGTCTGGTGACCAATGCCATCTATAAAAAAGTTTATAAATGTTTTCCTTATAACTAATCGTTTTTAAGAATTTTATGGATTTCCAAATCTTTGACCAATTATCCGTTTGTATAGTATGCCCGAAGTCTTGCATCCATTTTACCATTATGGGTTTGATCTCTTCATCCTGCATTTCATACTTTAACATAATTTCATATAATTTTTTAATTAGTTTAAGGTCAGTCTTTAACCAAATTGCATCCAAAATATTACTACTTTTACAAAAGCCAATCTTTTTATCTTCATTATACCTAAATTGCATTATCTCCAACCAAATTAGACTAATCTCAGTTTCCTCTCTTATTTGCCTCCCTGTTTTAACATTTCCCTCCTTATCCAGTATGGCTTCATAGTTCAAAGATTTGTTCGGATTAAATAGGGAAGGTTTTACAAATGCCTCCAGTGGAGAAACCCATCTTGGAGTGTTTACATAAAACTTACCTTTGACATCTATCCAGGTCTTCATCAGGGCTACTCTGAGAGAATGCCTCCCAAAGTTTGTGTGGACCTTCTGTTTACCGTACCAAATGTATGCATGCCAACCCATCCACAGGTCATGGCCTTCTAAGGCCAAAACCCTAAAATTTTCCAATTTGATTCAGTCTTTTATCCATGTTAAGGCTGCTGCTTTAGCATAGATCTCCCAGTACGTTAAACCGATTCCTCCCCTTTCTTTGCTATCCTGAAGTATTTTCTTTCTCACCCTGGGTTTTCCTGGATACCACACAAATTCACTCACGATCTTATTAAGTTCCTTGTAAAAGCTATCTTTTTCATTTAATAATGGTATTGTCTGAGCTAGAAATAGGAATTTGGGGAGAACATTCATCTTTATTCCTGCAACCTTCCCCAACCATGAAAGATTAAAACCCTTCCATTTATTTAAATCCTCTCTAACTTTTTAAAGCCATATTTTATAGTTATCGGCCACTAATGAGCTTACCTTATTTGAACAGACTATCCCCAAATATTTTACTTTCTTAGCTACAGATATGCCGGAGACTTGGTGAATTGTAGTTTCTAGATCTTTTGTGCAGTTTTTAGTAATCAGTTTAGTTTTTTGGATATTAATGCGTAACCCTGCAACTTTACTATATTCCTCCACTACCTCTAAGAGTCTACTTAGCGAAGTCTGTGGGTTTTCAAGAATAAACATAATATCATCAGCATATGCACATAGTTTATAGATCTGCCCTTTACATTGAAGACCTCTAATTCCTGAGTCATGTCTCACTTGTTCACAAAGTGATTCTAGTGCAAATATAAATAATAAGGGGGAAAGTGGGCACCCCTGTCTTGAACCTTTTTCTATTTTGAATTCCTGAGAAACATCCCCATTTATCACCAGTCTAGCTGATTGAGATCTATAAATAGCTTCAATCATGGAGAGAAAGTCTTCCCCCGGATCAGATGCCTTTAGCTTACACAACAAAAATTTCCAGGATAGGTTGTCGAAAGCTTTCTCTGCATCCATAAACATCAAAGCTGCTGATTTGTCCGGGTGTAGTTCATAATATTCTAGTGTATTCGTTAAAGTTCTCAAATTTTCTCTCAGCTGTCTTCTCGGGAGAAAGCCAACTTGATCACTATTGATAATTTGGTTCAATACCTTTTTAAATCTCTCAGCTAGGATATTTGCAAAGATTTTGTAGTCTGTGTTTAATAATGAAATCGGTCTATAATTACCTATCCGATCGTGATTATCCTGGCCTTTAGGAATTAAAGTTATAAATGCCCCATTCCAAGAGTCCGGTATTCTGCTCGTCTCAATAATATTTTTTATCAAGTCTTTAAATCTAATAGAGATTTGATCTTCAAAAGTTTTATAAAATTCATAGGAATTCCATCTGGGCCTGGTGCTTTGTTGTTTCTCTGCCTTTTAAATGCCTCTACTACTTCACAGATTGATTGATTGATTCCTTCCCCTGAAGCTCATCTCAGGAGGCTGATGTGGAGGACCCAGCCTTCAGGTGGATCTGAGCAGCTGACTGGGCCAATAAGTGAACTGGGCCAAATGCCATTTTGTCCAGAGCCCACAGTCTCTCTGGCTGCATTGTGAGAAACCTACCTGCTGAGACGTGGGTGTAGGATTTCCTTTGTGTCTGTCATTCAAGGCCAGTTTCCACTTTTTCCGTTTCCAGCCTAAGCCAAACCGCTCAGCTTTTCCCAGGTGCTTCGTAATACTTTCATGTGCATCAAGTATCAGAAGAACCTTGTTTGCATACCCTCATCTAACTTGCTGGCCTAGTCTTGGATGCTTTCTCTTAAAGGGTCGAAGGCCTTTGTTCAAAGGGAGGAGCCAAAGGCTTCGAAGAGAGAGCTCTTTTAGGAAAGAGTGTCCTTAGAGCCAAGTGAAGTCAGCAAGGCTTGATTTTCTGATTCCTCACTTGCTCTTGTGTCTAGAAGGAATACATAACCAGCCCTCATTTTGAAGCAGCCTTAGGGTGTGTTCAGACAGGCAGCTAATCCCACCATTGGCCTGGCTCTAATTTGAGCTAGATCTTTTTGATCCAGCATTGCAGGACCAGACAGATTGCCAGTGAAGCGCTTTACTGCGTGTGACTTTCACGGTAGATTGTCTAGATGGCATCCACCATAAGGAGCTGTGCGGTTGGCTTTTTTTAAAAAAAATCCTGTCTGCGCATGCGCATATGGACCTCACCATATACTTGTTTATCCGCGCATGCATGGACTAAAATGGTAAAAGCACCACCAATGGTACCTTCCTCTAGGTACCCTTTCAGTTTATGAAGTTAATAAAGTTCAGGGGACTGTCAGAAACATTAAATTGTTTGGATCACTTGAGTGGAGCTCTGGGGACATCATGTGTTTAAGCAGTTATGCACGCATCATTAAGAGTTTTTTAAAATGGCGGCCATTTGGAATGGTCTGGAGACCATCCCTATGGGCTGATTGCACGCTTGAGGTACGACCTGATGGTGGAAAGTCCGCCATTGGCCCGTCAGCCAGCTTTAGACCGGACTTTCACTACTATCTTTTAAGTATGGATCCCCGACAGGGACTGAGGGGCTACTCATGGAAGCGGCACGATTCCCAGATGTTGTGATCTGGATGTGCACTTGAAAGCCACCAGGCACTCTTGCCTGGCTCGGCTCAAAAGAGCCGTCTGAACGCACCCTTAGTAAGGAACAAGTGGAACTCCAGGAAGCCTGGTAGCCTGTTTGGCTTTCAGGCTGGATGTCAGACAGTACCGGAAGTTGGTATTTTCTACATTTTATACTTTGTTGCCATTTGTAGACATTTTCTGGTGTCCACTGTTCAGTGTAATGTACATTTCTGATTCCAGCCTAAAACACCTTTATAGGCCTGTGCCCAGCACTTTCCGCAACAACACATTGTGTATTCAGGCCCTACCGACTGGGCTTGCCCCACGGAATGATGGAGTGGTCAGAGAGGCCACAATGGTACTGTGGTGAGAGTGTCACACTAGGATCCGGGAGACCCCTGTTCAAATGCCCACTTTGTCGTGGGAGCTCACTGGGTGGGTGAGTCCCACACTCCCAGCCTAGCCTACCTCTCAAGGTTGTTGTGAGAATGACATGGAGGAAAGGATCAGGTGGGGCCGCCGTTTTGGCCTGAAGCAGCAGAACAAAAAGTCTAGGTCCAGCTGGGCACCTTTAAGACCAGCCAAGTTTCATTCTGGGTACAAGCTTTGGTGTGCACGCATGAACCCAGAATGAAACTTGGCTGGTCTTAAAGGTGCCCGGCTGGACCTAGACTTTGTTACAGAAGAGAGTGATTGGACTCCCGGGGGAGGGGGAGGCTGAGTATAAATACAGTAAGTAAGTAAATAACTAAATAAATATTTGGCTCTCTTTGTAAGAAAATTAATAGGATGTCCCCAGTAGTCTAGTGAACTACTGGAGGTTTTATACATTTTAGACTCTGCCTGAAGTCAAGCAGACTAACTGAGGTGTGTGGCAGGAATTCAGTGGAGAGCAAGTTTTGAGCATATGCAGGAAAATTCATAGATGCATTCAACATGCTGATGGCACAGCGGCACTTGTGTAACAAAGTTCTCCAGAGAGACCTACTGCGTGAGAGTTTTGGATGCTTACTGATTTTATTTGTGGTGGAGGAGGGGTAGTGAGGAGATGCTATGTACCAATTTATTGAGCATGAGTGGCCACGCAGCGTTAGTACAAGGCACCACAAGAAAGGCTCCCAGCACACCAGCCCCTCCCCTCAGTGGCTCTCGTGCTATTCTAGAAGGAAGCAGCAGTCAGTCCCAGGAGCTCTTGTTGGTAACAGCAGGTCTGTGGGGCAGGATCAGGCCGTCATGCCCTGCGAAGGGTGAGGGTGACAGAAAGGGGGACCAGGCAGACAGGCAGGGCAGCCAAGGCTAAGATGGTTCCTGTAGGCAGCTGGTGGTCCGTGGCATCAATGGGCAGCGTGCAGCTGGCAAAGTACTCTGTGTGGATACTCACAAAGAAGGCATCCAGGGTGGGGCTGGACAAAGGGCAGCCCATGCTTTCAGCCAGCAGCCTGGCACAAATGGTAAGCTCACTGTACACGCTGCAAAGGGAGAAGATAGAGTAATTGTGAGGAATGGTGGTGGCAGCAGCCCAGCCAAGACAGAACCCCTCCTACCCGGCTGGCTCTTCCTCATGCTCAAGGCCTTCCTCTGTGTTGGCCCATCTGCTGCTCTTGCTTCCTTCTCCTGCAAAACCTGTCCGGATCCTAAATTATTAATTTCTAAGACCGCAAGAAGCTGGAGGTGGTTCAAGCCACCTCAAGCATTTCTAACAGAAACAAAGCATTAAAATCTACTAAAAGAACACATCAGGGAAGCCGCAGGGGAAGTAGACATAAGCCCCTTTTTCTAGTTTTAAAGCCCAGTCTGTCTGTGGCCAAATTAGACCCTGGGACAGCTGACATTTGCCCAGGCTTTCTTTAGGTACTGATGATGAGTGAGGTTTGATGACCCTCATTGTAAATGTTTTGTATGGCAGAAGCAGGGCTCTTTTTGGGCCAGAACGCTCAAGAACGGTGTTCTGGCTGGCGTCTGAGCCCCCCCCCCCGCGCTCACCCACCCACCCACCCACCAACCAGTTGGCAGGAAAGGCCTCCCAAGGGCCTCCCAGCTCTCTGCACAAAAAGGGAGCTTGCTGTGGGGAAGGGGCCGGCTGTTGCAGCTCTCTCCATTGGGCTTGTTGCCACGCCTACACTCTCCTTGCAGCCTGTATGTGCCTCCTCTTCTCTCTCTATCTCTTTTCTTTCTTCCTCTCCCTTCCTCTCTCTCTCTCTTTTCCCTTCCTCTCCCCCTCTCCTCCCCCCCCCCAATCATGTAAAGGCTTAATGTGTTGAAATGGGGAGTTAAAGCTTTCTATGGCATGAGGGTAAATAGCATCTCATCAAGCCTCTATTAAAGGGACAGGGCATTTTCCCCAGGCTGTTGGCAACCCTGGATATAAATCCCATGAGAAAACTTGTTTCAGTCTACATTAGAGGATCAAATCAAATATATGCGGCAAATTAGAAATAGTATGAACAAGTCCTGAAGGTCAGGCTGACTCTTTGAATTGCAAGGAAGGGGGCTATAAAAACTGACTTCCTTCCAAAAATGAGAACTATGTTTTAAATAGACTTCAGTGTAAAGGTATTTGTATACCAAAGGCAGGGCAAGTGGGCAGGTAACTCAGAAAGGTAGGACTGCATACCATCTCCACCTGGACCATTCAGTACTCTGAACCAAGTACTCTGTCAAGTCACACCTGAAAGTTTTATGCTGCTGTTGCAAAAGAAGCCCTGAAAATTGCCTCAAACCAGAACTTTAAGAATAAGGGAATGACAACAGCAAAAATACAGGAATGCAGCAGTGGTTGGGAGGAATGTTGTCTGAATTCTCAGGAAAATATGAGTAATGAATGAATGGTGTCAGTACCGGTGAAAAATGTTATTATGGAAGCATCCTAAGATTTTCTTTCTTTCTTTCTTATTGTTCCATTTTGTTCTTTGCGTTTTTGTAAAAAAAAATGGTTGGAAAAGGGGAGGGATGTAAAAAAGCAGAGAGCCCAGGAAATGCTGCTTTTGACAATATCTTTAATTTTTGAGAATCTCTTTAGTTTTCTCATGGCATCTTCTGTTTAAGAAAAGTAAGTTTGAAGCCTGAGTGTTAACCAGTTCATTGTTGTGTCTTGTTGGGAATGGGTTGCAAATATATGTGTGTCTAAAGTCTGTATTAAAGTGGTTTGGTGCTAACTGCCATGCAAGAGAAAACATCTGAAAAAGTAGCTTCATTGTTGTGTGTGTTGGCAGAACACTTGACTGTTGCATGGCGGACTTTGGGGGACATCTGCAGAGAAACAGTTGTAACTAAAAATGAGCATGGTCAGCAGCACTTTGGAGATTGCCTGTTTTGTGAAATTTAAAAAGTGGGCAGAGTTTCTGATGAAGATGATTGTCCCTCTTCTGCCACTGGGCTGACATCTGCCTTTAATAGGCCAGCAAAGCTGATGTTCTTAAACCTCCTAATAAGAGAGATTTCTGCTTCTGAAGAGTTGACTTCCAACGATTGGTGATCTTGTGATGGTAGTGATACTTTGATGTGGTAAAGCCCACCTGTTCACAGGATCATTTTACCTGTGGGACAGACTCTGCATGGTAACCACTCCACTGGTACATAATTGCTTGTAAAAAATATTATAGTGTAATAATTCAGGTGGGTAGCTGTGTTGGTCTGAAGCAGCAGAACAAAGTGGGAGTCCAAAGTTTCATCCAAGGTATAAGCTTTTGTGTGCATGCACACTTCTTCCATCTAAAGAAGTGTGATTTCATCTGAAGAAGTGGGGGTGGCACATGAAATCTTATACCTTGAATAAAATTTTGAACCTTGAGCAAAATAGCCCACAAACTACTCCCGTCCAGTGCATCCACAAACCTAGAAGAAGAAGAGATTGGATTTATACCCCACCCTTCACTATCCAAGGGAGTCTCAGAGCGGCTTACAAACTCCTTTCCCTTCCCCTCCCCACAACAGACACCCTGTGTAGTAGGTGGGGCTGAGAGAGCTCTGAGACAACTGTCCTTGAGAGAACAGCTGGTACAGAGCTATGGCTTGCCCAAGGCCATCCAGCAGGTGCAAGTGGAGGAGTGGGGAATCAAACCCAGTTCTCCCAGATTAGAGTCCACGCACTTGACCACTACACCAAACTGGCTCCTAGGGTTGTTCTGCCAGTGAACTAGGGTTGCCAACTCCAGGTTGAGGAAATCCCTGGAGATTTGGGAGTGGAGCCTGAGGAGGGTGGAGTTTGAGGGAAGGAGGGGCATAATGCCATGGACTCCACTTTCCAAAGCAGCCATTGACCTGATCTCTGTAGTGTGGAGCTCAGTTGTAATTCCAGGAGATCTCCAGACCCCACCTGTAGGTTGGCAATCCTAAAAATTCATATTCAGTGTACTAGTTCTGCAGGAAGGCAAGCTGATTTCCATGGGAACCTAACCTTTAGGAATTGATTCCAATCCAGTGTGGGAATAATTGTTGGACATAAGATATTGGTTCAGGCAAGATTTTGTATAGATGGGACAGAAAATAAAGTTTTTATTGGTTTTGTCAAAACTGTTTTGGCAACAAACAAGGTAAACAGAATAAGAAGCAAAATGTGGATGTGGCTGGATGACCCCACTTCTGGTAACATTGGGTGTGACCTAATATGTTAATGAGCTGTGCTGTCAGGGGTGTGGCCTGATATGCTAATGCGTTCCTGCTGGGCTTTTTCTACAAAAAGAGCCCTGGGCTGAAGCCATTGTGTGCTACTGTCAGCATATTTTCCTGCTGCTTTCTTGTTATTGTTACATTTTATCTTTGATTTTATTTGATGTGGGCTGCCTTAAACATAATAAATGGAGAAACAACTATGTCAAACAGCCAGTATAGCTTCTGAGAGGAATGTGCAGCCTGTATATGCTCAAAACCACTAGGATGGAGCCCTCAGTCAAATGAAGGTCTCTTCGGATCAGCCATGCCCATCTATCTATCTATCTACCTCATACTGCTTCTTAACTTATTAATTCTAAGCAGATTACTAAAACATAAGAAAAGGTAGACCCCATTTGAATAGCTGTGAAAATCTATCACAGATGCATAAAATTTCACAGCCAAAGGAGTGATAGATCTGCTATTATCTTCTAGTAAAAGAGGTAATGTCTCCATATGATCTATATTTGGTAGCAAAGGAAGAATTAAAAGATTTCTAGGCTCAGAAAAAGTTATCACATTCAAAGGTCACGTGACACCGGGTGTCTACACTACCTGCACTACAGTTGCATACTCTATCAGAGGATGGTGTCTTAAGATACCTCCCTTGTAAAACTCTAGACGGCAAGGGCTTCGAGGCGCGCCAACATAAAGGCACACCAATAGTGAGGAACAGTCAGATATGAGCAGTAATTGGGGAGCTATCCAGGTGGAAGAATACCAACAAACTGAGTAGAACAAACACATTGTGCTCTACAGATTGTTCTGTTACTTAAATAAGCATTTCTTAATCGTTCTTATGGCTTCCTGTCTGGTAACTGAATAAAAGGAGTCCAAGGAAAGATTGAGGAACTGCAGTTCTTGCTTGACAAGTTTATCCCAGTGGGAAACATAAGAGTTCTCTCTGACTAAGTTGTGGTCCTGCGCAGAGACAGTAGAAATCATATTGTTGGTATATAAATTAAACAATAAAGGGGCCAGCACACACTCCCTGCTGCAGGGAAATGACGTTTGACAGTTGTCCTTCTAACCCAGAGCAGACTTGCACAGTGGGATTAGAATACAGAAACTCAATCAAAGCCAAAAGTCTCTTGTCAATAGATTTTAGTTTCAGCTTCTGCCACAATTAGGTACAGAGTATGGTATCAAAAGCCACCTTCAACTCCACAAAGGCCGCAGCAAGGATCCCGACTCTTGCTTGTATATTTATTAAGAACTGTAATGTCAGGAGATGGATCATCTGACCAACCCCTCGCCTAAAACCAGCCTGTTCCCTTCCTAGGATTTTATTCATCTCCAGCCAGTCTATGAGTCGGTAATAAAGGGACAGAGCGTAAAGCTTCCCAGCCACTGATAAAAGGCTGATTGGTCTGTAGTTGGATGGGTGGCACTTTGTCTCCCTTCTTATAAACGGGTATTATGATAGCATGCCTCCAAGCGAGTGGCATAACTCCTGTCGCATTTATTTGAGTGAATACAGTTGTCAGTGTATCCTTCCATTATGAGAGACTGGCTTTGAAGAGTTCTGGGGGAATTAAATCTGCACCGGGGTCCAAAGGCGTAGACTTTCCAATTTCCCTGGGGGGGCTAGGGCTGGGCCAGAGGAACTGCTATGCTAGGTCCTTAAAAGAACCGAGGCCCATCATAGGGAGGAGCCAGTGACATCACATGCCACTGTCACTATCTATGGAGGCGGAGCCATGTGGGATTTAGAAAGGGGCTCTCCAGAAATTTCGGGGGGGTCTGAGAACCCTGGGGAACCCCCCTAGCCAGAAAAACCCAGAAAAAGGTGGGAGTTGGCCAGTGGTTATAGTGGTATCTCAGCGGTCTCCTGCTGTGTCCTTTATTTAAATTCACTTTTAGAATAGTCATTTTAAGATCTGCAAATATACACACCATGTGCATAAGACAAACAAATGGTCACAAATTTGAAAGTCAGAAGGGCAACACAGAAAAACCTGTAGAGGAACATTTTAAAAATTTTCATGGATATTCAGTCTTGTTTCTGCCTTATTTATATGGATGACTTTGTACTGAAATTTAGTAAATTATGGCATCACAGATGCCTTTGTTTGGTAAATGCATGGCTGAAGTCCCTGAGCCAGAATACCAAACAGTTGCTGTGCACTCAGTTTCTGAGCAATGTACAAAGTTCAGAGTAGCAGCAATCTTCTTCTCACTTCAAACTTATATTTTACAAGTGAGTACAAGTCCCAGAGCACTGAGCCTATTCCCAGGGGCTGTCATTCCACTTTGCAACCTGTTATTCCAGTCCCACAGCATAGATTCTATTGCTAGAGATCATCATTCCACTCTGGAGACTGTCATTCCAGTACCAGAGCATAGATTATCTTCCTAGAGACCGTAATTCCACTCTGGGGGCTGTCATTCCAGTGCCAGAGTAGCCTATCTGGGTCCAAAGACCTTGATGGAAAAACCATTCCACATTTTCTTTGCAATTTTTTTTGTGCTGCAATGCATTTCAGTGGAGCCCATGGAAGTCGGCATTCCTGGCTCCCATTATCTCCAATGGGCCTTCAAGCCTCTCCCATTGTTTCTAGTGGGCAAGCCTGTCATTCCTTTTTAAAATCCCAGTTAGTTGTATTGTCCCTTTGAAACTATACCACACCATTTTAAGTAACAGCAAAATGAAGGGCATGGACATACACAGAGTGCACATTTCTTGCCAATATTCTTTTTGGGCTGCACACAGAGCAAAAGGAAATTTTAAAAGGCCTCTGATCTGTATATCCCCCTTGTTCATGCAGATGGGCTTACCATTTAAAAATGAAATGGAAATTGAAAGAAGAGCATAGGAGTGGTTGAAGCAGCCCCCCCATGAAAAAAATAACTGTTCTCAATCAAGGATATAGAGACCCAAGTAAAATAAAATAGAGACACACTTTCCCCCAAAATGTAAATTGGAGCTCAACAAAATCTTTGCAGTCTGACTAGACTGCTCCATTGAAAGTGGGTGGAGACAGCCAGGGTTAAGGACTATACTTTCTTTTCCGACAGACAGCTCTGGTCTGTAATTGGATGGGAGGCCATAAAGGAAGCCCACAGTTGGTATGCAGAGGCAGGCAATGGCAAACCACTGAATGTCTCTTGCCTTGAAAACCCTACAGGGTTACCATGTGTTGGCTATGAAGCTAGTTTTAAAATTGTGACCAGACCAACTTTTTTTTTTAAAAAAAACCAGAAACTATTGAAATATACTCTCACTTCCCTTAATAGGAAGGCAGGCAGGCAGGCAGGCAGGCTAGACAAGGTTAAAGTGGAAAAATATGCAGTTTATTCTGAAGGGGTAATGGTCAATTTCAGCAGAAAATGGGGATTAGGCATTTGTTCCAAACAATTCATAGAAAATATGGTCTTTAAGGAATCATCTGGAAATGGTAACAGAAGTGGCATTGTGTGAGAGAGCTGAAGGAATTATTCACCAAAAGAAAAAAAATGGGCTGAGAAAGACAGAGAGAGAAAAGGCAAGAAAGACAGAAACAGAGAGACAGAGATAAAGGGGGGGGAGAGAGAGAAAGAAGACAAAGAAAGAAAATGACAGAAAGAGAGAGAGAACACAAAGAGAGAAAGGAAGGAAGGGAGAGGTAGAAAAAAGATGGGGAGAGAGGAGTGAAGGAGAGATAGAAAAATGAAAGGAAGGAAAGAGACAGAAAGAGAGGCAGAAAAACGATAGGAAGATTCCAGTCAAGTGACAACACCCCTGGCAGGCTTGCTGGTGTTGAAATGTTCCTGCTTCTGCCCAGGCAGGCCAGCCCTTTCTCCCCTACTACCCCTCTTCTTTGTAAACACTCTTCAGTGTCTCTCCTCCTCTCTCTCTCTCCCCCTTCCATGACAATTTACATTCCTGGAACCTGGCGGAATAGATGTAACGACAGGAGCAGTTCCTTTTTTATTTGGCGGCTGGCTCCTGTTGGGGCGGAGTGTGGTCCTTCCACCTGCATCTGCTCCCCTTGCACGGAGATGGGAGAAGGAGCCTTCTTCACGCCGGAGTTGTGTGGTGGGAGCCACTTCCCTGCTCACCTCTCTGGCACGGCAGGGCACAGGGTGCGCATACCATGCAGGGCAAAGGATCAGCACAGAAAGTTGGACCCCTCCCCCCGGCTGGATCTCCCTCCTGTTCTTAGGTGGGGGGGGGGGGAGCGAAAGGGTGCCCTAAATTGGCTGCCCACGCTTTAAAGTCTACCTGCACTGGTTGCCCTGGGGAAGGCTGAGTACCTTCTGTAAAATTTCGGCGGGGGCCCCAGCCCCCCTGAAGTTGACACCTATGCCGGGGTCCTTCCCGTTCTTCATTTGAGAAATGAGAGAACTAATTTCAGCTGGTCACACCAGGGGCTACTCCGGTAGTTCAGCTAGGTTTCAGTCACTCTATTAATCATAGTTACTATGTCCATCTTGTTAGCCAGCAAGGCACTTTTCTGTGCTCTTATGGATTTTTATCCATAAGTTTGAACTCTGTGTCGCCAGCAGTGGAAGGGACTTGCGCTTTCTTCTCCACATAGGAGCCAGCTCCAGCCCAAGCCAGGAGGCTGACACCCCAAGCAGTTCACCCAAGACAAGGACAAAGGATTCCTCTTGCCATGAGGCCTCCTTCTGTCAGACATCCGCTGGTTAACCCCCACTCCTCAATATACATCTGAATAAGTTAGGCTAACAAGACTGCCTAGCACCTACTGTGCCAGCCATCAGATACTTGGCTAAAACCATCAACTGACAATAGGTTGGCCAGGTGAGTCATCGGACCCTAGACTCAGTGTCTGTTTCCTGGTGAAGTCATACTTTTGCAACACTGACCAAACCCCTGGACCTCCTCCCTTTGTTCACCTTTAACCTATAGCAAGGTTCAACAGGGACGGACCGCCTAGTAGGAGTGTTAGTGGGTTGTGGTCTGCATAGCCCGCCCCAAGACCCCCAATAAAAGTCCAAACCCAGAGTCACTCGGCCTCTTGAGCCATCGCCCCCCCCCCCTTTATGTCATCTTTAAATCTCTGTATCCTGGAACAGAGAGAACCATGTGGTCTTGCAGGTTCGAGCCACGTGTCCCATATTTTTCTATATTTTCCTTCCCCATCCAATTCTTCCTTCGGTCGGACAACTCTTCTTTAGGATAGGTAACGTATTGCTTCCCCACCAATGAACTCCTGCAAATTGCAATAGTGCTATTTTCTATCTTTATTTCCCTAGACCTGTGTGTATGTATGTGAGAATCTGTTTTTGTGTGCTTTAACAACATCATTTAGTAAACAGCATTTAATTTGCCATCTGCCTCACGTGCCTCTTTCCTTGAGAACTCCCGGGAGGGGTGGGACCCTGGTATAGTTGGCAAGAACCCGTGTATTTTGCCAATTGCTGAGTGTAAATTAAAGCAATTCGGCTAAAAGAATTGGGGGCTCAGTCCGGGATTGCCCTGCAGGTCAAAGGTTGCGCCAAAGTCGACAGGCGTGTCTTTTGACCAGCAGACGTAGGGGAAAAACCACTTCTGGAGTTCTAGGAGAGGCTGTGTGAAAGATTTCTGTCTGCGTGCCTGGCTCTAGTAAGCACTCTATCGTGGGTGGGCTCTCCCCATTCCTATTGTGGGAAGGGATCCAAAAGAAACAGTGTAGGGAGCTAGATCTATTGCACCCACACCACATACACTACATACACCCGCTGAATCCGAAAAAAGGAACCTTTCTTTGAGCGCACCCTTGCTCCTCCCTTGCCTTACTTCACTCAACGAAGTGGAAATAATTAATTTAGGTTCGGGGTTACCCTGAGAGGCATATTGTCTGGAAACCCTACTGGCTAGAGATAGTCCAGTGCTCAGTGAGTCCGCCATAGCTCACTATTTTCCGAGTCCGCCATAGCTCGTAGTTGTGTTGAGCCCGCCATAGCTCAGTGAGTCCGCCATAGCTCACTATTTTCCGAGTCCGCCATAGCTCGTAGTTGTGTTGAGCCCGCCATAGCTCAGTGAGTCCGCCATAGCTCACTATTTTCCGAGTCCGCCATAGCTCGTAGTTGTGTTGAGCCCGCCATAGCTCAGTGAGTCCGCCATAGCTCACTATTTTCCGAGTCCGCCATAGCTCGTAGTTGTGTTGAGCCCGCCATAGCTCAGTGAGTCCGCCATAGCTCACTATAGACTGAGTCCGCCATAGCTCAGGTCTGTGGTTAAAGGTAATCCAGAGAGGCTAGGAGAAGCCTAGAAACCTTATAATACGGGTTAGGAGGTAATCCCGTCAGAGAAGCGAGGCTTGGCCACCCCGTTCTCGAAACCCCAAAGTTAAGAGGTAGAGGAACCTCGGAGACAGAGGAGTCTCTTTGGGTTGGAGGCACCCGGAGTCTGAAGGAACGGATATTCCTCAGCTTCAAACGCCAGGTTATTGGGTTAAAGAGTAATCCCTGAGCGTCGCGGGGTGAGAGTCCCCCGGCCCTAAAAACTGCTTAGGCTCGGTGCCAATTTGTTTTGGGTTAAAAAGTAATCCCTGAGTGTCGCGGGGTGAGAGTCCCCCGGCCCTAAAAACTGCATAGAAAGTGTGCTAATTAATAGTAACGTTAGCCTCCTTGTGTTAACAAAAGCAGCTTTGAGACCTAAGAAAAGCGGAAGAGGCAACTTCCCAGTGCTTGCCCCTGTTTGAGGTAAAACAGGAGACTCTCCTTGAAAGTAACTGCATAAGCCAAGAAGGAGGGGGAAGACTTCCCTTTTCATTGCCCCTGTTTCAAGTGAAAGCAGGAGACCCTCCTTGACATACTCCTTTTCCCCAAGGTTAGTTCCTCAGATCAGTGCATCTGAAGTTAGTTAGGGGGATCCCAGAAAACAGGGTCTTTTTCCCTTTGGTGGCCATAGGCTAATTTGGTAACTGTAATTTAAGTTTGCTCCTCAGATCAGAGAATCTGAAGTTTATTTAAGGGAGGCACCCGGAAACAGGGTCTTTTCCTTTTGGTGACTGTTCAGCCATTTGGGTGTTGTGATAAACCACACAACATGTGCTTGGACTTTTTAACTGTGTAACAAAGGAGTCTTTAGGGCTTCCTTTTTGGATGTGATAATTTAAGAGAGTTAAGGAGTATTCTCTCTTTTGGTTAGGAACTGAACTAAGCAAGTGAAAATGTGCCCTGCAAGGAAGGCAGAGGTCTAAAAATGCTGTCTTAAGGAAACAGAAAAACCCAGCAGGCAGAAATAAGATCAAGTTCCCCTAGAAAAACAGCAGCTTGAGACCCTAATTGCATTTGAACCCTGTGAGACGCTGCTAGACTTCCCATAAAAGAATAGGAAAAGAAAAATCCCTAAAATCCCTGTAATCTTAAACAGAATAGTGAAAATTCTGCACCTTTTGTTAAGTTAGGAAAACGGGAGCCTAAAATGCCTCAACTAAAATTCCTGGGAAAGCCCAGCCAACTCTCAGTAGTTGGAACAGAAGCAGGCATTCAGTACAGCCAGAATGGCTGCAGCAAAATAAAATCTCCCCCCCCCCCCTCCATTCCAACCCCAGGGAAAGAAACTGGGTAAGAGATGGGGAAAGAATCCTCAGGAAGCAAGCACTCTCCTTTTAATCCTTTGTAAATGAAATTTGGAGGGAATGGTGTTAATCCCCAAGAGATTACTGCACAGAGAATAGCATTTCCCTGTGGCAATGTCAGTCTCCAGGCAAGACCTGGAGCTCTCCTGGAGCTCCCCTGGAGTTCTAACATCTCCAGACTACAGAGTCTAATTTCTCTGTAGAAAGTGAGTGCTTGTGGGAGGAGGGAAGACTTCATGGTTTTTGCCCCACTGGAGTCTCCATCCTTCAGACCTCAGCCTGAATCCCCAGGAATCTCCTGCCTGGACCTGACAACCTTAAACAGAGCTCGAGACCAACAAGTCCAACTTTTGTAACTAAGATGAGTGATCAACCTTAGCTGTAGAACACATGCCCCCAGAAAGAACTTAGATTCAGGGCTATAAAACAGCACAGCTATGTTACCAAATTTTACACATCAAGCTTAAATGCCAAGAATAATCTTCCTGTAATTATGCCCATAATTGAGAGAAATTGAGAAAAATTTGTACCTCTGTTTTTACCTTTTAAAATATAGAAACCTACAAATCCCAGTCTCTTCCCAACTGCCTTTGGAAGAGAACTGGACCCCATTTGAGCCACATTTGAAACAGCCTCTGAGCTTACACAAAGTTCTAAATCTGTTGCCCAAACTATTTCCCTCATTTTGCAGGGAACTCCTTTGCAAAGCGGACTTTTGATTATTAGTTGCCCTTCCCAAATTTAGAAAAGCAAAGATCATCTCTCTCTCAACTCTAGGGAGAGAGAGACTTTTTGCTGTGTCTGCGCTGCCTTAAAACTGAGGGGACATAGCACAAACGAATAGGGTTTTTCTGCCTTTTTCATTCTTGTCTATGCGGGTCAAGTGAACACACAGAAAAGTTCTTTAAAACAACCACAAGACTGACAATTTAAAACTTGCTTAATCATAAGAAATGTAACTTTTTTTGAAAGTGGAAGCTCCTAAGCTTCCTTCTTTCTGGAAACTCCCTAGAATCTGTAGAGATACCAATCTCCAGGTTAGACCTGGAGACTTCTCAGCACTATAGCCCTAAGCAGCTATAGTTCCCATTGAACTGTTGGGGAAGGAGAACTACCTCTCCTCCCCCCACAGCACCTTCTTCCATTTTGAAACCTCAGTAGGTACAATGTGTTGTCTTTGTTTTGTGTTATGAAGCCTTTAAAGGCTGCCCCTTCTAGAGGGTGTAGAAAAAGCCACATTTTCTTTTGAAACATTTTGTTTTAACTGTTTACAAATACCTTTTTTTTTAAGTGGCACATTTTCAAACTTTTGAGCCACAGCAGTGAGGTAGTTTCCCATGTCTGCAAGAAGCAGCAAATTCTCCATTTTGCCTACAATGTATTTTTACTTTAGTGGCTCCTGATACAGCATGAATTGGCAAAACTCAGGCAGGCTCTACTTCCAGCTGCCTTTGAAAAAAAAAAAAACCAAACAGAGCCCACTTTGACCTTACCTGCAGTAAAACCTCATGGCAGGGCAAACTGCCCTCATCTCCCCTTTAGCGACATTTGCATAATCAAAGAACTAGCAGGCATGAGATAAGATGGAGGAGTGCTGGTAATTGTTGTTTTTCCCCTGTTCTGTTAGGGCTATTTTTCCTTCTCAACCCTAGAGAGAAAAGTTCTTATATCACCCCCACCTTAAAGGAACTGAAAAGGGGTGCCCAGTGAAAAGAAATATGGAATGGTTTTTCTTTCCCTTTTACTTTGGCTCTGTTTTGTGAATTCACAGGGTTCTGTGAATTCAAGGGGGGGAGTGCAAGGGAGAGTGCAAGAAATTTTTGGTACAAGGATTTTTTTTTATTTTGTTTTTAATTTTCCCTTCTTTTAATCTGGCCTGGAAAAGACCCAAACTTTTTGAACTGTAGCAGCAGTCCTGTTAAAATCTTTTGAGACTCATGTTGAGAGAGCCTCATCAGACAAAGACAGTCTATCTGGAAAACCTTGCCATCCAACAAAAGCCTCCTTCCCCCATCTCTTGTGAAATTTGCATTATCAAAGAGCCAGCAGCTCTGAAATGAGATGGACAAGGAAGTTCTCCCTCCCTCTTTTGTTAAGCATAATTTCCCTCTACAACCAGAGACAAAAGCCCCCCCCCCCTTTTTCTCTCTCTAAGGCAACAGGGAGGGGGTGGGTAGTGAATATTTGGAATTTTTTCTTCCTTTTTAGCTAAGAATGTGGCCACTATTGCGAGAATGTCAGTCTCCAGGAGAGCCCTGGAGATCCCCCAAAGCTACAGCCTTTCTCCAGAATGCTAAAGTCAGTTTCTCTGGAAACGGGTTGATTTGATGCAGTATTGATTTTATGCAATTTTATGCACTGTTCTTTTTAAGTTGCATCTCCTAATCTACAGGAGTCTCCTGGACTGGAGTTGGCAACCCTACCCTTTGTGATGAAACTTTGCTGTAGAATGCTTTGAAAGGAAGGTTCCCTTCCCTTCTTAAACTAGGTTTAAATTCCCTTTTTGGGCAAACTGCTCTAGAGTTGCCCCTCTGCCAAAAGACAACAGATCATTGCTTAGAAGTTAAAAGTTCTTTTTGTTGTTGCAATTTTTATAGCTTTAATTCCTTAAGAACAACAATGCTGTTTCTAGAATTTTGCAGTTTTGGATAACTTTGCTTTTATTTGAAATCTTAAGATTACTTCCTTGGCATGCTTTCCTTCTAACTTTTTAGTACATCACATCTCAGGAATCTCTAGGAGAGACAGTATGGTGTAATGGTTGAGTGCATGGACTCTAATCTGGGAGCACCGGATTTGATTCCCCACTCTGCCACATGCAGTCGCTGGTGTGACCTTGGGTCAGTCACAAGTTCTTTCAGAGCTGTTCTTTCAAGAGCAGTCCTCAAGGGCACTCTCTCAGCCACTCCTACCTAAAAGGGTATATTCAACAGAGATACTGTTTCTATTTCCTTAAATGTGTTACTGCCTCTCATTCTCAGGCTTTGTCCTGTGTAGTATCAGTTTTTTTTATTTCTTTCTCATCTCACAGAAGTGGGTCCCTGCTAGCTCACTCTTTGCTAGTTTTCCTTAGTCTTGAGATACTATAGCAGTCAGAATGTTTATACCATCCTTTTTGCCATCTTGCTATGACTTGGCTTTTCATCTGAAGTGTTTCTCATGCAAATCCATTCTTCTGTTCTAGCTCAGCCTGGTTTCAGCCAGCGAGTTAGGAGACTCTTTCTCTGCTCAGAGGAACTGTTTGCTGGCACACAGCTTATGCCAGAGACCATGCTTTTACTTGGGTTATGATCTTTCTGACTGACTTCTTAATCCATAAAGAATTCACTGAGCCTTATCAAGGGCCACTGCTTGTTCTATGTCTTGGATTTTCCATACAGGTTATATGCCAGATGCTTGGTACAATTATGCCTCTATCACTCAGGCTGTATTCTTTAATCTTTGTTCCATCTGCACTCTGCGCATGCACAGAGTACGCCTTCAAATATGTTTCTTTCCTCCCTGTTGGTCACGAAAGAAACAAAGGGGGGTGGTAGAATACTTCTAAAACAATTTTCTTTTTGCCCAGCAACAATTGCTTTTCTTTTTAGGGCAAGGACCATACCTAAGCCACAGTTTAACCTTGCTTCTCTTTCAGGAATAGTCCAGCAGCATGAAGTCCCTAATTGGACTAAAGCCACTTGGTTGGCAACTGGAAAAGGGCCTTTTCAAACAAGGTCTACCCCTTAAAGTTGCAAACCTGAGAGCATCTCTCTCTGGTATTTAATCCTTGAATCACTGGGCCTGAGCCAATGAAGGCTCTCATATAGTAAAATCATGTTGTCTGTATGGTTTTTTTTTAAATGTGTGTACTAATCATTTATTGCTTTTCAGATTCCTACCAGTTTTATTTTTATTTTTAATTCCTCTCTCACAACATGGGAGAAGTCAGATCTTTTGATGAGTTTTGTTATATTGTCTTTTTACATTCTTTGACTTTTTATTTTTTGGGGAAGTCTAAGCCACTCCCACAAGCCGGTATTTATCTTCTTTTTATTTTCTTTTTAAGGGCGCCCAACGTTTGCTACAACCTTATAAGCCATGGCAATACAATTTAAATTTTGAAAAAAAAAAATCTTTTCTGTTCTGAGCTCATGTATTATTATTATTTTTATTGTCTCCGGAAGACACTCTATTAAATGTGATCACATGTCTAGCACAATGTCAATCTTGATACAAGGGGGTGAGAGACACTGTCAAATGTGTCCCCTCTTCCTATAAACTGCCAGTACATTGCATTGTGTTCTAATGGGTGATTGGGTGTCATATCCCAATCCTTCAATTTTGTGTTGCAATCATGCTTTTGTCTATATTTACTATGATCTAATATGTGCTACTAATCATTAAGAGTTTTTTTCCCTTCTGTGTGTGTGTGCTAAGGTGATTGCATTTGATTTGTTCTTATATTTATTTCTGCTGCCCCATTGTGCTCTTCAAGTTCTCAGAAGTTTTGCATATACAGGACCCCATGGACTGTACAATGGACTTCAAGGGTGGAAGACTTCAACATCATATGTCATATGCTGCTCAGAATTAACCAAAGCCACAGACGTTCAAGCCTTGATGCACCTAGCAACCAAGGTTTCTGACTCCTAACCCTCCTCCCCCTCCTCTGATATGCCTTTACTGTTGCCCCCTATATGTGCCTTTTTCTCGCTTAGAACTATTCCCATGTATGTCCATATTTGTGTTCTATTCTTTACTACAATTGGGTAGGCCTTTAAAGGCCCATGAGGTAGAAAAATTGGGTCGTAGCAGCTTTACATTTTCGAACCCAAGGAAGCATAGGCGAACACTACAAAGGCAACCAAAGGAAAACGGTTTCCGCCTCCTGCACATATTCAGAAGACCTTAAAGAGCCTTCACCGTTTTTGTGCAGAAACACTGCAATATACGAAAAACTATACTGCCAAATTGCCAAGACATCAGCGGGGCATCCCCCGGATGACTGAGACCTGTTTGACAGTGTAGCCATGCTTTTGAGTCCAGTAAAGCAGACCCAGAAAGGAGATACTGTGCAGGCTAGCTGAATTATCAGCCAGAGGAGCGTACACCTTTCAATTGAGTTAAAAGGCGGCCTGTGGAACGCCCGCTTGCCCACCTCTGCAAGGACACTGAGACTCACAGCGAATGAATTTTTCTTTTGCCTTTTGCTTCCAGGACTCCCCGATTTGAAACCTCTTAAATTATATCAAATTGTGCCATTGGTATTTTTCAAATATTATTTTCCAATAATTTTCTCCAAATTTAAGGAAACAAGTCCCGGCATGCACTGCGGTATTGCCACTTTGCATACGCAATAGCATGCCGTCCACCAAATTATTTTTCCCAAATTTTTTTTTATTATTTCAGTATAAGCAGGCTCCCTTTTAGTCATTGCTTAAGTTTCTCTCCCTTTTTTATTTTTACCGCAGCCTAGTTTATCCTTTTGCGTCCACAGCAGCCAGCGCCCCATGCTTACTAAACAAGCCTCATTTTCAGTTTCGCTTTTGCAAACTATCCTACTGTATTGTTTTCTTTCAAGGCGGATTGCAAAACAAAGCCCTCCTGTTAATCCAAACATTATTGCTGGCCTGCACAAATAAATTTTCTTTTTGCACCAACAGAGTTTCTTCCAGTAACTCATAATTTAAAAAAAAACCCTTTTCAATCGCTGGTTCCCTTTTGCTTTTATTTTTCCTCCGCCTTTGACAGCTTATATTTTGCAACTAGTCTTTGCAACATGCCTCTGCTTGTTCCAAATATTTTTTTTTTCTTTTTCTATTCTTTTGACCAGTGTTGGGAGGGCCGAAGCCTAGACGAACCGTAGGGAGTCATTAGTGAGCAGGGCAACAAGGGGTGGGAGGACCAATGAGCTGCGACATGGAAGCCCGAGAGACAGCTCAGGAGGAAGATATGGGACAAACGAATCCTTTGTCTCCCTCTGCTATGCAGCTCCTCCAAGCCATACTGCTTCGAAGGACATGCAGAGGTTGGGTTCGGAATTTAAATCCGGCCCATGCCCCCCTTCACCAGGTGTGCAAGCTCTCCCTGCACGAAGCAGTGGAGAGTGCCTGGGAAGGACTCCCGGTTAGCTCGAAGCCCCGGCCAAAACCTCTTGCCCCCTCTTTTTAACATCTTTTTAGGTTAAAGGGAGATTTTCGCCAGCTCTCTCCCTGAAGTGCCTGCAAGCTAAAACGTATCCTCGCCACAACACTGGTGTGTCCAATTCGATTGTTTTTGATTTTTAATAAAAAAAATTTTCTTGAAATGTTTATGTTTCCCAGAATGCCTAAACAAATCTCTCATTTGCATATGCGACAACCTCTAGCCGTAACATATACCGCCAAGCCAAAAACAAGCGGCCTTTGAGGGTTCTGCCTAGTGACTAGCTGCCCAGTCCGCTCCTCATTGGGTATGGGACGGTACCACTGGGATCAGGTTTAGGGGGAAAAGATTGTTCTATTTTTGTACTGTATTGGGGGAGGGCCCCCCGAAGGGAGCCCTCCAAGCTAAAACGGGTACGCAGCTAACGGCGTCCCCGCGGAGCCACCCGGCTCCAGATAAAAGGTCAGAGTCGACCGGACGCAACTCCCGAACCCAGCTTTTGCATGCCCCGCCTGTGTGTGTGTGCGTCTGTTTCTCTCAGGCACACATCTCACAAATGCTCCCCAGGGTTCGGGAGGCGTGCCCGGAGACTCCGCCAACCCCGAAGGGTGAATACCTTGCCTGTGATTATTCCAGCCAGGACCCCAAGATGATGTGTCTTTCATAATACAACGATTCCAGATGTATGACCTGTTTTGACCTTTTCCGTATTTCTTGAATGCCTTTAGACACTCTGCTTGCGAGATCATTAAACTATGTTTTATTTTTATATCCTTTTTCCTTAATTTAAGTAGATACCCATGATGCTTTTAGATAGCAAGGGGGGGCGACTCCTCAATATGCAAACCGGTCTCCTCCTTCCCGGCCGAACTGACTCGTGTCCGTGCCGAGAAGTGACGGGCATAGCCGAGAGCCTCATGAGCTATGGATTAAGACCCGAGTGGCTTCCGAAAAGCCGAAGACATACGAGTCCTGGTGTTCCATTAGATACAATGTAAAGCGCGCCTCTCTCCTGTTCAAACAGCACCAGTTGCCCTGTTCCAGCAGAAAAGCCTTGCCGCTCAGGAGAGATGGACGAAGAATTGTTTGTAACCATTTTATTTCCTTGTACATTCCTTGTGGAGTATTTTTATTGATACAAATGTGTGCACTTCCGCTATAAGTATTAAATGCTTTATGTATAGATACTATAAGAAATTTATAATGCTTCTATAAGGCTTTTTACAATGAATTTAAAGTAAGCAATTTTTAGAATTACTTTTAATATTTCAGTTAAAGATGTTTCTGCTAATTAAAGAATGAAATATTTCTACGTAGGCTCCCTTGGTGGTCTAATGCACAAAGCCTTGTTTTTATGTCCGCCCCAGCAACAATTTGGCATTTTTATTGCGATAGATTTTTGTCATCTTCTGGGTCCGTCCCTTGCCAACTCTTTCTTCCAGGGTCACCATCATGCAGTCTGTCTCAGTTTTCATCATTGTATCGATCAAATTCGGAGACCTTCACCTGACGCCTTCAGGTCTCCGAGGGGGGGAAATGTTAGCCAGCAAGGCACTTTTCTGTGCTCTTATGGATTTTTATCCATAAGTTTGAACTCTGTGTCGCCAGCAGTGGAAGGGACTTGCGCTTTCTTCTCCACATAGGAGCCAGCTCCAGCCCAAGCCAGGAGGCTGACACCCCAAGCAGTTCACCCAAGACAAGGACAAAGGATTCCTCTTGCCATGAGGCCTCCTTCTGTCAGACATCCGCTGGTTAACCCCCACTCCTCAATATACATCTGAATAAGTTAGGCTAACAAGACTGCCTAGCACCTACTGTGCCAGCCATCAGATACTTGGCTAAAACCATCAACTGACAATAGGTTGGCCAGGTGAGTCATCGGACCCTAGACTCAGTGTCTGTTTCCTGGTGAAGTCATACTTTTGCAACACTGACCAAACCCCTGGACCTCCTCCCTTTGTTCACCTTTAACCTATAGCAAGGTTCAACAGGGACGGACCGCCTAGTAGGAGTGTTAGTGGGTTGTGGTCTGCATAGCCCGCCCCAAGACCCCCAATAAAAGTCCAAACCCAGAGTCACTCGGCCTCTTGAGCCATCGCCCCCCCCCCCTTTATGTCATCTTTAAATCTCTGTATCCTGGAACAGAGAGAACCATGTGGTCTTGCAGGTTCGAGCCACGTGTCCCATATTTTTCTATATTTTCCTTCCCCATCCAATTCTTCCTTCGGTCGGACAACTCTTCTTTAGGATAGGTAACGTATTGCTTCCCCACCAATGAACTCCTGCAAATTGCAATAGTGCTATTTTCTATCTTTATTTCCCTAGACCTGTGTGTATGTATGTGAGAATCTGTTTTTGTGTGCTTTAACAACATCATTTAGTAAACAGCATTTAATTTGCCATCTGCCTCACGTGCCTCTTTCCTTGAGAACTCCCGGGAGGGGTGGGACCCTGGTATAGTTGGCAAGAACCCGTGTATTTTGCCAATTGCTGAGTGTAAATTAAAGCAATTCGGCTAACAATCTGAGGTCTGTACCTGCCAATTGTTTCCCAGAAGCACCGGCTGTCCTCTGCTGTAGCCATGATGGTAGCATGAAACTTGGGCCAGCAGAGCAAGGCTATCTGGTCGTAGTAGCCATTCCCACAATCGTTGGCTCTATTCGCCTCTTCATAAAGCTCTAGGAGGAGAAGGGAAGGTCAGTCTTGGGGAAAGCTGCAGTGGCAGATGGATGAAGGTGGGAGGGAACAAGATGCTACATCAGTCGCTGTAGTGTCCTCTTGACACCTGTCCCTCAGTGGCCGGTAGCCATTCTGCTTGAGAGCCTGGAGTTGCTACTTAACAAACCAGGCAAAGGACCACCTGTGGATAAGCCTATTTTATTCCGTGGATTTGTCTAAACCTTTTCTGATGCCATCTCAGTCACTTGCCATGACTACATCTTGTAGCAGTGAATTCCATAAATTAAATATGCATTGGGTTGTAGAATATTTCTCACCTTCCTCATCTGAATATAAGTAGGAAGCTGAAAGAAAAAAAAGAAGTTAGGTGTCAGTTTAGGAAGGGAAGAGGGACAAGAGATAGTGTTAGTGTGGGCATAGGGATCCCTTTTCCATACTTTTAGTTTCCTGAGGAAAAGTAAGAACATAAGAAGAGCTTTGCTGGGTCAGACCAGTGGTCCATCTAGTTCAGCATCCTGTTTCACGCAACTGTTAACCAGTTGCCCTGGAGGGTCAACAAACATGGCATAGAGTCCAAGCCTCCCCCCATCCCCGATGCTGCCTCCCAGCAGTGGGTTTCAGAGGTTTACTGCCTCTGAATGTGAAGGTTCCGTTTATTCACCATGGTTAGCAGCCATTAACTACTGGCTTCCATGATGAATGGTTTCCATGAACCTAATTCCTTCTTCAAGCTATCTCTGCTTGTGGCCATCACTATCTCCACCGACAGTGAATTCCACAATTTAATTACTCTGTCTAAAGGGAAGGTAGACTAGGCAAGTTTTGCCCTTCTGTGCCTGGTTTTGTGACTGATATAAGCTGAGAGGGAGAATCAGCTTGCATGACTTGCCACATCTAGGGCAGCCCCCTGACGCCAGCAGTGACCAGCCAGAGGCCCCGTGACATCTGCCGCCTTTCCTGCTGGAATCATTCTGCTTCCAAAAAAACTCACCCACATCTCTTTCAAGTGTGAATCTGCATTCCTTCTCAACTGTCCATATCTGCTAATTGCCCTCTGGCTCTCAAGCTGGCTTCACACCTCTGTAAACAAATCCTGTTCTTAACAGCACTTCAAAAGAATGACCCCTTTCACTCCAGTTCAATCAGATGTGGGCATTCCCCTACAACAGCTTTGACACCAATGTGTTACCGGTGCAGGGAGCGCTGGAATGAAGCTGTTACAAAAATGCACATGTAAAATCAGCCTTAAGCCCTGGTGGAGAACAAAAGACCTGCCGCAGGGAGGAATTAGCCAGCCACCTCCTCGCATGGGAGACTGGGGGAGGAAGTTTCCAACAGCTGGTCAGCCCTTCCAGGCTGCCTTAAACATCTTTCTCCCATCCTGAGTCTAATCAGTGGGGGTGGGGAGTGGACCCCACCTCTGACAGCAAAGCTTCTGTTCCTCATTGCCAGAGCTAGCAGTCACCGAGGCATTCCCCAGGAATCTATCACATTAAAAAAAATCTCTGCAAGTTCATTGCATACTGCATGACACAGACTATTCAGCCTGAACCTGTTGCCAGTTGACTTGATCAATCGAAAGGAGAAAATAACTTTTGCTTTATCTATTCTGTCCACATTATTCAGCGTAATGTGATTAACCTCCATTCCGTCCCCTCTTAGGGAGGGAAGGCAGCATGATATAGCCTGATCTTGTCGGATCTTGGAAGCCAGGCAGGGTCAGGGCTGGGAAGGGAAGACTCCAAGACCAAGGAAGACTCCGCAGAGGCAGGCCATGGCCAACCACCTCTGCTTTTCACTTGCCTTGGAAGCTCCTTGCTGGGGTCACCATGAGCTGGCTGTAGAACAAAGTTTGAATCCAGTGGCACCCTGAAGATGGACAGAGTTTAATTCTGGGTATATGCTCTCTCATGTGCACACAAAAGCTTCTACCCAGAATTAAACCCTGTTGGTCTTCAAGGTGCCCCTGGACTCAAACGTTGCTCTGCTGCTTCAGACCAGCTCGCCCCCCCACCTGAATCTACAAGTTGGCTATGACGCACTTTACACACACACACCACACGTCCTCTTTCATCAAGAGCTTGAGCCGCCCTGCTGCGCTAAGGATAGTGACTTCTTCCTCCTGATCCTAAAGCCTTGAGCCACCCCAAAGAATCGGGACTTCTTGAATCCAGCAGGGGGTGGGGGAGACCAAGGGCCATGGAAGAATTTTCGATGACCCTTATTTAATATCCCCATAATACAGTGAGGAATTTGTTAACATTTGTAGAAGCAAAAATTAGGGTTCTCTTTTCAGGTGAGATTCACGTATCTTTGGCAAACAGGAATCCAGCCGGTGAGCTCTACCCTGAACTCTGCATCTCTACCCCGAAACAACTAGGCCTGCTGATATCCCAAGTGCTGAAGGGTATAAGAGAGGTAGCAAAACCTCAGGGAAAGGAAGGGGAAAGGAGGATGGGGTTTGAGTTCGGGGCAGGATGGGCCTCTCCATTTCCCCCAATGCGTTTCTCTCCCACTTTCATCTTCAGGGTCGCTGCAGATCAGCTCTCCGCACCCTCCTGCGGGACACAAGAGAAGAGTGGGCAGAAGAGTATGTGTGTGTGTGGGGGGAGGTGATAGTAGGAAAAAGGTATTTCCATGTGGGCCTCCCCCTTCCCACCGGCCCCTTTCAGTGCAGGACTGTTTCAGTTTCTCCTTCCTTCTGGGTGTTTGTGCAGCTGTTGGAAAGGGCCTCCCGTCCCAAGCGCCTCTCTCTGCCTGGGCTGCCAGGAAGCCAAGTCCTGGTCACAGCTGGGAGTTTTCCCCCCTCCCTCCCTCCCTGGGCTGGCTTACCTGCGACCCCAACCCCACAAGCCATCTGTGCTCTCCGAGGATGTAAACCAACCCAAAGAGGAGGAGAGAAAGCCCCACAGTAAATTTATGGGGGGGGGGGGCTGACATGAGCTGAAGGAGCTGCTGTGGCCGATGTCAGCGCCTCTCCTCCAAGTTCAAAGGTGGGATATTCATCTTCTCCTTCTATGTGTCTATTAGAACTGAAACCATAAAAACGTGTGGCTCCAAATCAGGCCGTTTCAGTCACGGGAGCTGCTCTTCAGAATCGATGAAAGCGGCGGGGGGGTGGAGGCAAACTTCCATAACTGCGAGGGAGGTCAAGTAGGGCTGCCAAGTCCCCGGGTAGGGCGGGGGAAGCACCGATTTTTAAAGCTTTCCCCCGCTTTTTCAGAATTGGCAACCGGGGGAGGCAATGGCTGCCAGCAGGGAAACGTCGGAGCCTGGCCTGGCCTCTTAAAAGGGAAATGTCTGCAGAGAGCCTGCCCTGCAGTAAAAAGCCTCAACAGACATTTCCCCTTTAAGAAAGAGCAAGAGAGTCCCGCCCAGAGAGGCTCTTTCTGCTGAAGGGCCTGCTTTTGCATGTGGCCTGCTGCTGGAGTAAGCTGCTTGGGGTAAGCTGCTGGGGTCTGCCTACTCTTTTCCTTCTCTCTCTCCCCCCCTCCCCCTTTCTTTCTTTTTTCTGTCTGTCTGTCTGTCTGTCTCTCTCTGTCCCCATCCAGCAGAGGTCTATCAGTGGCTATTATAGCCACAAGGTCTAAATGGAGCCCTTTGTCTGGGGCAGTGATGCTCTGCATTCTTGGTGCTTGGGGGGCAACAGTGGGAGGGCTTCTGGAGTTCTGGCCCTGCTGCTGGACCTCCTGAGGGCACCTGGTATTTTTGGCCACTGTGTGACACAGAGTGTTGTACTGGACGGGCTGTTGGCCTGATCCACTGTGGCTTCTCTCCTGTTCTTATGATATGAAAATCATATTTAGCACTTGTGCAGCACTTAGTGCTTCATATTCTGCCGAGATGAGGAAGGATTCAGTAGGGCCGTTGCTCAGTGATAGAGCATCTGCTTGACATGCAGGAGGTATCAGCCTCTTCAGCTAAAAAAGGATCAGGTCATAGGTGACATTAAAGATCTCAGCCTGAGACCCTGGAGAGCCACTACCAGTCTGAGTAGTCAATACTGACCTTGATGGACCAATGGCCTGATTCAGTATTAAATAAAATGATTCCATGGCACTGCAGGGTTTTGAGCCAGGCTCTCCCAGATCCCAGCCAAACAAACTGACTGCTACATAACACTGACTCTTGTTCAGCGACAAAAAACAGTGGCATAAAAGTCACAGTCTGGGTAATGCTGCTTGCAAGCCTATAAAGCTCAAGGCAGCAGCAGAAGCTCAGTATTAGGAAACTTCATGAGTTCATGTGTCAGCATGTGGAAGCAACATCACAGGATGTGACATCACAAAATGATGTCACTTCCTTTCTCCTGGCTCCACCCCCAAAGTCTCCTGGCTCCACCCCCAAAGTCCTCAGATATTTCCCAAGTTGGACTTGGCAGCCCTAGATCTGCCGGCCGCCTCGCCGGGAGGTAGGGAGGGGAGTCCCCCCCCCTCAGCTCACCCTGCATTGGACTGCATTGCACGGCCGACCGGCCTTGGCTCGCTGTTTGTGCGACCCGCCCCGAACCTCCCTCCGGAGCACGGGCTGCTGGGACAGGCGATCCAGCCCGCCAGCGTATTGGGGGGGGGGGGGGTTGCAGGTAGCTACTGTGGGGCCCACGGGGACTAGCCCCCGAGTGTTTCTTCTGGGCCCCCTCCCTCCAGGGCTGCCCCCCCCATTGAATTAATGTCATTAACTTTGATTTAGATGAGAAGAGATTGGATTGATACCCCGCCCTCCACTACCCAAGGGAGTCTCTGAGCCGCTCACAAACTCCCCTCCCCTCCCCGCAACAGACACCCTGGGAGGGAGGTGGGGCTGAGAGAGCGCTTTCAAAAACTGTCCTTGAGAGAACTTGTGACTGGCCCAAGGTCACACCAGCAGGTGCGAGTGGAGGCGTGGGGAGTGACGGAGTCAAGCCCGGTTCTCCCAGATTAGAGTCCGCTCTCCTAACCACTGCCCCAAACTGGCTGTGCCCCCCCAGGCCCCCTCCCCCCCAAAAAAACCTCCGTAGCTACGGGGCTGCGGCGGCGCAAGGGCAACAGCGGCGGCAGGGCCGGGGCTCAACGCCCTCCTCCTCCGCCGCCGCCGGGCGGGCTGCCTGCCTGCCTCCTCCGGGCGCCTTGGCCGGAGACGGCCGCTTGGGCAGGGGAGCAGCGCCGAGCCACCCCTCCCGCCCGGCAGCTCGGCCCTCCGAGTGGGACTCGGCCTCCGCCCGCCGAAGGAAGGGGAGGCGCGGGAGGAGAAGGGGGGGACGGACCCTACCTCCGTGGACGAGGGCGAGCAGCAGGCCGGGGAGGAGGAGGAGGAGGAGGGGGTGCGGGCCGGCCATTCTCATCCCCGGGCGGGCAGCCAGGCAGCCGCGGCGTCCTCCCGAGCTTGAGCGGCCCCTTCCGGGCGCCAGCAGCCCCTATGCCCCCGCCCCGTGATCCTCCTGGGGGTGTGATGCCCGCCGGGGCGCCCGCCTTGCGCGGGGGGGGGGGGGGGCTCCCAGCAGTCTCCAAGCCGCTGCTCGCCCTCCTCCAGCCCCAGGAGGAAGTGCCGCTCCCACCCCCAACTTGAGATGCTCCCTTGCCCATGCTTTGAGCAATTGTGCTGGTGGTCATCTTAAATTCTGACACAGTAATAGGATCCGCTGGATCTGGTCTGCTACTGAAGCGCTCTAGAGATTTTTCCTCACATCCTCTTCTCCTGCTGGTGTCAGGTTGACTGTTGTGATTACCATTAATGGAATTTTGCACTGGCACCACAAACTCAGTCTTGAGGAATAACTGGCTCTCTTTTTCTCCATCGGGATGGTCATTTACCCAAGTCAGTCTGCTGTTCTCCACTTCCTCTCCAGGCTGCTTCACTCTTCTTGTCTTTTCTGCTCCATCAGTGGAACTACTTTCAAAGGGCTTTGGAAATGTCATATTTTCAGTTTTCCCAGTAATGTTATGTTCTTCTCCTGTCTGACTCTAATTCTTCCCGCTTTCTCCCTGGGAACCGTACACTAGTGTTTTACACGCCTTTTCTCTGACATGGTGATTGGTTGCAATGCATTACCAGACCCCTTTTTGAAGTCTGTATAATTGTCCTGCTTGGGGCTGTGTCAGCCATTACTAACAGAAGAAGTGCAGATGACCATAGCAGACCTTTCTCAATAAAGCATTCCTTCTTTAGGATACTTGTTGTGGACTGACTGTAGGACTCTCACAGGTTTGGCCACTGTGTGACACAGACTGCTGGACTGGATGGGCTAGCGGCCTGTTCCAATTCCCAGAGAAAAAGTGGGAACAAGAGTTCTCTATACCTGAAAAGAAACAGCAGCTGGGAGTTAGACACCCAAGGTCACTGAAGCCAGCCAGGAGATAAGCAGCTCTGAGAACAGGGTGGGTGAGACATCCCACAGACCTGAGGGCTTGCCGATGAAGGAACCACCTCCCGCCCGGGGGATGCCACCATTAGCTGACACTCCCAACCACCACGAAGACGGAGCATCACTGCACCAGATCCTGTCATGATCCAAAACTCGGACCCAAGAAAAAGCGGCCTATGGCCCTCCGGAAGGCCTCTGAAGCCTGGTGTAAAGTTTACGAAGAGGCCTACATCTCCTAGGCACGCCCTGAGCCCTGTGATTGGACTGAGATGAAATTGGTGGGGAAGGGAGGGCCAATCACCACTCAGGAAGCGGGGCCTTGGGAGAAAGCATATAAGGGGCCCCACTGCAGAGGGTGGGGGAAAGGCCCTCTTCTGCTGCGGGCTGAGTGAGCGGTAAGGGGGGCTTCAGGTTGCCAGGTCTGGGTTGGGAAACACCTGGAGACTTTGGGGGTGGATCCGAGAGAGGGTGGGACTTAAGGAGGGGAGGGGTCTCAGCATGGTACAATGCCATATAGTCCATAGAGGAGGGGTGGGCTGGACTCAGGGAGGGCCAGCTGCACTGGGAAGCATTGTTTTCTTGCCCTGCTCCTGTCTGTGTTAATTTTGCCCTTTTGACTGCAAATGTATGTCTGTGAAGGCTGTTAACCTCTCCCAAGTAGTTTCTAAACTATCCACTAGGGTTGCCAGGTCTGGGTTGGGAAGCACCTGGAGATCTTTTTTTTGGGGGGGGGAGTGAAGCATGGAGAAGGCAGGCTTAGGGGAGGGACCTCAGCAGGGTACGGTGCCACAGAGTCCACCCTCCAAAGCAGCCGTTTTCTCCAGGGGAGGGGATCTCTGTCAGCTGGAGATCAGTTGTGAAAGCGGGAGATCCTCAGGCCGTGCCTGGAGGCTGGCAACCCTACTTAGTACTCACCTTATTGAATAGACGCTTTAATTTGCCCGGGTCCCCCCGCCTCAAGCTTGATCGGCCACCCGTGGGTGCCCTCACTGGTGTGTGTGTGTGTGTGTGTGTCGGTGGGGGGGGGTGTTTGGGAAGGTGAAGGGGGGGCTATCCCGGGCTCCCTCCTTGGTTCTCCCCCCCCCCCCCCACCGGAGTGTTTGGTTGCAGCTGGTGGTGGCCCTTTCCTGCTGAAGGGGGAGCTTTGCAGGGCCGGTGCCTCTCCGCACAGGCGGGGTTAGGCGCTCCCCTGGGGCGGCAGCTGAAGAGGGGCACCGCTGCCAGGCCAGCCCCTTTCGCTCTCTCCGCCCGCTTGCAGCGCTCCGCCCGCTGGCGGTAGCGAGGCTCTCCCGGGGCCGGGCTGCGCTGGGGCGCGTGGCCGCCTCTCTGGAGCGTAGCGCCCCTTTGCGAGGCCGCCGGCCCCTGGTCGTAGCTAGGCAGTGTTGGAGGGGGTCTGGGTCAGAGTCCAGTGGTGGGTGGCCTCCGCCGGCTCCTGACTGCCCCTCCCCCGGAGGCATCACGGGGACTGTGCTCCCCCCCCCCCCGCCGCCCCTGGGCTCAAGCGGGGCTGCTGCTGCTGCCTCGGGGGCGGGACTCTCTGCGAGGCACCCACCCCTCCCCGTGCTGCAAGGGGGTAAGGGAAACCGCTGTCTCGGGGGTCCGTGAGCGTCTATTCCCCGCCCCCCGCCGCCAGAGGGAATTCTGAAATGTCCTCCAGCGCTCTCGTGTTCTTCACAAGTCGCCATCAGAAACACACACACACACCGCCCAGACCCCTCCCCCCCCCTCTACCCGTTGTTTCAGGAGAGCCAGCCGGCCTTTGCCAGTGGTAGGGAAACAGAAATGGGGAGGAAGATTGTCAAAGAATAGGGGAAGGGGGGTGGGTGGGATGCCTCCTCTCCACAGGTTTTTTACAGTTCATTTCCATTACTATAAAATAGTTTTTTGTAGCTGCAGCATAGCAGTTTTTTACTTCATGACATCTTTGCTGCTTGGAGCAATTATTGCAGTTTCTTTCCAATATCTTTGAACTGTGAATTATGCTTGAAACTACTTTAACTGGCATTAGATAGTCTTGTTCTGGTGCCATTACTAGTGCTTTGTTATTCTGCTGTCAGTGGTTGTGGGTCCCAGCTGCTGTATTTTTCCATACATGGGTATTGCTTTAGTCTGCATGCAGTGGTTATGTTCAAAATCTTGCATGTGGGGACTTCCGGTGGCGGGAAAGCGCGTATGGCAGCCTAAAGGGTTAGCTCTGCTCTCCCCTCCCGATTTTCCTCCTCAAAACACTTTGTATTGACGACTCACAGATTTCCACTTTATGGAGAACGACTCAGAGAAGACCGGGCAGTCGAATAGGCACAAAAGTAAGAAGCTTCAGACTACTCTTACTCCTATTTCTGCAAAAAATACTTCGAGCCCACAGCTCGGGATATCTCTCAAAATGGCGGCCGGAGGGGATCATTCTAACCCTCAGATGAAATTAGTCACCTCCTCAGAGTTAAACACGGCTATTTCTAACTTAGAAAAATCCATTCTGGACAATTTCACATCTCATTTTAAGCCACTTTGTGAACAGTTGGAAGGCTTGCAGTCTTTGGTGAAAGACACTAGATCTGTGGCAGAAACAGCGCTAAATAACAGCATTACTAATCAAAATGATATTCAGCAGCTGCAGCAGCTAGAGCAGGGGTCCTCAAACTACGGCCCGCGGGCCACATGCGGCCCGACGAGGGCATTTTTCTGGCCCGCCGGGTGTGCCGCTGCCTGTCCTCCAATTCCCAGCAGCACACAAAGCAGCAAAAAAATTGCAGCTGACTCGTCCCAGGCCACATGAGAAAGCCCCTCCCCCCTGCTTCCAGTCAGCCAGGAGGAGGCAAAAGGAAGACTGGAAGAGGGTAAGTGAGGGGTGGCAGGCGCTCCAGCTGGCCCCAAGTCTCAGCCGGCTAGGAGACCTGCACCAGTCCCAAGAGCCGGGCGGGGGTCTTTTTCGAGGCTTTTTGTGCTGCTGGGAATCGGAGGGGGAGAGAGAGAGAGAGGTTTCTCTTTCCCATCATGATGCCTGCAGTAGTGGAGTTTCAGGGAGAAGCAGCTGGGGGCTTGCTGCCTTAAAAAGTTTGTGAGGATGCCAAGTTCTTTGTTTCTTCAGAGAGGGAAAGAAAACAGCCCCGTCAAGGGTGCCTTGCTTGTGCGCGCACCCCCCCCCCCCGGTGCGCCTTCCCTACCCGCAAAATAACATCTGAAATCTCCAACCAGATCTAGACTAACTGATGCACACTTGCATCACTTGTTACGACTAGCAGTGACAAATATGGAACCGGACATTGACCATCTCATTAGCCAAAAGCAGGCCCATAGTTCCCATTGAAATACTGGTAAGTTTGTTGATTTAACTTTACTTGTTCTTCATTTTAAATATTGTATTTGTTCCCATTTTGTTTTTTTACTTCAAAATAAGATATGTGCCGTGTGCATAGGAATTTGTTCATAGTTTTTTTTAAAAAACGATAGTCCGGTCCTCCAACGGTCTGAGGGACAGTGAACTGGCCCCCTGTTTAAAAAGTTTGAGGACCCCTGAGCTAGAGGATATTTTGGCAGAAAAAGCTCTTCGTTCTGACATGGCTCACAGGCAAAATAACCTTAAAATCAGAGGGCTTGATGAATCGTTTGGCAAAAATAGAGACCTATTAAAACTTCTCTCAGACTGGCTACAGGAAATAATCCCTCCCGATGAAGACATCTCCCCAGCCATAATCAAAGCATATCGGGCAGGGCCTCTTACCTTGCTCAAAACTCGTCCTTCAAGAGATGTAATCACCACGTTTATGGACTATAGATATAAAACTAAGATTTTGCAAGCTGCGAGAAGACTAGGTCACCTTAAATGCAACTCATCTAAGATAGAGATTTTCCCAGACTTGCCCAAGGAAGCATTACTCAAGAGACGAGAAATGAAACCAGTAACCTCAAGGCTGAATGAAGAGGATATTTGCTACGTTTGGATCACTCCTCTTGCCCTCCAATTCTATTATCGAAGCAAGCAGTACAAAATCACAACTAAAGAAGAAGGTCTGCGTAGTCTACAAACCCTAGATCTAATTCAACCCATGGAACTTTCAAGTGCTTCCAACAAAAGAAAACATCGCTCTTCTTCCCAATCTTCAAATGAGGCTCAAGACGCTCCGGAAAATGCTCTGTGATCGTCTATGTTAAAAGACTGTTGATTTCAGTGTTAAGTAGTTTGCATAATCTTAAAGTGTTTGTTTTAGCTATTAACTGGGTATTTCCCGGGTTTTAGAAGTTGCGCCCGCCATTTTGTAGCGGGGGAAGACTTATCCTTACAAATCACCTCATAACACTTGCTCTTTTCTCAGTCGTCAGTAATATTTGATATCCAATATAAGCCTATAGCTTTATTACTATCTTGTTATTCTGTTTTAATATGTTAAAACCTGCTCAGAAAATTTTTACAATGCTATAGATAGGCTTCTATTAAGCTTCCTTTACGAGGGGGGGGGGAATGGGAGGGGGGAGAGTTATGAATTTACAGTTTAGTTCTGAGGATTCTCACGGTGAGAGCTGGGGGGAGGTGAGAGAAAGACTAATACCCCAGCCTCCTGTTTGCCTACTGGCTGCAGGAGTTCTGAGAATTCTTACCTTCAGTGTTGCTTAACCTCAATAAAACGCTATTTAAACATTATTTAGTTAAATAAACCTTACAGATACAATTTGAGTCTATCACTCGGACATTACAATTCTTTATTTTTTAAGCATACATTTCTAAGGGTTTTTTGGGTGGTTTCTGCAGCATTTCTGTTTCTCTTGGATTCTCTTTCGTTTTTTCTTGTTGTTTAATACCGTATTTGAAGAGAATCTATCTCAGGCAGTGCACACTCCTTGTGTGCGCCAACAATACTCAAAAAGGACGGTTAAAGTTTCATACAATTCGTTTACACATTTTAACTGTGTTAACTTATAGATATTACTTCTTGGTTATAGAGTCTACTACTGGTATAAAATCTACCTACACACAGCCAAAATATAGATAAATCTCTGGTGATTGCTGTCTTTATTACAGTAATACCAACTCTGCTTTTATTGTTAAATTACACCATTAGATTGGGAGGGAGATTTTTCCTAAACATTTCACACTCCTGTGTATGTACTCAGGTCCCCTGGTTCTGCAGCATGTACCCAGGGGTCCTTATATAAGGTTTCACTCACTTACTCTCCCAAAAATCTCTTTATTTAAGTTTTCCTGCTCTCTGGTTCTGCAGCCTGTACCCAGAGACCCCTAGTTACTAATAATCAAACTTAGTTTTATCAGCTATTCTATTTATTGACCTCTGGTTCTGCAGATTGCACCCAGAGGTCTCTTTATAAAACAAATCTCCTTTTCTAAGCCTCACAAACCTTCTTTCTAGCTTCCTGATTCTATTATTGACACCCATTTCTTCTGTGTCTGGTTTATTCACGCTCAAAGTGTTTTAATCTTTATACTCTTGACCCCTGGTTCTGCAGCTGGTACCCAAGGGTCCTAACATACATATTTATATCCTTCACTTTCTATACCTATAAATTCCACTCCACATACATACCCGATAGAAATATCTTTTGTTCTCGGGTGGCATTTATTATTACTTGTATCCCAATTCTTGCTATTTTATTCTGGGTGATAGAGCTTTACAATATCTTTGTAGACCTTTACTCAGATTGTGCATAATATTACCTCTGTCTGATTCTTTGTTTTCTCTCCAAGCAATTCTTCTTAGGTGGACAAGAGCACTGCTGACTCAAATATGTCTAAGCCAATCAAATGTGTGTCGTACAACGTGAGAGGGCTGAACAACGTCATCAAACGTAAGAGAATTCAGAGTCAAATTAATAAATTCTGACATAATATTTTTACAAGAAACCCACATCAAAGATGTTTCAACCCCTCTGTTCAAATCCAGAAAATTTCAATTCCAATATTTGGCCAAGGGCTCCTCAAAATCGAGAGGCACAGCAATCTTGTTAGGTAGTAATGTAACCTTTGAGTTCCACAAATCCAAAGCAGACCCACAAGGGAGATTTCTTTTTGTTAAGGGCATACTGAACAGAAAATTGGTAACTTTGGCATCACTTTATGCACCAAATACTGAACAACTTGATTTTATAGAGCAAACGCTTCAATCACTTGACAACTTCAAAGAAGGGGAGATCATTATTGGGGGAGATCTTAATTTTATAATAGATCATAGGTTTGATAAATCGTCCTTCAAGAAATCAAATTGCAACAAAAGCAAAACAACTACAAAACTATCTGAACTTCTTAAATCCTACAATCTAGTAGATGCCTGGAGACTTGTAAATCCTAATGTGAGAGACTACACCTTTTTTTCAGCTAGACATAATACATACACTAGGATAGATTATATTTTGTTATCAACACCTCTAGCTGGAAAACTGGAGTCTTCTACTATTGGTAACCAGTTATGGTCTGACCATAATTGGGTCTCTTGTTGCTTAAACATTAATGACAAACAAAAATCTCCCAGACCTTGGACTTTGAATAGTTCTTTATTATTAAATGAGAGTGTATCAGATTCCATTACAGAAAACATAAAAAACTTCTTCTTAGACAATCCAGTGGGCTCAGTTAACCCAGCTATACGCTGGGATGCCTTGAAACCAGTAATCCGTGGGCACTTAATTTCCTCAGCTTCATACCTAAAAAAACAGAAACAAGCAGAAAAATTGTCTTTACAATCCAATATTGCATCTCTAGAAATTAAACACAAACATACTGGCAGTTCCAAAATTTACACACAACTTTTGACTGAGCGAAAAAAATTAGAACTCTTAGAGATGTCCAAAATTCAAAAAATATTTTGTATTCGAAACAAAGAGGTTGGGCCTTTACTCCAAAGTCTCTTAAATTTTTATCCCGCAGGATCAAATCACAACAACAGGCTAAAACTATTTTAGCACTAAAAGATAATCACGGGAAAAGACATTTTACCTCAAATAGAATATCCAAAATTCTTTTAGATTTCTACAAGACGCTATATAGTTCTAATGGAACTCATAAAGACGAATTAGACTCCTTCCTCAATCAACATTCATTGGCACATAGCCTATCAGAAACACACAAAAACCTACTTCCATGCCCGACGGGAAGAAGGGGCTCTGGACAGGTGCCGAGCCCCCAGAGACCCCAGTGAGGGGGCTCTGCCTGGGGTGGCATGAGCGGGGATTTCTCTCTGCGGTGGCAACCGCGAGATCAAGATCCCCCTCATCACCCCCGTAGGTTCCCCCATCGTGGAGCCGTAATGGCAGCAGCGCAAACCGTGAAGCAGCAGAGAATATGAAGTAGAGAAGCACAAGATCCCAGATACGCACGGTGAAAAAGTGAGTCTCGAAGTAAAACTAAGCAGAACTTAGCGGGAAAGCGGCGGGTGGAGTGAACCCCCCCCCCCTCGTACATATTGGCGTACTTACGAGGCTCGATCCCACGGCGTTACTGAGAAAACAAAATCCCCTACGAACTGCTTGCAGGCGGTATCGCATACTTGAAGGCATAAGCTTGAAACGACTTTAGTGCCGTTAAGAAAACTGCTTTCTTTGCGCATCTTATCTAATCGTAAACAACAGCGTAGTCTCAACAATGGCGGGGAAACCGAAACCTTCCCCCAAACTAGGAAGTACAGCTCCGAGTGCAAAGGTCGATACCACAGAGATGACCACGGTGTTCTCCTCGTTATTGCGACCTCTAGTGGACCAAATGACGTCTCTCAACACTAAGATGGATAAAATGCAGATGGAACTGAAAGAATCAAATAAGGCCACAGAGAAGCTGCAGCTGGACCTCATGGAAGTTAAAAAGTCAATTAAAAATCAAGACTCAAGGCTACAAAAAGCAGAAAAAGAGAAAGCTCTTCAACAAGATTCGATCTTAAAAATGCAGATGGAACGATCAAATTTCTTCCTAAGACTTCAGAATGTACCAGAAAAAAAGGGAGAAGACCTCAAAACCATGCTAAGTGAAGCACTGGAACCAGTAACAGGCTTAAAAGCAGCGGATATAAAACACGACATGGATATGGTTTATAGGACCTATCCTGAATATATTAAAAAGAAAAGCCTGCCTGGTGAAATAATGATAAGGTTCTCCAAAAAATCTACAAGGGATGTGGTCTTAAGAACCACAAACAAAGCTGTTCTGAAGATCCAAGAAGAAGAGGTGAAAGTTTTGACGGACATACTGTTTGAAATAAGGAAAAGAAGAAAAGCCTATAGAAGGTTAACAACATGGCTTCAGTCTGAGTCTATTGTGTATCGTTGGAATATTCCAGAGGGACTAAGCTTCAGCATCAAAGACAAGAAATATAAGATTGACTCTGTTGGACAAGCGAAAAAATTTCTGGAAATTGATAAAGAAAAGAAAAAAGACAGAGACTCAGATGACTCGCTAGCTTCGCAAGAAAGCATGTACGATTTTGATGGTTCTAAAAGCGATGAAGATATTTCAGACTTGGAAAAAGGGGCGGCAGCCCCAAAAGTACAAGTTGAGACCAAGAAGACAAGAAGAGGACAAAGGAAGAAATGATTTTTTAAAAAATCGTTATATTAAGCATGTGCACTAATATGATGTATAAGCCATGTTATTAAGTGCTTTCTTTAAAGTATGCATACTTGGCAAATAGCTTTTATAGTAGAAACAGTAACAATGTAATCTGTAGTTAACCATGGTTTTATTAATGCTTCAGTTTTTTTTATATAATCAGATATAATTAAGCATTTTTTAAAGTATTCTCTGTATAAGATATATGTAGCATAGTAAATAGCGTTTAGATGTAGATATTAGAAAAAGCAATAAAAATTTATAAAAAAAAAAAAAAAAGAAACACAAAAACTTGATGGACAAGGAAATCAGCACACAGGAAGTTACAGATGCTATCAAAAAGCTCAAACCTAAAGCTCCAGGGCCTGATGGCTTTACGCCAGAATTTTATAAAAAGTTCTCTCCTATCTTAGTGGCTCCTTTGACAGACACATGGGTGGAACGCGCGCCGCAGCAGCTGAGCACCACTTTGAAGTGGTGCTCGGCTGCTGCGGGAGGAGCGCGGCGCCAGACGCGATGCGTCCGGGCCGCCTCCTCAGGGCAGATGCGGCTGTCTGAACGGCCGCTCTGCCTCCGCTTTTGAAGTGGAGGCAGAGCGGCCGAGACTGCTGCTGAATCCCAAAAGGGATTGATCTCAAGATTGTATAACATTTTGTAGAATGCTAATGTACAAGATCTTCTGACATATCAAAAAAAATGGAACAAAGATTGTAACACAGAATTCTCCAGTGCTTTCTGGAATGAAATCTGGTCTTCTACGCCTTTCAAATCCAAAATCATTATGATGAAACTGCAATCATTTAAACTTATGGCCTATTGGTATGCAACTCCTGTTCGTCTGGCTATGATGATTCCAAAATACAGCCCCCTTTGCTGGAGGGGTTGCAAACAGAAAGGTGACTATCTACATTGTTGGTTGTATTGCCCCAAAGTTAGTCAATTCTGGGAGAAAATTATATCTATTATAAACTAATTAAGTGGAATTGAATTACATCTTAGACCCGATCATCTGCTCTTGAACAGTTGGGTTGAAAATTGTTCCTCCGCTGCGATCAAAGAAAGAGTTTCTTTTATGCTTTTTGCAGCAAAATCTGTCATTGCTAAAAATTGGAAACTGGCAATGTCACCCACACTTTCACATTGGCATCAGAAATTGTGGGATATATACAAAATAGCAAAACTCTCGGACACTCTTACGCGCTTTGACAAGCCCTCTTCACCTTCAATATTTATAACTATTTGGAACTCAGTGTTGGACTATCTCAACAAACAGGAAAATATACCCTCTACATCTTCCACATTGTGGCTGTGGTAGGAACCTTATAAAAACCTTCTCATTCATATACATTAACTAAGTTTACCAGTATCTTAGTGCTATTGGGCTGTAAACTCAGTGGTAGCCCATTCTAATTTTTATTTGTTGTAAAAGAAATGTTTATTATCATCATCAATCCATACATATGGTATATAGTTTATTTAACAAAATATGGTTATTGTTAATGTTGGTTTTGTAATATTTTTGTAACCGATCAAAGTGTTGATCATTAATGTTTTGCGACTAATTTCAATAAAAAATATTATACAAAAAAAAAAATCTTGCATGTGCACATGCTGTTACTAAAACTTGACAGAGGGGCTGTTGGGTAGCCCAGAGGCATGGAAGCATGAGCAGTGTGGTGAGCCAAAATCCTTTTCCTTTATGCAGCAACCCTGATTCAAACTGGGGCCCTGTACAGAAGCTGTTAGTTTTTAAAATGCTGACAGTCTCCCAGCATAACGTCTATTCTGACCCGTAGACCAGAGAGATGTAGTCTGGGTGTTGAAGCATCTCTTAGATCAGCAGTGAACTGGGTCCCTGCATTTTGCACCCAGCTTGCCAGCAACAGCTTGCAGGTTAATGAAAATAGCCATATGTGCAATTCATTGGTGCTTAAATGTAAATTGACTATTACATAAAAGTCAGTTAATAGCACCATTCCAGATTGACCTCCAGGAGGAAGAGTTGGTTTTTATACCCTGCTTTTCTCTACCCTAAGAAGTCTCAGAGCAGCTTACAATCACCTTCCCTTCCTGTCCCCACAACAGTCACCTTGTGAGGTAGTACTTGGGGCTGAAAGAGTTCTGGGAGAACTATGACTGGCCCATGTTGACCTGACAGGCTTCAGGTGGAGGGGTGAGGAATCAAACCTCGTTCTCCAGATTAGTCAGCCACTCTTAACCACTGAGATTGTAGATCAGCAAGATATAAAACAGGTGGCTGTGACTTGTTGTGACTGCTAGTCAATTTATTTAGATTCTTATGCCCTACTTTTCTCCCAAATGGGGACCCAGAATGGCTTATAACATCATTCTCCTTTCCTCTACTTTTGTCTTCACGACAGCAACCCTGTGAGGTAGTTAGGCTGGGAGACTGTGACTAGCCCAGAGGCACCCAGTGAGCTTTCATGCTAGAGTAAATATTTGAACCCAGATCCTAGTCTTGAGACACTAACAACTACCACACTCTGCTTAAAATGGTACTCATTTCAAATACCTGGAGTGGGAGGTGGCTGCTGCTTAGAGAGTCAGTATTTATTATATTGCGCTGTGGATTCTTAATCTGACTCGTATTGTGCTCCAGATCTGTGATTACTATTAAAGATATTCAATAAATAGATGTGGGTCATAATCCAAAGAAGTCATTTGCATGAGCAAAGAGAAAATATCATCACCCTGAACTTTTATTGAATACTGGTCAGAATCCATTTCAGAAGAGCCAAGCTACTTGGTTCTCCCAATTAAAAAAGAAAGAAATTAGCAATTTCAAATGTGTTTTTCATTCTTCCTAAAATGCATTTATATTTGAAAATTGGTGGGCGCACGTGGGGGGGGGCAGAAGGTAGCCTCGCCTAGTGTGCAAAAAAACCTGGCACCGGCCCTGGGGGGAAGGAAGGGTGTATGGAGCTAGAGGGCTCCTGGGAGTGGCTGCCCATCTTAGGTAAGCCCCCCCTGCCCCTTGCGCCTGGGGCACACCCTCTGAGGCCTCGCTGCCCGGGAGGACCCATTTGGCAGTTGGGGGTGCTGGTCGGTCACGCTACCTGAGAGCCTCGTTTCCCAAAGGGTTTGAAGCTCAAAGGTATTTTCACCAGTTAACCAATGGGCAAAAAGAAACAGCTCATAAACTTTCTACAGACAGAAAGTCCATGATTATTGGCTAAGCTTGTAACATCTTTAAAGAGCCAAACAGAAACACTTGACTTTCCCAGAGAACCAAAGAGGTATATCTAAAATAGCTCATTATGTAATATAGCAAGATGATATTAACCTGGTCTTCAAGCCACAAAAAGCACTTTTGTTCTGATCCACCCAGGCAATTCTTGCTTGTTTTCTTTGTGACATCTTACTGTCTCTGTTTCTCCTTCCCCCCAGAAAGAAGCCTCTCTTCATCACCAAGTGCCTGAAAGCATCTTGACACAGTCAGAGGTGACCTGAGGGAAGGGGAAGGAGATGGAAGGTCCTGGGACTGACAGGACCTCAAGCAAAGGCCCCCATCCCACCCAAGCTGGGAGGGATGTTGAATTCTGGGAGAGCCCTGTGCCAGAGATCCATTCTCAGGTCATGGCGATCTCAGATGTAGACTGCCAAGGCTTCTGACAGTTCCACTACCATGAGGCTGATGGGCCCTGCGAGGTTTGCAGCCGGCTGCATCGACTTTGCAACCGCTGGCTGGAGCCGGAGAGGTACACCAAGAAGCAGATGCTGGACCTGGTGATCTTGGAGCAGTTCCTAGCCATCCTGCCCCCAGAAATGCAGTGCTGGGTGAGAGGATGTGGGCCAGAGACCAGTTCCCAGGCAGTGGCTTTGGCCGAAGGTTTCCTCCTGACCTGAGTCAGGCAGAGCAGGTCCCTCCAGGTAGGTCCAATCCAAGCAAGGATATCTGGTCTTATCCTAAAACTTCCCTGCCAGACGTTTGTCCAGGTGTTAATCCTCCCAGTAGGAGATTTAATGGTCTCCTTTAGCAGCCTCTTCTACTAGAGGATTTCTTAGCCCTCCAGGTAACACACCAGGTTGGCTGATGGAAGGGTGCAGAGTTTGGGAATAGGGTAGGATCCATTCCTTGCTCTCTTTTCCATTCTCTTTCTTACCCCTCTCCCTCACTTCTGTTTCAGATGTGGGGGGGACCATCCCTGGAGATAGGAGCTACATCCCCTGAGGTGGAAGGCGCTTCCTTGGAGCTAGGGCAGAGGGTGCAGGCCCCAGAGGGTGCCCAAGATGCCCTCTCCTGTGGTAAGGATTCCTTTTGCCTGTATACAATTGGGGCACCCCATGAATATGATGGGTAGAGAATTCAGCTCAGGAAAAGAATGTAATACTTCTTCACATAACACATGGCACTCAGTGTCCACTAACTGTGATTCTTCTTGAAGGGGATTAGATAAATTCACGGAGTGCAATTCCTCCCATTGATTAAAATATTCATATTTTAATGAATTCAAGGTCACTCAAAAAGAAAAAAAAAGAAAGGTCTGGCAAACCTCAGCAGTGCTTGGTGAACACAGGGAGCCTCTGCCTTCTGGGGCAGCAGAGTGCTGGCAGCCAGGTCCGAGGGGTCAATAATCATGGTGACATTTGGCTTCTGTGCCTGTGCAGGAAACAGGGATGACAGGGTGTGGCCTGGTACCCCAGGAGGTTTGGGGAGGGCCTTCGAGGGAAGCTTGGCGCTGATAATACACAGAAGTGCTCAAGTGATGTCTGGGTTTTGGGCCGAATGTGATGGTGACATGTCATGCGACATCACTCCTACCCCCCCCCCCCCGTATCCACCAGTCCAGACTTTAGATCTGCCAGTCCAGTCGCAAGGGCTGAGCTGGAAGAAGAATGGGATTCCTGGGCTTCTGGTCTGATCCAGCAGGGATGCTGTTACCCGTGGAACTCCGGAGTTCACAGGGCACATTTCAAGTCTCACAGAAGTCTGAAATATGTTGGCAGCATTTATCACTCCTGAGGCTCATGGGAAGGTCTCTTCTGCCTCTCCCAGAGTTTAGTAAAAAGTGTGAAAGGATGCGTTGTGTTGTGTACACAGGGCAAAGTTTCAAACTCCTGGGAAGGCTGTGTGTGAAGCAGCTCACAGACAAGTAAGTGGAAGAGGAAGCATAGGCGTCAACTATGGGGGGGCTTGAGGGCTCGGGCCACCCCCAAAATTTCCTGGGGGGACTGAGGCCTTCCCCCCGGCGAAATGGAGTGCCCTCCACCTTGCCACCCCGCCTTCCAGGACCCTTCCTAGGCCCGCCCACCGCCGCCAGAGCCTCTCTCTCCCCCCCCAACCCAGCTCCCCTGCACCCACTCCTCCCTCCCTCCCTCCAGGTGGGGGGAGTGGCCAGGCAGGGGGAAGGAGAGATGGCTGCAGCCAGGACATTGTCTCGGCGGCCGCGGCGGGAACATTGTCCCGGCATGCGCGTGCGCAAGAGCCCCCCCCCCCCCCAGGGATTTAGAAAACTTGACGCCCCTGTGAGGAAGTCACAACAAACACCCTTCTTTCCTCCTTCCTCTTAATAGGCAGTTCAGAGCAGCTGTTGAGCTGTCGTCTTTTCAGAGGTGTAGAAACGGCTGCTTTACCTCCAGTCCAGGTAGGGAGATGAGTGGAGGACAGGCTGGGTCCCCTCCCCGCTCCTTTCTCAGGAGGCTTTTGCTTCCACAGTTTTTACAATGGCCTGGGTGAGGGAGGCTCTGATTGAAGGCCGCTCCCTTTACCCCTGCCAAGCCATAGATCCTGTACTGCCCCAGGCAACTCCCTTCCAGTATGCAATCTCTGCCTGGCATGATCTCTGACGAGGGAATCTGCTTTTTCTTTCAGTGTCCTTTTTCCTTTGAAGAGGTGTCTATCTGTTTCACTGCAACAGAACGGGCCCTTTTGGATCCAGGGAACATATGGGAACATAATCTCTCTGAGTAAGGATCTTTCACACGTGCCAAAGGCGTGAATTGTTTTTAATGTTCATGCAAAATTTCCTGTTCTCACCCGCCCTGAGCCCCCTTGTGACAGGATGTAAATCGAACAAATGAATAAATAAAATACTGTGATCTGGAAACGATCCTGTCAAGAACCCAAGCCTGGTCTTTGTACCTGAGCAGCACCCAGTTCAGTGGGTTCACGAGGAGAGTGCACACAAGGAAAGCAGACCCTTTAAAAAATCTGTAAAGATTAATGAAGGATGTAAAAACAAGACGTCACTAAACAGCGCAGTTTCTACAGCTTAGCGACAGAAAAACAAGAAAGGCTAACTGTTCTATCTGACACATGAAATACTTGGTATTAGATGGTAATACCATCTAATGGTAATTAGATGGTAATACCATCTGGCTGCTGCATAAGTATTCCAGCTGTAACTTAAGTTACTCTAAAGCTATTCATCACTATGAAGCAAGAAAATCCCAAAGGGCAGTAGCATGGCATGAGCATAAAGTTCACATGGCTTCCCTTTAGTCTATACAGGTATTATACTTTCTACCTCTCTAGGATAAGGTGATCTGAGTAACCCAATCAAGGGTCTTCCCTGATGGAATTTTCCAGAAGCTGTCAGCACCCTCTGAATCCCCCCTCCATCCTGGTTACACAACTGGATACAGGTTCTCACAGTTAACCCAATTACCACAGTCTTGAGTCCAACCGTGAAAAAACAATGATGTTAGCTGCAGGGAGAGTCAAATCGTGAACACCTGCAAGTCAGACCAGGACTCTTAATAATCATGTTAATCCTTGAGGTGAACTAGGGTGTTTTGTCTCACAGATCTGCTCCCCTTATATTGGTGGGGATTGTCGGCTGCGATCTTGACCATGGGTCCTTCCAGAAGTTTTACTCTTGAATTTCTTTCCTGCCCCATATAAAAATGATCTCCCCCCCCCCCCCCCCGCCGTCTCTCTGCAAAAAAAGCCAGAAGTATAAGTGAGACTTTGGTGGGAAAAGACAATGGCCTCGTATCTGAAGAAAGGCTGGAGAGTTTCCCAAGAGGCTCTCAAGAGCATATTTCCTTCCCAAATGAGCGGGCTGAGAGTGAGTATCTTTCAGGTGTTAATGGGATCTCTCTCTTTGTTCCAGCAGTGGATGATCAGCAGTTGCCAGATGGACTTAGAAATGATGAGTTGAGAGAAAACATCAGGAATCGAGACAGACCTAAGAGAAAGAAAGGCAGCAATATGGTTGAGAAGAGAGATGGAAGACGGTGTAATGTACATTTTCCAAAGCAGAGGATAATGAAGGCAAGAATATCCATTCAGTGTGGAAAGTACTTCAAAAATAGGTCACAGTTCCTTTTGCACCAAAGAATACACAGAGGGAAGAAACTGTTTGAATGCTCAAAGGGTGGAAAGAGATTCAGTCGCAGTGGCACTTGTCAACTGCACCAAAGAACCCGCAGAGGGAGGAAACCCTTTGAATGCTCAGAGTGTGGAAAGAAATTCGCTTGGAGTGGTGCTCTTCAAATTCACCAAAGAACCCATCACACAGGGGAGAAACCTTTTGAATGCTCAGAATGTGGAAAGACATTTAGTCAGAGTGGTCATCTTCAACAGCATCATAGAACCCACACAGGGGAGAAATCTTTTGAATGCTCAGGGTGTGGAAAGAAATTCACTGGGGCCGCGGTCACTGGGGCCGCAGGACTTCCTCCCGCATTTAAAGGGGCCGTCTACATAGGCCCGCATTGAGTCCCGCAGCGAAGCGGGCTCCAATGCGGGTTGCTCCCGCTTTTACCGACCCCGGGAAAAACTAGTGTTTTCCCGGGAGTCGCGGGAGGAACCCGCATTGGAGGTTATCTGGACAGCCCTCTCTCGCAAGCATTGCGAGAGTAGGGCTGTCCAGATGGCCTCCCCCGCCATTTCCCCCCTCCCCCTTTTTACACTTGGGCGCATGGCCACTCATGCGCCCAAGTGTAAAAGGGGGGGGGAACCCAACTCACCCAGGCGGCTGGCGGTCCTTGGCCGCCACCGCCGCCTCTCCCGATGCTGGGGCTGCCTCCGCCACGGCCACAGCCGCCGTTCTCGCTGCGGGCGCCGCCGTCGTTTCCGCCACGGCCACGGCCGACACTTCCGCCGTGGGCGCAGTTGTCGTTCCCGCCGCAGCTGGCTCTTCGCGGCCGCGGGCGCTGCTTTCACCGCCGGCACGGCCAACGCTGCCGCAGGGGTTGGGATGTATAGACATCCCAACCCGCGGCAGAAAAATGCGGCCCCTTTAAATTCGGGAGCCCTCCCGGATTTAAAGGGGCCGTGTGACCGCGGCCTTGGAGTGGTGCTCTTCAAATTCACCAAAGAACCCATACAGGGGAGAAACCTTTTGAATGCTCAGAATGTGGGAAAAAATTTAGTCAGAGTGGCGATCTTCAACAGCATCAGAGAACCCACACGGGAGAAACCTTTTGAATGTTCAGAATGTGGAGAGTAGCCATCTTCAAGAGCATCATAGAACCCACACGGGAGAGAAACCTTTAGAATGCTCAGAGTGTGCAAAGGGATTAAGTCAGCACAGCAATTTTCAACGACATCAAAGAACCCACACAAGGAGAAACAATGTAACTGTTTAACCTGTTAAAAGAGCTTTTCTCTTATTTCACATCTGAAAAACAACCACAGACAATATAAAGCACTGACACTGTACAAACTCCTGTAGAAGGCTTGAATCCACACAGAAATCTTACCCTAACCAGGAAGAATTGTTAAAAATGCTCAGACTTTGGAAGGAGCTTCTGCCATGTTTGAAGCCCTCAAATATGTCCCACTGTCCCACATGGTAGCTAAAGGGACACCACACTTTTTCTCCTCCAGTCAGTTGGCAACCCTAGATTATGTGTTTCTTTATGAATCAGAGAAAACAAAACTCAACTAAGGGCAGGCCACACCTATTTGTATCAGTTAAATCAGATACTGTGTTTTCCGTGCTTTGTGAAGGTTTTTGAGTTGGGCTCCATTAAATGTGTCAAAGGTTGATGTGACATGTTTTTTTTCAATTGTGCATAAAGTTGGGGTTTTTTAATCCTCTTGTAGATGCTTGTGTCAGAGTCCCCAGATATCAGAAACCAACAACGTTCCTTAAGCAGGATCAGTTTATTGATTACAGTATTCTTAATTGCTCTATACCAGGGGTGGGCAAATTGCGGCCCGCGGGCCACATGCGGCCCGCCACAGAGTTTTTTGTGGCCCGCCAAGACAGTTGCATGAAGATCAACAAGAGTAAATATAGATGCTCTTTGACAGACATTAACTTGCAGGCTGTGACGAGACTCTCAACAAGCAATCTCACTCCTGATTTCAAAAAAATTGTAGAAAAGTGTGATAGGGTACATTTGTCTCATTAAACGGATTCTAAAATTAAATGTGCTTGCAGCTATAGATGATATAAAATTAGCACAATAAATAAATTGAATAAAACTACCACTATTTTTTAATTTATATTTATTGATTTTATGATACAATTTATACCTTTTCTGAAATGCAAAGTTAACTAATGAATGCACTCATTTTAAAAGGTGCGGCCCTCCGCTAACCTCTGCTCCCACAAAGTGGCCCCCGAGCCAAAATAATTGCCCACCCCTACTCTATACACTTCTTGTGTTAAGACTGCCGTTACAAAGGATGGAAGGGGTAGATATACCAGGTTCAGTCAAGGGTCGTCTGTGTGAGATTGTGCCAATAGATGTAGTCCACAATAGGTCTCCTTAAACTGAAAGTCCTTTATTTGCAGAAAAGATCTTGTTGGTCAAATATACTTCTTCTGTTAGTAATGCCCTAGCATAGTAATACCACTACAATTATACCTGATATGAAATAAGCCCCCCTTGACTTCCATCAATCAGTTGGGAGAATTATTGGCGCCCAGATATACTGGCCCACTGTTCCCAAGGAAAGCGCGGCAAATTAGGTTCCCAAGCAAAGACACTGTCAGGATCTGTGGGGCGGATGTTCCCAAGGGTAAAATCAAGCAAAGGAGCAATTTGCACCTGTGAATAAAATAACGTGTAGCAGGAGGATTCCAGCTCAAGGCCGTGAGCTAGCAAAAAGCGAAAGAGAGATAAGAGTGAAGAAAAGCTAATAAGCAGCAAGCATGCGCAGAGCAAGCAAGAAGCGCATTCCTGCGGTGGGAGTCACTCTACCGATGCTATCTCCCATCTGGGACCTAGAGGAGTAGGTACGGAACTCAAAACGAAATGTTAAGTGACCATCAGGAAAGGCAATAGAAACCATTGGCAGTGGTAATTGACATGACTGCAACAGAACCATTGGTAATAAAAGGCAATAGAAACCATTGGCAGTGGTAACTGACATGACTGCAACAGAACCATTGGCAGTGCTAACTGACATTCTGCCCTCCCGATAAAACATCCCCTCCCTCCCCAGGTTTCAAAGGGTACAGTTTATGGAAAGCATGGATTTTAGCTGGAGCATTTGTTTTCTTCAGGACCAAAATGCAACCATTTAACAAGATAAAACAAATGTCCCCTTTTTATTTTAGAGTCCAATATTTGGTCAGTTTCACAATGAGGCTCATTATTGTTCATCAGAGGAGGAGGAGAGGAGGAGGAGGGTCTCCATTCGTTCAGACCAGGATCCTTCTTTAGAAGGCTGTAATGGAAAACAGGATGCACAAATTTCAATGATTTGGGGAGCTTGTTCAAACGTCACTTAATGCATCTGATTACCAGGAAAGGCCCCACATATTTCCAGCCCAATTTTAGACTTGGTTAGAGTCCTTTAATGTTTTTAGTTGACACGTAAACAGAGTCTCCAGGGGAGAGATCCCAACCTGGGGCCCTCCCCTTATCAGCATATAGTCTGCTTTGGCTGCTTCCAACGTTTTTGCAATCAACGGCCAAGAGTCACATAATGAATTCCACCAAGTAGCAAAATCACTAGAACCTTCAGCCGCTGGGCTTAAGTTTGGCAAAGGAACCCCCTCAAAACCCCCAATTGCCATAAACGGGGACACTCCTGTAGATGAATGCACAGCATTGTTATAACTATATTCTGCAAAAGGCAATAGGTCCACCCAGTCATCTTGTTGAAAATTAGTATAGCACCGCAAGTATTGTTCCAATATCTGATTAACTCTTTCGGTTTGGCCATCCGTCTCTGGATGATAAGCGCTGCTTAAGGCTGCTTCGACTCCCATGACTTGTAAAAGCTCCCGCCAGAAGTTGGCAACGAATTGGGAGCCACAGTCGGATATTACCTTTTTTGGTATACCGTGAAGCCTGATCATGTGATTTACAAAAGCTTTAGCTAAAGTCTTTGTAGTAGGCAATTTCTTTAGGGGAACAAAATGAGCCTGTTTTAGAAAAAATGTCCACCACCACCCACACTACAGTCTTCCCTCTGCTAGGAGGCAGATCAGTTTTAAAGTCCATTGGAATAACTTCCCATGGACGACTGGGAGTTTCCAAAGGCTGCAATAACCCTGGGGGTTTTCCACCCTGGGATTTTCCCATCAAACAAGTTTGGCAAGAAGAGATGTAGGTAGAGACATCTCCCCTCATACGCGCCCACCAAAATTGTCTTTGTAAGAGGTTCAAAGTTTTTAAATAACCAAAATGTCCCGACAGTTTAGATTCGTGTGCTGCGTGCATAATCTCCTTGCGCAGTGCTAAAGGAACCACTATTTTCTGTTCTTTAAACCAACAACCTTCAGGACTCTGTAAGAGGGAAGACAAGGATTGGAACTCTCGGTTTTCCTCCTCAGAATATCCTCGTGCGAATTTTATAATCCATTCAGATACTTCAGGCGTCACCCCCTTTTTGGGCTTGACTTCTGGTCTGCAACCCCCCCCCCCCCCGGTTGTTCTGGCGTGAACATAGTCTCTATTACCTCGTCTTTCTGGGAATCATGTTGGGGAAGGTGAGCGAGAGCATCGGCTAATGAATTGGATTGCCCTGGGAAGTGGTGAAGTGTAAAGGCGAATTTAGAGAAGAAATCAGCCCATATGAGCTGTTTTGCATTAAGGGAGTGTTGAGTACGTAAGGCTTCTAGGTTCTTGTGATCAGTCCAATTTCAAACGGTTAGCGCGCCCCTCCAACCAGTGCTGCCAGGTAGTTAGGGCTAAGCAGATTGCTGTGGCTTCTTTATCCCATACCGCCCAATTACGCTCGGATTCCCCAAAATTTTTTGAAATGTAGGCTAAAGGGTGTAATTTCCCATCAGTCCCTTCTTGCAAGATTGCCCCCCCCATGGCTGCATCGGATGCATCAATTTGCACTACAAACTGTATTTTCATCTGGATATGCCAAAATGGGTTCAGAAGTAAAAAGACATTTCAGAGCATCAAAAGCCTGTTGACACTCGGGAGTCCAGTTTAACCGAGCGCCTGGCTTTGCAGCCTCCGGCCCCTTTCCTTTTGTTTTTAATAAGTCAGTGAGGGAAGGCTGTATTGGGCGAAATTGCTGATGAAATTTCGATAAAAATTGGCAAATCCTAGAAAACTCTGTAACTGGCGTCTAGTGCGGGGGGTCTCCCACCCCACCACAGCCGAAACTTTTGCCGAATTCATCTCCAAACCCCATGGAGAAATGTGGTAGCCCAGAAAGTCTATTTCAGTCTTATGGAAATCGCACTTAGAGAGTTTAGCAAACCGTTTATTGTCTCTGAGTGTGGATAACACCTCTCTCACCAATTTAATATGCTATTCCATATCCGGGGAATAAGAGCAAGATATCATCTAGTTAGCACAGGACCCCCTTGAATAGGTGCTTGTGTAAAACCTCATTTATTAAGTTCATAAAAATGCCTGGAGCCCCCTGAAGGCCGAAGGGCATAACCAGGTACTCAAATTGCCCCAAAGGGGTATTAAAGGCAGTCTTATATTCATCCCCATCCCTGATGCGCACTTGGAAGTAAGCATCCCGGAGGTCCAGTTTCGAAATTTTTCCCCCTTACTGGCCTCATTGAGCAAGTCTTTTATTAATGGGAGGGGATAAGCATTTGAAGTAGACACTGCATTCAAGCCTCGATAATCTGTACACAATCGCAGCCCCCCATCTTTTTTCTTCCAGGAAAGTACTGGCACAGTGAAGGGGGAAGTGGCCGGCCGAATAAAGCCTTGTTCGAGGTTTTTGTCTATGAACTTAAGAAGTTCCACTTTTTCCTAGGGGGACATAGAGTACAATTTACCCTTGGGTAGTTTATGCCCGGGTAACAGTTCAATGGCACAGTCAGTGTTTCGATGTGGGGGAAGCTCATCAGCCTCCGTTTCTTCGAAAACCTCCGCTAAATGCCTGTATGCGGTAGGTATGGATAAAAGTTCCTCACACGCCAAACAAGCGCTCTCGGAGCCCCAATCGGCTTTCCAAAGATGCTCTTTACAAGAGGGAGAAACCCAGGTAATCCATCCCTCACTCCAGACAATGTAGGGATCATGCGTCCCTAACCATGGGCTTCCTAGCACCATGCGGAATTGCACATGGGCAGTGATTACAAAAGCCCGCTGTTCCCAATATTCCCCCATGCCAATTATAATTGGTTCAGTCTCAAAAGCACAGGGTTCTTTCATCTCAGAGCCATCCATTTGAGTAAAACGTAAAGGCTCTTCGAGAGTGTTCACCCCCAACCCCAATCCATCCACAACAATTGGGCTAATTAAGTCTCTGGCACACCCTGAGTCAATAAAGGCTTGAACACCCATCTGCGTGCCTAGGTGGGGGTTCACCGCAGTCATTAAGATATAAAGAAGGGGCCCAGGGGAGCTCACCATTTGAGGCGCTGTTGATTGAGGGACCTGCTGCATTGCACCATTCAGAGCAGGTCCTGGTCATTTCCCTGCGGCTGAGCAGCAACCCCTTCTTCTGGCTTCTCCAGGAAGCAAGACTCCATGATTTGGAGCGCCAGCAGCTTTGGGGTGGATGCTTTTTTCGGCTTCGGACGTGCTGGTGGAGAGGATGGGGCCCCTCTCTTGGGAGAGGCAGCTGGACACGCTGAGGCGAAATGGTCTGGTTCCCCACATCTGGTGCACAACCCCTTTTTCATGTGGAGTTCTCTGAGGTCCCTCATGGGTGGCTTGGTCTTTGGCTTATGTCCAGCTTCCTATCCAAATACCCTTGCCTCCATCTTTAAATCTCTGGATTCGCGACCAGAGAGACCACGTGGCCTTGCCGGTTCAAGCCACGTGCCCCATTTTTCTATTTTTCTCTCCCCATCCAATTCTTCCTTCGAGCGGACAACTCCTCTTCAGGACAGGTACAGTATTACCCAAACAACGAAAACTCCTGCTAATGCAACAGTGCTATTTTCAATCTTTATTTCCTTAGACCTGTGTGTTTGTGTGTGTGAATCTGTTTTTGTGTGCTTGAACAACAACATTCAGTAAACGGCATTGAACTTGCTATCTGCCTCACGTGCCTTTTTCCTGGAGAACTCCCGGGAGAGGTGGGACCCTGGTATAGCTGGCAAGAACCCGGTATTTTGCCAATTGCTAACTTTAAATTAAAGCAATTCGGCTAACACCTGCGGGGTGGGAGGCTGGACCGGTGGCTGCACTGGTTGCAGTACCACTGCCGGTGGTGCTCTGGCCCCCGCCAGCTGCCCCTGTACTGCCTGGGCCACGATGTTTGGTAGATAGGTCAACAGTGCAGTCATCTCTCTTTGAAGGCGTCTCTGGATCGTGTCAAACCTACGATCCATCTGCACCCACACCTCGGCCACTTGGAAGTCATCCATGGCTCTCCGCTCCATGCCACGGGCCCCTGACTGCCTTGTCCTGGCTTCCCATTGAGGAGACCAAGTCTCGGTGGTTTGCAGCCCGAATTGAGCCCAGGATTGGGCTCCTCCACTCCTTCTGGGATGAACGGTCACCCCGCTAGTGGTCACGGGTCGTGCCGGTTCCTCCTCGGTAGGAACCGGTATCTCCTATTCAGTAGTAGGGATTTCAGCGCCATCGTCAGCCATGGTGGGTACAATGGACTGGTCCCTGATTCGGGATTACTAACAGTCTGTGAGATTGCACCAATAGATGTAGTCTACAACAGGTCTCCTTAAACTGAAAGTCCTTTATTTGCAGAAAAGATCTTGTTGGTCAAATACACTTCTTCTGTTAGTAATGCCCAAGCATAGTAATACCATTACAATTATACCTGATATGAAATAAGCCCCCCTTGACTTCCACCAATCAGTTGGGAGAATTATTGGTGCCCAAATATACTGGCCCACTGTTCCTGAGGAAAGCATGGCAAATTAGGTTCCCAAGCAAAGACACTATCAGGATCTGTGGGGCGGATGTTCCCAAGGGTAAAATCAAGCAAAGGAGCAATTTGCACCTGTGAATAAAATAACATGTAGCAGGAGGATTCCAGCTCAAGGCCGTAAGCTAGCGAAAAGCGAAAGAGAGATAAAAGCGAAGAAAAGCTAATAAGCAGCAAGCATGCGCAGAGCAAGCAAGAAGCGCATTCCTGCGGTGGGAGTCACTCTATCGATGCTATCTCCCATCCGGGACCTAGAGGAGTAGGTACGGAACTCAAAGGCAATGTTAAGTGACCATCAGGAAAGGCAATAGAAACCATTGGCAGTGGTAATTGACATGACTGCAACAGAACCATTGGTAATAAAAGGCAATAGAAACCATTGGCAGTGGTAACTGACATGATTGCAACAGAACCATTGGCAGTGCTAACTAACAGTCTGGTGGATACAAGCCAATAAGCAGCAGATTACATTCACACTAAAACTAACAGCTTTTAGTTCCCAGCGGGAAAGCTGTGAGCGTCTCTATATTCTCCAAGGTCAAGCCTTGTCAGTGTAGGAGATAAAAGATGCAGGAGAATTGAAACTTAGAATACCAGAGGCCTACGCAGAGAGCAATCCCCCCTCTCCATGGCAGCATAGCTGACATCCTGCCCCCCTAAAGGGCCCCCCCAGGTTTCAAAGGGTACAGAGCATGGAAAGCACGTAACAATTTAGAAGCATTGACATGACAATCTTTAACCCATTCTGACCAAATAGAAAAGGTTGCCACGCCACATATTTGAGTCCAAGATCTGCTCCACCTCATGGTGCAGTTCATCGTTCAGAATCAGAGGTGGGGGAGCAGGAGGACGAGGACACCATGCATTCGGCCCAGGATCTTGTTTCAGGAGGCTGAAATGAAAAATTGGATGAATTCCCTTAAGAGACTTAGGCAAGGCCAGTTCAACAGTCACCTCGCTGATTTTGCGCACCACAGGAAAAGGCCCTACATATCTCCAACCAAGCTTCCTGCTAGGCTGTAGTTCTCTCAAGTTTTTTGTGGATGGATACACAGAATCACCAGGTTTAATGTCCCAAGGCTCAGCTCTGTGTTTGTCGGCTTGAGCCTTGTAAGCAGCCTTAGCTTTAGTCAATGTTTTTTTGGATCACAGGCCATTGGTCTTGCTACCTCTGTCACCAACCCTGCAGGTCCCCTCCCAGTCCAGGGGTAGGGGCTGACATGGTTGGGAGAGGAGCCCCCTCATATCCATACAGAGCCGTGAAAGGGGACACTCCCATTGAGGAATGCATGGAGTTATTGTAGCTATATTCTGCATAGGGCAGCAAGTCCATCCAGTCATCTTGTTGGTAATTAGTAAAACATCTAAGAAACTGTTCTAAGACTTGATTGACTCTCTCTGTTTGGCCATTGGTCTCTGGGTGGTAGGCACTACTGAGGCCCTGCTCAGTGTCCAAAAGCTGTAAAAGTTCTTTCCAAAACCGTGCAACAAATTGTGACCCTCTGTCAGATATTATCTTCTTCGGAAAAGAATGGAGCCTCGTAATGTGGTGCATAAACATCTTAGCCAACGCCTTTGCTGTGGGAAGTTGCGTGAACGGGATGAAATGGGCCTGCTTTGAGAACAGGTCCACTACCACCCAAATTACTATTTTCCCTTTACTTGGTGGCAAGTCAGTAATAAAGTCCATAGAGATAATGCCACCACTGGTGGAGAATTCCATAATTCCCATTACTTATGTGAGTGAATAAGTACTTCCTTTACTCATCCTGAAGCCAACTGACAGAGTGAGGCTGGATTCTAGTATCACAGGAGAGGGAGAATAAAGTATCTGTCAAGGAGAACTGGACCTCCAGTCCAATGCCTTGTTCTTGCATGAAAACATTGGTCCAGGCTTCATATCGAAAATTAGGCCTGAATCATGGGGGGAAGAGATCAAAGGGAAACATCTGGGGTTTGTCATGAGAAAGTTAACAAGTCTGACTTGGTGCCTTTGAAGAACAGAGACCAAACAGAGCCACACCATTTGGTCACTGAACACACAGCCGCTTTCCTGTTGGTAGTTGGCACAAGCCAGCTCCAGCTCTCTCCCTATGATGGGTGAGACACAGGCCTGGCACACAAAGAGACTTGGAAAGATGCCTGACTTCACCTAAGCAGAGTAATCTATGGTGACTATAATTTAAGGTATAAAGTGTAGCTAGAACTTTGATGTAGATTTCTTGTTTTCCAGCTCATAGTTCCGTTCTTTGAAATATTCCTGCACTATTTAATAAATATACTTCTAAATATATCTGGTTGTTCTGTGCTTCAGCGCCTTCAATCTAATTACAGTACCTTAGATTTAAAGTGTCCACCTACTGGTTAATTATTACTGGAAACTCATTCTGCAAGTAACCTACCTTGCAGGGTTGGCTTTCTTAATTCACAGTAAGGTTAGAAGCTTGCCCCTTAACTTCTGACTGTGTGGGTAGTTCAAGGGGCTGATGGCAAACCACCATACTGGTGAGTGTGCGGACCCCCCCCCCCCCAGGGTTTTGTATTTTTGAGCTCTGCCCATGTCTCCTGGACTGGGAATTTTTGACAGTATTTCTATCCACTTTCTCCATCCCCTGCTTCGTTTTATAGACCTCTATCATGTCCCATTTTTTCTAACCAAAAAGGCCCTGAAAAGACCCTTATTCATCTTAGTAGCCCTCTTCTGCTCTCTTCCCAGCTTTGCATGGTCTTTTTTTGAAATACAGCAACTAGAGCTGTACTTTGCTGGCACCGTGCCCTTTACAGGGTTCATTCCTCTACGTCTTCCAAATAGTTTCTACTGATTTACCCTGAACAGAGATTAGGCAGTAGGTGGCCTGTACTTTTCTGGATCAACTCTGGACCCCTTTTTAGAAAACCAAGTAACAATTCCAACTTTCCAGTCCCGTTACAGTGGCTGATTTTAGCAAAAAGTTACGCATAATGGTTAGCAGATCAACAATTTTACATTCCGATTCCTCAAGAACCCTCTGGTGTGTGCCACCTAGAATGGAGAACTCTGTCTTGGGAAAACTGTAACTGCAAATAATGAAAATAAGGATTCACCAGCTCTGGAAGCACCAAGTTCTCTAAGTGGCCTTGGAAAGGAGTAATACAGGGATGAAGAAAACCAAAAGGTTTAAACATTCGACCCATTTTAAAAGGCCTTTTGCGGTCATTTTCAGGATATTGATGAAACAGGGCTTAAATAAAATGAGCAGGAAGTCTGGAAGGGTGGCAAAACTGGACAAGTAACCCTGTGTTGCCATCCAGTGGTTCAGTGTATGGGTGCACCCAGAAAATGCAATTCCTATGATCCAACAATCAAAATAGCTTGAAATAAAGAAAGGAAATCAGTAGATTCAGATTTTGCAAGGATTTCTCTTACAGCACAAATCTCTAGTGAGAGTTTGCTAAGCTGAGGAAGATCAAAAAGTCTGATGTAACATTTGCTGATATTCCACTAACTAAATGGAACAGCGTTCTGTCAAGACAGAATGCAACAAGGAGCAGATTTAGGGGAGGAGACCATTTCTAGGAGGGCCTGCTGTGAGGTTCATCTCCCATCCTGGAATTGCTGACCCTTAGAGCAGGACATTGCAGCAGGACCTGAGCTAGGATTTCCCGCAGTTGGGGGTGGGCTGTTTGAAGGGAGGGTATCCCGCGAAACTTTCACATTGACCCCCAGACTCAACAGGGGTGCTGAGGATGGGAAAGGTCAGAGGCAGTGGGAGTCACACCCTGGCACACGCTACCCTGAGAGGCAGGGAACCCAGATCAGGGAACAACAGAACAACTGTGAGGAACCAGCTCAAGCACAGAGAGGGGTGGGTGGGGAAAGCTTCATGGGAAAGAGTTGCTTTGATTCACAGCAAAGAATTCATGTGTGGGATCAAGCCTTGAAGTACAGGACCCCAAACTGGTTGGGTGGGGATCAGGAGGCTTCAAGTTCCAGAGAGGCACATTTAGGAAGGAACAGCTACTGCTGGAGGGAAGAAAGGAGTTTGAACTGGGAGGGAGGGGAGGAGGAAAGGTAGGAGGGTTGCAAAAGGAAGGGCCAGGAGAGAGAAATGTGTGCGTAGCAAAAAGGGGTTTCTGTTGTTCCTTTTTCACCCTCGCAGGCAGCAAAGAGACCCCCTTGATGCCTTCTCCACTGTTTTCTCCATGTGGTAAAGAGCCAACATGCAGACAGTTCAGGTAAAGGGGAGGAGTTGCTGGGGGCACCAGCAGATGGGCAACTGAGATGCTTCCTTCTCTGTTGCAAGGCTCACAGGGTTGGATCCTTCCCAGCCTGGTTCTGGAAGATGTCAGGGATGCTCACTGGAAAGGCAGGAAAATGGTCACACACACACCGGTCTAGAATGGCTGCTCTACAAAACGAAGCCAGATGGCCAATGGAATTTGCAGACACAATATTCACAGCCCGTCTGGAACCAGATAATCTATTAGTCTACGGTTATAATGAAAAAAAGAGAAAATGGTGCAAGAGAACCTCTCCAGCCTGCACTAAGTGACCATGGTATAGTCTCCGTCATCGGTGAAGAATGTTCACAGGGTTGCCAGGCACAGACTGGGAGGTGGCGGGAGGCAGGGACTTACTGTTTGAAGAAGTGCCGGCAGAATCCCCAGCATAACGACCCAGAAGTGACAGGTGCAGGGATGATGCTTGTCAGCCATGGCTGCCATTCCCGGACGGGAGGAGGCACGTTCCCTCCCTTGCATTGGGCCTCTCACCCCCACCTTTGGAATGTCGCTTTGTTCTCACTAGCTTCGGCTTATCTCACTATGCCTCCCTAACCTTGACTATCTTGCTTTCACAGCATCTCAGCCGCTTTTCCCTGCAGGTGCCATCTGTAACTTTTCCCCACTTTTAAGCCTGAGAATGAAACGTCCTGTATATCTGGTGCCTTTTTCTCTGTTTAGTGATTGGAGGTTTCACTTTGCATTACACTGTTTGAATACACTATATCTGTAATCCCCCTAACCCCTTCCCACTATTACTGACTCAAGACGTGTAGATGGCTATTAGATCCCACTGACAATAAAAGAATCTTCTGGTTAAGAATTTCTGGTTGCAGTTTGAAATCTATTGGACTCTCACAATGCTCCAGCATTCCCTTTAACCAGTTTAACCACCAAGTTTGGGGTGAATGTAAGAGCATCACTTGGCCTTTTCCCCAAAGAGAACTGCACTAGCCCATCACCCAGGACTCGTTACCATGTTATAGCTGCTGGAAAATTTGTTGGCATGCGTCCAGTACATGGCAAGCCTTGCCAGCTGCAGCTCACACAGCTGGAAAAAAAATGCAGAAGACTAGATCTGGAAGAAAGTTCCCTAGACTGCAGAAGAAGATCACTGTAGCTCCTGCATCTTTCAGTGCAGGTTGCTGAGGAGCACTTGATCTGCTGATTGTGACACACCTGGAAAGCACTCTGCCTAGGGCTGCCACCCGTCAGGCAGCATCTGGAGTCTCCCTGAATTTCTCAATTACAGAGATCAGTTCCTCTGAAGAAAATGGCTGTTTTGGAGTGTGTGGACTATGGCGTTATATCCCACTGATGTTCCTTCCACTCCCTAATCCTGCCCTCCTCAGCCTCCATCCCCAAATCTCCAATAATTTCCAAGCCTCACTCTATCTCAGATGCCCTCCACTCTAAAAGGTGCAGAAGAAGAACTGACAGAGCCAGTAGTCTTTTGATAGCAGCCCCATATTCTCAACACAAAGTGAGGTGTGTGGACAAATCACAGGTAGATATTTTGCTCCCCTATTGCACAACTGTCCCTTCCCCACATGTAAGCCAGCAAGGCATATTATATGCTCTTATGAACTTTAAAATCATAAGTTTGACCTTTGGGTTGGCTTTCTGCCTAAGGCAAAGGCACTCTCTATTGCTATGAAAGGCTCCAGCCCACAGCGGGAGACTTCCTTCAGAGTTCACACTTGCATGGAGACCAGAATTCCATTTCAAAGAGCTCTTACATCTACTTCACATGTTCCCACCAACAGGGAGACCAAGACTCCATTTCAAAGGGTCCTTTTTCTCCTCTACGCTGGCCTCCTCACACCTTCCCCCAAAGTTCCTGTAAGAGATTAGGTTGCCCAGCAACTAATCACCGACCATCAAGTGACCTGGCCGAAGCCACCACGAGACCAGAGATTGGTGCCAAGAAGACGGACCAGATGGCCCAGGTGTTAGATCCTGATTAGCACCTAGATTTGCAATATTGTCCACTCCTTCCTGCCCCCTCCTCCCTATGACACCAACCAATAGTAAGGCTAGAAGGGACGGACAAACTAGTGGGTGTGACAATGGGATGTGGTCAGCGCAGCCCGCCCCAATGCTACCTGATAAAAGATCTTGCACAACAGAAACACATTGCTAGCCACCTTCAACCTCTATCTTCTTACCAACCTCTTATGTCCAGCTTCCTGTACCCAACACCTTGCCTCCATCTTTAATCCCTGGTTTGCGCAGCCAGGACTGGAGCGTGTATCTGCAGGTTCAGATCTCGTTCCCCCTATTTTTCTCATTCATCCCTCCCTTGATCTTCTCGTGGACGTGAACCACCCATCACCAAGATAGGTAACGTATTCCCCCTCAACGATACTCCTGCTCATGCAACAGTGTTATTTTCTGTCTGATTTCCTTAGATCTTGCGTGTATGCGGTTTTGTTATTATTCCTTGTATGCTTGAACAACATCTTGCAGTAAACACCATTCATAGAAACCACTCAGCCTCCGTGCCTATTTTCTGAGAACTCCTGGAAGGGTGGGATCTTGGTATAGTTGGCAAGAACCCGTTATTTAGCCAATTGCTGAATGTAAATTAAAGCAATTCGGCTAACACACATTCCATCTACAAACCTTGGGGGACTTGTGGGTTCAGTTGCTAACATCTGTTATCATGACCAGTGTTCCCTCTAAGCTGAGTTAGTGTGAGCTTGCTCACAGTTTTTTAGCTTCCAGCTCACACATTATTGTTTTAGCTCAGGAAGGATGGCTCCAGAGCAAACTAATGTATGCAGTAGCCAAATTGCTCGCTCACAACTTTAATGCCAGTAGCTCCCAAGGTAGAATTTTTGCTCACAAAACTCCACAGGTTAGAGGGAGCATTGATCATGACATAGGCACACTGATGGGCTCAAACTAGATAAATGACCACATAATGTATACATTTCTTGTCTGCAGGGTGATCATGGCAAAAGAACTAGGTGAACAATTTGCCCACTTAGTTGCCACTTCATACGAACTTTAATGCTGTCAAAGTTTGTCAGTGCAAGTCCTGCAGTACCGTTTGAAATGTGGAGTGTTGCTGAAAGATGTTTTCATTAATCCAGTAAAAGTCAGGGAATGCCACTGGGTACACTGATAATTATCATTTTTAAAAGGAACATCATGCTCTACCTGGATTCCTCACATGGATTAAGCCTCTCTGTGATTGATGCCGCAACATCCTTTTTTTTTTTTAGCATGTCTATGAGATGGATTCAAAATGTCCATATAGTTTTGCAGACTGGTATACTCAGGCAAAATAATTCCAGTGAATGTGTACCATTGCATATTTGATTGCAGCTGCTGACCAACTGCAGTTGATGGATTGCAAAAAATAAAATATTACAATACAGTGGGAAAACCTATCTTGAAGGCCAAGTCAAATATATTCCAATGGAAATTGTTGGTGTTCCTCCTAAGAAGAGAGCAAATTTGAAAGAGAGTAGCATCAGATACAAATAGTAATGGAAATCCCGGAGTCTTTATATCCCAATCTGAAGGTGAGACGGGTGTTGCAAAGAAAGGAGTTGGGATGCAGAGGTTCAAAGCAAAATGCAATCAGCTTGATTACTGGAGGGGAGAAATGCTTAGGGGCAGGAAATTAGCATCTGTAGTGAGATAAGAACAGAAGTTAAGACACTGTGCTGCAGACCAGAAGGTCGGTAGCTCGGCAGTTCAAGACCTGAGTGCTGCGTGACAGAGTGAGCTCCTGTCCCTGGCCTCAGCTCCTGCCAACCTAGCAGTTCGAAAGCAAGAAATTGCAAGTAGATAAATAGGTGCCACTTTGGTAGGAAGGTAACAACGTCCTGTGTGCCTTGGCATTTAGTCATGCCAGCCACGTGACCACAGAAAAAGTCTTTGGACAGCACTGGTTCTTCGGCTTGGAAATGGAGATGAGCTCTGCCCCCTAGAGTCAAATTCGACTGGCTTTTGAGCAAGGGAAACCTTTACCTTTACCTTCTAGTAAGATAAGAATCCTATGTCCCTATTCATCCCATTCAAGAGAGATGGTCACTCTATTGGTCTTAAAGGTGCCACTAAACTCAAAGTTTGTTGTGTTAACTCTCACTAAGCTATCCTGCTCAGTCCAAACTCAGGAGGAAATAGAAATAAAAAACAAAACAAAATCTCTGTCCTCATACTCTCATCCATGCATTATTTAAAATGGGATGTACTAAAAGGAATGACAGGGCTGCCCATTGGGAACAATGGGAGATGCTGGAGTGCCCACTGGATGGAATGGGAGGCAGGAATACCAATTGACTTGCATGGGCTCCACTGAAATCCATTATAGCACAAATGTTGTAATGAAAATGCACAATCGATTTTGCATGAAAGTCTGTGGTCCCAGACAGACTGGAATAACAACCCCTGGGAGGAGGAGGAGGAGGAGATTGGATTTATACCTGCCCTTCGTTACTCAAGGGAGTCTCAGAGCGGCTTACAAACTCCTTTCCCTTCCCCTCCCCACAACAGACACCCTGGGAGGTAGGTGGGGCTGAGAGAGCTCTTTCCCAAGCTGTCCTTGAGAGAACAGCTGGTACAGAGCTATGGCTTGCCCAAGGTCATCCAGCCAGGTGCAAGTGGAGGAGTGGGGAATCAAACCCGGCTCTCCCAGACTGGAGTCCAGGCACTTAACCACTACACCAAACTGGGAGTTACAGAAGTTTTCTGGGATTAGCATGACAGACCCCAGAGGGGAATGATGGTCTCTGGGAGTAGTAGAAATGCTCTAGGATTGGAAGGACACCATCCCAGAGTGAAATGCTCGTCCCTGGGAGCAGAATGAGTGTTCTGGGATTGGCAGTGATTCTGTTCACAAAACACTTCTCCAAAACCCAGGGGCCATCATTCGGCCCTGCTGGCCCTCATTCAAGTGCCAGAACACTCGACCTGCTCCCAGGATCATAATCCTACTCTGGGATCTGTCATTCCAGTCCCAGAACACTTCTGCTACTCCCAGGGGTTGTCATTCCACTCTGGGGAGTATCACTCGAAGCCCAGAACTCTCTTTCTACTCCCAGGGGCGTCACTGTAGGGGGGGGGGGGGGGGCTGTCACGCCAGTCCCTTACTGCTCATGCGCCTCTCAGCCGCTATCATTCCCCTGAATCAGATATGTGTGCACGCGAAAGCTGATACCCAGAATGAAACTGCTGGTCTTAAAGGTGCCCGACTGGACTCAAATTTTGTTCTGCTGCTTTGGAGCAACAACACAAAGGCTACCCGAACAGTCATACCCCCCCCCCCCCGGACTGTGACTCCACCCTGGGGCCGCTGTCATTCCAGTCCCAGAATGCTCATGCTCCCCCCCCCCCCCCCCCCGACTGGCGCTCCTGGCTCCGAGAGCGCGGGTCCGGGCCAAGGCTCCCTCCGAGCTGTGGAGTCCTGTGAGCAAAAATCCTACTCGGTGACCTCCTGGCATTAAAGGGTTTTGTGAGCGAGCCATTTGGCTGCTGCATAAATCGGCTTGCTCTGGAGCCCTCCTTCCTGAGCGGAGACAGAAAATGGGTGAGCCGGAGGCTGAAAACCTGTGAGCTATCTCACACTGACTCAGCTTAGAGGGAACGCCGGTCCTGTCCTTAGGGTATTCCAGGCCCAGAGCGCCCCCCCCCCAACCAGTGCTGCTGCTCCTCCCCCCCCGCCCCGTCTGTCGTCCCTCGCGAGGGGCTGTCGGCGACCCAGGCCCAGGCCCCTCCCTCTCTCACGCCGGCCCCCCCCCCTTTAAAACCCGTCTCGCCTCTTCACAGCGACTCTCGCGTGGGCTGCTGCCGCCTATCTGCACGGGGCCGCCCAGCCCAGGCGAGTCCACCCACGGGCCTCGCGGGCTCCCCGTCCACCAGCCCAGCCGCTAGGGTTGCCAAGTCCAGGTTGGAAAACACCTGGGGACTTTGGGGGTGGAGCCAGGAGAGGGCGGGGTTTGGGGGGGCGGGGCCTCAGCACGGTACAATGCAATAGGAGTCCGCCCTCCAAAGCAGCCGTTTCCTCCAGGGGAGCTGATCTCTGTCAGATGGGGATCAGTTGTAAGAGCGGGAGATCCCCAGGCCCCACCTGGAGGCTGGCAACCCTACTCTTCCCCCGCCCCCTCCGCCCCCGGTTGGCCCTTTCCGGCGGGGGGCGGGGCCGTGGGCGGGGCGCCGGCGCGGGCTCTCTGCGGCAGGCCGAGGGGGCGGGGCGGGGCGCGGCGTGGCTGGGCGCATGTGCGGCGGCCCCGGCGGGTCGCCGGAGGAGGAGGGCCATGGCGCAGGAGTGAGTCGGCTCTGGGGCTGGGGCGGGTGTCTCGAATGCTTCGGCCGCCCGGGTGCCGCCCTCCGTCCCCGGCCAGGAGGAGAGCAGGGGAGGCGGAGGCAGGCGCTCCGCCCGCCCGCCCGCCTGTCTCCCTGGGGGGCCGCTCGCTGGGGGGGGTGTGTGTGTGTGAAAAAGGCGGCGGCGGCCCTCGAGCCCGGGGAGCAAGGGGGGGGGGGAGCCGGGAGGCCTGCGGGGCCAGGGAGGGAGGGAGGGAGGGAGCCGCCGCCGCAGCAGCAGCAGCAGCAGCACGCCTTCCCTCGAGCCCGCCGCCGCCGCCTGCCGGGAGGGAGGGAGCCCCAGGGTTCCCTCTCAGCGGGGCGAGTGTGAGCCGGCTCCCCGCTCCTCGGCCTCCCCCGGCTCACGGGGTTTTGCCTCCGCGGAGGGAGGGAGGGGGCTCCGGGGCAGACTGAGTCAGGCGGCGGCCCAGCGGCTCGCTCACGACCTCCCAGCTCGCCGAGCGGGATTTCCGCTCACAAGGAGACGCCGCCACCGCTCGGAGGGAGCATTGGCCGGGACCCCGCAGCGGAGGCTAGTAAGGATGTGAGAGCAGCCGCGTTGGGTCAGGCCAGGGGCCGGTCCGAAAATACCAGGGGCCATCAGGAGGCCCCTCAGGCATAGGCCTGCCAGTCTCCAGGTGGGACCTGCAGATCTCCAAACAACAGAGGTCAGTTCCCCTGGGGAAGGCGGGTTCTAGGGCATTGTGCCCAACAGAGCCCTCTCAACTCCCCAGGGCCCCTCCCCCAAATCTCCAGGAATTTCCCAGCCAGGAATTGGCAACCCTAATCAGACTGCATCCCAAAATCCCACTGTGCTCCAGATTCAGTGGACACCATGGCAAGGTGTTGGTAACAATGGTGGCAGGTTAGCTGAGCCACAATGGTCAGTCACTTCTTGTGATTGGGACAGTTTTTTCACATACACATACGCACAAGCTGCTGTCATACGGAGGCTGTAGCTTGAGAATAGAATACTTGTCTTGGGGAAAGATGGGCTTTCTTTTATAGAGTGATGCTCCACACTGTCTTTGGCTTTGCCTGCCATAATTTCTACCAGCAGCACAGCACGGAGTTGTGCAAGATAAGCTAACGTGGCCGTTTATATGAGCGCTGTCGGTCACGGGCGTGTGTAGCTGTCCTCGGGAAAGAGGCTTGGACTTTTTATCCTCTGTAGAGTATGCACTGCCTGGCTAACTCCATGTGCTGGAGGTTGCCCTTCACCAGAATACTTTCCAGCACAGTTCATCTTTTGGTGGTTCTCTCTTCCCCAGGAAAATGGAGATTCCGGCTCCACCTTCATCAAAGTGCATTCTTTATTGGAAAAGGAAAGTCAAGTCAGAATACATGCGCCTTAGGCAGCTCAAGAGGTTTCAGGCAAACATGGGAGCAAAGGTAAAGTTGCACAGTAGCTATGGATAGAAAAGCTGCCATTTCAGTAGAGTGGACAACTGAATTATTGGGTGAAAGGTGTTGCTGATTTTCCTCTTGGTGCTGAGGTAGTTAGAGGCTTTTCAGGCATTCTCCCCTCCTTAGTCTTAGAGCTAAGTTGTCTAGAAAACAGAATGACAGAAATAGTCCATGTGAGAAACATGTGGGGGAAAGGATGATGCTGTAAAGCAGAAATTTGATGTATATAAATTTCTCAAGGGTTTTAGTCTGCTGCAGCACTTCCCCCACCCCACCCCACCCCACCCCACCCCAAGGGAAGAGTCTTGTAGTTCATTAAGGCTAAACATATTGATTGTAGCAAAAAATTTTGTATGGGGAGTGTGGTCCACATGAGCTTCTGTCATAGTACATTTGTTAAGTGCCACAAGACTCTGTTGTAGTAGTAGCCCTAAAGATGTTATGGATTTCCTCTTCGAAGCTCTGCCTACTTCCTGTGGAAGGTTGTTGTTTTCCTTGATTGGGGTGGAGGCTTACAATCAACTTTCTGACTGTTGAGTTGGAGGGGGTGGGGGTCTGCGTGGAACACCTTGCCAAGAGGACTCCACTCCTTTTGTTGCTAAAATGTGGGGTTAGTAATCAAATCTTTCATGCTTCTCTCTTTTCTTTACAGGCTTTGTTTGCCTCTAACTACGCAAAGGTACAAGAAAAGACAAACATCCTGAATGAGGATTGGAAGAAGCTCAGAGTCCAGCCTGTCCAGTCGATGAAGCTGGTCCGGGGACATCCTTTCCTCAAACAGGTATTGTGACTGGGCTGCTGTTGGCCTCACTGCCTGGTGTCTCACTGGGGCACAGGGATCCTTGGGCCGGCCTTTCCAGCACTGGTATTCGCACCCCAAGAATAAAGTACCGTGTGGCTTTTTTTGCTGTGCTATAGTGTGTGGTCTTCTCACTGGAATTTGGAGGAGGATGTGTGGAAAGCTTAACCAGACTGGCCTGTTATCAGACACACTAACTGTCTTATCCCACTGGGGGCCAACTCATTTTATAAAGTCCTCATGGCTGTCACGGGTCTTGTCCACCAAACACCCACCTGGAGTTGTCTGCTTGGAACTTAACTCTGAGGAACGTGCAGGACTGATTCGGATAGGGCTGCCAAGTCCCCCGGTAGGGCGGGGGAAACACCGATTTTTCATGCTTCCCCCCCGCTTTTTCAAAACTGGCCATCGGGGGGAGGCAATGGCTGCCAACAGGAGGGGAATGTCGGAGCCTGCCGGGCCCTCTCCCTGCCAGGCCTCTTAAAGGGAAATGTCTGAAGAGCCTGCAGTGAAAAGCCTCACCAGACATTTCCCCTTTAAGAGTTAGCAAGAGAGCCCCGCCCAGAGATTAACGAGGGACTAAGCTCTTACTGAAGGGCCTGCTTTTGCATGCGGCTGGTGTAAGATTGAAAGGTTGCTGCTGCTGGGCCTGGGGTAAGTGCCTGTGCCAGCTCTTTTCCTTCTCTCTCTCTCCCCCTCCTCCTTTCTTTCTTTTTTCTGTCTCTCTCTCTCTCTCTGTCCCCATCCAGCAGAGGTCTATCAGTGGCTATTATAGCCACAAGGTCTAAATGGAAGTAAGTGCCTGTGCCAGCTCTTTTCCTTCTCTCTCTCTCCTTCTTTCTTTTTTCTGTCTGTCTGTCTGTCTCTCTCTCTCTGTCCCCATCCAGCAGAGGTCTGTCAGTGGCTATTATTAGCCACAAGGTCTAAATGGAACACTTTGTCTGGGGCAGTGATGCTCTGCATTCTTGGTGCTTGGGGGGCAACAGTGGGAGGGCTTCTGGAGTTCTGGCCCCGCTGCTGGACCTCCTGAGGGCACCTGGTATTTTTGGCCACTGTTGTGACACAGAGTGTTGTACTGGATGGGCTGTTGGCCCAATCCACTGTGGCTTCTCTCCTGTTCTTATGATATGAAAATCATATTTAGCACTTGTGTAGCACTTAGTGCTTCATATTCTGCCGAGATGAGGAAGGATTCAGTAGGGCCGTTGCTCAGTGATAGAGCATCTGCTTGACATGCAGGAGGTATCAGCTTCTTCAGCTAAAAAAGGATCAGGTAATAGGTGACATTAAAGATCTCAGCCTGAGACCCTGGAGAGCCACTACCAGTCTGAGTAGTCAGTACTGACCTTGATGGACCAATGGCCTGATTCAGTATTAGGAAACTTCATGAGTTCATGTGGAAGCATGTGGAAGCAACATCACAGGATGTGACTTCACAAAATGATGTCACTTCCTTTCTCCTGGCTCCACCCCCAAAGTCTCCTGGCTCCACCCCCAAAGTCCCCAGATATTTCCCAAGTTGGACTTGGCAGCCCTAGATTCGGATGGTTCACAGCATGTGGAGGGTGGGGCTGGGGGCTTAAGCTTTCCTGCCCCCATTAGATGTCCCAGCTGAAACAGCCTCAGGAAGCAGCTGTTCACCCTGATGCAAAAACGTACATGTGCTGATGGCTACATGTATGTTTCCTCAGCAGAGCAAATAGTGGCTCCCTGGGGGTATTTAAGGTTAGGAAAACCCAGGAAGGCCTAAGTGTTGTGTGTGTGTGTCCCCCGTCCTGCCCTGCCCTGCCCCGCCCCAATGCACTGTGGTCCCCATTATATCAGGCTGTTGTGCACCTGAGAAGTAATTTCCAAGCACGGGGCTTTCAGACCACCTCTGTCTGGCCATGCGGGGGACACAAAGACTAAAATGTGTGGATCGTGCCTGATGATTTTGAGGTTTTTTTTTAAAAAAAATTCCACTTCCTATAATTGCAGGAAAACATTTGGGAGTGGACTTTCTTAGAACGGCTCACTTCCTTCCCCAGCTGCCTGGTAAAAATGTGTCCAAGCAGCTTCGTAGGTGATATGAATGAGATTTTTCTGAGGGTCCAACCTGTTAAATCCAGTGATCATGGGTTTAATAAAACTGTATTAACTCCCCTTTGTCCTGTGACCCGGAGGTACAGGAGCCTGTCCTCAGTACCAGAATCTTGACACAGATGTGCCTCAGGCTGTGTGATTTATGGATTTCATCTCTAATTTGAGAGTTCCTTTCCTGGGCCAAACAGGTTAAAATTTTCTCTCCAAGATTCCTTATGACCAATCACTTCAGAAATGTAGGTTAAAGACCCAAATGGGTAAGAGGTTAGTAATGTGGGCAATTGATTACTGTAGAACGCCATCCTGTTCCTGGAGTGTAAGTTGGGGATCCTATTTCCCAAGCCCAACAGATAAGCCATGTTATTTTAAGAGCATATTTATCCTTCCCCCACACAGCCCACTGCATGACAGCTAATATTCCTCCTTCAACCCTGAAACGGAATAGAAGTGGCTCTTGGCAGGAAGGGGCCTGTTTGGAGGGTGGGGGCCTACAGACCTTTTCTTATGAGCCACAACTTTTCTCCCCCCTCTAGTGCACGATCGAGAGCCTCTTCCCCAGTTTCACCACCCAGACCTTGTTCATGCGGACCCTCAACACGGTGGCCCTAATGCCCATCATGTATTCCTGGTCCCCACTCCAACAGAATTTCATGGTAAGTCACAGCTGTGGTATGTGGTGGCAGTTTGCCCACAAGCTGCTTTCTTTGCATCGGTGGTGCTCTGCACTCCGGCCTTTGGGTGTCTGTTTGGGGGGGGCTGCACTCCAGTCACCTGCTGTTTTTGAGGGATGCTTTTTGTTTACATGCCTTAAAGCTTATTGCATGTTTGTTGTCTGTGCTCCGGAATCCCCCCTCCCTTGCTTTCCTATGTCCCCTGGCTTCTGGTTAAGCTATGGTAGCTGGGCTGTGTTCAGGTGGATGGGGTTAACGTGTCATCTCCTTTTCTGAAAACCACACCTCTCTCTGGATGAATGTATGCTTACAAGCTGCATGTGCCATGGTTGGGTCAGAAGTTGTGGGTGGAGAATGAGCTCCCTTGGTTTTGTTTTCTCACAATGAATGGGCTCTGTACAGCTTCAGATTGACCGATGCTCTAGTCCAGGGGTGGGCAAACTTGCTCAGCATAAGAGCCACCTAGAACAGGGGTGGTCAATCTTGCTCAGCGTAAGAGCCGCATAGAATAAACAGCAGATGTTTGAGAGCCACAAGACATGAACAAATATTACCTGCTTTTATTGGAAAATAAGTAAATTTGCTTTCTATTAACATTAAATGAGACTGCCAAAAATAATAACAAAAGGGGCAAAAGCAGATATTGATAATGATATTAATTTGTCCAACGATATTTGTTTGCTATTGACATTTAGCTTCCCCAGCTGCCCTGCCGGGAGCCACATAATATATGCGAAAGAGCCGCATGCAGCTCCCGAGCCACAGTTTGCCCACCCCTGCTCTAGTCCTGTGGCCTAGATGGTGATGGGCAAGGAGGTACTTCTCAAGTGCCTTGTCACCTTTGCCAGATCAAAGGTACAGTCTTCTAAAAAGAATTCTTGGGTTGTTTCCATGAGAGGCTTTGGTGGGTATTGAATTGGCATGACAGCTGGGAGAAATCCTAACTGATCCGTCCCATGCCGGTTGCTGCTAGTCCAGACAGCTTCGTCAATAAAGGACCGACAGACTGGTCGATAACCTTGGCTTCTGGATGATACAGCTGGCTCTCTCTTCAGTTCAGCATCAGCGGAGCATTTGGCAGACTGACTTCTGTTTTGCTTGCCCATGAGGGGCAAATGGCCTCTGCAGCTACCTCCCTCCTCCTGTGGAGGGATTCACTTGGCTGGCCCAGGTCCCAAGGTGCCGGTGAGGAGATGTCCCCCCCTCTAGCTTTATCCCCCCCCCCATTGCCAACAGAATGTGAACCTTTGGCAGCTTGTCCCCTCGTAGGCCTATTTAGCCCTTCTAGAAATGGAGATGTCTCCTGTGGACTCTTCAGAAACCCAGCTCCAAGGGAAGGATGGCAACCTGACAGTAGGCACACAAGTGGGAACGGATGGCAGAGGACCAGCGTTGACTCCGCCTAGCTTGCTGCGGGATCCAGGGAGCATCCCTCCCATGTGATCTGGACTGTATGCTGTAGTGCTCCTGTGGGAGAGGGGACTCCGGTCTAGCCAAAATGTAGACGCTGAATGAACCAAAGGGACTGGCTGAATTAAAATAGAAGCGAGATTGCTGGAAGTGAGGGAAAGATCAAACCACTTGATAGTTTCTTTTTGTTTTAAAGAAGTTAATTCTTTAAAAAGTACTTGGAAGAAGCTCTTTGTATCTGTGTTGTTTCAGACCAGGGACACAGTCCATGCAGTACATATAACAGTGTACTGTGTGTCATTGGGTTGGTCATAAGAAAAGGTATTACGTGGATTGTGTACTGAAAACCCTTGATTGGTGTTTGACTGGTGAGTTGGTAGGAGTGTTCTGGAACTGTCAGAGGCCCCTCCCTAGGGCTGGTGTCCGTAGTCGCATGGTCATGAGGTAAGATCTGTGGCAGTGGTCAATGGCGATCTCTTGGGCAGTAGTAAAGTCTCCTTCCTCAAAGTCTGGTAGTTTCACTTCATGCTTTTCAGTGGTTTACGCTGCCTTGTAAGACTCTCCTGCTGTCTCTGCTTTTCTGTTCTTCACAGCTGTGCTAGTCCAAAAGGAAAGGCCCAAAACACCATCCATGCAGGGCCTTTATTTTTTTGAGTTCCCCAGAGTGTTTCATCGAGGCAGGTATTTTAAAAAATAAACCTTTAAATAATACATTATTAAATGTTATGTGTCATTGGGTTGATCCTACTAAAGGTATTACATGAATGGTGTTTCGGGCTTCTTGGATCTCTTTATGACCATAGAATATAAAATTTGATTGTAAGGATCTTTAACCAATATATGATGACCCTAAAATCTAATGGACCAAGTAAATCTGTCCAAGATAGATTGCCTTGGGTTTGTAATCAATTTAGTGAAGTTCAGAATACAATGTCTTTATAAATTCGTATCTTTCCTTTTACAAAGACCCCAGGCATTTTGGGTATTATCTATCAAACAAATACAAGTTACGATATCAAATCCTTAACAACATGAAGCATACAATAATACTATTAAAACTATGATTAGAGCTTGCAGAGAGCTAGAGTCTGAATATTCACCTTGGAAGTGTCTACGTTTTCTTTACCTTGTCTCCCAAGTGTTGTGTTCTGGTGGTCTCCTCTGGGGTAGAGTTCCCCAGTTACTCTTGAGTGCAAAGACCTGCTTCCTGAAGCTAGGGCAGGGCCGTATGTTCAGGTCAGCAGACTGACCTTGTGGGACCAGGTCTGTGCCACCTGCCCCTTAGAGCTGCCCTCGTGTGGGGGCAAGTGACAGAGGCTCCCATGGGCTGTGTCTACTTTGTTCTGCAGGTGGAAGATGAAACTGTTCTGTGCAACATCCCTTACATGGGGGATGAGGTGAAAGAGGAAGATGAAACCTTCATCGAGGAGCTCATCAACAACTATGATGGCAAAGTGCATGGAGAGGAAGGTAACTGGCGGCCCCGGCCAGGGTGGGGGAAGACTGTGAATTCTTAGCATATTCTCTGCAAGGGACTGTCCTTCTCCATTTGGATGCTCCTCAGCTTGTGCAGGCTGGAGGTGAGTATCATTTTGCCGGCAGGGCTCGGCCAAACACCCAGGCTGCCTTTCTTGCCAGGACGCAGGGCCAGCCTCCATGTCTGCATAGGCCCAACAGCCCGGTCTCTCCTGATCCGAGGCAGGTCCAGTTCCATGCTGGACTTGGAGCCTCCTGCAGACCCCGACATCCACCAGTTTTCTCTTCCAGAAATGCCGTCTAGTTCAGTCCTCATCAGTGATGCTGTGTTTCTCGAGCTGGTCGACGCACTGAATCAGTACTCTGAGGAGGAAGAGGAAGGGCATGATGCTGCTGAGGGCAAACTGGAGGCTGGGAAGGATGAACTGCCCGTCACGCGGAAGAGAAAGCGGCTTCCTGTGGAAAGTGAGTCTCTTTATCTTCCTTCCTTCCTTCTTTGCCCGCTCTGATGCCATCACATTTCCACAAGTCTTGCCACCGGTCTGGACTGAAAGGTGAAACAGCCCGGCGTGCCAGGGCTTGCTTCTCCCCTCCACCTTCCCTCCTTCAGAAATCTTGGTCGTTTTTGTGAAGTGTCTCGAGAGAGAAGCTGTGACAGGCGATTTGGCGGTTGTGCTCCTTCGCTCTTCTGTTTGTTTATGTTACAAAAAGATTTCCAAGCACGTCCTCGCTCTTGAGCAGTTTGTTTCTGGTTATCCTCTAGGCCTGGCTTATGTTGAAAGACTGTTTCTGGAAAGTAGAACGTGTGCCTTAATTTGGAATTGCTCCTTCTTCCCTTCCTACCTGATCCAGGCAGCAAGAAATGTTCCAGGAAGCACTTTCCAAATGACATGATCTTTACTGCTATTTCATCAATGTTCCCTGAAAATGGTTTTCCAGAAGATATGAAGGAGAGGTGAGGATTTTCCAACAGGACCCAAACAGTGTTCCCTCTCAGCTGAGTGAGTGTGAGCTAGCTCAGAGTTTTGTAGCCTGCAGCTCACACATTTTTGCCTTAGCTCAGCCTTAGGAGGGCTCCAGAGCAAACTAATTTCATGCAGTAGCCAAATTACTTGCTCACAACTTTTAATGCCAGTAGCTCAGCAGGATTCTTGCTCCCAAGGAGACTCCGCAGCTTGGAGGGAGCAGTGGACCCAAGCGCTGTTGTCTTTTCTGGTTTGGTGACAACAGTAGTTTATGAATGTGTAAATTCTCTGGATCTGCACCTGGAACGCGTTCTGAATCTATATTAAAAAGCAGTCTGTTCTCACTGGAGAAGACCCTGGTGCTGGGAACGATTGAAGGCGAAACAAGAAGGGGATGGTAAAGGATGAGATCGTGTTAGACACTGTTATCAATGCAACGGGCATGGGGTTGAGCAGGCTCCGGAGGGTGGTGGAGGACAGGAGGGCCTGGTGTGATGTGGTCCATGGGGTTGTGAACAGTCAGACTTGACTGTCACTGAACAACAACAACAAATGTTCCAGCTGCAATTTCCCAGGGTACGAGACCAGCCTGCCAGCTGCACTTTGATTACTGTGTGGAAGTGATAACGGGGAGGGAGGAGGCTTGGCTTGGGTGTCCTCTGGTGACATGCTCAGTTGATGCCTGTTTGCTGTGTGCCTCTTCTCTGCTCACTCAGTATGGCGTGGGGTCTGGGGGATGACCCGTCAGTGGCTGGTCAGCAGGGGACTACGGCTCACAGCAGGGGGTGGGGCTATGATGCTTTGTGGCCCCTTCAGACTCTGATCCTACGATTTCTCATCTTGCCATGGGAGTGCACAGATGTGTAGAATTTGCCCTGGGTCTTGACCAGTGTTCCCTCTAAGCTGAGTTAGTGTGAGGTAGCTCACAGTTTTTTAAACTCTGGCTCATGCATTTTTGCCTTAGCTCAGGAAGGATGGCTCCAGAGCAAACTAATTTATGCACTAGCCGAATCCTGCTCACAGCTTTAATGCCAGGAGCTCAGACAGTAGGATTTTTGCTCTCAAGACTCCACAGCTTGGAGAGAGCATTATCCCTGGGTTGCTCCTTGTGGCCTGAGCACTTCTGAATCCAGCATCTGGCTCTTGCCAGAAAAACCATAAAGTTGTGGGGTTTGGGGGGGTGGTATAAGTCCGGGCAAGCCCTGCTGCAAGCTCTTCCTCCTGCCCTTCAAGTCGAGCAGGGCACTGCTGGAATGTCTTTGTGTGGCGCTCTTCCCCTGCAGATACAGAGAGCTGACGCAAGAGTCGGACCCGAATGTGCTCCCTCCACAGTGCACCCCGAATATTGATGGGCCATGTGCCAAGTCTGTTCAGCGCGAGCAGGCCCTGCACTCCTTCCACACTCTTTTTTGTAGACGTTGTTTCAAGTACGACTGCTTCCTCCATCGTAAGTGCCAGGCACGGTTCCTGCCTCCCCCCCCCCCCCAGCTCCTGGCCTCTCCTGTCCCAGCTTAGGAATGAATGTCCTCAGCTAGTGGCTGTTTCAAGGAGGTAGCAGCAGACATCGGGGTCACCTCCGTGGGTGTCCCCCATGGGTGAGGAATGTTCCCTATGGCTCTGCGCAGGTCCTGGCCTCATGGAGCTCGGTGAAGGGCAGTCTTCTGGCAGAATCAGACCCCTCCTCTGTGACATGTGCTCTCCACCCCTCTGGGCTTGTTCATTGCCAGTTTGTCTCTCTCTGTAAAATTTGTTGGTTTGCGCAGCACAGGCATTGGCTTGCTAAACAGAACAAACTCTGAGCACCCTCCCCGTCTGTGAAAACACAGGGTGAAAGCCAGAACTCACTGGCAGTGAAACAGCTGGATCAACATTCCAGCCCATGGCAGCAGTGCTGGTGAGGCTCACATAGTGTAATGATTAAGATCAGAGTGATTCCCCACTCCTCCTCCACATGCAGCCAGCTGGGTGACCTTGGGCCAGTCACAGTCCTCTCAGAACTCTCTCAGCCCCACCTGCTTCACAAGGGGCCTGTGGTGGGGAGAGGAAGGAAAGGCGATTGGAAGCCACTTTGAGACTCCTTTGGGTAGAAGAAAGCAGTAGAGTAAAAACCTCCTCCTCTTCTTGGTGACAAGCGGTGTCCCTGGGCTCTGCTTAGTGTGTTGATGGCTGATGAAAGGAGACCGGCTGTGTCTCTCTCATAGGGCAGTTTTTCAACCATTCTTCTTGAAAGATTTGGTTCTGGTCTTTGTTTCCTCTTTGGGTGGGGCTATGTTTGAGTTCAGTTTTCAAAGTTTTAACAGTAGGGTGATGTTGTAGGCAGGTGTGATCACTTGGTGTTTTAGAAAGAGTGTGTGTGTGTTGGGGGGGGGGTGTTGCACCTTGTTTCAGAGGCCTGCAGTCCTGCACTGTTTATTTCAACCTCTTCCCCTTTTAGCCTGAGCAAAGTGGGTCCTGTCTTTCAGCTTTCCATGCGACGCCCAACGTGTACAAGCGGAAGAGCAGAGAGATCAAAATTGAGACAGATCCCTGCGGCCCAGACTGCTTCTTGTGGCTGGTATGTGGTGTCAGAGGTTGTGTCAAGGACAGGAAGTGTTGCATAGGAATGAAAGTCTGGGTGCCTGGGAAGAGATGCTGTGAGAGCTGCGTGGTCAGGATTCCCCACGGGTCCTTTCCCCCCTTCCTAAATCGGAGCAACTAACAAGGGGCTAAACAGGCTCTGGGAGGTAGAGCTGGGGGAGAGGGTCTTTTCTGATGGACATCTTCCCACTTCTCTTTCCCGCTCTTTGCCCCGTCAGGTGTGGTACGTCTGCTTGTCCTACCACGTGTGCTTAAAGGGAGATAAAAATTGGGAAACCCAAGAGGGAGGGATGAAGTTCTTCTTTTCCTTTCTCCAGTGCTGCTCCCTGATCCAGAGGGGGCCCTGCTCCCCATAGCTGGCTGGGCCTCGTGGGGGGTTCTGAGGTCAGGTTTCCCCTTTCATGCTTCCCTCTGCCTGCGCGCCTGTAGAGGCTGCTCAGCGGATGCTGCCCACACACTACTGACCTTGCCCCAGGACGTGGGCGTGTGAGAATAAATTACAGGTGGCGAGGGGCCTCTGAAACAGTCAGTCTTTTCCTTTAAAGGGTTCAGAGGGGCAACGCTGGTCTGGAAGCTTCAGCCCCCCTTTCCAGCCCTGCATGTCGTTGCCAGGGAGTCTGTGGGGTTCCTCTTTCTTGTCAGTGTTATGCGGTGAACCTGCAGAACTCAAGAAACCTCAGACGGAGCCTGCAAATCGCCTCTTGTTTGCTGTTGTCCACCTAAAAGAAACTGGCAGTTTGTCCAGTGGAGGAGGGGCAGCTGCCTGCCTTCTGCGCCCCTCCCCCTGTGGAGTTCTTCCCCACACAGATCTCCGGCAAGAAACGACTCCCAGCAGCAGCAGCAGCAGCAGCTCAGGGCTCTGAGAAAGGAAGCCCCTCTTTTTAGCTCCCGCCCAACTCTCGGGGGGGGGGGGGGCGCGCTCTGTATGCCTGGGCAGCTCCCGCTCCCTCCCTGCTTGCCCCACACCGCTGCAGTCAACAGGCACAGTGAGTCCCTGGGCAAGCGGCTTTGTTTCCTGCTCAAAGGAGCAGCGCAGCATAAAACTTGCCCGTGGCGGCAGCAGCCAGGTTTGTCAGGGGACGGGAGGCAGGGCTATTGGGGCAAGTTCGGAGGCTCCTGCAGGCGTGGCAGCCCCCAGGGCGCTGAAGAGCCCCGCCCCTTGAGCCGTGTCCCAGAAGGCCAGGGGACAAGACCGGCAGTCTGACTCACCAGGCGTGTTCTGGGTGGGCTGCTGCCTTGGAGAGCTGCAAGTGGCCAGGACCAAGCAAAGGAAGGGGGACTGGCGGTGCCCGCAGGAACCCTCCCCTGGTGGCCCCTACCCATGGCTTGTGGTGCTGGTGCCTGTGTCTGAGCTGAGCAGTGACCCTGCCTGCCTGCCTGCCAGCCCCACAGGAGTCACTCGGGGTCCTGGTCCGCCCCTGCCGAATCCCCTCAATCCCATCTGTCTGCTCCTGCGGCTCCTCCCTTGTGGGTGTGGGTCTCTGACCGGGTTTTGGTTCTAGGAGGGAGCCAAGGAATTCGCTGTGCTGCGCAACCCACGGTCCAAGTGCTCTGGACGCCGACGCCGCAGGCCACCCACCCTCAACACCTCCTCTTCCTCCAGCGCTTCCACCTCCACGAGCACTGAAGCCAAGGAAGGCGACAGCGACCGAGACACGGGCAATGACTGGGCCTCCAGTTCCTCGGGTACTTGAGGCGCCCTCTGATAGCCTCTCCTGCTGCCTCGTGGTGGTTGGTGGCAGGTGGCGTTTTCCTCCTGGGCATTGGCAGCCGAGGGGCAAGGCAGATCTCAGCAAGCCATCGCCTGCTTCTTGTTGGGGCCGATCCAGAACTTGGTGAGGGACTGGCCTTGCTCCACAGATCCCGCCTTCGCTGGAATAAATGAAATTGGTGGCTAGAGCATGCACAGAGTACTTTTCTCTAGATAGGCATGGAATATCAGTCATCCCCCCCCCCCCCCAAAACCGTATCCCTGTTATGCATCTGTTCTGATCAGAGCCAGCTCTTATGCAGCTGGGCAGGTGGTGTGGCTACATCCTGGGGCAGAAGGGAGGATGCCGCTCTTTGGGGCTTCCTCTCCTGGTGACGCTTTCTTTGCCCTTGTTTCCTGATTGCTCTAGAGGCAAACTCGCGCTGCCAGACACCGACGAAGCAGAAGCTGAGCCCTGCCGCCTCGCAGCCGGTCTTGTCTGACGTGCCTCTGGAGCCCGTTGAGTGGACGGGGGCGGAGGAGTCTCTCTTCCGTGTCTTCCACGGAACCTATTTCAACAATTTCTGCTCAATCGCGAGACTGCTGGGAACCAAGACCTGCAAGCAGGTGGGGCTGTCCCTTCTGTCTCCCTCACCAAGCTGGTTGAGTCCGTGGTGTAGTGGTTAGAGTGCTGGACCAGGATCCAGGAAGCGCTCCGTGTAATCTGGGCTTGTGCACACTCGCTCAGCCGCACCTCCCTCCCTCCCAGGGCAGTTGTGAGCACAAAAGAGGGGAGGGGCGGAGATGCAAGCTGCTTTGGTCCCCTTTGGGGAGAAAAGTGGGGTATAGGTGTCTACCTTGAATGGCACCTTTCTCTCCTGGCAGGTGTTTCAGTTTGCCGTGAAGGAGTCCTTGATATTGAAGCTTCCCACCAATGAGCTCCTGAACCCCTCCCAGAAGAAGAAGAGGAAGCACAGGTGCGGGCCCAGGGGGAGCCCTTTGCGTGGGCTGTGGAGGTCAGCGGCACTGGATGCAGGTTCTGCTGTGGGGGGGGGGCTGCCTTGCACTAGACCTTTGCCCCTTGCTGTGCTGTTCCTGAAATCCCCCTTTTGCTGTCTCGGGGCCTGGCAAAGAGGCAGAGAGAAACTTCTGAGCAGCTGCCTTTGGGGATCAAACAGCTTACCTTTTTTTCTCTCCCCCACCCCAGGCTGTGGGCTGCTCACTGCAGGAAAATCCAGCTTAAGAAAGGTATTTTTGGTCTAGCTGTCCTTTCTGCCCACCCCCCTCTGGGGAGCAGCAGTGGCCCCTGCAGCAGCCCTAGCAGCCCCTTTGCCTGGCCAGGGCCTCCTTCCCGGCACCTCCCCCCCCCCCCATCCCCCGGGGCTCATGGCAGCGTTTTGTCCATGGGACATTGTTGGCAGCTGCTGCCCAGGGTGTCGGGGCTGGCAGGGGCCATGTGGTATCGATGGATGTTATTCCTAGGACCGTTTTTTGCCTTGCCTGCAGAGGCAAGCACAAGCCGGCCTTCCCCAGGGGGCGCTCTCCTGGCCAGGGACACAGCACTCTCTGCTGGTGGCTGTGGGGGCTGCAGCTGTGGAAACCCCTTTTCTGTACAGTGTTCACCTCACAGCCTTCCCTCCTCTCCCTACCTCTCTCTCTTTCTCTGGGGCAGATAATTCATCTACTCTGGTGTACAACTATCAGCCCTGTGACCACCCCGAGCACCCTTGTGACAGCTCCTGCCCTTGCATCATGACCCAGAATTTCTGCGAGAAGTTCTGCCAGTGTAACCTGGACTGTAAGGACTAAGGCACTGGGCAGGCGGGGCCTTGCTTCCTGCCGTGGGTGGGTCCTCCTCTCCTGGGTGGTTTTTCTCTCTCTCATGTTCCTGGGTCCCTTCAAAGCTGCGCCTGTCTCCCTCAAGGCCAGAACCGCTTCCCCGGCTGCCGGTGCAAGACCCAGTGCAACACCAAGCAGTGCCCCTGCTACCTGGCCGTGCGGGAGTGCGACCCAGACCTCTGCCTGACTTGTGGGGCCTCGGAACACTGGGACTCCAAGGTGGTTTCCTGCAAGAACTGCAGCATCCAGCGGGGCCTGAAGAAGGTCTGTCCAGGGGGGGTGTAGAGACTGGGAAGTGATGCAGCGAGAGATGGGCTGTGGCCCCTGCTGGGCAGGGGAGGCAGGTGCTAGAAGCTGCCCTGGGGGTGGCTGGTTCATCCTCTCCTGGGAGCCTTGGGAAGGGACTCCGGCCCCGCAGATGGAAGACTGGATTGAAGCCCTTGAATGGTGAACAGTGTAGGCTGCTTTGTGTGAAGGGCAAGGGTGCACGGAGACGTTATTTAAAGAAATACTAGGGGGGGATGTTTGGCCTCTGAGATCTTTGGTAGGTATTGCCGAGCTTATCACCACACCCATAAAGACGCTAGACGTTCGTAGGAGCTACTCTGGGGTCTGGGTGTGCTGCCGAAGATGCGCCATGAGCTCCGGCATTCTCAGCTGCAGGCTTCTTGGGAGGAGGGACGCCTGCCTGGGATCTTGCGAGGGCTGGCCTCACCTGGTTATGGGCAGAACTCTGGGATTCCTACAGTTCCTTCCTGTGAGCCAAGCTCAGGGCTGGTGGTGGCGGCGGTGGCAGCAGCAGCAGCAGCAGTGATCTTTCCCTCTTGCAGCACCTGCTGCTGGCTCCCTCTGATGTGGCTGGCTGGGGAACCTTCATCAAGGAGGCCGTGCAAAAGAATGAGTTTATCTCGGAGTACTGCGGGGAGGTGAGTTGGAAGCCAGCCCCCCCCCCCCCGGCTGGCATCAAGGGCAGGGCAGGTTCTCCACTCTTCTCTCCAAGTGAGGTCTTTTGACAACTTGAACCTTGAGCCTGGCAGGCTGGAAAGGAGAAGGGGAGGGTGCCACACAGCATCTCCAGTTAAAAGATCTGGCAGTAGGTGATTGGAAAGACCTCTTCCTGAGACCCTGGAGAGCTGCTGCCAGTCTGAGTAGACAGGACTGACCTTGATGGACGTGGGGTGGGGTGGGGGTGCCTGGCTCCGTAGAAGCCAGCTTCATGTGTTCATCCACCTTCCTCACTCCTGCCAGGAAATAGGGCTGGTAATTGGTGGGAAACATCCCTGTATACTCCATGGTCTCCAGTCTGGGGTAGTGGTCAAGTGCGCGGACTCTAATCTGGGAGAACCGGGTTTGATTCTGCACTCCTCCACTCGCAGCTGCTGGTGTGACCTTGGGCAAGCCATAGTTCTGGCACAGCTGTCCTTGAAGAAGAGCCGTTCTCTCAGAGCTTTCTCAGTTCCACCTCCCTCACAGGGTGTCTGTTGTGGGGAGGGGAAGAAGAAGAAGAAGAGATTGGATTCCTACCCTGCCCTTCACTAGCCAAGGGAGTCTCAGAGCGGCTGACAAACTCCTTTCCCTTCCCCTCCCCTCCCCACAACAGACAGGAAAGGAGTTTGTAAGCCGCGCTGAGGCTCTTCCCTTGGCTAGTGAAGGGCGGGGTGTAAATCCAGTCTCTTCTGCCTTCTCTTCTTCTCTGCGTAGCTGTCAGCCGCCTGTGCCGAGTGTTTGCGCTTCATCCTCTTTTCAGCTGCTGGGGGTGGGGGGGTGTCTTTGCCCCTTGAGGCCAAGGGGGCCGGTTGAAGGTTGTCTGCCATTGGCTCCCTGCTTGGCTTGCACTGCTTTTAGGTCAGGATCATTTTGTCTATAAAACCAATCTTCCATCTCTCTTCAGCCTTGCTGTCTCTCTCACCTAAGCAGGCTGCGGATAGAGCCCCAGGAGGAGGCCTGCCTAAGGCTGACCCTGTGCTGGCTGCCAGTTCTGGCCAGCTGTCTTGGGTGGACTTGCTGGGGCAGTCCTCGCTCAGACCCAGGGGTGCTCTCTGTTTGGCTCTAGCTGGTTTAGATGCTGCCCTCTGGCTCTGTGTCACCCTTGGGGAGCCCATTTGGGTGCAGCAGCAGTCATAGAATCATAGAACTGCAGAGTTGGAAGGGGCCAGACAGGCCATCGAGTCCAACCCCCCTGCTCAAGGCAGGATCAGCCGAGAGCATCCCTGACCAGGGTTTGTCCAGCTGCTGCTTAAAGGCTGCAGGTGAGGGGGAGCTCGCCACCTCCCGAGGAAGCTGATTCCACTGCTGCACAACTCTTACCGTCAAAAAGTTTTTCCTAAGATCCAGCTGGTACCTTCCCGCCCTTAATTGAAACCCATTATTGCGAGTCCTCTCCTCTGCTGCCAACAGGAAGAGCTCCCTGCCCTCCTCTAAGTGCCAGTCCTTCAGATAATTAAAAGAGAGCCATCCTGCCCCCCCTCAAGCTCTTCTTCTCCGGACCGAACATTCCCAGGTCCCTCAGCCTTTCCTCGCAGGACTTCTTGGTCTCCAGGCCCCCAGTCATCCTCGTCGCTCTCCTCTGCACCCGCTCCATTCTGTCCACATCCTTTTTGAAGTGAGGCCTCCACAGAATACTCCAGGTGTGGCCTGACCAATGCAGTGTACAGAGGGACTATGACATCTTGTGATTTGGATGTTATGCCTCTGTTGATACACCCCAAGATCTCATTAGCCTTTTTTGTCACTGCATCACACTGGCTGCTTATATTTAATTTATGGTCCACCCACACCCCAAGATCTTGTTCACACACTCTGCCACCCAGTCTGAGAGACAAATCACAGCTGAGTAGTGTGTTACTTTCTCTCTTGTCCCTCCTCTCCCCAGCTCATCTCCCAAGACGAGGCTGACCGACGTGGGAAGGTCTATGACAAATATATGTCCAGTTTCCTCTTCAACCTCAACAATGGTAACGAGCTGTTTTGGGGGGCAAGAAAGCTCCAGAGTGGCTCCTCATTGTACATTCAAGTGAACGGGAAGGGGAGGAGAAGCGGCTGGCCACAGGAGAGGGGTGGGGATTGAGAAGTCTTCCTGTGCGGATTTTGCTGGCCCTCAGCCTGTGCAGCAGCAGGCCTAGCCTGGGCCCCCTCTTGACTTCAGCTCTCTCCTCTCTGGACAGATTTCGTTGTTGACGCAACCCGTAAAGGCAACAAAATCCGCTTTGCCAACCATTCTGTCAATCCCAACTGCTACGCCAAAGGTGAGGCTGTGAAGCTGGAGGGGGACCTCTTGTCTCGGCAGAGCCCTCTTCTGGGGAGACCCCTTGGCAAGAGCCCTCCTGGGCCTGCCTGCAGGGTGGCAGGAAGCTCCAGAGTGAAAAGGTGGGTGCAAGAGGAGCCTGCCTTTCAAAGCAGCAAACAACCAGATGGTTTCAAACCACATGGTTCTGTTTCCAAACTCCACATATGTAATTGCAGGTTTTTTATTATCCCCCCCCCCCACACTTTAAAAGTCTTTTGCAGACTCTGGAGCCACCAGAGGTGTAGAAGTTGCTTGGAATGCTGCTGTGAGCAAAGGAGCCGGGGGGGGGGGCATCCTGCAGCTGGGGCTGTCGGGCACGGCTCTGAGCTCTTCTTTCTCTCTCATTAAATGTTAGTGGTGATGGTGAATGGGGACCACCGCATTGGTATCTTTGCCAAGAGAGCAATCCAGGCAGGCGAGGAGCTCTTCTTTGATTACAGGTGAGGGCCGGGCCAGCGGTGATTTTGGGTCTCCTGCAGGCAGTTGGTGAGAGAAGGTGGCTGCGGACTGCAAAGGGTTTCTCTTCCCACAGGTATAGCCAGGCGGATGCACTCAAGTATGTCGGCATCGAACGAGAAACGGACATCATGTAGTCGCTGCTGCTGACCTGCCGCCTCCGGATCCATGCTTCTTCCCTCATTGCTGTGTGTGTTGTGAGCGCTTCATTCCACCCGGATTCCTCTTCTGCAGAGGGAGGGAGTGACCCAGTGGACGCTGTCTCGGGCAGCTTCGGAGAATGGCTGCTGGCAGGGAGGGAGGTGGTGTTGGAAAGGCAGACCCATACCTTGGGTTGGAGCCCACCGTGTGTGCAGCAAGCTGGCTGGGGTGCCTGTGCACGTGTGCCCTGGGCTTCAGCCATCTCCTGGTTTGTAGGACTGAGGCGCAGCAGGTGTTCCTTTCCTCTGGCTACCACAACCGTGGGCAGAAGCAGGGAGAATCCCATCCTCAGTGAACCTGTCTGCAAAGAAAGGTGGATTGTGGGGTGCCATGCAGAGGTTGTTTGGGACAAGGAATTTGCAGCCTGAGAGGCCAATGACGGATTTGGGTACAAAAGAGGGCGTAAACTTGAGAAGAGAAAGAACTTTGTGTGTGTGCGCATGCGTGCAGGGGGGTGGGGAGAGATGGCACCTCTTTGCTCTGAGTCACGACCGTGTTTGCCACCATCCGATAATTGCAGGAGAAGCAGAAGGTGCCCTCGGAGCCCATGGAACGGGGGTGGTGTGTGTGCGCTTTCTGTCCTGTGAGTCTGGAGTGAAATCTTTGCAGGAAGAGGCTGAGAAATCCCTCTTCTGGATGGACTGTCAAAGACTTACAGCACCGGGGGGGGGGGGGGGGGGGCTCACTGCTGGTCTGTGCCTGGAGAATATGAGCTCCCTCCAAGGCCTGCTGGTCATGTGTGCTTTGCCCCAGAAGCAGAAGTCGTCTCCCTCCTCCTCCACCTGACCCAGCTCCAGTGGAATGCTGGGTTTCCCATTGGACCCTCTCAGAAGCCCGCCTCGGATCTTTGTCGGGCTCTTCCATTGGAGCAATTGGGGGGGGGGGAGCACTTTCCTGATGGGGCATGTGGAGCAGGAGGAGGTGTGTGAGAGAAAGACAGGGAGACAAAGTCCTAGGTGGCTCCAGGCTGAGGACCGAGCGCGGCTGAATCCCTCTCCCCTCAGAAATCAGGGTTTTCTTCCTGGCTGTTCATGCACAGAACCCCCCAGCATGCACTTTAGAGTATTTCCCTCCGCAAAGTCCAGGGGGCTGGACTGCCTGTGGCTGCAGGGAGTGCAGCAAGTTAATAAGGGTGTCTTTATCGTCTGGACTAGAAGCTAGCAGAGTTGGCTGAGAGTGGCTGAGACCCAGGCTGGTGATAAAAACTAGTGTATTGCACTGCGTCCAGAGTGTCTGCAGAGTAGGGGAGACGTGTGTGTCGAAGGACGTGTGTGCCTTCCTCCGGGGCTAGCTTGGCACTGGACCTGCTCTGCCGGGCCCGAAAGACGAGGGGGGGGGGGAGGGGGGGGGAGGCATTTTACACAGCTGAGTTTGGTGAGGGAGCGCACAAAGCTTTTGCGTAGAATTCTTGGTCGTGACTTCAGCGTGGTGTTTTACCAACGGTGGCAGGTCACAGAGAAAAATTAAGCCATAGTAAGAAGCGTTTGCCATAGCTCAAGAGGAGATAGTTGCCAGAGTTAAAGTACTTGGGAATAGGGTTCTAACTGTCAGTTGGCCAAACGCCTGCTCTAGGTGTAATGTGAATTTGAAAAATGTGAAGTAATACTGCAGGGTGCCTCTGGGCATGTACAGAGCACCTTTACTGCTGTTAGTGTGCTGCTTCAGCCCTCTAGAGTCAGGGGGAGGGGCTTCCTTGAGAGTAGACAACAGGGGAGGGAAGTGAGTGGTCGGCACCCCCCCCCCCCGCCCGAAGAAGCCTCTTCACGCATTTGCATTCCCGCAGACTAACACGTCTAGGAGGAAAGCAGTGCCCGCCTGTCATCGAGTGCGTTCTGCCAGAGTGAAGGGGATGGGCCTCTTTCCCGTTTCTCTCGGCTTCACCTTCTTGACTGCCACACTCTGGGCAGGGTTCTTGGGAAAGCTGTTCCCTCAGGTTCCTGCGGAGGAATGCCCCCGTTAGTCGTCCTCAGGAAAGCAAGGGGCCGTGGCTTTCCTTGGCAGCAGAAAGAGATGCTGTGCCAAGTTCTGCGTGAGACACCCTTGCGGGTGGCAAGAGCAGAAGAACTCGCTGCAGCCTTTCTGGCGGATGCCAGCAGACTGCTGTGCATGTGGTGGTGGTTGTGCGGCAGTCCCAGTCCTGAGGTCAGAGGCAGGGGCACCGTGTCCGGCACCAGACATGCAGTTGTGCAGGGGAGGGGGGAGGTGCAGAGTCCATTTCCCTGGCCGTCGGGGGCTCCGGGGGCGGTGGGGGGGCCTACATTCCCCAGCATGAGCCCCGGCAGGGCAGTCTTCCACACAGCTACATGTGGGAGCAGAGTTGGGGCCGGTGTTCCGTGCTCCGGCTAGAGGGAAAGTGGCAGGTTCTTTTTTGACCAAGAGCGGTCTTTCTGAAAGAGGGTCTCCAGTACTGGAATGGCCAGTGGCTGGAGGGGCTGCAAGTCTGGTCGTTTCTCAGAGGTTCAGCCTCCAGCAGGGGCTGCTCTGGTCCCTTCATCCACATACTCTAGTTTGACTTGACTGGTAGGTGCATTCTTCTCCGGTTGGGTCTCGTCCCCACCCCCACTATGTAAGATTTCCTCCCCTCCTGCTGGGCAGGCATTCTTAAGCTCAGCACTGAGGAGAGGGCTGCTGTTCTGTTACAGGCGCACAATGCTCCACTGCAAACCTTTGAGGAAGCTGCGGAAACTGGGCAGGGAGCATGTGGCAGCCAGTGCTTGTAGCTGCCTCCCAAGCCGTCTGCAAGGCCTCTTCCATTCAGCAGAGGAGAAGATAAGCCCAGAGTGGGACTCTCTGCCTTCCCTCTCCTGTCCTGCGCCAAGACTCCCCCCCAGCCCCTCTCTGCTTTCCTGCTTGCAACTTCTGTGCACTTTACATTGTGGCTTGTACATTTTTGTCTCAATAAAGTTTTTAGCAACTGCTGAGAAGTCTATCTCATGTCAGGCTTGCACTTTCTGTCTGAGAAATTGGATTTACTTTGGGACTATCTCTGGTCAGGAACCCCTCCCCCGCAGGAGGGGAGCGCACTCTGCTGGCTTGTGCTTGCAAAGCAGTGCTTGGGTCAGATCTCCCAGGGTGGGAGACAGCAGCAGCTTCCACTATTGCAGTGTGCATAACTGAATGGGGACTCCCTGTGCACTGTGCAGTGTAACTTTTGAGCAAGGATCTTAGCGGAAAAGCATAGCGCCTCCTTCACTCAGCGGTAGAACAGCTGCATTGAATGCAGGCGGGCTCGGGTTCAATCCCCAAAATCTCCAGTTAACCAGATCAGGTCATATGTCATGTGCAAGACCTCCTTGCCTGAGACCCCCCTGGAGGGCGGGCAGCTGCCAGTTCAGAGTAGGCAGTGCTGACCTTGATGGGCGGCTGAGGGGCCTGGTTCAGTAGAAGGCAGTCTCTCCCGGCTGCAGAAGACTTTCCTATTAGGCTTTACAGTCCTCAGTATGAGCTCAGGTTCATGGAACTTCTTGGGAGCCCCTGAGGTTTTCGTCCAGTCCCTTCTGGCCCAGGACAGAATATTTGACCACTAAGCTATGTTTCGAAGCAGGAATTTCTTCCTCAGATGCATTCTAAAGCCCTGTTACCCTCGCAGTAGGAACACACGTGGTTGCCCAAGCAGAAGAGTTGCTTCTGTCTGTGCCTCCTGGAAACGGTCAGAGAAACAGAGAAAGGGGAGCAAGTCAGCTGACAAGGGCATTGTGGGGGGGGGGGGGACCCGACCGAATGGGCTACAGTCAGTCTGGCAGGACAAAGCAAGCAGGCCCAGGCACCGGAGACCCTGGCCACAGCATGAGGGGAGGGCCCCAAGCAGTGTTCCCAACGGTTGTGAGCCAAATTCTGCTTTGTGAGTCATAAGATCTACTAGTGTAAAAGTTGTGAGTGAGGCTATATTGGAGAATCGATCCCGGGGTATCTGGGGCAGCTGTTTTTTGAGGTAGAAGTACCAAATTTGCAGCATAAGAATTTAAGAGAAGCCAATGTTGGGTCAGGCCAATGGCCCATCCAGTCCAACACTCTGTCACACAGTGGCCAAAAACACCAGGTGCCCTCAGGTCCAGCAGTGGGGCCAGGACACTAGAAGCCCTCCCACTGTTGCCCCCTCCCCAGCACCAAGAATACAGTGCATTACTTGCCCCAGACTGAGTTCCTATCTATACCTTGTGGCTAATATGCTCTAGTCCATATGTTTATCCAATTCCCTCTTGAAGCCATCCATGCTTGTAGCCGCCACCACCTCCTGTAGCAGTGAATTCCATGTGTGAATCACTTTTGGGTGAAGTACTTCCTTTTATCCATTCTAACCTGACTGCTCAGCAATTTCATGGAGTGCCCACAAGTTCTTGTATTGTGAGAAAAGTACCTCTTCCTCTACCTGCTCTATCCCACACATAATCTTGTAAACCTCAATCATGTCACCCCTCCGTCGACATTTCTCCAAGCTGAAAAGCCCCAAGCACTTTAACCTTTCTTCATAAGGAAAGTGTTCCAACCCTCTAATCATTCTAGTTGGCCTTTTCTGCACTTTTTGCAATGCTATAATATCCTTTCTGAGGTGTGGTGACCAGAATTGCCCACAGTATTCCAAATGAGATCGCACCATTGATTTATAAAGGGGCATTATGATACTGGCTGACTTGTTTTAATTTCCCTTCCTAATAACCCCAGTATAATGTTGGCCTTTTTCATTGCAGCCGCACACTGTCTCAACATTTTCAGTGAGTTATCTGCTATGACTCCCAAGATCTCTCTCTTGGTCAGTCTCTGCCAGTTCAGACCCCATCATTGTGTATTTATAGTTAGGATTTTTGGCCCCAATGTGCATCACTTTGCACTTGCCACACTGAACCCCATTTGCCATGTTCATGCCCACCTGCCCATCCTTGACAGATCCCTTTGGAGTGCCTCACAATCCTCCCTGGTTTTCACCACCCTGAACAATTTCGTGTCATTTGCAAATTTAGCCACTTCACTGCTTACTCCCAACTCCAAATCATTAATGAACACGTTAAAAAGTAGTGGACCTAGTACTGAGCCCTGCGGTACCCCATTGCTTACCACCCTCCACTGCGAAAATAGCCCATTTATATTCTGTTTCCTATTAGCCAGTTTTTGATCCACAAGAGGACTTGTCCTTTTGTTGTTGAGTCGTACAGTCGAGTCTGACTCTTCGCAAACCTATGGACCATATCACGCCAGGCCCTCCTGTCCTCTGGAGTTTGCTCAATTTCATGTTCATTGCATCGATAACACTGTCTTAACACCATCTCATCCTTTGCTGTCCCTTTCTTCTTTTACTTTCAATCTTTCCCAGCATCAGGGTCTTCTCCAGTGAGTGCTCCCTTCTCACTTGGTGGCCAAAGTATTTGAGCTTCATCTTCAGTATCTGGCCTTCCAGGGAACAGTCAAGGTTGATTTCTTTTTTTTTTTTATAAGATATTTTATTGGTTTTACATTTCCATAATTAAAATAACAAAACTTATAAGTATAATTCCAACATAATTTCGAGCCTCAGGTTCATTTCATTTCTATCCACGCGAGAAGTTTTAACCAACAGTCTTTCTCCTTATTTCTTGTTTCTTGCATATACAGTTTAGATCTTTGATCCTTTTTATCTAGCTCTGCTACTTCCAAAAGTTTCTCTAGCAGATCGTTTTTCGTGGGCACTTCCTTTGCTTTCCAATTCATAGCCCATAAGATTCACGCCGAAGTCAACAGGTATATAATTAGTATAACATCATTCTTATCCAAGTCTGATGGTAAGATATTAAGTAGAAATATTTCTGGCTTAAGAACCAACTCAATTTGTGTTATTTCCTTAATTAATTTTCTTGTCATCTTCCAATAGCTTATTGCCTTGTGGCACTGCCACCACATATGAAAATAAGTACCTAGATTGGTCCAACATTTCCAACACTTATCTTGTTTACTACTATAACATTTAGCAATTTTTTTGGGGGTCCAGTGCCATCTATAAAATAATTTATAAATATTTTCTTTATATGATACCGCTTTTACCAATTTAATAGCTTTCCACACTTTTCCCCAGTCCTCTGTTTGTAGAGAATACCCAAAATCTTGCATCCATTTAACCATTTCCCTGTTTATAGGGTCTTCTTGAGTCTCAAATTCTATCAAGTAATCATAGACTTTTTAAATTAGTTTTTCGTTGCCCAAAAGCCATTTTTTATCTAGCTCATTCATTGTTAGTAGTATTCCTTTTCTTTTAGGATTGACTGATTTGATCTCCTTGTAGTCCAAGGGACACTCAAGAGTCCTCTCCAGCACCATAATTTGAAATCATCTATTCTTCGGCACTCAGCCTTCCTTATGGTCCAACTCTCACAGCCATACATTACTACTGGGACTATCATTGCTTTGACCATACAGACTTTTGTTGGCAAGGTGATGTCTCTACTTTTTATTATGCTGTCAAGGTTTGCCATCGCTTTTCTCCCAAGGAGCAGGTGTCTTTTAATTTCATGGCTGCAGTCACCGTCTGCAGTGATCTTGGATCCCAGGAACGTGAAGTCTGTCACTCTTTCCATGACTTCCCTTTCTATTTGCCAAGGAGTGATGGGGCTGGATGCCATGATTTTAGTTTTTTTGGTGTTGAGTGTCAAGCCAACTTTTGCACTCTCCTCTTTCACCCTGAGCAAGAGGCTCTTGAGGTCCTCTTCACTTTCTGCCATTAGAGTGGTATCGTCTGCATATCTGAGGTTGTTGATGTTTTTCCCGGCAGTCTTAATTCCGGCTTGTGATTCATCCAGGCCAGCATTTCACATGATGTACTCTGCGTATAAATTAAATAAGCAGGGTGACAGTATACATCCATGTCGTACTCCTTTTCCTTCGCTAAACCAATCAGTTGTTCCATATCCGGTTCTAACTGTCACTTCTTGACCCTTATACAGGTTTCTCTGGAGACATGTGAAGTGGTCTGGTACTCCCATCTCTTTAAGGACTTGCCATAGTGTTATGATCCACACAATCAAAGGCTTTAGTGTAGTCAATGAAGCAGAAGTAGATGTTTTTCTGGTACTCCCTTGCTTTCTCCATATTCCAGCAAACGTTGGCCATTTGATCTCTAGTTCCTCTACCTCTTGGAAACCCAGCTTGTACTTCTGGCAGTTCTCTATCCACCTACTCATGAAGCCTAGCTTGTAGGATCTTGAGCATGACCTTGCTAGCATGTGAAATGAGTGCAATTGTGCGATACTTTGAACATTCCTTGGCATTGCCCTTCTTTGGGATCGGAATGTAAACTGACATTTTCCAATCCTGTGGCCACTGTTGCATTTTCCAAATTTGCTGGCATGTGGAGTGCAGCACTTTAACAGCATCATCTTTTAAGACTTTGAATAGCTCAGCTGGGATACCACCGCCTCTGTTAGCTTTGCTGTTACTAATGCTTTCTAAGGCCCATTTGACTTTGCACTCCAGGAAGTCTGGCTCGAGGTCAGTGATCACACCATTGTGGTTGTCAAGGAAACTGAGGTCCTTCTTGTATAGTTCTTCTGTGTATTCTTGCCATCTGCTTCTGTTAAGTCCCTACTGTTTTTGCCCTTTATTATAGCCAGCTATGCACTGAACATTCCCTTGATTTCTCCAGTTTTCTTGAAGAGATCTCTAGTCCTTCCCATTCTATTGTTTTCATCTATTACTTTCCATTGTTCATTTGGAAAGCCTTCTTATCTCTCCTTGCTGTTCTCTGGAAATCTGCATTCAGTCGGGTATATCTTTCCTTTTTACCTTTGCCCTTTGCTTTTCTTCTTTCCTCTGCTTTTTGTAAAGCCTCATCAGACAGCCACTTTGCTTTCTTGCATTTCTTTTGCTTTGGGATGGTGCTGATTGCTGCCGCCTGTACAGTGTCACGAACCTCCATCCGCAGTTCTTCAGGTACTCTTATGAGATCTAATCCCTTAAACCTATTTTTCACCTTCACTGTATATTCATAAGGGATGTGATCTAGGTCAAACCTGAATGGCCTGGTGGTTTTCCCCACTTTCTTCAGTTTAAGCCCGAATTTTGCAATAAGTAGCTCATTATCTGAGCCACAGCCAGCTCCAGGTCTTGTTTTTACTGACTGTAAGAGCTTCTCCATCTTTGACTGCAAATGATATAATCAATCTGATTTTGGTGTTGCCCACCTGGTGATGTCCATGTGTAGAGTCACCTCTTAGGTTGTTGGAAGAGGGTGTTCGCTATGACCAGCGTGTTCTCTTGGCAAAACTCTATTTGCCTTTGCCCAGCTTCATTTTGTTCTCCAAGGCCAAACTTGTCCGTTATTCCAGTTACCTTTTGACTTCCTACTTTAGCATTCCAGTCCCCTATGATGATAGAACCAGTCCACTTCAGCCTCTTCTGCGTCAGTGGTTGGGGCATACACTTGGATTGTGATGTTGAATGGTTTGCCTTGGATTCGGACTGAGATCATTCTGTCTTTTTTGAGATTGTATCCCATTACTGCCTTTCTCACTCTCTTGTTGACTATAAAGGCCACACCATTTTTTCTACAGGATTCTTGGCCACAGCAGTGGATGTAACGGTCTTCTGAGTTACATTCGCCCATTCCCGCCCACTTTAGTTCACTGATTCCCAAGATGTCGATGTTCAGTCTTGCCATCTCATTTTTGACCACATTCAACTTACCTTGATTCACAGATCTTATGTTCCAGGTTCCTATGCAGTATTGTTCTTTGCAGCATCGGACTTTCCTTTCACCATCAGACACATCCACAGCTGAGCGTCCTTTCGGCTTTGGCCCAGCCGCTTCCCTCTTTCTGGGGTTACTTGTACTTGCCCTCTGCTCTTCCCCAGTAGCATATTGGACACCTTCCGACCTGAGGGGCTCATCTTCTGGTGTCGTATCTTTTAGCCTTTTGTTACTATCCATGGGGTTTTCTAGGGAAAGATACTGGAGTGGGTTGCCATTTCCTTCTCCAGTGGATCACATTTTCTCTGAGTTCTCTGCTGTGGCCTTCCCTGGCATAGCCCACAGCCTCATTGTCCTTTTATCCCATGACTACTGAGCTTACTTAGGAGCAATGCTCCCTCTAAGCTGTGGAGTCTTCTGAGCAAAAATTCTACTTTGTGAGCTACTGGCATTAAAGTTGTGAGCAAGCAATTTGGCTGCTGCATAAATTAAGTTTGCTCTAGATCCATCCTTCCTGAGTGAAGACAAAAATCTGTGAGCTGGAGGCTAAAAAACGGTGAGCTTGCTCACACTAAGAGGGAACACAGCTTAGGAGCCTTTGATTAGAGTCTTTATCAAAAGCTTTCTGGAAGTCAAGGTGAACAAAATCTATTGGGTCCCCCTTGTCCACATGTTTGTTCACCCCCTCAAAGAACACTTAACAGATTAGTGGGACAAGATCTCCCTTACAAAACCCATGCTGAGTCTGCATCAATAGTGTTTGTTCATCCGTGTCCCTTTAAGTGCCTGCCTTCTCCAAGCTGTGTGCCTCCCCACACCCCCATCCTCACCACTAGCTGATGGCATGGGAGGAGCGCCACACCACGTTGCCAGTCCAAGGCTCCCCTCTCCCAACCTTCACCCTCGCCTGGCTCCCCTTGCCACTTGCTGGTGGAAGTCCACCAAGGAGCGCCAGACTGCATTGTCGCCAGCTTGCCAGCCCTGCACTCCTCTGTGGCCTCCCTCCGTCAGCTAGTGGAGGGAGAGGATGAAGCTTGGGGGCTTGACCTCCATCCTCACCACTAGCCAATGGCGCCAGCTGTGGGAGACCATGGAGGAGTGCAGGGCCGTGTTGCGGGCCCCAAGGCTCCCCTCCCCTCCCCTCGACCGGCTCCCCTCCCCCCGACCACCATCCTTGCCACTAGCTGACGGGCGACCCTCCCTGGAGGAGCACTGGGCTGTGCTGCCACCAGCTTGTCAGCCCGGATCTGCTTCCCCTGAGGGCCCCCCTCCTGCCAGTGCTGTCAGCTGGGGGCCACAAAGGAGCACATTGTTGGCTCAAGGCTGTCATGAGGAGGCGACTCACCTGCTGCTCTCCTGCTGTTCCCGCAGACCCATCACCCTCCGCTGAGGGTGGAAAACCTGTGCGCTAGCACACCCGAGCAGTTTAGGGGGAATTCTGGTCCCAAGATGAATTTACTTTATATCTCACCTTTCTCCACAATGGGGACCCAAAGCAGCTTACGTTGTTCTCTCCTACATTTTATCCTCACAACAACCCAGTGAGGTAGGCTAGATTGAGAGCATGTGACTGACCCAGGGTCACCCAGAAAGCTTCCATGGCAGAGTGGGGATTCGACCCTGAGTCTCCCAGATCCCAGCCTAGCATTTTAACAACTACACCATATTGCCTGAGCATCGCAGGAATGCATCAGGATGTCAGCATCAGCAAAACCCAGGCTGTGCGGCCTTCACAAATGCATTTTGAGAGAGAACATTCACTCTGCACATGAGAAGCAAGTCAGAAGAGACCAAACCCTGGGTGGAGTGGCTCTGGGCTGGCTGGCTCAGGGCCGTCACCTCCGCTCTTCCTCTCCCCGTGACGTAGGACCACAGCACAACCCTTTGACCTGTTGGGTTTTTTTTAATTTGGGTAACCTTCACATTTTGTTCAACTAGATAGGTCTTTCTTTAAAAAAAGATGCCTCAGAATAGCCTTTGGATAAATAAATACATTTTGCCCCTGCCCTGGTATCTACTCTGAACTTTCAAAAGGGAGAGGAAAAGAGGGCTGTAAATCGCCAAGCGCAAACCTTCCTCTCCCCGTACAACAAAACTACAGACAACACCTCACTTTAAAACAGAACATGAGACATTGAACATTTCTTCTGCTTTTGTGTTTTTATACAAAGTGACAGAATTAAAAAACCCTAGTTTGTCTAATGCACTAACCCACAACAAAAAAAAGGGGAGAAGGAACCAAGTTAAAATTAATGTCAGGTTCTCAACACCCTGACTTACGAAAGCAGCAAGTGGTAGCAAAGTGCAAGCGGTTCTTCCATGCGCTGCAGCTGCACACCTCTATTGGCAGGCAGAGACTATATTGCACATTGAGCTCTCTCTCAGGGCACAATATAACGTGCCAGACTCTAAGTACTCTATATATTGCATTGCTTGACTAATGGCTTATTTTTTTTGGCGCTAAGCAATTAAGCAGGAAGACTATGTGCTTAGAGAGTCATGTGAAAAGGCCAGCATGGATCTTGCGTTGTATTTTCTTCGTTTCTCAAAAATAAAAAGTGCAATATTGACAGTCACATCTCTCTTCGAATCGGAAGGTGCTCTAAAGTTTGGCTGGAAAGGAAGTCCAACGAAAAGTGGGAGTCGGGCTGCCCCCCCCCCCCCCACTAGCATCCTGCCTGGGTTGATGGAAGATATCCAACTGTCCCAATGGGAAGAGGAGCAGAGGATTAGTACCTGTGTGAGCTACAGGTATCATGTTTGGCAACTGCTTCGGCACCACTGGATTCTCTCCCTCTGCCCCCACGAGGAAAGAGAAATGGGGAGGAACCTGGCAATCCCCAAAAAGGCAGCAGAGGGCTATTGATTTGACAGTTGCCAGTAGACACTGGGTCGCAGTGGAAGCAGAGACCACCTTTCTCAGGGGGTGCAGGTGAGACAAGGCAAAGCAACAGACAAGCCACGGGGGTGGGGGGAGAAAAGTCGGCTTGCCAGCAGGCAGCTCCATTTGGCAGTTCATGGCTGGCCTTGCTGAGGAGCTGGAGGAGGCCTTCAGGCCTGTGTGGGCAACCATGGGGCTCCTCCTGCCGGCTCTCTTCACCTACTCAGTCTTGGCCTCCTCCAGGATCTGTGGAAGGTTTTGATCCTTCCGGGAGGCTACTGGCTTGGCCGCCAGGGCGGAAGTCCCTCCTCCGCTGCCACTGCTCACGCTGCTTCCTCCACTGTTGTAGTCTTGGATGGCCTTGGGCTCATTAGTGTGGTAGGAGCCCTTGTAGCGGTGATGGTGCAGGTACATCAAGATGAGGACAGCAGCCAGGAGGAGGAGGAGGAAAATGACAACTGGGAGGGGGAAAGGAAGAGGTGGTGAAGACAGAAGGCAGCACAAGCCCACCTCCGTCCGGACCAAGGCTCAGCTGCTGAGGCCACCTGGCAGGGCTTTCTCTAGCCAAGGAGGCTCACCCCCGGCCCGGCCCAGGCAGATGTCCCCTCCCTCTTTTCCTGGCTCGCTCACTCACCTCCAATGACAATCGCCACCCAGCCATCATCATGGATGTACAGGAAGTCCACTAGAAGGACACAAGACAGAAGGAACATTCGCAGGAGCCGAGGCCCTCACACGGTAAAAGCTGGAGCCAGCACAGAGGCCGCCACCCCCCACCCCCCCATTTTGCTCTGCCTTTTGCCAGCCTGGGAGGTACAGATGGGAGGATCCCACCTTGGGAAGAAGTGTCACATCAGAGGCGGGGTGGTGGGGTGGGCTTGAGGGAGCCAGCAAGTTGCATGCCTCGCAAACAGGACTGCTCGCTGGAGTAGCCAGCCTGAGCCCTTGCGGCTGCGCTCTCCCCCAAGCAGGGCACAGCACACCTAAGCCAGCACCTGCAATGGCTCCTGAGGCATAGCCTGTTCTGCCCGGCCCAGCTGACCAAGAAAAATCCCCAGCAGTACAGGAAGCTGCCAAGGCTATAGGGCAGAATTACAGTCCAGGGTTCTAGAAGACCCACCTTTGAATCCCAGATGGGTGGGAGTTTGGCTGCACTTCCTCCGTGGCCAGGGAGCCGCTTAGCAGTTCAGGCCCATTACAAATGAATGAGAAAAGAACGGCTAAGGAGCTCCCTCCCTGGCCACAGAGGAAGCACAGCCGAACTCCCACCCACCTGGGATTCAAAAGTGGGTTTTCCAGATCAGGTCCTCCGGCCCTGCTCTCTTACCCGGGTCGATGTACCAAGGGTCCAGTTCTGGAGGTATTTCAGCGTAAGCTGAAGGCATGGAGGCACAGTTGGACTCCACCAGCCGCCCCTTGATGCGGTAGAAGTTGACAGGGTTGCTGCTGGGTCGGAAGATGGCTTTGAGAGGCACGAGGCTGTTGAATTTCACCCCTGAGAGGCAGCCGGTGAAACCTGGGGTGTTGTACCTCTGGATCTCAGGATCAATTGCACCCGTCTCTGTGGGCCAGGAAAAAGAGTGTTGGCAGGAAAGGGTTAACCAAAGGCTGCTTCCTCCTCCTCCTCCTCCTCCTCCGAAGACCCCTCCGTGATGCGGGTCCTGAGAGCCCATTTGAAAGCGGGGAGCATGCCAGTGTCTAGCCAGACGGGCTGAGGAGGAGATGAGCAAGAGCTGGTGGAAAGTCAGGCTGGTGCAGTGAGCAGAGCGCATCCCCAGGGCCAGAGTTCCATGGCAGGCCGCAGCACGACTTATGCAGCCCACAAAACAGCCACAGAATCACCCAAACAATGTCTTTTTAGCCTTCATTCATGTAGAGCCCATAGGGTAGGTGGTGGTGTAGCCAAGAAATGCAAAAGGATGTGTAGGCAATGGTGTGGAGCAGTGTTCCCTCTAAGCTGAGTCACTGTGAGCTAGTTCACAGTTTCTTAGCCTCTGGCTCACAGATTTTTGTCTTAGCGCAGGAAGGAGGGCTCCAGAGCAAACTAATTTATGCAGTAGCCAAATTGCTGGCTCACAACTTTAATGCCAGGAGCTCACAAAGTAGAATTTTTGCTCTCAAGACTCCACAGTTTAGAGGGAGCCTTGGTGTGGCGGGAGATGAGGCAAAGGAGAGCTGGAAGAATTGGTGGGCAAAGGAACAGCAGCTCAGGCCAGTCTCTGTGACGCACAGCAGGGGAGCGGGTCTGGAGGAGCCCCCGAGGGGGACACAGTGGGAGGGGAAGAACAGGGGCTGCGTGTGTGAGAGAGCCTGAGCCCAGGGCCACCTCCAGCGTGGGGGGCGTGAGGCCACAGACGCTGGGAAGGCAGTTGCTCACCCATGAAACGGCCCAGATAGAGCGCCTTGGGGGAGTCTAGTTTGTTGTCCACAAAGGCAGAGAAGTGCTGCACCATAACAGGGAAATAATCCAGCTAGAGACAGGAAAAAGGAAGAGAGACTCTGAAGCTGACCAAGGGGCCCTGCTGCTGACTCACCTTTGGGGGAAGCGCTGGGGTGCTCTCCCAAGACGCTGTCCCTTCCCCACAGTCAGAGCCCCCAGGTGATGTTTTCTCCTTCCCTCCGCCCAGCCCTGCTTACCTGTGTGTACAATGTCCGATACACACGTGTGATGTTGATGCGGTGTGGTTGCCCGTCAGCTACTGAGCGGGTGCTCAGGGAATAGACGTACGGGAGGGTGCCCAGCTGGTAACGCAGCTGCAGGATGCCTGTGAGGAGGGGGGAAGCATCAGCCGAGACAGCTGTTCCCTCACTAACTCTGTTATCAACCCCCCCCCCCACCACCACTACCCATCAATTGGCATTCAGCCCCAAAGAGCAAAGCCAAGGGCCCTCATCACACCTAGCGGCAGGAAATTCTGTACATAAACGGCACTGCCTGAAGACACCCCCACTTGGGAGCCCACCCATATCAGTGGGCCAGTGCTGAGATCTGCTCTTGTGAGGGAGAGAAACCTCTTGAAATCTCTATGATGCTGGCCCTTTTCACTTTAATTTTTCTGGACTGAGATGACCTAGCACTTTATTTAGTTTTTCTTCATTTTATTGCCCTTTTCTGCACCCAGCTTCTTAACAAAGGCAACAGAACAGCACTCAAACTGTCATAAAGCCTATTTATACAAAAGCTTTATGACACTGGCCATTCCCCCCCCACCCCGTGTGCACCATGTTTGTTTTTTTTTTGCTGATTTTCCTGGTTAGTCACAATTGGAATTTCAAGTGTGATTTCCCCCCCTGCCCTGAAGTGCATCACATTACACTGACACTGAACTTCCAGTTTGGTGTAGTGGTTAAGGTGCGCGGACTCTAATCTGGGAGAACTGGGTTTGATTCCCCACTCCTCCACTTGCACCTGCTGGATGACCTTGGACAAGCCATAGTTCTGGCACAGCTGTTCTTGAAAAGAGCAGAGCTCCTTCTAAGCAGAGCTCTCTCAGCCCCACCTACCTCACAGGGTGTCTGTTGTGGGGAGGGGAGGGGAGGGGAAGGGAAAGGAGTTTGTAAGCCGCTCTGAGACTCCTTTGGATAGTGAAGGGCAGGGTATAAATCCAGTCTCCTCCTCTTCTTCCTGTGTTATTTTGCTCACCATTCACACAGAGCTTGGCCATTCTGGAGAGCTTCTCATGAACTGGGTGCCACCCATGGCTTGGGATGCACTCACCTCTTCCTGGAGCATGTGCAACAGGCCCCGTTCCAGCACAGGCTGCCATCACTGGCTCCTAGTGCTTGCTTCCCTTCACTGGGAAGAACACATCTGCCCATCAATCTCTGATTTTGACATATGTCCATCACTGTGTTTCCCCCCAGAATTAAACCCAAACAAATGGTAACCATATAAACGAAACTTGTCATTCTGATTTGGTCCTCGAATCTGTTAAACACCTTTATTATGATGTATCCTAATTTGCTGCCCACCCTCTACCTATGTATATGGACTGGTAACTTCCATTTCAATGTATCTGAAGAAGTGTGCATGCACACCTTGAATAAAACTTTGTTGGTATTTTTAAATTTATATTTGTGTGTGTTTGTGTGGGTTTTTTTGTGCTTGTCTGGAAGTCATAGTTGCCTTCTGATGACCCCTACTGGGGACTTGGACATTTTTCAGAGGAGTGGCTTGATTATCCTGCCTCTGTGTCCCGCCTCTGATATTCCTTAGAGACCGCCCTTCCAAGTACTGGCCAGAGTCAGCCCTGCTTAGCTTCTGAGATCTGATGAGATCGGGCTTGCCTAGGCTATCCAGGTCAGGGCAAAACTTTGTTCGTCTTAAGGGTGTCACTGGACTCAGACTTTGTTCTGCTGCTTCAGATCCATCTGAAGCTGCTGTGAATGGTATACCATTCTCTCTACATAAGTATACTTCTCTTGTATGCTTTTGAGTTTTGCACAGAAATGCTACAAACTATACTTCTCACCATTCATGGCCTTTTAAAGCCATTGTTCACAATTCAGATCTTCCTGTCTGTATATGCTGAGTGAGGATTGACCTTATGCATCCAACGAAGCGGCTCTAACCATGAAAGATTGCGATTCAATAAATCTGTTAGTCTTTAAGGAGCCACAAGGTTCCTGTCTGTTTTCACTTGTGCCAGAAACGAGGTGTCAAACTCAGAATTTTGTTTGCCATGATTTTGTGTTTCTTGTGCTCCTTTGTTATTCAGCTATGTATGTGGGTGTTGGGGAGGGGGGGCAGATTGGTGTGAATGTGTGTGTGTGTAACTGTTTCGCTTATTCGGCTCAGCAACTGTTTCCCTAAGAAGTCTCCTGAAGAGGGAAGAATGTAAGCGACCTTGGATGCTTGGCTGTCGTAGATAAAATAATGGTAGACTTGCAGGTGGGAGGAAGGAGGGCCTGCTAGAAGCATTAGATTTAGGTGGGCTGGGTGAATGGATTGATTGGATGGGTCACTGGGGGGCTTGCTTGAACCATGTATAATTTCAGGACTGGCGCCAAAAGCATTAGTTCTAACACAGAAGGCCTCAGCTGGGAACATCCTAATGCTTCACTAAACATTTCACTGCCAAAAGAGTATTGTTGAGAGCATGTTTGTCCAAGAGTCTTACACAGTGCCAGTACTCCATCATCTCCTCGACCTACCGCACTACTGACGTGATGAGCGAGGAAGGTGAAGAACTTGCGACTGGAATTGGTACCCAAACTGATGCTCCAGCCCACAACCCTCCTGTCCCCTCAGACGAGGGGAAATCCCAAGGCAAAGGGGTGAGACCCAAAGACCCGCGTTCCAACCTGGTGAGATGGGATGACCCCGACTGGCTGCTGATGCCCAGGCTCAGAGTGTGGAGAAATAGGTCAGACACCAACTGGAGGAGGGTTTCGAGATCGTTCCAGGACGACCCCAAGCGCCTACAGGTGGCTGGCTTGATAGCCGAGGAAAGAGAAATTGAATTGGTTTGACAGGAGTTCAGAGGTGAACTGGACGAACTGCAATGGGACACCCAAACAGCTCTGGCAGAGCTCCTTGGTGCCATCCATGAGATCCTGCAGCAAGAGATCCAAACCCTGGGAAGTGGGCCCACTCAGCAAGTCCCCACAGGACCCCCAGGGGGCCGGTACCGGTGCAGCCAGCACAGCCTCTGCCAGCACCCCAGCTGGGGCCAGCTCCTGTACCAGAGTGGCCGAGAGAAGCGCTAGAGGCCAATTTGACAGGACGCCCGAGAAACTGGCCCTTTTCACCTTACAGGTGTAGAAGTTTCTGAGGGAATGGGGCCACACCTTCCCATCAGACAAGCATCACATAGACTACGTGGGGTATTGGCTGTGGGATCAGGCAGTGGACTGGTTCATGGGCTTGTACAATGTGGGGGGCCCAGAGCTGAGAAATGTGGATAATTTTATGAGAGCCCTCCACTGGCAGTACGAAGACCCCCTGGAGCTGGAGTGGGCCAGGACCCAACTCTGAGGGTTAAAGCAAGGTAGCCGATCAGTGAGGGAGTACTTGGATGAGTTCAGAATGCATCCACCTCTCCAGGGATGGCCCAAAGAAGTGCTCATCGAGTTTTACCAGGTGGGGTTAAACCAGACCATCCTGGACAAGGTGCTTGCCCAGGACAATCCCTTAACCCTGAATGGGTGGATCCAGGTGGCTTGTGATGTGGAGAACTGATACAGCCTGTTGAAAATGTACCACCTGAAACCTGCAACAAAAGCTCCAGGACTGGAAGCCAAGGGCCAGCGGAGTCAGCCTTCCGGGTCGGGAAGTAACTGGGAACAACAAATGTGTTGAGGGCTCTGCCTGAAATGTGGAGCCCTGGGTCACTTCGCTGCCAACTGCCCCCATGATAAAAGCCCCGGGGCTGTGAAGAAGGGGGAACACAAGGGACTAGAGAAGAAAGCCAAGCCCCTCAGAGGCCACCCAAAGTCTACCAAGGTTCTCCAGTTGGGAGAGTGGGAGAAGCTGGAGGGCACTTCCTCCAGCAAGGAACAGAATCAACGGCTGCCAGGAAAAGGCTGGGACCTGCTGTGAAGGGTGCTAAACGGCAGTTCCAAAAGTCTCCGGCACTAGAATTGGTGAGAACCTCTTCCCCCGTTTTATTTGACTGTGACTGTAGTTAATCCCAAATCAGGGTGCGAGCTCTCACTCACTCTGGGTGTACCTGGGACTTGATTAGCCTGGCCCTGGTGATGGGGCTGGTGGCTAAGGTGCATGAACTAGAGGAGCCCAGATGGATGGGACACCCATGAAGGGGGAGCCTTGTAGGTACTGCACGGTCTACCTGCCAGTGGAAGTGGCATCCCATTGGGAAAGGCGATTCTTTGTCGTAAATCCTGTGGCTAAATTCCCGATGGTATTGGGGAGTTCCTGGGTCCGGGCCCATGATCCCTATGTCCAATGAGTACAGGAGCCTTGCAGTTTCTGGACCCCCATTGTAAAGAGCATGTTTGGAACCTGGAGTGGGGGGAGGCACCGCACCGCTTGGGAGGAGTTGAATCTCATTCCTCCGGAGTACAGAGACTTGGTTAAGGTGTTTGACAAGGGAGAGGTGGGTGAACTGCCCCCTCACCGGAAAACTGACTATGCTGTTGAGATTTTACCAGGCCACGAGATGCCAAAAGGGAAGCTATATTCCATGAGCCTGGCTGAGAAAGAGGAATTACAGAAATTTATTGACAAGAACTTGGCTAGGGGGTTCATCTGGCCAGCGGGTTCACCGTTTGCTGCCCCGGTACTCTTCCGGAAAAGGAATGATGGGGGGGTTGAGACTGTACAGACTATAGGGGACTGAATGCCATATCCATGTCAAATGCTTACCCCTTCCCTCTGATCAAAGACCTAATGGCAGAGGCTGCCAAAGGTCAAATTTTTGTACTAAGCTAGATTTATGAGAAGGGGACAAACATAAGACTGCCTTTAACACCCCACCTGGCCAGTCTGAATACCTTGTGATGCCGTTCGGGCTTGCGGGAGCCCCAGGGGTGTTCATGAATTTAATCAATGAGGTGCTGCATAAAAATTTATTCAAAGGGGTCTTGGTTTATTTGGATGATATCTTGATTTATTCAAAAGATAAGGAGTTATATGTGCAGCTGGTCAGAGACTTGCTGAAAGCCCTCTCTGAGCACTGCCTGTTTGCAAAGCTATCTAAATGCAAGTTCCATACAGAAGAGCTGGACTTTCTGGGCTACCGAATTTCCAGGACGGGCCTAGGCATGGATCCCCACAAGGTTCAGGATATATTAGGGTGGGCTCCACCTCAGACGAGGAGACAATTACAATCATTCTTGGGGTTCACCAATTTCTACCAGCTGTTCATTCCCATTCTCCCCAGGTTGCCCTGCCCCTCACAGACTTGTTGAAAACAAAAGGGAAGGGGCCAGAGTGTAACAAGATGGGTAGTAAATTACAATGGACTTCTGAGTGCCAACAGGCTTTTGACCGGCTTAAAACTTTGTTCACCTCAAGGCCCATCTTACACCGCCCGGATGAAAATAAACCATTTGTAGTCCAGGGAGATGCCTTGGACATGACTATGGGGGGGGGGATCCTGCAGAGGGGGAGGATGATAAATCGCACCCACTGGCTTATATATCTCGGAAGTTTTCCGCCACAGAGAGAAACTGCAATTTGGGATAAAGAAGCTGCCACTATTAAATTAGCCCTTTCCACTTGGAGACATTGGTTAGAGGGGGCTTCGGGTGCTATTTGAGGTCTGGACAGACCATAAGAACCTGGAAGCATTACGCACCCCCCCCCCCCTTGGCACCTGAATACCAAGTAGTTGCGCTGGGCGGAGCTTTTCTCTAAGTTTCAATTCACTCTCAAGCACCTCCCAGGGGAGTCGAACTTTCTTGCTGATGCCCTCTCACACCTTCCCCAGCATGCCAGTCAACTGGAGGAAGTGGTTGACTCTATGTTCACCCCTGCCCAACTGGGGGGGGGGCAGTACTGCTGTGCTGCCACGCCAAAGAGGGGCATTCCCTAAAGCCTGACCCATGGGTGGAGAAATTTAAAGCCACCCTTACTGATGAAGACAAAGAGGAAATAGATAAATACGGCACATTGTTACAAGAGGAAAACAGGTGCTGGTATTGCCAATGCAAATTGTTTGTTCCCCACTACCTCCAAAGAGAAGTCCCGTCTATGGATCATGACAATAAGCTGGCTGGGCACGTTGTGTACTTAAAGACTCTGCACCTCATACAAAGACAATTCTGGTGGCCGCACAAGAGGACTGATATCTCTCAGTACATGGCTTCTTGCCAAGCACGCCTAATGGGAAAATGGCGGGCTGGGAAGGCCCCGGGCCTCTTACAACCCTTGGAGACTCCCAAACAGCCCTGGGCAGTCATTTCTACGGATTTTATAACTGATCTACCACCAAGTAAAGAGAGGACTGTCATTTGGGTGGTGGTGGACCTGTTTTCCAAGCAGGCGCACTTAATCCCTTGTAAACAGCTGCCGTCGGCGAAGAAACTAGTGCAGCTGTTTATGCAGCTTATTGTGAGACTACATTCTGTACCCTGAAAGATCATATCCGACCAGGAGGCCCAGTTTGTGTCAGGGTTTTGGAAAGAACTGTTAAAACTGCTGGGGGTGGAACAAGAGCTAAGTAGTGCCCACCACCCAAAGACTGCTGGGCAGAGAGAACTAATCAAATTTTAGAACAGTTCTTGAGATGCTTCATTAATTACCAGCAGGATGACTGGTTTAAGTTGCTCCCCTATGCAGAATACAGTTTACTACAACTCAATTCATAGTTCTACTGGGGCCACCCCCTTCAAAGTGGTACATGGATACGAGGGGGCCCCTTTGCCCACAGTGCCCATGGAGGTGATGGGGCCAGTGGACTTGCAGACCTGGTGGACTGATTTGAACCAACGGTGGTCTTTAATTCAACAGTCTTTGACTAAAGCTAAGGAGGATTACAAAACGCAAGCTGACAAGGGCCAGGCCCCAGAATAGGACTTGCACTCTGGGTACTGAGGGGCTTACAGCCTGCAAAAAAACTGGGGTGGAAATATGTGGGCCCATTCAAAGCAGTGAGACTCATTAATAAAGTGGCCATTGAACTGGATTTACCAAAAAGCTTATGATACATCCATCGTTTTCCATTTCAGTCTACTGAAGAAGGATCCGGGACCTTCGAAGTGGAGACCTCATTCTGCAGCTCCCTCTCCCCTGATCATGAATGGAAAGCTTCATCAGGAGGTGGAGGAGATATTAGACTCTAAACTCAAGCGTGGACACCTATACTGTCTCATCAATTGGAGAGATTTTGACCCCAGCCACAATGAATGGGTGTGAAAAGACCATGTTAGTCCACGCTTTCCATAAACATTACCCCTCTCAAACCCAGGGGGTGAGGGGTCTTGGGGGGGGGGCAGAATGTAAAACTCAGAACTTCATTTGCCATGATTTTGTGTTTCTTGTGATCCTTTGTTTTTCAGCTATGTATGGTAGGGGGCAGGTTGTTGTGAATGTGTGTGCATGTGAAACTGCTTCACTTATTCAGCTCAGCAACTGTTTCCCTAAGAAGCCTCCTGCAATGAAAAGAATGTAAACGACCTTGGATGCTTGTCTCTGCTAGCTTGGCTGTCGTAGATAACATAACAGTAGATTTGCAGGTGGGAGGAAGGAGGGCCTACTAGGAGTGTTAGATTTAGGCGGACTGAGTGAATGGATTGATTGGACAGGTCACTGGGGGGGCTTGCTTGAACCATGTATAATTTCAGGACTGGCACTAAAAGCTTTAGTTCTGACACAGAAGGTCTTAGCTTGGAACATCCTAATGCTTTAATAAACATTCTACTGTCAAGAAAGTGTTGCTGAGAGCACGTTTGTCCAAGATTCTGACATGAGGATAACTGTCCATAATGTTCTTAACCCCCATCCCCTTTTTAAAACCAACCACTTGAAGGCCAACCTACATGTTCATGCCCTTAAAGAGTTGGGGGCCTGGGAGCCTAACAATATGTCATGATTTGTAAAGAGTTGGGGGTCTGGGTTCCGTGGACCTATCTCATGTTCCCTGCAGCTACACACCAGCCATACAGCTGGTGATCCACACAATCGTCACCTCGAGGTTAGACTACTGTTATGCTCTCTACATGGGGCTGCCCTTGGGGCAACTCCGGAAGCTGCAGCTGGTGCAGAATGTGGCAGCCAGGTTATTGATGGGCCTCCCTATGCGGAAGCACATCCAGCCTGTGCTAAAGTTATTGCACTGGCTGCCAATAGCATTCTGGATTCACTTCAAGGTGTTGGCTTTGACTTTTAAAGCCCTTTACGGTCAGGGACCTGTCTACCTGAGGGACCGCCTTTCCCCGTATGTTCCCCAGAGAGCACTGCGGTCAGGAACACAAAAACGCCTGGCCCTCCCTGGTCCTAAGGACACCAGGTTGATATCGACCAGGACCAGGGCATTCTCCCTGGCAGCACCGAACTGGAATGAGTTCCCTTGGGAGATCAGAGCCCTACGGGACCTCCAGCAGTTCCGCAGGGCCGTGAAAACACAGCTTTCGACAGGCATTCCAGTAGGAGCAGTATCTATTGACTGAGCCAGTGCCAATCTGCCAATAGAAGTTATGTAAAGTGTAGAACTGTAGAACATGCTCTAGATGTACTTTATTATATCGTGCTGCCAACAGTATATATTATGGTTTTAAACTGTTTGTGTAATTTAATTGAAATACATGGATTTACTGGTTTTATGTATTTTATATCGAAATGTATGGTTTTATTGGTTATGTAAGCCGCCCTGAGCCCACTTCGGCAGGGAGGGCAGGGTAAAAGTGAACATGATAAATATAAATAAATAAATAAACAGCTCAGGTTGCCAGATCTGGGTTGGGAACTCCCTGGAGATTTTGGGGAGGATGGGGTTTGGGGAGGGAAGGGCATAATGCCAGAGTCCACCTTCCAAAGCGCCCATTTTCTCCAGGTGAACTAATCTCTGTCTCATGGATATCTGTTGTAATCCCAGGAGATCTCCAGCCACCATCTGGAGGTTGGCAACTCCAGCAGCTGCAGAAACTGGCTTCTTTTTTAAAAAGAGTCCAAATGGGCTGAAAACAACAGGGCAGGGGGAATAATCCTGCCCTTGTTTCAATTCCATTTTTCTGTGTGAAACGCGCATGGTGGGGTTTTTTTTTTGCTCCAAGTGCTAATCCATGTGGAACAGCAGAAATGGAGAAATAGCCCCCCCCTTTCCATGTGGGAAAATGGCAGGAGCCCCTCCTCTTCCCACAGCAGCATCCTGAGCCCCTTCTGTGGTGCTGCAGGGAACCTGGACCCAGCTCTCTAGATACCTGAATATGTCATCTGGCCCTGACTGTTATCTCCCAATCCCAGATGCACCTTGTTGTCACTTTCATTTCTTCCATTTATTTGTTCTTCAGACCCCCCCCCTCCTAGGAAAAACAAATTAACTGGGGATTTCTAACTGAGACCGACAAAGAATCCATTCAGCTTCTCTGATATCTCCCTATCCTCCTTTAGTACACCTTTGCCATCTTCTGTCCCCATGACCCCCCCAGCTGGTTTCTTCCTTCTCCTGTACTTCAAGAAGTTTTATTGTCTGTCAGAATGGCTTTGAGCAATACATTCCTCAGCTGCTTGGTGGCCTGTTGCCAACACACCCCTTGTTCTGTCAGAATCTCCTTTTATACTTGCTAGATTTGGGCAAGGCTTACTCTTTCCCAAGGATACTTCCTTGCCTTTCCAACTTGACCCTGCAATCCTTGGACTCAGCGGTACCTCTCCTCCTGCTGCAGTAGGCATTGTATTTGAACTTCTGTTATCATGGTTGGAAATGGTCAGCACAGTGCTGATGTCCTCCTAAATTTGGGTATGCATGAGAGGTGCCAATACAGGGAGGAGGGAAAGTACTCTCACCCCTTCTACCTACAGGCTCAGTGAGGGGACAGAAGATACAAAGAGAAAGGGGACAGGAGCAATATGGGGAAAGGCTCTACCAAAGCACAGGCCAAAAGAACAGGAAGGGACAGGCAGGGGCTATCTCCAGCAGTGCTCACCATCGTCCCGGAGCAAAATGGCCAAGTAGTCATTCACAAAGGTGCTGATGTAAAGCAGAACAGCTGGGGCTGAAGAGGTACGGAAGTTGAGACCCACTATCTCCCCAGTCAGGTTGTAGCCAGGCAATGGCTGAAGTGGTTGGCGGACAATGTTGGTAAACTCCCGCACCACATATAAGGGCATTGTCATGATGTCATAGCGCACCCAGCTTCCTTGCTCAAAGTAGGCACCAATATCTGTAAAAGACAGTAAGGAAACAAAGCAGAGGTCATGGGGAGAGGAGCACTGCTGTCTGGCCCTTGGGACTTGCGTCCCCTCAACTGCGCTCCCCCCCATCCTTGGCACAAACAAACTCTCACCTTGGTTGCAAAAAGAACCTTCGTAAGCAGAGACACTGCAATTGCAGGTGTAGTGGTTGTAGTGCTCCACACAGGTGCCGTAGTTCTGGCAGGGCACCAGGGGGCGCCGGCAGTGTCCAGTGCAGTTCACCAGCACCCCTAGGGTCTCATTGGCCTTCCCCTCCAAATTGAGGGTCACCCCATTCATGCGCAAGCCCCGCAGGCAGCCCAGGAAGGGACGCAGGGAGTAGATAGCAGAGCCTATGAGAGAGGGACAGAGAAGGCTGTGTCAGAGAGCAAAGGCCAAAGATGCATCCAGCCCAGAGGCTTCAAGCAGGGCTGCTGCCTCCGAACCTGCAGGCTTCATTAGAGTTGTAATGGCTAAGAAGTGCCGACAGAGTCATCCTCAACTCATCTGTTTAGTCTCTGTTCAAAGCCATCTGTAAGGAGCCAAAGCCAAAGGAGATGTGCCTTGACCTGTGGGCTCTTTCAGGCTGCTGTGCAAGGGGCTTAACCCTCCCCCCCCCCCAAGCTGCTACTAGCCTCATGGGAGGAAAACATCCATTCCTGGTGCCCGTGTAATGCCTGTATATTTCACCTGTGAGGCAAAGGACAGTGCAGGGGAGAGGGGAAGCAAGGAGAGAGAGAAAGAAATGGCGTGGAGAAAGCCAAAGGGCTAATGCTCCCCCCCACACACACACACAGAGTTCACAGATCTCCCAGAAGATTCAGGTGGGTAGCTGTCTTAGTCTATAGTCAGGGTGGCCAAACTTGCTTACTGCAAAAGCCACATAGAATAAACATCAGATGTTTGAGAGCCACAAGACATGAACAAATACTACCTGTTTTTATTCGAAAACATGCAGATTTGCTTTTTCTTAACATTAAATGAGACTGCCAAAAATAATAACAAGGGGTAAAAAGCAGATATTGATAATGATATTAATTTGTCCAGTGATATTTGTTTGCTAATGATATTTAGCTTCCCCAGCCGCCCTGCTGGGAGCCACATAATCTGTGTGAATGAGCTGCATGTGGCTCCCAAGCCATAGTTTGGCCACCCCGGTCTATAGCAACAGAACAAAGCTTGACTCTGGTGCCATCTTTAAGACCAACAAAGTTTAATTCTAGGTATAAGGTTTCATGTGCATGCATGTGTCTGAAGAAGTGTGCATGCACACAAAACAATGGACCCTCGGATCCTGATTGTCCCCCTATCAGAGGCTGAGGATATTCAAATGGACCTATGATAGCCTCTGGTGGGAACTTAATCCCTGTTCACCCAATCCACCGGGGGGGGGGGGGGGAGTCCGGGGTGCAGTCTACCTGTAAATATAAGCAGGCTCCCCAAGCACTCTCCCTCAAGCTTGTTCCTGACCACTAATAAAAAGAGCTATGCTGAAAATCACTCCACCGGCTTCCCAAGTCCAGTACTCTTCAGAAAGAAAGAGAGAGAGAGGAGAGGAGAGGAGAGGAGAGAAGAGAAAGACTTAATAACCACAGGCTGCAGCTGCTGAGACCAGTCAACCACCAATAGGCTATAAGCAAGGATATGCGCCTTACATCTGCTCCTGCTCCTAAAGCTGAGGAGAGAAACTTGAATTTCAGCTGGTGAAGAGGCAAGAGGGAACCTGGGCCCTTCTGGGCCTCCAGCATGATCAGGCGCAGGCAAGGTAAAGTATAGCTTACTAACGGTTTTGAGTCTGAAAGGGGGGGGGCCTGTTGGCACGTTAGTGTTTGATCCTGGCAGGATATATTATGTCGGAGATGAAAAGAGTAGTAGCATGGGGCATTTCTGGGAATGAAAGGCACCCTTCCTGCGCAAACCGAGAAGCAGCTGGATGACCCTCCCAGCTATGAGGAGATGCTGCAGCCTGGCCAAAGGGCTTGGTCGAGGTCTGCCCCTGGTCAAACAGAAAGGCCTCTGAGGGATCAGTGTCTCGTGACACAGACATTGGGAAAAATTATGGTCAAAAGGTATAAGATCTACAGCTTGTCAAGCACTAAGAGAAAATTGGTATAAGATGTTTTACCGCTGGTATTTATTTTACCCCAAAAGACACTGAAAAGATGGAAAAGAATTATAAAGGGACTTGCTGGAAATGTAAAGAGGTGGATGGCACCTTTTATCATATGTGGTGGACATGTAAAAAGACAAAGATACTGGAAAGAAATACATGCTGAAATTCAGAAAATATTAAAAATTAAATTTCCAATGAAACCTGAGATTACATTATTGGGAATCTTACTGGGCAACATTGAAAGAATTTCACAAGACTTATTTAGATATATGCGTACGGCAGCTAGAGTATCACTAGCAATTAAATAGAAAATAGAAGAGTGTCCAATTACAGAGACCTGGAAAGACAAACTAGCCGAGTATGCTGTAATGGCAGAATTAACAAATTATATAAACAAGACCAACCAAAGAATTCCAGGAGAAAGCCTATTACTCATATTTTGGGCATAACTGAAGAGTTAGACATGATCTATGTATAAATGTCTATGTATGACCTGAACTATTTGGTGTAGTTAGATAACTGGGGAAATGTTGGTGAACACACTTGTTTTTTAGTATATATTTAATCTCTTATCTAAAAATTTGTTATTCTCTCAATATAGTTTGTATGAATTAGATCCATAGAGTAAAGTATGATTAATGTTATGTCAATATCAAATTCAATGTTGGAAATTATCTTTTATTAATAGAAATATTGGAATCTTCATATTATTAGTTTTAATCTACAAGAAGTGTTTACATACATGGCGTATAGTTGGAATAGATTTAAAGTATTCTTATTATCTTAACTGTTTTTCATATTCCCTAGTCGATGATGTTGTAATCTCAATTGTTATGCCAAAATTGGAAAAGGGAAGCTGAGAAATGAAGTATCTTGGAACATATGATAATCTTGGAGTAATGTAGAATACGAATGTACTTGACCAATGTAAATATTCTTACATGACTATTTCCATTTCCTAGTATCCTTTTTCTTTTCTGTACCCTTATTAATTTTTAAAATAAAAATGTATATAAAATAAAATCTGCCTCTCAAGCTTTTCCTTCTGAGCCCCCGACTTCACAGGTGAGGGAGAGCCAGCTTGACAGAGGGCATTTTCTGTGGCGGCTCCTTGCCTCTGGAGAACGCTCTATCCCCCTTGAAGACTCTGGCCTGGCACCTCCTTGACTTCCTTTCAGGCACCTGGCCAAACACACATTTTTTTTACCCAGGCTTTTAATTAGTGGTTTTATCTTCTCAGACTTTTTTTAACACCCTGCTTCTGTTTTTATGTTGCCTGTGTCCTGCAGCTTGTAAAAACTTGTAGTGTTCTTAAAAACTTGTAATGGCTTGTTTTTATACTGTGATGTTTTAATTGTTTGTTTTTATATTGACGAACGAGCCATCAGAATTTGAACATGCTATGGCCCCATGTTACAACGCTGGAGACTGCCTTCTTTATCAGATCATGTAGAGAAACTGTCATCTGTACTTTACTAGCACTTTATGTAATTTGTTGTCTATATGAATTTTATTGTATTTATTGTGTTTTATTGTTTATCACATTTTAATTGCTGTATGCCGCCTTGAGCCAGTCTGCCCGGCAAGGCAGGATATGAATTGAAAGTAATAAATAAGTAATAAATAAATATTGTGATGTGTGGTGATATACAGACTTTTCTGGAATAAAGAGAAGTACATTGTGACTTTTTAAGTGCAAGCTGCCTCAAGCATGACTGTAAAGAGGCAGCATAGACATATCTTAAACAAACAGTTTAATAAGCCATATGGAAGTGCTTAACAGCCATGTAGCAAAGGATGCCCCCCCTCCCTCTCCCTCTCCCTCTCTCTCACACACACACACACAGAAAGGGTTCTGCCTCAAGCTGATCCTCACTTACCCACATAGAGCGGTCTGGTGAGGTTCATGTGGACAAAACTCTGTGGGGGGGCTGCTCTCACCACCCAGGGCATCCGGTCAACACGCAGCCGGGCTACCTTGACGTTTATTTCTGCCTTGACCTCATGCCACTCATTATCGTGGAAAGGCATCTCCGAGTGCACCGTCAAATTCTCATCACCGTTTCCAATGTCGTACGCAAAGACCAAATCCCGGGAAGCTGGGAGGGAGCAGGAGAACAAAGGCACTATGGGGGCCATCTTATTTATTTTATTTATTATCAGGTTTATACCCTGCCCTCCCAGCTGAGGCCGGCTGCAATACTTGCCAGTCACATGTCCATGTGGAGAGAAAAGGTCTCAGACCATCCAGAGATATCTATGCCCAGGCTCCTGAGCCTCTCCTGCAATGGAGGGCCTACCCACCCATCAGCTGAATTGGGGTGTCAGTACAAAAGGGAAGGGTGTGGCTTTCCTCTCCTCTTCCCCTCTATGGGGCTCCCAATTCCTTACAGGCTCAGGGCAGAATCACCCTAAGGACTTCCTGGCCAACGGAGACCAAGCTCCTACATCCCAGAGCCTTCTTTGTGGTGCAAGACACTGGGCTGCGACACAGATCCCTGAGCGTGCGGCACTGGGGCAGCTCTTCCTCTTCCAACACAAATGGGTTCCAGAAGGACGCTGCGCATCAGTGAGGCATTCCAAAGGGGCTCCAGAGGAACCGTGCGTGTTATGTATTGACCATGCGTCAGTGCACTTGGGATTTAAAAAGGCAGGCTGGGTCAACCCTATTCTGTTTCCCACCAGGGAATCTTTTGCAAGAGTCGAAAAGGCTCCCAACCTGGCCTGCTCCCCTCAACTCCATGATCAACCGTGACAAGTCAAGCAAGGAGGAGTCTGGCTGAGGGACTCCCAAAGGGTAGTGTGGGATTTTGTTCCCTTGGCCACTGACCCAAAGGTGTTGCCTGCAGAGCTTTTATTCATTACTTGTTTTCAATACAGGAAAAGATATAGAAGTGCTAAACCCCAAGATGTTCACGCTGGTATGTGAACTCCTCTTTGGCCTCTGCCCTCTCCCTTCTTGGTGCCCTGGCCAAAGTCCCTCCAGAGTTCAAAAGCGGCATTCTCTAGCCCCTCCTGCACGAGCACTTGCCACACAAATAAAAGTATGTTTACACATTTTTTGTCCCACCAGGGCAGTTTACAACAACAAAAAGACTCAACAGGAACAACCGCGTGTGTTGCATGTCCAGGGCCATCCACTTGCAGCCACTGCAGAGGGTTTCCAAGGCAGGAGACGGACAGAGGTGGCTGGCCACTGCCTTCCTCTGCACAGACACCCTGGAATTCCTTGGTGGTCTCCCCATCCAAATACTAACCAGAGCCGACCCTGCTTAGGTTCCGAGACCTAACAAGATCTGGCTACCCTGGGCCATCTGGGTCAGGGCAGGAACAACAGTAAAACAACCCAGTTACAGCTAAAAGCAATACAAGTCTGGACCTCTCAGCACAGAGCTCAGAGTCCTCCACTAAAAGCTTTGCAGAAAAAGGTGCTCTCTACTTGCCCCTGAAAGGAAGCCTGTGATGTAGCTACATGGGCCTCCAGTGAAAGAGAGACCCACAGCAAGACTGGGGTGATGTCAGCAAAAGCCCCATTCCTAATGGGATTCCAATCCCTGCTCCACTTGTGGCCTCACTGGCAGATCTCAAAGAACAGGAGAGTCTATATGGCAGCAGACATCTATTCTTTCCCTTGAGTACCTGAGCTCAGACCTTTTTGAGCTTTAAATTGAACTGAGTCTAGAAATAACCTGAGGACCACTTAAGTTGCTAGACCCCTGAGGTTGCATGCTTACTTTTGCTCTTTTCCATCAAAAGACAAATAGCAGCACTTTAAATGAACTAAAGTTTCTGGAAAGGGTTCAAGGAGAGCCCATGCAGAATGCATTCCAACAATCAACCTGAAAGTTGTCAAGGACAATGGTGGTCACTAGATCTCCATTCCAGTAATGGGATCAGAAGAACATTGGAAGAGCCCTGTTGGATCAGACCAGTGGTCAGCATCCTGTTCCACAACTGACCCAGCGGCTGAACAAACAGGACTCAGAGGTCAAGGCCTTCCCTGATGTTGCCTCCTAGTGCTCGGTTGCAGAGTTTTACTGCCTCTGAATGTGGAGTAGCCATTGATGGATCTACCCTCCATGAATCTCTCTAAACCCTAATAAACCTCTCTAAACACTTATAAAAGCATCCATACAAATGGCCATCCCTCCACCCAGTGGAAATCAATCTCATCCTTCTGACTAATCCCCTAATTTTTTTTCGAAGTTCCCCCTTTTGAAGAAAAAGGTGATTATTTTAGACTTTGGGAACACCTTTCCATTGTCACGAATGCTGAACTTGGTAGCACTGTGGTCACTGTTTCGATCAGTGTAACAAGATCTGCATCTTGAGCCCTGCTCAGAACCAAGTCCAGAATTGCTACACCTTTAGTCAGCTCTATAACCAACTGCTCCCATGCAGTCATTTATGATATCTAGAAACTTCATGTCTACAGTATCACTCAAACTCACATTTGCCCTGTTAATGCAAGGGTAGTTGAAGTCATCTAGCATTACAGTATTTTCCACCTTAAGTCACCACTGGAAACTACAACCAAGGTATTGTCAAGAGCTGGTTACAGGGATCCTGTTAACCCTGTGCTGAAAAATCTGCACTGGTTAGCCAACTGTTTTTCGAGCACAATTTAAAGTGCTGGTTCTTATATTTAAGGCTTGGGGCCAGCACACCTGACGGACTGTCTCCTCCCATACTTTCCAGCCCACCAGCCTCTCAAGCCCTGTTCTCTGCGGCCACACCTTCAGAGTTGAGGCGGATGGTGACTAGAGACAGGGCATTACCTGTGGTGGCCCCTCCTGTGGCACGGCCTCTCCTTTAAGGCTTGTCTGGTACCTGCTTTACTTTCTTTTAAGTACCAGAAGAAAATACATATTTTTACCCAAGCTTTTAATTAGAGGTATCAATCAATACAGTAAATAAGATCTCTGTTACATTGCCTTCACCCCCACCCCCATGAACGCAGAACTCCATACTGTTGAGCTCCACACGGATGTAGTTCCTTCGGCCAACATTCTCCAGAAAAGTGCCTGATGGGGCAGACGTCTTGAAGAAGAAGCTGATATCGAGACTGTAGTTAACCTGGAAGGTGGGGAAGAGCAAGGCCGTTCCGTTGGTGAAGGAGACGGTATTCCAGGAGTTGCCTGCAAGCCGTAAAAGGGGTATTACAGGAAGGGTCTGGTGTAGCACCCCCAGGGGCTCCTGCCCATATCTGGCAGAGCCATGAAGCCTTCCCTTCTCCCCACCCCATCTGCTACTCACGGTCTCCATAGCACCGTAATGGGCCCAGCGTAAACTGGGCTGTTGATCCTGTGCGGTTTGTGTCGGTCACCACAACCTGAGTAACTGGAAGGTGGTCTACAAAATTCAGTAGCCCCTTATCCGTCCGCCTGCAATAACGAGGAGGCAGGTGTGGAAAACAGGGCCTGGTAGGTCAGAGCCATGTCCCCCTCCTTTATCACCCTGCCCTATTTAAAGGGAGGGGGAAACTCCCCCCACTCACCACATAGCATGATCAGCATCGCAGTTGCAGTAGAAACGGGGGTCCGCACAGTTCTTCTCCATGCCACAAGCGCAGCGCCCCAGCCCTGGTGGGGACCCCCCCCAGTAGTAATGGCGCTCGGAATTCCGGCCCATCCAGAAGCTCAGGGGCATCCCAGCTGAAAGGCAGCAAGAAAGTAATGAAATGATGGGTGGGGGTGGAGCAGGGGGAGGCTAGTTAGGTTGCGGCGTGTCCCTTCTGAGATTGTGTGGCACAAACTGAGAACAGCCTCCAAAGAATTTCGGCTCTCATACTGAAGGTAAATCTTATGTTGGAATGGCCGTAGAGAGCCTGGGTGGTGGTTGTAGTTACATTACTGGAGTAGACCAAAGCTTTGAAGCTCACCGGCTGACCTCAAGCCAGGCACACGCGCCCTGCCTCACGTAGTTGTTGTGAGGTTAACATGGAGGAGGAGAAGAACAAGAAGAGATTGGATTTATACCCCACCCTTCACTCAGAGTGGCTCACAAACTCCTTTCCCTTCCCCTCCCCACAACAGGCACCCTGTGAGGTAGGTGGGGCTGAGAGAGCTCTTTCCCAAGCTGTCCTTGAGAGAACAGCTGGTACAGAGCTATGGCTTGCCCAAGGTCATCCAGCCAGGTGCAAATGGAGGAGTGGGGAATCAAACCCAGTTCTCCCAGATTAGAGTCCACGCACTCAACCACTACACCAAAGAAAATCATGGGAAGGAGAAATGTGTGCTAAATAAAGACAGGGACTGAATGAAAGGGTGTGGGAGATGTCTTCAGAAGCCACAACAGGCCTGAATGATTTCTAATGTTGATAGGACAGCTCAGTAATGCTTCAAAAGGCTCTTTGCTTTCTTGAGATGAAAAAAAAACAGAAAGAACTATGCGCATTAACCATTAGTTATGCATTGAGTCTGAAAATTTCTCTAAGTCGCCATTTGGCTGTATGCATCCCAGAATCTGTGTGTTAGCAACAAAATCCACAGACCCCACAGAATGCCCCCCACACACACTTACTCTGGGTGTTGAGCAGGCGGGACAAGTAACAATTGAATTCTATGCGCTGCTCACAGTACTCCGAGGCATTGGCCAAGGCTGACACCTCGCCCCAGGAGGCGTTCCAGTAGTCTACAGAGCCCAGGAAGGGCCTTTCTGGGCTGTAGCCGGTCACTCGGGTGGCCCAGTACCGATTGTGCCACACAGTGGTCCATGCCCGATCCTCTGCATAAGACAAAAGGACAATCCATAGCTGAAGTTCCAGTGTGCATTCTGCAGAACAGCTTCTGCTTTCTACATTTGGGCCAAAACAGATGCAATGTAAAAAAACCTGTGATTAGGGCCTGCTGAAGTTTTCAAAAGCTAATTTCCAGCTGGAGCAGACAGCTTTGAAGGCTGGGGTGGCAGCTGGAGATTTATTTATTTATTTGTTTGTTTCATTTATATCCCCTTACCAGTTGGCAACCGGCTCAAGGCGGCTAACAACATATAACAGTACAAAAATAAATATAAAACATTTAAAATATTTAAAACATCACTACAATTATTCCCCAAGATGGCGACTTCCTAGCGCTCCAGTGGGTATTTTAGGCAGCAGGGCACGATCAATAGGGCCAGGGAGATGGTGTACTCAGCTTTCCCCCCGATGGCGGCTCCTATTTGAACGCCTGGCGGAAGAGCTCCGTCTTGCAGGCCCTGCGGAACTGCAACAGATCCCACAGGGCCCTGATGTTATCTGGGAGCTCATTCCACCAGTAAGGAGCCGCCACCGAGAAAGCCCTGGCCCTAGTGCAAGTCAACTGGTCCTCTTTTGGACCGGGGCAAGCCAGGCAATTTTGGGTGCCGGACCTCAGTAGCCTCTGGGGCCTATATGGGGAAAGGCGGTCCCTCAAGTAGGCGGGCCCCTGACCATAAAGGGCTTTAAAGGTTAACACCAGCACCTTGAACCTGATCCGGTATGCTATAGGCATCCAGTGCAGTCGCTGCAGCACAGGCCGGATGTGGTCCCGCAGAGAGGGACCCACCAACAGCCTGGCTGCAGCGTTCTGCACCAGCTGCAGCCTCCGGATCTGGGCCAAGGGCAGCCCTAAGTAGAGAGCGTTACAGTGGTCAAGACGTGAGGTGACCATAGCATGGATCACTGTAGCTAGGTCTTCGCGTTCGAGGAAGGGGGCCAACTGCCTAGTCAGCCGAAGATGGAAAAAGGCCGCTTTGGCAGTGGCTGCTACCTGGGCCTCCATTGTCAAGGAGGAGTCCAGGAGCACACCCAAACTCCTGACCCTCGGAGCTGGCACCAACGGCGCCCCACCGAAGGACGGAAGTGGATGCCCTAACCCCGTCCCGGTCCGACTCAAGCACAGGACCTCCGTCTTCAGAGGATTCAATTTCAGTCGACTCAGCCTAAGCCAGCCTGCAACCTCCTGTAGCGCACGCTCCAAGTCATCTGGAGACGAGCCGGACCGGCCACCCAACAACAGATAGAGCTGGGTGTCATTGGCATATTGATGACACCCTAGCCCATGCCTCCGGACAATCTGGGCAAGGGAGCGCATATAGATGTTAAATAACATCGGGGATAGGACCGCCCCTTGAGGAACACCACATACCAGTGGGTGCCTCTGGGAGGTCTGTTCCCCGAGCGCAACCCTCTGTCCCCGATCTTGGAGAAAGGAGGCAAGCCATTGTAAAGCGAGCCCCTGTATCCCAGCATCGGTGAGGCGGTGAATCAGCAACTGGTGGTCAACGACATCAAATGCCGCCGACAGATCTAACAGCACCAGTGCCGCCGTACCGCCTCAATCCAAATGTCTTCGGAGGTCATCCGTGAGGGCAACCAGAACCGACTCCGTCCCGTGACCCGGTCGGAAGCCGGACTGAAACAGGTCCAGCATGGAGGTGTCATCCATGAAGCTCTGTAACTGAATCGCCACCGCCCTCTCCAATACCTTACTCAAATAGGGTAGGTTGGACACCGGCCGATAGTTGGCCAAAACAGCCGGGTCCAGAGATGGTTTTTTAAGAAGAGGGTGGACCATCGCAAACTTGAGTGCCTCCGGGAACAGTCCTTCTGCAAAGGACTTGTTAATAATTTCCCAGAGCGTATCACGCAGCCCCTCATGGCAAGCTTTTATAAGCCACGAGGGACACGGATCAAGGCTACACGAGGTTGGACATACAGTCAAGAGCAACCTGTCAACCTCCTCAAGACTGAGATGCAGGTGACTGGGTGTTGAACCCATGCCCCCAAACCAGCAAACCGCCTTTCACGAGACATCTAAAAAGGTTTTTCTCCCCCACATCCAGCTAATGCAGATTTGGAGGGACATCTTAAGGCAAGAAACAGTTAAACACTCTTACACCCAAATTTTACTCATTCAGCCAGATTAGCTCTGAAAAACTGATTTATGTGTTACAGGACAGAAAAGTTATATCAGCTCATATAATTTTATTAGTATCCCAACAGTTTTAGAGCAGACCGTCCCTTAGTCCAATTGAACAGCACACTATGGGTATGGTCTAGAATTCATACAATTCTAATTTCTAATCTGTCTGCTGGTTTGACTGTTTTTTTAAAAATATGAACATCCAAAATTCCTGAACATAGCAACTCCTAATGTGCCCTGAAATTCAGGCTGCGGCCACATGGCCCTTTAATGTGGGAGGAACTGCTGTTTCCTCCCGCATTTAAAGGGGCCGATCAGACCGGCCACAGCTACTCCCGAGGCAAAGAGGGCTCCAGCGTGGGCTCAAAGCGCTTCTTCCAACCCCGGGAAAATCAACTATTTTCTCAGGAGTCGCGCTTTGAACCCGCACTGGGCCGATCTGGACATCCCTCTCTCGCAATCATTGCGAGAAAGGGATGTCCAGATCGGCCCTCCCGGGTCGTCCCCCCCCTTTTGCACTTGGGTACTCAAGCACCCAAGTGCAAAAAGGGGGGGGGGACCTGGTCCAATCCGCGCCCCGCCGGCCGCCGCTGCCCTCCCCCCTTCTCCCCAAACTTACCAGGCGGCCAGCAGTGCGAGGGGAAGGGTGCCTCCCCCAGCCACCGCCGCTGCCAGCCGCCTCCGCGGCCTCCGCTGCATGCCGCCACCTCCCGCCACTGCTGGGGCTCGAAGAAGCCTCCCCCAGCTGCCACCGCCGCATGCTGCCTCCTTCAACGCTGGGGGTTGGGATGTGTAATCATCTCAACCCAGGGAAAAAACACGGTCCCTTTAAATCTGGGAGGGCTCTCGGATTTAAAGGGCTGTGTGACCATGGCTTCAGACTAAGCCATGGCTTAAAACAACAGCTGCTGAGAGCAAGGACATTTACTTCAAAATAATACATTGATGGTTCATTGCAGTGTTGAAGTTATATTACATTTTGACTCGTTCAACACCTGACAGCAGGAAACCTAGACAGTGTTTATGTACAGCTTGCCTGGTTTCAGGTCTAGGAGGAGACCCTCCCGCTAACTCGACAGAGGATCCATCATCCTGAACCCACGTCAACTGTTGATGAGGATTTTTCAAGAATAAGAATGGGCTGCAGACTCTCCTCTTACCTCAGCCATAAGATCAGAAAGGGCTAAGAAATGGGAGTACGGGATGGAGGAGTGGAGAACTATATACCCCATTGTGAGCTCCTTACAGGAAGGACAAGATAAAAATGTAATGAATGGACGGACAGACAGACAGAGCCCCATTCTTTCCTCCATACCTTGGATATCACAGTAGACAACAAAAGGCTTTAGGGGTCCACTGCCATCTGGGTCGATGGTGTAGTTGCCAGAGACTTTGCCGCTGAGTCTATAGGCATCACATGTTTCCTTGTAAACCGCTGCAAGATTAAGGAAGCCAGAGTTTGGTGGGCAGAGCAGCCCTCCTGGTCCTCCCCCATCCTGTCCCTATGGCTCAAACCATGTCTCACGTTTGTGGCAGGTCTCTCCTTTGTAACCTGTCAAGTCACAGATGCAATGGAAGTCATCCCAGGACTGGATACAGCGACTGCCATGTTCACACATGTTGGGAGTGCACCTAAAAACATGGGGGTGGGAGCAAATCAGTACTGAAAACAGGGCATCCTGGTATACCCTTGAATACTGGTATTTATGCTAAAATCTGAAATTCCCCAAATACCCCCCAATACCATTTTTTGTTTTTTTCAGTTGCGCATCCCTAGTGCAGTACTGAGAAAAAAAGTAGATGCTAGAATTGACAGCTATACAAATAGCTGAGGAAAGAAGGAAAGTGAAAGGCAATGGTGAAAAGGAAAGATTTACCCAACTGATTGCAGATTTCCAGAGAACAGCAAGGAGAGATAAGGAGGCCTTTCTGAATGAACGATGCAGAGTAATAGAGGAAAACAATAGAATGGGAAGGACTAGAGATCTCTTCAAGAAAATTGGAAAAATCAAGGGAACGTTCCACGCAAAGAAGGCCATGATAAAGGACAAAAACAGTAGGGACCTAATAGAAGCAGAAGAGATTAGGAAGAAGTGGCAAGAATACACAGAAGAACTAAAGAAGGATCTCAGTGTCCTTGACAACCATGATGGTGTGATTGCTGACCTCGAGCCAGACATCCTGGAGTATGACATCAAAAGTTAGCGGAGATGACGGTATCCCAGATGAGCTATTCAAAGTCCTAAAAGATGATGCTGTTAAAGTGATGCACTCCATATGCCAGCAAATTTGGAAAACACAACAGTGGCCACAGGATTGGGAAAGGTCAGTTTACATTCCAGTCCCAAAGAAGGGCAATGCCAAGGAATGTTCCATCTATCATATAATTGCACTCATTTCACAAGCTAGCAAGGTCTCAAGATCTTACAACCTAGGCTTCAGCCGTATGTGGATAGAGAACTACCAGAGGAACAGGCTGGGTTTCGAAGAGGTAGAGGAACTAGAGATCAAATGGCCAACATTCGCTGGATTATGGAGAAAGCAAGAGAGTACCAGAAAAACATCTACTTCTGCTTCATCACAACAAACTGTGGCAAATCCTTAAAGAGATAGGAGTACCAGACCACCTCACAGGTCGCCTGAGAAACCTGTATAAGGGTCAAGAAGCAACAGTTAGAACCGGACATGGAACAACGGATTGGTTTAGAATAGGAAAAATAGTATGACAAGGATGTATACTATCACCTCACCCTGCTTATTTAATTTATATGCAGAGTACATCATGTGAAATGCCAGCCTGGATGAATCACAAGCTGGAATTAAGATTGCTGAGAAAAACATCAACAACCTCAGATGTGCAGACAATACCACTCTAATGGCAGAAAGTGAAGGGGACCTTAAGTGCCTCTTGCTATGAGTGAAAGAGGAGAGCGCAAAAGTTGGCTTGACACTCCACATCAAAAAAACTAAGATCACGGCATCCAGCCCCATCACTCCTTGGAAGTAGAAAGGGAAGTCATGGAAGCAGTGACAGACTTCATGTTCCTGGGATCCAAGATCACTGCAGACGGTGACTGCAGTCATGAAATTAAAAGACACCTGCTCCTTGGGAGAAAAGCTATTGCAAACCTAGACAGCATAATAAAAAGTAGAGGCCTCACCCTGCCAACAAAAGTCCATATAGTCAAAGCGATGGTATTCCCAGTAGTAATGTATGGCTGCTAGAGTTGGACCATAAGGAAGGCCAAGCGCCGAAGAATAGATGTGTTTGAATTATGGTGCTGGAGAAGAGTCCCTTGGACTGCATGGAGATCAAATCAGTCAATCCTAAAAGAAATGAACCCTAACTGATCCCCGGAAGGCCAGAAACTGAAGCTGAAGCTCAAATACTTCGGCCACCAAATGAGAAGGGAGCACTCACTGGAGAAGTCCCTGATGCTGGGAAAGACTGAAGGTAAAAGAAGAAGGGGACGGCAAAGGATGAGATGGTTAGACAGTTTTATCAATGCAACAAGCATGGCTCCAGAGGGTGGTGGAGGACAGGAGGACCTGGCGTGATGCAGTCCATGGGGTCACAAAGAGTTGGACTCAACTGTGCGACTGAACAACAACAACAACAGAATTGATGGAATGGGAAGTAAAAGAGGTTGGAGTTTTGTTGACATATTTATTTATTTATTCAATTTATAGGCCGCCCTCCCCACTTTTGCAGGCCTAGAGCGGCTTACAAGACTTGGCAGAGCCAAGATTCATGAATACATTGACAATTAAAACAGTTAAAACATTATAAAACATTCACAATTAAACATTAACAATTTAAATAAAGTGCTTGGTGGACTTAGATGGCGTGCCATATACCCCGGTGTTTTCAGGCCCCGATATCAGATAGCACTGGAGCCAGATGGTAATATCTGCGGCCGCTCATTGGTGGTCATAGGGTGAGGGGAGATGAAGAAAGGCGGCAGCCCCTATTCATAAGCCTGGCGGAAGAGCTCCGTCTTGCAGGCCCTGCGGAACAGCATCAGGTCCCACAGGGCCCTGATCTCCTCCAGGAGGTCGTTCCACCAGTTAAGGGGCCGCCACCGAAAAGGCTCTCCCTCTAGTGGCAGTGAGCCTGGCTTCTCTGGGGCCTGGTATGACCAGGTGGTGTTGGGCCCCAGACCGTAGTGCTCTCCAGGGTAAATACGGGGAAAGGCAGTCCCTCAGGTAGGTCAGACCCAGGCCATTTAGGGCTTTAAAGGTAAGCACCAGCACCTTGAAGCAAATTTGGTACGCTATAGGCAGCCAGTGCAGTGCCTCCAGCGCCGGTCAGATGTGCTCCCGTCTAGTGAGACACATCAGCAACCTTGTCACAGCATTCTGCACCAGCTGCAGCCTGCGGATTTGCGACAAGGGCAGCCTCATGTAGAGAGCGTTACGATAGTCTAGCCTCGAGGTGACCATTGCATGGATCACTGTAGCCAGGTCAGCGCAGTCCAGGAAGGGAACCAACTGCTGCGCCAGCCTCAGATGGTAAAAGGCCGACTTGGCAGTGGCTGCTACCTGGGCCTCCGTAGTAAGGGAGGGATCCAGGAGCACTCCCAAACTCCTAACCACTGGTGCAGGCACCAATGGCGCCCTGTCGAAGGCCGGGAGTGGGAGCCCTGACCATGGCCTGCCCTGACCCAGGCACAGGACCTCCGTCTTTGCTGGGTTCAGCTTCAGCCGACTCAGCCTGAGCCATCTAGCCACAGCGTGCAGTGCCCGGTCAAGGTCGTCTGGTCCAGAGCCAGACTGGCCGCCCAACATCAGATAGTGCTGGGTGTCATCAGCGTACTGGTGAAAACCCAACCCCGCCCTCCGGACAATCTGGGCAAGGGGGCGCATATAGATGTTGAAGAGCATGGGGGACAAAACAGCCCCCTGAATACGGAGTGCCTCTGGGACTGCTGCTCCCCTAGCACCACCTTTTGTCCCCAACCCTGGAGAAAGGAAGTGAACCACTGTAAGGCAAGCCCCTGTATCCCCACGTCGGCAAGGCAGCAGGTCAGCAGCCGGTGATCGACCGTGTCGAATGCTGCCAACAGGTCGAGCAACAGCAATACCGCCCCACCGCCCTGATCCAGGTGTCTCCAGAGGCCGTCAGTAAGGGCCCCTAGAGCTGTCTCGGTCCCGAACCCCGGGCGAAAGCCTGACTGGAAAGGATTTAACACCGAAGTGTCATCCAGGAAGCTCTGCAACCATATTGCCACTGCCCTCTCTATTAATTTGCCCAAATAAGGCAAATTGGAAACCGGCCTATCCTTAGCCAATTCAGCCGGATCCAAGGATGGTTTTTTCAAGAGGGGGCGGACCATCGCTTCCTTGAGTGCATTCAGGAACCGCCCCTCTAAGAGGGACTGATTGATAATCTCCCTCAGTGCACCTCGAAACCCCGCGTGGCTGGCTTTAATAAGCCAGGAAGAGCATGGATCAAGGTTGTGTGTGGTTGGACGTACAGTCACACGCAACCTGTCAACTTTGTCAAGGCAGAGCAGGCCGAAGGAATCCAAACCCAGAATCGCAGACAAGCAAGGGGCCTCAAGTTCGCTCATTGTATCAAGCGTGGCGGGGAGATTGTGGTGGAGCGCCAAGACTTTATCCACAAAATAGCTCGCAAAAGCGTCGCAGCCAATCTCTAATTCCCTACTATTTGGTTTGCCCTGTGGCAGTGCCATTATAGACCGAATTGTTCTAAACAATTGTGCTGGGCGTGAGCTAGTGGATGCAATCTCGGCCGCATAGTGATCCTTCTTAGCGGCCTTGACTGCCACTTCATAGGCTTTCATAAACATCCTATAAGATGCTCTTGTAGCTTCGTCACGAGCACGTCACCACCATCTCTCTAACTGTCTGAGCTCCCGTTTCATAAGCCGTAACTCCTGGGTAAACCAGGGACCGAGCCTAGTGCGGGAGCACAGAGGGCGCCTGGGAGTAATCCTTGATGGCTGCGGAGAGTCGGCTATGCCAATCCTCCACCAGCTCATCCAGCGAGCCACCAGGGGGCCTCGGATCCCTCAGAGCCACTAGGAGCCACCCAGGGTCCATCAGGCTCCAGGGACAAGCTAAAATACGCTTGCCGCCTAAACAGGGTTGGAGTGGGATGCTCAGATGGGCCTTCAGAGCATGGTGGTCTGACCATGGTACTGCCGAAGCAATAATCCGGTCCACTGTTACCCCCGCTGGAAAGATCAGATCGCGGGTGTGTCCAGCCTGGTGAGCGGGGGTCATTATAAACTGGGAGAGTCCCAGCGCCGCCATGGACGACATCAGGTCCGCCGCCTGTACAGAAGCCGCGTCATTTACATGGACGTTGAAATCACCCAGAACTATCAGCCTTGGGTGTTCCAGCGCCCAGCCTGTTATGGCCTCCATCAGGGCCGGCAGGCTCTTGGCCGGCGCATTAGGCAGTTGGTACACCAGCCAGATCGCCACACTCTCCCCATCCTCCAGCACCAAGCTAACACACTCTAAGGCCATGATTTCCAGCGGCGGGAGCCCCCTGAAGGAGTAAGCCTCTTGAATGAGCATCGCCACCCCTCCCCCCACCTCCTAGTCCATGATTGGTGCAGGACCGCAAACCCTGGTGGGGTAAGTTGGGAAAGGGCTACTGTTTTCCCCTCCCACACCCAGGTCTTGGTCACACAAGCCAGCTCCACCTGTTGTTCTGCCAGGAAATCCCGCAGGATAATGGCCTTGTTGTTTATGGATCTGGCATTGCACAGCACCAATGCCAGAGGGGGGTTCTCTCCATCCTAGCCTTACTGCCGACCACCCTTGGGATGGGTCTCAGGCTGGAAGGGAGCCTGAGACCCATCCCAAGGGATAAGTTATTTGGAGTTAACTTATCGATTATGGTATATGGAAAGAAGATTAAAACATATGGAAGGTATCAGGGAGATTAGTAGAGCCTTGTGGTTATACTGGACCCCAAGCTATTGATGGAGAAACAAGTTAATGCAGCCACAAAAAACACTTTCTTCCAACTCAGCCTAGTTTGTACGATGGCCCTTACCTTGATACGGCTTATCTGACACCTCGAGCCACACCACAGTAATTAATAGAGAGACTAGACTACTATAATGCACTGTACATTGGTCTCCTCTCAGAATCAACTCGGAAACTCCAGCTGGTGCAGAGTGCTGCAGCCCAGCTATTGTCAGGAGCTAGACGGAGCAGGCCTCTTACTCCCATTCTGCAGTCACTCTACTGGCTGCCCACCAGTTAACCGGGCTCAATTTAAGGTACTGGCTGCCACATACAAAGTCCACCATGGCCTGGGACCCTCATATCTGCAAGACAGCCTATGCTCCACCACAAGAGTTTTACTCCTCAGAGCAGGGCCTTCTGCAGCTGCCAACCTGCAAATGGGCAAGACCAACCACTGCCTGCACCCAGGTGCCTTCTCTGTGGTGGCCCCCACCCTGGGGAATGAATGGGCTGCCTGAGGAGGTCAGGATGGTTCCCACTCTCCTGACTTTCTTCGAACTATGCAAAACCAGATTATTCAAGTGAGCTTTTCTACACAGGCAAATGGGTTACATGATACAGGAATGATTCACAAAGTTACTTGGATAAATGATGAGGGACGATGGTCGATATTACTGTATATAGCTTGCTGGAAGTAGGATCCTGCTTTGTAATTTTGCATAACTTCATGTGTCGTGTTAATATTTACACTTTGTTTCATGTCTGTTTTTAGATTTCTGGTTGGTTCACATTGTTTACTGAATGTCCCATCCTGTTCATCATATTGACTCACTCTGTGTGATCTGCCTTGGATCCCAGTAAGACAGGCAAATAATGCAGGTAGTTAAACATATATAAAAAAACATATATAAAAAAACAAATGTTGGTATTGGAATAGCAGAGTTCTGTTCGTGAGCTTTTCATGTGCGGAAATAGCAAGATGATAAATTAGGTTCACAAGAATCAGTCACAGAATTTTATTTTTAAAATTTATGTTAAATGATACAAAAATTAAATAGTTGGATCCTGGCTTCAGCAAGCTGCACACAGCAGCATAGATCACAGTCCGTAATAATTTATCCCAGAAACTTTGTGGGACATTCTGTACAGTGTGACTCTGTTGCATGAGTAGGACCTCCCCCACCCCCAAGTAATTCAGATTTGCACCATCTGAAAAGCCAGGAGAGGGGGAGCCCTTCTGAATATGACACTGATTGGAGATTCAAAACAAAAGAACAACAACAATGTAAGTACAGGAGTACTTTTGGAATAAACTTTCTTACTGTTAAATTGATGTGTAACATAGGAGTTGGGGAGTTACCGTCTTAACTACAGTTCTGAATTTTGTGTGGAATAAATTAGCAGTATTAATGGTATTTGTGGGTACTGTTGACTAGGGGTGGGCATGAACCAAATTACAAACATAAGTTCGTGGATCTTCCCTCAGGAGATACAAACATAAGTGGCTGCTCTTGAAGCCACCTGACAGGGTTCTCTAGTGGACTGTCCTCCTCCTTCTCCTCACCAAAAAATAAGAGGCTACATAATGCTTGATAATGGGGCTCCAGTGGCTCAAGTGGTTAAGACGCTGAACTGCAGACCAGAAGGTCGGTGGTTCAGCAGTTCGAGACCTGAGTGCTGCATGATGGAGTGAGCTCCCGTTTCTGGCCCCAGCTCCTGCCAACCTAGCAGTTCGAAAGCAAGAAATTGCAAGTAGCTGGATAGGTACCACTTCGGTGGGAAGGTAACAGTGTTCTGTGTGCCTCCGTGTCCAGTCATGCCAGCCACATGACCACGGAAACGTCTTCAGACAGCGCTGGCTTTTTGGCTTGGAAATGGAGATGAGCACTGCATCCCTAGAGTCGGATTCGATTGGCTTTCGAGCAAGGGAAACCTTCACCTTTGCCTAATGCTTGATACCAAGCCCCCAAAACGTTCAAGACCATCAGCACCCATTTCCTTCATTTTGCACTCAAATGCAGTACGTCCCCCGTGGATTCCTGGGGGAGGGAGACAGGCACCTAGGGGAAAAGTCTCTCGTTTTCCTGTATTCCAAGGGCAAATCTGTGACTTTACCAAGACTGAGAATGAGCACCACCTTGCTCTCAACAGCCACTCAGTGGCCATTGGACAAAGAAACCATCAAGCCCATTCCATAGGACTGGGAGCCCTTTGGTGACTGGTTTCTGTTTAATCCGGTGTGGGTGTCACGCAGCCTTGGACAAGGCAGTTCAGCCGAGGGTTCTTCACCAGGAAGGATTCCCAAGCCAACGGGGACCCCAGAACTATCATATATCCCTAAGGACAAGGAATGCCTCCATGGGAGAAAAAGACAAATTTCTTACCATAACTGGTTGCTGTAATCTCACCACCTTCTATCAGATGGGACTGGTACATCTTTCTGCATCGCAGTCATAGGTGGAAATAGGGGTAGGAATACCCAGGATTTCCCCCCCTCTCTGTTATCGTTTTACTATTTTTCCAGTGTTTTTGCCCTGGTGGCATTGCTTGGGTGGGGGGGGAGTTGTTGGGGATTGGTCCTGATTTGGAAGACTGGGGGAGCCCTCCCTAGGGGTGCCAGGTCTGGGTTGGGAAATTCCTGAAGATTGTAGTGGTGTAGCTTGGGGAGAGCGTGGTTTGGGGCAGGGAGGGATCTCACTGTGATATAATGCTTCAGAGTCCATTTTCTAAAGCAGCCATTTTCTCCAGGGAAAGTGACCTCTATAACCTGCAGACCAGTTGTAATTCCACGAGATCTCCAGACACCACCTGGAGACTGGGAACCCAAGGCCTCCCACAGAGTGGTCAGTGACCTTGCCCCTTGACTGGATGGAGGAGAGCAGGCATCCGCCTGCTTCACAGGAAAACAGAAATGTACCTCTATGTTCTTCTTCGTCACTGACCCCAACATTTGGCTATCCCACTGTATCCCACACTGCCTGCAGGGAGCACAAGACGATGTTTCTGGGATTCCCAGGGTCTCTCATCAAGGCACTGACCAGACGGAGACCTGCATAACTACAGAAAGGGCATCAGGTGTCATCAGCGCCTGCCTTGGGCTCCTGCAATACTACTTCTGCGGACTTGCCCATTGGAGTAGGATCCCAGACTCTGACCCCCTCCCCCAACAACTCAAGCCACAACTTTACCAAGCTAGGACTATTTTTCCAGCAAGCATACCTATCTGTGATGCCACACACGTTGAAGTACACCTCAAAGTACTTGCCAAGGCGATGCTGGCGAACCATATCTAATTCAATGGCCTTCCCGTCCACACTGACCGTCTGCATGCACCCATGGAAGGCAGTCTGGTTGGAGAGGCAGCCGGTCCGTAAAGCTGGCTTGGGGCAGCCTAGAACACACAAGACAACAGCCCAGCCCGCATTTGAGCCAAAGAAGAAACACAGTGCTCACCACTCAAAAGCAGATCCTAGGGTCAAGTCTGCCTACAGGGCATCCCTGTCCTTGTCCCCTTAATCACACTTGGGTAGAAATGGCCTCAAGTTACCCAAGGCGAGAGAAAGGCCCTCCACCTTCATTTCATGGGACTCTATTTGCCAGTTCCGGGTTTGAGCTGTAATGTGCAGGTCAACAGGACGATGGAGCAACAGAATCTTGGATGAAGTGAAATCAGGCTAGCCTGGGCCATCCAGGTCAGGGCAAATCACATTATCATTAATTACATGTATTGTGAATGGTCTCTGTACTTTTCCTGATTACAGCTGAAATTTGCTGTTTATTTTTTATTTACTTTATAGTTTGTTTTCTCACTGAGACTCAGGGTGGATTACAGGATATAAATCAATGCAATCAGACAGCATAAGACAACCAATGAACAACACAATAGCAGTAGGATTACAGAATCAGAGGACAATATGCTAGGGTAGCCAACCTCCAGGTGGGGCCTGATGAACTCTCAGTATTACACACTAATCTCCACATTACAGAGATCAGCTCCCCTAGAGGAAATGGCTGCACTGGAGGATGAACTCTATGGCATTATATCCTCCCTTCCCTAAATCCTGCCCTCCCCAGGCTCCATTTCCAAATTTCCAGGAATTTCTGAAACTGGAGTTGGCAACCCTAAGGTGTACAACAAACATTACGGCAAAAGTATACTGTAAATCAGGGGTGTCAAACATAAGGCCCGCAGGTTGGAACCGGCCCCTGCAGCGCTCCTATCCAGACTGCAAGCAACTGGGTCTCATCTGCTTCCTACTTCCTGCATCAGCTCGCTTTTGCCCAGTTCTGTCCTCTCCTGCTTCCTGCTTCACAGAGGAGAGAAAGAAAGCCAAGCCTCTCTTTCCTCGATTGGCTCCTCCCCCTCCTTTCAGAAGGAAGTGAAGGGGAAGGTAAGAGCCAGAGAGAGAGAGAGAGAGATCTCCCCCTTTCCAGTTCTAACAGACTGGCGGGGGGGGGGGGGACCTAAAAGCATAGCTTGCAATCTTTATTAGTGGAAGGGGAGAGAGAGAGATCCCCCTTTCCAGTTCTAACAGACCTGGGGGGGGGAAGAAACCCAACAACACAGCTTGCAATCTTTATTAGTAGAAGGGAGGGAGGGAAAGAGAGAGAGATCCCCCTTTCCAGTTCTAACAGATGGGGAGGGTAGTTCTGGAGACTCTGGACAAAATTGAGAGGGTGCAGAGGAGAGCGACGAGGATGATCGGGGTCTGGAGACTGAGACCTATGAGGAAAGGCTAAGGGCCTTGGGAATGTTTCATTTGGAGAAGAGGAGATTGAGGGGGAACATGACTGCTCTCTTTAAATATTTGAAAGGCTGTCATTTGGAGGAGGGCAAGGAACTGTTCCAGTTGGCAGCAGAGGAGAGGACCCGAAGCAATGGGTCTAAATTACATGCAGGAAGGTATCAGCTGGATATTAGGAAAAACTTTTTCACGGTTAGAGTGGTTCAAAGGTGGAATCAGCTGCCTAGGGAGGTGGTGAGCTCCCCTTCACTGGCGGCTTTCAAGAAGAGGCTGGACAAATATTTGTCAGAGATGCTTTAGGCTGGTCTTGCATTGGGCAGTGGGTTGGACTAGATAGTCTGTATGGCCCCTTCCAACTCTATGATTCTATGAAACCTAACAGCACAGCTTGCAATCTTTATTAGTGGAAGGGAAGGAATGAGAGATCTAACCGATGGGGAGGGGAAGAAACCTAACAGTGCAGCTTCCAATCTTTACTAGTGGAAGGGAGCAAGAGACAAGTAGTACCTTACCAGTTAACAAAATTTGTGGCAGGGCATGAGCTTTCATGAGTCACTGCTCACTTCTTCAGATACAGCTAGAATGTGAGTCCACCTGTCCTTATATCTTGGAGTGTGAAGTGATTTCAGATGCCAAATGACAACAGCAGACATTGGTAATGAGAGAAGAAACCTAGGTGTCAATTCAGTCCAGGAAGATGCATTGTCTGGAGCTTCATTATCAGTTACAATTCAGCAATCTTTCTTTCTAATCTCCCTTTGAAATTCCTTTGTAAGAGAACTGCTACTCTCAGATCAGCAACTGAATGTCCTGGAAGGAATGTTACACCCCACTAGTTTTTGAAAGTTGTGGTTTCTAACAGCGTAAGAGTCCAGCAGAACCTTAAAGACTAACAAAATTTGTGGTAGGGCATGAGCTTTCGTGAGTCACTGCTCACTTCTTTAGACTTATTTCCATTTATTCTTTGCATCCTTCCGGACCAAATTGAGACCTGGGTTTCCTGACTCATTACCAATGCTAATATCTCCACACCTACTAACCCTCTGCATATCACACCTAATCCAATCAAGCCTGCCATTCAGCATCTGAAATCATCTTTATAAAGTTTATATCTCTTATACCTCGTGTTACATTTTATGGCACACATGGCCCAACAAAGTGACATTTATGTCAGATCCGGCCCTTGTAACAAATGAGTTCGCCACCTCTGCTGTAAACAATATAGAAAGTGGATCACAAGGTAAAGATAATGCAGTAAAAGCAGGGGATACGTAGAATAATCATGGCATGGACCACAATCTTATTCCATGATAAAGGTGCCTTCTTGGGCTGTTCATTCTACTACAATTCTAATCCATTTTTATAAGTGCCCTCTCAAACATTACTGCTTTGCACATTCTGTTGGGTGATATAAGTATGGGAACCTTCCTGATCTCCTCAGGCAGGCTGTTTAATGCAGTGGGAGCCACTGTTACCCAAACTGGACCCGGATAAGTGGAAATTAGCTTTAAAAGGCTGCCTTTATCCATGGCTGGGTTGGATTAGCGATACTTAAGGGTTGCCCAGCTGTCTATAGCTGGAAATGGTTCACATTGCCTTGATGAAGTGTCCCTTGGAACAAGGGATATGATTGTATTGGGCATGCCCTGGAGCTCAGCTGTCACAGAGAAGAACAGTGGGAGAGGCAGTCCTCTAGTAGAGATATGGAGGCCTGGGAAGAACCTGGAATATTCTGAGGGAAAAACTTTTCCCCTATTTTTTTCCCAAGGCCTTTAAAAAAAAATTCCACTGGAAAAATTGGAAAATTTGGGGGAACACTGAAAAGAAATTCCTATGAAATGTCACCTTTTACAATGAGTAAAATGCTCCTTGAAGCAAGGTTTTTCACGTTCAAAATGTATAGCATGAAAAAAAGTCAGAGGACTTTTTCAAGTTTTTCAGAAGAAAAATTGGGCAATTTGGGGTAGTGCTGAAAAAAATCCTACGAAATAGTTCCTTTTTGAGTTAAAAAACATGTTTTACAAAGAATTTCACTCATTCCAAATGAACAACATCAAAAATTCTGAGGACTTTCTCAATTTTTAAAAATGGAAACATTGAGAAATGCTGGGGAGCACTGGAAAAAAGCTGACATGTACAGTATTTTCAAGATGTTGTGTTTAAAGGTAAATAATTTGGCAATAATTAATATCTCTAATAGAACAAAGCTTGAGTCCAGTGGCACCTTTAAGACGAACAAAGTTTAATTCATGTGAAAGCACACTTCTTCAGATACACTGAAACAGAGTTCCTCAGGCCTTACATATGGGGGGCAGGTTTAGTTGCCAGGAAGGGCTATTCAGAGTTAAGATGCATGTAATCTAATATCTCTAATATATCTAACCTAATATCTTTAAATGTGTTTGATAACAATACATAATTACCTGAATTTAATGTGTTTGATAATATTACATGATTAAAGAGCTGAGCCTTTTTGGTGTTATAAACTTTAGCTTAATAACCAAACATTGTGGCAGTCTTATGTATTGTGACTATATGAAAGAGTTTCGGTCCAAATAATATACTTTCTTTTGTTAGCTACAGAATTTGTTTTCTGCCTTTTTCCTGCCTCTCAGATAGCAAAAAGTAAAGCCACACGTGCTATGGTAGCATAAGGCACAGTGTTTTGGAACTCTTTCACAAGTATTGCTTATACTTGCAATTTTTCTTATAGAAAATGAAGATGTTTATACTTCTAAATTCCATAAATACGCTGAGTAGTACAATTTTAAATGCTACGTTGTAAATAATTCATTTTCTGTTATTAAATGAGGAAGAGCAATTTTGATTTGATAGGAAACTAAGTATTATATACATACATTTCCATTTCCCAAAAATCTCTGTTCCCCTCTGCCCCCCCCCCCCCCCCCCCCAATTGCGGCTTCAACATTTCTGGAAATTTTACATCTCTGTCCTGCAAGGCCATTAACTGTTTATGTAGGTGACAACCAGAACCTAGAATTGAATTCAGTAACTAATTAGTAATTAATAGCGTGACTGCAGAATGGGTATGACATGCATGTTCCACCTAGTGCCCGACAGTAACCAGGCTGTGGTTTTATTTATTTATTTATTTATTTCGATTTATATCCCGCCTTGCCAGCAAGCTGGCTCTAGGCGGCTAACAACATAGTTATAAATATACAGAGTTAAAACACATAAAATTCCATTAAATCACATTAAAATATAGCTAAGCAATCAGATCACAGATGGCAGCAAATACTAGACCAACATCAGATACCAGTAGCCTACTTTCTTTCCCGCCAGGAGACTCCCACCTCAGGCGATTCACCCCGCCGCCTACTAAGGGCCATTTCTTCTGGTGGCGGCCCCAAAAGCCTGGCAGAAGAGCTCCGCTTTGCAGGCCCTGTGGAACTGCAAAAGATCCCGCAGGGCCCTGACATTCTCCGGGAGCTCATTCCACCAGTAGGGGGCCGCCACCGAGAAGGCCCTGCTCCTGGTAGTTGTCACTACTCCAGTGCTGTCCCTATGCAGGAAAATGGGGGGGGGGGGAGTTTCTGAGTTGTCTTTAAGGGCAGACCTGTGTAGAGTACAGTACAATAGTCTAGCCTCAAGGTAATCACAGCATGGATCCACATGGCCAGAGAGGAAGCCATCTTCTGGACTAAATGAAGTTGGTAAAATGCCTTTTTGCAGTTGTATTAAATTGGTTGTCCAAGATGAACGGGGACCCATGGTACAGGTGGTGGCCTTCATAGATTTCAAGATCTTGTCAACATCCATCCGGGTAACTGGATTAAAATGAGCCATTCATGGACCAGGCAGTGTCCCGGATTTCTCTTATTGTCTCAGAGCCCAACCTAACATGGTGGCAACCCTGTGTTCGCCACGAGGATGCTGCTATCACTTTAAAGACATGCTAAAATGGCCCAATCCTGATTAGGCCCACAACTTGGCACTCCCCCCCCCACTCTGAACCAACCTGTGGTCCACCCTTTAAATCCCTCTTCACAATAATTCTCACCACCAGCCTTTGCCCATCCATCACCCTCTTTCCCAGCACAGCACTCACCTCCAAAGAAGTAGCGGTTCCCTGTGCGCAGCTGAATGTTTCGGTCAACACGGAAGCTGGCATCATTCTGGTCATCAATGGTTATGACAGCTGAGGTTTCGTGCACCTTCAAGGATACTGAATGCCAGAAGCCATCATTAAGACGATACCCTGGGGGGGGGGGGGGGAGAAGAAATTCAGCACACTTGGGATGTCTGTTAATAACTGTCTCCTCCCTAGCTTCCCAAGACTCATCTTCATGCTGGAGCCCCAGCTACAGATCCACAACACCTCCTCCAGTGAAACTTTTGCTCCATAAAGGCACTGAGGTGGATCCTACACCGACATGACCATGTCACCAACCAAAGTTTATTTATTAAAACATTTGTACCCCACCTTTCCTTTTGGCTCAAGTTCAAAGCCTTCCTCCAACTGAAGGCCTCCACTGCTTAGGTTGGAGAAAGGCTTTTTAGAGGATGGTTTAGGGTTGCCAAGTGACCTACCTGGTGCAGGGAGGGTTGGTCCCATTCTGGGACATTCACACACATGCCCAAAGTGCGCACACGGGGCACAATGACATCACCCGGAAGTGACATCATCATGTTGAGCACATCGCTGACCGACGCTCTAGCTATCAGCCTGGAAACTCTAGTTTGATGATGTGCCCGGTGCGATGACGTCACCTCCAGGTGATGTCATTGTGCCGGGCACGTCGGCCCGAACCGGGCATTTTCGGGGCGGGGTTCCCCCCGCCAGCCTGATCCAGACTGGCAGATTGGGGCTGTTTCGGTGAGGAAACTCTTGCCCCCCCCAGGGGACCTGGCAGCCCTAGGATGGTTGGATCCATCCCACTCTTTTGGAGTCACTCTGACAGTGCAGAATGCAAGGAAATGAGGTGCTGAGGAGGACACCCAGGTCTGTATTTCTTCATCCAGTCTGCCTGGGACTGCTGTACCTGCCTGCTGTGATCAGATGGCTGAGGGTGACCGATCTGAGCAGACAGCGGTGACGCTGGTCAGGAAGGCCAAGGCCTTTCCAATTTGTGTAATCTGATGGGGTTCAGCTGACCTCTGCTGACTCAGTTAAGAGTCTAGTGGGATTTACTGCTGGAGAAACAAGTTAATGCAACTGCAAAAAATCCCCCTTGCTTTCTTCTATCTGAGAGCCAGTTTGGTGTAGGGGTTAAGTGCGTGGACTCTAATCTGGGAGAACCGGGTTTGATTCCCCACTCCTCCACTTGCAGCTGCTGGATGACCTCGGGCAAGCCATAGTTCTGGCACAGCTGTTCTTGCAAAAGAGCAGTTTCTGTCAGAGCTCTCTCAGCCCCACCTGCCTCACAGGGTGTCGGTTGTGGGGAGGGGAAGGGAGAGGAGTTTGTAAACTGCTCTGAGACTCTGAGTGAAGGGCGGGGTATAAATCCAATCTCTTTTCTTCTTCTAGAAATCTAATCTGCTTTCTTCTTATCTTTATTTAACCCAAAAGATGGCTCCCTTCCTTGACCAAGCTGATTGGCCACAGTGACCTCAAGGTTAGACTACTGTAGCGCACTCTACATTGTTTTGCCTGCAAAGACAACCTGAAACTCTAGCTGGTACAGAACACAGCAGCTCAATTACTGTCAGGAGCTAGGCAGAATATGTATATTACACCTATTCTGCAGTTGCTCCAATTAGCTCCCAGGTAAATTCAAGGTGCTGGCTATTACCTACAAAGCCCTTCCTACCTTCGACCCCTCATCTACCCAATCACCTCTCTCAATATGCTTCACTGCGACAGCTTCACTAATCTCAGCAAAGACGTCTAAATGAGCAGTCCTGTAAATGGCCAAGATGGGTCGTTGCCCCTAACCCACGGTTTTATGTTGGTGTCTCCCACCTTGTGGAGGCCAAGAAGTCTCCCGTGCTTTTATCATGCCACAAAATGTGTAAACGGAACTGTCCAGGAAGGCCTGGTGATAAAGGGGAATGGGCTGTAGGCTTGTTTTGTTGTTGTCAAGTCACAGCTGACTTATGGCTACCCAGTGGGGTTTTCAAGGCAAGAGGTTTTCAGAGGCAATTTGTCACTGCCTGCATCCGTGTCGCAACCCTTGCATTCCTTGGAGGTCCCCGGTCCAAATACGGGCTGACCCTGTTTAATTTCTGAAATCTGACAAGATCAGCCTAGCCTGGGTTATCCAGGTCAGGGCTGCAGTTTTAACAACCATGAAAAAAAATTGGCAGTTTTATTCACTGTTCACTATTGTCATTGTTTTATTGCATTTTTTTTTAACTTTGTAATCTGTCTTGGGTCTTAGTGAGAGAAACAGACTATCCATGAAGTAAAGAAATATTTTGAATGACCCCATTACAATGATGGAAGTAACAGAGGCTATAAAAAATCAAAAAACTAATAAATCACCCGGTGCAGATGGTTTAGGAGCTGAATTCTATAAGATTTTTGAAAATTACATTAGTTTTTGTTTGAAAAAAATAATGCAAAATATTTATGAAGGTGGAGAGACCCCAACTTCATGGAAAGAAACACTAATTTGTTTAATACCGAAAAAGGGCTCAACGTTGGAAAATATAAAAAATTATCGACCAATTGCATTGTTAAATGTTGACTACAAAATATATGCGTCTATTTTGGCAAGCAGATTTAAAAAGGTTTTAAGTTATACAATTAATCATGATCAATCCGGTTTCCTTCCTCATAGACAAATTCGACACAATACCCGTAGTATCTTGAACGTAATAGAATATTATGAATTGCACTCGGATAAACAATTAGCATTATGTTTTGTAGATGCTGAAAAAGCTTTTGACAAGCTATCATGGGAATTTATGTTGACACAACTTAAAAAATGGGACTGTGGCGACAACTTTTTAACAATGGTTGAGTCATTATACCAGATACAGGAAGCCAAGGTATTATTTAATGGGGATAGCACAGCAAACTTTCCAATTCAAAAGGGGGTTAGACAGGGATGTCCCCTGTCCCCTCTTTTATTTATTTTTGTCCTGGAGACACTTTGTGATGTAGTATGAGAGGAAAAGGAAATAGAAGGACTGAAGATAAGAGAAGAAACATATAAACTATTAGCATATGCTGATGACATGGTTTTTATACTACAAGACCCACAAAAATCTTTTGGAAAACTCTTGAGCATACTTGAGGAATTTGGATACGCAGCAGGCTTTAAGATGAACCAGAAAAAAACAAAAATTTTAACTAAAAACTGTTCGAAAGAATTAGAATGTATACTGCATGAAATGACCAACTTTAAAATTACAAAAAAAAATAAAATATTTAGGCATAGTAATCTCAAATAGATGTAGTTCCCTCTATAAAGACAACTATTTGAAGGTATTAACAGAGATCAAAACGGATTTAGAACTATGGAGTAAATTACAAGTCTCATTCATGGGGCGTATAGCACTTATAAAAATGAACGTTTTACCACGCCTTATGTTCCTTTTTCAAACTATACCGATCATAAAAAACCAAATTTTTTTTAGAGAATTGGATAAAATCATTTAAAAATATATATGGCAAGCAAAGAAAGCAAGCAAGGATAAGACTAAAATACCTACAAGAAAGGGCAGAAAGAGGAGGATTCGGCGTACCGGACTGGTACCTTTATTATACCGCAGCTGCAATGACGTGGATAAAAGATTGGGCCACCCTAAAGAACCAAAGATTGCTAAAATTGGAGGGACACGACTTAGCAGTTGGTTGGCATGCCGTAATTTGGTACAATCAGAAAAATAAAGTATTTAGAAATCACTCAATTAGAGGACCACTGTTAAAAATCTGGTTGGAGGTTAGAAATAAGTTTTATAACAAAATTCCTAAATGGGTCTCCCCTCTTGAGGCCTTCATTAGGCCGACACTGTTGTCAAAACAAAAGATATGCAATTATGAGAACTTAATAGACAGGAACCAAGATCTGAAAAGCACTGATTTATTAAAGATACAAGGTATTGATTTAACATGGTGGGAGCGATTGCAATTGAAATCAAGATTTAACATGGACAAAAAGAATAGTTTTTATAATGAAAATACAGATTTTGATAAATGCTGGGTAATTGTAAAGGAAAAAAATATACAAAAGATTTATAAAATGCTTATAGATTTTAAGATGCAAGATGAGTGGATTAAACCAAACATGATATCCTGGGAATGTTGTATAGGTCGAAATATAAATTTAGAAACTTGGGAAAAGGTCTGGAAAAGGAATATCAAACTCACCAAAGCAAGCTCATTTAAAGAGAATTTCTACAAAATGTTTTACTTTTGGCATCTCTCACCGGATAAGCTAGCCAGATTTTCTAAGACAACCTCAAAAACATGCTGGAAGTGTAAAAACTGTACAGGCAATTTCTTCCATATGTGGTGGGTATGCAAAAGGACAAAAAGCTATTGGTTATTTATAAAGTAAATTTTACAAGAGATCTTGAAAATTGAGATACCATGGTTACCAGAGTTTTTTTTGTTAACTATCCTCCCAGAAAAATTAGAATATCATGATAAGAGGTTGATAATACATGTTATTACAGCAGCAAGACTGTTATATGCGAAATATTGGAAAACGGACAGGATACCTGAGGAGGAGGAAACAATAAGGAAACTCTTTGAGATGGTTGAAATAGACAACTTGAACCTTCGACTAAAGAACAAGCAAGAAACATTTGGAACAGTATGGGAAAAGTTTTATTGTTGGTATGACAGCAAATATATAAATCTTGTGGACTAAACAGGTTTAATTATGAGTATAAACTCAGTTCGCTCTTTGTTTTTCTGGATAAACTTTGTATAAGAATTGTTATTTTCTTTTATGTAAAAATCAAAAATAATAATAATTAAAAAAAAGAACGGTACCATATAAGGAAAATATTTATAAAATGTTTCACAGGTGGCACTGGACGCCAGATAGAATAGCAAAATGTTATGCTAACATCTCCAGTACGTAAAGGTAATGTTGGGACATTCATATGTGGTGGAGGTGTAGCAAGATAAAGAGATACTAGCATAAAATACATGGAATTATATTAGAAATTACAGATAAAGATATTCCTTTTATGCCTGAAATATTTTTATTAAATATGCTCTCAGATAAATATAACAGAAATGATATCTTATACATATTAACAGCAGCTAAAATTTTGGTAGCAAAAGGCTGGAAACAAGATAAATTACCTACAAGGGAGGATCTAATTGACAAAATATTGGTGGTGGCAGAAATGGACAGACTAAACATTATTTTGCAGGGAAAAGATCAAGAAATACACACAAAAAGATGGGAAAGAGTATATATATGGCTAGATCAAAAAAGTGAAAAGTAGACTCAAATGTATGTAGTGAAGATTATCGACTGTATGTTATCTGTAAAAACTGATAAATAAATGATTTTAAAAAGAGAGTTTCCGAGACTTCCGGCAAGACTTGCGACCATGGCGGACGTGCTCCTCCGCATCTGCAGGGAGCGCGATCCGTACCCGGTGGGAAGAAGGCGCTTCGGACTGGTGCCGAGCCCCCAAAGACCCTAGTGAAGGGGCTCTGCCTGGGATGGCACGAAGGGGATCTCTCCCTACGGTGGTGACCGAGGGATCGAGGTCCCTTTTCATCACCCCCATAGGTTCCCCCATCCGTGGGAGCCGTATGGCTAAAAGCGCAAATCCGTGAAGCAGCAGAGTGCGAAGCCTTGAAGCTTGAACTTATAGTTACGCACGGAGAAAACGTGAGTCTGAAGTAAAAACAAACAGAACACAGCGGGAAAGGCGGGTGGAGTGAAACCCCCCCCCCTCGAGACTGGCGTACTTACGAGACTCTTTACGTGGCGTTACTGCATGAAAAAAAAGCACGTTCGGCTTGCTAGATGGCGGCATCGCGCTTTAGAGGATATGAACTTTAAAAAGTTATAAGCGCAATCATTGAATTTGCTTCTTTCGTCCATCTTATCTAACTATCAACAAAAAGCGCAGCCTCAACAATGGCGGGGAAACCGAAACCTTCCCCCAAACTAGGAAGTACAGCTCCGAGTTCAAAGGTTGATACCACAGAGATGAGCACTGTGTTCTCCTCGTTATTGTGACCTCTAGTGGACCAAATGACAGCTCTCAACGTCAAGATGGACAAAATGCAGCTGGAACTGAAGGAGTCGAATAAAACTACAGAGAAGCTGCAGCGAGAACTTCTGAAAGTTAAGACTTCAGTAAAAAATCATGATTCAAGGCTACAAAAAGCGGAGAAAGAAAAGGCCTTCCATTCTGATCAGCTTTTGAAACTACAGATGGAAAGATCAAATTTTTTCCTAAGACTTCAGAATGTGCCAGAGGATAAAGGAGACGACCTTAAAAACCTGCTAAGTGAAGCGCTTGAACCAGTGACAGGCTTAAAAGCAGCGGAAATAAAAAGCGATATGGATATGGTTTACAGAACCTATCCAGATTATACTAAAAAGAAAAGCCTGCCTGGTGAGATTCAGATAAGGTTCTCCAAAAAGTCAACAAGGGATGTGGTGCTTTGGACCACAAATAAAGCGGTTCTGAAGATCAAAGGAAAAGAAGTTAAAGTGATGAAAGATATTCCATTTGAAATAAGGAAAAGAAGGAAAGCCTATGGAAAACTGACATCTTGGCTACAGTCTGAATCTATTATCTACAGGTGGAACGTTCCGGAAGGACTGAGCTTCAGCATCAAAGATAAAAAATACAAGATTGACTCTGTTCAACAGGCAAAAAGTTTCTTGGAAAAAAGCAAAGAAAAGAAAAAAGAGAGGGACTCAGATGGTTCGCTGGCATCGCAAGAAAGTATGTATGGATTTGATAGCTCAAAGAGTGAAGAAGAGATTTCTGACTCGGAAAAAGGAGCAGCAGCTCCAAAGGTACAAGAACAGACTGTTAAGACAAGAAGAGGACGAAAGAAGAAATAAAGGCTGAATTGTTTTTATTGAAAAGTGCACTTATATATTTTATATAATTTGTATAATTAAGCATTCCTCCAAAGAGCATGTCTGTCAAACAGCTTTTTTATTTTTCTTATATCATCAGTAACAATGTTAATTGAAAATTAACCAAGGTTTAAAATGCTTCATATGTATTAGTGGTAAGGTAATATTAAGCAAATGCTAAAGCACACTCTGTATAAGGTAAATGTAGCTTAGAAAGTAGCGATGTAGAAGTAGATATAGAAAAACCAATAAAAATTAAAAAAAAAAAAAAAAAAAGAGAGTTTCCGGCTTGGAAGTAGAAGCCGTTATTTTCCACGCGAGGGTAACATGGCATTCATTGGCTTGTAGCCATCTGACACCCCAGTTTGAACCCTGTATAAAATCCCTTTTCCCGCTTCCCCTCTTTAGTTTTAACATAGATAGTGTTTACAGAATGTATAGTAAACTGACTACAATAAACTGAACCTGCTTAAGGAATGTTGTTGAGTGCTGATTACTAGAGACTGACATCTAGGCCTGTACCAGAGTGGTGGCAGCCTACAGAGATCCTCCCTAGTCACTGCCTACAACAAACGGATAGTGACATTAACCATTTCTTGATGCAAGAGATTTTAACACTTAATAACAGCGGGCTCCTAAGCCACCGATGGCCAAACCAATTGGGGGACAGGGACAGGAAACTGCCCCCCCAAAGGAAATCAAAGTCAAAATGAATGGTTGAAGATAAAGAATAAAGGCCTGGCTCACAGTCAGTAAGAAAGTTCTGGGGTGATCAAAAAGGCCCTCCAGACATGCAGTCTCCTTGCACTCCTTGGAGAGATCTGAGACTTTCCTCCAGTTTTAAGGTTCTGCCTCTAGGAGGATCAGATTGATGTTCTGCACAAGTCCAGAGTCCATGGATGGGCCTGCCCAGAGACTACCAAGAAAAGGAAGAACTGGTTGTTCCTGGGCCCAGCTCAGTTTGGAAGTTTGTATGCCTGCCCCCCAAAAGGGTGCATGTGGATCCACAGTGGGACCAAGACTACTCCAGTCTGTGTCTTCATGCTGAGTGGACGGTCTAAATTCAGGATCTGTTCCCCATAGTGTAAACTCTGCCCTGTCCCTTAAACCTTGCCACACACCTAAGGGTGGGCACCCATGCAGAAATGGGGGCAAGAAGGGGAAAACCTCCCTTTCACGTAAGCCTGACAGCAACTCTGTTTCAGGCCTCCTAAGCCAGGCTATAGAAGCCATTTGCCATTGTGAGAAATGGTGTTTTGTTTGCCAGAAGCAGGCAAAGATACCTCAAGTGTCACCAAGAGAGGGACTTACACCTGCTCTCACACACCCCTCTAACCTCAGGGCGCTCACCTGGCCCTATGTGTGAGCCGGAGGTCGGCAGGGCATGCTTGCGTCTCCGGAAACAAGACAGCCCCTGCTCTCTGACTAGCTGGGGAGGGGGTGCTTTTGTCTCATTCTTACGGAAGCCTCTAGGGAGGGTCAGCAGAGACTCAGGAAGGAAGGCAGCAACAGGAACCAGCACCACCAGAAAGTGCAGCAACATTCACGTCTCAGTGGTCGAACACCTACTTGGCATGCAGAAGGTCCCAGGATCAACCCCCAGCGCCTTCAGTAACCAGGACTATGTGAAAGACCTCTACTAGAAACCCTGGAGAGCCGCTGCCAGACGGAGATGCCAAATAGTTCAACTCAGCTTCATGTAAGTGGGCCCACAGTCCCCAGAAATCCTGCCTCTCACTCCATATGGGACTCAGATTACACCCCCTCTCCCAACCAACTAGTACCCAACTCTGGGCAGTCCCACCACACCCCACATGGAAGTCTCACGGAAGTCTGGGGCTACCTGGAGGTTTTCCTTTCCTCATACCTGCTGCAAACTCCAGCTTCTTGGCTTTAGTTTCAGATTTGGGCTGAGCAATGGTGACATTCACTTGACCGTCACTCAGCACCATCTCAAGCCAGCCCAAATCATCTGCAAACGGTGTGTAAAGCAGCAGTCCCACGAAGTCCCATGTGCGGAAATCGAACCTGACAGACAAGGAGTTACTCCGGGGATAGCCTGGCACCTCCAGGTAGTTGTTGACCCCGGCAAAGGTGAAGGGGAACAAGAGGTTGTCTCGACAATAACTGCCCACATGGCCCTGCAAGGAAGAAAAAGGCAGTGAGAGGGGAAGGAGAAGGCAAGCGGATTTTCAGCCAGAGCAAGCAGTGCTTCAACAGCTGTACTATGCTAGACAATTGTGGCATTTATTATCCCACACTATCTTTATGACTGAACATTGCAAATCTCTGCCTTTTTTGGAAAGGCCAACTTTTAGCCAGTGTGGTGCCTCTGACCATAAACATGGGAGTAGCTGAGTAATGCCTGGCGGGCCCTCAGAACTGGGTAGTGGAGGAAACAGGGGGGAGGGGAGAATGCAGGGGGAAGCCCTCCAGATCCTTGAATATTGCCTAGTTTCCCCCACCCCACTGCAGAATGAGGAAAAGTTCTGCAAAATAAGCGAAGTCTGTGATTCCAGCCACAGCATGTGGCCTTTGGGTGATTTCCCCACCATGCAGCTGAATTAGACAACACCCCACAGCTTCCTCTTTGGCTCCCCCTTCCCTGAACTCCGGTCAGCTGCCTCTCAGCAGAGGGCGGGTGCTACCTGAGGGTGGGGGGCTCTGCCAGCACACCTTATGGGGATGCCCCTCCTGACCTCACCTTTGCCCTCTGCCCCCACCCCACTTCCACCCTAACCTCAAACCGGATGTTGGGCCAGCGGCGTAGCGCCAAATTGCTAATGAAGATCAAGTTGTAGGCAATGTTTTCCATGCAGCCACGGAAGTTGGGCCGATAGGCAAGGCGCTGCTTCTTGTGATTGATCACCCCTCCAAAGAAGATCTGCACAGAAGTCAGAGGGAGAGAGGGTGGTTCACTTCAGCTGGTAGCCAGGTGGGGGCAGGTGTTCCTGGGCTGGGAGGGGTCAGGGGGACATTAGCAGTCCTGGCAGGCAGAGGAGAAGGAAGGGCAGACAAGCACCCTCCCTCCCTGGCCTTGCCCAGGTTCCCACACACAGGCCCACGCAGCTTTGAGCTGCTGTCCAAGAGGAGGCCAGAATGGGGAGAGGTGGGAAGCGAGAGCTGCTGGTCTTGTGGGGGTCCTATCTCACCCAGCCCCCCACATAACCTCAGTGTCCAGGTCAAGCTGCTCAAATGCCCCATTGAGACGGAACCGCAACACTTCCCCGTCCAGGCTGAAGTTGACGTATTGCCGATAGCGGTCAAGGCGGAACTGGTGCCAGTGCTGGTCATCCAGGAGGCTCCCCAGAGTCATGGTCGTCTCCCCTCCACTGGTGTTGAGTAGGCTGTTGCCTAGGGCAGGGAGACAGTGGTCAGTGGGACACTGGCAATGGTGTGACTCAGGAAGCAGAGGCCGGCCATTGCCAAGAGGCGCCTCTGAGAGTTGCCTGGCCTTGCCTTTGGTCATTCACTAGGCCAGAGGAACTCTCCACAGCCAAGAAAGTCTGCACCAGCAGCCAAGTGGGGAGGTTTGCAGGTCTGGAAGACAAAGTATGTGCCCCAAATGCAGCTGTGGCTATTGCCACCAAGGAACAGGAAGCCTAGCAGAAACTAATTCCAGAGGCACATCCAGCTGTGTTGTCAGAAAGAAAGAGGTATAACAAAGAATGCTTCTGATGAGCTAGGTTTGGTGCAAGAGAGACAAACAGATGTAAAAATGTGTTCACACACACACACACGAAGCTGCCTTATACTGAATTGGACTCTTGGTCCATCAAGGTCAGTCTTGTCCACTCAGACTGACAGTGGCTCTCCAGAGTCTCAGGCAGAGGTCTCTCACATCACCTATTGCCAGATCTCTTAGCTGGAAATGTCATGGATGAAGCCAGGTATGGCAAAGGACTCAGCGAAGCAGAGGAAAACACTGACAGCGGCCAGTTAGGGGACGACATGGTGTCGATGCTCCAAAACACCCTGCTCCAGCTGGACTGCCTAACCACACGGAGGCAGCCATGATGCTGAGATTCAGGCAGTATCCTTCTGAAACTATAGCTAAGGGGACCCATTACAGGTGACGTGGATCACTCAGCACCCTTTGGTACCCTTGAAAATAAGCACGGATTAACGCACACAACTGGTCCCTTGCTGGCTGCTGACGAGAGAGGCTCAAAACCCTGGAACGGCCCAGTCGACTGACCTGACATCTCTCCCTGCACGGGGGGAGCTGGAACCAGGGCTGCTCTTGGCTCTTTCTCTTTTCTGTCTTGAGAGCAGCCAAGGCAAGAGTGAAAGGGAACAGGAACAGGGAACATTTCTTGAGGAAGGAGATCAATTTGCTTATCTTTCAAACAAGAACAACATATTGAGACAGTGCTTCTCTCCTTGAAAACTATTTTTGCCATGGCCTCTCCTTGAGCTTTAGCACTGGACTGGCTATGGTGTGGGTTATCTACTTTCATCTTTCTCTTAGCAAAGTGTTGTGCCAAGTTAACCTGTGCTTTCACAGAAATAATGACTTTATTTCATAGGGTTTTCTCTGGGCTGCTTAGCAGATACCTTCATCCCTGGTGTCTTTCCTAGTCCATATACTGCCTCTCGGGGGGAACAAAACTTGGTTTAGGAGCTCAGGATATCCGACTGTTACTTAGAAGCAGCTCTCCTCATAGCAAAGGTTCGCAGCACCGACTGGTTTAGTGTCACTGGCTAGAAGCAGTTTGAACGACAGCACAGAAAGAACAGTCCTTGACTGAACATTGCCCTGGGGAACCAGAGGCTGGGTTAACAGATGAATCACCTGCTTTAAAGTCTTGATTGCGATAGGCAGGAATTATGTTGTTATGAAGACACCTCAGTGCTCCGCCTCATCCAAGGGGAACCAAGCCCTGTGGCACAAAGCAGGCCCTTCTCACCACTCAGGGATGCAGGGAGCACAATATAAATTGCATTCAAGCACATGCCAGTACAGAACCCTGTATTTTCTTGTTTTTACTCTTATGGCAAATTTTATTTATTTATTTATGTATATTTGTTTATTTATTGGATTTATAGCCCGCCCTCCAGTGTGCAACAGAGCTCGGGGGGGGGGGAAGATAACAGTATCCGTAACACAATAAATATAAAACCTAATTAATTAATAAAAGCAGTTTTTACCATAATATTGACACTTAAAGATGGCGCCTAAAAAGACAACCTGGCATTCACCACCTGGGGGGTAGAGTAAAATCTTATTTCTGATAAGGTGGATAGGGAACTGGTTGGAGAACCGCACTCAGAGAGTAGTTATCAATGGCCATCTATTTGAATGGAGGGAGGGGTCCAGTGGGGTGCCATAGGGCTCGGTTCTGGGCCCGGTACTTTTCAATATTTTTATCAATGATCTGGATGGAGGGGTAGAAGGGCTACTCATTAAATTTGCAGATGACACCAAATTGGGAGGAGCAATGAACACACCAGAAGATATAGAATTCAACGAGATCTGAACACGCTGGAAAAGTGGGTGGATATGAACAAGATGCAATTTAACAAGGATAAGTGCTGAGTTCTACATCTGGGTAATAAAAACGAGGAACACACATACTGGATGACGGATACACTTCTGAGTAGCAGTGTGTGTGAACAAGTAAGTTAAATATGAGCAGCTAGTGTGATGCGGCGACAAAAAAGGCTAATGCGATCTTGGGGTGTATCAACAGAGGCATAACATCCAAATTGCAAGATGTCATAGTCCCGCTGTACACTGCATTGGTCAGGCCATACCTGGAGTCTTGTGTGCTGTTCTGGAGGCCGCACTTCAAAAAGGATGTGGACAAAATGGAGTGTGTGCAAAGAAGAGCGACGAGGATGACCGGGGCCCCGGAGACCAAGCCCTACTAGGAAAGGCTGAGGGACTTCTTGGGAATGTTTAGTCTGGAGAAGAGGAGGTTGAGGGGGGACAGGATTGCTCTCTTTCAGTATTTGAAGGGCTGTCACTTAGAGGAGGGCAGGGAGCTGTTCCTGTTGGCAGCAGAGAATAGGACTCGTAAGAATGGGTTTAAATTAATGGTGTGAAGGTAATGGCTGGATCTTAGGAAAAACTTTTTTTACAGTAAAAGTTGTGCAACAGTGGAATCAGCTACCTATGGAAGTGGTGAGCTCCCCCTCACTGGCAGTCTTGAAGCAGCGGCTGAGCAGGGGGTTGGACTAGATGGCCTGTATGGCCCCTTCCAATTCTGTAATTCTATGATTCTACGATCACCTAGAGCAGGGGTGGGCAATTGTTTTGGCTCGGGGGCCACTTTGTGGGAGCGGAGGTTAGTGGAGGGCCGCACCTTTTAAAATGATTGCATTCATTAGTTAACTTTGCATTTCAGAAAAGGTATAAATTGTATCATAAAAATCAATAAGTATAAATTAAATAAAATAGTGGTAGTTTTATTCAATGTATTTATTGTGCTAATTTCATATCATCTATAGCTACAAGCATATTTAATTTTAGAATCAGTTTAATGAGACAAATGTACCCTATCACACCACGTGGCCGACTGTCTTGGCGGGCCGCAAAAAACTCTGTGGCGGGCCGCATGTGGCCCCCGGGCTGCTATTTGCCCACCCCTGACCTAGAGAAATAACGGACAAAACCCCAGGGGGGGGGAGCCAATCTAAGATGGAGACCATTGCTGCCTCAGCTGTAAGGCTGATGGAACAGCTCACTTTCACAGATCCTGCAGAACTGCATTAGATCCCGCAGGACCTGCCTCTCACTTGGCCGAGCATTCCACCAGGCTGAAGCCAGGGCTGAGAACGCCCTAGCTCTGGTTGAGGACAGCCAGATACTTTTCAGGTCAGGGATCACCAGAAAGTTACTGTCTCTTAAGCATAAGGATTTGGGGGGGGCGGGTATACCAGGAGAGGTGGTCCCAAAAGTATGCTGGTCCCATACTGTTTAGGGCTTTAAAGGTTAGCACCAAAACCTAGAACCTGATCCAGAACTCAGTCTGGAGCCAGTGTAGCTGGTGAAGCACCGGTTGAATATGGGCTCTGAACAAAGTTCAGCACCCACGCCACTCATTCAGGACCAGTTGTAATTTCTGGGTCAGTCTCAAGGGTAGCCCTGCATAGAGCAAGTTAGAGTAGTCTAATCTGGAGGTGACCATTGTGTGGGTTGCTGTGGCTAAGTGAGGGAGAGACAGGAAGTGAACCAGTTGCCTGACTTGGCACAGGTGGAATAATGCCAGTCTGGCCACATTTGTGACCTGGGCCTCCATAGAAAGGGAGGCATCCAGGGTCACACCCAAGCTTCTGACGCCTGGCAGTGGTGTTAAGGGCACACTGTCAAGAGCTGGGAGTTGGCATCCTAACCCCAAAATCCCCCCGCCCAGAACCTCCATCTTCGATGGATTTAGTTTCAGCTGGCTCCGTTTCAACCACGGCCTCCAAGCCCTTGGCCAAGGTATTGGGGGCAGTATTCGGATGGCCATCCATCAAAAGATACAGCTAGGTGTCATCTGCATACTGATGACAACCCATATACATATAGATGTTAAATAATATTGGGGAGAGGATAGCCCCTTGGGGGACACCACACACCAGAGGGTATTGTGGTGAGACCTTCTCCCGTAACACCATCCTCTGTCCCCGACCTTGGAGAAATGAGAGAAGCCGCTTCAAGACTGCCCCACGGATCCCTGCACTGGCGATGCAGTGGGTAAACAGGTCATGGTCAACCATGTCAAATGCTGCTGCTGTCAAATCGCTACTTCAAACGCTGTAGTGCCCTCACTACTACTACCAACAATTGTGGTTATAGATCCTGGCCTCAGCTCTGACATCTGGCCTGTGCCACCGCATGACTTAGGAAGACCACAGAGCTGAAAACTGTCTGTTTGAATGCATCCTTCAGCACACAGTCTCAAGTAATTAATGAATTACCGCCATATTTTATGATCTCATTTGTAATGGTATTTGTATTTGAATTGTTTTAAATGATTTTATGTGGATTTTAATGGTATTTATGTACTAACTAATGTAAGCTGCCCTGAGCCTGCTTGCAGGGAGGGCAGGGTATAAATTAAATTAATTAATTAATAATAAGTAAGTAAGCAATAACAGCAGCGCTGACCTGCCTTGATCCAGCTGTCTACTGAGGTCATCTGTGAGGGTGACCAGAGCCGTCTACATCCCATGGCCAGGGTGGAAGCCAGACTGGAATGGATCCAGGGCCAAAGTGTCTTTCAGGAAAACTGTCATAACTAAAAGGAGGGGAGAGAGGGAGATGCTGCCATGAGGAAAAGGAAGGGGGGGGAGAAGGTTGTAATTGATATTGTAAACTCTGGAATGTTGCCTTTGATGCTCTTCTAGCATTTGCCCGTTTACATAAGATCTCGGGTTTCTCTGGTGAGTTTCCCGACTGAATGTTGAAACCGTTATTCTCAGCGCGAGGGTAGCAGGGCACTCATTGGCTTGTAGCCAGCTAACACCCCAGTTTGCACGGTGTATATAATCCCGTTCCCGCTTCCCCACTTTAGTCTTAACACAGAAGTGCTTAGGGAATGTCTTAGAAATACTGACTCCAATAAACTGAACCTACTTAAGGACAGTTGTTGAGTGCTGATTTACTAGGGAACCTGAAAGAGTCTTAAGACTCCTTATCACTGGACTGTACGCCCCATCCCAAATCTCAACATGAGCACAGGGAACGGTGGAGACCAGCCAGTCTCGGAGGTGGCTGTCACCACAGTGAGTGATGTCCCCTCGACAGGGGTGCAGACACCAGCTCTTGGGTGGGGGCCGGGAGGAGGCACTCAAACCAGGGGTAGAGATCTGTATTCATGGGCGCACCTTTCTACTGTGCCGAGGGAATCGTGGATGCTAACTCCCTGGGTGGCAGCACCAAGCTGCCTACGACCAGGTGTAGCCCAGCCATCCGGAGTCGCTGGGCTGGGGCAGAGGAAACGAAGTGGAGGCGCTAGTCGAGCGCATGGGAATGCGCTTGTGGGAATGAGTGCAGGAAGAGATTTTTGAACTCACGATTAAATTACCACAGATGATCGCAGACGCGGTGAGTGGTGAACTGAGGCAACAGGCTCCCCTCCAACCAGAGGGGGTCGCGGCACCTATGGGACGGCCAGATGGGCAGCTGAGAGCTCCCCCTACGCAACCTGAGGCACCAGCTAGGACCCCTGAGGTTTCTGTGAGGACAGAGCAACTGGCTCAAAACCCCAGTCCTGGGGTCCCCAGACTGCAACAACCCAAGGAGTTGCTGGAAGCTACGTTTGACGGGTCCCCTGAAAAGTTAGCATTCTTTTTAGTGCAAGTGCACAGATTTCTGAGAGACTGGGGCCATCTATTTCCAGATGATGAACACTGGGTCAAGTTTGTCGGTGCAAAGTTGAGGGATCGAGCAGCAGACTGGTACGTGGGTTTGCATGAGATCCAAGGCCCCGAACTATGGGATGTGCAGGCTTTCATGTGGGCACTGAGGAGGCAGTATGAAGACCCGCTGGCCGGCGAGAAGGCAAGAGCGCGCCTCCGCTCCTTGAAGCAAGGCAATCACACGGTGCGCGAGTACTCGGAAGAGTTCAAGATGATCGCTGTTAGTTTCTGTTCAGATGGATGGCTCCCCTATGCAGAAGTCCTGCAAATACCAGACGATCCCTGTGCTGCAGGGGGAGGGAGAACATTGGGAGCACCGCTCTTTTTTGATTAACCCCAACGCCCAGTTCCCGCTGGTGTTAGGAAGCCTTTGGCTGTGTACGTATGACCCTTACATCCAGTGGAGCAAGGGGGTGGTGCATTTTGTTAATCCAGGGTGTAAGTCCCATGTGTGCTCACCTGAGTGGGGTGAGTCTCCTCCTGCAGATCCAGCGATTGCTTGCCTGATGGAGGAGAGTGGGGGGAATCCCCCGCAGTATGAGGACTTGGCGGAGGTTTTGGGGAGGTGGAAGCAGACAAACTACCCCCCACCGGAATTGTGATTGTGCTGTTGAACGGTTGCCGGGGCACAAGTTGCCTAAGGGAAAGTTGTATTCCATGAGCCCGGCAAAGAGAGGGGAGCTACGCGAGATCATTGATAAAAACTTGGCACGAGGTTTTATCCGTCCCGCCTCCTCCCCTTACGCAGCTCCCGTCCTCTTCTGGAAGAAGAAGGATGGCGGGCTCAGACTGTGTACAGATTACAGAGGGCTCAATGCAGTGTCTACTACCAATGCCTACCCCCCCCCCCCCCCCCCCCCCGATCAAAGACTTGTTGGCTGAGGCTTCCGAAGGGAAAATCTTCACTAAGCTTGATTTGCGGGATGCTTACTTTAGAGTGTGCATAAGGGAGGGGGATGAACCTAAGAAGGCATTCAACCAGGTGAAAGTGGAGGGGGGAGAAGGAGGTGCTTTCGTGGAACACCAGATTCAAGGACACTGTGTCTGACGAAGACCGGGAGGAGTTCACCTCCATGCAGGGGGTGGAAGAAAACGAAGACAGCTGCTGGTATAAGGGGTCCAAAGTCTTCGTGCCCATTTCTATGCGGGGGGAGGAGATGCTCTGGGACCATGAATCAAAACTAGCTGGACATTTTGGGTTTCTGAAGTCTTTGCATTTACTGCAACGTCAGTTCTGGTGGCCGCATATGAGGGCGGACATTTCCCAATATGTTACCTCATGCCCTACCTGTCTCCTGTGCAAATGATGAGGGGGTAAACCCCCTGGCCTGTTGAAACCTTTGGAAACCCCATCTAGGCCATGGGAGGTGATTTCGATGGATTTCATCACTGACTTGCCCCCAGCAAGGGAAATACTGTTATTTGGGGGGGGGGGGGGGATTAGTTCTCGAAGCAGGCACATTTTGTTCCATTCAAACAGCTGCCCACTGCTAAAGTTTTAGCAAAGATGTTTATGCACCACTTTGTTAAACTCCGCTGTTTTCCAAGGAAGGTAATTTCGGACAGAGGATCGCTGTTTGTTGCTAAGTTCTGGAAAGAATTTTTGCTCCTGTTGGACACTGAACAAGGACTCAGTACTGCTTATCACCCAGAAACTGATGGCGAATCAGAGAGAATTAACCAAACGCTGGAGCAATTTCTCAGGTGCTTCACCAATTATCAACAGGATGATTGGGTTGACTTGTTACCGTATGCAGAATACAGCTACAACAACTCGGTGCATTCTTCCACTGCGGTCTCCCCTTTCATGGCTTTGTATGGTTACGAGGGGAGGCACCTCCCCATGATGTCTGATGACACCCCGGGGAATGGGGGGGACTTGCGTGAGTGCTGGCGTACTCTGCAGGACCAGTGGGGGGCGATTCATGAGGCCCTGGATAAAGCCAAAGCCGATTATAAAACTCAGGCTGACAAGCACCAGGCGGAGCCTTGGGACATTAATCTGGATGATTGTGTGTATTTATCCATCAAGAACTTAAAAGGGCTGCAACCCAGTAGAAAGCTGGGTTGGCATTATGTGGGTCCTTTCCCAGTTGTGCGTAAAATCTATGAAGTGACTGTTGAATTGGCCCTGCCTAAATCCCTTCGGGGCGCTCATCCAATCTTTCATTTCAGCCTCCTGAAGCGGGATCCTTGACTGAATGCCTGGTGCCCTCGTTCCCCAGCCCCCCCACTTCTGATTCTGAATGGCAAACAGCATCACAAGGTGGCTCAGATCCTGGACTCTAGGATACGGCGTGGCTGTCTTTTCTATTTGATTAAGTGGAAGGATTTCGGTCCTGAGGAAAATGAATGGGTCCAGGATTGTCATGTCGATGCCCCTGAATTATTACGTGCTTTCCACTCCTTGTACCCTTTGAAGTCGGAAGGGGCCTCTTTAGGGGGGCAGTATGTCAGCTAGGCTGTCATAACTAAAAGTAGGGGAGAAAGGGTGTCAGAAACTGACATGGGATTGCCTGTTGTGACATATGTTTGATCTGTGCCTAATTGTTATGCCTTAATATACAAGTTCCTAATGAGTTACTCTTTCTTCATGTAAGCGTTTCCTCGTTTCTACCCCCCAGCTGCAACGACCGGTTCTTAATCCCTTTTCATTCCCAGGTCCCGCCCGGGAGTTTGCATCAGTTCATCAACCCACCCCGCAGGAATGCGGAGTCTCTCCTGTTGCTTAGCTCCGCCTGCTTGTTGCTTTCCGCTAGCTTGCTTGCAATTGCTTGCTCCGTTCTGCATAGCCTTTTACGAGCGTGCACACTGAGTGGTTTACCTTGTCTCAAGTTATCGCCTCTCTTGTGTCCTTGAACAGAGGGGAGGAAGAAATACTCTGCGAACTGCATACTTGTTATGTTAGTAGGTTTTGGGAAACTGAAAACTAGACTCAGCAACAACTTTGTGCCATGAGAACAAGTACTCCTTTTTCCTTTCCCCTGGGAACTAGCTTTCCCGCGTCTTCCGTGGGAATTGGTGTTACTGTTAGAAGCGCGCCAAAATTGTAGCTCACTGATTGGTAGTATAGTATCCCTGTAACCATGTAGCAGTTTTAGTATATCTATGAATGTATCCCATAGCACCCCATTACTAACAGAACAAGTGTATGACTCCAGTGATCTTTCTACAAGTAAAGGACTTTTTACCCAAAGACCTGTTGTGGACTATATTCATTGGGACATTCTCACAAAGGGAGATGCTGCTATGAGGAAAAGGGGGGGGAGAAGGTTGTAATTGATGTTGTAAACTCTGGAATGTCACCTGTGATGCTCTCCTAACATTTGCCCCTATTTACATAAGATCTCAGGTTTCTCTGTTGAGTCTCCCACCTGAATGTTGAAGCCGTTATTCTCAGCGCAAGGGTACCGGGGCACTCATTGGCTTGTAGCCAGCTAACACCCAAGTTTGAACCGAGTGTATAATCCCGTTCCCGCTTCCCCGCTTTAGTCTGAACACAGAAGTGCTTAGGGAATGTCTTAGAAATACTGACTCCAATAAACTGCATCTACTTAAGGACAGTTGTTGAGTGCTGATTTACTACGGAACCTAACAAAAACCTGGAGTTATTCTGCTGCCGCTCTCTCTACTGCCTTGCCCAGGGACAACTACTGGGCGGTAGTTGGACAGATCAGTACGACCCCAGGATGGTTTCTTTTAAGAGAAGCCTCACAAATGCCTCCTTTAGCCTCCCTGGAAAGACCCACAAACTTAGGAACAGATTTATAATGCCTACCAGGGGATGCCATCCCCACTGGCTTTTGCCAGCTGTGATGGGCACAGATCTAGGAGGCAAGTGGTGGGCTTCACCGCACCCAGGATCCTGTCAACGTTGGCCTGGGAGATTCAGCTGAATTTGTCCAGTACTGAACCCAAAGACGGCCAAGGGGCCTCCAGTTCTTGTACTATATCAATGTTGGCAGGCAAGTCCTGGTGGAGCGAAAAGAGCTTATCCGCAAAACATCTCGCAAAAGCCTCATAGCTAATTGCTGAATTTCTAACATTTTGGGTTCCCTCAAATTAAGGCTTCTTCCACTTTTCTGCATCGGCAATTATGCTGCATCCCCCCAACCCCAACCCACACCCCAGCCTGGTCACTGGGTTAGCAGTGAGCCACACACATCCACCCCCAAACACCCCCCTCACCTAGGCTCATGTTCAGCACCAGCCGAGCCTGCCGCAGCTCCACACTGATGTAGTCTCCCTGGGCCCCTTCCGCATACATCAAGACCCCGTCACGCTCCATTGTTTTGAAGTTGAACCCAAGCATATCTTGGGTTGTGCGGACAGTTTTAGTGCGGAACTGGTAGGCAATCGCATCATCACCATCAAAGTACAAGACATCAGATTCTGCAGGAAGAACAAACCACAAAATAGATTCAGGTGGGCAGCCGTTTTTGTCTGAAGCCACAGAACAACACCAGATGTCCAGAATCAAACTGTGTCCAGAATCAAACTGTGTCAGTCTTCAAGGTGCCTGACTGGATTCAGACTTCAGACCACAGAAAAACAGGTTGCTTACCTGTAACTGATGATCTTCGAGTGGTCATCTGTGCATTCACACCCATGGGTTTCTGCGCCTGCGCCGAAATTCATCGGTATCTGGAAAGCTTAATGGATTTTCCCACCCAGGGCCTCCGGGCATGCACGGGCCCCATTGCGCATGCCCAGAGGACCCGGGCGCGGATATCCCGCCAGTTCCTTCTGGCCGTCGCCACTGGTGCAAAAGTAGGCAGCCTGGCAGCAGCAGGGAAGGTAGGGCAGGTGGTGTGAATGCACAGATGATCACTCAAAGATCATCAGTTACAGGTAAGCATCCTGTCTATCTTCGACGTGGTCTCTGTGCTTCACACCCATGGAGATTGGCGAGCAGTGACTTACCCGGAGGAGGGTGCAGACAGGCTGCTAACGAGATGCAGTTGACAGGATACTCCTGCCCATCTCCATACAGGATGACGCCCGAATGTCAATAGCGTAGTGTTTTATAAAGGTGTTCGGCGTGATCCAAGTGGCAGCTCTGCAGATGTCTGTGAGCGCAGTGCCCTTGAGGAACGCCGTTGATGTTGCCACTGCTCTGTTGGAATGGGCTCGTAGGGGCCCCGGGAGTGAGGTATGAGCTAGTTCATAACACAACTTTATGAGTTGCACAATCCAGCGAGAAAGCCTTTGAGATGTGATGGGCATCCCTTGACGTCCTGGCGCGTAAGAGACGAAGAGGCGAGGTGTTCCGTCTAGTTGTCTTAGTTCAATGCAGGTAGAAAAGAAGAGCCCTCTTGACGTCCAGGGTGTGGAGGAGGCGTTCTTCCTCCAAAGAGTAGTTTGGGAAGAAATCAGGGAGAAACACCTCCGCCTGCAGATGGAACTCCAATACGACCTTGGGGAGAAAGGATATGTCTGGGAGTAAGCGAACCCCGTTGGGGAGAAAGGAGAGGTGAGGAGGGTCATGACGAAAAGCTCTGATTTCTCCGACCCTCCTTGAAGAAGTGATGGCCACCAAGAAGGCCGTCTTCCAGGATAGGAGATTAAGGTCGCACGTAGACAGCAGTTCGAAGGGCTTTCTGGTAAGGTGTCGCAGAACCAGAGGAAAATCCCAGAGAGGGAGTAGCCGTTTTACCGGCGGGTACAGGTGTAGCAGTCCCTTCAAGAACCATCTGGAGAGAGGATCAGCGAAAACTGAGAAATTGTCCACTCGGTTGTGAAACGCAGATATGGCCGCTAAGTAGACTCTCAGGGAGGAGTGGGATAAACCCGAATCTGCCAAAGAGAGTAAGAAATTGAAAATGGCAGCCAGGCCCACAGAGGTAGGTGAGGTGTCTGTGCCGTGTAGGGAAGAAGAGAAACGCGCCCACTTATAAGCGTAAGATCGCCTAGTAGATTGCTTGCGTGAGTTCAGAAGTATGTTAGTTACTCTGCTGGAAAAGGTCGTAGGGAAAGTTTCCATGCCGTCAGTTTGATATGCGGCACATCGTGATGCCGCAGTGGAGACCCGGCGATGGTCAGCAAGTCCGGGTCCGGAGGGAGGTGAAGGTAGTGGCCTTGTGCTAAGGAGAGGAGTACTGGAAACCACGGCTGCCTCGGCCACCAAGGGGCGATGAGAATACAATTTGGCTCGTTCTGCAGAATCTTCCTCACCACCCTGGGCAGTAGCGGTAAGGGGGGAAACAGATAGAGGAATCTGGTCGTCCAAGGGTAGACAAGACCGTCGCCTAACGAGGCTGGGTCTACACCACTTTGAGAGCAGAACATCTTGCATTTTGAGTTGGAGCGGTTCGCAAAGACGTCTATTTCGGGGGTCCCCCAGTGGTTGAAGATGGGCTGAAGGTACCTGGGGGAAAGCTCCCAATCGTGTGGACGAACTCTGCCTCTGCTGAGGTCGTCTGCTTTGGTGTTTTGTGTTCCCAGGATGTGAGTGGCCCTTAGGAAAATATTCCTCGCAATGCAGTCGTTCCACAGCTGCAGGGTCAGTTTGCACAACGAACGGGATACAGTTCCTCCCTGCTTGTTTATATACACAACTACTGTAGTGTTGTCCGTGAGGATAGCGACACACTGGGACTCTATGAGTGGTAAGAACGCCCGCAGGGCGAAGGCCACAGCCATCAGTTCTAGAAAGTTGATATGCTTCTTGCGCAAGGATGCGTCCCAAGGGCCTCCGGTGGAGTGACCTCACGGTTGGTGAAGGGAGGTGGAATGGAGCTCCCTGGAAAAGGTTGGAATAGTTCGTCCACCATGAGAGGGAGTCTCTGATGCCTGTCAGGGGACAGAGGTGGGTAGATTGAGCCTGGGTCTGTGGTCGGAAATTGGCCACAAACCAAATTTGGAGGGGTCTCATCCGCAGTTTTGCGAATGGAAGAACAGAGGTAGTGGCCGCCATCAAGCCGAGGAGGCACTGTATGGCCAGTGCTGAGGACGAAGGTTGGGTCTTGATCTGTGCTGCAAGGGAGACAATAGGAGATGCTCTGTCCTCGGGCAAGTAAGCCCGTAGTGATGTGGAGTCCAGGATTGCTCCAATGAACTGGATACGCTGGGCAGGGGAAAGGTGAGATTTTACCCTGTTCACCTGGAGGCCGAGATCCGAGAGGAGATTGAGGGTATGTGAAACGTGAGCGTTGAGAAGGTTCTGAGACTCCACCACCACGAGCCAGTTTTCTATGAACAGAAAGATCTTTATGCCCTGGAGCCGTAGATAGGCGACGATCACTATCATAGTCTTTGTGAATACTCGTGGTGTGGAGGCTAGGCCAAATGGTAGGACCTTGTATTGATACTGGTTGTGGCCTACCGCGAACCTCAGGAACCTTCTGTGCGACAGGGCAATGGTTAGGTGGAAGTAGGTGTCTTGAAGGTCCAAGGTCGCCATCCAGTAATTTCTGCAAAGGAGGGGCAAGATGGAGTGTAGAGTGACCATATGAAAATGTTTGTAGATGACATATTGGTTGAGGCCGCGGAGGTCTAGAATGGGCCTCGTGCCGCCGTCTCATTTGGGAATGGTGAAGTAGTGGGAGAAGAAGCCTTTTCCTAGATGGTGAGAGGGAACCCGCTCTATAGCATCCTTCGCCAGGAGAGCATCCACCTCTCGGAGAAGAGACAGTGAGGGTGGAGTTGTGACGAATACAGACAGGGGGGTCTGGACCAGTTCTATGAAATACCCCTTGGTTATGGTTGAGAGAACCCAGGCATCTGTAGTGATTGTTGTCCATGACCGTATGTGGGGAGCCAGACGGGTGGACGAGAGAGAAGTGAGGTGGAAGTCAAAGTCCCTGCTTAGGCGGGCGCGCGAACTTCTGACAGCTCTGCTGTGGAGGAGAGGTAAACTTCTGCTTAGGCACATAGGTTTGCCATTGATGTGTAGTGGACGGTCGTGTACGCCACGTCCTATCTGGAGATGTTCTGGAGTAGGGTCTCCTAGACCATTGGCGGCTCTTGTAAGGGCGAGCTGGCTGGGTCGAGACTCCAAGTGTGCATGAGGCCTTGATGCTTTTTGTCTAGGTCTTGAAGCACAGCATCAGTGGTGGCATGAAATAATCCCTGGCCGTCAAAGGGTAGGTCTTCTATGAGGGACCTAGTATCCTGCTGTAAGTTAGTTGTGCGGAGCCAGGAGTGGTGTCTGAGGGCCACGGCAGAGGACATGGTCTTTGAGGCAGCGTCCAGAGCATGTTTAGCTGAATTGATTTGCTGCTTGGCCAAGGTCAACCCTTCTTTTTGGACTTGTCTAAAGGCCAGTCTTTTCTCCTCTGGGATGTAACTTAAAACAGTCAGCTAGTTGCTCCCACAGAGCATACTGATAACGCTAGGTAGTTGGTCGTTTTTAATCCAAGGACGCCAGCTGAATAAAACCTTCTGCCGAAGGCATCAAGCTTCCAACTCTCCCTATCAGGTGTGGAGTGTGATCTCTTGGACCTTGAGGCCAAGGAAACCACCATGGAGTTTGGTTTGGGGTGGTTGAGGAGGAATTCTAGTCCGGCTTCTTGTAGATGGTACATATGGTCCAGTCTACGTGAAGAGATCGGTGCCGATACAGGTTTATCCCATTGGGATTTCGTTGCTTGAAGTAAGACGGAAAACATGGGCAGTGCCACCGATGCCGAAGTGTCTCTCTGTACGATGTCGAAGACTGGATCGGACACTACTGGGGTGGGTTGCACCACCGGAATTCCTAGAGAATGAGCCATACGCTTCACCAGCTCCCTATATGAGGCGACATCCTACGATGGGGAAATGGGATGGTTTTCTGTAATGTCTGGCTTAGGGGAGGGGACCTCTGGAGAAGTGTGCATCGAAGATGCTTCCCCATCCAAGTTGCCCTCAGAAGAATCCGAGTCCAAAGGCGGTGGGGCCGGGAGATCCAGCTCCTGGCGTTGAGACTGTGTCGGAATTGGGATCGGGGGGGTGAAGGTGGGGCCGCTTGTGCTGGGTGAGAGTGCCCTTGACGTGGCTTCCATGGTGGTGATGGGGACTGTGGATGCCGGAATTCTCGATATCGAGGGTCCTCTGGAGGCCTGTCAAAGACCCGGTATCGAGGGTCCTCCTGAGAAGGTCTGGAAAGGTCTGCGTGTCGGCTGCGGGCCGGAGATCAAGACCGATGTGATTGCGGATGGTCAGGCAAATGTGAAGGAGGGAGCCAGGGGATGGTGGACGACATCGAGTGGGCTCCATATGGATATGTCGGGCGTTGATCCCAATGCGCCAGGGAATAGGAAACGGGGTGGTATCGGGCATAGTAGTCGCCTGCCCTGTAATCTACCTGTGGTCGACGTGGAGACCTCGGTTCCAATGGGCGACGAACATCCAGGTCCAACTGAACAGGGTCTCTGTCTGATGAGACCGAGTGGGATGGAGACGGGGAGGAGTCCTGGTGTGATCGATCCCAATCGGTAGGGTCCGCAGGATACCCCGAATCTGGGAACCTGAGTGTCCAAGATCTGACCAGGGAGATCGATGTCGATTTCCTGAATTGGCGAGTCCAGTAGGTGTATGATCCTGGCTTGAGCGAAAGATTGTTCTGGTGCCGCCCTTGGAGTCAGTACTGATACGACTGGCGGGGTATGAGCTTGCTCCGAGCCTTTCGAGTGGGACTTACCGGTAGCGGCTTTCTTTAGGCGCTTCTCTGCCTTATCTTTCTTCTTCTTAGTCGGAGTAGAAGAAGAGGAGGGGGGTGGTGCAGGGCGCTTGGAAGAGGTGCCCAAGTCAGATGAAGCCTTAGATATAGGAGGCTTAGAGGTGACTGTCGACGTGGGCTTCAACATCGGTATCGATATTGACCTCGGTGCTGAGGTGGAGGGAGCGTCAGCGGACTCCATGTGGCCGACCATCGGAGTGTTGCCACGAGGTTGGAGAGCCGCTTCTAGGAGCGCAACCTTGAGACGGGCCGCGCGATTTTTCCGCGTCTGATTTGAAAATCTCGCGCAATGAGCACAAGCCTCGGGACGATGGGATTCCCCGAGGCACAAGATGCAAAGAGAATGCCTGTCAGGGGCGGCAAGCTTGCTACCACAGGAGGTACAACGCTTGAAGCACCCCCAGCACTGAGCCATGCAAGGGGGGAGGGGAAGGGGGGGACGTCTCCGAAGGCAGAGACTTTCCTAGTTTACCTCCCGCAATGAATTTGAAGTCCGAGTCGATGAGTTAAGTCCGTAATCCATTAGAGTGGTCAAAAACAGTCTGAGATTAAAAGACAAAGAAGACTTTCCGAAGTTGCTGTTCCGAACCGACGAAGAGCTGTTAGCTGCGCAGCGGTCAGAAGAGAACTGGCGGGATGTCCGCGCCCGGGTCCTCTGGGCATGCGCAATGGGGCCCGCGCATGCCCGGAGGCCCTGGGCGGTAAAATCCATTAAGCTTTCCAGATACCGATGAATTTCGACGCAGGCGCAGAAACCCATGGGTGTGAAGCACAGAGACCACGTCAAAGATTAGACCTTGTTCCCAATCAAGCAGGTGATCCCAGCAGCCCCCTAGCTCTCGAGCAGGATGGTAGCCGCTGCCTTGGCCCACCTCCAGGACAGAGCCTGCTTCCTCTGGCTCTCTGGCCAGGGCTGAACAGGCACACAGATGAATCCTCCTGAGCAATACATGGGCCTTGGCCAGCCACCTCTCTCTCTCTCTCTCTCTCTCTCTCTCTCTCTCAGCAGGCCATCATTTTTGGAGTACCATCCACAGACTGGCCTGAGACGTGATTATGTCTTTTATTTCGCTTTTCTCTTCCTGGTTGTGGCTCCCCCAGGGGGCCGCAAGACAGCACAACTGATTTCCACAGTGGTGCTCCTTAACTGCTTTTTTATTTGGATTTAGCAAAGTCAGCACAGGCCCAAGCACAGTTTTGTCCACCCTCCCACTTCTGCCCCTTCAAAACATCAGGGGGCTGAATTGTGCCTCTGCCTCAGGGCAGTTCCACTTGTTGGAAATGTATGTGTTTGCAAGATCTCACATTCCAGTCATTATAGGGTTAACTTGTTTACCTTCAGTGCAAGCTAGCTAGCTAGCTAGCTAGCTATTTATTTATTTATTTATTTATTACATTTATATCCCGCCTTGCCAGTGAACCGGCTCAAGGCAGCTAACAAGCATAAAAACACCATGAAAGGTTTACAATATAAAATCAACATTTAAAACTAACACCACATCCTACACAATGAACTACAACAGATGGCGACTTCAATCACAGAGTTCTCATGGCGAACAGAGGCAGCGAAGGGGTGCGGCCGGCAGGACCAGGGCGATGTCCAATTCCACCCCCGGTGGCAGCTCCTAGTTGAAAGCCTGGCGGAAGAGCTCCGTCTTGCAGGCCCTGCGGAATTGCAATAAGTCCCGCAGGGCCCTGCTGTCATCCGGGAGCTCGTTCCACCAGTAAGGAGCCGCCACCGAGAAAGCCCTGGCCCTGGTACAGGCCAACCGAGCATCTTTCGGACCAGGGAGTCAGACGATGTTAGGTGCCTGACCTCAGTGTCCTCTGGGGCCTATATGGGGAAAGGCGGTCCCTCAAGTAGGCGGGCCTCTGACCATATAGAGCTTTAAAAGTTAACACCAGCACCTTGAACCGGATCCAGTATGCTATAGGCAGCCAGTGCAGTGACTGCAGCACAGGCCGGATGTGGTCCTGCAGAGAGAGACCCATCAGCAGCCTGGCCACAGCATTCTGCACCAGCTGCAGCTTCCGGATCTGAGACAAGGGCAGCCCCATGTAGAGAGCGTTACAGTGATCAAGTCGAGAGGTGACCATAGCATGGATCACTGTAGCTAGGTCTTTGCGTTCGAGGAAGGGGGCCAGCTGCCTGATCAGCCGAAGATGGTAAAAGGCTGCCTTGGCAGTGGCTGCTACCTGGGCCTCCATTGTCAGGGAGGGATCCAGGAGCACACCCAAACTTCTGACCCTCGGCGCGGGCACCAAAGGTGCCCCAGCGAAGGACAGTAGTGGGAGCCCCACCCCCGACCCGGTCTGACTCAGGCACAGGACCTCTGTCTTCAGTGGATTCAATTTCAGGCGACTCAGTCTAAGCCAGTCCGCAACCTCCTGAAGCGCCCGCCTCAGGTCATCTGGGTTAGAGTCGGACTGGCCACCCAGCAACAGATAGAGCTGGGTGTCATCTGCATATTGATGACACCCTAGCCCATGCCTCCGGACAATCTGGGCAAGGGGGCGCATATAGATGTTAAATAACATCGGGGACAGAACTGCCCCTTGAGGAACACCACAAACCAGTGGGTGCCTCTGGGAGGCCTGTTCCCCGAGTGCCACCCTCTGTCCCCGATCCTGGAGAAAGGAGGCAAGCCATTGTAAAGCAAGCCCCCGTAACCCCACATCGGCAAGGCGGCGGATCAGCAACTGGTGGTCGACCATATCAAATGCGGCCGACAGATCTATTGTTTAGAAGGACCTGGAAGGGAAATCTAGCAGACAGCCAATGTAAGAAAAGCCCGCCAATGTAAAGGAGTATTGATCTATTGATTGGTTACTGTATTCAGGTGATTTCCTTCTAGGGGTCAAAAAGAAGGCGGAATCTCCATTGTTGTCTGACCATGCTTTGTAAAGAGTACAATGCAAAATGTAGCTCTTAAGATACGTTGTTATTTTGTAGGTCTCCTGTGAACCTTAGAACTCTTCGAAATAAAGCTTTTTAAACAGAAAGAAATGTCTCCTCTCTAGTGAAGCAAAGATCCATTAAAACCTCTGAATATTTCAGTATTTTGACTATTTTTCTCCAACACCACTAGGTAGGGCTGCCAAGTCCCCCGGTAGGGTGGGGGAAACACCGATTTTTAGTCCTCCCCCCCGCTTTTTCAAAGTTGGCCACCGGGGGGACAAAATGGCTGCCTTAAAAGGGAAATGTCTGCAGAGAGCCTGCCCTGCAGTAAAAAGCCTCACCAGACATTTCCCCTTTAAGAAGTCAGCAAGAGAGCTTCCACAGCAAGAGAGGTCCGCCCAGAGATTAAGGAGGGACTGAAGGAGCTGCTTTTGCATGTGGCTGGCAAGGTAAGTTTCTCTTCCAGCTCTTTTCATTCTCTCTCCCTCTTTCTTTTTTCTGTCTGTCTGTCTGTCTCTCTCTCTGTCCCCATCCAGCAGAGGTCTATCAGTGGCTATTATAGCCACAAGGTCTAAATGGAAGTAAGTGCCTCTGCCAGTTTTTTTTCCTTCTCTCTCTCCCTCTTTCTTTTTTCTGTCTGTCTGTCTGTCTCTCTCTCTGTCCCCATCCAGCAGAGGTCTATCAGTGGCTATTATTAGCCACAAGGTCTAAATGGAATACTTTGTCTGGGGCAGTGATGCTTTGTATTCTTGGTGCTTGGGGGGCAACAGTGGGAGGGCTTCTGGAGTTCTGGCCCCGCTGCTGGACCTCCTGAGGGCACCTGGTATTTTTGGCCACTGTTGTGACACAGAGTGTTGTACTGGATGGGCTGTACTGGATGGGCCGATCCACTGTGGCTTCTCTCCTGTTCTTATGATATGAAAATCATATTTAGCACTTGTGTAGCACTTAGTGCTTCATATTCTGCCGAGATGAGGAAGGATTCAGTAGGGCTGTTGCTCAGTGATAGAGCATCTGCTTGACATGCAGGAGGTATCAGCTTCTTCAGCTAAAAAAGGATCAGGTAATAGGTGACATTAAAGATCTCAGCCTGAGACCCTGGAGAGCCACTACCAGTCTGAGTAGTCAATACTGACCTTGATGGACCAATGGCCTGATTCAGTATTAGGAAACTTCATGAGTTCATGTGGAAGCATGTGGAAGCAACATCACAGGATGTGACATCACAAAATGATGTCACTTCCTTTCTCCTGGCTCCACCCCCAAAGTCTCCTGGCTCCACCCCCAAAGTCCCCAGATATTTCCCAAGTTGGACTTGGCAGCCCTACCACTACGCCTACCCTGGTTTGGCAGCCTGATCTTGCCCACATCTTCTCCTTGAGGGCCAGCCAGCCCTCATCCCCTCCCCTTCTGACACCTCCTTTTATCCCTGGGGCTCCATCCATGCTGGCCAAACCCAGCAGGGCTCCTCCCTCCTCTAAGCCTTGTTCTTCTCTTAACCCCTTCCTTTCCTTGCTCCACCCCTGCTGAGCTAGTATAGGGGTAGTCAGAGGCCCTTGCTTGTCCCCCCAGCCAATGCCCTGGGCTGGCAAACCTCCTGCCCTGCTGCTGTGCTCGGCTGCTGCCCGATGTGGGAGGGAGACTGTCCTGCAGGTGGTACACCCTCACTCCTGCCCCACTCCACTCCGTCAGGCTGCCCCCGCCTCCTTGTGGGCTCCCCCCCAGAGCAATTGCTGCCTTTCACCCAGTAGGCAGGGCCTCCTCTGGCCTCCGTGGCTGCCTCTGTGTCACGCTGGTTCAGAATGGATTCGGCTGGCGTGTATTTCTGAGACCCTGACATGTTCCCGGCAAAGGAATGAACTTTGAGAAAATACCTTATCCATTATTTGGAGAGCTTCAGTCAAAACTTGACCAATGGCAAGTTCTGGTCTAAGCAGCAGATGTTACAAAGATGGATGAAGAACAACAACGTCATCTGCAGCATAACTGCTCAACTACTGAGATCAATACCATTCATTTATTTACACTATAAACTGCATCTAGGCAGAAATGCATCAATCAGATGTTCCTCCTTGGTAACAAAGGACAAAAAAATATTATTTTCTCAAACTGCTCCCCTACAAACAATTTTCTTTTGCCCCTGAATGACGACAGCTGATGGGATCTTTTTAATGTACTATTTCAGAGTCCAAAGGAAATAATCAGATTTGGTATGGATGGTTAAAAATAAGGTACAAGTGTTTCCAGTCTCCCCACATTTCCCTTTTCTGCAGAAGAAAACAACAACCACTAACCGGTGCTTTGTACCCCATGCAGACCCAGCGCCCCAACTGTTTACACTTCTGTGCTGTGGCAGTTTCCCAAAAGCGGCAGTGTTGCTACCCAACGTGTGCAGCAGCTGTGTCACTTACGGTAGTAGCAGCCATAAAGGCCCACCCGCAGGCCAATGGCCCCGTGAGGATTCCATGCCACAGGAATGATGCGGATATACCGAGCCAAGATTGGGTGATGCAGGTTATGGCGGATCACACCGCTCTCGTTCACATTGCCAAAGAATGTCTGTATGGGAGAAAAGGACAAAAGCAAGATGTGAAAAGGCGTCTCCTTACCAGCAAGACATCAGTTTGGCCGGGGATCCTGGAGGGATTTTTTTTGGCCTTCTGGGCATGGAAAAGCAATCACTGGGGGTGTGGAGGGGGGATATTTGTGAATTTCCTGCATCGTGCAGCGGGTTGGACTGGATGACCCTGGAGGTCCCTTCCAACTCTATGATTCTATGCTCAGTACCAAAGACAGGGCAGGATATAGATGTTAGAGTGACCCTAATTTCCCTGATTTACCCTTGAAGAAAATGTTCCCCTCAGAAGTCTTTCAAAAACTTTTGCAAAGGTTATGACATCTCAGGCTTTTTTGGGGGGGTGGGGGAGAGAGACCAAGGAGATAGTTACCAAACCAAGAGTTAAAAACAAACAAACAACAAAGAGGACACGCCTTTTATGTCGGTGGTATTTCTCATGCAGGAACATGAAATCCACAGCCCGAGCAAGGGATGCCGGAAAAGCTCTTAACATTACACAATAGAACATTGAAATCATCAAGCAACATTGTTTAAGGAGTAGAAGGATGAAAATTCGGCAAGAGGAGCCTGTAAGATTTCCAGGTGAGAGGTGCTTCCCTGCGCCCCCGGCACAGAATGTGAGCATTCCTCTTTGTGAAACTAAGCAGGCAAAAACAATGCCTACAAAAGAATCCCAGAAAGTGTAAACACTAAATTAGGTGAACTTCTTCAAATTTCTACCAGAGAGTTCCAGCGGTAAGAACTACAACAACCTGTCTTCATCTTTGGGCGAAGTGATGAAGAGAGCAGCAGCAGACCAACTCCAGGTCTTTTTGGATGACTCACCTACTCTGGACCCTTTTCAGTCTGGCTTCAGGCTGAGCTATGGGACCGAGACAGCTCTGGTGGCTTTAGCTAATGGGTTCCATGTGTAGACAAAGGCCATGCCTCTCTGTTGCTCTTACTGGATTTATCTGCAGCCTTTTATACAGTAGACTATTTCATCTTGTTGAAGTGCTTGGAAGCAGAAGTGGGTATCAGGGGATGTGCCTTGAACTGGTTCAAATCATTCCTTGCGAGTTGGACTCAAGAGGGTTGCTATTGGAAACCAGTTGTCATCAGCATGGGATCTATGCTGTGGGGTTCCACAGGGCTCAGTTCTGTCCCCCACACCCTTCAAGCTCTATGAAAAGCCCTTAGGACAAATCATTCAGTTTGGGGTTTGGTTGGCATCGATATGCTGATGATACCCAGCTATATATCCTTATCCAAATCTCCTGGTGATGAGGGAGAGATCATAAATAATTGCCTGGCTGCTGTGGTTAACCAGCTAAGAGTGAACAAATTGAAACTAAATTCATTTTGGAGTTCAACTAACCCTTGCTGTCGCAGTTAAAAGCCTTTGGGTTATACTGGATCCAGTTTTATTACTGGAGAAGCAAGTTAATGCAGCTACAAAACAGAATTCTTTCTACCAACTCATCCTAGCCTGTAAGATGGTCCCTTAACTTGCTACAGCTCATCCGACCACCTGGATCTATGCCACATTAACACCAAGACTAGACTACTGTAAATGCACTGTACGTTGGTGAAGAGTACTGGACTCGGGAGACCAGGAACGGTGAAATCATGAAGCCTTTATTGAGTGATTCAGCATGCCCAGTAGATGGTCAGAACAAGCATGCTTCCAGGGCTCCAGGGCCCTCATTATATGCTGGCCGGAGCCACACCTCCGGCCGCACCCAAAAGACCTGATAGGGGCTTGACATATGCGCATGTTTGTCATAGGTTCCCTGGAGGAGCCTTTGATTGCATTGGCTCTCCAGGGAGAACCTAGGTCCCACATTGGTGGAGGCTTTGAATCTGGATGTCTATTGTTCCTCCAGATTCAAGCTCCCCTCTCTGCCTGACCATGTGCTCTGGCCATGCGGCGGGCGCCATTACCTGGGAGCACATGGCAGGCTGGTCGCTACACAGAGCATACTACATTACACCCCTCCCCCCATAGTCCAGACTGTCCCTTGTCAAACATAGTCTCTGAGGTGCACGGGACGTTTCCGTTCTCTGGTCGAGCGGCACGGGGTCGCCAGAGCCCGCCGGTGTAGGGAGCGGAGATTCGGGGATATCTGCCACGGGCTGAGCCAGGTCTGGTGCCGGTGCAGGGACGGCAACTGGAGTGATGTCCGGGTGGCCGGCTTCTGTGGGGTCCTCCTGCAGAGTCTCAGCCGATCGTGGGGCGGGTGGATCGTCTGTCTCTGGTACCTCAGGTTCCGCATCTAGGAAGTCCAGCCCTGGATCGTCTGCGGAGAAGGCGTGCAGGCGGCGGCGAAGTTGGTCCACGTGGTGCCTCCACCGTTGTCCTTCCTCGCCCGTGACTTCATAGGAGAGGGGACCGGTGACACAGATAATCCGCCCTGGCAACCCCGGGGGTCCCCAGGCGTAGTTGTGGACATAGACCGGGTCCTCTGGCGTGAACCCTCTGGGAGCTTTGGGGACGTTGGGTTCTTTGGAGGTGGCCGGCACCCAATCGGGGTGGAGCCGGTCGAGTTGGGTTGTCAGCCGGCGGCCCATGGGCAGCTCTGCGGGGCTGTGACCGGTAGCCGAGTGAGAGGTGGTGCACTGGCCGAATAGGAAAGCTGTTAACTTAAACCCCAGATCCCCCTGGTCCATGCGTCTCAGTGCCTCCTTAGTGGTGCAGACCATTCGCTCTGCTTGGCGTTCATGGCCGGGTGAAAAGGGGCGGATCTCACGTGCCGGATTCCATGGAGCTCCACAAAGTGCTGGAATTCCGCGGAGGTGAAAGCCATGCCGTTGTCTGAGACGATGGTGTCCGGCAGGCCGTGGGTGGCAAAGATGTGCCACATTGCTCGAATGGCGGCTTCAGAGGAGGTGGCGCACACAGGAACAACGTCTAGCCACTTGCTGTAGCTGTCGACTAGAATAAAGAAAAGCTGCCCCTGTACCGGGCTTGCAAAGTCCACATGGAGCCGGGACCAGGGGCGTTGGGTGGACTCCCAGGGGCGGACGGGAGCGTGTGGAGGGTCCGGACAGGTCTCTTGGCACTTTTCGCAGCAGCGGACCCGGTCCTCTATCTCCTTGTCAAGGCCTGGCCACCAGACGTTGCTCCGGGCCAGGGCCTTCATTCGTACTACCCCAGGGTGGTGCTCATGCAGAGCAGTCAGCACTCGCGGGCGGAGGGGTTCCGGAATCACTACCCTTGAGCCCCTGAGTAAGCACCCCTTGTGGGTGGAGAGTTCTGAGCGCCGGATTGAGAAGGCCACGAACTCAGGGTCTGGATTCCCTTCCCACCCAGTCGGAGACCCAGGAGAGTTGACGGTCCCGGGCCGTGCGCCGGGCCACATCCCATACCTGAAGCGGCCAGTCTGGCAGGTCCTTGAGCAAAGCGACGTGGTAAGCCAGAGCTGGGTAGGGGTCACAGGAGGGCAGCGGAAGACGGCTGAGTGCATCCGCATGGCCCATGGCCTTCCCCAGGCGATGCACCAAGTCATAGTTATACCCCGCGAGGAAGATCAACCATCGGAGGACTCGCGGGGACATTTGTGGCGTGCGGCGATCCGGGGCGAGGAGGCCCAGAAGAGGTTTGTGGTCCGTGGTGACTGTGAACTTGCGCCCATACAAGTAAGTATGGAACTTTTTGACCCCGGCCACGATCGCAAGTGCCTCCTTGTCTATCTGAGCATAGTTCCTTTCGGCCGGGGCTAGGGTCCGGGAGTAATATGCGACCGGGACCTCCCGGCCGTCCAGCAGTTTGTGACCCAAAACTGCCCCCACCCCATAAGGAGATGCATCACAGGCCAATACAACGGGCAGGGCTTCGTTGAAGTGGGCGAGGACCGCATTGGACATTAGGAGGTCCTTGATGCCCTGGAAGGCCGCCTCCTGGCAGGGATCCCAAGTCCAGGTGACGCTTTTGTCCAGGAGCCTGTGTAAGGGCTCAGCTACCGCCCCCTTGTGGGGAAGGAAGGCGTGGTAGAAGTTAATGAGTCCCAGAAAAGACTGCAGCTCAGCCTTGGACTTGGAGGTCGGGGCATCAGAGATGGCCTTCACCTTGTCCTTAGTGGGGTGAATTCCGTGGGCGTCCACCTTGAAGCCGAGGAAATCCACTGCAGGCACCCCGAGAAGGCATTTCTCGCGTTTCACCTTCAGGCCGGTGTCCTGGAATCGCTGGAGGACAGAGCATAGGCAGGTCAAGAAAGTCTTGACGTCTGGAGCCACGATCAAGACGTCGTCGAAAAAGGGCTGTACCCCTGGAAGACCTTTTAACAAACGGTCCATTAACTCTTGAAAGATCCTGGGGGCTACGCTGACCCCGAACTGGAGGCGCTTTACCTTAAATGCCCCCTTGTGTGTCACAATGGTCTGTGCTTCTGCTGTGGCATCGTCGACTGACAGCTGCTGGTAGGCCTGGGCCAGGTCTAGTTTCCCAAACACTCGCGCCCCAGCCAGGGAGGCCAACACGTGGCTGATGACTGGGACTGGGTAAGCATGGGCCTGAAGTGCCTTATTGATGGTGCACTTATAGTTTGCGCAGATGTGGATGTCCCCGTTTGCCTTCATTGGCGTTACAATCGGGGTCTCCCATTGGGTGTGGGACACTGGTTCTAGTACACCCTGGGCGACCAACTTATCAAGCTCCCGCTTGATCTTGAGCTGCACTGCGAGTGGCGGATGGCGGACCGGTATGCACACGGGCCAGACCGCGGGGTCAAGGTCCAGGGTGATGGATGGCCCCGTATAGGAGCCCAGTGCCCCGTCGAAAACCGCTGGGAATTCCTCACAGATGTTGGCAAAATCTGTGGGCCACAGGCTGTGTACCCCGGTGATGCCCAGCCCTAGGGGCTGAAACCAGGAGAGTCCCAGCAGACTTGTGAGGTTGCCCGCCACCACCAGGAGGCCCAAGCATCCCGTAAAGTTCTTAAATTGGACCCGGAACTTGCCCAACCCCCTTATCGGTATTGGGTTCTTCTGAAAGTCCCGCAGGGTTAGGCCCTGGACTTTCTGAAGCTGGGCCCCCCCCGTGGGGCAGAGCCTGCGGAGGGTGGACTTTGAGATTATGGAGTAGGACGACCCGGTGTCTACTTCCATTTGGCAGGGGGTCCCCTCAATCAAAACTGAGACCTTAATTTTGTTGAGGGTGTCGGGGGGCAAGTTCATTACCTGCTGTGTCTTGCAGTGGTGGTGGCGGGTTGCTGCTGTCTGGAGGAATTCGGCGGACTCCTGGTGCGCGGCTTGGGTGCGGCGGTTGGAACAGGTGTGGCAGGCCCGGGCGATGTGGTCCTTCTTGCCACATGACCGGCACACTGCTTCCCAGAAACGGCAGGTCCGGCAGTCATGCTGATCACCACAGCTAATGTACGTGGAATGTTTGGAGTGTGGTGTTGCTGAGCCTTCTCACCCGAGTTGCGGGACCCCTGTCCCGGAGGCTGGCGTTGTACCTGGAGTGTCTTGTCCTCCTCGGATACGTCGGAGTCTGCAGCGGCCTCAGTCTGGTGGGCGGCTGCAGATGTGCCTAGCTTCTCCTGCTGAGACCTCAAAGGCACAAGCCGTGGTTAGCATCTCGTCCAGGGTGGCTGTGGAGTTGGCCATCAGCTTCCTTTGAAGCTTGGGGTCGCAGACCCAACACAGGAGTATAGCGTGTCCTCTACGGCCACGAACTTGCACCCCACCAGGAGATGCCGGAGGGCCGCCAGGTAATTGGAGGCAGACTCACCCTTCTGCTGCAGCCGGCGGAAGAACTTCACCCACTGCATGTTTTTGGAGGGTCTCGGTGAGAAGTGGTTCCTTAGGAGCGCCATGATGTCGTTGTACGTGGCCTCCGCTGGGGTATGAGGGGAAAGCAGGCTGCGGAGTAACTTCAGCATCTTTACCCCGCAGGAGGCCATGAGCTAGGACTTCTTCTTCCCAGCATCCGTGATGTCCTGTGTGTCGAAGTAGGATGTGAGCTGGTCCGTCCAGGCTTCCCAGTCTTTGGGGCAGGCTGGATCGAATGCGTGTGTGGTTCCCGGAGCCGGAGCCATTCTGGGATGTGCAGCAGTGCGTTGAGCGAGATCCTCAGGAGGCGATGGCGCTGGAGCCGAGCAGGGCCGGTGGCTGATGGATCTGGTCTGGACTCGATGCGGTGCTGGTGTCAGCCAAGGAGTTGCTTATCGGGATCCCATCCTCATTGCCAGTGAGGAGTACTGGACTCGGGAGACCAGGAACGGTGAAATCATGAAGCCTTTACTGAGTGATTCAGCATGCCCAGTAGATGGTCAGAACAAGCATGCTTCCAGGGCTCCAGGGCCCTCATTATATGCTGGCTGGAGCCACACCTCCGGCCGCACCCAAAAGACCTGATAGGGGCTTAACATATGCACATGTTTGTCATAGGTTCCCTGGAGGAGCCTTTGATTGCATTGGCTCTCCAGGGAGAACCTAGGTCCCACATTGGTGGAGGCTTTGAATCCAGATGTCTATTGTTCCTCCAGATTCAAGCTCCCCTCTCTGCCTGACCATGTGCTCTGGCCATGCGGCGGGCGCCATTACCTGGGAGCACATGGCAGGCTGGTTGCTACATAGAGCATACTACATTACAGTTGGTCTACCCTCAAAATCACCTCAGAAACTCCAACTGTCCAGAATGCTGTGATTCAGCTATTATCAGGAGCTAAAAGTAGCATGCATACTACTCATGCATACTACTCAAAGAAAGCTTTTGATAAGGTTCCTTATCAAAGGCTCCTAAGTAAACTCAGCAGTCATGGGATAAGAGGACAAGTCCTCTTGTGGATTAAGAACCAGTTAATTAACACAAAACAGAGAGTGAGTATAAATGAGCAGTTTTCACAGTGGAAGATGGTAAGCAGTGGGATACTGCAGGGCTCAGTACTGGTTTCAGTGCTTTTTAACTAGTTCATTAATGATTTGGAGTAGGGAGTAAGCAGTGAAGTGGCTGAGTCTGCAGATGACACAAAGTTGTTCAGGGCAGTGAGAACCAGGGAGGTGCTCCAGAGGGAGCTGTCAAGGTTGGACAAGTGGGCGTCAACATGGCAAACGAGGCTCTACATGGGCAAGTGCAAAGTAATGCACATTGAGGTGCTCCAGAGGGAGCTGTCAAGGTTGGACAAGTGGGCGTCAACATGGCAAACGAGGCTCTACATGGGCAAGTGCAAAGTAATGCACATTGGAGCGAAAAATATATGTTGATAGGGTCTGAACTGGCAGTAACTGACCAGGAGAGAGATCTTGGGATCGTGGTAGATAACTCACTGAAGATGTCAACTCAGTGTGCGACTGTGATTTTAAAAAGGCAAGCACTATGTTGGGGATTATTAGGAAGGGGACTGAAAATAAATCAGCCAGTATCACAATGCCCCTGTAGAAATCGATGGTGCAGCCTCATTTGGAATACTGTGTACCATTCTGGTCACTGTATCTCAAAAAAGATATAGCATTGGAAAAGGTGCGGAAAAGGACAACTAAAATGATTAAGGGGACTGAACACTTGCCCTATGAGGAAAAGTTAAAGAGGTTAGGGTTCTTTAGCTTGGAGAAACGATTGAAGGGTGACATAATAGAGGTTTACAAAATTATGCATGGAATAGAGAAGGTAGAGAAAGATGTACTTTTCTCTCTTTCTCACAACACAGGAACTCATGAGCACCCAATGAAATCAATGAGCAGTAGGCTCAGAACAGATAAAAGGAAGTACTTCTTTTTTTAATAAACATTTTATTAACTTTGTCAAATAACACACAACAGAAAACTTAAGTCAACTTTTCAAGAAAAACCAATACTACATCAACAATGAATACAAAGTGACTAAGTCCAACTTATGCAGAAAGTTATAATAATTTTCTCTATAGTGTCCAGTCTTTACAAATAAAGTTATAGTAGCTTGAATGCTGAGTAGAAGAAATCCTTTCCAATACATGTTCCAATTTTTCCAGTATTGGATGCCAGAGACCATAAAAAGAGTAATATGACAGTCTGAATATGACAGTCTGTCTGTAATTTTGGCCATTAGGAGGTGGTCCCATACTTTTGAATACCATGTTTCCAGGATAAGCGGCTGGGTATTGTTCCAACTCAACACTATCATTGTCTTCGCCGCTGACAATAATAAGGTGAGCAATTCAATAGTATATTGGGGAAGGTTTTACTTTTTCCAGTAATTGAGAAGAATGATCTCTGGTTTGTCAGGAATTAAATGACCTGTTAATTTTTCAATTTCCATCCTAATCTGCTGCCAAAAGTGGTGTACTACCTTGCATTCCCACCAGCAATGTATGTAGGAACCAATGTTGTCACAATTTTTCCAACATTTTGGTGACAGTTTATTATTAATTTTGTGAAGTTTTAGTGGTGTCATATACCACCTGGTTAATAATTTTAAATTTTGCTGTTGGATGTTAATTGATTTTCACTTGGCAGCGTAGGATGACCATACTGTTTCCCAGAAATGATCTGGAAGGTTGGCTTTAAGATCAGAAGACCAAGATCAAACCTATGATGGTAGATTTGAAGGATCAGGGTCTATAAGTATTTTGTAATGTTTTGAAATCATTTCTCTGCTGGAACCTGAGGAAGAAAGTAATAGTTTTTCAAATTCTGTGAAAGGTCTAGAACATGTTTTCTTAAGCTCAGCTGAGTTAAATAAATGTTGAAACTGAAAATATTCAAAACAGGGTAAGGATAATTTTGTTTTATTGTCAAGTTTCAGTTTTTCCATTAATTTATTTTTATGAGTTAAATCATATAACGTATTCAGTTGGGCTGATGCCCATAAAGGAAAAGATGCTGGATGTTTTGCAGGAGGAAACCAAGGTATCTCTATAAGAAGATAATAAAGAAATTCCCGGTGCTAAAAAATTATGTTTAAGTTTCCATGTTCTAAATAAGGCTTGCATTAAGGGATGCGAGGGGATAGAATACGAACAATCTGTCATTTTACCCCAAATTGCAGCATTATAACTTAAATTTTCTAAAAATTGTTCTTCTATCTTAACCCACTCAGGTGGTGGATCAGCTTGAAGTATTTTTGTAATTGTGGTAAGGATGGAGGCCTCATAGTATTTTTTTATGTCTGGAAGGGCTATGCCATCTAATTTAGATGGTCTTGTTAAAGTTGTCAGATTAATCCTAGGTTTGTGGTAACTCCATATAAAGGAGTTCCATCCCCTTTGCCAAGCTTTTATTTGAAATGTGGAAATAGGTAATGGTAATACCCTAAAAAAATACAAAAGCTTTGGAAATAAAAAGGTTTTTATGGTAGTTATCCTTTCCATCCAAGTGAGTTGAGAGTGCCATTGTTCTAGAAGATGCTTTGTCTTAACTATAGTTTCTGTATAATTTATTTTGTAAAGATCGTTCATGTTGAGTGGAATTCGAATTCCTAAATATGACCAATATTTGGTTACCCATTGGTAGGGACAATTAGTTTTTAAGAAATATTCACATTGTTTTGATAAATTTATTGGGTAAAGTATTGATTTAGTCTGGTTAACGTGAAGGCCTGATAATGCTGCAAATTCTAGTAAAATAGATTCTATTAATGGTACAGAGGTTTGGGGGTTAGAAACACATAAAACAAAATCATCGGCAAATAAACTAATTTTATATTTAAGGTGGGTAATCTGTATGCCTGTAATTAAATCCATTTGCCGGATTCGTGTGGCTAAGGGTTCAATACTTAAGGCGAAGAGCAGGGGTGACAGTGGGCACCCTTGTCGTGTGCCCCTAGTAAGAAGGAAGTCTTCAGAAATTGAATTATTTAAAGCAATATGGGCCTTAGGTTGGGCATATAGCGTATGAATTACTCTTTGGAAGGTGGGACCAAATCCCATTTCCTTTAATACTGTTTGTAAAAAGAGAGGCTCCACCCTATCAAATGCCTTCTCGATGTCTAAGGCCATGATACACAAATCTTTTACTTGAGTCTTTCCAAAATAAATTATTCCCAAGGTTTTTCTTATATTATCTGCAATATCCCTATTGGGTATAAAACCCGTTTGATTTACATTGATATATAAACTTGTTCAGTCTAGCTGTCATAATTGTGGTAAATAATCTGTAATTGCAATTAAGTAAGGAGATGGGTATGAAGTGCTGGAGAGTAATAGAATCTGTGCCTTTTTTAGGGAGAACAACTATTCTCGCTTGTGACCATGTATTTGGCATTACTCCTGTTTGGAGTATAGAATTACAAGTATCCTGGAAGGGAGTGATAAGTTACTTTGTGAATCTCTTATAAAATTCAATCGGAAAACCATCCCTTCCTGGAGCTTTATTGGATTTTATTTGTTTGAGTGCTGTAATTATTTCTGTAGCGGTTGTGGGTTCTTCAAGGGAATCTCTGTGGGCAGGAGCCAATTTCTTGAAAATTTTATTTGAAGCTAAATAGGATCTAATATTTTCTTCTATTGGATTTCCAGATTTATATAAGGTGTGATAATAGTTTTTAAATATTGAATAATTTCTTTTGTAGACGTAACCATCTTTCCTGATTGGTCAACAATAAAGTTTACATTTCTAGAGGCCTGTTGTTTTTTAAGTTTCCAAGAAAGAAGTTTTAAGGATCTTGGATGGCGGAACCAGTATTTATGTTTCATGCATAGCAAATTTTTCTGTAATTTTGTAGTTTCAAGAGACTCCAGTTTTTTTCTTTCTAATAAAAGTGATCGGTAATTTTTTTTTTGAACATGTTTCTTTGTGTTTTTGTTCTAAATATTAATAAGTGTCTCCTGCAATAATTGATTTCTGTTTTTGTTATAGGATGCTGTTATAGATATAATATTGCCTCTCAAAACTGATTTCATCACGTCCCACACAATATGTGTAGGAACCCTGCATGAAGAATTAATTTGGAAATATTCATCTATTGCCTTTTTTATATCTTCACAATTTTTTTGGCTGAATAAAGTGGTTCTATTCAAAGACCAAGATCATGTGGTGTTTGTTTCTAATTTGTGGTCTAGATGACATTCTGTCCAGGCATGGTCAGACAGCATTCTCAAGCCAATTTCAGATTTCTGTACGTGGTTTATTAAAAAAGTGGAGGTCAGGAGAAAATCAATTCTTGTGACTATATCATGTCTGGGAGAATAATATGAATAGTCCTTAGTCCCTGGGTGTTGGACCCTCCAGATGTCACATAAATTGTTGGTTCAGTAATTTTTGTAGTTTTGTTTAAGTATTGTGACAGGATTTTTTAGCACTTGAGGAACCTGGCTTATAGGACCAGTCCCAAAAGGTGTCCATAACTAAATTAAAATCTCCACCTATCAAAACGTGTCCTTCTTGAAAGGATTCTAATTTAGATAAAGTATTACTCAAAAAAATCTCTTGACCAGAATTTGGGGCATATATAGTAGCTAGGGTAAAAAGGGTGTCATTTAAAAGTCCTTTAATAAATAAATAGTGGCCCTGTGGATCACTTTGTTGGGTGTGACATATAAACCATATGTGCTTTGAGAATATAATAGCTACACCCCTAGATTTCAATGTGCTGGGGCTTGGTATTGTACGTTATATTGTTTATGTTTAAGTATCTGGGATTTGGAGTTTTTTAGATGTGTCTCCTGTAAAAATAAAATGTCAGGGTACATTTTAGTTAAAGCTGTTGCCAATTTCCTGTTCTTGTTCTTATTGTTCAGACCTCTGCAATTTAAAGAGATGATTTTCAGTCTATTATCCATCATTATATCTTTTAGGTGGAGAGTTCTTATCATGAATATCAAATCTAAGTTGGCTTCCCTGAATATTTTGAATATATAGGATGCAATACTGAAGTTGTAAGTTGGACAGTACTATAACAGTAAAAAAGTTTTTCTTAGTTTTTGTTTGAATTTTAAACATGTTTCAATTGACTCTAAGAAACGAAATAACTATATAACAACCAAGTTTTAATTAACAAACACTGTCAAAGTCCCACTAAAATGGGAGTTTTTACTTGTGCTCGTCCTAGTTAACTAGGATCTGAGCTAGTGAGCTGTTACATGCACAGCTCACTGACTGTAAAACTGGGGGGGGGGTAAGAATTAAGTTTTCACACACACCCTTACGAAATATAACTAATGTAATATTTATAACCTCTTATTATACATATATATTAAGTGTAATCCTAGATTATAAAACAAGGAATGGGAAAACAATTTTATAAAGTATCATGGGTAAATATACTTGCAACATGATAAGGGAAAAACGCCATCCATTGGTCTTCTTATAATTACTATACTTTATAGGGCTACACCTTGAAATCTGTAGGGTCACCGTTATAAAAATAGGTAATAAAATATAGGTTAGCTTCACCCATATTATATCATAAATTAGTGGAAAAATATTTAACTTAAAATAAGGGTTAATTGCACCCATAACAAAATATAACTTATATATAATAATTTAAATTAAAAATAAATATATAAATATAAATGAATTTAATAAATAAATAAATTACCTTACATAGGGTTAACAGCACCCTTGATTCTTTATAACCATATTATTCTCTATAATCAATAAATTTCAAATAAAATAAAAATGATTCACCTTACATTAAGGTTGTCTTCACCCTTCCCCCCCCCCCAGTCTATATTTAAATCATCATTACATTATTTAACAAAAATTAGTAATCATTTGTTATAAGAAGAAAAATTTTAGTTATAAAGTTACATCACTTATAACTTGGTTTTCTTGACTATCAAAACCCAAAATTAGAAAATAATTATTCGGTGTTGTAAACAGTTAAGATAATTGATTAAAAGGTCTACACCTTGAATTCTATAGGGTCACCTTTATAAAAATAAGTAATAAAATATAGGTTAACTTCACCCAGATAATATAAAAAATAATTAAAAAATAGTTAACAAAATAAGGGTTAATTGCACCCATAACAAAGTATAACATATATAAAAATTAAATTAGAAATAAAAATATTAATATAAATGAACTTATTAAATAACCTAATTTTCTTACACAGGGTTAACAGCACCCTTAATTCTTAACAACTTTACTAACCTCTATAATCAGTAAATTTCAAATAAAATTAAAATGATTCACCTTACATTAAGGTTGTCTTTACCTTTTCCCCCAGTCTAGATATAAATCAACAATATATTATTTAACAAAAATTGATAATAATTTGTTATAAGAAAAAAAAAATTCAGTTGTAAAGTTACATCACTTATAACTTAGTTGTCTTAGCTATCAAAGCCCAAAATTAAGATATAATTATTTGGTATTGTGAACAATTAAGATAATTAACAAAAAATGCAAGTGTAACCAGTCAAGGGTGATCATTTGCACGTCTAGTAACCCATTTCCAACTAAATCTGGGCACTTCAAAGGTTTGCTGGTTAGAGTCTTCTGATTCTGGGCGAGATGGAGAGGGTGGTGGATCGAAAGGAATATTCAAGGAAGTTAGAAGTTTATAACCACTTGGAAGGTCGAAAGCCAAAAGTATCAGTCCCTGGTGGATCACAAGGATTTCTGAAGGGGAGACCCAGTGAAAACGGAGCTTGTGTTCAGCTAATTTTTGAGTGATTGGTTTCAAATTGCACTGATGCTGAAGCGTTTCCAAGGAAAGATCCAAGAGAATTAATATTTTATGGTTTTGAAAAAGGAGACCCCCTTCCATTCTAGCTTTATTTAAAATTGCGGTTCTAATAGAGGTGTCCCGGAAAGTAACCATGACATCTTGAAAAAACGTTTCAGAGCATCTTACATTAGAGCCCAGGCGGAAAGCTTTTTCTATGAAGGGGGTGGTTGGTTCCTCAAGCTCGAGGATCTCAACAAGCCACATTGTTAGGAAAGTTTTAAAATCTGACTCACCCTCACTTTGTTCTGGTAGGCCGTGAATTTTGAAGTTGCATTTTTTGAGTTTATTTTCAAGAGACATTATTGACCACATTTCATGCGATTGCAAGTGCCGGATATCGTCCTGAGACGCAATGGAGTTTTCGAGAGCAGATTCTGCTGCCTGTGCCACCTCCAACAGAGTCTCCATAATGGATTTGAGCTTGTCAGTAAGTGGCTTTATTACTGCATGGATTTGTTCAGCGATAGTGTTTTCCAGGTGTTTTATAGTAGAAAAGAATTCATGGCGCGAAATAATCGTTCCGTCGTCTTCATATTCCTGTGAGTCATCCACCATTTTGTGGCTAGCCGGAGAAGAGCGACCTTGCAGAGGCCTGCCGTCTTCTTTCAAAAAAAAAATTGAGTAAGTTGTGGAGTCACCGTCGTTTTGCGCATTCTTGCGTTGCCGGACTTTCCCATTCCAAGAGATTAAAAAAGTTATGATGATTGTAGAGGTTAAGAGGAGTATTGAGGAGGGGGGTGAAGGAGCCGATCCGTTATGCATCTATCTTCTCTGGTCGTCAAGCCATGCCCCAAAGGAAGTACTTCTTCACCCAAAGAGTAATTAACATGTGGAATTCACTGCTGTTAAAAGTGATGGCAGCTACAAGCACAGACAGCTTCAAGAGGGGACTGGATAAATATATGGAGCAGAGGTCCATCAGTGGCTATTAGCCATGAGGTATGGATGGAACATTCTGTCTGGGGCAGTGATGCTCTGTATTCTTGGTGCTTGGGGGCAACAGTGGAAAGGTTTCTGTTCTGGCCCCTCTGGTGGACCTCCTGATTGCACCTGGGTTTTGGCCACTGTGTGACACAGAGTGCTGGACTGGACGGGCCACTGGCTTGATCCAACGTTGGCTTTTCTTATTTTCTTACTCCCGTTCTGCAGATGTTCCATCAGCTGTCCAACTGTTACTGGGCTCCATTTAAGGTATTGGCTCTCACATACAGAGCCCTTCCTGGACTTGGACCCTCTTATTTGTGGGACTGCCTCTCCCCATCCCTCATCCCCCTGAACACAAAGTGAAAGCTTCCAAGTCTGGGAAATCATTAATCAAGTCCAAGTTTCCATGGCATCTGGATCTAAGTACCATGGTGCCTGGACATATTAGACTTTGTTTTCTCCCTGCTTCGAAAGCCTTGTTTATGGGGAGGTGACAAACTCCAGGATGTGGGATGGTACAGTATAGCCTGATCTCATCAGATGCTGGAAGCATCTTTGTGGAGGGCAGACGGACTAAGTATGACAGGCAGAGCACAGTAATGTACCCATGAGATATACGAGCCAATCAGGGAGAGCTGAGAGGCGGGTGAAGATCTGACCAGCAGAGGTCAAGTTAGTCAGGAGTTAGGTTTGGAGTGTTGAGAAAGGTTAGTCTAGCAGGAGTATAAAGATATGACACCATAACAAGTTCTTCAGTTAATTTCCCCTACCTGGTGCACTCATTGCAAAAAGGTGTGGCTGTAGAACAGCAGAGATTTCCAGGGTCTGGTGCGTAACTTGATTGCTACAAACTGTTGTGCTAATATGTCATACACCTTCCTGACAGAATATTTTCCTGATCCATGTACTGTGGAAAACATAACATCCTACAACTTGATTACAATATTGTTGTCTTACACACAAGTTACAGTTATGTCCAATAATCATTCTATCTTTTTTATGGGGGTTGTCTTACATCTAGGGGTGTCTTCATTGCAAGTAAGTAGTGTTAATATTTACCTTCAATATGTGTTTTTTCTGAAACTAAATTTAAAAAGCAAACCATCTTGTGCCTGTTAAGGCTTACCACAATTATCCATCCAGGCTCTGATGGGTTATACTCAGGCTCAGATACCATCCCGTCAAACCCTGTTGTCTCTTTTTAATTTCCCACTGGGAACCCCAGAACAGTAGGAAAGGCAGGAAATTTGTTTGTTTGTTTATTAGACTCATAGGCCGCTCTCCCCGCTATGCAGGCTCAGAGTGGCTTACATGACATATGGGAGGGAAAGTTCCTGTGGGGTGGCGGCTAGGAAATCCATCACACCAAGGTCCATAGCATCCACCGGTGCCCATGTGCACCTGGGCGCAGGACAAGCACAGTGGGGTTTCTCAGGGTTAGTATCTGTCTTCCAGTGGAGCAGCTTATCCCCAAGCAGTGAAGGACCAAGATCCATGCATCCAAAACCAACTGCGGCTCCCTAGATGGAGCTGAATGGGCTGAGCTGCAACTTCACCCTGAAGTTGCAGTTTGGTGTAGTGGTTAAGTGCGCGGCCTCTAATCTGGGAGAACCGGGTTTGATTCCCCACTCCTCCACTTGCACCTGGCTGGATGACCTTGGGCAAGCCATAGCTCTGTACCAGCTGTTCCCTCAAGGACAGCTTGGGAAAGAGCTCTCTCAGCCCCACCTACCTCACAGGATGCCTGTTGTGGGGAGGGGAGGGGAAAGGAGTTTGTAAACCGCTCTGAGACTCTTAAGAGAGTGAAGGGCGGGATATAAATCCAGTCTCTTCTTCTTCTTCTTCTCTGCTGCCTACCTCCTGGGGGCCTGAAGGCGTTGCCTCAGCACATCCTGGGAATCCCAATCAAACCTCCCAGACAGGAGGCTTCTGAGGCCAGCCACTGTGTGCACTGAGGCCCAGGCCCGATGCAGCCAAGCCTGCAAAGGACCCAATGAAAGACAGTGGCCTGACGAATCAAGGTCCCAGCAAGGCACAGCCTCCCAGGGAAGGGAGGGGACTCAATCCAGCCCGGCTAATGACAAGGGCTAAGCTTCCTGCAGCTGCACAAGGGGACTGTGGTCTCTCCCCCTCCCCATAGTATGTGGTTTATCTTCAGGCATCAAATAACATAACATTGTTTACCATGAAAGGTTAGACATGGACTTTAGGAAGAGCTTTGAGGGCCTGGAAGCCACTTCTTGGAGCTCCCTGCCACACAACTGCTGCGCAACTCAGCCTGAGTGCAAAAGATGCGAGTGCTTGGGTCAGTATGACCCCAATGGCAAAATGGCTTCTCAGCGCAAAACAAGTGTTTGCAACTAATTTGAAACAGTTTGTGGATCCTCCCTGTATCTGGACATCCGCATATTTTCTTGCCTTTATCCGTCATTAGGATTTCAAAATCAACTTTAGAACAGCTAAAGCAAGGAAGTAAACAAGGATTTCAAGAACAAAACTGGAAATTTTCCATCCTCAGTAAAAGTCAAATCTCTAAAAATTCCCCCCCAGGGGGGGGGGGCTTAGAAGGCTGACCACTGCACTGCAGTCTTGACAGTGCTAAGCATCTGTGAAAAACACAGGAAGGTTTGCTCTTGTCAGAGTCTCTAGTAATCAGCACTCAACAAGGTTCCTTAAGCAGGTAGTCAGTTTACTATACATACTCTAAACACTATCTGTGTTAAGACTGAAGGGGAAAGTGGGAAAGGGATTTTATATGGGGTTCAAACTGAGGTGTCAGATGGCTACAAGTCAATGAATGCCACATTACCCTCACAAAATAACAGCTTTTACTTCCAAGCGGGAACTCACAAGAGAAACCCAAGATCTTATGTAAACAGGGACAAATCCTAGAGGAGAATCTAAACAGAGAAAAATGCCAGAGGAGAATCAAAAGTAACATTCCAGTGTTAATAACCTTCCTCCCCCCTTTCCTTCATAGCGGCTACTCTCTCTACCCCCACCTTTTATTTATGACAGCCTAGCTGACAGCGCTGTTGCTCTAACTGCATGCTGAGAAGTCAGAATGATAAACTGCAGTTTGCGGAGAAGTCAGGCAGGCTCAGCATTATATATTAAGAGAAGGAGGGTTCTGGTACATGCTATGTTTTCCAATGTCAAGTACTTCCACAGAGGCCAGGAGAGTGTGCATGCGCGCACTTGACATCCATGGGCACTAACTGAAGAAGAGTAGGTTTTTTACACCCTGCTTTTCTCCATCTGAAGGAGTCTCAAAGAGGCTGACAATCGCCTTCCCCTCCTCTTCCCCCAACAGGCACCTTGTGAGGCAGGTGGGGCTGAGGGAGTCCTGAGAGAACAGTGACTGGCCCAAGGTCGCCCAGCAGGCCTCATGTCTCTCAGAGAGGCTGACAATCGCCTTCCCTTCCTCTCCCCACAACAGACACCCTGTGAGGCAGGTGGGGCTGAGGGACTCCTGAGAGAACCTTGACTGGCCCAAGGTCACCCAGCAGGCTTCAGGGGGAGGGGGAGTGGGGAACCAAACCTGATTCTCCAGATTAGAGTCTGCCACTCTTAACTACCACACCACACTAGCCCTCGTGGCAGTTTTCTATTCAGTTCTGGAAATCCAGATTGTGTACAATGTTCATCAGTTTCTGTTCCTATGAGCATCTCTGATAGTTTTTTCCAGAGGCCCCTTCCCACACCTGTTCTGCTAAACTCTGTCTAGAAGATAAAAGGGAAGTTTCTTGCTGTCTTTGGTGCAAAGCCCCTTCCAGTCAAGAGGTGAAACTGATCCAAACTTGGGTTGTGGCTCTACAAAATCAACGATGCTCTGTACCCTGATCATGAAGGCCATGTACAGACAATTAAAAGCATTTTTTCTTGAATTTGCTTTTAAAGTGCAACTGATCTAATTCTCACTGTACTGGTTTTCAAGCCTCCGTGAAGCATACACAGCTCGTCACGTGCATTCTACTGATGCTCGGAAAGGAAATTCCACTTCAAGGAAGGTTTCTAAACTTTTGCTATTATTGAGAGTTGTCCCCCAAAAACACTTTTGCAATTTGTTCAAGGTAGGTGCTTGAACTGGCCTGTTGAATTAGGTATCACTGTAAGGGTGTGATCACACGAGTAGTTTGGCCTGACATACACCCACCGGCATTTTAAAAATGGCCAGACAGCATGCTCTGTGGCTGACGCACTACAGTAATGTGGATGCTTGACCAGGGGATGGCCACGTGGGTAACCCGCAGCAGGGTGTGCTGTCTGGATGATATGCCCCACAACACTTTAAAATGGTACAATTAGAGGCAGCGCCATATCACACCAAGCCACCAGTGTGACCACACCTCTATTCTCCCTCCAACACCAAAAGACTCCTACCACTTAGAGACAAGATGATTTCAAATTTGTACTCAGATCTTAGAAAGCTGGATTTTGTGCCCTTGGGCAGTTGTGGCCATCAAGAAGATCAGCCCCTTCATGCTTGTTCCACAGAAACATGTTGTGGCTGGATTTGAGAAATCCATGTTCAAATCCCCACTATGCCACGGGGCTTGCTGGATAGCCTGGAGCCTGTCACTCTCTCTCAACGCAGCCTACCTCACTGGGTCATTGTCAGGTTAAGATGGGGATGACAGAACCATGGTCAGGTGGTCAGGGAAATCAGGGCCACCTCTCCAGTCTTGTTTTTCGGTGGAGGGGAAAGCTGGGGTGTTTACAAGTGCAGCCTCCAGATATAATGGAATGGCAAAGCAGCCATCCAAAGGCAGGAAAAGAACTGCCCAGTCAGACAAAATCAAAAACCTCCAGGTCTAGAAGAGGCAAACCTCCGTTGACCTGGGAAAAACAGGTTTCCTACCTGTAACTGATGATCTTCGAGTGGTCATCTGTGCATTCACACTAATGGGTTACTGCGCCTCCGCTGGAATCCATCGGTGTCGTAGAAAGCTCTAACGGATTTTCGCGCCCAGCAGCACCGGCCAGTGGAGCGGGCGCGGGGATCCCACCAGTTCCTTCTGACTGCTGCAACCAAGCAGGAGAGAGGAGCCTGGCAGCAGAGGGGAAGGATGGGCGGGCCGTGTGAATGCACAGATGACCACTCGAAGATCATCAGTTACAGGTAGGAAACCTGTTTATCTTCGACGTGGTCTCTGTGCTTCACACTAATGGGAGAGTAGCGAGCAGTATCCTACCTGGAGGAGGGTGCAGGCAGGCTGTCACTGAGAGGCAGAAGACAAAACCAAACGGCCCATATTCGAGCGACTGGCAGCTCGGGTGTCCAGGGCATAGTGCCTTATAAATGTGTTGGGGGCAGCCCAGATGGCAGCGTTGCAAACATCCGAAATGGAGGCCCCTTTCAGGAAAGCTGTAGAGGTGGCAACAGCTCTAGTTGAGTGGGCACGAATCGGGCCAGGGAAAGGCATGCGTGCCAGTTCGTAGCAGAGGCGAATGAGATTCACTATCCATTTGGACAGTCTCTGAGCTGTAATAGGAGACCCCAGCTTGTTGGGGGCGTAGGCCACAAAAAGTTTGGGGGGTTTGCGATACGGCTTGGTACGGGCCAAGTAGAAAAGGAGGGCCCGTTTCACATCAAGTGTGTGAAGGAGTCTTTCCTCCTCAAGAGGAATAGTTGGGATGAAAGTCTGGTAAGACAGTCTCGGCATGGAGGTGAAATTCTGACACAACTTTAGGTAGGAAGGAGATGTCAGGCAACAGTCGGACCGCCCCAGGCAGGAAGGAGAGATGGGGGGGTCATGTCTGAAAGCCAACAGTTCGCCTACTCTTTTGGCTGAGGTAATGGCCACAAGGAAGGCAGTTTTCCATGCCAAAAGGTGAGGCAGGCAGGAAGCTAGAGGCTCAAAGGGCTTCCGCGTGAGGCAACAGAGGACGAGGGAGAGGTCCCAGGAGTGAGCGGGAGCTCGACGTGGTGGGTACAGATGAAGCAGACCCCTGAGGAAGCGCTTAGATAGCGGGTGTGCAAACACCGAACAGTTATCAACAGGGTTGTGGAAAGCTGAGATTGCGGCTAGGTAGACTCTCAGCGAGGAATGAGCGAGTCCCGCGTCTGCCAGGGACAGTAGAAACTCGAAAATTCTGGGTAGACCGGCTGAGGATAGTGAGCCGGTGCCTGCAGGGAATGTGCCGCAAAAGCCACTTGTAGGCGTAAGATTTCCTAGTGGAGAGCTTGCGGGAGTTTAAGAGAACGTTGGCTACACAGTCTGAGAAGGCTGAGGGAAAAGTCTCCAGGCCGTGAGCTTCAATCGAGGGATATCGTGATGCAGTAGTGGAGAGTTGGTTATCCCCAGGAGATCTGGATGGGGGGGGGAGTGGTGGAATCGGTTCTCTGCTAGAGACAGGAGTACCGGGAACCAGGACTGTTTCGGCCACCAGGGGCAGATTAGGATGCAATTGGCCCGGTCGTGAAGAATCTTCTGGACCACCTGGGTCAGGAGCAGGAAGGGTGGGAATAGGTACAGGAACCCTTCGTTCCAGGGGTAAAGGAGACCGTCGCCGAGGGAGAGGGGGTTGCAACCTCCCTGAGAACAGAAGTTCTTGCATTTGGAATTCCGTCTGGTGGCAAAAACGTGGATTTGGGGGACACCCCATGTCTGGAAGACAGGTCGGAGGTAGACGTCGGAGATCTCCCAGTCGTGTATCCGTGCCTCGCCCCGGCTGAGAAGATCTGCCTGTGTGTTGATTGATCCAGGGATGTGTGTCGCTCAAAGGTAGACGTCGTGTTCTATGCACCAATCCCAAAGGAGACCGGCAAGTTTGCAGAGGCGACTGGAAACTGTCCCGCCCTGCCTGTTGACATAGCATACTGCCATCATGTCCGAGAGGACCGCGACACATGAGCCCCTGACTACGGGAAGGAAGGCGCGGAGCGCGTACATAATGGCTATAAGTTCTAGATAGTTTATATGGTGGGACAGAAGGGAGGCGTCCCAGGCTGCTCCCATCCTCATCCTGTTGAGATGGGCTCCCCAGCCCCAGTAGGAGGCATCTGTTGTGAGTGTGAAGCGAGACGATGGGAGGTGAAACGGAGCTCCCCGTAGAAGGGAGGAGGGGAGGGTCCACCACTTGAGGGGGTTCCTGACCACGGTGGTAGGAGACAAAAGGGTATCCTGAGGCTGGCGCAGGGGGTGGAAGGTCCGGAGGAACCAGAGTTGGAGAGGCCTCATGCGGAGCCGTGCAAAGGTGATGACCGACGTTCTTGCTGCCATGAGGCCTAACAGCCGCTGGATGGAGCAGGCGGTTGACTGAGGTTGGGAGCGAACTGCTTTGCCAATAGGATGATCGGTTCGGCCCTGTCCTCGGGGAAATAAGCGACCAATGTTGTGGAGTCGAGTTCTGCCCCAATGTAGCGAACGCGCTGCGAGGGTGTAAGATGGGATTTCTCCCAGTTTACCCGGAGGCCGAGATCTGCAAGGAGTGACTGGGTTGTGGAAATAGAGTTCTTGAGAGCCTGTTCGGAATTGGCGACCAGAAGCCAGTCGTCGATGTAGGGGAAGATGGTAATACCCCTGAGACGAAGGAAGGCAATGACGACGACCATGGTCTTGGTGAAGACTCTGGGCGCAGTGGATAAGCCGAATGGGAGGGCCTTGTATTGATAGTGGTGAGGCCCTATCACAAACCTGAGGAATTTGCGGTGGGGGGGAAAGATGGAGATGTGGAAATACGCGTCCTGAAGGTCGAGCGTGGCCATCCAGGCTCCTCTGCGAATGAGAGGTAAAATGGAGGATAGGGTTACCATCCGGAAACGACGGTATTCAATGTGATAGTTGAGGCCTCTGAGGTCTAGTATCAGTCTGGTTCCACCGTCGCGCTTTGGTACGGCAAAGTACCTTGAATAGAAGCCCGTCCGTTGGAGATGGAGAGGAACGGGCTCTATGGCGTCTTTGGCCAAAAGGGTGGTGACTTCTTGCAGGAGCGTACGGGACAGGGGAGTGGAGACGAATACTGGAGCCGTGGGAGCCTGGAGGAACTCGATCAGGTACCCTCTGGTGATAATGGACAGGACCCAGGAGTCGGTAGTGATGATGCGCCAGACGGGAAGGTATGGGGCCAGCCGTGGAAAAACTGAGGGTGGGTGGTCAAAGACCCTGTTTCTGTTGCCTCGGTTGCTTGGCGCAGGCAGGTTGCTGTGCCGGTGAGAAGCACTGCTTGTGTTGGTAAGGAGCGCGTTGCTGGGCAGGAGAGGAGCGTGGATGCCAGGTTCGGTCTGGTGAACTCCTGGCGGACGAGCGCCTTGACCACAGCTGTGACCAGGATCACGGTTTGTAGGTCCTAGTGGGAGTGGAGACCCCCCAGGGTTCTAGACGCCTTGATGCTCTTGTCCAGCTCCTGCAAAGTGGTGTCAGTGGATGAGTGGAAGAGTCCGAGGCCGTCGAAGGGGAGGTCTTCGACATAGGACCTGGTGTCCGGTTGAAGAGTCGTGGAGCAGAGCCAGGAGTGGCGCCGCAAGGCAATACCAGAGGGCATGGTCTTTGAGAAGGTGTCAAGAGCATGCTTAGATGAATTCAGCTGCTGTTTTGCTAGAAGCAGCCCTTCCTTTTGCAAACGTCTGGCTGTGGCTCTCTGGTCCTCTGGGAGATGGGGGAGAACTGTGGATAGTTGTTCCCACAAGGCGTAGTGGTAACGGCTCATGCATGTAAGGTAGTTGGCATTCTTGACACCCAGGGCGCCCGCAGAATAGAAACAGCGACCGAAGGCGTCCAATTTTCGTCCTTCTTTATCCGACGGGGTAGAATGAGACCTCTTGGATTTCGAGGACGAATTCACCACCATGGAATTGGGTCGGGGGTGAGAGGTTAGGAACTCAGCTCCAGCATCCTGGATTCGATACATGTGATCGAGTCTTCTAGACGATACCAGACCCGAAGCTGGTTCTCCCAAGGTGCCTTTGCCGCCTGCAGTAGGACTGCCGACATGGGGAGAGAGACCACAGTAGATGTGTCAGCCTGGACAATGTCGAAGACAGGGTCATCGACCGAAGGCGCAGGTTGCACGATGGACAGGCCCAGTGACATGGCCATTCGCTTAACCAAATCTCCATAAGACGATATGTCTTCGGAGGGCGATATCGGGAGGTTTTCGGCGATGTCCGGGTTAGGGGAAGGATGAGTCGGAGAGCCTGGGTCAGAGTTATCCTCATCACTGACGTCCTCCGAGGAGGAAGAAGACTGAGGCTCGAAGGGTTGGGTCGGTGTCGGCTGGGGGAGGACCTGCGGTATCGGTGTCGGTTTTGGCATCGGTATGGGCGCCGGTATCGGTGTTGGAGGTGGAGGGGGATGAACAGCAGGACGGGGTACCGGAAGTGGCAGCAGAGAGGCTGGAGGGGCCGCTGATACTGTGTGGGTAGGAGGTCTGACGAAGGTTCCCGTCGGACGAGAAAGAGGCAGTGATCGGGGCCGAACGGTGTAGCGGTCCCACTCGGAATAAGGCGGCTGGGAGGACCACTGGAGCGACGTCAGATGGCGGGAGTCCATATGGAACGAGCGATATCGATCCCAAGGAGATGGTGGAGGGGGGTCCCAGCGGTGGTGAGGTGCTGCATACCGATGAGGTGATCGATATCGAAGGGATCGTGAACGGTATTCGTGGCGGTAATGCAGGCGTCCCGGATAGGGGGGATAGTCCGTATCGGGCGGCATGTCCGGGTCGCTGAATGCAGGTGACAGAGAGCGGACCGATGCCGGTGATCTCGAGGCCGACGGATGGCGGTCGTCGAGGTGTGGCGGAGCAGTGCCGGAAAACTCTTGGGCCTCCAGGATGTGATCTGGAGGGGCCGCATCGAAGTCCCGGATCGGCGAGTCAAGGAGATGGATGGTGGGTATCTCCATTGGCGCCGGTGGCAAAACAGGCGATGCTGAGATCGGCACAGACGCCTCCTGAACCGGTGGGGCCGGAGGAGCGGAGGCCTTCTTGGGAGGTTTCCCGGACGGCATGGAAGAGTCCTTATGCTTTTTCTTAACGGGTGTCGATGCCGCGGACTTAGTATGTGCCGGGCGTTTCGACCCAGTGTGGCCGGTGTCCGATCCCGGGGCCGAAGTCGAGGGCCGATCGATGCTGGGTCGGGATGGAGGCCTCAATGTCGATGCCATCTCGAGCGGGACCGAAGTGCCGGCGGTCTCTTCCATGACTCTGGAAGACGTGGACGGAAGGAGCGCCGATTCGAGGAGGGCAACCTTCAATCTAGCGGCTCGATTTTTGTGCGTCTAGTTGCTGAATTTTGCGCAATGCAGGCAGGAGTCCGGGCGGTGGGACTCTCCCAAACAAAGGATGCAGAGGGAGTGCCCGTCTGGAGCCGCAAGTTTACTCCCGCACTTGGAGCACCTCTTGAAACAACCCCACCTTTGAGCCATACAGGAGCTCAAAGGCAGGAAAGAGAGAAGAGGGAAGGGAGTGAGGGGTGGGGGGAATGCCCGAAGGCAGGGAAAAGGAAAGAAAAACCCCACACCAAGAAAAACACCCTTCTTTTTTTTTTTTTTTTTTTAAGATAGAGAAAGGAAGAAAGAAGAGCTAGCAAGGAGAGAAAAACAGTCTACAATGGAGCTGACGGACGAAGCTGTTAACAGCGTGGTGGTCAGAAGAGAACTGGCGGGATCCCCGCGCCCGCTCCACTGGGCATGCGCGGTAGGGGCCCCGCGCATGCCCGGTGCCACTGGGCGCGAAAATCCGTTAGAGCTTTCTACGACACCGATGGATTCCAGCGCAGGCGCAGTAACCCATTAGTGTGAAGCACAGAGACCACGTCGAAGATCATTACATTATCCCACTGTGTCAATGCAGCAATAACTGACTAGAGCACCTGCAAGGAAGCACCTGACACACAAACTTGGAAAAAATGGAGGAAGGCAACCATCCAAAATGTTGTTGCTGTTGATGATGATATAACTTGCATTCCGCCCTACACCCCGAGTGGGCTCAGGGAGGCTCACAACATAATAAAAACAATAATACCAAGATATAAAAACAGTTAAACAATTAAACGATTAAAACAAGATGGCATTAAACAGAAGTGATCCAACGTTTCCTTTGATATTTTAACAGGCGATGGTAGATGGCCTGATTTATAACAGTTTTTGATCAACTAGTGGGAGGTACCTAAAATATAGTGCCCCACAGATAATAAAGAGCATCCAAGAGGCGCTGGGCAGGTCCCAAAAGGCAAGGGAGGCCAAGATGGTTTGACATCCACTGCCTCACCCAAACGTTCGGCAGAACAGCTCCATCTCACAAGCCCTGAGGAACTGCAGCAGCTCTCACAGGGCCTGGTCTCATACGGGAGCATGTTACACCAGGCAGGGGCCAGGGTTAAAAAAGCCCTGGCTCTGGCTGAGGCTAAGGTGTCTCTCAGGGCGGGGATGATGAGGAGGTGTGGATCTGCGGAGCACAAGGCTCTCCAGGGCACACATGGGGAGAGGTGGTTCTGTAGATATGTTGGTCCCAGGCTGTGTAGGGCTTTAAATGTCAGTGCCATAACCTTGAATCAGATTCGGTATTCTATCAGCAGCTAGTTCAGTTGGTAAAGGACCAGCTGGATGTGCACTTGCAGAGGCGTTGCCGTCAGAAGGTGCACCACTCCATTCTACATTAGCTGCAGTTCCAGGATCAGGTTCAAGGGTAGCCCCACATGCAGCGAGTTACAGTAACCCAGCCTGGAAGTGTCCATTGCATGGGTCACTGCAGCTAAGTCCTGAGAGGTGAGACAGGGAACCAGCTGCCTGGTTAGGTGGAGATGGTAAAAGGCCGATCTGGCACCTGCGGTCACCTGGGCCTCCATAGAAAGCGAGGGACCCAGAATCACCCCAAGACTCCTCACCCTCGGCGCTGGTGCCAATGGCACCCCACCAAGCTCTGGGAGCCGGATTCTCAATCCCACACCCCCACGGCTCAGGTACACAACCTCCATCTTTGTTGGATTTAATTTCAGCTGACTCTGCTGCAGCCATCCAGCCACAGCCCCTAATGCCCAGGGCGTCCAGAGTATCTGGGGCGACATGCAACTGGACATCCATCAACAGATAAAGCTGGGTGTCATCAGAGTACTGATGGCAACCCAGCCCAACTGGGTGAGGGGGCACATATAGATGTTAAACAACAAATACTTTGAGAATGCTGCTAACAACCACAGTACCTGCAGCAGGGGAAGGAGGGAAAGTTGTGCAACATTTACAGGTAAGCAGCCTGCCTCTACTGCTTCACACAGATGGGTGTAGGTTAGCAAGCTGGCCTCCCTGGAGGAGGGTGCAGGTGCTGCTAAGGAGACAACAGACTGAAGAAAGGGAAGATGCCCAAAGGAAGCATCTCTGCAGGCTCTCACGTTGACTGTGTGACGCTTCACAAAAGTGACGGGCTGTGTCCATGTGGCTGCTCAATGGGGCTCACAGAGCAGTTTCCCCTTGGCAAAGGCCCCCCCCCCCCGCCCCCCACAGGACCCTGACTTTTACTTATTTATTTATTTTACCAAAGGTATATCCCACTGCCTCTCCCCTGAATGGGACTCAGGGCAGCTAACAGCATATAAAGCACACCTGATGAAAACAATACAGAAGATACAATAAATAAGCTTTGGAAATATAAAAACGATTTAAAATCTATCCCAGTTAAAATCTATCCACCATCAAGCAGGGGAGGATGCATGGATGGTGAAGACACATCTGAAGCATAATTTACCATCTGCCTGGCAAATCACAATCACCCAAAGGCCACCCGAAAAAGAGCAGCCTTGCATGCCCTGCAGAACCTAGGGAGGCCCCGCAAGGCACAGACCTCTTCAGGCAGCCGGTTCCACAGGACGGGGGCCACTACCAAGAAGGCCTTCACCCTTGTTGACACAAGGCAGGCAGTTCGTGGACCAGGGACCTTGAATAAATGCTGAGACAAAGATCAGAGAAGACGGGGAGGATCATGCCAGGAGAGGCGGTCCCGAAGGTATGAAAGTCCCAGGCCATTTGGGGCTTTAAAGGTAAGTACCAACACTTTGAACTGGCATCGGAAACTAATCAGAAGCCAGTGCAGCTGCCATAGGATAGGTGTTTTATGCGCTGACCACGATGCTCCTGTCAGCAATCTGACAGCTGTGTTCTGGACCACTTGCAGTTTCCTTCAAAGATAGCACTACATAAACAGTGTTACAGTAGTCCAAACTTGGGGTGAACATTGCTTGAATTCCATGATAAAGTCCACCCCAGACAGATAGGAAGCAAGTTGGTGGGGCCATCGTAGATGGTAAAATTCAGTCTTTGTCACCAAGGACACACTGTCAAGGTTCCAGCAGTTTCAGTTTCATTTCTTTCTGTTTTGCTTCACTGTTTTGCTTCACTGTTTTGCTCCCCACCTTGCCATGCTTTGGGTGGGGAGGGAATTCCTAAGGGGGAATTCCTAAGGGGGTATGAGTGCCTCTTTATTGTAGCCATAACTTTCCACCAAGTCATACCCCTGGGCCTGTTCTCATGAGAGCTGGCCTTGGAAACTCTTTTGCCAGGCTAGAATAGATAAGACACCATATATCTGTCAGGGTTGTCATAGTAACACTGGAGCTGAAAGCTGACATATGTGTGGGGTATGGGGGTGTACTGAAGTTTACACCTCTGAATTTTGCATGCTTTCTTTATTCCTGACAAAGAACCAGTTCCTGTAGTAAGCAAATCTTACTACACACCCGTTTGTCCATGGAGAGCAAAGAATCTAGCCATACTTCCAGACTCCTGACAGAGTCAAGCGTAAAAAGTTGGACCCCATCAAAGGTTGACAGAAGTGGCCACTCTAGCATTCTGGGCTTCCCCAGCCACATGATCTATGTCTTTGATGGATGTAGCTTCAACCAACTCCCACCTAGCCATTTCACCACTGCAACCAGGCAGGAAGCCAAGACCAGAATTCCAGCTCCTCAAATAAGAGGTAGAGCTGGGCATCATCTGCATATTGATGGCACCTGAAGCCAAACCTCCTGACAATCTCCACCACAGGACGCATATAGATGTTAAATAACACTGGGGAGAGAACTGACCCCTGTGGAATTCCACATTAGAGCCCGTGATGACAACCTCTCCCCACCCACATTTACTCTCCGTGACCAACTCTGGAGAATGAGAAGAGCCAGCTCAGAGCCTTACCTAGGAAGGCTATGTGGTTGATTAGGACCAAATGGTCTATTGTGTCAAAGGTAGCTGACAGATCCAACAGGATTAGTAGCACTGTTCCACCTGCATCAAGGTGTAACCAGAGAACATCAGCCAGAGTAACCAGAGCAGTCTCGATCCCAGACCCTGGCTGGAAACCATATCGGTGTTGGAGAAATGAGCATGTAATGCAAGGCCTGAGAAATTCAGTCATTATAGGGTTAACTATGCAACTTGTTTGTTTACCTATGTTAGCCTGGAAGTAATACCTGGCAGCTGGCCAATTAACTTCGAGCCCGGGAAAACTGAAGGTGTACTGTCTTGCTAATTGGTTACTGATATCAGGTGTTTCCTTTCAGGGGTCAAGAAGAAGGAGAGATCCTCCATTACAATCTCTCACTCTCTATCAGTATGTCTTAGTGTGAAGACGGAGCACAATGCAGCTCCTTAGAAAGCATGTTTTGTTTATTTGTAGCTAATCCGTTTACCTTTTCCCTTTAGTAATAAACTTCTTTTAAACTAAAAGAAGCAATCTCTTCTTTCCAGAAAAGCAAGATTCATTACTCTGAATTTTTCTTGATTATTGGACAAAAGTCCTAACAATCGGAAGGGCAGATGTCTCATCCAGGAATTCCTGGAGTTGTTCAGCCACTACTCGTTCAATCACCTTTCCCAGAAATGGAAGACTAGATACTGGGTGATAACTGGCTAAGTCTCTTTCATCTAACAATGACTTTTTCAGGAGGGAGCTAGGGAAAGAACCCTGGGAGAGTGAAAGGTTTATAATGTCGCCCAAAGCTCCTCCTACCACTTCTCTGGAGCAAGGAGTAGGCCCAAAAGCTGATAGTTCCCTGGCAACATCTGACTGGGAGAGTGGGTTGAAGGAGTCCAGAAATTGACTCTATTGCACAGACAGGGCCCTGAGATTCCTACTGACTCCAAATCTAGCTACCAAGTCTTGGTGGAGGAGTGAGACTTTATTTAAAAAAAAAAAAAAACATCGCAAATCTGTCACAGCTAATAGCCAAATTTTTATCAACTTTTGGAGCCAACCGAAGAGGCACTGCTGAATCCAGATCAATTCCTGCACAAAATGCGGAGGGGGGGGGGGGTCAGTACAACCTGGGAAAGTCCTAATGATGCCATGGCACTCATAAAGCCCAAAGAGGCACCCGACAAGGCAACATCAGGGTGGCCACTGAAGTCCCCCAAAACTATCAGTTTGGGAAAACACAAGGCCTACCTGCCACCGCCTCAGCCAGTAAAACAGCAAGACTCCTGCCCTCTCCCCAGCACCCCACGCCAGGCCTACACATTCAGTGCCAGCGATGTTTGGTACAGGAAGCCACTCGAAGGAGAAAGGATCTCGGATTAGAATTGCCACCCCCCCCTACAAAGAAGTAAGCAGGCTTGCTGGAGTGTTTCAGCTGAAAATGCCGTGGCAACAGAGAAAAACCTTGTGGAAAAAAACATGTGGAAATGCCTAGGTTCTGGCTGGACAACTGCAGACATCTAATTAGATGTGAACAAACACAAGCAGTCCAATGAACCAGATCCTGAAGAGCTTCACCTCACAAAATCAAGTAGGATTTCTATCACTCAACTTCAGAAACCACACCCCAAACCATAGTCATTAAGCGGTTCTTGGATAGCATCCTACTCCAACAAAGAGAGAGAGAGAGAGTGTGTGTGTGTCTGAAGTGCTGTCAAGTCCCTTCTGTCTTATGAAGATCCTATGAATTAAGGACCTTCAAAACATCCTCTCATTAACATCCTTGCTCAGGTCTTGCAAACTGAGAGCCCTTGTGCCTTCCTGGATCGAGTCAATCCATCTCAAGTTGGCTCTTCCTTCAACTTTCAAAACATTATTGTCTTTTCCAGTGACGCTTTTTCATAATGTAACCAAAGTAGGATAAGCCTCAATTTAGTCATTTTAACTTCTAGGGAGATTTCCAGCTTGATTCGATCTTGAATCCACTTATTTGTCTTTCTGGCAGTCCACAGGATCCATCAAACTCTCCTCCAACACCGTGTTTCAAAGGAATCAACTTTCTTCCTGTCAGCTTTCTTCATTGTCCGACTTTCATGCCTTTGTATAAAAATGTACGGTACTATGGCATGAATTATCTTGATCTTGGTCGCCAGCAACATGTCCCTCCACTTAAGAATCTTTTCTAGCTCCTTCATGGCTGCCCTTCCCAGCCTCAGTCTCCTTCTGATTCCTTGGTTGCCACCTTCCTCTTGGTTGATGATGGAACCAAGGAGTAGAAGATCTTGAGCCATTATAATTTCTTCATCATCAGCCTTAAAGTTGTGTAATTCCCCAGTAGTCATTACTTTTGTCTTCTTGATGTTCAGCTGTGATCCTGTTCTGGCACTTTCTGCTTTAACCTTCCTCAGTCGTCAATTCAGGTCCTCGCTATTTTCTGCCACTGATGTAGTGTCATCTGTATATCTGAAACTGTTAATGTTTCTCCCACCAATTTTCACTCCACCTTCATCTAAATCTAATCCAACTCTCTTTATGACATGTTCTGCATGTAGATTAAAGTCAGAGAGACAAAATACAACATTGCATGACACCTTTGCCGATTGGAAACCATTCTCTTTCTCCATATTCTGTCCTAATAGTAGCCTCTTGTCTGGAGTACAGGTTATGCATCAAAACAATCAGATGCTGTGGCACACCCACTTCTTTTAAAGCCAACCATAAATTTTCATGATCCATACAGTCAAAAGCTTTGCTGTAGTCTATGAAAGACACGCTCATTTTCTTCTGAAATTCTCTCATATGTTCTAGTAATTAATGTAAATTTTCAATATGATCTCTAGTGTCTGCTCCTTTCCTGAATCCAGCTTGAACATCTGGCATTTCTCATTCCATATATGGCAACAGCTTTTGTTGTAAAATTTTGAGCACTGAGTGAGAAATTAATGAGATGGTACGATAGTTGCTGCAGTCTTTGACGTCTCCTTTTTTCCAGAATTGGAATGTAGACTGTGTTTTCACTCTGTGAGGGATTGTTTTGTTTTCCATATTGATTGGCATACTCTTGTTAAGATTTTGATGGACTCCATTCATGTGGCTTGGAATAGCTCTACTGATATCCCATCTACTCCTGGTGATTTGCTCTCAACTGCTTTCAGTGCAGCTTTCACTTCACTTTCTAAAACTGTAGTTTCTTCTTCAAAAGATTCTTCTTGGAAGAAATTTGTCATCCTTTCATCTCTCCTGTATTGTTCTTCAGTGTATTATTCCCATCTTTTCATTATTTCATCCTGTTCAGTTAACGTTTCTCCATGTTGATCTTTCAGCAAGCCCAATCATGCTTTAAATTTCCCTTTGATTTACTGGATCTTCAAGAAGAGAGCTCTTGTTCTTCCTTTTTTGTTGTTCTCTTCTATTTCCTTACACTGGTTATTATAATAGTTCGCTTTGTCTCTACATGCTTCTCTGAAAAAGCTGCCAGTAGGCCAAGGAATCCTGCAAGCACCAAGACCCAGAACCTTCCAATGCTCTGTCCTTCATAGGGATACAAATGGGAAGACAACCAGTTTTCTCTTTCAGAAAAAGAAATCAATGGCACTCTCATACCTCTGCAAATAGACACTTATTTGAATTACCACAAAATATTAGCAGTTGCTGACTGATATTGGGTGCAAAATACTGGCATCCTTGTGCAAAGGGAATATGGAAAATGAAAATCTTAAAACAAGTTTCTGTATGAAGAAACACTCTGTGGCAAGAACTGACTTCGGTAGTGGCTATATATCCCCAACAGGAAACAATGTACACTACCACTTGCAAAATGCATGTTCATAGCATGCCATATCAAAATACAGCAAAGTGCTGAGGCTCACTGTATCTTGGTCTACAGAGACAAAGAACAGTAATATTTGAGTCTTGGATGAGCCTCCTTGCTAAACATGGTTCAAAGTTAGTCTGGAAGGGTCACAAAGCACACGTACCAGTATACAGTGCTTTGTAAGAAATGCACAACCACAGATGAAATTAACAAATTAATGGACAAAGGTGATCCCCCCCCTTAATTAGAATGCATTTCTTACAATGCATTCCTGCACATTTTGATTTTTTTCCTTAAAATCTTTGCTTTGGTAGAGGCTATCCAGCTTCTAAGTCGCCAGTCCTTTGCCGTTACCGATTTGTTTTTTGAACTTTAGTTCTTGAATGATTTTATATATGATTAGCTTTGTTTAAAGCTGTCAACCTTACAAGAATGAATGAATATATGGATTCATTAAATGGATACTGCAATCAATGATTTTAGATAAAAAATATATTTTAAACCTGTACATTTTTGTATATTTTTGACCATGTTATCTTGGGTCAAATGGAATAATTTGTCCACGTTGTCTTACATGACTGCCAAATGGAATAATTTTTGTAGGGATTAGTTTAAGATTAGGATCACAATGGACCATACTAGAAACCAGTCCTTGAGAGGTACGAAACTGCAGAAGCATGAAACGTATCGCATCAGTTTCTGTGCATGCACATGCAGTGTCCAGAAATCTGAGGGATGCAGACATGCACACAGAGGAGGAAATACCCTCAAAACCCATGCACTGCTACCCTCTCTGCTGGAGGGCAGAGGAGGCCTTGACTCTCTCACCCAGTTGCTCCCCTGCTGGAAATAAGGCTTCCAGTTATTGGGATGGTCACCATAGAAGACGATGTAGCGTGTCACCCAGTTGTAGGAGTTGAAGGTCCCCTGTGTGGCAATGGCATTGATGCGGCACTTCTTGGTCAGGTCAATCTGGAGCCAGGGATGCTTGTCGCTGGGGTCAGGTGACCAGCCGCCAACCCCTGCACAGAGGGAGAACAGGGAGGGCAGAAGCATGGCACACATCTCTCCCCCTGCGGAAACACGCATGTCGACAGCCAGTGTTCCCTCTAAGCTGAGCTAGTGTGAGCTACCCCACAGTTTTTTAGCCTCCGGCTCACACATTTTTTGTCTTGGCTCAGGAAGGACGGCTCCAGAGCGAACTAATTTATGCCAGTAGCTCACAAAGTAGAATTTTTGCTCACAAGACTCCACAGCTTAGAGGGAATATTGGTCGACATCCCTGCCCCAGGCCTCAGCCACAGGGCTGGCATGTCCTTTGGGCACCTACTCCACCCCACAGATACTAAGCAACATCCCTTACCCCCCCCCCCGCAAAGTTTAAAACAAACTCTGAATTGCTGCCCTTTGGTAGGATCTGGATTGAGACAACTCTGCACCATATTGTGTCAAGTCAAAAGGGCAGGGACTTCACTGAACAAGAGAAACCAGCCTATGATAATCCCTCCCACAGGAGAGGAGGGCTCACACGGAGGCATCCAGTGCTGCTTAGCAGTGGTAACTAGATGTGCCGCACGGTGGTTAGAGGGATACCCCCCCGCCCCCGCCGTCTCTCTGATTGCAGATACAGTCACTGTTAAGTATAGAGGACAAATGCCACCATCATGCCCTCCTTTGGGTACTGAGTCCATTTTGGAAGTCTCCTGTCAAACTTAGATCAGCTCCTGTTTTATTCTGTAAGGCTGATGCTATTAGGCTGAAGAAACGGGCGATCTGGGAAGTCTGCCTCTCCCGGGGCTCTGCACGTGCTGAACTCACCATACAGCCGGGCAAAAGTGGCAGCGCGGAAGATGCTGGATCGCGAGGAGGCACCGAGATTCCAAGCGTAGAGGGGGCCAACCAGTTCGTCTGAGCAATGCCCTGAGGGAGAGCAGGAAGAAATCAGTGTTCAGGCCGGACAAGAACCAACACCGTTTTACCAAGATTTGTTTCCAAGGGCAGGTGCTGGGGCTTCAGTTTGGAAGGACACCTGAAGTCAGACACACAGACTGCTGCAGGTAATCAGCAATAAAGAAGGCGGTCTGTACACACCCAGATCACATTCGGACACTCTGACCACTCCTGGCGACAAGCACTACACAGGAGGCAAACCTCCCCCCCCCCTCCACCACTGGCATTCTTCAGCGGCGTGCAACCTCTGAATGTGGAGGCTCCCTTCAGTCACCATGGCTAGTGGCTATTGATGGCCCTCTCCCCCATGAATCTGCCTTTTCAAGCCACCTATGTTCAGGCCATCCCTACATCCGCCAGCAGTGAATCCTACAATTTAATCACTTGTGGAGTGAAAAAGTACTTCCTTCTGCCCTACAAGGAGAATACAAAGGGTTTAAAAGGGGAATTATATAAAATTATTTTTAAAGCAATTATGAAGCCAGAATGCCAGCAGGGGGTTGGGGGCTATCCAATGTTTTGCATGGTGTGTCACATGTATGATTATCTGCCCACTGGGCAGAAGCCTTGGGTGTGTGCCCGATGCAATGAGCTCCTGATTCTCAGGGAATGAGTTTGCTCCCTTGAGCCAAGGTGGCTGACCTGGAGAAGCAGAGACAGTCAGTTAGGTGCATGGAGAAGATTCTCAGGGACTTGTTAGATACGTCCCACTCTGAAAATGGCAGCCCCGCTGCTGTCAGGGAGCATGAGGGTTGAGAGGTGACAGGGCACCGTGCTGTGGATAAGGGGAATGTGCCCTCAGAAGGGACCTCTTCTGGTGGGTGAACGGGTATCCTTTCGTACCAAGGAACCATCCCTGGGCAGGGAGGGAGGGGGGCTCTTGGTAGTTTGTGATTTGATCCTTAGGCAGGTAGACAGGTGGGTGGCGAAACCATGTACTCACCGTATGGTGACCTGCCTGCCTGCCTTGTGCGAAGGTAGCGGACATTATGCGTGTTTTAGATAGGCTGGTAGATGGGAGGATAGGGCTGACTTGGCAGCCCGGAGGGTGGGGGATCCCCCGCTACAGGGGTTCCCAATCCGCCGGCCAGCATTCGGCTGGCGGGAGGAACCCCACCCCCGAAGTCGTCCAGCCAGGACGACTTCTCCAACGTAATGACATCACCCGGTGACGTCACTGGGCGTGCGCGCTTTGCGTGCGCGCCAAGGAAGCTCCCAGAGGACAGAGGACTCCCCCCCCCCCCCGCCGGTGAGTAATACAGACTTGGCAACCCTAGGGGAGGAGCCAGTGGTTGTGGTACATGTTGGCACAAACAATGTGGAGAAACGCAGCTGGAGGTCCTGGAGGAGAAATTTAGGCTGCTAGGCAGGAGACTCAAGGCCAGGACCTCCAAGGTAGCCTTCTCGGAAGTGCTACCTGTTCCACATGCAGGGCCAGAGAGACAGGCACAGATCAGGAGTCTCAATGCATGGATGAGACGATGGTGTAGGGGGGAAGGGTTCAAGTTTGTTAGGCACTGGGATGCTTTCTGGAACAAGAGGGAGCTGTACAAGAAAGACAGTCTCCACTTGTCCCGGGAAGGAACCAGGCTGCTGGCGCTTAAAATCATAAAGGTGGCAGAGCAGTTTTTAAACTGAATATTGGGGAATGCTGACAGGAGATGAAAAATCTCTGGTTCAGGATGGTTCATCTCAAAGAGATTAAGGGGTAGCTGTTACTTACTTACCTACAAGGAAATGGATCAGAATTGTTCTCTGATAGGGACTGCCTGGCAAGGTCTCGAGGCAGCAAGAGGAAGGTTGTGGGTTTAACATGTATGGGAAACTATAGATGTTTATATGCTAAAGCTAGAAGTGTCCGAGGTAAAATCAGGGAGTTGAAATGCTTGGTGTTGGGGGAAAACACATACATTGTGGGTATTTCAGAAACTTGGTGGGATGAGGAAAATCAGTGGGATACGGTGATTCCTGGTTATAAATTATATCAAAAGGATAGGGGGGAGAAAGTTGGAGGTGGGGTGGCTCTTTATGTCAGAGAGGGTATACAGTCCAATAAGATAGAGAGGGTAGGAGAATTGGATTCACTTCTGGAAATGCTGTGGGTTGAATGAGTGGGCCCAAAAGGAAGCTTAACATTAGGAGTTTATAATTGCCCACCACATCAAAAGATAGAGGATTATAAAATGATGAATGAATTAAAGATAGCGGCTAGACGAAATAACTTTGTTATATTAGGTGATTTTAACTACCCACACATTGACTGGGTAAATATGTGTTCAGGCCGGAAAAAAGAGATTGGGTTTCTAGACACTCTCAATGACTGTGCTATGGAGCAGATGGTTACAGAACCAACCAGGGGAGAGGTGATCCTGGATTTGGTCCTAAATTACGCCCAAGACCTGGTGAGAGATGTTAAAGTGATTGCACCGCTTGGGAACAGTGACCATAATGTTATGGAGTTCAACATTTGTATAAATAAGGAGTTGCCCAAAAAGACTGACATAACCACTTTTAACTTTAAAAGGGGTAACTTCTCTGATATGAGGGGATATGTGAGGAGAAAACTGAAAGGAAAAGTAGAAAGGGTCAAAACCATTGGGGAAGCTTGGAGACTATTTAAAATTACAATCCTAGAGGCTCAGAGAAAATATATACCGCAGGTTAGGAAAGGCACTAATAGGTACAGAAAAAAGCCTGCATGGTTAACAAACAAAGTAATGGAAGCCGTAAAAGGTAAGAAGGATTCCTTTAAGCAGTGGAAAGCTAGTCTCAGTGAGGCTGATAAAAGGGAACACAGGCTGTGGCAAATAAAATGCAAGTCTGTAATCAGGCAGGCAAAAAGGGAATATGAGGAGCATATCGCAAAAAACATAAAGACCAACAATAAAACTTTCTTCAAATACATTAGAAGTAGGAAACCAGCCAGGGAAGCAGTGGGGCCCTTGGATGACCATGGGGTAAAAGGTGTAGTCAATAGGGCTGCCAAGTCCCCCCGGGGGGCGGGGAATCCCCCACTAAAGGGGTCCCCAATCCGCCGGTCTGGATTTGGCCGGTGGGGGGATCCCACCCCCGAAGCAGCCCGATCTGGCATGGGGGGGTGCAGGGAGGCATTGAAATGCCTCCCTCTGGCTTCCTCTGTCTGCTTGCAGAAGCGGACAAGCAGAAGAAGCCCGACAGAGGCTCTCCCCCACCTTTCCTAGCTCATTTGCCAAGCAAGCGAGCAAGGAAAGGCATGGGGGGGGGTGCAGGGAGGCATTGAAATGCCTCCCTCTGGCTTCCTCTGCCCACTCGCCGAAGCGGGCGAGCAGAAGAAGCCCAGCAGAGGCTCCCCCCCCCCCCCCCGGCTGCCTTTCCTAGCTCGTTTGCCAGGCGAGCAAGCTAGGAAAGGCAGGGGTGGTGCAGGGAGGCATTAGAATGACGTCATCATGCTGCGTGCGCACATGTGGCTCCCGGAACAGGAGCGGGACTTCCCCGCTCCTGGAGGTAAGTGACTTGGCAACCCTAGTAGTGAAGCATAATAGGGAAATGGCTGAAAAGCTAAATGCATTTTTTGCCTCTGTCTTCACTGTGGAAGATGAGAAGTTCCTGCCCACTCCAGAACCACTGATTTCAGGAGGGGTGTTGAAAGACCTGAGTCAGGTTGAGGTGACGAGAGAGGAGGTCCTACAACTGATAGACAACTTAAAAACAAATAAATCACTGAGCCCAGATGGCATACATCCGAGAGTTCTGAAAGAACTCAAATGTGAACTTGTGGATCTCCTGACAAAAATATGTATCTTTCTTTAAAATCTGCCTCCGTTCCTGAGGACTGGAAGGTAGCGAATGTCACTCCCATCTTTAAAAAGGGTTCCAGAGGAGATCCGGGAAATTACAGGCCAGTCAGTCTGACGTCAATACCAAGTAAGTTGGTGGAAACTGTTATTAAGGAAAAAATTAGTAGGCACATTAATGAACAAAATCTATTGAGAAAGACTCAGCATGGGTTCTGTAAGGAAAGATCTTGTCTCACTAACCTGTTAGTGTTCTTTGAGAGAGTAAACAAACATCTGGACAAGGGGAACTCGATAGATGTTGGTTACCTTGATTTCCAGAAACCTTTTGATAAAGTTCCTCATCAAAGGCTCCTAAGTAAGCTCAACAGTCATGGGATAAAAGGACAAGTCCTTTTGTGGATCAAAAACTGGCTAATTAAAAGGAAACAGAGAGTGAGTATAAATGGGCAATTTCCTCAGTGGAGGGAGGTAAGCAGTGGGGTACTGCAGGGATCAATACTCAGTCCGATGCTTTTTAACTTGTTTATTAATGATTTGGAGTTGGGAGTAAGCAGTGAAGTAGCTAAATTTGCAGACAACACGAAGTTGTTCAGGGTGGTGAGAACCAGGGAGGATTGTGAGGCACTCCAAAGGGATCTGTTGAGGATGGGTGAGTGGGCATCAACATGGCAAATGGGGTTCAATGTGGCCAAGTGCAAAGTGATGCACACTGGAGCCAAAAATCCTAACTATAAATACACATTGATGGGGTTCGAACTGGCGGAAACTGACCAAGAGAGAGATCTTGGAGTCGTAGTAGATAACTCAATGAAAATGTCGAGACAGTGTGTGACTGCAATGAAAAAGGCCAATGCTATACTGGGGGTTATTAGGAAGGGAATTGAAACAAATCAGCCAGTATCATAATGCCCCTGTATAAATGGATAGTGCGACCTCATTTGGAGTACTGTGTACAGTTCTAGTCGCCACACTTCAAAAAATATATTATAGCACTGGGAAAAGTGCAGAAAAGGGCAACTAGAATGATAAAAGTGTTGGAACGCTTTCCCTATGAAGAAAGGTTGAAGCGCTTGGGGCTCTTTAGCTTGGAGAAACGACGGCTGAGGGGTGACATGATCAAAGTTTATAAGATTATACATGGGATAGAGCAGGTAGAGAAAGAAGTACTTTTCTCCTTTTCTCACAATACCAGAACTCGTGGGCACTCCATGAAATTGCTGAGCAGTTGGGTTAGAACAGATAAAAGGAAGTACTACTTCACCCAAAGAGTGATTAACATGTGGAATTCACTGCCACAGGAGGTGGCGGCAGCTACAAGTATGGACGGCTTCAAGAGGGAATTAGATAAACACAGGGGTCCTTTCGAGCAGGAGCTCGGGGGAGCGCAGCTCTGGGAGTTGGTGCCAGCCCCCCCCCCCCCGGCAGGGGAATGCCTGCTTGTGTCATGGCTGCAGCAAAATGACCCCGTCCCCTGGAAAGGCCCTGGTTCCTCCGACCAGCCTTCTGAAGGCTTCAGCCACCACTGAAGCTATCCTCCCAGAATAGGGGTATTTCTGAGGCTTGAATTAGTAGCTCTCCCCTCTCTGTCAGCTCTTTTCTTTCTTTCTTTCTTTCTTTCTTTCTTTCTTTCTTTCTTTCTTTCTTTCTTTCTTTCTCTTTCTTTCTTTCTTTCTTTCCTTTCTCTCTCTCTCTCCTTTCTTTCTTGCCTTCTGACATACTTCCAGTGATGTCAGATGGGGTAGCATGTGCAAATAAGTTATGCTAATGAGTTATGCTAATGAGCTCCTGCACCTCTTTTTCTACGAAATGATCCCTGGATAAACATATGGAGCAGAGATCCATCAGTGGCTATTAGCCACAAGGCATAGCTAGGAACTCTCAGTCTGGGGCAAGTGATGCTCTGTATTCTTGGTGCTTGGGGGGGGGCAACAGTGGGAGGGCTTCTGGTGTCCTGCCCCCACTGCTGGACCTCCTGAGGGCACCTGGTATTCGTGGCCACTGTGTGACAGAGTGTTGGACTGGATGGGCCACTGGCCTGATCCAACACTGGCTTCTCTTATGTTCTTATGTTCTCTTATGTTCTTATGATCAAAATATAAATGGTGTTGTTTTTTTAAAAAAAGTGAACAAAGTCTGATGTGGTGATGCTATTATCAACTTCTACCTGAATTATAAAAATACATTCAAATAGGGAAGGTCTGACGACTTCTGTAGAAGTCCCACTTACACAGATCAAGCATTTTAGCCACGCATTCCACTCATGCGTAGTCAGAATTAAGCCCCCCCCGTTTTTCAAGTACCACTCTGCTATTTGCACAGGTAAAGTACTTTACATAAAGCCACTGTCTGCACTATATCATAAACATCAAAAACAGAAAGCCCTCCCTGACCCTGCCGACCTTTTTAAAACACTTGGGAGCCAGCAAGAAGGCAGAAGGGCTGTGCCGTGTGGTGGACCACTATGACCCAACAACATTATAGCCATGTGTCACCATGATCATCTACTCCACTTTTTTTTTTTTGTTTAAAGAGAGAGAGTTAGAATAGACAAAAGAATAAGATAAAGCTTAGGTAGAATAAGGAGGAATAATAGTGGATTTTGGCAGAGCCAAACAAATTAACTGCTTCTCCCTATTGAGGCAGGAAAGAAACTGAGTCTTGGGTGACTCCCACTGGGGGAACAGGAAGAAGTTTAGTTTAGTTCCTGCCTCCCTAGTGATTGGTGGGAATCACCCACACAAGATGGCCTCCACCTCAGAGGGAGAACACCAAATACATTGGTATTACCATATCCATACAACAACAAAAGCAAGAGAAGGAAAAAACAAAGGAATAATCTACAAGTAAACGAAGTTCCATGTAAAATATAAAACACTTCGTAGATCATTCTTAATGGAAAAGGAGAAAAGAACAAGACAGATTAACTGTCAAGACCCCTAAATATGACTCTTATTTCCCCATAAGTCCTAAAGGAAAAGGTTTCCCTTGCTCAAAAGCCAGTCGAATCCGACTCTGGGGTTGCGGTGCTCATCTCTGTTTCCAAACCAAAGAGCCAGCGCTGTCCAAAGACATTTTCTGTAGTCATGTGGCCGGCATGACTAGGCACTTACCTTCCCACTGAAGCGGTACCTGTTTATCTACTTGCAATTTCTTGCTTTCGAACTGCTAGGTTGGCAGAAGGTCTTGAACTGCCGAACTACCGACCTTATGGTCTGCAGTCCAGTGTCTTAAGCATTGAGCCACCACGGCCCATAGGTCCTACTTCTCGAATAATCACAATATTCACTTTTAAATTAAAAGGGGAAACTTTTACAAATTCAGCAGTATCAAGTGCACCTTTCCCCTAATAACTCCACAATGAAACAAGCTAGAGACTTGCCAGCATAAAGGAACACTGGGGTTTCACGGCACTTAATACATCCTGGCAACAATTTGAGATGATGTTACTGAACAACAGCAATCCACCAACTGTTTGTTTTTTAAAAGCTCTAAAAAGGACTCAATTGAAGTGAGGGTGGGAAACGGCAGCCACGGGAGGCTGAGGCAAGGAAACCGCAGGGGAAACTGCCACCTAGATGCTCTGTTGCCACTGTGAATGCCACTGCAACAAGAGCTATGCCCACAAAAAAGAAAATATTTCATATAAGGCACTCCCCCCCCCCCTCAGAGGTCCCCAAAATTTCCTTGGGAAAAAAGACAAGGGGAAACTCCCCAATTTTTCTGCAGGCCTTCACATCTCAAAGATCAACTGAAGCTTTGGGGTCATCTGTACACACAGCAACAGCATGATATAATACTCCAGTCTGGAGGTTACTCTGGTGCATGGATCAGCCCAGCCAACTCAGCAGAGCCTGGGGAGGGAGGTTAGTGACGAGTAAAAAGTAATCGAAAGAAGGTGGTCTTAGCAACAGCCTGTTTCCCATTAACAAGGCCAGGTTCAAAACCACCCCCAACGTCTTTATTTGACCTCAGAGATAATTTCACCCCATCTGAAGCTGCCACGTCAATCTTTACTGGGATCTCCACCCTCCCAACTGGCACCTCTTCTGTCTTGTCTAGATTCGGTTCCAGCTTGTCCACCACCAGCCACCTGACCACACCTTCAAGACACGGGCCCGGGGCAATCACACAAGTTTGGAAACTTAACCAATTCCACACCAGGCGCTGCTTCGCTGTTGGTCTTCCCTTTGCCCTAATTGCATGCTTCAATTTCTCACTATTTGCTGCGGGGCGCATTTTGACACGCGGCTTCGCCCGATTTCCTCTGTGGCTTCAGTGATCCTCAAAAAACAGGATCACTGAAGCCGTGGGCGAAACTGCGGGTCAAAATGCACCCCACGGCAAATAGTGAGAAATTGAAGCACACAATCAGGGCAAAGGGAAGACTGACGGTGAAGCAGCGCCTGGTGAGAAATCGGTCTTAGACAAATCCAGTGCTGAGAATCATCAACACACTAACAGCTTCCAACGCCAAAGCTACAGCCACCTCACTCAAAAGTTTACTGTAACTGTTCAAGAGCACTGGAGACAAAATGAACCCTTGTGGAACTCTACTCGTTAGATCCCAAAATGGTGACTCTATTCCTCCAATAGAAACTGGTAAACCATAGAGTTTGGGGAAAATCCTAGCACATCATGTTCACTGTGAGGTCTCCCTATTCCTGTGTGTAAGAATAAAACCATCAGAGCACTGTCCCATGCATCAGCCCAACAAGACATTACGATTGATTATACCAAATGCAGCTGTCTAAGAAAATCAGCAAAGGAACAAGTGCCCTTAGCAATTTAAAGAGGGACATGATCCACCAGAACTAACAACAGTCTTGATGCCTGTTTGAAATGGATCATGGGCAAAGATGACATCTTAGTATGTCTGAAGTTATTCTGCCGTCACCCACTAAATGGGAAGACTGGACACAGGTCTGCTGCTGCCCACGTGCTCTTTAGCCAGAGACGGTTTCTTAAGAGGTTTGCTCGCAGATTCTTTCAATTCTTGTGAGGACATCCCTGGAACCAAAGATGTATTATTAATCTTTGGTAAAGGGACTCTCACGCTTTCCTGATTTATTTATTTATTTATTTGATTTATAACCCACCCTTCCTTGTAAACAGGACTTGGGGCAGGGGACACCATCTCCAAAAATACACAATTTAAAATTGAATTAAAATTAAAATAAGGTTAACAATTCAGCTAATAATTTCAAATAAGAATTTCAGATGGCTCCAGCAAACACACAATTCAGTTTCCTTTCCCAATGGGGGAGAAGGGAGGGAGGAAGGCAGGAGCCAGGCTAGCTACAAGACTGTTGCTCTCCTCAACTGTAAGCCTGGCAGGACTGAATGAAGTCCCACAGGGCCCAGATGTCATTCGGCAGAGAGTTCCACCAGGTCGGTGCCAAAGCTGAGAAAGCCCTGGCTCTGGCTGAGGACCGCCGGACACCTTTTGGGCCAGAGATCACCAGCAGATTCTTCTCTCTTGAGGCAAGGCGGTCCCGTTGATACATTGGTCCAAGACCGTTTAGGGCCTTAAAGGTTAATACCAAAACTTTGAACCTGATCTGATATTCAACCTGGAGCCAATGCAGCTGGCAGAGCACTGGTTGAATATGTGCAGTCAGTGGAGTTCCTGTGAAAACCTGAGCTGCCGCATTCTGGACCAGCTGTAATTTCCGGGTCAGTCTCAAGGGTAGCCCTGCATAGAGTGATTTACAGTAGTCTAATCTGGAGGCGACCATTGCATGGATCACTGTGGCTAGGTTGGGGCCAGACAGGAAAGGAGCCAGTTGCCTGACCTGGCGTAGCTGGAGGAACGCCAGTCTGGCAATATTTGCAATCTGGGTCTCCATGGATAAGTGTCAGCTATGCTGCCATGGCAAGTGGGGGTTGGGTGATGGGGGTTGGGTGAAGCCTGTAGTGAAGACAGATGTCTCCTCCTGGTGTTTTAACTTTCGATCCTTGCTCTCTGTCTTATCTCTGTGCCTGCCTGGGTCTGACCTCGGTGCCTGGAGGCTCCTATTCCCCTGGGAACCCATAGTCCTTATTTTAAGCTTTATTCCGCCCCGGGGTGTCCTTTGAATTCCGGATAACTTCCCAACTCCCATCTGGAGAGCCATTCCTGACACAAAATAGTGTGTACCGATGGACCTGCCTTTCCTGCTCTCAATAAACTGAATCCTGGTTACGGACCATTGTTGGGACTGATTGCTGTGGGACTCTGACAATAAGGAGGCATCCAGTAGCACATCCAGGCTCCTCACAACTTCAACCACCCTATCAGCATCGGTTTGGGAGAATAAGGGTCTGATTAGATGATACATTAAATGAGTTGGGTTGCGGGAACCCCCAACCCAACTCATGTTTAGCATGTGGCACAACGGTCACCTTTAGCACAATGGGCGTGCAAATCAGCCCCAAGAATTTCATCGTTCCCTCCCTTTCACCACCATAAGAAGCCAGCTAAAGCAGGAGGAAAGGACCCAAGGGAAAGAGGGACAGAAAACCGGGATGGGAGGGAGGGAGGGAAGGATGTGAAAGGAAAGCACAGAAAAAGAGGGAGAGTGCAGGGAGAAAGGAACTTGAAAAGGAGAAAGGAACAGGTATGGAAGTAAGTAGGGCAGCAAGCACCGCAGCGCCCCCCCCCCCCTGTTGCTTTACTAGGGTTGCCAACTTCCCAGTATCACAACTGATTTCTAGCTAGCAGATATCAGTTCCCCTGGAGAAAACAGCTGCTTTGAAGGGTAGACTTCATGGCAATACACCCTGCAAAGGCCCCTCCCCTCCTCAAACCCTGACTTCCCCACGCTCCACCCCCACCCCCAAATTGTTTCCCAGTCCAGAGCTGCCAACCCCATGCTTCACACATGCAGCGGACCGAGGAGGAGGCAGCCATTTCCTGCTCGTAAGATGGGAAAACCTGGGGAAGAGGGTTCGTGGGTTTGCAGCAGAAAAAAAGGCAAAGGCTTCTCTCTTGGCATGAGCAGGAACTTCACGTGAGGAGTGCCGTGGTGTTAAGATAAGGCCAGTCAGAGCGAACTTCTTGACAGTGAGGCTCAGTACCTGACAGGCCAGGAGTTAAAACTAGGTTGAAATGCCCTTGGTTCACAGCCGCTGAGGAGCCGCTAATGTTTCACACTACCAATTCGCCACTTGATCAGTGGTGAAGACTTTACAGTGGAACTCTTCTGTGAGGGATTCTCCTGTTGAGCGAACCGCCGTGAGTTTCCACCAGCACCTGGATGACTTTTTCTCTGAGAAGACTGGCAAGCAGAAGCTCATTGTTCAGAGTGCCAGAGGAGCAAGCATTTATGGTTGCCAGCTCTGGGTTGGGAAGTACCTGGAAATTTGGGGGGTTTGGGGAGCAGAGGGCGGGGTTTGGGGAGCAGAGGGACCTCAGCAGGGTATGATGCCACACAGTCCATCCTCCAGAGCAGCCATTTCCTTCCAGGGAAAATGACCCTGGTTGTCTAGAGATCAGCTGTAATTGTGGGAGATCTCCGAGTGCTTCCTGGAGGTTGGCGACCCTAAGTGTGGTGCATGGACAGCAATGAGGAATCCAGAAAAGGATCCAGGATGCCCACTAGGTTCATGGCTGTGCACAACAAGGGAAATTAACAACTCAAAAAGGAGCATCCCACGTCAAGGGTGTGAAGGTATTGCTGCACATGCAGCAACGTGGACTGAAGCCCCGGGGGAAGTTTTGAGAAGAGGACTCCCAAGATGGTTTCAGACATCCTGGAACTTCAGCATCCAGACAATGAAGGAAGTCACAGAATCACAGAGGAACACAAAGAGTGGGGAGGGGCCATGCAGGCCATCTAGTCCAGCCCCCTTGCTCAATGCAGGATCAGCCCAGAGCATCCCTGACACAAGGGCTTGTCCAACCGCTGCTTCAAGACTGCCAGGGAGGAGGGGGAGCTCACCAACACCCTAGGCAGCTGATTCCACTGTTGCACAACTCTTACCCCAAGATCTTGTTCACGCAACACTGCTATCCAGGTCTATCCCCCATCCAGTATGCCTGTTCCTCATTTTTGTTGCCCAGATATAGAACTCGGCACTTATCCTTGTTAAATTGCATCTTGTTCACATCTGCCCACTTTTCCAGCGTGTTCAGATCTCACTGAATTCTATCTCTATCTTCTGGTGTGTTCGCTGCTCCTCCCAACTTGGTGTCATCTGCAAATTTAATGAGTAGCCCCTCCACACCCTCATCCAGATCATTTATAAAAATATTGAAAAGTACTGGGCCCAGAACCAAGCCCTGTGGCACCCCACCGGACACCTCCCTCCATTCAGATGACAACTACTGAGTGCGGTTCTCCAACCAGTTCCCTATCCACTTAACTATCCTAGCGTCCAGTCCACAGTCCTCTATAGTTTACCCATCGGACATCATGGGGAACTCTTGTCAAAAGCTTTACTGAAATCCAGGTAAACAACAAGTGTGGTGTTTGAGGAAAGACAGGCATGCACTGAATGTTTTAAGGAAACAGGGTTCTGGGGGTTTGATCTTAGTGCTGCATGGAAGGACAGGGATTTAGTCAACTACTCAAAGATGATGATGGGAAGTTCCTCTATTTTTTGTCCCTATTCCAGAAAATAATGCCTAATGTGGCTATTTTCTGCAGTGAGTTCCAGGGAAGAGCCATTACCGTGGCAGCAATTAGCAGAGCACACTCCCTGTCAGAGACTTTCTAAAAGGCTTGTTCTGAGTTATCTGAGCAGTCAGAGCTGCCCAGAAGCAAAAGCAAGGAAATCCTGGACCAGCTAGTAGAATGTCATGACATCATAACTGCAAATGCAAAGCATGGTTTGAGTTCACCAAACATCTAATAAGTGTAGCTTTGGTACACTGGAGCTTGTTTGAAAAATGTAAGTTGAGGTTCCCAGAACAAGCATTGCACGAAACAACGGAGACCTCTCCAAAGCTGCAGGAAGACAAACTGAAGAAAGAACTTTCAGGAAGCCAGAACTCAGTGTCAAGGATGCTTCAGTTTGGTGTAGTGGTAAAGTGTGCGGACTCTAATCTGGAAGAACCGGGTTTGATTCCCCACTCCTCCACTTGCACCTGCAGGATGACTTTGGGCAAGCCATAGCTCTGGACCAGCTGTTCTCTCAAGGACAGCTTGGGAAAGAGCTCTCTCAGCCCCACCTACCTCAAAGGGTGTCTGTTGTGGGGAGGGGAAGGGAAAGGAGTTTGTAAGCCGCTCTGAGACTCCAAGTGAGTGAAGGGCGGGATATAAATCCAATCTCTTCTTCTTCAGTGCTACAGCATACATGCTGGAACAAGAATCTGGAGGTATATTCAGCAGAAACAACTAGCTGGCTCCACCTGCCATTCACAGGCCTACCCTCCAGCTCACTGGCCCCAGAGGGTGCCAGCTGCCATGGCATCTCACTAGATGAGAACACTGAGTGAGGCAATCTCCCCAACCTGACTGTTCACTGGCACAGAACTTTGACAGAAGCAAGAAGAGATGTTACACAAGTCAAAAATATCCTCCCACCCCAAAAGCATATTTTAGGTTAAGCTTTGGCCAATGTAAGTATTTCAACAGCCAGCAATATAAAAGTTGAGTTCCAGGACAATCCTGTAGGGCCTAAATCCATTTCATATGAGAACAAGAAGGGGGGGAAATAATCTATGCAGGTGAGAGTGACTGCAACACAGATATCCAACTGCTGTTTCCACCACAGACAGAAAGAGGTAGAGCCAAAAATCATCATCTTTCTTATGTGGTCAGTCCCCGTCCCCCCCCAATCCAGACTGAGATGCGCTTCAGCCACAAAAATGAACCTTATCAGGCATTTGCCTAGTGCAGGGGTCCTCAAACTACGGCCCGCGGGCCACATGTGGCCCGCCAAGGGCATTTTTCTGGCCCGCCGGGTGTGCCGCTGCCTGTCCTCCAATTCCCAGCAGCACACAAAGCAGCGGAAAAATTGCAGCTGACTCATCCCGGGCCACATGACAAAGCCCCGCCCCCCTGCTTCCAGTCAGCCAGGAGGAGGCAAAAGGAAGACTGGAAGAGGGTGTGAGGTGGCAGGCGCTCCGGCTGGCCCCTAGCCTCTCAGCCGGCTAGGAGACCTGCGCCAGTCCCAAGAGCCGGGCGGGGGTCTTTTTCAAGGCTTTTTGTGCTGCTGGGAATCGGAGGGGGAGCGAGAGAGAGAGAGGTTTCTCTTTCCCATCATGATGCCTGCAGTAGTGGAGTTTCAGGGAGAAGCAGCTGGGGGCTTGCTGCCTTAAAAAGTTTGTGAGGATGCCGAGTTCTTTGTTTCTTCAGAGAGGGAAAGAAAACAGCCCCGTCAAGGGTGCCTTTTTGCGCACCTCCCCTCCCCCCGCGCGCGCCTTCCCTACCCGCAAAATAACCAAAGAAAAAGCCCATCTTCATAGTTTGTTTTTTAAACTATAGTCCAGCCCTCCAACGGTCTGAGGAACAGTGAACTGGCCCCCTGTTTAAAAAGTTTGAGGACCCCTGGGCTAGTGCATGCAGAAAGGCCCCAATGACTAAAATAAAAGCAGGCTGTCCCCAAAGTGGGCTCAGTCTTCCTCTGGGTGACAGATTGGAAGGAATCAAAACTTAGGAGGGAATCCTGAACAACCCTTGCCTCACTGCATGCAAACACCCTGAGTTCTATGACAACAATCTAGCGCAACAACATACTACGTTTACAAAAATGAAAGCTGGAACCTAGTAAGTCTCTAGCCCTTTTCATTACAGCGTTCTGAGGAAAAGGTATTGGCTGCGCATTTCTCCTTATAACTCCTCAACCGAACGGACTAGTGACTCCCTTTTTTACAAAAAGAAATGACAGCTGGGAACATTGTTGGAATAATGTTGAAACACTACTGTGACATAGCTATTATAGGTTCAAAAACCGAGAGGGCTTTGGAAAAGCCTGCCAGTAGCGGGGAGCGGACAGCAGCCATAGAGGGTGGAGGACAAGGGAAGTACCAGGAAAACGTCCAGATGTCTGCTAGGCTGTCATAAATAAAAGGTGGGGGTAGAGAGAGTGACCGCTATGAAGGAAAAGGGGGGAGGGAGGTTATTGATGCTGGAATGTTACTTTTGATTCTCCTCTGGCATTTGTCTCTGTTTAGATTCTCCTCTAGAATTTGTCCCTGTTTACATAAGATCTTGGGTTTCTCTTGTGCGTTCCCACTTGGAAGTAAAAGCCGTTATTTTCCATGTGAGAGTGACGTGGCATTCATTGACTTGTAGCCATCTGACACTGGCTTTTAAGTAAAAGCCATCTAACCCTACCCCAGTTTGAACCCCGTATAAAATCCCTTTTCCCGCTTTTCCTCTTCAGTCTTAACATAGATAGTGTTTAGAGTATGTATAGTAAACTGACTACAATGAACTGAACCTGCTTAAGGAGCTTTGTTGAGTGCTGATTACTAGAGACTCTGACACCATGTGGGGTGCCCCACTGGATGCAGAGGCCTTCTCAGTGGCATGGAAAGTGACATGAAGCATCATCTTGATGTGGAAGCAGCCTCCACAGCCCAGCCCCACGGCTACAGGAGCATCACAGCAGCACAGCCCCTTTAGAGACACACCCAGCCTGCCTTCTGAAAGTCTTGACTTCTGTTTTTTAAACAATTCTTTACAGGGACGATCAAAAGGGAAATGTGCAAGCAGGGCAAGTGGGGGGTGGGGGGGAGAGGCAGCTGTTGCCCTGGAGCTGGCTTTTGCCCCCACTCGGTCCGCAGCAGGGACTGACCTCGTCCAGGGCCCCCCCCCCCCACTTCTGCTCCAACAACCCTCCCAGTCTCCGAGGCGCCTTAAGGCTTGCTCCCCCCCTCCGGTCTCCCCGTTTGCGTTTCCTTCCCGCCTTACTCTTCTTGCTGGAGTCAGCGGGGTGCCGGGGGGGGGGGGAGGGATCCTGAGCAGAAGTCTGGGCCCTGGCCTGTCGGGCTGGGCTGGGCTGGGGGGGCGGGGGGGCTCCGGCTGCTGGCCTCGGACCTGCCTCGGGAGAGCGCCTCTGCGCCATCGGGGGGGGGGGGGGGGGGGGAGCGGCGTGCGCTCCTAGGAAGGGCCGGGCGTCTGCTCCCAGCCTGGGCGCAACGCCTTCCGGACCCCGCCCAGCTCCTGCCCGCCTCTCCCCCGGCCCGGGGGACACCTCAGCAGGGGCTCGCTCAGAAGAGCACGGGACGCACCGGCGGGCAGACTCGCACACCTCCCGGCCGCAGGGGAGCCACGCGGGTCTCCGGGGGGGGGGGGGGACGCCGCCGGGCAGTCCAGCCAGAGCTTTGCCGACTCTGTGGCGGGGAGAGCCTGCGCGGAGCCTCGAAGGCTCGCTCGGTGCCGCCCAGCCGGGAGTCCGACCCCAGGGCGGCGGCCACCCCTCCCCGCTCCCTCCGGGGAGCCAGCAGGCCGGCCCCTTCCCCCCGCCCGCCCGCCCGCCCTCGAGGGGCGGCTGCGCTTCCAGGCGGCCGGGCGGGCGCGGACTCTGGCCCCAGCGGCGGGAACCTCCTCTTCGCCCTGAGAAGCAGAGCTGGGGAGCGCGGCAGGGCCCCCAGGGGGTCGCTTCTCACGCGGGCGGCCTCGGGGTGACGCGCGCCCCCCCCCCCCAGCCCTGTTTCGCAAGGTGAACCTCCCCCCCGCGGCCGGGAAGCCAGCGCCCCCCCCCTCCGCGCAGCCTGCCGGGTCTGCCTCTGCCCCCTCCCCCCGGGGGCCTGCCTGCCTGCCTTCCCACCATCCACCCCCACTGCGGGCTTCCCCGGCCGAGGCGCTCATCGTTCCCCGCCCCGTCCCGTCCCGCCTGGCCTTCCTTCGCCGACTGGGCCGCCTCGCTTCACGCTGCGGACTGCAGGGACTGTGCTCCGGGCGCGACCCGGGGCTGGTACCGCCGCCCCGCCTCGCCTCCCTCCCGGCTTCGAGGGGAACCCCCCCCCCCCCCGCCCCGCGTCACCACGGCCCCGCCGGGCAGGTGGGCAGTGCCCCTGACGCGCCCCGCAGACTCGGGGGCCGTTCCTCCAGGCGGAGCCCCTCCCCGGCCCGGGGTCCTCGCCCTGAAGGTCACCGGGCCCGGCTGCAGCCCGAAGCGGAGAAGACCCCGCCCGCCGGCCACTGCAGAGCTGCCGCCGCCGCAGACACGCCCTGGCCCGGCTGCACCTGCCGCCCCTCGCCGGCCGGCCGGCCGGGGGGAAGGGGGAGCAGAAGCCGAAGGTCCGGCGGCGGCCGACCTCCCTGGGACTCCCTCCTCCTCCTCCTTTCCCCCCCCCCCCGAGGGCAGAGAAGCCCCGAGTGAGAGAGAGAGAGAGAGAGAGAGCCGGCGGGGAGGTCCGGCGACGGCCCGGCAGGCAGAGCCCCCCTTCCCGCGCCGGTGCCGCAATGCAGCTGGGCCGGCGGACCGCGGGACACTCACGCCGGAAGAAGAAGCTGCTGCCGTCCGCGGCGCCCAGAAGGCCCAGCAGCAGAAGCAGCGGCAGCCGCCCGCCCATGCTGGAGCCGCAGCCGCTTCCGCGCGCCCCGCCGCAGGCCAGCCGCCGCCCGGCCATCGCCCCACGTGCGCTCCCGCGCGCCCCGGCCCCGCCAGCCGCACGCGCCCCCGACGACGCCGGCCACGATGACGCGCCCCGCCCCTCCCTCCGCGCCGCCGCCGGTGCCCCAGAAAGCCAGCCCAGCAGCACCCCTCTCGCTGCAGTCGGGAAAGCGGAGCCTGCCTCCCTGCCGGCACCTGTTTGTCCGCTTCGCAAAGGGAGTCTGGAGGATCCACCTCCATTGCGGGGGGGGGGGGGGCTCCAGAGCCCCCTCTTCCCTTGGGGTGGTTCTCTGCAGCCAAGACAAAGTGGCCCGGGCTTTAGGGTTGCCAGTCCCCACCCCCAGGCTAGCGTCAGATGGCAGGGTCGCCTTGCCAGCTCCAGGTTAGAGAACTCCAGGAGATTTGGGGGGGCGGCTCCAGGGAGGACCTCAGTGGGGTGCAGTGCGAGAGAGTCTACCCTCCTGGGGAGCTGATCTCTGGAGTCTGGAGATGAGCTGTGATTCCGGGGGATCCCTGGGCCGCACCTGGAGGTTGGCATCCCTAGCTGCAACATGTTGGCAAGGCCCCTCCTGCACTTCATTTCAAGAACACCCTAATTCTGGCCCACCTGGGAAAGGCCCAGACTGGTGGGCAATGCTCCCTCTAAGCTGTGGAGTCTTGTGAGCAAAAATTCTGCTTTGTGAGCTACTGGCATAAAACTTGTGAGTGAGCGCTTTGGCTACTGCATAAATTAGTTTGCTCTGGAGCCACCCTTCTGGAGCTGAGACAAAAAATTGTGAGCCAGAGGCTAAAAACCTATGAGCTAGCTCACACTAACTCAGCTGAGAGGGAATCCTGCTGGTGGGCTGTCATCACACAATCCAAGCAAGTTGCTGTCTCCCAGTCTGGGCAGCTCTTTACCTTCTCCTTGTTCTGTCAACCATGGGGGGGGGGGGTCTTTCCATTTCACAAATGCAAAGCTGAGGTAATCCCCCCCCCAAAGGAACCACTGATGGCCAGTCGAGTCGGGCCAGCTTGCCTGATATGTAATTGAGTAACCTCAATTTAGAGGAGAACCCAGTTGGAGTCCAGGGGCACCTTTAAGATCAACAACGTTTTATTTTAGGTATAAGCATGTGTGTGTGCATGCACATGAACACTTATACCCAGAATAAAATGTTGGTCTTCAAGGTGCCTCTGGGCTCCAACTGGGTTCTGCTGCTTCAGACCAACACGGCCACCCACCTGAACCAATTTAAAGTGCTTTTGTTATGTAGCTACCCGATTCACATTTATCCCCATAACTTATTGCTGGGGTTGTCAGATGTGGTTGTGTAATAAGAGGAAAGGAAGGATAGGAGGTGCAGCCTGCCTGGAGTTGGGCCAGGGCTTGCTTTCATCTGGGAAGGGGTCTCCAGTGGCCCAGCAGCAGAACCATGAGCCCACTAGAGTGCTGCTGCTGTCTGTTGTTTGGAAGCTAGGCAGTCCCTCTTGAAGGCAGGAGCCCTGTCTATGCAGGGCTCTCCATGCAGGTGCAGAGGAGGACTGCCCCCTCCCGACTGACAGGATCCCTGACTCCTAGGAGGCCCCCCAAGGTAGCCTTCATTACAGCCAGTGTGAACCTCCCAAGAAGTAAAATGGGAAGGGGGGCAGGGGGCTGTCCAGGTCTGACGCAGGCAACATCTGGGCAGGCAGGGCCAGGCCTGCAGCAACAGATGTGCAACTGGGTGGCAATCAGGCAGTGGAAGGATTACGCGGGGGGGGGGGGTGCCCTTTCAGGATCTCTGTTTCATTCTCCGCTAGGACAGTGAAAGCCACACAGGCCTGAGTCGATTTCTCGATCTGGTTGTTGTTTTTGCCCACAGGGGACCGTGGTGGGGGAGGTGGCTGGGTGGCCTAGATAGCGCCTTCTCCATCTTGGCTGAAAGGTCGTCCAGGGGCCTGCCACAGAAGGAGGGGGACAAGAACTAAAGTGGTCCCAGGGTGTTCTGATCACAGAGCATGAAGCGGGAGAATGGTGCGGTGCCTCTCAGAAGGGGGCGGCTTCCGGCAAGCTGGCGGGGCCCTCTGCTCCCCCTCCCCTCCCCAACCACCATGACTACTAGGTTGTTTTTGAGGAGAAAAAGGTTCTTGATTCACACAGGACATAAATCAAGTTACAATCTAGAGTTTTTGGTTTGGTTTTATTCAATGGGCTTTCGTTATGAAATGTCTAATTGTGGGAATAAATTCTAGAGAGACTGCTTGACTTTTTGTCATTCTTTTGTTGCTCATATTTCATTACCTGTTAATAAAAAAATCCTCCTGGTTATTGAAGATGGGGGAGAGACCTGAGCATGGATGTCCAGTCGGATGGGATCCCTCACCCAACCCGACCCCCTCCCTTGGGCCTCCCAGCCCTTGGGTTTCCTTTGGCCAAGGTTCAGCCTCAGATCTGCCTTTGCCTGGCAGGGCTTACCACTGCATTACAACACCAAGCGGATGAAGGGGCAGCCTCTCCAAGGCAGAGGACAGGGTGCTCTGGAACATGCGACCCCGTGAGTTATTGTCTGCCCCTCCAAAGAATCTGCATGTCTCTGGGGAGGGGGGAGGGGTTCCCTCCAGTGTGCCTGCGAAGAGGGGCTTGTGATGGGCCCTGAGGGCGAAAGTGAGAACCCAGAGTCCCAGGTGCCTGTGGGGAGGGACTGAGAGTGAAACCAGCCTTGGTCACAAACAAGAACTCCCATTTGAATGAACAAAGTCTGAGTCCAGGGTTACCTTTAAGACCAACAAAGTTTAATTCTGGGTATAAACTTTTGTTTATCTGAAGAAGTCTGCATGCACAGGGAAGCTTATGCCCGGAATAAAACTTCCGTTTGTCTTCAAGGTGCCCCTGGACTCCAACTTTGTTCTGCTGCTTCAGACCAACGTGGCCACCCCACCTGAACCTGTTTGAATGAGTGAGGTCTCCCTTTCTGGCTGGTTCTTTGTGCTACCCCTGAAAGCACAGGAGCATGCTAGAGAAATATGCGTCTGCCTGAAGAAATGGCATTTTTTTGAGTTTAAAGGAGAAAAGCAGATTGACGGCTGAAACTCCTTGGTGGTGCAGGCATTCCCTCAGCCTCGGGGCTCTGATGGGGCAGGAGGGATCTGCTGTCCTCTGCAGTGCAGGGGGGCTTCTGTACTCCCAGCCATACAAAAATCCCATCAGCGCCCTCTGGCTTTCGCTCTCCCTCCGGGAACTTCTCACGTTCAGACAAGTGTGGGAGGGAGGCAGATGCCTCTACATTCATCTCAGGAGTCCAGGAGCCATGGCCCTCGGTGGTTTCCTTGTTGTCACTTTGGCTGCTGATTCCGCACAGCGGCAGGGCTTCCACATGGTGGAATGTTACAAGAGCCCCCACATTCGCTCTGCCCCATCCCCTGCAATGGCTGTTTCCCCCACAGTGCCACTAGTGGGTTTGGGGGGACGGGGGTTTAAAAACACACACAGAGCAATTGCTACACCATTATAATGTTACATAGGCAATCCTCTGAGCCAGCAGCTTTCATTTAAGAAGAAGAGGAGATTGGATTTATACCCCGCCCTTCGCTCACTTGGAGTCTCAGAGCGGCTTACAATCTCCTCTCCTTTCCCCTCCCCACAGACGCCCTGTGAGGTAGGTGGGGCTGAGAGAGCTCTGAGACAAGTGTCCTTGAGAGAACAGCTGGCACAGAGCTATGGCTTGCCCAAGCTATGGCACCATAGAGTTTCAGGGCGATTGCCAGAGCGTCACCCTGGCAACATGCCCAGCATGATGGCGTCACTTCCGGGTGACACCATCACGCTGGGCATTTGCCCAGATGGCCCCCAGACGGAGGGAGGGAGGGAGGGACAGGGAAGGAGGCAGGAGTGGCTAGGCGGGGGGGAGCAGTGGCGGCGGCAGGGACATGGGCCCAGAGTGTGCATGCGTACGCAAGACCCTCCCCCCCCCCCCGGAATTTTAAAACTCGACGCCCCTGGTTCTTAATGAACCTAGTTTTAAATGTCTGATACTTGGACTGTCTCTTTTAATTTAATTTTGTTTCATTTATGTGTACACCCTAATAAATACACAACAAGCATGCAATACCGGTCGAGATGGCCAACTATATACAAACCCTAGGGCACACCCACGACTCCTATTGGCAGGTTTGAATTTCCCGCCAGAGTTCTTATTGGAGGGCTAGTGGTGGTCTAGGATCCTTGACTCCTATTGTCTCAAGGAGTCAAGCTCTGGCTGTATGTTGCTGATGCCTGTGGCGGTCAGTGGACATAACACTCCTCCCCCCATAGTTCGAGCCCATATATGTACCATAGTCCTGTAAGTAGGTCGGGGGTCAGTGCTCCCTCTGGGCAGCAGCATCAGGGGCCCTGTCTGGCGGACTGGCCTGGATACCTGGCTGCTGGATCGGGAGTCCCTCGTCTGGCGTTGGGCTGGAGACTGGTGCTCCTTCGGTTGGATCGGCCTCGGGAATGGGGGCTAACTCTGGAGCCATCATGTCTGGTATTTCAGGTCCGGGGTTTCCGTCACAGGTTTCTGGGGCTGGATCGTTGGCTGAGGCTGGAAGCAGGCACCTTCTCAGTTTGTCGATGTGCCTCCACAGGACCTGGCTGTCATCTGTCGAGACCTCGTATGACACCTGTAATGTATGTAAGGGTGGTCACCATGTCCAGACATGTCCAGACACACAGGGCCAGGCCAGCTACCTGAGCTTGAGTCCAGCAGGACAGTAGCTGGCTGGATTGTAACTTGCCACCAATCGAGCGCCTACGTTCCCTGAAGGAACCTATGACATGTAACCACAATTGTAAGGTCCTATCAGGACATTTGGGCAAGGTCGGAGGTGTGGCTCCAACCAGAATAAAAGAGGGCCCCTGAGCCCAGGTAGGCATACCACATCTGACCACCCAAATAAAGAGCTTGCTATGAAATCACTTCTCCTGGTCTCCCGACTCTGGTACTTTTCAACACTGGTCCCACGAGGTGAATGATTCAAGCCTTTGTCGAAGTTGCGGGTGTAGACGGGGTCTTTGGGAAAGAACCCTCTGGGCAAGGGGGTAGACTTTCCAATTTCGGGGGGGGGGGCTGAGGCTGGGCCAGAGACATCACAGGCTATTGTCTCCGGGGGAGGCTCAGCACTTCCTGAAAAAGTTCAGGGGGGGCTCCAGCTCCCCAGCCCCCTGAAGTTGATGTCTATGCCTCTGGGTGCCTCCTTCTGCTCAGACTGGCTATGCGACTCCAGGAGCCAGTCTAGGTGTAACCTATCCAGCAATATGGCAGGCCGCCGACCTACTAGGAGCTCAGCTGGGTAGTGGCCGCTGACCAGGTTGGGGGTGGTACATTGCACCAGTAGGAAGCAGGCAATATGGAATTCCCAGTCACCTTCCATGAGATGACTGAGAGCTTCCTTGGCGGTCCGCACCATCCGCTCGGCTTGCCCGTTGGTCACGGGGTGGAATGGGGTGAACTGCATGTGCCGGATCAGATTGCTGCTGAGGAACTCACGGAATTCCTTGGAGGTAAAAGCCATCCCATTATCGGAGACAATGGTGTCTGGCAAACCCTGGGTAGTGAAGATCCGGCGTAGCGCCCAGATGGTGGCCTTGGAGGACGTGGCCGTGATGGAGCTTATCTCCAGCCATTTTGAGTAGGAGTCCACTGTGACAAGGAAGAGAAGTCCATGGAACGGGCCCACAAAGTCAATGTGCAGTCTGGACCGCAGCTTGTGGGTGGACTCCCAAGCTTGGGTGGGTGCCCTAGGTGGATTCGGTTGTACCTCCTGGCATGTCTGGCAGCACTTGACCCATGCTTCGACCTCCGCATCAATCCCTGTCCACCACTCAGAGCTCTGGGCCAGAGCCTTCATGCGAACAATCCCTGGGTGTGCCGTGTGCAAGGCCTTGAGGACACCCTGACGTAGGGCGCTGGGGACCATTACCCTATCTCCCCACAGTAAGTACCCCTTGTGGGAGGACAGCTCATCCCTGCAGGCTGTGAATGGAGTAAACTCTGGGCCTGCTGCAGCTGTGGGCCACCCCTCACCAACCAGCCCAGAACCCAGGAAAGGGTGGGGTCCCAGGCCAAGTGGTGAGTGATATTGGCTGCCTGGAGGGGGACGTCAGGAAGATCGTCCACCTGGAGCATGTGGTGTGCCAGAGCTGAGTCAGCATCCACGGAGGACAAGGGGAGGTGGCTGAGGGCGTCGGCATGGCCCATGGCCTTCCCCAGGCAGCAGAGCAGGGTGTAGTCATAGCCGGAGAGGAAAATTGACTATCGAAGGACCCGTGGGGAGAGCACCTGTGGCGTCTGCTGGTCCGCCATGAAGAGACCAACGAGGGAGTAATGATCTGTGACAATGGTGAATGTCACGAGCTGGATGCCAATAGGACAGGAGTCAAGCAGAAGTCCAGGACAGTCCGAGGTTAAGCCGAATCAGGAACGAGTTGCCAAGTCCAAAACACTAAGCCAAAAGCAGAGTCAGTCCAAACCAGGGTCAAAGAGGGAAACTCATGATTAGACCAGTCCAGGGAGTCAACAGAGCCGAAGTCAAACAAAGCCGGAATCACAAGCCAGAGGGTCCAGAATCAAGTTAGCTATCACGAGCCGAACGAGTGCAGAGCTTAGCCAAGAAGACTTGTTGCTAGCACAAGTTGGTAGTCTCTGTGCTGTGCCTAAATACCCAGCCACTTCCTGTGCTTGTTAGCAGCTGGCAGAGAGGTCCCGGCTCCTTCTAGAACTCAGGACTTAGTGATCTGCGACCACACATGCGTGCCTCTTTCCTTCTTGCAGCTAAGTCTTGCCTGCATTGGGACCTTAGACGTTCTACCCGAGGAGGTGAATCAGGTGGGCTTGAGCTTAGCTGTGGCTCAGCTGCTGCTGGTGCTGGGACAAAACCCTGGGAGGTGCTTGCTTGAGCCTCAGCTCAGGTGGAGGCTCCTCTGGAGCTGGGAGCTGATCCTCCACCTCACTTAGGTCCGCAGGAGGCAGATCCTCAGAGGTACTCATGACAATGAAGGGGCGGCCGTATACAAAGTCATGGAACTTTTTTTACCCTGGCCACGATCACCATGATCATCTTTTTTACCCTGGCCACGATCACCACGGTTGATTTGAGCATAGTTGCGGTCTGCCGCTGACAAGGTCCTGGAATAATAGGCCACTGGCACCTCCCGCCCATCTGGAGACCAGGGATTTATGCAGAGGTCAAAGCATGGGTCAAGTGCTGCCAGTTGGTGAGCCAGGACGGCACCCACCCTGTAGGGGGAGGCGTCGCAGGCCAGAACCACTGACAGAGTCTCATCAAAGTGCGCTAACACACTGTTGGAGATGAGGAGCACCTTGACCCCTTTGAACGCAGCGGCCTGACGAGGGCCCCAAATCCAGGGGGCCTGTTTGTCAAGCAGGCAGTGCAGGGGCTTGGCCACTGCCACCTTGTGGGGGAGGAAAGTGTGGTAAAAGTTCAGGAGGCCGAGGAATGCCTGCAGCTCCACCTTGGACTTGGGCGGAGGGGCCTCGATGATGGCCTTGATTTTGTCCCAGGCTGGATGGAGGCCGTCCATGTTGACTGTGAAGCCCAAAAAGTCGATGGAAGGAACTCCAAGGAGGCACTTCTCCTGCTTCACCTTGAGGCTGGCCTCGTTGAAGCGGTGGAGGACAGCACCCAAGTGGGAAGCGAAGTCGTTTGGCGTGGCCGCGGCGATAAGCACATCATTGAAGAACGGTGTGATGCCTGGGATCCCTTTTAAAGGAGAATCTATAAGATTTTGGAATAGTCCAGGAGCTACTCTCACTCCAAACTGCAACCAATTGACTTTAAAGGCTCCCCGGTGCAATAGTCTGTGTGGTTGTGGTGGCCTCATCTACAGGGAGCTGCTGGTACACTTGGGCAAGATCGAGTTTCGCAAAGATCTTCGCCCCTGCCAACGTAGCCAACACGTGGCTCACGACCGGGACCGGGTAGACGTGGTCCTGGAGAGCCTTGTTTAGCATACATTTGTAGTCCACACAGTTGCAGACGTCCCTGTTAGGCTTCTTGAGGGTGACGATTGGGGTTTCTCAGGCGGCATGCGAGACAGGTTCCAGGACCCCTTGGGCCACGAGGCAGTCCCATTCCACGTCAATCTTGGTTCACATGGCAAAGGGGACCTTCCAGGATCGCATGTGAATGGGCACCACCTTGGGGTCGAGCTGCAGGGACACCGGGGGGCCCATATACTGGCCCAGAGTTCCATCAAAGACTGACAGAAACTCGCAACATACATCGCTAAAGTCCCACCCTGTACAGCTGTGGATTCCCTTGACAGAGATCCCCAAGGGGCCAAACCATGCGTGACCTAGCAGGCTCACTAGGTCGCCCTTGACTACCAATAAGTCCAGGCAGTCATTGGATCCCTGTGCTGGACCCGGAAACTGCCCACACCCCTTATCGGCACCCGGTTCCACTGAAAGTCCATCAGGGTGACAGGCAAAGGTCGCAGGCGGGGCCCCCCATGTGGATATAGTCATTTAAAGGTCTCTTCCAATATGATGGAGAAGGCAGACCCAAAGTCTAACTCCATAGTGCAGGGGGACCCCTCTATTTGAACCCAGACATGGATTTTTGGGGCGGAGGTTTGGTTGGGAAGCTGCAGTACCTGTTCAGCCGCTAGCAGGTAGAGGTCCTCAGAGGCCATGTCCTCCTCGTGGCGTGTACTGGCCTGGCAGTGCTGGGGTGGCTGAGATGTCAGGGCTCAGGACCCTTGCAAACAGCAAGCCTGTGCAATGTGGCCGGAGTGGCTGCAGCTCCTGCAGGTGGCGTCCCGGAACCTGCATGTTTTCTGGTCATGCTGGTCCCCGCAGCTGGCGCACTCTAGTCGGGCTGACTCCGTTGCGGTGTTGGTTCGAGCCGCAGTCCCCGGATCTCTCCGTTTGGTGTGGTGCTGTGTCCAATGGACCTCTTCTCTTTCTTGTTTGCTGGGGTCAGGATCGACCTGATGTGCAGTGGCCAAATGGTGGCTGGACGTGGACCTGGGCATTGTCGGATGCAACCTCTCCCATGTGGTGGCTGTGGAGAGGGCAGAGGCGAGAGTGCACTTCTCCTCCTCCATGATGCGCCTCCGAAGCTTTTCATCCCGGAGGCTCAGACCAGCTGGTTCCAGAGGGCCTTCTCCAGATAGGCCCCGAACTCCAGATAGGCCCCGAGCGTTTCCTTGGTTGCCTTTGGTGTTCATGGATGGAGTAGCAGTGGAAGTCCTTGTCTTCCTTGGGGTCGTGGCAGCCCGGCTCGCTCAGCGGAATCCCATCCTCATCGCCACTATTGTGTACTGGGTTTGATGCGTGAAAAGTCCAGACTACGATGTAGTGATCAGCATAGTTTACTGAGTACATAACAAACATGCAATACCGGCTGAGATGGCCAACTATATACAGTCACTAGGACACACCCACGAGACCTATTGGTGGGTTTGAATTTTCCGCCAGAGTTCTTATTGGAGGGCTAGTGGTGGTCTAGGATCCTGGACTCCTATTGTCTCAAGGAGTCAAGCGCTGGCTGTATGTTGCTGATGCCCGTGGCGGTCAGCACACATAACAAATAGAGTGTTTACCTTTGATCCATGAAGATAGATTCAGATAAACAGCTGTGTTGGAATGACACAACAGAACAAAGTTTGAGCCCAGTGGCACCTTTAAGACCAACAAAGTTTTATTCTGGGCATAAGCTTCAGTGTGCATGCGCACTGCTTCAGATGCACGCACACAAAAGCTGATATCCAGAATTAACCTTTTTTGGTCTTAAAGGTGCCCAACTGGACTCAAATTTTGTCCTACCTTTTATCCTACTAGCAGCAGATATGTCTTCTACTAAAAGAGCCAAACTGGGATGAGCTATTCAGGGGTCAGGAAACTGGGGCAGGGGCTACAGGAATTATAACCACTAAAGTCCAAAAGCCTATTACAATCCCAAATGGATTTTTTTCCAGTTGACAGGAAGAGAAACTGGGGCTCCCCCCACCCCTGTTCTTTAATCTTCCTGTTAATAACGAGATTATGGAAATGTTTTGTGTCAGTGCACTGGAAAAGTCATAAAGCCCTGATCTAAACAAGAGAAATCCCAGAAATGAAATCACATCTGCTCTGTATTTATTCATTTGTTTTGGAGTAAGAGTATAGCTGTGGAATGGAGGAGTTTGTTGTTAAAACGAACATGCCTCTCACCACTGACCGTTGCTCATCTTCGATCAGGCAGGAGGACTTCAGTGTGTGGCCCAGACATTCTTCTTCTCCAGCCAGCTCTTTGTCCCCTGGGGGCCAGGGATGGAGACTTCCCATCTCTCTAAAGGTAGCAGCTGCTTCTGGAGTGTGTGTGGGGGGGGACTATGGCATAGCCTCCCTTCATCAACCCCAGACATCCACTGGGATGAGAGGGGCCTCTGGGTGTGGTTTGCCTTCTGTACTCAGGGATCTGGACAAATCCATTTTATCCACACTAATGGTTTGTGGACCTACGACTCTTTGACACCCTGTGGTCCGCTGCCACTGTCCTGAATCTGATCAGGTGTGTTCAGATGTGATATCTGTTTCAGCTGAGGTTAAGAGGATGTTTATTCTTGGTGTGTTTCTCTCAGCTTCTAGAGGATGTGTCCTTTCAAAACCAGCCACAGCAACGCATGACACCGAGCAGAGCAGCCGTCAGCTCATAAAAACCCAGCGAGCGTGCTGCCTCTTGACTCGCGATGAACAACCACAACCCTCAGGTTCAGGTACGTGGGACTCCGCTGGCTGCCAAGATTGGGAAGGGGGTACTCCAGAGTCTGCCTTGGAAGAGTGCCGGAGGGGGGGATTCGAATAGTCCTCCCCCTGCATATTCTTTAGGCACTCTCTCGTACTCACAGCATTTCTAAATTTATTTTGGAAAAAGCAGTTAGATGCTACAAAGGGTGGGAACCTCAACCCATATTTGACCCCAAATGAACAAACCACTGCTTACTGAACAAACATTTTATTTATCTCTTCCGGTACTGTATAAATGTGCAGGTACAATAAACAAATATGCAGCACAGAGGTAAACTGAGGCTCACCTCATGTAATCTGCAAAGCCTGTGTAGTGGGGGAGGGGTGTGGGGGGAGGGGGAAGCACTCTGCACATGTGCTCGTGGGCTTTTTTCTCTTTTCCATGTAGTCCAGGGCTGAGCCCTAGGCTTGGAGGCTGGGTTCAGGTTCTGAATCCGGATAACTCCGAACCCTGATGAAGACCTATTTCTAGGCAAGGCTTTATTCCCTTGCTTTTGTTCCCAGACAGCTTTGTTTAAGGGTGGCATTCCCAGGATCTGGGATTGGAACCAGCCCCCCCCCCCCCCAATCTGTGATTTTCACCGTATTTGAAGTGGGGACCCACACATCTAACTTGCTATAGCTTTCTGGAGCCCCTTACAAAGTAACTGCACATAATTTTCCCCCGCCCCAGCATGAAACACAGGAATCACAGAGCACTTAGTACTGAACAAGTTTAGAATTTATTTTTCATGTTTAGTATTTATAAATCTATAGGGTACACTGAACAATGGATGGATTCAGGTGGGCAGCTGTGTTGGTCTGAAGAAACAGAACAATGTTTGATTCCAGCGGCGCCTTTAAGACCAACAAAGTTTTATTCAAGGCGTGAGCTTGTGTGTGCAAGGCACACTTCATCAGACACACTTAAATGGAAGTTATCAGTCCATACATATAAGTAGAGGGTGAAGAACAAATTAGCATATAACATAATTAAGTTGTTTCAACAGATGTGAGACTCGAACAGGGATAACAAGCTAATATGTCCAGCATTTGTTTAGATTCAATTCCGTATTGGGGGGGGGGGGGGAATAAATATGTCAAAATTGGAGACTGGTCTGTGATTGTCCTAAACTGAGACCCTGTTGTCACCCTTCATCCATCTCCTCTCTCAAACATGAAGGCCACCCACAGTACCCTATTCGCATGGCTGCCTTTCCCCACCCCCACCCCACAAGAAAATCCCCTCATTGACATGCGCATGTGTGCACACGCAAGCTCACACCTTGAATAAAACTTTGTTGGTCTCAAAGGTGCCACTCTGGACTCTAATTTTGTTAAACAACAGACGGTATTTCGTGGCCATTCTGCGCATGGTTTGCTGCTGAGTCCCCTCCTCCTCCTCTGGTTCCTCCTCCTCCCTCCTGGCCTTATAACCCACTTGTGGGAAAGCCACGACCAACTTCTAGGTTGGGACTCTCAGTCACTCTAGAGGATACTAACACCCTGGGCAGGCACTGTTGCAGTGCCACGCTCCCCCCGCCTCCCTTTCGTGCTAATTCCATGCCCCCTCGTTAATGAATGCCTGCGCTCCTCCCCCAGGAGCTGAGTGCCTGGACAGGTGAGGTGCCCATCAGTACAGAGTGGTACCCATGGGACTATGATGCCGAGACTCCAGTCCTGCCCGAGCTGTGTGAAAAGGAGACCCTCCGCACCGTGGCACGCGCCTACCTGCCCGTGATGGCTGTCCTGCTCTGCCTGCTGGGGGTCCTGGGGAATGGGACACTCCTGCTGATCCAGGCCTGCTACCGCCGTGGCCAGTCCCTTGGCGACACCCTCCTCTTGCACCTGGCGGCCTCCGATTTGCTGCTGCTCCTGACTCTCCCCGTGGGGGTGGCGGGGGTGGTGGGCAGCTGGCACCTGGGCTCTGCCGCATGCCAGGCCCTGCAGGGCCTTCACGCCCTTACCTCCTACAGTGGCTTCCTGTTCCTCATGGGCCTCACCATGGACCGCTACGTGGCTATTGTGCAGGCCCCCATCGCCCACCGCCTACGCCCTGTGGCTGCTCGTTGGGGCAGGCTGAGCTCAGGGCTGGTGTGGCTGCTCACGGTGGCTCTGGCCCTGCCCCAGTTTCTGCACGCCCGGGTGGAGGACCACGGTGGCTTCCTGCTCTGCAGGGTGGCTGTGGTGACAGCTGCGGTGAGTCTGGTCCAGGTGGGCCTTGGCTTCGTGCTGCCCTTGGTGCTCATGGGGGCCTGCTATGCCGCCATTGCCCACACCCTGCTGTCCTCCCCGTGTGTCCAGTCCCAGAAGGCCTTGCGGTTGATCTTTGCATTGGTCTTGCTCTTCATCGTCCTGCAGCTGCCTTACGTTCTGCTGACCATCCTGGACACGGCTGATCTGTTGGGTCGCCAGTCCTCGAGCTGCCCGGCCATCCTCCAGCGAGAGCTGGCCCTGCTCATCACCAGTGGCCTGGCCTTGGCTCGCTGCTGCCTGAACCCCGTCTTCCATGCTTTCCTGGGTATGCGCTTCCGGAGGGATCTACAGCAGCTGGGCAAAGATGCTGGCTGTCGACTGCACGGGGTGTGCTGTGGCAAAAGGACCAAGAAAAGAGGCAGCCGGCAGGCATCACTCACCACTGCCTATCTGGAAGGAATATCAGCAGCACCATGAAGACTCTGGGCAGGGGGCTGTAGACCTGCTTGGGGGTCTTGTCATGGTGGAACACCTCTTAAGGCCCTTAGGGTACAGCTGTGTGACTCCCAGCATGCTCTGTATTCCAGGCAAGGTCACCTTTTTCACAATAAACCTTCTGTTTAGGATAATGCTAAGACCTGTGTCATTGAAAGTTCCCTGTTTGCATTCTGCAAGCGCCCAGGGTCAGTGGTTGCAGCTGGGCAGGCACCAGAGCCAGATGGGCCCTGGGCAGCCTGCCAGCAGATGATCCTGCTCGCCTGTGGACCGGGGAACGCCTGGCTCTGGGTCGTCATTCAAAGCCTGGCCAGTGGCAGGCCAGGTGGAGACTGTGGGGTTCTCCTGGAAGCACATCTGATCTCCAGAAATCCTTTCCCCTGAAGAAGATGGCTCCTTGGGAGGGTGGACTCTATGATATTATACCCTGCTGAGGTCATAGAATCATAGGACCACAGAGTTGGAAGGGGCCTGGAAAGTATTGGAGTCGGGAGGCGAGTGGTAGTGATTTCATAGTAAAGCTCTTTATTGAGGGTCAGATGGAACATGGAAAACCCCAGGCTCTGAGCCCTCTTTTATGCCGGCCGGAGACAATGCCCCGACCTCGCCCCCAGGTCCTGATAGGACCTTAAGTCCGTGGTTGCAGTTCATAGGTCCCCCCAGTGGGAGACCTAGGCACATAATTGGTGGTCACTCAGGATCCAACTGGCTATTGTTCTACCTGGCTGAAGCTCAGGTAGATTCTGACCTTGTGCACTGACCACATGGCGGTCGCCATTGTACACATTAGTACACAACAGGGCCAGACAGGCCATCTAGTCCAACCCCCTGCTCAAGGCAGGATCAGCCGAGAGCATCCCTGACAAGTGTTTATCCAGACGCTGCTTCAAGACTGCCAGTGAGGGAGAGCTCACCGCCTCCCGAGGAAGCTGATTCCACTGTTGCACAACTCTTACTGTCAAAAAGTTTTTCTTAAGATCCAGCCAGTATCTTTCCACCCTTAATTTAAACCCATTATTGTGAGTCCTATCCTCTGCTGCCAACAGGAACAGCTCCCTTCCCTCCTCTAAGTGCCAGCCCTTCAGATACTTCAAGAGAGCAATCCTGTCCCCACTCAACCTCCTCTTCTCCAGACGGAACTTTCCGAAGTCCCTCAGCCTTTCCTCGCAGGGCTTCTTGGTCTCCAGGCCCCTGATCATCCTTGTCACTGTCCTCTGCACCCGCTCCATTCTGTCCACATCCTTTTTGAAGTGAGGCCTCCAAATTTGCACACAATACTCCAGGTGGGGCCTGACCAATGCAGTGTACAGTGGGACTATGATATCTTGTGATTTGGATATTATGCCTCTGTTGATACACCCCAAGACTGCATTAGCCTTTTTTGTCGCCGCATCATGCTGGCTGCTCATATTTAACTTACGGTCCACCCGCACCCCAAGATCTTGTTGACACACACTGCTACCCAGGCCTCACCCCTAGATCTCCACGGATTTCCCAGCCCAGAGCTGGCACCCTAGGCACCTGAGCATGCCCAGTCCCAGGCCACCCACTAAGCTCTGTCTCAGCCGGCCTGCTCAGGCCCCCCTCACGGAGGTGCCGCCTATGCACCAGCCAGCACAGGGGCTGAGGCTCCAGCCCCTGCCTCCACCTGCCCCAAGAGGCCGCTCAGGGACAGGCTGTCCCCTCAGCTCATGCCAGACAGCTCCTCTGCTCAGGCAACTGGGAGTGGAAGGCAACCGCCGGGCCAGCCCTGTGTGGTGGTGGCGAGGCTGGTTTTCCAGAGAACAATCACGTCCCTCGTTTTGCCCGGCTCCCAGGAGCACACAGATCTTGTCTTCCCAATGAAATCACCTCATTTGTGCTGGGAGAGGGGGAGTGCTATCTTTGGGCAAGCCTGAAGAAATGAAGGGCAATGGCTATGAAGCCAGACAGGCAAAGTGCTTTGGGCAGAGAGTCCAGGTGGTCATAATCCCCATGATGGGAAAGGAAAGAAGCAACAAAGAGGTTACTGATCAGTGGGTGCAGTGGGGCCTTCATGCCAGCCCTGGATCTGGGGGCCTAGGGCTGGCAGCTTCACCTGCTGGGTGGCGGTAGGATGGCATGCTTGCTGCTTGACGCCCTTCCAGCCCTTGGCAAAATGGCTTCCTCCACTCCCAGCCCCCACCCTGGGCCAGGGACAGCAGCACCTTGGGCAGGCCTGTTGGTTCTTTCTGCCTCCTTACCACTCAACCTCAGCACTGGTGTTAAGGCCAAGCTGTGTAGCTTAGGAGCCCCTGTAAAGCCAGTCTTTGGGAGGAGAGAGCGGACGTCTTTGTGGTAATATCTTTCTATGCCCATGTTCCGTAGGGCACCTTGTGGGGCTTTCTGCTTGTAGCTCACGCCATGGTCTCTCTGGGCTGCACCCACTGATCTCTGCCTCCCCCTCAACACTGGGTGTCCTGCCCACAGCGGGAATGGCCTCAGGTTGGAGGCTGGCCCTGAATCCAGACTCTGCCACAGCAAACGGATCCTCCTCTGAGGAAACCCAGAGAAACACCTGCGCGGTATGCTCAGGGCAGCAAGGACCAGCTGGAGGGATGACTCTCTCTGTGTGATTCCATGTCCTAGTGACTGAGATTGGTGCACAGGGACAGGAAAGCATTGCAGTCACTCAGACCGGGGCCACCTGGAAACTCCTCTCCTTCAGCCTGACCCTCCTCAGCTTCCTACTCCAATATCCTCCCCTTCCCAAATACAAATGATGGAAAGAGCAAATGGGAACAAATGACTTGAGAACCCCTGTTTAAACATGAGATCGGGATCTCTCTGGTCAATATAGCCGAGTTTTGCCCAGTCACAGAAGCGTGATCCTGAGTGTAGGAAGTAAATCTCCCAAGGAGCATTTTGCAAAAAAAGGTAAACTTCACATTTGTTCGAGTAGATCCTGTTCACATTCAGGTTGCAGTAGAAAGGGGAGAGAGAAGCCTCATCTAAAGAGTCCTTTCCCCGTCACAAAGGGCCACCTTGTCCAGCATCACGTGTGTGGGAGGATGAGGGCATGGTCTCCACAGGAGAGAGACATGTGTCTCCATGGAAGGCCATGTGCAGAGAGAGGGAAGAATGAGAGAGAGAGAGAGAGGAGTCAGAGGGCAGCTCCCAGGTTAAGGCATCCCATTCAAGGCAGGGGTGCCAGCCCCCAGTTGGGGGCGAGGGATCCCTTGGTTTTGCGGGCGCCTGCCCCCTCCACTGGCTGGCTGACTGACAGGAGGAAATTTCCCCCCCCCCCAGCAACATGGAGCGACTTGCCTACATCACCCAGAAGTGATGTAGGCACGTCAGTGACGTGGGGGGGGGGGGATGACACTCTGTTTTTTGGGCAAAACTGTACGATTTGAGGGCGATTTTTACCACAGAGTTTCACTCAAAAACCAGAGCATGTGCCTACGTCACTTCCAGGTGACGTGGGCACAGCGTGCAACATCACTTCTGGTGACATCAGCACATTGGGGGCAATGCCTCCAGCTCCTGGGGAGTCGCCCCCACCCCCCACCAGTGTCCTGAAGGGACCTGTCAATCCTAATTCAAGGAGATGACACTTGTACACACTCAGAGTGACGTTGTGCCCCCCCCATGTCCAGGCATGTGGAGCCCCTCACTACAACAGAACCAAAGTGCTACAGTTCCTCAGAATGGCTCCCTTTCATCCAGACGCAGGTCTCATACATCATATCTCACACAGTGGACACTTCCATTGCCATTTGCCAAACGAGTGAAAACTACCGGCCTTCCTTGGTGCTGTAGTGGGTGGTCTCAGACACCCATCTCCACAAGATGTAGAACTGCAACCCAACATCATTTGGGCTGAGACAAACAAAAGTGCTGGCTGAGCTTTGGCACCCTGTGGGCACACACACTGGTTCTTAGTCTCGGCCCAAACAGCTGGGACCTCTCTGTAGGTTGTGCTGACCGGACGCAGTGCTGACTGCCACAGACTTTGCTCCAGGCTGGAGGGAGACCACACCCCTACAACTTGCTTGTTCGCCTCTGGATACACGTGTTCATTGTGCCAAGGAGAAGAAATTGAGAAAGAACAGGAGGCATCATCTCAAGTTCTTTATATGACAAGCTTTCTGTGGGATCCAGAATGCCCAGCACAGGGTGGTTGAGGCATTCCAGTGCCGATTTAGACCAGGGAGGTCCATATCCACTGCCCTTCCTATGCCCCTTAACCTATCTACCAGGGCTGTTATAAGGCTCACACTGGCTAGGCAGGATATAAATCCGATAGATAGATAGATAGATAGATAGATAGATAGATAGATAGATAGATAGATAAAGAGGTAGAGACAGGCTATGTAATGTATACTGCCCTGTGGTTCCTGGAGAAAGGGTGGATTGAAAATGAGATTTAAACAATGTGGAAACACAAGTCTGTGTTCCAAAAGGGTCCAACAGGAGGCAGCAGAGACAAGCACTTCTTTCCCTCGTCTTGCCTATGAAGCCAAACATAATACAGAGGATGCTTTCCATCCACCTTACTGGAGATCGTGGATACAGGCAAGAAGGCAGCCTCTTAACTATGTATTTGGGTCACAAATGACTGCAAAGAGATAACGACCATATGTCAAAGTCCTCACTAATCTGTGCTGCTGCCACCGAACACACGCATTCTGCTACAGGGACAATTTCAACACCCCCACCCCACAAACAATGTTTCCCTGAGCGTTTCACTGAAGTGGCACTGGAGTCAGCTAGGCCTCATTAATATTAAGGGGAGAGAAGGGCCTTGTTTCAAAGTTGTACTGGCTCAATCCTAAACTCCAGATAGTGGTTCACCACCAACACCAGCACAGGCAGCAGTGCCACAAAACCAGGGTGCAGCATGCTGACAACACCCTCACGTCAGCCACAGGTGGAACAAACCAATCAACATGAGGCAATGCCACACTGCCCCTCCCTAGGGCTGCCAAGTCAGCCCAGGGGGTGGGGGATCCCCCGCTACAGGGGTTCCCGATCCGCCGGCCAGCATTCGGCTGGTGGGGGGAACCCCACCCCCCTTCCCCAATGTAATGACATCGCCCGGCAGTGACATCAGCACGTTGGGGGCGTTGCCAGGGCGACGCTCTGGTAATCGCCCCAAAACTCTATGATACCATAGAGTTTTGGGGCGATTGCCAGAGCGTCGCCCTGGCAACGCCCCCAACGTGCTGACGTTACTGCCGGGCGACGTCGCCAGCCCAGGAAGCTCCCAGACGACAGAGGACTCCTCCCCCGCCAGTAAGTAAAGAAGACTTGGCAACCCTACCCCTCCCTGAGGAGGAGTTCCAAATAAAACCATTCTCTCTCTCTCTCTCTCTCTCTCTCTGACAGGAATAACCTGGTTAGTTCAGTAAAGCTGTAGGTGTGTGAAAGTGTAACTGTTCAACTCACTAGCATTTCTCATACAAGGAGGAGTTAGACAAGGCTGCCCACTATCTCCACTTATATTCATAATAGCAATAGAACGACTAGCAGAACGGATTAGAAATTCAGGAAGAATAGAAGGATATAAGATAGGCAATGAAGAAATGAAGCTCAATTTATTTGCTGATGACATCATAGTAATCATGACAAACCCTAAGGAAGGGGTCAAAGAGGTTAAGATCATTCTAGAAGACTCTGAAAAGTGTTCAGGGCTACGAGTTAACATGGCAAAATCAGAAATCCTATACCTTAATGTAAATAGAGAAGAAAGGCAGGAGATAAATAGGAGCACGAACATAGGAATGGGGGTTAAGAAACTTAAATACTTAGGCATAGTTTTGCAAAAAAAATTGACAAAATGATAAAGGATAATTATGAAAAAATATGGAAAAAAATAGAGAGGGACATGAAAAGATGGAAATATAAAACACTAGGGATACTAAATAGAATAAGAAGTGTTAAAATGTTCTGGGTACCCAAGTTAACGTACCTATTTCAAACGCTGCCCCTGGGACCGATGGGAAAAAAAATTGAACAATGGAACAGAGTACTAAAAGAGTGGATATTTAACAGTAAAAAATGTAGGTTTCATAAGAGAATAATATATAGCCACAAATCAGAATTTGGATGGGGAATCCCGGACTTAAACAACTATTATGAAGCCTTTTAACTAAAACCAATATTGGAAATAGGTGAGGAAAAGGTACAGAAATGGGTTAAATTTGAGAATGAAATTAACAGTGATATAGGTAGATTTGGGATCTTTTCTATAGTAACAACAAAAGACTTAAAACTAACAATAGGCCCTAGAAGAGTATCATTAGAAATTTGGAAGAAATGGCAACCCTACTGGTTAGGGAAAGTCTCAAGATGGGCACCCCTTGAAACTATCAATAAGGAAGTGCAAGAAATTAAATGGTGGGAAATGCTAAAAAATAAAGGCTATTATAGAGTGGGCGATATGTTTAGTGGTGGAAATTTAAAACCCTTACAGGAAATAACAGAAGAGATAGGTAAACATTATTGGTTAAAAATAGCAGGGCTATATAAGTCAGTTAAAAAGATCAGCGAAAAGGAAGACCTCTGGATAGACGCACCAATGGAAGAAATATACAAAGAAATTGCTAAGCAAAAAAAGGGACTGGTAGGGAAAATATATAGAAAGATGATAACAAATCAAAATAAAATAATAGACTATTTACAAAAGAGATGGTGCCATGAAGGTCAGATAACAGAGAGGTTGGCTGAAAAAATTATGAAAGGAATAGAAGAGATTAAGGTAACCAGATATAAAGAACTTGAATACAAATTCCTCACAAAATGGTACAAGACACCAGCACAGCTAGCTAATATGTTTCCAGGATTGATTTCCCTGTGCTGGCACTGTAACCACTCTAAGGGTTGGTATGCACACATGTGGTGGGAATGTGTAGAAGTAAAGACCTTTTGGGGGGAAATTATTGAAATTATCAGAAAAGTATGCAATATAACACTAACTATAGACTTTAATCTAATGATGTTAAGTATAATAGGAAGCCCATTATTGGATAGGTCTATTCAAAATCTAGTCAAGGCTATGATACTGGCGGGAAAGGTGGTCGTTGCTCTGGGTTCGAAAGACAAAAGTAAATGGACAATAGAAATCTGGCACAACTATTTGTTTGACTTTATACAGTCAGATATTGTGGCGTCAATCAACAAGGGAATATCATGGGAAGAAAAATCCACGGAAATCAAGACCAGATGGAAGACCTACCTAGACTGGATACTGAAAGAAAGAAGGAAAGACATTCAGTGGAAGATTAAGACTTTGTGCCCATGGCTGGGGTGAAAATACTATGATTAAAAGAGAGGGAGGGAGGGAGGGAATCGAAGGGGGGTAAATGTAAATAACTATAAATATTTGATGTAACAGACTAAACAAATAATAATAATTGAAAAATTGTATTAATAAAAAAGAAAGAAAGTGTAACTGTTCAAAGCAGAAGAAAAGAAAGAGCAAGAGTCCAGTAGCACCTTAAAGACTAACAAAACCTGTGGCAGGGTATGAGCTTTCGTGAGATATCTGAAGAAGTGAGCAGTGACTCACAAAAGCTCGTCCCCTGCCACAAATTTTAGTCTTCAAGGTGCTACTGGACTCTTACTCTTTTTTCCACGGCTACAGCCAGACTAACATGGCTACCCATCTTGTTTAAAGCAGAGTTCTTTCTGGTGCACCTTCTAAAATACTGTGTCCAATATGGTGAAGGTCTATGTGGTACAGAGAACCACTCCCAATATCCAAAGTTAAAAAGTATTTATTAAAAAGAAAATGTTTACAAACATACTTTTAGCACAGCACCAGATCTGAGGAAGGGAAACAAAAGAAACTGGGAAAATGCAACTCCTCTGTCCCTCTCACTATACATGCCCTATCATATATTAAAACAGGACAGGCTCCTTAAGCTTTGGAGAAGGGGGAGAGCTTGACCCACCCATTACCTCTCCTGCTTAGATCTATTAGCATTTGCATGAAGGTGGGCTGACCCACCCCACCCCACCCCACCATTCCTTCCTGCTTTCAGCCCAGAAGGGAAAAAACTGTTAAAACACAAAAGTGGAAGTCTGGCTCCTTGCTAGCCTCCCAGAAGAAAACGCATTTCTTCATACCATGCACCCTGTCATCTGAGAATTGGGGTCCTGAATGTGGTTTATTTTATGCTTAGAAGAGCTGTGTTTGGCTGCAGACTTAGTTGGTATCCTTAGCCACTCAGTGACTGTGAGGCAGTGGGGCAGCCTTTGCTGTCAACCCCTGGGGACCTGGGAGGGGTGGACATTTACCAAAATGTGATCTTGCAACAGTGCAGCATCATTTCCTGTTGCATAGTTGGAAGTGCCCTCACTGTGTCTGGATGCTCCAGGATTCTCCTGAAACTCTGTGGTAAAAACTATCATGTTTTGGGGTGAGGGAATCCTAGACTGTGCCACATTGTGGTGATGGCACTTCTGGTTACGCAGCCAGAAATGACATCATGATGTCACATTCCAACCCCCCCTTCCCCCACTGTTCATTGGAGTGGTGGTGGTCAATGGAAGGCAGGGATGAGGACTTCCTCCACCCTCAGTGGGCAATTGGGAGCCCTGTTTTTTCAATCCCCAAAACTGCAATGAGATTATCTATACTTCTGCTGAGTGTGTGTGTGTGTTCTGTTACAATTTTATGCCAGGGGTGGCACATGGTCTGAAGGCCCTTAGGATATGGAACAAGCCCTGCTCCTCCCCCAGCACACCCCCAGCACCCAGAAGGCAGTGGTCCATGGGTAACCAGGACTGCCACTGGAAAATAAAGTATGGGGGCACAGAAGGGGCAAGGTGCACTTCTGGGCAGGGGAGGCTTTGTTCCACATTAGAGATTTCTGAGAGAAATAACACCTCTCTCTCTTACCTGGGCTTGGGGCCGTAGCAAATCAACCTTTTTGAAGTTAATCGTTCACAATAAGTTAAATGTGAATATGTCATGTAAGATGTGCTTCTAGTTTTGTGAGTAAAATTTCTTTCTCTCGTTACCATTGGAGTCAGATCATCTTTGTAATTTGTTTGAACGACATTTTCCCCTTAACCTGAAAATGTGGAGGATCAGGGATACTCCATAAAGCTTCTGTGCTTCCAAAGCATTTTTTTTTAACATTTAGCCCAATAGTGGTTCCCAAAGTGGGTGGTACTGCCCTCTGGGGGAAGTGGGATTATCTAGGGGGCACGAAAAGGCAAGGGGCCATGGGAGGGGAGTGCTGGAGGTGGGCCCCTCCAGCCATGTCATTCGCTTGTTTATGACTTACTAGGCTATGGCCACATGCCGGCAAATGGCTCTCCTAGATTGTGCTTCTGCATAGTGCTGAAATCTGGAGGAAACTATTGGAATTTTTAGTAAATCTGCCACCGGAGCTCTAGTCAGACCAGCAGACTACATTTTGAGAAACTATCATCACCATGTGTGTTTTTGTCTCTTTGTCAGTGTTCAAGTTTTTGCTGATAAGGCCTCAGTGGTATTGAGTGTGGTATTATTTTCCTGTGTTCTCAGTTTCTGAACCTGTTGATCATTAATTATACTTTTGACCTATATAAGTGTTATTTTTGTTTCAGCCCACCCAGTGTTAATATTTCTAGATTATAGAAAGATATAAAATGTCTCAATAACTGTTTTCGAAAAGGGGGGGGGGAGTTTTTAAAGGAAAAATTTAGGATATAGAGGCAAAAAATTGGGTAACTGAGGAGAAATTTAGGAAGTGACTATCAGTCTCTGAAAAGCTGGTATCACTGGATTAAGTTCATCAGTTTTGTTGAATAAACTAAAAAGTTTAAATTGGATCTTGAATAAATGTGCAATTAATTGTTACTGTTTTGAATTTGTTCTGTTGAATGCTATTGCTATAATCTTCCTTACTGAGTCATGCAAACCGCTGCTTTGAATGATGCTTTTTATAGGGGAGGGTGGGGGGCACTGAGGATGAGCTTATGGAACCGAGGGGGCAGTGTCCCCAAAAAGATTGGGCACCACTGCATAGATACTGAATCTGTTCATCCCCATGCAGTTCTATACAATGGCTCACTCCTGGTTTTTGGAGTCTGTTTTCTATTGCCAGTAGGGCAATTGTCTGTCTGCCTAAAATATTGATAACTTGGTTTTCTCCTTGGCGAGATACAAAGAGCCAGTGTGGGGGAGGTGTTTATCAGCTGCTCCTCAAATAGTCAAAGTGTAAGGAAGGGAGGGGAGAAGGTGGCAGCCAGCCAAAGGCCAAAAGAGGGGGAGGAGGGCTGTGGCAAAGCTGTAACTAGCTAATTTGCCCGCCCGCCCCCCACCCGGCAAGAATATAAAATGTCAATCCCTATACTTTTATAGTTGTGGTTTTGGTAAACAAACAAGTAACAAGAAGCAAGAATAACACAATGTTTATTTTAGTGCTGAGATCTGCACACACAATCCACTGATGCACAAGTGTGCAACTCACTATTTTAAAATACAAAATTAAACTATATCAGGTACAAACATTTTACAGTTGCACTTTTCACACTTCCAATGGCATTAACGTTAAACAAAATTAATATGTCTTTATTTTTACCACCTGCCCAGAGGTAGACGTGGGCGGGGGCTGCTCCTGAGAGAACAGCTCTGAGAGAACTTGTGACTGACCCAAGGTCACACCAGCAGCTGCACATGGAGGAGTGGGGAATCAAACCCGGTTCTCCCAAATCGGAGTCTGCACTCCTAACCAGGACACCAAACTGGCTCTCTAAGGAGAGAGCTGACAGCTTACAAGTGACCTAGACTAGTAGTAGTAAGTTCAGTAAGTCCTTAGTTTACTTTTACTGCAAAGGAGGCAAACCGGAAGGAGCTGGGCTTGGTGGGGCACTGCCCCTTGCCCCAGTGGACCAGCCACCCCTGCACAGTGGGTACACTCTGAATTTACAGAAATGCGTCATTTTCTGAATGGCATGGTGGCCAGGGATAGTAGATGCGGATTGCGTGTGTGTTTTTTCCTGCACCCCTCAGCTTTGTGTGCCTGTGCTGCCTGGCCCTTGTTACAGCTCTTGCTGTGGGAGAGCGGGAGGTCAGAGCTTCAAAGGGAAGTCCAGATCCCCAGGAGTGTTCCCTACAGACTGAAGTGAGTCCCTGAGAAATGTATCTTCATACAAAAGTGTACTCTGAGCATACACAAAGTGTGTTCATTACAGTGTCACAGAAAACAGCACCTTGGCTAATGTCTGGGAAACTGGTGAGCCCATGAAGCAGCCAAGAGAGACCAAACAACTGCATGTGTGCTCAGTGTGTATGGTAGGTACGTTAGTGTCCTTCCAGTAAGAAGCAATACATACTCTGCCTGCATGGCTTTATAAATAATAACTGTTGCCTTTCGTGGTAAGTTATAACCAACGATGGAAAGGTTCCCATGCAGGAGGAATGGAATTTGGCTTGGATAGAAAATCAGTTTTGTCACTGATAGTTTCCATCACATCTAAGTCCCACAATTTGCTAAACCAAGTCTGTATAGTAGGTATGTTAGTGTCCTTCCAGTAAGAAGTAATAGATACTCTGCCTACACAGAGCATGGCTTTATTTCATTGTACATCTAGTCAACAATATAAAAGCATGATACTGTGAGATTGTCCCAATCGATGTAGTGCACAACAGGTCTCCTTAAACAGAAAGTCCTTTATTTGCAGAAAAGATCTTGTTGGTCAAACACACTTCTTCTGTTAGTATGAATACAACTACAATTATACTTGATATGAAATAAGCCCCCCTCAATATCCACCGATCAATTGGGAGAATGGTTGGCACCCAAATATACTGGCCCACTGTTCCCAAGGGAAGCGCGATAAAGTAGGTTCCCAGGCAAAACACTGTTGGGGTTTATGGGGCGGATGTTCCCAAGGAAAAGCAAGCAAAGGATCACATAGCACCTGTGAATAATATAACACATAGCAGGAGGCTTTCAGCTGAAGACCATGAGCTAGGGAGAAACGAAAGACAGATGAGAATAAAGAAAAGTTAATGAGCAGTAATGTTAGCCGAATTGCTCTGAATTTAAGGTTAGCAACTGGCAAATAACCGGGTTACAGCCAACTATACCAAGGTCCCGCCCCTTCCAGGACCTTGTAAATAGGCACTGAGGCAGAGGTCAGTTTAAATGATGTTTACTATAAAATGTTCTCAAGCGTACGAAAACAGAATCACACACACTAAAACACAGTTCCTAAGAACATTCAGGTAGAGAAATAGCACGTTTGCATGAGCAGGAGAAACGTTGTTTGGGAGATACTTTACCTGTCCTGGAAATGGGTTGTCCGTTCCAAAAGAAGAATTGAGGGGTTGAAAGGAAATAGGGAGCGTGCTCTGAACCGGCAGAAACACGCTTCTCTCTGGTCGCAAAACCAGAGATCAAAAATGGAGGGAAGGTATTGGGATAGCAAGCTGGACTTGAGAGGAGTAAAAGCAGATAGGGGTTGTGTATGCTCAAGAGAGCGATTGCATGGAGTGCAACCTCTTTTATTAGGTGGTCTGGGGGTGGGCAGCGCTAACCACATCCCACTAACACACCTACCAGGTAGTACGTCCCTACAAACCACACCATTGGTTAAAGGAAAAAGAGGAGGGAATGCGGAGGGGAGGTCAATATTGCAACACTAAAGGCTAGACAGGAACTGACACCTGGGCAAGCGTCCGATGAGTCACCTAGCCATTCCATTGTTCCTTGATGGCCCTAGCCTGGCCAGTTGATGGGTGGAAGATTAGTTGCCATGTAACTTCATTTAGCATAATCCATATAGGTATGTTGGAGGGGGTTGGGAGGTGACAGGTGAACCCTTGTGCAATGGGGTCCTTGTCTCTTGTCTTTGTGTGAACCATGTTGGGTGCCTGCTTCCTGGAATGGACTGGAGCCTCTTACAGCAACAAAGAGTGCATGTAGTCCTTTAAAGCATAACATCCCAAAGTTCAGACTTATGAACATTAAAGTCCATAAGAGCACATGCTGTGCCTTGCTAGGCAACAGTAAGCATGCACAGAGTGAGCAAAAAACGCATTCCTGCGGTGGGAGTCACTCTACAGATGCCAGCTCCTGTCCGGGACCTAGAGGAGTCGGTTTGCAACTTGAAACAAAGGCAATGTTAATTAATCATCAGATTGGTCGATAGACCTCTCAGGCCTCAATGAATTACACAATTGCAATAGAGAATAATACCACTGAGAATAATACACAGCAGGAGACATTGGCAGGGCTAACTGACAATGGCCCCGTCCACACGAGCAAGATAAGCCAGACGGGAAGTGACTCAAATTTGAGCCGGCTCAATTTGCACTGCTTTTGCAGGATCACACAGGTCCATGGACCTGTGAGGGCGAACCGCCGCTGTGTGATCACACGCAGTTTTGAGCGAGTTGGTTTTTTTTTTTCCGGCCGTTTTCAGTGCGCTTATCTGCTTCTACAAGGGATTGATGACTTGCCTGTCCATCCTTGGGATCATCTGATGATGTGCATACCGGGATGGGAGGGGGAAAAAACCCCAAAAAGCCCACTCCCCAGTGCCACTTGTTTGCTCTGGCGTGATCACACCAGGAAAGGTCAGTTCTGGGCCGTCGCAAACCATTTGAGACTGCCCTTTCACTGGTAGCTAAATAAGTCGATTCCCCACCGGCTCAAAGTGGTTTGCAACACTTTGACACCAGTTGCAGGATGCTTCCTAGATGTGCTTGTGTGATCACACCACTTTGAGCCGGTGGGGAATCGTCCTTCTTGTGTCACAAATGGGTCCGTATGATCACGCCCAATAGGTACCTTGGTAATGCAACAGTATCATTGAGAATGACAATCACCAGGAAACCATGGCAGTACTAACTGACATTCTGCCCTCCTGATAAAACATCCCCTCCCCTCCCAGGTTTCAAAGGGTACAGTTTATGGAAAGCCTGAATTTTTTCAGGAGCATGCACATGAGAGGCCTCAACCCATTCATTTTCTTCAGGACCAAAATGCAACCATTTGATAAGATAAAACAAATGCCCCCACATTAGTTCAGAGTCCAAGATTTGATTGATCGCATAATGAGGTTCATTGCTCTTCATCAGAGGAGGAGGAGAGGAGGAGGAAGGTCTCAATTTGTTCGGCCCAGGATCTTTCTTCAGTAGGCTTTAACGAAAAACAGGGTGCACAAATTTCAATGATTTGGGGAGTTTAAGTTCAAATGTCACTTTGTTAATGCACCTTATAACAGGGAAAGGCCCCGTGTATTTCCAGCCCAATTTTCGACTAGGTTGGAGTCCTTTAATGTTTTTAGTTGACACATAGACAGAGTCTCCAGGGGAGAGATCCCATCCTGGGGCCCTCCCCTTATCAGCATATTTCTTATAGTCTGCTTTGGCTTCTTCCAACGTTTTTGCAATCAAAGGCCAAGACTCACGTAGTGAATTCCACCAAGTAGCAAAATCACTAGACCCCTCCACTGCTGGGCCTAAATTAGACAACGGAACCCCTTCAAACCCCCCAACTGCCAAAACAACCGGCTTCCTCAGCACATGCGTACACTCCTCAGTGCATGCGTATACTCTAATTAAAGCTATGAAACTGGCGGGAAAGGCAGTCATTGCTCTGGGGTGGAAAGACAAAAGTAAATGGTCAATAGAAATCTGGCACAACTATCTGTTTGATTTTGTACAGTCAGATATCGTGGCATCAATCAATAAGGGAATATCATGGGAAGAAAAATCCATGAAAATCAAGACCATATGGAAGACCTACCTAGATTGGATACTGACTGAAGGAAGGAAGGACATTCAGTGGAAGATTAAGACTTTGTGCCCTTGGCTGGGGGGAAAAGACTACAAATAAAAGAGAGGGAGGGAAGGAAGGGATGAAATTGTAAAAATTAATAAATATTCGATGTAACAGATTTAACAAATAATAATAAAATAAAAAATACTGGGGGGGGGAGGGGGAAAAAACCCAACCTCCATAAATGGAGACACACCAGTAGATGAATGTACAGCATTGTTATAACTATATTCTGCAAAAGGCAATATTCTGCAAAAGGCAAAAGGCACCCAGTCATCTTGTTGAAAATTAGTATAGCAACGCAAATACTGTTCCAATATCTGATTAACTCTTTCGGTTTGTCCATCCATCTTTGGATGATAAGCGCTACTTAAGGCTGCGTCGACTCCCAGGACCTGCAAAAGCTCCCGCCAGAAGTTGGCAACAAATTGTGAGCCACGGTTGGATATTACCTTCTTTGGAATACTATGCAGCCTAATCACCTGGTTAACAAAAGCTTTAGCTAAAGTCTTTGCAGTAGGCAATTTCTTGAGAGGAACAAAATGAGCTTGCTTAGAAAAAGTGTCCTCCACCACCCACACTACAGTCTTTCCTTTGCTAGACGGCAAATCAGTAATAAAGTCCATTGAAATAGTTTCCCAAGGACGGCTAGGGGTTTCCAAAGCCTGCAATAATCCTGGGGGTTTCCCACCCCGAGATTTTCCCATTAAGCAAGTTTGACAAGAGGAGACATAGGTAGAGACATCTCCTCTCATACGCGGCCACCAAAACTGTCCTTGTAAGAGGTTCAAAGTTTTTGAATAGCCAAAATGTCCTGACAGCTTAGACTCGTGAGCTGCGTGCATGATTTCTCTGCGCAGCGTTAAAGGAACCACAATTTGCGGTAGCCCAAGAAATCTATTTCAGTTTTATGGAAGTCGCATTTAGAGAGTTTAGCAAACAGTTTATTGTCTCTGAGTGTGGATAACACTTCTCTCACCAATTTAACATGCAATTCCATGTCCGAGGAATAGAGCAAGATATCATCAAGATAGCATAGAACCCCCTTGAATAGGTGCTTGTGTAAAACTTCATTTATTAAGTTCATAAAAATGCCCGGGGCCCCCCGAAGGCCGAAGGGCATCACCAGGTACTCAAACTGCCCCAGTGGGGTATTAAAGGCAGTCTTATATTCATCCCCGTCCCTGATGCGCACTCGGAAGTAAGCATCCCGGAGGTCCAGTTTCAAAAAAAAAATCCCTTTACTGGTCTCATTGAGCAAGTCTTTTATCAACAGGAGGGAATAGGCATTTGAAGTAGACAGTGCATTTAAGCCTTGATAGTCTGTACACAAACGCAGCCCCCCATCTTTTTTCTTCCAAAAAAGTACTGGTGCAACAAATGGGGAAGTGGCCGGCTGAATAAAACCTCGCTCGAGGTTTTTATCTATGAAGTTATAAAGTTCAACTTTTTCCTGCAGTGACATAGAGTATAATTTCCCTTTGAACAGTTTATGCCCAGGTAACAGTTCAGTCGCATGTCACTGTTTCGATGGAGGGGAAGCTCATCAGCCTCAGATTCCTTGAAAACTTCCGCTAAATCCCTGTATGCGACAGGTATAGATAAAAGTTCCTCATGTGCCAAACACACGCTCTCGATGCCAGGCCGAGTGCCCCACTCAGCTTTCCACAGATGCTCTTTGCAAGAGGGAGAAACCCAGGTAATCCATCCCTCACTCCAGAGGATGTAGGGGTCATGCGTCCCTAACCAGGGACTTCCTAATACCATGGGGAATTGTGCATGAGGGGTGATTACAAAAGCTCGCTTCTCTCAATGTTCTCCCCTGCCAATTATTATCAGTTCAGTCTCAAAAGCACAGGGTTCTTTCATCTCAGAGACATCCATTTGGGTAAAACATAAAGGCTCCTCGAGAGTGTTCACCCCCAAACCCAGTCCATCCACAACAATTGGGCTAATCAAGTCTCTAGCGCTCCCTGAGTCAATAAGGGCTCGAACACGCATCTGCGTGCCTAAATGTGGATTCACTACAGTCATTAAAATATAAAGAAGGGGCCTGGGGGAGCTCACCATTTGAGGTGCTGTAGATTGCAGGACCTGCTGTGTTGCGCCGTTCAGAGCAGGTCCTCATTGTTTCCCTGCAGCTGAGCAGTAATCCCTTCCTCTGGTTTCTCCAGGAAGCAGGACTCCATGATCTGGAGCACCAGCGGCTTCAGGGTAGATGCTTTCTTTGGTTTGGGACATGCCAGTGGGGAAGACGGGGCTCCTCCCTTGGGAGAGGCAGCTGGACATGCTGAGGTGAAATGGCCTGACTCCCCACATCTGGTGCATAATCCCTTTCTCATGCAGAATTCTCTGAGGTCTCTCACGGGTGGCTTGTTCTTTGGCTTAAAAGGGGTGGCCGACGGGGCAGCGCTCTGAGGGGTGCTAGATGGGTGTCGCATGCGGATCAAAGTGAAGCGCGCCTTTGCTTCTTCAGCCGCTCTGATCCAACCATATAGAGTGGTCAGGTTGACTTTTCTGAGTATAGTCTCATATAGCTCCCCATTTAAGCCCCTGCGGTAGTGCTCTACAAACACCTCTTCTGGCCAACCCCTGATTTTAGCTTCTAAGCTTTTAAAAGCAGCTGTATACTCATGAATCGACATCTTCCCTTGTGAGAGATTGCACACCTGGTTCCGGGCCTTCTCTACGCTCATCGGCTCTTCATATTGGCGGCGTAGGGCCCACATGAATTCCTCCACTCTATCCAACTCAGGACCCAGGGAATTGAGGAGACTCCCGTACCAGTCAGCCGTTTTGTCTCACAATCAGGAACTGATGTAGCCCATGTGGTCACCATCATCCTGAAACAGGTGGCCCCAGTTCTGCATACAATGGCCCGCTTCGATGATGAAGAACTGTAGCTTTGTGGGGTTACCGTCAAAGGTGGCCCCCATCAACTCGTGCTGCATGAGCTGGCGATCCACTGACTGCACCAGACCTGGAACGGGTGGGGTGGCTGGTCCCTGTGGGACAGGAGGCTGGGCCGGTGATTGTGCTGGTGGCAGTACCACTGCCGGTGGTGCTCCGGCTCCAGCTCCAGCCCCTGTTAGCTGCCCCTGAACCGCCTGTGCCACGACGTTCGGGAGATCGGTCAACAGTGCAGCCATCTCTCGTTGAAGGCATCTCTGGATCAAGTCAAACCTATGATCCATCTGCACCCACACCTCAGCCATCTGGAAGTTGTCCAGGGTTCTCCGCTCCACACCTCAGACCCCGGACTGCCTTGCCCTGGTTTCCCACCAAGGGGACTACATCTCGGTAGTCTGTGGTCCAAATTGAGCCCAGGATTGGGCTCCTCCACTCCATCTGGAACGAACAGTTACCCCGCTAGTAGTCACGGGTCGAACCGGCTCCTCCTTGGTAGGAGCCGGTATTTTCCATTCGGTAGTAGGGATTTCAGCACCATTGTCATCCATGACGGGCACAATGGATTGATCCCAGAGTGAAGATTACTAACACTCTGTGAGATTGTCCAAATAGATGTAGTCCACAACAGATCTCCTTAAACAGAAAGTCCTTTATTTGCAGAAAAGATCTTGTTGGTCAAATACACTTCTTCTGTTAGTAATGCTCAAGCATAGGAATACAACTACAATTATACTTGATATGAAATAAACCCCCCTCAATATCCACCAATCATTTGGGAGAATGATTGGCACCCAAATATACTGGCCCACTGTTCCCAAGGAAAGCGCAGTAAAGTATGTTCCCAGGCAAAAAACCCTGTTGGGGTTTGTGGGGCGGATGTTCCCAAGGAAAATAAAGCAAAGGATCCCATAGCACCTGTGAATAATATAACACATAGCAGGAGGCTTTCAGCTGAAGGCCATGAGCTAGGGAGAAGCGAAAGACAGATAAGAATAAAGAAAAGTTAATGAGCAGTAAGCATGTGCAGAGGGAGCAAGAAATGCATTCCTGCGGTGGGAGTCACTCTACAGATGCCAGCTCCCGTCCGGGACCTAGACGAGTCAGTTTGCAACTTGAAACAAAGGCGATGTTAATTAATCATTAGAATAGTTGATAGACCTCTCAGGCCTCAATGAATAACACAATTGCAATAGAGAATAATACCACTGAGAATAATAAACAGCAGGAGACATTGGCAGGGCTAACTGACAATGGCCCCGTCCACACGAGCAAGATAAGCCAGACGGGAAGTGACTCAAATTTGAGCCGGCTCAATTTGCACTGCTTGATAAGGCAACAGTATCATTGAGGATGACAATCACCAGGAAACCATTGCAGTGCTAACTGACAGATATATCAACTGTAAGAGCGATAATATCAAATGCAAGACATACAATAGTGAAAAATTCATTTTGGGTGACCAGTGAGTGATATCTAAAGTAGAGGCCTTAGACATGAGAAATCAGTGAATACAACTACAAGAAATACATTTTTTTTTAATAAACTTTATTTATAACTTTTTCAACTTTATAACAATAAAACACACTTAATAACCAATGCACATTGATATTACAAATATATAGAGACTTAATACAATTAATGTGCATATCTATATTAAACTAACAAATACACCAATTTATAACTCATAGTGTTACTTAGTGTTTAAGTTTTAAAACAGTGAAATAACATCAAAATAACGTCTTGGTATAGCGTCTAATGGGATCTGTTCGTTAAATGTCACCTCAACAAAAGGAAGCCATTTCGAATAAAAATAAGCATGAGATTTACTTGTATTATAAGGTGGAACTGAGAGTGCAATTTTTTCCATTGTATAATACTCCCACAGTTTTGTGTACCATTGATGAATAGTTAGAGAGTTCGTACTCTTCCAATTAGAAGTAAGAACTGATTTAGCGGCCATAAACATGGTTGATATTAAATCTTGTGTTTTTTTAGGTATATCCTCTTCCTGCCATCGATCCAGCAGTATCAACTCCGGCAAGACTGGTAAGTCAATATTCATTATTTTTTTGATTGACTGCAAAATATTAATCCAAAACTGTTTTACAATTCTACAAGTCCACCAACAATGATAATAATCAGCTATTTCCCCACATGACCTCCAACAATAACTTGGATAGGCCTTATTAATGTGGTGTAGTTGTTTTGGAGTAAAATACCACCTTAATATTAGCTTAAGCGCCTGCGCTTTAATATTTAAGGATTTTGAGGACATACTTGGGGAGCACCAAACATCTTGCCAAGTCAAATTGTCCATTGAAATACCACAATCCTTATGCCATAAGGTTTGGTATTTAGTTGGCCATTTTAATGACTGCTGTAGTAATTCTGAGTATATCAAGGATATCAGCCCTTTGGTGGAGTTGCCACCTTTCAAAAGTAATTTTTCGTAAAAGGTGAGTGAGGTTTGGGTTTCAGTTAGTCTAAAAGTTGCCTCCCAAAGATGCTTAAGTTGCTCGTACTCATACCAATTAAAAACACATTGATTTTGAGAGTCTAGATCGCTTTTAGGCAGCAAATGGAAACTTTTGCTGATATCCAAAAATTTTGAAATTCCTTTGGCTCTCCAAAGGGCAAATGAGTTCTGGGGCAATGCTGGAATAAACCAAGACTGGCCTAAAAATGTAGTTAATATGGACGGTGTGGTAGTCAAAATAGATTTTAATTTGTCCCATGTTTTCAAGGTGTTATCAAGGAAAAAGTTCTTGGCAACAATTGGTGGCCTGTTTGACGGCTTTTCCCATAATAATTCAGGGAATGTTTTCCCCCCCATATAGGTGGACTCTATACTTTTCCAGTCTGCCATATAATTGGGATTATACTGTTTCAAAAGGCCAACCAAAGAAACAGCATGGTAATAAACATTTAAGTCAGGGAGAGCTAACCCACCTAATTCAGTGGGACATCTCAGAGTATCAAAATTGATTCTATGAATTGCTTTATTCCAAATATATTTTGCAAACAACCGCTGCCAATTAACTATGTATTGCTTAGGAATCCAAATTGGGATGGCTCGAAAATAATATAACAACTTTGGGAATATGAAAGACTTTAACACTTGAATTTTTTCCATCCAAGTCAATAAGGGTGATGACGTAGCCTTCGGAAGATCTACTGTTTTAATAAAAACTAGATGGTTATGTTGGAGCAAGGCAGAAACATTCAAAGGTATATTAATTCCCAAAAACTTCCAAGTCTTTTTTGTCCATATAAAATCATAATTTTGTAAAATATATTGTCTATTGTCCAAAGACAACACCATAGGGTATAGTATTGTCTTGGAGCTATTGACTTTCAATCCTGAAATTTCACCAAAACATTCAAGAAGTGAGTGTAACTCAGGCAAGGTAATTTGAGGTTGGGTTAATGTTAATGACATATCATCAGCAAATAAACTAAGCTTTTGTTGTCCATTAACAAAAGAAATTCCTGTTATCTTAGGGTTCAGTCTTATTGCATTTGCAAGAGGTTCGATGGCTAAAGCAAACAATAAAGGCGAGATAGGGCATCCCTGTCGCGTACCTCGAGCCAATTGAATATCTTCAGAGCTATATCCATTGACTTGAATATTGGCTATAGGTTCCTTATAGATAGTCTTAATTGATCTAAGAAAATTTGGCCCAAAGTTCCACTCCGCAAGAACATGATGTAAATATTTTGGCTCCACGCTATCAAAGGCCTTTTCTATATCCAGTGATAAAATAAAAGAAGAAACAACCTTAGAATTCTTACAGTATAATATGGTATTGATTACTTTCCTTGTGTTATCTGTAATTTCTCTATTGGTAATAAAACCTGTTTGGTCTATATGAATGTACTCCTCTATTATTTTATTAAGACGTGCTGTCAATGTTGCTGTGAAAATCTTGTAATCTTGATTTAACAGAGAAATTGGGCGATAAGAGCCCGGAAGTGTTTTGTCTCTTTCTGGTTTGGGGATTAAGATAATTTTGGCTAAATTCCAAGATTGAGGCATTACCCCTTCTTCAAGGATTTGGTTGCAAACCTTTGTTAGTGGGTCTGCCAGGAGAAAAGCAAATTTCTTGTAATACTCCGCAGTAAATCCATCTCTACCCGGAGACTTGTTTTTTTTAAGGGATTTTATGGTTTCTAAAATTTCCTGAACTGTAAATGGTTCCTCTAATTTATTTTTATGTTGCACACTGAGAGTCTTAGAAAGCGGGTATCGTGTTAAAAATTGTTCAAGATTCTTTATAGAGGGGGATGTGGTTGAGTATAATTTCGTATAAAAATTTTAAAAAACATCTAAGATGTCTTTATTTTTGTATTGCAGATCACCTAAGACATTCCGAATTGCATGGATGGAATTATCAGAGATCCGCTTTTTGAATTTCCAAGACAGCATTTTAATAGATTGTGGAGACTTGAACCAGTAGTTTTGTTTTAAAAAAGCCAATCTCTTTTGAATTTGCGAAACTTCCATAGATTCTAATTTTTTCCTTTCTAATAAAAGCTGTTTATAAATTTTTTTGCGTCCTGAATTTTTGTATTCTATTTCTAAGTGGGTTATCTTGGTAATAATTTCTTGGCGAAGTTGGGATTTGGTTTTATTGTAGTGGGCTGAGAGAGCTATAAATTTCCCTCTAATCACTGCCTTATGGGCATCCCACACTACTTGGGAAGAAACCCCACAATTAGAATTGAGTTCAAAGTATTCTTTCAGATCCGTCTCTATACTATCCGTAGCGGATTGCAGCAATAAAAGTTTCGGATTCAATCTCCATTGAAATTGTCGTGGTGCATCTATACTCAAGCAAAAAGAAGCCTCAACCCACGAATGATCTGACCATGCTTTGACTCCCATTGTGGCTTCAGTAAAATTATATGCTAAATGGGTTGATGCTAAAATAAAATCGATTCTTGTGTGCGTTAAAAATCTTGGAGAAAAATAAGAGTAATCTCTAGCTGTTGGGTTTTGTAGTCTCCATATGTCTCCTAATTCAAAATCCCTCAGGATTGTTCCCAGTTTTGATGTCTGATTTGGGCCTAGTAGCGAACTTCTTTTGCTTTTCTTGTTCTTTTTTAAATTTTGCCTGGCAATGTCCATTGTCTGGTCTACTACATAATTTAGGTCACTACCAATGATCCAGGGATCATTACTAAATGCTAATAACTTATGGAATGTCTCAGTAATAAACTCTAACTGACCTGAATTGGGGGCATATATAGACGCTAAAGTTAAGTCACTTCCATTCAGAGTACCATTTAAAAATATATAGCGCCCCATTGGATCTTTTTCTATTTTTTTAAGTTGAAAACAAATTGATTTGGATTACAAGAAATACATTTGATTGTGAATTCCAATACATTATGTTATAAATAATAACTGTCGCCTTTCAGGATAAGTTATAACCAATGATGGAAAACGTTCCCATGCAGGAGTAATGAAATTTGGCTTGGATAGAAAATCAAGTATCGAAAACCAATTTGCATCCAAACTTATTTGGGATTCCCAGGGGAGTGCAGCCCTGTGTGGAATTACTCCCGAGGAATCCCACTAAGTGGCATTATGTGGAAACTTTTCACATCAAAAAAGGTTGTATTAGGGGTTATTGAGCAGTTAGCAATTTTGTCAGTCATTCTTTCCATCACATGTAAGTACCACAATTTGCATATGGTACATTAGTGTCCTTCCCTTAAGAAGCAATAGATACTCTAGCTACATTGAGCGTGGCTTTATTTTATTGTATATCTACTCAACAATATGAAAGCATGAGCTATCATCTGTAAGAGCAATAATATCGAATGCAAGACATGCAATAGTCAAAAATTGATTTTGGTTGTACAATGAATGATACCTAACAAACAGGTCTTAGACATGAGTCATCAGTGAATACAACTACAAGAAATACATTTGATTGTGAATTCTAATCATTATGTTATAAAGAATAACTGTCGCCTTTCGGGGTAAGTTATAACCAATGTTGGAAACATTCCCATGAAGAAGTAATGAAATTTGGCTTAGATAGAAAATCAAGTATCAGAAACCATTTTGCATCAGAACAGTTTGAAATTCCAGGGGAGCTCTGCCCTGTGCAGAGTTACTCCCAAGGAATCCCACAGAGTGGCATTATTTGCAACCTTTTCGCATCAAAAAAAGGTTGTATTAGGGGTTATAGAGGAGTTAGCAATTTTGTCAGTGATTCATTCCATCACATATAAGTCCCACAGTCTGCTAAACTAAGTGTGTACGGTAGGTACGTTAGTATCCTTCCAGTAAGAAGCAATCGATACTCTAGCAGCATGGCTTTATTTCATTGTATATCTACACAACAATTGAAAAGCATGATATATCAACTGTAAGAGCAATAAGATTGAATGTCAGGGAGTGCTGTCTGTTGAGCTGGCGTGTTAGCACCAGAGCAGAGTGCTGCAGTAACGTGCACAGTATAGTGCAGAGCCAAAGTCCCACAGAGTCCAATGTCCACACAGCCAAGTAGGGAAGGAGTATATACAAGGTTTATTTACAAAGTCCTGTTGCTCAGTGCAGGTATACAACAATTCAGTAATCCAACTGACATAGTGGTTCGCCATACACTGCTCATACAATCGGAGAGAAAGAATACTGTACAACCATTGCTTATATACATGTACTGTCCAATCATCAGTACCTGCTGAGTCACTCTGACTGCTGTACACTGTGCCAGTCAGAACTGGTTTGCTCCAGATAGAACTGCTAGCCTTGGAGCTGTTAGCTGTCACTTAGATTGGCACCATCTAGAATCTGGAAACTCATATCTTACTGTCCTGTCAAGACAAACAAGAATCAATAATTGATTTTCGTTGTACAATGAGTGATAAGTGTCAGTGTATTAGTAACCCTTTGTAAAACCTAAAAATTTAACTGTCATCTAACAAACAGGTCCTAGAAAAGAGTAATCAGTGAATACAAATGCAAGAAATGCATTTGATTGTGAATTCTAATAGATGAAGTTATAAACAATTATAGAGTTATAACAATTATGAAGTTATAAACACACACAATTTGCTAAACTAAGTGTCTATGGTATACCTAGTGTCCTTCCCTGAAGAAGCAATAGATACTCTTTCTGCATAGAGCGTGGCTTTATTTCATTGTATATCTACTCAGGAATATGAAAGCATGATATATCAGCTGTAAGAGCAATAACATTGAATGCAAGACATGCAATAGTAAAAATTTGATTTTGGGTGAACAATGAATGATATCTAACATACAGGTCTTAGACATGAGAAATCAATCAATACAACTACAAGAAAAACATTTGATTGTGAATTCTAATACATAATGTTATCAATAATATCGATTGCTTCTTACTGAAAGGACACTAACCTAACCCCAATACACACTTGCTTTACCAAATTGTGGGACTTACATGTGATGGAAAGAATCACTGACAAAATTGCTAACTGCTCAATAACCCCTAATACAACCTTTTTTGATGCCAAAGGTGCCCCATAATGCCGCTCAGTGGGATTCCTCGGGAGTAACTCCAAAAGTCATTCGTTATAACAATCTAGTAGCATTCACAATCAAATGTATTTCTTGTATTTATTCATTGATTACTCTTTTCTAAGATCTGTTGGTTAGACAGTTATATTTCTAGGTTTTACAAAGTGTTACCAATACAATGACAGTTATCACTCCTTGTACAACCAAATTTTAAATTTGATTGATGTATGTCTTGCATTCAATGTTATTGCTCTTACAGTTGATATATCATGGTTGTATATTATTAAGCATATATACAATGAAATAAAGCCATGCTCTATACAGCTAGAGTATCGATTGCTTCTTACTGGAAAGACACTAATGTACCTACCATACACACTTGGCTTAGCAAATTGTGGGACTTACATGTGATGGAAAGAATCACTGTCAAAATAAAGCCATGCCCTATGCATCTAGAGTATCGCTTGTTTCTTACTGGAAGAACACTAATTGAAGGGACACTAATTAACTCCTTGAACAACCGAAATCAATTTTTGATTACTGTATGTCTTGCATTCAATGTTATTGCTCTTATAGTTGAAATATCATGGTTTTATATTGTTGAGTACATATACAAGGAAACAAAGCCATGCTCTATGCATCTAGAGTATTGATTGCTTCTTACTGGAAGGACACTAACGTACCTCCCATACACACTTGACTTAGCAAATTGTGGGACTTAAATGTGATGACAAGAATCACTGAAAAAATTGCTAACTGCTCAATAACCCCTAATACAATCTTTTTTGAGTATCATTATTATTAGTTATTAGAGAGTCATTAGTTATAACAATCTAGTAGAATTCACAAGCAAATTTATTTCTTGTATTGTATTCATTGATTACTCTTTTCTAAGATCTGTTGGTTAGATGCCAGTTATACGAAAGAGTTAGTTTGTATAAAGAGATTAATAAAATCATGAGACAATTTATTTGGTACCCTAAGAAACCTAGGGTTAGATGGAAAGTACTTCAAGACAGAAAAGAGAAAGGGGGAGTTGGCCTTCCAAATTGGGAGATATACGGTAAAGCAGCTGCCCTAATCTGGATAAGGGACTGGATAAGATTAGATAATCCAAGAGTACTGGCCTTCATCAAACCATCCCTGTTAAATCAAAATAAAGTATTGAGTTATGAGTCACTATTAGATAGAAATGAAAATATTAAGTCAGGGACCCAATTAAAAAACAAAGAGGGAATCCAATTAACCTGGTGGGAGAACATTCAACTCCATACTAGATATGAAGAGGATAAAAAGATTGGGTTTAGTAAAAGACCAAGTGAGCTAGACACAATATGGTTAAATAATGACTCTAAATTAATAAAGAAGTTATATAATATAATCTTGAAGTATGAAATGCAAGATGAGGAAATTAAACAAGTAATGATAAAATGGATGGAAGATTTCGGGTATAACATTAACATTGACAATTGGTCAAAAATTTGGAAATCTATAAAATACCTGAAAGTGGTAAATTACAAAGAGAATATTTATAAATTATTTTATCACTGGTATTGGTCACTGGATAGATTAAGTAAATGCTTTAAATCCGTGTCTAATCTTTGTTGGTTATGTGGGAGTAACATTGGGACTCTTTACCACATGTGGTGGTCCTGTAAGGTGGTACAAAATTTTGGTTGCTAGTTAAGAAACTGATACTTGAAACTATGGAATATGACTTGGTTTTGGCCCCAGAGGTATATTTGCTGAATATGTTACCAGAGGGCTTGGGGAAAACAGATCAAAAGTTATTAGCATGCATACTAACTGCAGCTCGTATACTAGGGGCAAAATATTGGAAATTGTCCTCTTTACCAAGAAGGGAAGAAATAATATACAAACGCTCGGAATGGGCAGAGATGGATAAGTTAAGTTACCTAATGAACATGGAAAACAAAGCTGATCCTGACGATGTATGGTCCAAATTTACTACATGGCTGAAATAACTGTCGTGCTCATTGGGAAAGAGATGGTTTGGAAATGTTGAATGTTGTAAATAAGGTGGAAAACTTAATAAAAAAATTTTTAAAAAAGAGAACTAAGCATTGATGCAACCCTTCCTTCCCTCCCTCTCATTGTCTGCCCAAGTTCACAGAATCAGCACTGATGTCAGATGGCCATCTAGACTCTGCTTCGAAACCTCCAAAGAAGGAGAGCCCACCTGAGGAAGCCTTTTCCACTGAGGAACTGCTCTGTCAGGAAGTTCTTCCTAATCTCAATTGCAAGAGATTGAAAATTGGATAAGTTCCCGACAAGATAAGAAGTTATACATAAAATACTTGAGGTGATTGAAATGGACAGACTAAATATAATTATATGTGAGAATGTCTATAGATATAGTCCACAACAGGTCTCCTTAAGCAGTAAGTCCTTTATTTGTAGAAAAGATCATTGTAGTCAAATACTTTTCCTGTTAGTAATGCTGTGCTTAAGGATTACATGTATTGATATACTGGATATGAAATATGGCTTAAGAGCTGTCTACCAATCACTAGACAGGATTTTAGGTGCTCAAATATACTGGCCTAAAGTTCCCATAGAAAACACAGGAAAAGGAGTTCTCAGAAAATAATGATGTTGAACATTTCTAAAAGCTAAGTTCCCAAGACATGAAGAAAAGGAATACATAACACCGGTGAGTTTGGCTCACCCAGAATAGGAGGCACTCCTGTTCAAGAACAGGACACGAGAGATAACACCAGGGAAGCAAGTAATTGAGTCAGGGCATGTGCAAGCAAGGCAAGCAAGCAAGCCAGCAAGGAAGCGGAGCACGCATTCCAGAGGAGGGGGCCATGGCCCCGTTGCGAACTCCCGGGAGGGACCTGTCACCAAACTTCGGGGAAAACGCATATGTAAGCCTGTGACCTTTTCAGAGACCATGTAAATACAGCTTGAAACAGTCATACAGTTATTGGAATGAAATCATGGTTGTTAACTGACATTATACAGGGAAAAGATCAAGAAATACATACAAAAAGATGGAATCGATTATATTTATGGCTGGATCAAAAAAAAAAGGAAATGTAGACTCAGTCGTATCTAATAATGTAAACTATGTATGGGAATATAAGAAAATCAATAAATAAACTTGTTTTTAAAAAGGAAGTTCTTCCTAATGTTTTTTAAAAAATATTTCTAGGTTTTACAAATTGTTACCAATACAATGACAGTTATCACTCCTTGTACAACCAAATTTTAAATTTGATTAATGTATGTCTTGCATTCAATGTTATTGCTCTTACAGTTGATATATCATGGTTTTATATTATTTAACAAATATACAATGAAATAAAGCCATCTTCTATGCAGCTAGAGTACCTTTTTTTAAAAAATAATTTATTCTATTTTACAAATAAGACATTAATTACATCCATTTCAAAATACAGAGCTCAAATTCTTTACATATTAAGATATAGTTTTGACCATATAGGTGTTGGATCTATTTTGTTGTCCATATTACATAAATAACTCAGTTTATCCAATTCGGCCCATTCCAGTAGTTTGTGTAGTAGGTCCATTCTACCCGGTAATACAGTGCTTTTCCATTTTTTTGCTCTTAATATGCGCGCTGCAGTCAAAATATAAGCTAATAACTTCTGATCTAATCTATCTTTTCTTTCTGGAAACATATTCAATAAGAAAGTCTCTGGTTTAACTGGTATCACAAAGGAAAAGATCTCAGATATCCACTCACCTACCATTTCCCAATATTTTTGCATCTTCTTGCAAGTCCACCACATGTGAAAGAAAGATCCTTTTTCAGACCCACACAACCAACACACTTCTGATGTATTCTTAAAACATTTATTTATGCAGCTAGAGTATCGATTGCTTCTTACTGGAAGGACACTAACCATACACACTTGGCTTAGGAAATTGTGGGACTTACATGTGATGGAAAGAATCACTGACAAAATTGCTAACTGCTCAGTAACCCCTAATACAACCTTTTTTGATGCAAAAGGTGCCCCATAATGCCGCTCAGTAGGATTCCTCGGAGTAACTCCGAAAGTCATTAGTTATAACAATCTAGTAGAATTCACAATCAAATGTATTGTATTCATTGATTATTCTTTTCTAAGACCTGTTGGTTAGATGACAGATGTATTTCTAAGTTTTACAAAGAGTTACCAATACAATGACAGTTATCACTCCTTGCACATCCAAAATCAATTTTTATATTGTTGAGTAGATATACCATGAAATAAAGCCATGTTCTATGCAGCTAGAGTATCGATTGCTTCCTCCTGGAAGGACACTAATTTGAGGGACACTAACTAACTCCTTGTACAACCATAATCAATTTTGGATTACTGTATGTCTTGCATTCAGTGTTATTGCTCTTACAGTTCATGCTTATTGCTCTTACAGTATCATGCTTTTATATTGTTGAGTACATAGAGAATGAAATGAAACCATGTTCTATGCAGCTAGAGTACTGATTTCTTTCTACTGGAAGGACGCTAACTATACACAGTTGGCTTAGCAAATTGTGGGACTTACATATGATGGAAAGAATCACTGACAAATTTGCTAGCTGCTTAATAACCCCTAATACAACCTTTTTTTGAGGCAAAAATGTGCCCCATAATGCCAACCCCAACCCCTACCGTAATCCTAACCCTACCCCAATCCTAATTCCTACCATAAAACCAACCCAAACTCTAATCCTAACCCTAACCATAATCGTAACCCTAACCCTAGCCTAACCCTAACCCTAGCTTTAGCTCTAGCCTTAACCCTAACCCTAACTCTTGACTTGCCCTACATCTAACCCTAACCCTAGCCCTTACGCTAACCATAACCCTAATGCTAAAACTGGCCTAACCCTAACACTAAACCTAACATTAATATTATCCTAACTCTGGACTTGCCCTAGACCTTGCCCTAGCCCGAACTCTAACCCTAACCCTAGGTCTAACCCTAACCCTAACCCTAGCCCTAACACTAACCCTAGCCCTAGCCCTAGCCCTAACCCTAACCCTAACCCTAACCCTTACCCTTACCCTGACCCTAACCATAACCATAACACTAAACCCAGCCCTCATGCTAACCCTAACTCTAGCCCTAAATCTAGCCCTAAACCTAACCCTAACCTTAACCGTAGCCTAACCCTAACCCTTCCCCTACCCCTTCCGAAGACTAACCCTAACCTTAACCCTAGTCCTAACACTAACACTAACTCTCAAACTAGCACTCAACCTAGTCCTAACCCTTACCCTAGCCCTATACCTAATTCTACCCCTAATCCTACCCCTATCCTTATCCTATCCCGATCCCTAACCCTAACCTTAGTCCTAGCCCTAACCCTAACCCTAGATTTCCAGTAGCCCTAGCCCTGACCCTGACCCTAACACAAACTCTAACCCTAGACTTCCGCTAGACCTAGACCTTGCCCTAGCCCTAATCCTAACCCTAAACATAGCCCTAATCCTAACCCTAACCCCTAACCTTAACCCCTAACCCTAAAACTAACCCTAGCCCTAACCCTAACCAAAGACCAAGCTCTAGCCCTAACCCTAACCCAAACCCTAACCCTAACCCTAGACCTAGCCCTAGCCCTAGCCCTAACCCTAACCCTAGCCATAGCCCTAACCCTAGCCCTAACTGTAACCCTAGCCCTAGCCCTGTCAGAATCTAAGGATTCTAACAAAGGTTTGCTTATATGCTTGTATGCTTTGTATAATCCCTACCTATGTAACCTGTCTTTGCAGTCCCTCTGTAACATCCTGTTATCTCAATCACCATGTATCAGGCTCTCTTTTACTGCCCTGGATTTATGGCTCAAGCTGGGTCTGGTCAATGTAACCATTTGGTCCGGGAGGGTGGCGACTTCAGCACATGAGAACAATCGGCCTCTCACTCCCGCGCCTCCGCATTCCTTTCCTCCCTGCCGGGGGAGACACGGACCAATTCTTATCGGCGTGTGAAGACCTTGGCGAAGTTATTTGTTATGCACAAGATGGATACATCTGAGGGGTTTGGTTTAAGAAGGGAAATTTACAGCTTCACACTTAACCTTTTTCCTGTGGGAAGCAAATGGTCAAAGGACCTTTAGCCCGCGGTTTTTCTCTCCCTGTGATTGGTTACTTATGGGCAATTCAAATTGTACTGGAGGGTATATTAATCCTGCTTCTATTGTATACCTTATCTCTAACAATGATCCGAGGACCTGTAGTAATGTAGTAATAGGAAATAAAGAACTGTGTTTCATCAACAGAGGTCTGATCCTTGACTACTTAGGGCAGAAGCCTCACAGCCCTAACCCTCATGCTAACCCTAACCCTGGACATAGCCCTAGCTTTATCTTGTACTCTATCAGAAGCCCTAGCACTAGCCCTAACTCTAACCATAATCCTAGCCCTAACCTTAACCCAAACCCTACACTGAACTATAGCCCTAGACATTGCCCTAACCCTAACCCTAACCCTAGCCCTAACCCTAACCCTAACCCTAAACATAGCCCTAATCCTAACTCTAACGTAACCCTAACCCCTAACCCTAAACACTAACTGCTAACCCTAACCCCTAACCTTAACCCCTAACCCTAAAACTAACCCTATCCCTAACCCTATCCCTAACCCTATCCCTATCCCTAACCCTAACCCAAACCCTAACCCTAACCCTAACCCTAACCCTAGCCCTAGCCCTAACCCTAACCCTAGCCATAGCCCTAACCCTAGCCCTAACTGTAACCCTAGCCCTAGCCCTAACCCTCATGCTAACTCTAACCCTGGACATAGCCCTAGCTTTATCTTGTACTCTATCAGAAGCCCTAGCACTAGCCCTAACTCTAACCATAATCCTAGCCCTAACCTTAACCCAAACCCTACACCGAACTATAGCCCTAGACATTGCCCTAACCCTAACCCTTACCCTTACCCTTACCCTAACCCTAGCCCTAGCCCTAGCCCTAGTCCTACTCCTATCCCTATTCCTAAATCTAACCCTAGCCCACAACCTAACCGTAATCCTTACCCTAACTTTAGGCCTAACCCTAACCCTAGGTGTAACCCTAGCCCTAACCCGAGCCCTAACCCTTACCTTTACCCTAGACCTAAATTTAGCCCTAATACAAACCCTAACCCTAGCCCTAACCCTAACCCTAGCTCTAGCCCTAGCCCAAACTTTAGCCCTAACCCTAACTCTAGCCCTAACCATTACCATTACCCTATCCCTAACTTTAGCCTACACCCTATCCCTAGACATAAACCTAGCCCTAGCACAAGCCCTAGCCCTAACCCTACCATAACCATAGACCTAACCTTCACCCAACCCTACACCTAACTCAAGCCCTAACCCTTACCCAAACCCGAACCGGAACCCAAAGCCCTGACCTTAACCCTAAAACACTTACCCTAACCCTAACCCTAACCAAACCCTAAACTTACCCTTACCCTTACCCAAACCCTAACCCCTAACCCTAACCCCAAACCATAACCCTAACCCCTAACCCTAACCCTAGTCCTAGCCCTAACCCAAACGAAAACCCTAACTCTATCTCTAGCCGTAGCCCAAACTCGAAAACTAACCCTAGACACTAACTCTAGCCCTAACTGTAACCCTATCCCAAACCCTAACACTAACCCTAGCCCTAGCCCTAACCCTAAACCTAACCGTAGCCCTAGCCCTAACCCTAGCCCTAATTGTAACCCTAGCCCTAACCCTAATGCTAACCCTAACCCTGGACATAGCCCTAGCCCTATCTTTTATCCAAGCAGAAGCCTAGCCCTAGCCCTAACCCTAATCATAATGCGAGCCCTAACCTTAACCCAAACCCTACACAAAACCATAGCCCTAGACCTTGCCCTAACCCTAACCCTGGACATAGCCCTATCCCTATCCCTAAATCTAACCCTAGCCCTAGCCCAAAACATAACCCTAATCCTAACCCAGGCCTAAACGTAGGCCTAACACTTAACCTAACCGTAGCCATAACCCGAGCCCAAACTGTTACCTTTACCCTAGACCTAATTTAGCCCTAACACAAACCCTAGCCCTAACCCTAACCCTAACCCTAGCCCTAGCACAAACTTTAACACTAGGCCTAGCCCTAACCATAACCCTAATCCAAACACTAACACTAACACTAACCCTAACCCTAACCCTAGCTCTAACCATAGCCCTAACCCTAATGCAAACCCTAACCCTGGAAATAGCCCTAGTCCTAACTTTTATCCTAGCAGAAGCCCTAGCCCTAGTACTAACCCTAACCATAATCCTAGCCCTAACCTTAACCCAAACCCTACACCTAACTCTAGCCCTAGACCTTGCCCTAACCGTAACCCTAACTGTAGCCCCATCCCTATCCCTAACCCTAAATCTAACGCTTGCCCTAGCCCAAAACCGAACCCTAATCCTAACCCTAACCATAGCCCTAATCCTAAACCTTAACCTAGTTGTAACCCAAGCCCTAACCGTTACTTTTACCCTAGACCTAAATTTAGCCCTAACACAAACCCTAACCTAGCCCTAACCCCAACCCCAGCCCTAGCCCTAGCTTTAACCCTAGGCCTAACCCTAACGCTAGATCTAACCCTTACCATTACCCTAGCCCTAACTTTAGCCTACACCCTAACCCTAGACATAGCCCTTGCCCTAGTACAAGCCCTAGCCCTAACCCTACCGTAACCCTAGCCCTAACCTTAACCCAACCCTATACCTAACTCAAGCCCTAACCCTTATCCAAACCCTAACCCTAACCCAAAACCTAACCATAACCCTAGCCCTAACCCAAAACCTAACCCTAGCCCTAGCCTTAAACCTAACCATAACCCTAATACTAAGCCTAGCCCTAGCCCTTACTATAACCCTTGGCCTAGCCCTAGCCCTATCCCTAATCCTAACCCAAGGCTTAACCCTAACTCGAGCCCTAACCTGAGCCCTAATCCTTACCTTTACTCTAACCCTATCTTTAAACCTAACACAAACCCTAACCCTAGCCCTAACACTAACCCTAGCCCTAACCCTAGCTTTAACCCTAGGCCTAACCATAACCCTAATGCTAGACCTAACCCTTACCATTACCCTAACCCTAACTTTAGCCCACACCCTAACCCTAGACATAGCCCTAGCACAAGCCCTAGCCCTAACCCTACCGGAACCCTAGCCCTAACCTTAACCCAACCCTGTACCTAACTCAAGCCCTAACCCTTACCCAAACCCTAACCCTAGCCCTAACTCAAAATCTAACCCTAGCCCTAGCCTTAAACCTAACCATAAGCCTAATACTAAGTCTAACCCTAGCCCTTACTATAACCCTAGGCCTAGCTCTATCCCTATCCCTAGCTCTAGCCCTAACCCTAGGCTTAACCCTAACTCTAGCCCTAACCTGAGCCCTAATCCTTACCTTTACCCTAACCCTATCTTTAGCCCTAACACAAGCCCTAGCCCTAACCCTAATCCTAGCCCTAAACCTAGCCCAAACCCTAATTCTAACTTTAGCCCTAACACAAACCCTACACAAAAACTAACCCTAACCCTAACCCTAGCCTTAGCTCTAACCAAAATCCTAATTATAGCCATAGCCCTAATCCTAGACCTAACTTTAACACTAACCCTAAACCAAACACAAACCCAAAGACTAGGCTGAGTTCGAGCTCCAGACCAAACCCTAGCCCAAGACCTAATCCTAAAATGAACACTAACCCTAGACCTAACCCAAACCCTAAACCTAACCCTAGCCCTAGTCCTAGACCTAACCCTAAACCTAACCATAACCCTAGTCCTAACGGTAACCCTAACCCAAACCCTAACACTAACCATAGACCGAGCCATAACCCTAAACCTAACCCTAGCGCTAGCACTAGCCCCAACACTAACCCAAACCCTAACAGTAACCCTAGACATAGCCCTCGCCCTAAACCTAACCCTAGCCCTACCCCTAGCTCTAACCCGAAACCTAAGCCTAACCCTAACCCTAAACCCTAAACCCTAACCGCTAACCTAACCTTAACCCTAAACCTAAAGCTGAACCCGAACCCAAAACCCTAACCCCTAACACTAAACCCTAACCCCAAACCATAACCAAAACCCCTAACCCTAGCCCTAACACTTACCCAAACCCGAGCCCAAAACCCAAAACCCTAACTCTAGCTCTAACTCAAAAACTAGCCCTAGCCCTTGCCCTAATCCTAACCCTAACAGAAACCCTAGCCCTAACCCAAACCCTAACACTAACCCTAGACCTAGCCCTAACCCTAAACCTAAGCATAGCCATAACCCTAGCCCTAACTCAAATCATAACCCTAGCCCTAACCCTAACGCTAACCCTAACCCTGGACATAGCCCTAGCCCTATCTTTTATCCTAGGAGAGGCCCTAGCCGTAGCCCTAACCCTAACCGTAATCCGAGCCCTAACCTTAACCCAAACCCTACACCTAACTATAGCCCTAGACCTTGCCCTAACCCTAACACAAACCTTAACCCTAACCCTAGCCCTCGCCCTAGCCCTATCGCTAAATCTAACCCTAGCCCTAGCCCAAATCCTAATTCTAACCCTAGGCCTAACACTAAACCTAACCCTAGCCATAACCCAAACCCTAACCCTTACCTTCACCCTAGACCTAAATTTAGTCCTAATACAAACCCTAACCCGAGCCCTAACCCTAACACTAACTATAGCCCTAGCCCTAACTTTAACCCGAGGTCTAACCCTAAGTCTAGGCCTAACCCTTACCATTACCCTAGCCCTAACTTTAGCCCACACCCTAACCCTAGATATAGATCTAGTCCTAGCCCAAGCACAAGCCCTAGCCCTGAGCCTACTGTAACCCTAGCCCTAACCTTAACCCAACCCTACACCTAACTCTAGCCCTAACCGTTACCCTAACCCTAACCCTAGCCCTAACCCAAAATCTAGCCCTAGACTAAAATCTAACCCTAACCCTAACCCATAACCTAACCCTAAACTTACACAAACCCTAAACCATAACCCTAAAGCCTAAATACTAACCCTAACCCCTAATCCTAGCCCTAACCCTAGCCCTAACCCTAACCCAAACCCTAACCCTAACCCTAAGCCTAACCCTAACCCTAACCCTAACCCTAACCCTAGCCCAAATTTTAACCCTAACCCTAACCCTAGCCCTAGCCCTGGCCCTAGCCCTAACTTTAACCTGAGGCCTAACCCTAACCCTAAGTCTAGCCCTAACCCTTACCATTACCCTAGCCCTATCTTTAGCCCACACCCTAACCCTAGACATAGATCTAGCCCTAGCCCAAGCACAAACCCTAGCCCTAACCCAACCGTAACCCTAGCCCTAACATTAACCCAACCCTACACCGAAATCTAGCCCTAACCCTTACCTGAACCCTAACCCAAACCCTAACCATAACCATAACCCTAACCCTAGACCTCAATCTAACCCTAACCCTAACCCTAAACCCTAACCAGAACCGAAAACCCTAATGCTAACCCTAACCCTAACCTAACCTAACCCTAACCCTAACCAAACCCTAAACTTACCCGAAACTTAACCCCTAACCCTAAACCCTAACCCTAACCCCAAACCATAACCATAACCCCTAACCCTAATGCTAACCCTAGCCCCAGCCTAACCCACAACAAAACCCTAACCCCAACCCAAAAACTAGCCCTAGCCCTAACCCTAAACCAAACTCTAACCCTAGCCCTAACCCTAGCCCTAACTCTAACCCTAACCCTAGCCCTAACTTTAACCCTAGCCCTAAACCTAGCCCTAACCCTAACGCTATCCCTAACCCTGGACATAGCCCTAGCCCTATCTTTTATCCTAACAGAAGCCCTAGCCCTAACCCTAACCATAATCCAAGCCCTAACCTTAACCAAAAGCGTATACCTAACTATAGCCATAACCCTTACCCAAAACTTAACCCTAAGGCTAACCCTAAACCTAACCATCTCCCTAGCCCTTGCCCTAGCCCTGTCGCTAAATCTAACCCTTTCCCTAGCCCAAAACCTAACCCTAATCTGAACCCTAACCATAGGCCAAACACTAGGCCTAACACTAAACCTAACCATAGCCGTAACCCTAACCCTAACCCTTACCTTTACCCTAGACCTAAATTTAGCCCTAACACAAACCCAAACCCTAGCCCTAACCCAAACCCTAACACTAACCCAAGCCCTAGTCCTAACTTTAAACCAAGGCCTAACCCTAAGTCTAGCCCTAACACTTACCATTACCCTAGCTCTAACTTTAGCCCGCACCCTAACCCTAGACATAGACATAGCCCTAGCACAAGCCCTAGCCCTAACCCTACCATAACCCTAGCCCAAACCCTAACCCAACCCTACACCTAACTCTAGTCCTAACCCTTACCCTAACCCTATCCCTAACATTAACATAAACACTAACCCTAAACTGAACTCTAACCCTAAACTTAAACTTAGCCCTTGTCCTAGCCCTAACGCTAAACCTAACCATAACCTAATTGTAACCCTAACCCAAACCCTAACACTAACCATAGACCTAGCCGTAACCCTAAACTAAACCCTAGCCCTAGCCCTAACACTAACCCATACCTTAACAATAACCCTAGACCTAGCGCTAACCCTAGCCCTAGCCCTACCCTAACCCTAACCCTAACCCTAACCCTAACCCTAACCCTAACCCAAAACCTAACCATAGCACTAGGCCTAACCATAACCCTAACCCTAGCCCTAATGCTGTCAGAATCTGCTGATTCAGACAATGTATCTTGCTGCTTACAGCCATGTTTTACTTTGTGTTTGCTGCTTTGCTTTTTATAGTACTGTATGTATGCTAGCTGCCCTCATGAACACCTGTCATGTACCCCTCATTTTGGCCAGTATGTATTAGCATGTATGTAGAATGTGTAACCCCAGGTTTATGACCCTGACCGGCCTGGTTTGTGTAACTGTCAAAGCGGGAGGATGTCAACTTCAAAGTATGGGAACAATGGGCCTCTCACACTCCTACCTCCGCATTCCATTCATCTCGGCTGAGACTCCAAGGGAGGACAAGTCTCATCTCTTATCAATGTGCGAAAGCCTCGAGGCCATGGATTGTTATGTGAACTGGTAACATCTGAAGGGTCTGGTTTGGAAGGGGAAATTTACAACTTGACACCTCACTTTCTTTCCTGTGGGAAGCAAACGGCCAGAGCCCCTTTTTGCCCGCCGTTTTTCCCTTGTAGTGATTGGCTACCTATGGGTAATTCAAACTGCTTAGAAAGGTATAATAGACCCGCTTTTGCCATCTGTGTTATCTCTGACAATAATCCGAGAAGCTGTACCAATGTAGAGATTGGAAATAAAGAACTGTGTTTCATCAACAAAGATCTGATCCTTGACTACTTTGAGCAGAAGTCTCACAAATGCTAGCCCTAGCCCTAACACTAACACTAACCCTAACCCTAACAGTAACCCTAGCCCTAGCCCTAACACTAACACTAACCCTAACCCTAACAGTGACCCTAGCCCTAACCCTAACCCTAGCCCTAACTGTAACTTTAGCCCTAGCCCTAACCCTAACGCTAACCCTAACCCTGGACATAGCCCTAGCCCTATCTCTTATCCTACCAGAAGCCCTAGCCCTAACCCTAACTGTAATCCTTGCCCTAACCTTAACCCAAACCCTATACCTAACTATAGCCCTAGACCTTGCCCTAACCTTAACCCTAACCCAAACCCAAACCATAACCCTAGCCCTATCGCTATCGCTATCCCTATCCCTATCCCTAAATCTAACTCTAGCCCTAGCCCAAAACCTAACCCTAATCCTAACCAAAACCCTAACCCTAGCCCTCGCCCTAGCCCAATCCTTAAATCTAACCCTTGCCCTAGCTCAAAACCTAACCCTAATCCTAACCCTAACCCTAGGCCTAACCCTAACCCTAACCAAAACCCTAACTCTAACCCTAGCCCTAGCCCTCACCCTAGCCCAATCCTTAAATCTAACCCTAGCCCTAGCTCAAAACCTAACCCTAATCCTAACCCTAACCCTAGGCCTAACCCTAACCCTAGGCCTAACCCTAACCCTAAAACTAAATCTAACCCTAGCTGTAACCCGAGCCCTAACACTTGCCTTTACCCTAGACCTAATTTAGCCCTAACACAAACCCTAACCCTAGCCCTAACCCTAATGCTAACCGTAGCCCTAACCCTAGCCCTAATTTTAAACCTAGGCCTAACCCTAAACCTAACTCTAGCCCTAACCATTACCATTTTCCTAGCCCTAACTTTAGCCCACACCCTAACCCTAAACATAGCCCTAGCCCTAGCACAAGCCGTAGCCCTAACCCTACTGCAACCCAAGTCCTAAACTTAACCCAACCCTACACCTAAATCTAGCCCTAACCCTTACCCAAACCCTAATGCTAACCCAAATCCTAAACATAACCCTAGCCCTAACCCAAAACCTAACCCTACCCTTGCGCTAAACCTAACCGTAACCCTAATCCTAAACCTAACTCTAGCCCTTACTATAACCCTAGGCCTAGCCCTACCCCTAAACCTAACTCTAGCCCTAGCCCTAACCCTAGGCCTAACCCCAACTCTAGCCCTAACCTGAGCCCTAACCCTTACCTTTACCCTAGTCCTATCTTTAGCCCTAACACAAACCCTAACCCTAGCCTTAGCTCTAATCTTAGCCCTAGCCCAAACCCTAGCCCTGACCATAACCCTAATCCTAACTTTAGCCCTAACACTAACCCTACCCAAAAACTAATGCTAACCCTAACCCTAACCTTAGCTCTAACTCTAACCCAAACCATAGCCATAGCCCAAAGCCTAGGCCTAGCTTTAACACTAACCCTAAACCAACACAAAATTAAGACTAGCCCCAGACCAAACCCTAGCCCTAACCCTAACACGAACACTAACCCTAAACCGAATCCTAACCCTAACCCTAAACCTAAACCTAAACCTAATCCTAGCCCTAGCTCTAGCCCTAGCCCTAACCCTAACCCAAAACCTAACCCTAGCCCTAGCCCTAAACCTAACCTTCCTCTAACACTAACCTTAACCCCTAACCCTAACCCTTAACCCTAACCTTAGCCCTAGCCCAAGTGCTAGCCCTAACCTGAACCAAAACTGTAAGACTAACCCTAGCCCTAGCTCTAACCCTAAAACTAACCCTAGCCCTAGCTCTAAACCTAAGATGAACACTAACTTTAGACCTAACCCTAACCCTAACCCTAGCCCTAGCTCGAGCCCTAACCCTAACCCAAACCCTATTACTAACCCTAGATGTAGCCCTAGCCCTAAACCTTACCCTAGCCATAACCCTAGACGTAACGCTAACCCTAGCCCTAACTCTAACCATAGCCGTAGCCCTAACCCTAGCCCTAACCCTAATGCTTACACTAACCCTGGACATAGCCCTATCTTTTACCCTAGCAGATGACCTAGCCCTAGCCCTAACCATAATCCTAGCCCTAACCTTAACCCAAACCCAATACCTAATTAAAGCTCTTGACCTTGCCCTAACCATAACCATATCCCTAACCAAAACCCTAATCATAACCTGAGCCCTAGCCCTCACCTGAGCCCTATCCCTAAATCTAACCCTAACCTTAACCCTAGGCCTAACCCTAAACCTAGAGCTAACCCTAAACCTAACCCAAGCCGTAATGCGAGCCCTAACCCTTACCTTTACTCTAGACCTAAATTTAGCCCTAACACAAACCCTAACCTAACCCTAGCCCTAACTTTAACCCTTTAACCCTAGGCCGAGACCTAACCCTAACTCTAGCCCTAACCCTTACCATTACCCTAGCCCTAACTCTAGCCCACACCCTAACCCTAGAAATAGAACTAGCCCTAGCACAAGCCTTAGCCCTAGCCCTATCATAACCCTAGCCCTAACCTTACCCCAACCCTACACCTAACTCTAGCCCTAACCCTTAACCATACCCATACCCAAACCATAACCATAACCCTAGACCTAACCCAAAACATTACCATAGCCCTAGCCCTAAACCTAACTGTAACCCTAATTCTAACCCTAGCCCCAGCCCTAACCTTAACCCAACCCTAACCCTAACCCTAGCCCTAGCCCTAGCCCTAACCCTAACCCTAACACTAACCCTAACCCAAAACCTAACCCCAGCCCTAACCCTAACCCTAACCTTCCCCTAACACTAACCTTAACCCCTAACCCTAACCCTAACACAAAAACCTAACCCTGAACCCCAAACCCAAATCCAAAACCCTAACCCGAAACCCTAACCCTGAACCTTAACCCTAACCTTAGCCCTAGCCCAAGTGCTAGCCCTAAGCCGAACCAAAACCGTAAGACTAACCCTAGCCCTAGCTCTAACCCAAAAACTAACCCTAGCCCTAGTTCTAACCCTAACATGAACACTAACTTTAGACCTAACCCTAACCCTATCACTAACCCTAGATGTAGCCCTAACCCTAGCCAAAACCCTAGCCATAACCCTAATCCTAGCCCAAACTCTAATCATAGCCATAGCCCTAACCCTAGCCCTAACCCTAATGCTTACGCTAACCCTGGACATAGCCCTAGCCCTATCTTTTACCCTAGCAGATGACCTAGCCCTAGCCCTAGCCCTAGCCCTAACCGTAATCCTAGCCCTAACCTAAACCCAAACCCTACACCTAACTAAAGCCCTAGACCTTGCCCTAACTGTAACCGTAACCCTAACCAAAACCATAACCATAACCTTAGCCCTAGCCCTCGCCTGAGCCCTATCCCTAAACTTAACCCTAGGCCTAACCCTAAACTTAGAGCTAACCCTAAACCTAACCCTAGCCGTAATGCAAGCCCTAACCCTTACCTTTACCCTAGACCTAAATTTAGCCCTAACACAAACCCTAACCTAACCCTAACCCTTGCCCTAGCCCTAACTTTAACCCTAGGCCGAGCCCTAACCCTAACTCTAGCCCTAACCCTTACCATTACCCTATCCCTAACTTTAGCCCCCACCCTTACCCTAGACATACAACTAGCCCTAGCACAAGCCCTAGCCCTAACCCTACCGTAGCCCTAGCCCTAACGTTAACCCAACCCTACACCTAACTCTAGCCCTAACCCTTACCCATACCCTAACCCTTACCCAAACCCTAACCATAACCCTAGACCTAACCCAAAACCTTACCATAGCCCTAGCCCTAAACCTAACCATAACCATAACCCTAACCCTAGCCCTTAGTACAACCCTGGGCCTAGCCCTAACCCTAGCCCTAAACCTAACCCTAACACTAGCCCTAACCCTAGGCCTAATCCTAACTCTAGCCCTAACCCAAGCCCTAACCCATACATTTACCCTAGCCCAATCTTTAGCCCTAACCCTAGCCCTAACTCTAATCCAAAATTTAGCCCTAACCCAAAGCCTAATTATAGCCATAGCCGTAAGCCTAGGCCTAACTTTAACACTAACCCTAACACAAACACAAACTCAAAGACTAGGCTGAGCCCGAGCCCCAGACTAAACCCTATGCCTAGCCATAACCCTAACCCAAACACTAACCCTAACAGTAAACCTAATCCTAACCCTCACCCTAACCATAGCCCTAACCCTACAGAAATCCCTAGCCCTAACACTAACCCAAACTCTAAAACTAACCCTAGACCTAGACCCAACCCTAACCCTAACCCTAGCTCTAACCCTAACCCTAACCCTAACTCAAATCCTAGCCCTAGACTTAGCCCTAACCCTAACCCTCATTATAGCCATAGCCCTAAGCCTAGGCCTAGGTTTAACACTAACCCTAACCCCAACACACACCCAAAGACTAGGCTCAACCCGAGCCCCCGACCAAACTCTAGCCCTAACCCTAACATGAACACTAACCCTAACACTAAACCAAATCCGAATCCTTGCCCTAACCCTAGCCCTAACCCTACATATTCCCTTGCCCTAACCCTAACCCAAACCCTAGCACTAACCTAGACGTAACTCTAAACCTAACCCTAGCCCTAACCCTAGCCCTAACCCTAGCCCTAACCCTAGCCCTAACCCTAATGCTAACCCTAACCCTAGCCCTTACCCTTACCCTAACCCTAACCCTAACCCTAACCCTAACCCTAACCCTAATCCTAATCCTAATCCTAACTTTAGCCCTAAAAATAACCCTACCCAAAAACTAACCCTATCCCTATCCCTAGACTTAGCCCTAACCCTAACCCAAACCCTAATTATAGCCATAGCCATAGCCCTAAGCCTTAGGCCTAGGTTTAACACTAACCCTAACCCCAACACACACCCAAAGACTAGGCTGAACCTGAGCCCCAGACCAAACCCTAGCCTAATCGTAACCCTAACCCTAGCCCTAGCCCTAGCTCGAACCCTAACCCTAGACCTAGCACTAACCCTAACTCAAAACCTAACCCTACCCCTAGCCCAGTGATGGCGAACCTTTTAGAGACCAAGTGCCCAAACTGCAACCCAAAACCCACTTATTTATTGCAAAGTGCCAATACGGCAATTTAACCTGAATACTGTCCAGGCCTCTTGGAATGATCTTCCACTATCTGTTTTTGCTCTTCTTCTTTTTTTGCTGTAATCATTTTTGGGTGTTCAAGACTTGAAGTCTACAAAAACACAAAACTAAAAAAAAAAATGAAGCACCCAATACAAATCTATCCCTATACCAAAAATAGCTAACACTATTAGTTAACACTAAAGAAATGGATATTCCCCATGAATCAACAATCTACGGCAGTGATTATACACTCCCTTTGGGCTCTCTCACTCCCACTGGGCTCTCTCATTCCCATTTATTTCCAGTGTAGAGTGGTGGCTGGCTGGCTGTATGAGCAGCTGGAACATAGGAACATAAGAAGAGCCTGCTGGATCAGGCCAATGGCCCATCTAGTCCAGCTCCTGTATCTTACATCTATAATAAGGGGCTAGTAACCCGTGATGGATTTTCCTCCAGAAATTTGTCCAATCCCCTCTTAAAGGTGATGTGCCATCACCACATCCTGTAGCAAGGAGTTCCAACAGGTTACTTACCACCAATTCCTTCAGGTCAAGTACTGATGCTTCAGTATGTTCAATTTGAATAGTTTCCAAACCAAGTAGTCTCTTTTGCAGCATTGTCCTCACAGGGCTAGTGAAAAATGTCTTGTCCCTTTAGTAGAGGCTTAATGTGTGGGAATGGCATGGAGGTAAATGACACCACTTGGTAAATAACATTCCATTAAGCCTCTGTTAAAGGGACAAGGCATTTTTCCCTCCAGACAGTTGTAACCCTAAACCGAATCCTAACCCTAACCCTAAACCTAAACCTAAACCTAATCCTAGCCCTAGCTCTAGCCCTAGCCCTAACCCTAACCCAAAACCTAACCCTAGCCCTAGCCCTAAACCTAACCTTCCTCTAACACTAACCTTAACCCCTAACCCTAACCCTTAACCCTAACCTTAGCCCTAGCCCAAGTGCTAGCCCTAACCTGAACCAAAACTGTAAGACTAACCCTAGCCCTAGCTCTAACCCTAAAACTAACCCTAGCCCTAGCTCTAAACCTAAGATGAACACTAACTTTAGACCTAACCCTAACCCTAACCCTAGCCCTAGCTCGAGCCCTAACCCTAACCCAAACCCTATTACTAACCCTAGATGTAGCCCTAGCCCTAAACCTTACCCTAGCCATAACCCTAGACGTAACGCTAACCCTAGCCCTAACTCTAACCATAGCCGTAGCCCTAACCCTAGCCCTAACCCTAATGCTTACACTAACCCTGGACATAGCCCTATCTTTTACCCTAGCAGATGACCTAGCCCTAGCCCTAACCATAATCCTAGCCCTAACCTTAACCCAAACCCAATACCTAATTAAAGCTCTTGACCTTGCCCTAACCATAACCATATCCCTAACCAAAACCCTAATCATAACCTGAGCCCTAGCCCTCACCTGAGCCCTATCCCTAAATCTAACCCTAACCTTAACCCTAGGCCTAACCCTAAACCTAGAGCTAACCCTAAACCTAACCCAAGCCGTAATGCGAGCCCTAACCCTTACCTTTACTCTAGACCTAAATTTAGCCCTAACACAAACCCTAACCTAACCCTAGCCCTAACTTTAACCCTTTAACCCTAGGCCGAGACCTAACCCTAACTCTAGCCCTAACCCTTACCATTACCCTAGCCCTAACTCTAGCCCACACCCTAACCCTAGAAATAGAACTAGCCCTAGCACAAGCCTTAGCCCTAGCCCTATCATAACCCTAGCCCTAACCTTACCCCAACCCTACACCTAACTCTAGCCCTAACCCTTAACCATACCCATACCCAAACCATAACCATAACCCTAGACCTAACCCAAAACATTACCATAGCCCTAGCCCTAAACCTAACTGTAACCCTAATTCTAACCCTAGCCCCAGCCCTAACCTTAACCCAACCCTAACCCTAACCCTAGCCCTAGCCCTAGCCCTAACCCTAACCCTAACACTAACCCTAACCCAAAACCTAACCCCAGCCCTAACCCTAACCCTAACCTTCCCCTAACACTAACCTTAACCCCTAACCCTAACCCTAACACAAAAACCTAACCCTGAACCCCAAACCCAAATCCAAAACCCTAACCCGAAACCCTAACCCTGAACCTTAACCCTAACCTTAGCCCTAGCCCAAGTGCTAGCCCTAAGCCGAACCAAAACCGTAAGACTAACCCTAGCCCTAGCTCTAACCCAAAAACTAACCCTAGCCCTAGTTCTAACCCTAACATGAACACTAACTTTAGACCTAACCCTAACCCTATCACTAACCCTAGATGTAGCCCTAACCCTAGCCAAAACCCTAGCCATAACCCTAATCCTAGCCCAAACTCTAATCATAGCCATAGCCCTAACCCTAGCCCTAACCCTAATGCTTACGCTAACCCTGGACATAGCCCTAGCCCTATCTTTTACCCTAGCAGATGACCTAGCCCTAGCCCTAGCCCTAGCCCTAACCGTAATCCTAGCCCTAACCTAAACCCAAACCCTACACCTAACTAAAGCCCTAGACCTTGCCCTAACTGTAACCGTAACCCTAACCAAAACCATAACCATAACCTTAGCCCTAGCCCTCGCCTGAGCCCTATCCCTAAACTTAACCCTAGGCCTAACCCTAAACTTAGAGCTAACCCTAAACCTAACCCTAGCCGTAATGCAAGCCCTAACCCTTACCTTTACCCTAGACCTAAATTTAGCCCTAACACAAACCCTAACCTAACCCTAACCCTTGCCCTAGCCCTAACTTTAACCCTAGGCCGAGCCCTAACCCTAACTCTAGCCCTAACCCTTACCATTACCCTATCCCTAACTTTAGCCCCCACCCTTACCCTAGACATACAACTAGCCCTAGCACAAGCCCTAGCCCTAACCCTACCGTAGCCCTAGCCCTAACGTTAACCCAACCCTACACCTAACTCTAGCCCTAACCCTTACCCATACCCTAACCCTTACCCAAACCCTAACCATAACCCTAGACCTAACCCAAAACCTTACCATAGCCCTAGCCCTAAACCTAACCATAACCATAACCCTAACCCTAGCCCTTAGTACAACCCTGGGCCTAGCCCTAACCCTAGCCCTAAACCTAACCCTAACACTAGCCCTAACCCTAGGCCTAATCCTAACTCTAGCCCTAACCCAAGCCCTAACCCATACATTTACCCTAGCCCAATCTTTAGCCCTAACCCTAGCCCTAACTCTAATCCAAAATTTAGCCCTAACCCAAAGCCTAATTATAGCCATAGCCGTAAGCCTAGGCCTAACTTTAACACTAACCCTAACACAAACACAAACTCAAAGACTAGGCTGAGCCCGAGCCCCAGACTAAACCCTATGCCTAGCCATAACCCTAACCCAAACACTAACCCTAACAGTAAACCTAATCCTAACCCTCACCCTAACCATAGCCCTAACCCTACAGAAATCCCTAGCCCTAACACTAACCCAAACTCTAAAACTAACCCTAGACCTAGACCCAACCCTAACCCTAACCCTAGCTCTAACCCTAACCCTAACCCTAACTCAAATCCTAGCCCTAGACTTAGCCCTAACCCTAACCCTCATTATAGCCATAGCCCTAAGCCTAGGCCTAGGTTTAACACTAACCCTAACCCCAACACACACCCAAAGACTAGGCTCAACCCGAGCCCCCGACCAAACTCTAGCCCTAACCCTAACATGAACACTAACCCTAACACTAAACCAAATCCGAATCCTTGCCCTAACCCTAGCCCTAACCCTACATATTCCCTTGCCCTAACCCTAACCCAAACCCTAGCACTAACCTAGACGTAACTCTAAACCTAACCCTAGCCCTAACCCTAGCCCTAACCCTAGCCCTAACCCTAGCCCTAACCCTAATGCTAACCCTAACCCTAGCCCTTACCCTTACCCTAACCCTAACCCTAACCCTAACCCTAACCCTAACCCTAATCCTAATCCTAATCCTAACTTTAGCCCTAAAAATAACCCTACCCAAAAACTAACCCTATCCCTATCCCTAGACTTAGCCCTAACCCTAACCCAAACCCTAATTATAGCCATAGCCATAGCCCTAAGCCTTAGGCCTAGGTTTAACACTAACCCTAACCCCAACACACACCCAAAGACTAGGCTGAACCTGAGCCCCAGACCAAACCCTAGCCTAATCGTAACCCTAACCCTAGCCCTAGCCCTAGCTCGAACCCTAACCCTAGACCTAGCACTAACCCTAACTCAAAACCTAACCCTACCCCTAGCCCAGTGATGGCGAACCTTTTAGAGACCAAGTGCCCAAACTGCAACCCAAAACCCACTTATTTATTGCAAAGTGCCAATACGGCAATTTAACCTGAATACTGTCCAGGCCTCTTGGAATGATCTTCCACTATCTGTTTTTGCTCTTCTTCTTTTTTTGCTGTAATCATTTTTGGGTGTTCAAGACTTGAAGTCTACAAAAACACAAAACTAAAAAAAAAAATGAAGCACCCAATACAAATCTATCCCTATACCAAAAATAGCTAACACTATTAGTTAACACTAAAGAAATGGATATTCCCCATGAATCAACAATCTACGGCAGTGATTATACACTCCCTTTGGGCTCTCTCACTCCCACTGGGCTCTCTCATTCCCATTTATTTCCAGTGTAGAGTGGTGGCTGGCTGGCTGTATGAGCAGCTGGAACATAGGAACATAAGAAGAGCCTGCTGGATCAGGCCAATGGCCCATCTAGTCCAGCTCCTGTATCTTACATCTATAATAAGGGGCTAGTAACCCGTGATGGATTTTCCTCCAGAAATTTGTCCAATCCCCTCTTAAAGGTGATGTGCCATCACCACATCCTGTAGCAAGGAGTTCCAACAGGTTACTTACCACCAATTCCTTCAGGTCAAGTACTGATGCTTCAGTATGTTCAATTTGAATAGTTTCCAAACCAAGTAGTCTCTTTTGCAGCATTGTCCTCACAGGGCTAGTGAAAAATGTCTTGTCCCTTTAGTAGAGGCTTAATGTGTGGGAATGGCATGGAGGTAAATAACACCACTTGGTAAATAACATTCCATTAAGCCTCTGTTAAAGGGACAAGGCATTTTTCCCTCCAGACAGTTGTAAACATTTTGTATCTGTTTTTTATAGTACTTAGCACATTACTGTGGAATAAATGGAACAAAATCAGACTAATTCAATCCTATTCATGTTTACTCAGGAGTATATCCCATTTTATTCAGTGAGGCTTACTTCATTGTAAGTATTCACAAAAATGCAGCTTGAAGGAACTGTATGAAGACTTCTAAGTAAAAAACCCCAGGATCACAATAGATATTTGTAGAAAATATACTTTGAAAAATATCAAATTAGCTTGCTGTTGCAAATTTAAATATAGATTCTCTGTCATTAAATCAGTGGAAATCTGGGCTCAACAAACACCTCTTCTCCCAGATTAGAGTCCACTGCTCTTAACCACTACACCAAACTGGCTTTCTCTGATATGATCCTGGAAAAGGATTGGATATCTCTGCAAATACTTGTTCAGAAAGACAGTTGGGAGAGCCTCTTCAGCCTAGAATTGTCTTCTTAGGATGGGTCCCCCAGGAGAGGAGAGACTCAGCCTTTGTAAAAACCTCTGCTCACAGCAAGAATCTCAACAGCATCACTGGATTCAGCAAACAGCATCAAAAGTTGAAGTTTCAATTACATAACTCTAGTTTATTATAATCAATGGGGGGGAGGATATTACAGCATCTAAACCTCTGTGGAAGCAGAAGCCCCCTCCCCCACCCACCGGTATTTATAGCATGACTAGCGGTAAAGCCCATTGTGAAAGCAATACAACGGGCTCTAGAAAGATGGGATGTGTAACAAATACATACGCTGGAAGCAGGTAAAGTATATATTAGTAGTGTGTCGTAGAAAGGTAGAAATGTGGAGGTAAAGTCTCACATATCTCATGTTACACCGGAAGCCTTGTTATGACCTCAGTTCCTGCTTTTTTCTTTGGTTTTCTGATGTAAGAGAAGAGAAGAGAAGAGATTGGATTTATACTCCACCCTTCACTCAGAGTCTCAGAGCAGCTTACAGACTCCTTTCCCTTCCCCTCCCAACAGACACCCTGTGAGGTTGGTGGGGCTGAGAGAGCTCTGACAGAAACTGCCCTTTCAAGAAAAGCTCTGACACAACAACGGCTTGCCCAAGGTCAACCAGCAGCTGCAAGTGGAGGAGTTGGGAATCAAACCCTGTCCTCCCAGATTAGAGTGCACAGTTAACCAGTACAGCAGACTGTCAAACATGCATCTGGATGACTGCGATGTCTCATTGGCTGTCATAGGGTTAGGAGTGTGTGATAGGTTTTGTTTAATTCAATCTCCCTGTGTCATGTAGTAATCAGTAGCACTTGTATAAGTCTGCATAGGCAGGAGGCAGTGCTGTGTAGTTGTTAGGAAGTGGTTCCTGTTGCCTGTTTCAAGGGTCGGGGGGCGGGGGGGAGGCAGGGAGAACAGGTACCAGTCTTTCTCCTTTCCAGAGGCCAAAAAAATATTTGGAGTGGGGAACTGTCATGCATGGAAGCAGGCAGCGTTAAACCACTCCTTTCTCCAGCACTCTAAAGGATCTGTTCAATGTGATGAAGTTTGGCCCTCAGTTTTGTGAAGGGTTCATGACTGAGTTGGGAAAACCTTGGCAGAAGGAAAAATCTGGGCTGGATCCAGCAGAGGATTTCTATGGAGAGGTCACTGATTCGCACTCCCACTGCAGAGCTGAAACTGTCCCTGACCCAGAATTCATGCACAGGCCAGGCAAATGGTGAGTAAGCAAGTTCCACAGCAGAAGGCTGTGTGGATTGTGCTCCCTAACCCCCCCCCCCAGCGGCATGGCAGCGCTAGTCACTCAAGTTCCTCCGTCCTAGTCCTACCTGAGCAGGCCGTGACCCCTTCCCAGGCCTCGGCTCTGCCACCCACCCCACCCCCGTTGCTCCCACTCCCCAATGACCCCCCCCCACTCACCTGAGTCCAGGGGCACTGGGGCCTGGGGTTTAGCTGCCTTTGTGGTGTGGACAGACAGTCGAGCTGCACACTCTGCAGCATGGAGGCAAGTGGCTTTGGGCAGCAGGAGGGTCATTTGTTACCAAGGCAACAACGCAAGGTGTGAATTCTTCCCAAAGGACCAACGGGGCCACCCAAACCCAAACACGAACCCTAACAGTAAACCTAATCCTAACCCTTGCCCTAATCCTAGCCCTAACCCTAACTCTACACATACCCTAGGCTAGATTCTATAAAGAAATCAACAGCCTAACAAAAAAAATTATCTGGTTTCCGAAAAAACCACGGGTAAAATAGAAATTGTTACAAGACTGTAAAGAGGAAGGAGGATTAGGAGTACCCAACTGGGAAGCATATGCGAAAGCGGCAGCCTTGGTCTGGATAAAGGACTGGATAATGTTGGATAACAGAAGGGTTTTGACGTTGGAGGGACATGATCTATACATGTATGGTATGATATGTATGGTATGATAAACAAAAAATTCATTCCAACTTTAATACGCATATGTTGAGATCAGCCCTAATGAAAACATGGCTAGATATTAAAGAAAAGTTCTATGTTAAAATACCCAGATGGGTTTCACCATTGGAAGCCTTTACCAAACCAACGCTTGTCAAAATAAATAATTTAGTGAATTATGATAAATTATTGGATGATAGAGGAAATATGAAAACAGAATTACAATTAAAAGAAGAACTGGATCTTCAACTAACATGGTGGGAAAGAAATCAATTACATTCTAGATACTATTTGGATAAAAAAACGGGGTTCGATCAGAAACCGAATGAATTAGAGTTGATCTGGTCAAGTAATAATAAACTGAGTAAAATATAAAAATTAATCCTAAAGTATGAGATGTATGAAGAAAAAATCAAACCATCAATGTTGGCCTGGATGAAGGATTTTGGTTATAATATTGAGATAGATAGTTGGTCAAAAATTTGGAGATCATTAAAAATTTTAAGTGTCATAAATTATAAAGAAAACATATACAAACTTTTCTATCGATGGTACTGGCCACCCGATAAGCTTCACAAATGTTTTAAAACTGTCTCCAATAAATGTTGGTTATGTAGTAATAAAATTGGCACGTTTTACCACATGTGGTGGGAATGTAAGGCTGTTCAAAATTTCTGGACAATGATCAAAGCAATGATTAAGGAGATTATGGACTTTGATGTACCGCTAGCTCCAGAGACATTCTTATTGAACATGTATCCGGATGGACTGTCAAAAAACGAACAAAAATTATTAGTTTATATTTTAACAGTGGCACGTATTGTCCGGGCTAAACATTGGAAAATGTCGTCACTCCCGGGAAAGGAAGCCCTAGTAATTAAATTATTAGACTGGGCAGAAATGGTAAAATTGAACTTTTTGTTAAACCCAATTGAAAAAACAGACCCTATGATGATATGGTCAAAATTTTATTTATGGATGGAAATGAATGTGGCTCAATGAATATGTAAATGTTGTGGTATATGATGTGGTGTTAAAAAAATTATAAAAATTGAAAAAATAAAATTTAAAAAAAAAGAGAGAGAGAGAAGAAGAAGAGATTGGATTTATACCCCACCCTTCACTCACTTGGAGTCTCAGAGTGGCTTACAAACTCCTTTCCCTTCCCCTCCCCACAACAGACACCCTGTGAGGTAGGTGGGGCTGAGAGAGCTCTTTCCCAAGCTGTCCTTGAGAGAACAGCTGGTGCAGAGCTATGGCTTGCCCAAGGTCATCCAGCCAGGTGCAAGTGGAGGAGTGGGGAATCAAACCCGGTTCTCCCAGATTAGAGTCCACGCACTTAACCACTACACCAAACTGACCCTAACCGTAACCCTAACCCTAACACCAACCCTACCCAAACCCTATCCCTAACCCTAAACCTAGCCCTAACCCTAACCCTAACATAGCCCTAGCCCTAGCTCTAACAGTAACCCTAACAAAAACCCAAAAACTACCCCAAGCCCCAGAGCTAACCTTAGCCCTAGCTCTAACCGTAACACTAATCCTAACAGAAACCCTTGCCCTAACCCTACCCCTAAACCTAAACCTTACACTACACATACCCCTTGCCGAAGCCCTAGCCCTAACCCTGAAACTAACACTAACACTAACCGAAGACCTAACCCTAACCCTAAACTTAGCTCTAGGCCAAACCCTAATCCTAACCCAAGCCCTAACCTTAACCCTAATCCTAACACTAACACTAACCCTAGACCTAGCCTTAACCCTAACCCTAGCCCAAACCCTAACCCAAACCCTAACCCTAACCCTAGCCCTAGCCCTAGCCCTAGCCCTAAACCTAACCCTAACACTAACTGTAACCCTAGCCCTAGCCCTAACCCTAACTCGAGCCCTAGTCCTAACCCTAATCCAAACCATAAACCTAGTCCTAGCCCTACCCTAACTCTAGCCCTAGCCCTAACTCTAACCCTAACAATAACCCTAACTTTAGCCCTAATGCCAACCTGCAAGAAACCTAACCCTAACCATAACCCTAGCCCTAGCCCTTACCCTAACCCTATCCCTAACCATTGCCCTAGCCCTAGTCCTAACACTAGTCCTAACACTAACCCTAACTCTAGCCCTAACACTTACCTATACCCTAGCCATAACTTTAGCTCTGACACAAACCCTATCCCTAGCCGTAGCCCTAACCCGAACCCTAACCCTAACCCTAGCCCTAACCCTAACCCTAACCCTAACCCTAACCCTAACCCTAGCCCTAGCCCTAGAACTAGCCCTAACCCTAACCATAGCCCTAGCCCTAACTGTAGCCCTAACCCTTACCCTTAAACTAGCCCTAAATTTAGCCCTAACCCTAACCCAAGCCCTAACCCTAACTTTAACCCTAAACCTAGCCCTAGCCCTAACCCTAACCCTTACCCTAGACAACACTAACCCTAACCCTAATGCTAACGCTAACACTAACCCTAACGCTAACCCTAGGCTTAACTCTAACCCTAACCCGAAACTCTAACCCTAACTCAAACCCGAAACCCTGACCTGAAACCTAACCCAAAGCCCTAACCCTAAACCAAACACTAACCCTAAACCCTAACCCAACCCTAAACCTAACCCTGACCTTAACCCCAAACCCTTACCCTAACCCTAACCCCTAAACCCTAACCCTAACTCTAACCATAAAACCGAATCCTAACCCTAACCCTAATCTAAAACCCTAATTGTAACCCTTACCCTAACTCTATGTGTGGAACTGATAGATCCAATAAGCCAGGCCTCAGTGTGAAACAAAGTCCTTTTTATTCTTAATGGTCTTGCAGTTACACCTTCAGTTTTAGAGATACTTGTGCTTATGGTTATAGGTAATTATACAGACTTCAAACAGGAGGAGAAATATTAGCACCATTCAGGGCACCTACAGTAAAGTGGGAAAGTTATGAGCCGTTGCGTTCTCAGCAAAAAGGTGCACAGTTCATCATGATTAGGTTTTGCGGCCCAGCTCTCCCTCCCACAACTCCTACTTTGAGATTCTCACACATTCAGCCACCTGGAGCTCCGCCATTACATAAGCAATTCAAGGCTACACTTCACAGAGCTAGATTAGAAGCACAGGAAAAGGAGGGGACGATAGAGAGCACTATGACGTAGAGGGCACTGGGTCGCCATTCCGCAGGTGGGAGAAAGTGAAAACATTTCAGGAAATATAAATGACAGGGAACCTGACATCCTGCCCGCCCTAAGACTGCCTTCCCCCAGGTTTAGCAGGGTAAAGTTTGTGAAACTCTGGGATCAGCCGGGGAGTATGCACATGTTCTACAGCGACCCATTCATTACATTCTGGGCCAAAACCAACCCTTTGAACAAAGTAATACAGCCAACCTCGTTTTATCTTAAAATCCAAAATACGAGAGATTTCATAATGCGGCCCCCCCCCTTTCATCAGAGGAGGAGGAACATGAGGATCCGATCTCCAGGTATTTGGCCCAGGACTCTTCTTCAAGAGGCTGTAATGAAAAACAGGATGAACGTCCTTAAGTGTCTTTGGCAGTTCAAGTTCAAATGACACAGGAAATTTTACTCAGTACTTTGAACGGACCCACATATTTCCACCCAAGTTTTCTGCTGGGCTGCAGGCCATGAATGTTCTTAATAGAGACGTATACCGAGTCTCCCACCTCAAAATCCCTCACTGGAGCCCTCCCTTTGTCAGCATATTTTTTGTAATCCGATTTAGCCCGGTCCAAAGTCTTAGCGATTAGTGGCCACAATTCTTGGAGAGAGTTCCACCATGTCCTAAAATGACTCAATGGGGAGTCAGTGGGTTGAAGCGTAGGAAGAGGACTACCTTCAAAAAACCCCACAGCCATAAATGGGGAAACACCAGTAGAAGAATGTAAGGCATTGTTGTAATTATATTCCGCAAAAGGGAGCAGGTCCACCCAATCATCCTGGTGAAAATTGGAATAGCAACGTAAGAATTGCTCCAGTATTTGATTCACACATTCGGACTGTCCATCGCTTTCTGGGTGGTAAGCTGAGCTTAAGGTGGGTTCAATTCCCATAACCTGTAGGAGCTTGCTAACCCTAACCATAACAATAACTCCCACCTTTATCCTCAGCCTAACGCTAAACCTAAACCTATTAGCTCATTAACTGTAAACCTAATCCTAATGCTAACCAAACCCTACCCAAAGCATAGTCCTAGCCATAGTTCTAACCCTAACCCTAACTCTGGACTTACCCTAGCCCTAGCTCAAGAACTAGCCTGAGCACTAACCATAACCCTTACCTAAACTTCAACCCTAACCCTAACCTTACCCTAACAGTAGCCTAACCCTAACCCTAGCCTTAACCCTAACCCAAGCCCTAACCCTAACCCTAACCCCAACCCCTAACCCTAATCCTAATCCTAATCCTAACCCCTAACCCTAACCCTAACCCTAAACCCTAACCTGAACCTAACCATAACCCAAACCCTAAACCCTAACCCAAAACCCCAACCCTAAACCCTAACCTGAACACTAACTCTAACCCCTAATCCTAACTCTAGCCTAAACCCTAAACATAATGCTAACCCTAAAGATAACCCTAGCCCTAGGCCTAACCCTAAGCATAGCCTAATGCTAACACTAGGCCTAACCCTAATGCTAAACTTAACCCTTGCCTAACCATAACCCTAACCTTTAGCCTAACCTTAGCCCTTATGGTAAACCTATCCCTAAACCCTAGCCCTAGCCCTAGCTTTAGTCCTAACCCTAACCATAAAACTAAACCTAGCCCTAACCCTAACCGTAACCCTAGCCCTAGACTAACCCTAACCCTAACTGTAGTCGAATCCGAAACCTAAACCTAGCACTAACCTTTGCCGTAACCTTAACCTTAGCCCTAGCTCTAACCCTCTCTAACCCTAGCCCTAGCCCTAACCCTAACAATAACCCTAACCCTACCCTAGCTCTAGCCCTAGCTCTAACCCTTAAAGGAATACTACCCCTTAACCTAACCATAAACTTAACCCTAACCATAACCTTAACCCTAACTCTAACCCTAACCCTAACGGTAACCCTAACTCTCGCTCTAACCTTAACCCTAACCCTAAAATTACCCTAGCCCTAACCCTTACCCTAAAATTAACCATAACTCTAACCTTAGCCCGAACCCTAACCATAACCCTAGACTTGCCCTAGCCCTAGCCCTAACCCTAACCTTTACCCTAACCCTAAATATAAACCTAGCCATTACCCTAACCCTAACTCTTGACTTACCCTAGCCTTAGCTCTAACCCTAAACCTAGCTCTAGCCCTCACCATAGCCCTAGTCCTAGCCCTATTACCCTTGCCCTAGTCCTAACCCTAAACATAACACTAACTCTCACCTTTACCTTCAATGTAACCCTACCCCTAACCGTAACCCTAAACCTTAACCCTAACCCAAACCCTAACCGTAACCCTAAACCATAATCCTAACCCTAACCCTAACCCTAGACTTGCCGGACTCCTCATCCTAGCCCTAATCCTAACTCTAAACGTAACCCTAACTCTAAATTTAGCCCCAACCCAAACTCTAACCCTAACTTTTGACTTGCCATTGTTAGCCGAATTGCTTTAATTTACATTCAGCAATTGGCGTAATAACGGGTTCTTGCCAACTATACCAAGGTCCCACTTCCCCGGAAGTTCTCAGTGAATAGGCAGGGAGACGAGGTGGTTTCTATAAAATATGTTTACTACAAAATGTTGTTCAAGCATACAAAGGATAATAATAAAACCACATACACACAAGATCTAAAGAAACCAGACAGAAAATAGCACTGTTGCATGAGCAGGAGTATCGTTGAGGGGGAGTTACGTTACCTGTCTTGATAGAGGGTGAATCACTTCCACGAGAAGATTGAGGAGGGATGAATGGAAAAATGGGGGGGAACGAGATCTGAACCTGCAGATACACGCTCCAGTCCTGGCTGCGCAAACCAGGGATTAAAGATGGAGGCAAGGTACTGGGTATAGCAAGCTGGACATGAGAGGTTGGTAAGAAGATAGGGGTCAAAGATGGCTAGGGGTAAGTTAAGCTGGTAGGTAGGTCTAGGGGGTGAGTTTCTGTTGTGCAAGATCTTTTATCAGGTGGCATTGGGGTGGGCTGCGCTGACCACATCCCACTAGGTTGTCCGTCCTTTCTAGTCTTTCTATTGGTTAGTGTCATAGTGAGGAGGGGGCAGGAAGGAGTGTGCAATATTGCAAAAGTAGGTGCTAATCAGGATCTAACACCTGGGCCATCTGGTCAGTCTTCTTGGCGCCAATCTCTGGTCTCATGATGGCTTCGGCCAGGTCACTTGATGTACAGCGATTAGTTGCTGGGCAACCTAATCTCTTACTGGAATTGTTAGGGGCAGGTGTGAAGGGGCCAGCGAAAAGGAGAAAAGGACTCTTTGAAATGGAGTCTTGGCTTCCTTGATGGTGGATGCATGTGAAATAGATGTGAGAGCTCTTTGAAATGTATTTTTGCTCTTCATGCAAGTGTGAACTCTGAAGGAAGTCTCCCGCTGTGGGCTGGAGCCTCTCATGGCAATAGAGAGTGCTTTTGCCTTAGGCAGTGAACCAACCCCAAAGGTCAAACTTATGATTTTAAAGTTCATAAGAGCATATAATATGTCTTGCTGGCTTATAACATAGCTCAAGCCCTAACCCTAACCCTAACTCTAACCCTAGCCCACGCCCTAGATCGAGACCTAGTGTTAGCCCTAACCCTTAAGCTAGCTTTACTCCTAACCCTAACCATAACAATAACTCTCACCTTTACCCTCAGCCTAACCCTAAACCCTAACCCTAACCCAAGCCATAAACCTAGTCCTAGCCCTACCCAAACCCTAGCCCTAACTCTAACCCTAACAATAATCCTAACTTTAGCCCTAATGCTAACCCTGCAGGAAACCTAACCCTAGCCCTAGCCGTAACCCTAGCCCAAGCCCTAACCCTATCTCTAACCTTAGCCCTAGCCCTAGTTCTAACCCTAGTCCTAACACTAACCCTAACTCTAGCCCTAACACTTACCTATACCCTAGCCCTAGCTTTAGCCCTGACACAAACCCTAACCCTAGCCCTAACCCTAACCCTAACACTAACCCTAACAGTAAACCTAATCCTAACCCTTGCCGTAATCCTAACCCTAAAAATACCCCTTGCCCAAGCCCTAACATGAACACTGGACCTAACCCTAAACTTAAACCTAACCCTAGCCCTAGTCCTAACCCGAAACCTTACAATAACCCTAGCCCTAACTGTAACCCTAACCCAAATACTAACACTAAACATAGACCGAGCTATAACCCTAAACCTAACCCTAGCCCTAACCGAAACCCTAACTCAAACCCTAGACCTAGCTCTAACCCTAACCCTAACTCAAAACCTAACCCTAACACTAAAAGTAGTCCTACCCTAACCCTAACTGTAACCCTAGCCCTAACCCTAGACCTAAACCTAATCCTAGCCATAAACCTAGTCCTAGCCCTAACCTTAACCCTACCCTAGGCCTAACCATAAACCTAGCCCTAGCCCTTATTATAGCCGTAGCCCTAGCTCTAACACTAAAACTACCACAAACCCAAACACTAGCCCAAGCCCCAGACTTAACCTTAGTCCTAGCCATAGCCCTAACCCAAAAACTAACCCTAGCCCTAACCCTAATCCAAGCCATAAACCTAATCCTAGCCCTAACCCTAAACCTAGCCCTAACCGTAACCCTAGCCCTAACCCTTGTCCAAGCCCTAGCCTTAGCCCTAACCCTTGTCCAAGCCCTAGCCTTAGCCCTAACCCTAGGCCTAACCCTAACCCTAGCCCTAGCTCTAACCCCAACCCAAACCCTAACACTGAACATAGTCCTACCCTAATCCTAACCCTAAACCTATTTGTAACCCTAGCCCTAGCCCAAAACCTAGCCCTAGACCTAAACCTACCCTAGCCATAAACCTAGCCCTAGCCCTAACCCTAAACCTAGCCCAAACTCTAACCCTAACCCTACCATTAGCCTTAACACTAAACTTACCCAAAACCTAACCATAACTTGAACCCGAACCCTACCCCTAACCCGTGTCCTAACCAATGCTCCCTCTAAGCTGTGGAGTCTTGTGAGCAAAAATTCTACTTTGTAAGCTACTGGCATCAAAGTTGTGAGTGAGTGATTTGGCCGCTGCATAAACTAGTTTGCTCTGGAGCCATCCTTCCTGAGCTGAAACAAAAACCTGTGAGCTGGAGGCTAAAAAACTGTGAGCTAGCTCACACTAACTCAGCTTAGAGGGAACACTGGTCCTAACCCTAACCAAACCCTAGCCCAACCCTTACCCTAACCCTAGCCCTAACCCGAAGCCCTAGCCATTACCCTAACCCTAACACTAACAGTAACACTAATCCTAGCCCTAACCCTGGCCCTAGCCCTAACCCTAATCTAAGCCATAAACCTAAGCCATAACCCTAACCCAAACCCTAGCTTTAGACCTAGGCCTAACTCTAACCCTAATCCTAGACCAAACCCTAACCCTGGCCCTAATTCTAATCTAAACCATAAACCTAATCCTAGCCCTAAACCTAGTCTAACCCTAACTTTAGCCTTAACACTAACCCTGCAAAAAACCTAACCCTAACCCTAACCCAAGCCCTAACACTAACACTAACCCTAGACCTAGCCCTAACTTTAGCCCTAGCTCTAACCCAAACCCTAACAGTAACCCTAGCCCTAAATCAAACCATAATCAAAACCCTAGCCATAGCCATAGCCCTAACCCTAACCCTGGCCCTAGCCCTAATATAAGCCATAAACCTAGTCCTAGCCCTAACCCAAACCCTAGCCCGAACTTTAGTCTTAACACTAACCCTGCACAAAACCTAACTCTAATCCTAGCCCTAACCGTAACCCTATCCCTTACCCTAGCCCTAGCCCTACTCCTAATCCTAACCCTAAACCTAGGCCTAACCCTAACCATTACCCTAGCCCTAACTTTAGCCCTAACACAAACCATAGCCCTAACCATAGCCCTAGCCCTAACACTAACACTATCTCTAGCCCAAAACCTAACCCTAACCCAAACCCTACTCCCAAACCTCACTAACCCTAGCCCTAACCCTAACCCTGGCCCTAGCCCTAACCCTAATCTAAGCCATAAACCTAGTCCTAGCCCTAACCCAAACCCTAGCCCTAACTCTAACCCTAACTTTAGCCTTAACACTAACCCTGCAAAAAACCTAACCCTAACCCAAGCCCTAACCCTAAACCTAACACTAACCCTAGACCTAGCCCTAACTTTAACCCTAGCCCTAGCTCTAACCCAAGCCCTAACAGTAACCCTAGCCATAAACCTAACCCTAATCAAAACCCTAGCCAGAGCCCTAACCCTAACCCTGGCCCTAGCCCTAACCCTAATATAAGCCATAAACCTAGTCCTAGCCCTAACCCAAACCCTAGCCCAAACTTTAGCCTTAACACTAACCCTGCACAAAACCTAACCCTAACCCTAGACCTATCCCTAACCGTAACCCTATCCCTGTGAGGCTTCTGTACTATCAGCAAGAGATCAGACCTTTGTAATCAAACAGAGTTCTTTATTTCAAATGCTGGAACAGGGTCTCGAAGTTTGTTAGAGATACAGAACAAAGATGGCTTGGGTTAATATACCTACAGGCATAGGTGCTTAAACATAATCCTCCAATCAGGATACATACAAAATGCGGGAAAAGATATGGTGACCGTTTGTTCCCACCAGAGGTGAGAAAGTTATAAAAATTCCCCTCTTGCCCTGAGCGACCCAGATGTGAGAACTCCTAGGCAAAACATTTGGTCAGTGGCAATAAAATAACTTCCAAGGTTGTAGCCACTCTGATAACACACTGAGAGCCTCAAACGGGAAAGGGGGAGGGAGCCATGACAAGATAGCTACAGTTGTTTATGTGACGCATTGGACGTCCCTTTTTGTCAGAATCTGTCAATTCAGTCAATGTAATCTTGCATGCACACTATGTAACCTTATAGTCATTTGTATGGAACCTGTATTAATCCTGTTTTGGTCGGGAGGGTGACAACCCTTAGAGGTGAGAACAAGGAGGCCTCTCATCCCTGCCTCCGCATTCCAGCTGCCCCGGCAGTAACTTCAAGGGGAGGACGGCTCTCATCTCTTATCTATGCTAAAGAACCTTGGAGCCATGAATTGTTATGTGAACTGAGGGATCTGGTTTGGGAAGGGAAATTTACTGCTTAACACCTCACTTTTTTCCTGTGTGAACCAAACGGTCAAGACACCTTTTAGCCCGCCAATTTTCCCTTCAGGGGATTGGCTACCTATGGGTAATTCAAACTCCTTGGAATGGTATAATAGACCCGCTTGTATTATTTGTCTCATCTCTGACAATAACCCGAGATGCTGTACTAATGTAGGAATAGGCAATAAAGAACTGTGGTTAACCAACCGAGATCTGATCCTTGACTACTTTGAGCAGGACTCTCACAGATTGTCAGAGATCCGTGACTGGGACTCAACCGTTCCTGACCATGTCAGAAGACGACCTTGTCCCCCTCAAACCTACTACTCCAGAGGAGGTTCCCGTTACCCCGGCGGATCCGGGGAACGGGAGTGGTGGCGGCGCAGGAGGTACCGAGGTGCCGGTGACCACGAGCCAAGGGGCTTACTACATTCCACGCCGCCCGACTACCCATCAGAACGTGACCCCCCAGTACGCTTGGAGCCACTTCGGGGGCCGTCCCGTGAGTTCGTGGGTGCACGACAGGAAAGGGGTGAGGGTTTCACTCACCGGAGACCAGCCCGATCGAGGGAGACCGAGCTACCTCGGAGACGACCGCGAGCCGATCTACCGTGGAGGGCCGCGTCGCCCGCCTCCCGAAGAAGAGACACTAGATCTGTATGGGCCCGATCCGTATCGCGAGGAGCAGACGGTCCCACTGGATCAGATGATGGGAGACCTGCGGCTTCAACTCACCGCCGAGCTCCGCGAGTTGGCCCTCGATCTCCAGCACCAATTTCGCGACGCTATAGTGGCGATGCAAGGCGCCCTCCTCGGTCAAGGAGTCGGAGCCCCACCACAGCCGCAGGCGCCCGGAGGGGTTCCGGCTCAACCGCAGGCGCCCGCTCTACCGGCGCAACCAGCCCAGCCGGCCGTCCCAGCTCCAGTTCCGGGGCCCGTTCCCGCACCGGCCCCAGTCCCGGCCGCGCCGGCCGTTCGCCCACCCCCGTCCGACCCTTTGACGACCACTTTCGATGGGGACCCCGAGAAGCTGCGTTTCTTCACGCTAGAGATCGGGAGATTCCTGGACAGTTGGGGTCACCTCTACCCTACCGAGAAAGATCGCATCGGCTACATCGGGTCCAAGCTGAAAGATACCGCCAGCGATTGGTATGTGAGCCTTCACGACAACCCTGGCCCTGAGCTGCGCTCACTGAACAATTTTATGTGGGCCCTCCGGCATCAGTTCGAGGACCCCCTGGGTGAGGAAAAAGCCAGGAATCAACTGAGGAAGCTATTCCAGGGGAGGTCGTCGGTGAGGGAATACACCGACAAATTCCGGCGCATCGCTGCCAAGATCCATGGGTGGCCGGAGGAACTCTTCATGGAGAAGTATTGGGAGGGCCTGAACCCGGAAATCTACGAGACCGTGCTGTTAGGGGGTCGCCCGGGCACCCTGAATACCTGGATGAGAGCTGCCACCGACATGGAAGAGCGTTTCGCCCTGATCAAGATGGGAGCGTCCGCGACGGCCGCCAGCAAAGCAGGCCCCCGAGCGAAGCCCCGATCCAATGTGCAAGACGTACGTGATGCGAGGTTTCGACAGGGGTTGTGTATGAAGTGTGGGGAGAGTGGCCACTTCGCCTCCGCTTGTCCCAGAGGAGGGGGGAAGGGCCCGAAGACCTCAACTCCCGGAGCGGGGAGCACCCCCACCAGAGGGAAAACTCCGATGAAGCCCCGGGCTTTACAGCTGGAAGGGGTAACGAGCGACCAGGGAGAGCTAGAGCTGATGGAAGCACAGATGTCGGGAAACTCCAACGGCCTGCAGTGAGCGGCGCAGAACTGCAGGTCCCCCGCCAAGAAGCGCCATCTCCGGTGAGCATCCCTGGCCCCCTCTTATATATGGTAGTGACGGTGGTGACCCCTGGATCAGGGACCCACATGAGGGTTCGCGCTCTAATTGACTCCGGTTGCGCGCGAGACCTAATCAGCCCCCTGGTAGTGGAGGGGTTGGGACCCAAAGTCACCCCGTTAGCAGAACCCCTGAAGTTTACCCAGATGGATGGGTCGGAAATGAAAGAGGAGTGCATAGCAGAGACTGAGAGCTTGATTTTGGGAACGGGGGAGCATTGGGAGAAGCGAGCTTTCGTCATCACCCCGAACGCCCAGTTCCCTATGGTGTTGGGCAGCCCTTGGCTCGGGGCGCACGACCCTTACATAAAGTGGAGCGAGGGGAAAATTTCGTGGGTAGACGACCGCTGCCAGAGCCACCGGTGGGACCCCGGATGGGGCCCTGGACCTCCGAGCCCGCCACCCCCCGCACCCGCACTCGCCCTCGCCCCTGCCATGGTGCCTAAAGAGTATAGAGACTTGCTAGAAGTGTTCAGTGAATCCGAGGCGGACGAGTTGCCCCCTCATCGACTGTCGGACTGTGCCATAGAGCTCCTCCCAGGAGAGAAACTCCCGAAGGGCAAATTATATTCCATGAGCCCGGCGGAACGGGAAGAACTGCGGAAGTTCTTAGACAAAAACCTTGCACGGGGGTTTATCCGCCCCGCCAAGTCCCCCTTTGCGGCGCCTGTGTTGTTCCGAAAGAAAAAGGATGGAGGCTTACGACTGTGCACTGATTACCGGGGGCTAAATGCAGTTTCCACTTCTAATGCCTACCCCCTCCCGTTAATAAAGGATCTCTTGGCGGAGGCGGCCAAGGGGAAGATTTTTACCAAATTGGATCTACGAGATGCCTACTTCCGGGTGCGCATAAGGGAGGGGGATGAATTTAAGACTGCCTTTAACACCCCCTTGGGGCAATTCGAATACCTAGTGATGCCGTTCGGCTTAAGTGGCGCGCCCGGGGTCTTTATGAGTTTAATCAATGAAGTGTTGCACAAGCACCTTTTTAAGGGCGTGTTATGTTACATAGATGATATCTTGATCTATTCTACTGATAAGAATGAGCATGTGACTTTGGTCAGGGAAGTTCTTTCAACGTTGCTGAAAAACCAGCTGTTTGTGAAACTGTCTAAGTGCGAGTTTCACCGGGAGTCGGTGGACTTCCTAGGCTACCGCATTTCTCAGAAGGGGTTGGAAATGGACCCGGGGAAAGTGGAGGCTGTGGTGCAATGGGAGGCTCCGCGAACAAGGAAGCAATTGCAGAGCCTCTTAGGATTTTGTAACTTTTACCGGACCTTCATCAAGGACTTTGCTAAAGTCACCCTTCCCTTAACGGACTTGTTGAAAACCAAGGGGAAGGGACCCGAGGCGGGGAAGCCAGGAGAAAAGTTGGCGTGGAATGGGGAGTGCCAGAAGGCGTTTGAAGCTTTAAAAACTCTTTTTACCTCTGAGCCCATTCTGGCACACCCGGATGAGACAAAAGACTTTATAATCCATGTCGATGCCTCGGATGTAGCCATGGGGGGGGCCATTTTGCAAAGAGATTCAGAGGGGAAGTTGCACCCCTTGGCTTACATCTCAAAAAAGTTTAACGAAACGGAAAGGAACTGGTCGGTGTGGGACAAGGAAGCCGCGGCCATTAGGTTAGCGCTCACTACGTGGCGCCACTGGTTGGAGGGAGCGCAAACTCCGTTTGAAATATGGACTGATCATAAAAACCTAGAGGCTTTGCGCACGCAACGGTCCCTCAACGCCAAGCAGCTGCGCTGGGCTGACTTCTTTTCCAAATTTAACTTTGTGTTAAAACATTTCCCCGGGAAGGCTAACTCCCTGGCAGATGCATTGTCCAGATTGCCCCAGCATGAGAGTGTGAAGGAAGAGGTATTCGACTCCATGTTCTCCCCCCAGCAGCTGGGAGGGGCGGTGGTCACCCGGAGCAAAGCAAAGAAAGCCGAGCTAACCATGGGGGACTGCCAGTGGGGGGGGGAGTATGCTCCAGAAGAAATAGAGGAATTGGAAACAATAGGAGAGTGTTCCAAAAGAGAGGACCATTGTTGGCTGCATGGGGACAAACTAGTGGTGCCTAAGACCAAACGCAAGGAAATCTTGCTACATTGTCACTCTTCCAAGCTAGCCGGGCACTTTGGTTTCCTAAAAACACTTAATTTGATCCAGCGTCAATTCTGGTGGCCACGCATGCGCCGCGATGTCTCGGACTTCGTCTCGGCGTGCCAAACCTGTTTAATGTGTAAGAAACGGGGGGGAAAAGTCCCAGGATTGTTGCACCCCCTTCCCACTGCCTCAAGACCCTGGGAAGACATAGCCATGGACTTTATCACCAATTTGCCCCCCTCCAAAGGAAAAACGGTGATTTGGGTAGTAGTTGACACGTTTTCTAAACAAGCCCATTTCACCCCCTTCAAGCAATTGCCCACAGCCAAAGGGATGGCTAAAGCTTTCTTTAACCATGTGATAAAATTACATGCTTTTCCCAAGAGAGTGGTATCTGACCGCGGAAGTCAGTTCGTTGCCACCTTCTGGCGGGAGCTTTTGAAATTAATGGACATAGAGCCTGCCTTAAGCTCGGGTTACCATCCAGAGACCGATGGCCAATCCGAGCGAACTAATCAAATTCTGGAGCAATTCCTCAGATGTTATACAAATTACCACCAGGACAATTGGGTGGAATTATTGCCCTTTGCAGAATATAGCTACAACAATGCAGTGCATTCCTCTACTGGGGTCTCACCTTTCATGGCGGTGGGAGGATTCGAAGGTAAACCACTCCCTACCATTAAGAACGACCCCCGGACCCCCCCCTCGGATTTTAGGAGTTGGTGGTCCAACCTCCAGGACTCCTGGCCATTAATTGGGAAGGCCCTGGATCATGCCAAAGAGGACTACAAGAAATATGCTGACCGAGGGCGAGCACCAGGATGGGACCTTCAACCCGGGGACTCCGTTTATCTCTCTACTAAAAATATCCATGGGCTGCAGCCCAGCAGGAAACTGGGATGGAAATATGTTGGACCTTATAAAGTGCTACGTAAAATCTCTGATGTATCCTTTGAACTGGAACTGCCTAAATCACTGAGTTCTGTGCACCCTGTGTTTCATTTCAGCCTGCTGAAGAAAGATCCTGGGCCGAATGCATGGCATCCAGTTCCTCCAGTTCCTCCTCCACTGATGAAGGAGGGGAGTCCACACTACGAGATAACCGAAATCCTTGACTCCAAGATGAAGAGGGGCCATTTGTATTACTTAGTTAGATGGTTAGATTTCGGCCCGGAGCACAATGAATGGATTCGTTCTGAACATGTTCATGCCCCCAAGTTGATTAAACTGTTTCACAAAATGTTCCCTGATAAAGCTAGGTGAAGGGAATTATGGGGAGGGCAGGGTGTCAGAATCTGTCAATTCAGTCAATGTAATCTTGCATGCACACTATGTAACCTTATAGTCATTTGTATGGAACCTGTATTAATCCTGTTTTGGTCGGGAGGGTGACAACCCTTAGAGGTGAGAACAAGGAGGCCTCTCATCCCTGCCTCCGCATTCCAGCTGCCCCGGCAGTAACTTCAAGGGGAGGACGGCTCTCATCTCTTATCTATGCTAAAGAACCTTGGAGCCATGAATTGTTATGTGAACTGAGGGATCTGGTTTGGGAAGGGAAATTTACTGCTTAACACCTCACTTTTTTCCTGTGTGAACCAAACGGTCAAGACACCTTTTAGCCCGCCAATTTTCCCTTCAGGGGATTGGCTACCTATGGGTAATTCAAACTCCTTGGAATGGTATAATAGACCCGCTTGTATTATTTGTCTCATCTCTGACAATAACCCGAGATGCTGTACTAATGTAGGAATAGGCAATAAAGAACTGTGGTTAACCAACCGAGATCTGATCCTTGACTACTTTGAGCAGGACTCTCACACTTTTCCCCTTCAGCCCTGAGTGTCAAAGAACCTCCGGCATGTACGGTTCTTGGCCCGTCACATCTCATTTCTTGGCCTCTGCGTACTGGTCGAGCAGCATAACGACATTGGTGTGTCCAACCCGGATCCAGCCGTCTTCCTTCATGTGATACACTGGGAGACACCACACCATCAGTGTAAAATGTGCAAAAGTAAAGCCGGCTCTCACAAAGCAGCCACATGCTTACAGGACTGAGATGGGCGACATTGAAAGAGCCAGGGCAGTTCAAGGGCAGAGGCCAGGAAAACTTCCTGTTCACCATGCCTCCACAGTAGGAGTCACGGTGGGTGGCTTAAGAGATGGCCTGCCTGCCCAGGTCATAGGCCTCTTCCACGCTGAGGTCGGAGCAGTCCAGCACCCCGTAAGCATAAGAGTTTCCACTTCCTGTGGAAAATAGGGGGCCTGACAGGCGTACGCCATCGTCGTCTATGTAGTAAAGGCCTGGTCCCTGCAGACAAAGGAAAGGGAATGCTGTAACTTTAGTGCCCAGTAGACCGTGCCCCCCCAGTAGACTGTGCCCCCCTTCTTGCTCTGCCGGTCTTCTCCTCAAAAGCTAAGAAGTCATTTCATTCTCCCTCACCACCTTAATCCAGTAATATCCCTCCTTTATATCATTCTTTCCACATTCTTGAAGAGAGACCCTGGATTCCTAGCCTTCCACGATCTCTCAAGTCAATTTTAAGCATCCTAAAAACATATGTCTACAAAGGCTATGTCCTGGCAGACAAGTATATTGCAGTCCTCTCCTGTACACCACTGAAATGTGCAGAACTAGAACAGGCCCACACCAAAAACAGCAATGTGCTCCTGGGCTTAGAGATGAACCCCAGCTGTTTCCCCAAATTTCCTTTTAGAAGGATCCCAAGACAAGTTATACTCTTGTGTCTGACCTGAGGCCAGGAAGGAATTTTCACCCTCTGTCTTATTGTTAATGACCTAGTACATTCCTTTGAAGAATGAAGTTTGGCTCGCTTACTCAAGCAGTCTGGCTCCCTCCTCTGCAGCTCTTTTCTGCGCCTCACCCACCCCACCCTGCTTGTGTGACATGTTATGGGTTGGGTCACTCTGCTGGGGGGAGCAATAGATGGTCCAGCCCCCAAACCAGAACTGCCCTCCTCTGTGGGGACAGAGATTCTTCCCTTCAGTAGCTGCATCTCTGCTGTGGGCAGCTCCTCCTGACAAAAAGGCCACCCCTGTTGGATTTCGGCCTACCACACAGCTATTAACTGCATTAAGCTTCTGCCTACAAGAGGATGGGAATGTCCTGGAAAGAGAGGGTGCCTATGTGGGATCTGGGGTTGCCCTTATAAGGGGGAGCCCCTTGCTCATCTTAAGGCCCTGAAATTACCAACTTCACCAGTCTCGGGGGCAGCAAGCGAAGGGCCTCAGACTCCCCATGGTCTCCCCCCACTAGCTGTTCACTGCAGCAGCTGAACACCCAACACCCTTTATGGTGACCCATGTTTTGAGCATCATTCCGCTCACACGCTCCTCCCTCCATGTCCAGCAGACCCCCTCCCCCCCATGAGGCCGGCACTTATTGTCCCAGCCGCAAAGCATGCTGCCCACGGAAAGGCCCATCCCCCCCAACAGCATGTTGTCCAGGAGCTTGGAGGCCGCCGAGACGCTGATCCCTTTCTTGTTGTACAGGTAATAGAGCCTGGAGGAGAGAGAGTGTGGCACACGCACACACACACAGAGGCGTCAAAGCAGGGCCAGTTTCAGATTTTGGGGGGCCCTGGACAGACAGTACCCAGGGGCCCCTATCTCCCCTCCCTGCAGAGCTCCCCTCCTGCCCTCCTTTCCACAACACCACACCGGTATGTCCCCCACTTCCCTGGGCATCCTTCTCCCCCTGCAAGCCCTTCCACCCCACGTGCTGAGGTACCCCACTAGTGACAGGGAATTCGGCTTGTGCATTTCTTCAAGCAGCTTCCTTCTACTCTCTCCATTTCTGACTTTCTTTAGCATCCACCCCCATCTTCATAACAAAGGAGGGTTCTTTCATATCTTGGGAACTATCATTCTGAACTGAGAGGCTAGCAACACATTGTTGTTTCTGCTAAACTCCTCTTTACAGAGCTCTTCTAGGGGAAGAAGATCAGGCATAATAACAATAGTAACAACTACTTGTGTTTCTGCAGTAATGTTTTAAAAAGTCTAATTATGAAGAAGGGGGCCACAAGAGTTATTTAGTTTTCCTAGTGCCATCAGGTGTCTGAAGTACAAATAACATATTTTTCACATGTATAGCAAAAGGAAAGCACCAGTTAGCCTGGAGATATTTGCTAGGAAATTGCCAAAGGCTAATTTGCATGTTGGAAATTGGTTTATTATAGCTGCAAGAATAATAAAAATTTACTGCTGGAACATCATGCAGCTCAGCATGCATGGTGTACATAAATGTGCACATCATGCACACTTTCTGCCTCCATCCTCCCTTCTTTCTGCAGGTCTCGCTTGGATCATTTCTTTCTCCTCCCCCACTCTTGGCTGCACATCTATTCAGCCATTCCTAACTTCACCAGTCAGACCCACCAGGATCTAAGCTGGTCTGCTCAGAAGTGAGTTCCAGTGTGGTCAGTGGGGCTTCCTCCCAGGAAAGCGTTTGGATCCCAAAGGGCTCTTTTCCAGTGCCCTAGAACAAGGCTGCTTAGAAGTAAGGGAAGCATTGTACCCACAACCCTGGCAAGACGGAAAAGCAGGAGTACTGAAAGGACTGACTTGCAATTAAGGAGGTGAAAACCTTAGGCTGTGAGGCCACAAGAGCAAACTTTAAGTAATTGGGGTTGTCGACCACCCAGCCACCCTGGACAAACCAGATGCGGGCGCAAGAGGAGCCGGCCGCCGCCGCTGAAAAAAGGCGCCATCGCCGCCGAGGAACACGCCGCTGCAGCTGTGCTCCAGCCAGAAAGGAGAAAACTGGGCCGCTACCAGGGAGCCTGATACTGTTGCCTCCCCCTGGGCCTCTGCCGCCACAGCGCGATGAGCTGTAGGTGCGCACAAACCGTTCGCCGCCGGCTGGGAGCAGGTAGGCCCCTTCAAGCCCCTTTCCACCCTCTTTTCTGAAGCCTCCAGGCACCTCCTCGCACTCCACTCAGCCCCGACGCGACCCTGCTTGACAAGGCTCCCTCGCCACAAGGTCACAGCAGCCGTCAGGAGCCGGATCCTGATGCTGCGTGCGCCGCCATCATTTTCTGCCCACTGCCCGCCGCGCTAGGAGCTGCTGCCGCCCGGAAACGGGGCTTCACCACCGTCTCTGAGCCACCACCGCCTCTCAGCATGGCCCCAACACCGGGAGCTCCCTCTGCGTGCCTTCAGCGCGGAGGAGCAAGGGGCGCCGAAGAAGGAGCCGAAGGGCAGCAGAAGCTCGGGCCGAAGGTGGCCTTCGACACTTCTCCCTCTGCGTGCCCTTCTCAGGCCGAGCACGCAGAGCAACTGCCAAAAGCGGGAGTGGGACATCGCTTCTTCAAGTGGCAAGCCCCACCCCCCACAAGCTCCAAATGTGCGCCAGGCACACAGCTCTTGCTGCCCGTCTCCCAGCGTGGCGGCAGAGCGGCCCCCAGACGCTACCGGCATAGCCGGGCACCCGGGAACCCAGATGCTAGAATAAACTTTGTAAGTCTTGCAGGAGCCCCTGGATTCTAGTTTCATTTAGATGTTAATGCAGTCTCCCTATGTTTACTAAGGTAGTTATCAGCAATTACTGCTGTTATGGATGGTCTTTGTATTTCTTTTCACCACTTTTGAATTTTGTGTAGGGTTAGTAGTAAACATAAATTGCAGTCCAGGAATATTTGCTGCAGTCGAGGGTATAAAGAGATTTTTCTTTAGGTTATTGAAATTAGATGCAAACAAGATGGGAGCTAGGGAGGAACCATGTGAGTGGGGAACAATTTGGAACTCATTCCCAACCCTTGTGATTTATTCCTCTTTTCATGGGCCTCATTAGACTGATTCTTCTCACCCACGCATTTTCAAGCTGTCTCTCAGCATCCCATCTCATACAGGGCATTTTCTACTCTTGTGAGACCAGTTTAATTTTCAAAGTTAATTTAGTTTACCAAGTCATATTTTTCCACATATCCCAACTATGTAAAAACTCCTGCAGTGTTTGTGGACCCCTCTGTTGCCCCAGTTTTGTTATCCACATTGAGACCAGTCAGCAGAGTGTTTAGATAGAGAAATCTCCGTCTTCTACAATACACGCAACATTTCAAGGAAGGGACTATTCTGAGGTCCTTATTCAGAACTGGTTACTCACACTGTACTAATGTTTTAAGGGAGATACTAGTTCTGTGCTAAACTGCTTTTTTAACCATCTGTCTTAAATATAATTACATGGAAATGGTTTCTGCTCATGTCAGTGGGATTTAATTCCGGATAAACGTATTTAGAACCAGACTGCTAGGGACATTTCCGTGAGTTAGGGTTGGGGTTGGGGTTGGGGTTGGGATTGGGGTTAGGGTTAGGGGTTAGGGTTAAGGGTTAGGGTTAAGGGTTAGGTTTAGGGTTAGGGTTCAGGTTATGGCTAGAGCTAGGGTTAGGGTTAGCCTTTGGGTTACGGCTAGGGTTATGTTTATGGTTTGGGTTAGGGTTAGGGTAAGGGTTAGGGCTAGAGTTAGGTTTAGGGTTGGGTTAAGGTTAGGGCTAGGGCTAGGGTTACGGTTAGGATTAGGGCTAGGGCTATGTCTAGGGTTCAGATGTCAGCTACAGTTAGGGCTAGGGTAATGGTAAGTGTTAGGGCTAGAGTTAGGGTTAGGCCTAGGGTTAAAGTTAAGGCTAGGGTTAGGGTTTGTACTAGAGCAGGGGTGGCCAACCTTGCTTAATGTAAGAGCCACGTAGAATAAATGTAAGAGCCACATAGAGATGTCTGAGAGCCGCAAGACAGGAACAAATATCACACACACGTTTTTATTTTTTAAAATATGCAAATTTGCTTTTTATTAACGTTAAATGGGACTGCCAAAAATAAAAACAAACAAGGAAAACCGGTTATAAGAAAGAGAGAGAGAGAAACTAGGAAAGCAAATAGATGGGAGGGAGGAGGGAAGGAAGGAAGGAAGGAAGGGAGAAAGAGAGAAAAAGCATGCCTCCCCTTTGCTTCCCCAGCCGCCCTGCCAGGAGCCGCACAATATGTGTGAAAGAGCCGCATGTGGCTCCCGAGCCACAGGTTGGCCACCCCTGTACTAGAGCTAATTTTAGGTCTAGGGTAAAGGTAAGGGTTTGGGTTCGGGTTACAGCTAGTGTTGGGTTTAGGGTTAGGCCTAGGGTTAGTGTTAGGCCTCGGTTTTGGGGTAGGATTAGGGTTATGTTTAGGGCTAGGGCTAGGGTTAGATTTAGGGTTAGGGCAAGGGCTAGGGCTACTGTTAGGTGTAGGGTTTGGGTTAAGGTTAGGGCTAGGGTTATGGTTAGGGTTAGGGTTAGGGCTTGTGCTAGTGTGAAAGATAGGGCTATGGCTATGTCCAGGGTTAGGGTTAGCGTTGGGGTTAGGGATAGACTAGCGCTTGTTTTAGGGTTCGTTTTATGGTTATGGTTTGGACTAGGGTTTGGATTTGGGTTATGTCTAGGGTTAGGGTTACGGTTAGGGTTAGTGTTAAATTTACCGTTAGGGTTAGGGTTGTCTAGGGTAAGGGTAAAGCTTTGGATTAGTGTTAAGGCTAGTGCTAGTTTTATGATTAAAGTTAGGGTTAGGGCTTGGGCTAGGGTTAGGGTTAGGGCTGGGATTAGGGATAGGACTTGGGATAGGGATAGGGTTAGGGTTAGCTTTCATCTTAGGGTTTGCATTAGGGCTAAATTTAGGGCTAGTGTAAGGGTTAGAGTTAGGGCTAGAGTTAGGGCTAGGGCTATGGTTAGGGCTAGGGTTAGGGCTAGGGTTAGGGCTAGGGTTAGGTGTAGGGTTGAGTTAAGGTTAGGGCTACAGTTAGGATTAGGGCTAGGGCTTGTTCTAGGGCTAGGGCTATGTCAAGGGTTCAGATGTCGGCTACAGTTAGGGCTAGGGTAATGGTAAGGGTTACAGCTAGAGTTAGGGTTAGGGTTAGGCCTAGGGTTAAAGTTAGGGCTAGGGTTAGGGTTTGTACTAGGGCTAATTTTAGGTCTAGGGTAAAGGTAAGGGTTTGGGTTCGGGTTACAGCTAGGGTTAGGGTTAGGCCTAGGGTTAGGGTTATTTTTAGGACTAGGGCTAGGGTTAGGGTTAGCATTAGGGCAAGGGCTAGGGCTACTGTTAGGTGTAGGGTTTGGGTTAAAGTTAGGGCTAGGGTAATGGTTAGGGTTAGGGCTAGGGCTTGTGCTATGGTAAAAGATAGGGCTAGGGCTATGTCCAGGGTTAGGGTTAGGGTTAGGGATAGACTAGCGCTTGTTTTAGGGTTCATTTTATGGTTATGGTTTGGACTAGAGTTTGGGTTTGGGTTAGACTAGGGCTAGGGTTAGGGTTACGGTTAGGGTCAGTGTTAAGTTTACTGTTAGAGTTAGGGTTGTCTAGGGTTAAGGTAAGGGTATGATTTCGGATTAGTGTTAGGGCTAGTGCTAGTCTTAGGGTTAAAGTTTAGGGCTTGGGCTTGGGCTAGGGTTTGTGTTAGGGCTGGGATTAGGGATAGGGCTTGGGATAGGGATAGGGTTAGCTTTTGGTTTAGGATTTGGGTTAGGGCTAGGGCTATGGTTAGGGTTAGGGCTAGGGTTTGTGTTAGGGCTAAAGTTAGGGCTAAGGTAATGGTAAGTGTTAGGGCTAGAGTTGGGGTTAGGTTTAGGAGTAGGGCTAGGGCCAGGGCTAGGGTAAGGGTTAGGGATAGGGTTAGGGATAGGGTTACGGTTAGGGTTAGTTAGAGCTAGGGTTAGGGTTAGGTTTTGTGCAGGGTTAGTGTTAAGGCTAAAGTTCGGGCTAGGGTTTGGGTTAGGGTTAGGACTTGGTTTATGGCTTATATTAGGGTTAGGGCTAGGGTTAGGGTTAGGGCTATGGCTAGGGTTTCGGTGAGGGTTTGGGCTAGGGTTAGTGTTAGGGTTTGGGTCAGGGTTAGAGCTAGGGCTAGGGTTAAAGTTAGGGCTAGGGTTAGTGTTAGGTTTAGGATTAGGGCTAGGGCTAGGGTTATGGTTAGGGCTTGGGTTAGGGTTAGGTTTTGTGCAGGGTTAGTGTTAAGGCTAAGGTTAGGGTTAAGGTTAGAGTTAGGGCTAGGGTTTGGGTAAGGGCTAGGACTAGTGTTAGGTCTGAGAGTAGGGTTTGGGTTAGGGTTAGGTTTTGGGCTAGAGATAGGGTTAGGGTTAGGTCTTCAGTTAGTGTTACTGTTAGTGTTAGGGCTAGGGTTAGGGTTAAGGCCAGGGTTTGGGCTAGGGCTAGGGTTAGGGTTTGGTTTAGTTAGGTCTAGGTCTAAAGCTAGGGTTTGGGTTAGGGCTAGGATTAGGTTTATTGCTTAGATTAGGGTTAGGGCCAGGGTTAGGGTTAGGGCTAGGGCTAGGGTTTGGGTTAGGGTTAGGTTTGGGGCTAGAGATAGGGTTTGGGTTAGGTCCTCGGTTAGTGTTAGTGTTAGGGCTAGGGCTATGCTTAGGGTTAGGGCTAGGGCTAGGGTTTGTGTTAGGGCTAAAGTTAGGGCTAGGGCAATGGTAAGGGTTAGGGTTAGGCCTAGGGTTAGGATTAGGAGTAGGGTAAGGGTTAGGGATAGGGTTAGTGAGGTTTGGGAGTAGGGTTTGGGTTAGGGTTAGGTTTTGGGCTAGAGATAGTGTTACTGTTAGTGCTAGGGCTAGGGCTTTGGTTACGGTTAGGGCTAGGGTTAGAGTTTGTGTTAGGGCTATAGTTAGGGCTAGGGCAATGGTAAGGGTTAGGGTTAGGCCTAGGGTTAGGATTAGGAGTAGGGCTAGGGTAAGGGGTAGGGTTACGGTTAGGTTTTGTGCAGGGTTAGTGTTAAGGCTAAAGTTCGGGCTAGGGTTTGGGTTAGGGCTAGGACTAGGTTTATGGCTTATATTAGGGCTAGGGCTAGGGCTAGGGTTAGGGTTAGGGCTATGGCTAGGGTTTCGATTAGGGTTTGGTTTAGGGCTAGGGTAACTGTTAGGGCTTGGGTTAGAGCTAGGGTTAGGGTTAAAGTTAGGGATAGGTCTAGGGTTAGTGTTAGGGTTAGGGCTTGGGTTAAGGTTAGGGTTAGGTTTTTTGCAGGGTTAGTGTTAAGGCTAAAGTTAGGGTTAGAGTTAGGGCTAGGGTTTGGGTTAGGGCTAGGACTAGGTTTATGGTTTAGATTAGAATTAAGGCTAGGGCCAGGGTTAGGGTTCAGTCTAGGGTTAGGGTTAGGGTTAGAGTTAGGCCTAGGTCTAAAGCTAGGGTTTAGGTTAGGGCTAGGATTAGGTTTATGGCTTAGATTAGGGTTAGGGCTAGGGCCAGGGTTAGGGTTAGGGCTAGGATTAGTGTTACAGTTAGTGTTAGGGTTAGGGTAACGGCTAGGGCTTGGGCTTGGGCAAGGGGTATGTGTAGGGTTAGGGTTAGGGCTAGGGTTAGGGTAAGGGTTGGGCTAGGGTTAGGGTTCAGTTAAGGTTAGGGTTAGGGTTAGGACACGGTTTAGGGTTAGTGTTAGGGTCGGGTTAGGGGTAGGGTTTGGGGTAGGGTACATTCATACATTCATCGGATTTTGAATTTGGTTGTACAAGGAGTGATAACTGACAATTTATTGATATCACTTTGTGAAACCTAGAAATATCGTTGTCATGTAACCCAGAGATCCCGGAAGAGTAATGAGTGAATACTATACAAGAAATACATGTGATTTTAAATTGTAATAGTTTATTACAAAAAATCACTTTCGGCGTTACTCCCGAGGAATCCCACTGAGCGGCATTATGGGGCACCTTGTTACTCTTGCTGTATAGAACGTGGCTTCATTTCATTGTGTATGTACTGAACCATATAAAAGCTTGATATATCATCTGTAAGAGCAGTAACATTGAATGCAAGACATTCATTCATCAGATTTTGAATTTGGTTTTACAAGGAGTGATAACTGACTCTCTATTGATATCAATTTTTAAAACCTAGAAATATGTCTGTCGTCGGACCAACAGATCATAGAAAAGAGTAATAAATGAAGACAACAGAAGAAATACATTTGATTGTAAATTGAAATAGTGTGTTACAAAAAATGACTTTCGGCGTTACTCCCGAGGAAACCCACTGAGCTGCATTATGCGGCACCTTTTTCCTCTAGCTGTATAGAAGGTGGCTTCATTTCATTGTATATGAATTCAACCATATAAAAGCTTGATATATCATCTTTAAGAGCAGTAACATTGAATGCAAGAGATACCTTCATCAGATTTAAAATTTGGTTACTCAAGGAGTGATAACTGACACTGTATTGATATCAGTTTGTAAAACCTAGAAATATCACTGTCATGTAACCAACAGATCATAGAAAAGAGTAATCAAGGAATACAAGACAAGAAATACATTTGATTGTAAATTGTAATAGTGTGTTACAAAAAATGACTTTCGGCATTACTCACAAGGAATCCCACTGAGCGGCATTATGGGGAATCTTTTTCCTCTTGCTGTATAGAAGGTGGCTTCATTTCATTGTATATGTGCTCAAACATATACAAGCATAATATATCAACTTGTAAGCCAGGAAGGCATATTATATGCTCTTATGAACTTTAAAATCGTGTTTGACCTTTGGGGTTGGTTCTCTGCCTAAGGCAAAAGCACTCTCTATTGCTATGAGAGGCTCCAGCCCACAGCGGGAGATTTCCTTCAGCGTTCACACTTGCATGAAGAGCAAAAATACATTTCAAAGAGCTCTCACATCTACTTCACATGCATCCACCATCAAGGAAGCCAAAACTCTTTTCCAAAGAGTCCTTTTCTTCTTTACGCTGGCCCCTTCACACCTGCCCCCAAAGTTCCAGTTCAAGATTAGGTTGCCCAGCAACTAATCGTCGTCCATCAAGTGACCTGGCCAAAGCCATCATGAGACCAGAGATTGGCGCCAAGAAGATCGACCAGATGGCCCAGGTTTTAGATCCTGAGTAGCACCTAGATTTGCAATATTGTCCACTTCTTCCTGCCCCCTCCTTGCTATGACACTGACCAATAGAAAGACTAGAAAGGACGGACAACCTAGTGGGTGTGACAATGTGATGTGGTGAGTGCAGCCCGCCCCAATGCCACCTGATAAAAGATCTTGCACAACAGAGACAGCTTAGCTTAGCTCACCCCCTAGACCTAGACCTTCAGCTAACCTGCACTCTTCGACCCCTATCTTCTCACCAACCTCTCATGTCCAGCTTGCTGTACCCAATACCTTGCCTCCATCTTTAATCCCTGGTTTGCGCGGCCAGGACTGGAGCGTGTATCTGCAGGTTCAGATCTCGTTCCCCCTATTTTTCCATTCATCCCTCCTTCAATCTTCTCGTGGAAGTGATTCACCCACTATCAAACTGTCATCTAACCAAGTGATCACAGAAGAGTAATGAGTGAATACTATACAAGAATACATTTGATTTTAAATTGTAATAGTTTGTTACAAAAACACAACTGCATTTCTGTTTTTCTAACCAATGTCCAACAATTTTGCATTTATTAAGTGTATTTAGTCCATTTACATTCCATGAGAGCACTTTATAATCCATAGTGACATTGAGTTAAATATCTCCAAATTCTTCAATATTTTCTGCCATGAAGGAGAGCATCTCACTCGTGGTCTTAATACAAATCCGTGTACTTTGAAAGTTAAAGCTGAGACCCTCCAGCACCTCCCGTCTGAATCTGTAATTTTTCAATCTTAGCTTATCAGCTAATTTTTTAAATTTCCTTCTGTTTTGCAACACTGCTCTTGGAAGTTCTTTCATCACTATTATTTTCTTCCCATTCATTTCAAAAGGTTCCTTGAAACATTTTCTGTAAATCAATTCTCTTACTCTCTTCGTTGTAAATTGCACAACCACATCTCTTGGTAGATTTTTATTGGTGGCATACTCTGACTTCACTCTGTAAATCAAGTCAATATTGGATTTCAAGTCATCTTCCTCATTTTTCAGGTACTCACTTATAGCTTCTGACATCCTTGTAAATATATCTTCTCCCGATTTTTCTTCTATCCCTCTGAACCTCAGGTGTGTTTGCATCTCTTTGTACAGCATCATTGTCTCCACTTCGTAATTTTCTTTTGTTACTTTCTGGATATTTTGTTCTAAAATTGTCACTTTATTTTCAATCTCATTTGTTTTGTTTACTAAACTTTGAAAGTCTTTTTTCAAGTCTCCAAAACTTTTGTCTACCTGTTCAGCCAGTTCATTTATTTTTTTTCGACATGCTCAGCTAATTCACATATTTTCTTATCCATTTGCAATTAATATTTTTTATTTTTCATAACAATTATAACAATAAACATCCGTACAACTTTTCATTTCTCTTACACACAAATCCAATACAAAAAAACGTTAACCTATACAACTAAACCTCTACTAACAGTGTTATTCTCCAGTAACTTTGTCTCCTAAAACTTCTATGCTCTACCTAAACTTACATAAACAGATCCAACCAACAGTTACATCATTTAAACAGACTTCTTCTTCATTAATAAAATACCATATTCTTATATTTTGCAGGGATTGCAAATTACTCCAAATGGTGTGCATTTATATAATCAAAAAATTTAAACCATTTATCTAAAAAATTATTGTTCAACTGGGGATTCTCCATTAACTGTATTTGAATCGCCAGTTTATCTGAAACTAAAATATCCCAAATTTTCACCTTCCATTCTTGCAATGTGGGCGCTTTAGTAGATTTCCAGTTGGATGTGATAAGATTTTTTGCCGCCATTAACAACAGTGCAACCACTTCGAGTGTTTGTTTGGTATTTGAGGCATCAGGCCAATAATTGAGTAATATCGATTCAGGTGTGTTTGGTAGGTCAAAGTTCATGATCTTTTTAATTTCCTCAATTATTGCTGTCCAGAATAGTTTAATTTTAGGGCAACCCCACCAACAATGGATTAGGGTTCCTTTCTGTTGGCATTGCTTCCAGCACAATGGTGTGGGTTTGTATCTGCTTTTAAATAATCGTTCAGGGGTAAGATACCACCTTGACACGATTTTAAATTGCTGAAGTTGTAGGTTCGTAGTTTTACTATGCAAGATTGGTGAAGCCCATATAGTTTCCCATTGAGTATTGGTAAGCTCTATGCCGCAATCTTTGTGCCAGGCCTTTTGTATTGAGGAAACCTCAGACCATGTCTTTTCATTCAATTGTTTGTATATTATAGCCATTAGTCCTTTAGTGGAAGACTGTTGTTTCTGGACAAAGTTTTCAAACGGAGTCAATGGTCTATCTAATGCAGTGGCTTTACTTAACTCTATATACAATGAATAAAGTTGTTGGTACTGCATCCAATGCAGTTTGACTTTGTGTTTGGTTTCCAACTGCTGATGTGTACATAATTTACCACCTTGCATAAAGTCCTTAATTCTAAAAAGCCCCTTGTTTTTAATATCTAATAAAAAGGTTGTTGTACATCCTGGTACAAACCAATTTTGGCCGAAAATCGAAGTGATAGGTGAGATTCCTGGTGCCAAAATCTGCCTGTACTTATTCCATAAATTAAAAGTAAGTTTTAAAAAAGGGTTGTTAATGGCCAATCGGTTTTGCTGTTGTGAAGTATTCCAAATGTATTCATGTAATCGCATGGGCGATAATACCAGCTGTTCAATGTGGACCCAAGACGTATCGCCATTTGGGTTGGCATAAGAATTAATATTACTTAACTGAGAAGCGACATAATAGGATTCTAAATTTGGTAATCCTAGCCCACCCATTTTTTTGGGTTTCAACAGTGTGGAATACTTAATTCTCGCCCGTTTGCCTTCCCACAAAAAATTATGAATTGTTTGACGCCATTGCTTGAGGTCTCTTATAGGCATTAAGGTCGGCAAATTTTGAAACAAAAATAAAAATTTCGGTAACAATAGTGATTTAAACATTAAAACTTTTTCACTTAGCGTGAATTTAGCTAGTGCCCAGTCCTCCAACGTGGTTTTTAAATATTTTGACAATGGGTCATAATTATAAGAGTGAAGATTGTTTAAATTTACTGGAACTAAAATACCCAGATATCTCCACTTGTCTGTTATCCAGTTAAAAGGGAATTCCCTTTGTAGTTTTACTTTAAGGTTGTCCGAGATATTGATCGGGTAGATGTCTGATTTATTATAATTAACCGTAAATCCAGAGACTCCACCAAACCGTTTTAAATGCCCCGTGATAATTTCTAATTCTTTTTCTGGATACATTACGTAAAATAAAATGTCATCTGCATAAAGGCTGACTTTAATTTTCATGTTCTGAACACTTAGGCCCACAATGCCTGGGTCTTTCCTAATAGCATATGCCAATGGTTCCACTGAGAGCGCAAACAATAAGGGGGATAAAGGGCATCCCTGCCTGGTATCCCTAGTTAACTTCAAGTCATTAGATCTGTAGTGATTTACGCAAATTTGAGCAGATGGGCAACTATACAACGTTCTTACCGCCTGGCGGAATACTGGGCCAAACTCCATTCTTAGCAGCAATTCGTGCAAGTATGTAGGTTCTACCCTGTCAAAAGCTTTATCAGCGTCAGTTGACAGCAATATCGAATTAAAATTATTTTGCTTGCAGTAGTTGATAATGTTTAAAGTTTTGCGTATGCTTTCGTTGATGGTTCTACCTGACATGAAACCTGCTTGATCATTATGAATATAAGAGGAAATAATTTTATTTAATCTATTCGTTAAAAGGGATGAAAAATTTTTGAAATCATGGTTTAATAACGAAATAGGTCTATAGGAGCTAGCTAGTGTTTTATCCTTACCTGGTTTCAAAAGGACGATGATTCTGGCCTCAGACCATGACTGAGGCATTTGGCCTTCTAACAACGCTGAATTTAGGGTATGGGTAAGCTGTTCCCCGATTAAGGGTAGAAACTTTTTATAAAACTCGATTGGGAAACCATCCCTTCCAGGGGTCTTGTTATTTTTTATTCTGCCAATAATGTCCGCCACCTCTTGTAAAGTAAAAGGAGCTTCCAATAAATCCTGGTGTTCCTTAGACAGTTTTACATCAAAATCTATTGAATTGAAATAGTTTGTTATTTGTACCTTGCTAGGATTAGTAGTAGTGTATAAGTTCTGAAAAAAATTATAAAACACCTCACTAATTTCTTTAGATATATTTTTCAAAGTGCCATGCCTATCTCTGATAGTTGGTATCAATGATGACGCGGCCTTCTTTTCGGCTCTATACTTCAAAAATTTTATAGACTTTGGTGTTCTGGTAATATATTTTTGTTTTAAAAATAATAAATTTTTCTGTGTTTTAGAAGTTTCCAATAAGTTGAGCTTTTGTCTTTCTAAATTTAGTTTTTTCAAATATTTTTTCCCTCCATATTTCATATGCTTTAATTCTAAAAATTTTATTTTTTCTAATAATTCACTAACTACCATTTGTCTTTCTTTTTTATAGTATGATGCTGTTGAGATCCAGTGGCCTCGAAGTACTGCCTTAAAGGCATCCCAAATATTCTTTACAGAGGCTTCACAGTTTGCGTTGTCTATAAAGTATTCTTTAATTTTGTCAGAAATGTGTTCACAAATAAGCTCGTTTTGCAATAATAATTTGTTTAGTAGCCAATTTGGACCTTTTCCATCATCTTGTGATTTTAAAAAATTCCCCGTTACCCAGGCATGATCTGATAATATACTACTGCCCATATCTGCATTAATAAATTTTGTCACCAAAGGTTGGGAAATCAATATATAATCAATTCTTGTATATATTTTATGCGTATAAGAATAGTAAGAAAATTGTTTTGAGCCAGGATTTAATGTTCGCCACAAATCAATTAAATTATAACGTTCAAAGACTTGTGCCAAATCTGTCAACTCGGTTTCTTATCCATTTGTACAACTGTTTGCTTATTTTGCTGTCCCAGCTCACCTATTCCATCTGTTAACTTCTTATCAAGTTTTTCTATCATTGCTGCAATCTCTGCTTCTTTCCTGGTGGTCATCTTTGGAGTAGGGAATGTTCCAGCTCTTTTTCTTTGCTCGGGCTGTTTTTCCCAACCCTAATCCTAAAACTAACCATAGCCCTTACTATAACCCTAGCCCTAGCCCTAACCCTAACCCTAGCCCTAAACCTAGGCCTAACCCCAACTCTAGCCCTAACCCGAGCCCTAACCCTTACCTTTACACTAGTCCTATCTTTAGCCCTAACACAAACCCTAACCCAAGCCCTAGCCCTAACCTTTGCCCTAGCCCTAATCCTAACCCTAGCCCTGACCCTAACCCTAACTTTAGCCCTAAAACTAACCGTACCCAAAAACTAGCCCTAACCCTAACCTTAGCACTAACCCAAACCATAATTATAGCCATAGCCCTAAGCCTAGGCCTAGCTTTAACACTAACCCTAACCCCAACACAAACTCAATGACTAGGCTGAGCCCAAGCCCCAGACCAAACCCTAGCCCTAGCCCTAACACGAACACGAACCCTAACCCTTGCCCTAACCCTAACCCTAACCCAAAACCTAACCCTAGCCCTAACCTAACCCTAACCTTCCCCAACACTAACCTTAACCCCTAACACTAACCCCAACACAAAACCCTAACCCCTAACCCTAACCCCTAACCCCTAACACCGAACCCTAACCCTAAACCCTAACCCAAACCCTAACCCTAACCCTAGCCCAAGCGCTAGCCCTAACCAGAACCAAAACCGTAAGACTAACCCTAGCCCAAGCTCTAACCCTAAAACTTACCCTAGCTCTAACCCTAACATGAACACTAACTTTAGACCTAATCCTAACCCTAACCCTAACCCTAGCCCGAGCCCTAACCCTAACCCTAACCGAAACCCTATCACTAACCCTTGATGTAGCCCTAAAACCTAAACCTAACCCTAGCCGTAACCCTAGCTGTAACCCTAACTCTGACCCTAACCCTAATGCTAACTTTAACCCTGGACATAACCCTAGCCCTATCTTTTACCCTAGTAGATGACCTAGCCCTAGCCCTAACCCTAACCATAATCCTAGCCCTAACCTTAACCCAAACCCTCCACCTAACTAAAGCCCTAGACCTTGCCCTAACTGTAACCCTAACCATAACATTAGCCCTATCCCTTGCCTGAGCCCTATCCCTACATCTAACCCTATCCCTAGTCCAAAACCTTACCCTAACCCTAGGCCTAGCCCTAAACCTAGGCCTAACCCCAACTCTAGCCCTAAGCCAAGCCTTAACACATACCTTTACCCTATCCCTATATTTTGCCCTAACACAAACCCTAACCCTAGCCCTACCCTAACCCTAACCCTAATTCTAATCCAAAATTTAGCCCTAACCCTAGCCTTAGCCCTAACCCTAAACCAAACCCTAATTATAGCCATAGCCCTAAGCCTAGGCCTAGCTTGAACACTAACCCTAACGCCAACAAAACCCAAAGACTAGGCTGAGCCTGAGCCCCAGACCAAACCCAATGCCTAGCCCTAACCCTAACAGTAAACCTAATCCTAATCCTCACCCTAACCACAGCCCTAACCCTAACCCTACAGAAACCCTTAGCCCTAACACTAACCCAAACTACAAAACTAACCCTAGACCTAGACCCAACCCTAACCCTAACCTTAGCCCTAGCTCTAACCCTAACTCAAAACCTAACCCTAACTCAAAACCTAGCCCTAGACTTAGCCCTAACCCTAACCCTCATTATAGACATAGCTCTAAGCCTAGGCCTAGGTTTAACACTAACCCTAACCCCAACACACACCCAAAGACTAGGCTCAACCCGAGCCCCAGACCAAACCCAAGCCCAAGCCCTAACCCTAACACGAACACTAACCCTAACAGTAAACCTAATCCTAACCCTTGCCCTAACTCTAGCCCTAACCCTAACCCTACACATACCTTGGCCAAGCCCAAGCCCTAACCCTAATGCTAACCCTAGCCCTAACTGTAAGCCTAGCCCTAAACCTAACCCTTGACCTAAACCTAATCCTAGCCATAACCCTAGTCCTAGTCCTAACCCTAACTGTAACCTTAACCCTAACATCAACCCAACCCAAAACCTATCCTTAACCCTAAACCAAGCCCTAGCCCTAACCCTAATTAGAGCCGTAGCCCTAGCCCTAGCTCTAACACTAACACTAACACTAACCCTAACACAAACCCAAACACTAGCCCAAGCCCTAGACCTAACCTTAGCCCTACCCCTAACCATAACACTAACCCGAACCCAAACAGTAACCCTAATCCTAACTCTTGCCCTAACGCTAGCCCCAACCCTAACCCTATCCCTAACCCTAACCCTAACCCAAACCCTAACCCTAACCCTAACACTACTTTTAGCCCTAACACTAATCCTACCCAAAACCTAACCCTAACCATAAACCTAGCCCTAACCGTAACCCTAATTAGAGCCGTAGTCCTAGCCCTAGAAGAGAAGAAGAAGAAGAGATTGGATTTATACCCCGCCCTTCACTCACTTGGAGTCTCAGAATGGCTTACAAACTCCTTTCTCTTCCCCTCCCCACAACAGACACCCTGTGAGGTAGGTGGGGCTGAGAGAGCTCTTTCCCAAGCTGTCCTTGAGAGAACAGCTGGTACAGAGCTATGGCTTGCCCAAGTTCATCCAGCCAGTTGCAAGTGGAGGAGTGGGGAATCAAACCCGGTTCTCCCAGATTAGAGTCCGCGCACTTAACCACTACACCAAACTAACCCTAACTGTAACCCTAACCCTAACACCAACTCTACCCAAACCCTATCCCTAACCCTAAACCTAGCCCTAACCCTAACCCTAATTAGAGCCGTAGCCCTAGCCCTAGCTCTAACAGTAACCCTAACAAAAACCCCAAAACTACCTCAAGCCCGAGCTAACCTTAGCCCTACCCCTAAACATAACACTAACCCTAACAGAAACCCTAATACTAACCCTTGCCCTAGTCCTAGTCCTAGCCCTAACCCTAACCCTAACCCTAACCCTAACTGTAATCCTAGCTCTAGCCCTAGCCCTAGCCCTAGCCCTCGTCCTAGCCCTAACCCTAACTCGAGCTCTAGCCCTAACCCTAATTCAAGCCATATACCTAGTCCTAGCCCTACCCTAACCCTAGCCCTAGACCTAACTCTAACCCTAACAATAACCCTAACTTTAGCCCTAACACTAACCCTGCAGGAAACCAAACTCTAACCCTAACCCTAGCCATAGCCCTAACCCTAACCCTATCCCTAACCCTATCCCTATCCCTATCCCTATCCCTATCCCTAACCATTGCCCTAGCCCTAGCCCTCGTCCTAACCCTTGTCCTAACACTAACCCTAACTCTAGCCCTAACACTTACCTATACCATAGCCCTAATTTTAGCCCTGACACAAACCCTAACCCTAGCCATAACCCTTACCTTAACACAAACCCTAACCCTAGCCCTAACATTAACCCTAACTCAAAACCTAACCCTAGCCCTAGCCCAAACCCTAACCAAACCCTAACACTAAACCTAGCCCTAACCCTAGCCCTAACTGTAAGCCTTGCCCTAGCCCTAGCCCTAACCCTACACCTAAATCTACCCCTCAACCTAAACCTAATCCTAGCCATAAATCTATCCCTATCCCTAACTCTAACTCTACCCCTAACCCTAACCCTACCTTTAGCCCTAACACTAACCCTACCCAAAACATAACCCTAAAGCTAACCCTAGCCCTAACCGTAACCCTAATTATAGCCTTAGCCCTAGCTCTAACCCTAAAAATAAAACAAACCCAAAAACTAGCCCATGCCCCAGAACTAACCTTAGCCCTAGCCCTAACCCTAACCCTACACATTCCTCTTGCTGAAGACCTAACCCTAACCCTAACCAAAGACCTAACCCTAGCTCTAACCCAAATCCTAATCCTAACCCAAGCCATAACCCTAACCCTAATATTAAAACTAACCCTAACCCTAGCCCTAGCCTTAACCCTATCCCTAAACCTAACCCTCGCACGAGCCCTAACACTAACCCAAACCCTAACACTAACACTAACCCTAGCCATACCCTAACCGTAAACCTAAACCTAACCATAACCCTAGCCCTAGCCCTAACCCTAACTCTAGCCCTAACCCTAACCCTAACTCTAACCCTAACCCTAACTCTAACCTTAGCCCTAAGGCTAACCCTGCACAAAATCTAACCCTAACCCTAGCTCTATCCCTAACCCTATCCCTAACCATTTCCCTATCCCTATCCCTAGCCATAGTCATAACCCTAACCCTAGGCCTAACCCTAACCCTAACTGTAGCCCTAACACTTACCTTTACCCTAGCCCTAACTTTAGCCCTAACACAAACCCTAACCCTAGCCCTAGCTTTAACCCTAAACCTCAACCTAACCCTAGCCCTAACCCTAGCCCTAACTATAGTCCTAGCGCTAACTTAATAGTCCTAACCCTTACCCTTACACTAGCCCTAAATTTAGCCCTAACACAAACCCAAAGCCAATACCAAACCCTAACCCTAACCCAAGCCCTAGCCCAAGCCCCAGCTCTAATTCCAGACCCAACCCTAACCCTAAACCTGAGCCCTAGCCCAAACCATAACCCTAACCCTAGCTGTAGCTCCAGCCCTAACCCGACGAGTAACTGTTATCCTAACCCTTGCCCAAACCCTAGCCCTAACCCTAACGCTAACCCTAACCCTAACCCTGGACATAGCCCTAGCCCTATCTTTTACCCTAGTACAAGCCCTAGCCCTAGCCCTAACCATAACTCTAGCCCTAACCTTAACCCAGACCCTACACCTAACAGTACCCTAGCCCTTGCACTAACACTAAATCTAACCTTTGCCCTAAACATAACCCTAATCCTAATCCTAACCCTAAACCTAGGCCTAACCCTAACCCTAGGCCTACCCTAACCCTAACCCTAGGTGTAACCCAAACCCAAGCCCTTACCTTTACCCTATACCTAAAATTAGCCCTAACACAAACCCTAACCCTAACCCTAGCCCTAGCCCTAAATTTAACCCAAGGCCTAACCCTAACTCTTGCCGTAACCCTTACCATTACCCTAGCCCTAACTTTAGCCCACATCTGAACCCAAGACAAAGCCCTAGCCCTAGCCCTAGCAAAAGCCCTAGACCTAACCTTAACCCAACCCTACACCTAACTCTAGCCCTAACCCATACCCTAACCCTAACCCAAACTGTAAACATAACCCTAACCCTAACCCAAAAGCTAACCCTAGCCCTAACCCTAGCTCTAGACCAAACCCTAACTCTAACCCAAGCCCTAACCCTAACCCTAATATTAAAACTAACACTAACCCTAGCCTTAACTCTAACCCTAACCCTAGCGCTAGCCCTAACCAAAACCCTAACACTAACCCTAGCCCTACCTTAACCCTAAACCTAACCCTAACTCTAAACCTAGCCCTAGCCCTAACCCTAACTCTAGCCCTAACCCTAATCCAAGCCATAAACCTAGTCCTAGCCCTAACCCTAACCCGAGCCCTAGACCTAACTCTAACACTAACCCTGAACCTAACCCTAACTTTAGCCCTAATGCTAACCCTACACAAAACCTAACCCTAACCCTAACCCTAGCCCCAACCCTAACCCTAACCCTAGCCCTAACTCTAACCCTAACCCAAACCCTAACCCTACCTTTAGCCCTAACATTAACTCTACCCAAAACGTAACTCTAACCATAAACCTAGCCCTAGCCCTAACCGTAACCCTAATTATAGCTGTAGCCCCAGCTCTAACACTAACCCTAAAAAACCAAACACTATCCGAAGCCCCAGACCTAATCTTAGCCCTAGCCCTAACCATAACACTAACCCTAACAGAAACCCTAATCCTAACCCTTGCCCTACCCCTACCCCTAAACCTTACCCTACACATACCCCTTGCTGAAGCCCTAGCCCTAGCCCTAACCCTAACCCTAACACTAAAACTAACACTAAATGAAGACCTAACCCTAACCCTAACCCTAACCCTAGCCCGAACCCAAGCCCTAACCCTGACCTTTACCCTAGCCCTATCTTTAGCCCTAACACAAACCCTAACCCTAACCCTAGCCCTTGCCCTAACCCTAACCCTAACCCTAACCCTAACCCTAACCCTAAACCTAAACCTAAACCTAAACCTAATCCTAACTTTAGCCCTAACACTAACCCTACCCAAAAACTAACCCTAACCCTAGCCTTAGCCCTAACCCTAACACAAATCCTAATGATAGCCATAGCCCTAAGCCTTGGCCTAGCTTTAACACTAACCCTAACCCCAACACAAACCCAAAGTCTAGGCTGAGCCCGAGCCCCAGACCAAACCCTAGCCCTAGCCGTAATCCTAAAACTAACACTAACAGAAAACCTAATCCTAACATTTACTCTTACCCTAGCCCTAATCTTAACCCTACACATACCCCTTGCGCAAGCCCTAACCCTAACATGAACACTAACCCTAGACCTAACCCTAACCCTAGCCCTAGTCCTAACCCTGATTCTAGGCATAACCCTAACCCTAACACTAGCCCTAACACTTACCTTTACCCTAGCCCTAACTTTAGCACAAACCCTAACCCTAACCTGAACCCTAACCCTAGCACTAACTCTAGCCCTAACCCGAACCCTTACACTAGCCTTAAATTTAGCCCTAACACAAACCCTAAATCGAAACCTAACCCTAACCATAACCCGATCCCTAGCCCAAGCCCTAGCCCTAATCTCAGCTCTATCCCTAACCCAAACCCAAGCCCAAACCCTAACCCTAACCCTAAATTTAACCCTAACCCTAGCCCTAGCCCTAACCCTAGACAACCCAAAACCCTAACGGTAAACTTAACCCTTAACGGTAAACTTAACCCTAACCCTAACCGTAACCCTAACTCTAGCCCTAGACGTAACTCGAACCCTAACCATAACCCAAAAATGAAGCCTAAAACTAGTGCTAGCCTATCCCTAAACCTAACCCTAATTATAGCCCTAGCCCTAGCATTAGCCCAAGCTCTAAAACTAACCCTAACACAAACCCGAACCCTAACCCTAGCCATAGCCCTAGCCCTAACTTTAACTCTAGGCCTAACCCAAACCCTAACTCTAGCCCTAACCCTTACCATTACCCTAGCCCTAACTTTCACCCACATCCTAACCCTAGACATAGCCCTAGCCCTAGCACAAGCCCTAGCTCTAACCCTAACTGTAACCCTAGCCCTAACCTTAACCCAACCCTAAGACTAACTCTAGCCCTAACCCATAACCAAACCCTAATCCTAACCCAAACCCTAACCATAAGCAAAACCATAACCCTAGGCCTTACCCAAAACCTAACCCTAGCCCTAAACCTAACCACAGCCCTAATCCAAACCCTAACCCTAGCCCTAACTATAACTGTAGCCCTAGCCATAACCCTAGCCCTAACCCTAACCCTAACCCTAGCACTAACTCTAGGCCTAACCCTAACTCAAGCCCTAACTCGAGCCCTAACCCTTACCTGTACCCTAACCCTATATTTAGCCCTAATGCAAACCCTAACCCTAGCCCTAACCCTAACTTAACTTAACACTAACACTAACCCTAGCCTGAGCCCTAGCCCTAACTCTAACCTGAGCCCTAGCCCTAGCTCTTACCCTAACCTTAACCTTAACCCGAACCCTAAACCTAACCCTAAGCCAAACAATAAAACAAAACCTAGCCCTAGCCCTAACCCTAGCCCTAACTGTAACCCTAGCCCTAGCCCTAATCCTAGCCCTAGCCCTAAACCTAACCTTTGACCTAAACCTAATCCTAGCCCTATACCTAGACCTAACTCTAACGCTAACTTTAGCCTTAACACTAACCCTGCAAAAAACCAAACCCTAACTCTAACCCAAGGCCTAACCCAAGCCCTAACCCTAATCCTAATCCTAAACCTAACACTAACCCTAGCCCTAACTTTAACGCTAGCCCTAGCTCTAACCCAAACTCTAACACTAACCCTAGCCCTAAACCTAACCCTAACCATAACCCTAGACTTAGACCTAACCCTAACCCTGGCGCTAGCCCTAACCCTAATATAAGACATAAACCTACTCCTAGCCCTAACCCAAACCCTAGGCCTAGACCTAAACCTCACCCTAACTTTAGCCTTAACAATAACCCTGCACAAAACTTAACCCTAACCCTAACCCTAACCCTAACCCTATCCCTATCCCTATCCCTATCCCTATCCCTATCCCTAACTCTTACCCTAGCCCTGGCCCTACCCTAGCCCTAACCCTAGCCCTAACCTTAACCCTAACTCTAGCCCTAACGCTTACCATTACCCTAATCCGAAGCCTTACCCTTACCCTAACCCTAGACAACCCTAACCCTAACAGTAAACTTAATGCTAACCCTAACTGTAACCCTAGCCCTAGCCCTAGACATAACCTGAACCCAAACCCTAGTCCTAACCGTAACCCTAAAACGAACCCTAAAACTTGCGCTAGCCTATCCCTATCCCTAACCCTAATTATAGCCATAGCCCTAGCATTAGCCCTAGCCCTAACACTAACCTTAACCCTAACAAAACCCCTAACCCTACCCTTGCCCTAGCCACAGCCCTAGCCCTAGCCCCAGCCCTAACCCTAACTCTAACTTTAAGCCAAACCCTAACCCTAGCCCTAACCCTATCTCTATCCCTTGCCCTAGGCCTAGCCCTAACCCTAGGCCTAACCCTAACCCTAACAGTAGCCCTAACGCTTACCTTTACCCTAGCCCTAACTTAAGCCCTAACCCTAACCTTAGCCCTAGCCCTAGCTCTAACCATAGCACTAGCCCTAACCCTAACCCTTACACTACCCCTAAATTTAGCCCTAACACAAACCCTAACCCTAACCCAAGCCCAAGCCCTAGCCCTAACCCTAACTTTAACCCTAACCCTAGCCCTACCCTAACCCTAATCCGAACCCTTATCCTAACCCTAGACAACCCTAACCCTAATGGTAAACTTAACCCTAACTGTAACCCTAACTCTAGCCCTAGACATAACCCGAACCCTAACCATAACCCTAAAACGAACCCTAAAACTAGCGCTAGCCTATCCCTAACCCTAACCCTACTTATAGTCATAGCCCTAGCATTAGCCCTAGCTCTAACACTAACCCTAACCATAACAAAACCCCTAACCCTAGCCCTAGCCAAAGCCCTAGCCCTAGCCCCAGCCCTAGCTGTCAGTGCCTGAGATGACAGTTTTGCAATTCCTGTACTTGTTCTCACATGCTGTATGGAATACACAAAGTATACTTCCAGTTTCCTCTCAATTGCTTTCTACACTTTGTTGCATATCTAAAGGCTTAATGTGTCCCATTTGCATATGAGAGTAGTCGTCACTAATCCTTTTAGGTCTACAAGTTCCCAACCGGGTGTTAGCATCCCTTCATCCACCCGCCCCGAAGGAATGAGGAGCATCTCTCTCACTCCACTCGTTCCCCCTCCTTATGCTCAGCTTACATCAACATCGTTAACACTGTGGAATGTCTTATCTGAAATGACTGTGCTGGAGGAGGGAGTTTTTGTGAACTGTGAATGTTTTGTTAAGCAAGTTTTGGGAACCTGGGGAGGGTAGTCTCAATACATAAATTATTTTGGAGGAAAGTTTGGAGGTTCCTGAGAACTAATTTTCCCTGCATTTTTGGTGAGAACTGCTAGCGCGGGAAGAAGGCAGGACATTGATTGGAGGGTCAATCTTTAGCTCATGTATCGGTTTAGTATATCAGTGAATGTAACCCATAGTATTTCATTACTAACAGAAGAAGTGTTTGTCTCCAATGATCTTTCTACAAGTAAAGGACTTTTTTACTCAAAGACCTGTTGTGGACTATTTTCATTGGGACTTTCTCACACTAGCTCTAGCCCTATCCCTAACTTTAACCAAAACCCTAGCCGTAGCCCTAACCAAAACCCTAACCCTAGCCCTCACCCTAACCCAGCACTAGACATACACCTAAACCTAGCCCAAATCCTAACCCTTACCCAAAAATTAACCCTAACACAAACCCTAACCCTAATCCTAGCTATAAACCTAGTCCTAACCCTAACCCTAAACCGAGCCCTAACCCTAGCCCTAAAACAAACCCTAACCCTAACCCCAGCCATAACCCTAACCCAGCACTAGACATAGCCCTGAACATAGCCCAAACCCTAACCCTAGCCATAGCCCTAACCCTACCACTAACCCTAACAGTAATCCTAATCCTAACCCATACCCTAACCCTAATCCTAACCCTGAACCTACACATACCATTTGCCCAAGCCCTAACCCGAAACCCTAACCCTAGCTGTAACCCTAACCCAAACCATAACCCTAAACCCTAACACTAACCCAAAACCTAACCCTAGCCCTAGCCCTAACCCTAAACTTAGACCTAGCCCTAACCCTAGACTTAACCCTAACTTTAGACCTAGCCCTAACCCTAGACTTAACCCTAACTTTAGCCCTAACCCTAACTCTAGCCCTTGCCCTGACCCTAACCCTAGCCCTAACCCTTACCCTTACATTAACCCAAACCCTAACCGTAGATAACCCTACCCTAACCTTAACCATAGTCGTAACCCTACCCCTACCCCTACCCCTAAACCTAGCCCTAGCCTATCCCTAGCCTTAGCCCTAAGCCTATCCCTATCCCTAACCCTAAAATTACCCCAAGCCCTAACCATAACCCTAACCCTAACTCTTACCCTTCCCATAACCAAAACTCTAACCCTAGATAACCCTAGCTCTAGCCATAACTCTAACTCTTACCCTAACCCTAATGCTTACCTTTACCCTAGCCCTAAGTTTAGCCCTAACACAAACCCTAACCCTAGCCCTAACCCTATCCCTAACCCTATCCCTATCCCTAACCCTAACCCTATCCCTAACACTTGCCCTATCCCTATACCTAACCCTAACCCTAACTCTAGCCCCAATGCTTACCTTTAGCCTAGCCCTAACTTTAGCCCTAACACAAACCCTAACCCTAGCCCCAAGCCCTAGCCCTAGCCTAGTCCTAACCCTAACCCTAACCCGAATTATAGCCGTAGCCCTAACCCTAGCTCTAACACAAACCCTAACACAAACCCTACCCCTACCCATAGCCCCAGCCTCAGCCCTAACCCTAACCCTAGCACAAGCCCTAGCCCTAGCCATAACCCGAACCCTTACCCTAACACTAACCCTAGCCGTAACCATAACCCTAACCATAACTCTAAAACTAGCCCTAGCCTAGCCCCAGCTCTAACCCTAACCCTAATTATAGCCGTAGCCCAAGCCCTAGCCTTAACACTAATCCTAACCCTAACACAAACCCTAACCCTAGCCATAGCCACAGCCTTAGCCTTCACCCTAGCCCTACCCCTAGTCCTAGTCTTAACCCTAGCCCTAGCTCAAGCCCTAGGCTTAGCCATAACACTAGCCCTAGCCCTAACACTAGCCCAAGCCCTAACTCTAACCCTAGACACAGACACAGCCCTAACCCTAACTCTATCCCTATCACTAACCCTAACACTAGCTCTAGCCCTAACCCTAACGCTAGTCCTAGCCCTAACACTAGCCCTAACCCTAACCCTCGCCTTAACCCTAAAGCTAATGCAAACCCTAATATGAGACCTAACCCAAACCCTAAACCCAGGTGTCCTTTCATAAAAAAAGAGGTGCAGGAGCTCATTAGCATAACTTATTTGCATATGCCACACCCCCTGACATCACTGGAAGTGTCAGAAGGCCACACACCCCTGACATCACTGGAAGTGTGTTAGAAGAAAGGAAGGGAGGGAGGGAGGGAGGGAGGGAGGGGGGAAGGAACGAAAGGAACAGGAAGGAAGGTAGGTAAGTGGGGGAGAGAGAGAAGGAAGGAAGGAAGGAAGGAAGGAAGGAAGGAAGGAAGGAAGGAACAGGAAGGAAGGAAGGTAGGTAGGTAGGTGGAGGGAGAGAGAGAAAAAAGAAAGAAAGAAAGAAAGAAAGAAAGAAAGAAAGAAAGAAAGAAAGAAAGAAAGAAAGAAAGAAAGAAAGAAAGAAAGAAAGAAAGACAAGGTGCTTCTCTCCCCCCCTTGCTTGGGCACTGGGGCCCAGCTTTTCCCTCCCTTGCCCCCCCCGAGGAATGTTAAGGGGGGGATGGGGGCTCCTTCCCGGGCCGGCAGCCTGCTGCCAGCTCGGGAAATTCAGCAGGGGGTGGGGGAGGGTTTTTCCCCAATGCCGGGGACATTGAGCGGGGTGGGTGGGTGGGAGGGGTTTTTTTTGAGCGGGGGGTAGGAGAGGGTTCCCCCCCGGCTCAGGGACATTGAGCGGGGGTGGGTGGAAGAGGGTTTCTTTGAGTGGGGGGTGGGGGGGTAGGAGAGGGTTTTTCCCCCGGCTCGGGGACATTGAGTGGGGATGGGTGGGTGGGAGGGGGTTTCTTTGAGCGGGGGTGGGGGTGGGAGAGGGTTTTTCCCTGGCCGGCGGCCTGCCGCCAGCTCGGGGACGTTGAGCGAGGGTGGGAGGGAGAGGGTTTCTTTGAGTGGGGGGGTGGGAGAGGGTTTTTCCCCCAGCCGGCAGCCTGCTGCCGGCTTGGGGACATTGAGCAGGGATGGGTGGGAGGGTTTCCCCCCCTGGCCGGCAGCCTGCTGCCAGCTCAGGGACATTGAGCGGGGTGGGTGGAAGGGGGTTTCTTTGAGCGGGGGTGGGTGGGAGAGGGTTTTTTCCCCGGCTGGTGGCCTGCCGCCGGCTCGAGGACATTGAGCAGGGGTGGGTGGGAAGGTTCCCCCCCCCGGCTGGCGGCCTGCTGCTGGCCTGGGGACATTGAGCGGGGGTGGGGGTTTCTTTCCCCGGCCGGCGGCCTGCCACCAGCTCGGGGACATTGAGCAGGGATGGGTGGGAGGGGGTCCGACCCAGCGGCGGCCCTGCTGGGGGCGGAGCTTTGTAATGTGCCCGCCACCCAGTGTCTTCACTGGTGGAGTGGTGCTCCGCTTCTCTCCGGCCCCAACGGAGCCCTGCCTAAACCTAACACTAGCCCTAACACTAACCCTAGCCTTAACCCTAACCCTAGCCTTAACCCTAGCCCTAGACCTAAACCTAACCCTTACCCTAGCCCTAACCCTAGCCGTAGCCCTAGGCCTAACCCTAACTTTAACCCTAACCCTAAATTTAAATTAGCTATCATTAACCCTAACCCTAACCCAAGCTAACCTTAACCTTAACATTAGCTGTTATTAACACTAACACTAACCCTAGTCATGCTGCTAACCTAACCCTAGCTAACCCTAACTCTAGCTAACTGTCATCTAACAAACAGGTCTTAGAAAAGAGTAATCAATGAATACATATTCAAGAAATACATTTGATTGTGAATTGTATCAGATTATGTTATAAATAATGACTGTCGCCTTTAGGGACAAGTCTTGGAAACGTTCCCATGATGGAGTAATGATACTTTGCTTAGATAGAAAATCAAGTATCCTGGGAGGAAGCCAGACCCACTCAAGAGCACCGCCCCTCCCCTCGTGGGTCCCACTTTGGATTGATTTCCCCTTTTTTCCAACCCAACTGCCCCGTCTTCTGAGAAGGCTGAAAAGCCCGGAACTTCCCGGGGAGCACAGCCCTGTGTGGAGTTACTCCCGAGGAAGCCCACTGAGTGGCATTATGTGCAACCTTTGCGCATCAAAAAAGGTTGTATTAGCGGTTATTGAGCAGTTAGCAATTTTGTCAGTGATTATTTCCATCACATGTAAGTCCCATAATTTGCTAAACCAAGTGTGTATGGTAGGTATGTTACTGTCCTTCCCTTAAGAAGTAATAGATACTCTGGCTGCATAGAGCATGGCTTTATTTCATTGTATATCTTACTCAAAAATATGAAAGCATGAGATACCAACTGTAAGAGCAATAACATCAAATACAAGACGTACAATAGTCAAAAATTGATTTTGGGTGAACAATAAGTCAGGGGTCCGTTGGAGCGGGAGCACACAGGAGTCCAGCTCCGGGAGTGAGAAGCCCAGGGGGCGGGCACATGACCAAGCCTTACCCCCTCCTCAGCTTCCCTGAGCAGTGCAGAGGCGCAGTGCCCCGGGGAAAGCCCTGCTAGGGTCTTTATTGTTTTTAATGTTTTGTTTTAATATTGATAATTTTATCATTGTTCCTTTTATAACTGTGTGCTGCTTTTCCAGAGACTTGCTCAAGGTGGCATATAAGTTTTCTAAGTATACCATTTTTTATCTGGGCACATGGCACATAAGTACTGGAGAAATTTCACCAACCCTTCAGCAGCTTCCACCTTATCAGTTTGGTGTAGTGGTCAGGAGTTGGACTAATCTGGGAGAACCGGGTTTGAGTCCCCACTCCTCCACATGCAGCTGCTGGTGTGACCTTGGGCCAGTCACAAGTTCTTTCAGAGCTATTCTCTCATGAGCAGTTCTCAAAAGACCTCTCTCAGCCCCACCTACCTCACAGGGTGTCTTGTTGTGGGGAGGGGAAGGGGAAAGGATGGATGGTGCACATGTCCTGGGTATCTCAAGTCTACTTGAAACCTGGTGGTTTCAAGGGAGCAGGAAGAGAATGAGGGCGTGTTCTTTACACTTATTTTTATTGCACAAAGTATTGGATGGGGAAGGGAATGGAGGATGAGCAGGTCAGTTTCACTCACCTGTGGAGTGGATACTGAGGGGTGGGTGTTGCCTTCTGACACACTTCCAGTATGTTAGGGGGTGTGGCATATGCAAATGAGTTATGCTAATGAGCTCCTGCACCTCTTTTTCTATGAAATGACCCCTGCAATAAGTGATATCTAACGAACAGGTCTTAGAAATGAATAATCAGTGAATACAACTACAAGAAATACATTTGATTGTGAATTCTAATACATAATGTTATAAATAATGACTGTTGCCTTTCAGGGTACTTACCCTGTTATAACTTTATAACCAATTGGTTATAACTTTATAACCAATCTTGGAAACGTTCCCGTGCAAGATTAATGAAATTTTGTTTAGATAGAAAATCAAGTATCGGAAACCATTTGGCATCAAAACATGCTTGGGATTCCCCGCGGAGCGCAGCCCTGTGTGGAGTTACTCCCAAGGAATCCCACTGAGCAGCATTATGGGGAACTTTTTCGCATCAAAAAAGGTTGTATTAGGGGTTATTGAGCAGTTAGCAATTTTGTCAGTGCTACTTTCCATCACAATTCCCACAATTTGATAAACCAAGGGTGTATGGTTAGTGTCCTTCCAGTATGAAGCAATAGATACTCTAGATGCATAGAGCATGGCTTTATTTCATTGTATAAATACTCAACAATATAAAAGTATGATATATCAACTGTAAGAGCAATAATATTGAATGCAAGACATACAAGGATCAAAAATTGATTTTGGTTGTACAACGAGTGATAACTCTCACCGTATTGGCAAGCCTTCGTAAAAACTAGAAATGTAACTTTCATCTAAAAAACAGGGCTTAGAAAAGAGTAATCAGTGAATACAAATGCAAGAAATGCATTTGATTGTGAATTGTAATAGATGAAGTTATAAATAATGTCTGTCGCCTTTTGCGGTAAGTTATAACCAATCTTGGAAACGTTCCCATGCAGGAGTAGTGAAATTTGGCTTAGATAGAAAATCAAGTATTGGAAACCATTTTGCATCCAAATATATTTGGGATTCCCAGGGGAGCGCAGCCCTCTGTGGAGTTACTCCTGAGGAATCCCGCTAAGTAGCATTCTGTGGAACATTTTCACATCAAAAAAAGTTGTATTAGGGGTTATTGAGCCATTAGCAATTTTGTCAGTGATTCTTTCCATCACATGTAAGTCCCACAATTTGCTAAACCAAGTGTGTATGGTAGGTACGTTAGTGTCCTTCCCTTAAGAAGCAATAGGTACTCTAGCTGCAGAAATCATGGCTTTATTTCATTGTACATCTAGTCAACGATATAAAAGCATGATATATAAATTGTAAGAGCAATAAGATTGAATGCAAGACATTCAAGAATCAAGAATTGATTTTGCTTGTACAATGAGTGATAATTCTCATTGTATTGACAACCCTGTGTAAAACCTAAAAATCTAACTGTCATCTAACAAACAGGTCTTAGAAAAGACTAATCAGTGAATACAAATGCAAGAAATGCATTTGATTGTGAATTCTAATAGATGAAGTTATAAACAATTATCGAGTTATAACAATTATGAAGTTATAAACATACACAATTTGCTAAATCGAGTGTGTACGATACGTATGTTAGTTTCCTTTCCTTAAGAAGCAATAGCTACTCTAGCTGCATAAAGCGTGGCTTTATTTCATTGTGTATCTACTCAACAATATGAAAGCATGAGATATCAACAGTAAGAGCAATAACATCGAATGAAAGACATACAATAGTCAAAAATTGATTTTGGGTGAACAATGAGTGATATCTAACTTTGAGGTCTTAGACATGAGAAATCAGTGAATACAACTACAAGAAATACATTTGATTGTGAATTCTAATACATTATGTTATAAAAAATAACTGTCGCCTTTTGGGGTAAGTTATACCCAATGATGGAAACGTTCCCATGCAGGAGTAATGAAATTTGGCTTGGATAGAAAATCAAGTATCGGAAACCATTTTGCATCAAAACAGGTTGGGATTCCCAGGGGAACGCAGCCCTGTGCAGTTACTCCCAAGGAATCCCACTGAGCGGCATTATGTGCAACCTTTTTGCATCAAAAAAGGTTGTATTAGGTGTTACTGAGCAGTTAGCAATTTTGTCAGTGATTCGCCAGTGCAAAGTTTGTTAGAACCCTCAAGCCACAGATCTGGAAGGGAGGGAACGGCAATCTGCAGGAGACCAGCACCCAGCCCAGAATGTCCCTTCACAGCTCAGCATGCGCTGGCCTTGGCAGAGAAGAGGCATGCCCCTGCAGAAAGAGTGACACAACGAATCGCCAGAGGCAGCTCCTGCAATGGAGCCACCAGCAAGCTGCAGGAGGAGAACATCTCTACTGAAGATGTGGGCGTGCCCACGAAAGCTTAGACCCAGAATATAACTATAAATACATGTTGATGGGGTCCAAACTGGCAGAGACTGGCCAAGAGAGATCTTGGAGTTGTAGTAGATAACTCAATGAAAATGTCGAGACAGTGTGTGACTGCCACGAAAAATGCCAACACTATGCTGGGGGTTATTAGGAAGGGAACTGAAAACAAATCAGCCAGTATCATAATGCCCCTGTATAAATCAATGGAGCAACCTCATTTGCTGTACTGTGTACAGTTCTGGTCGCCACACCTCAGAAAAGATATTATAGATATTCCAATTATATATTGGAAAAAGTGCAGAAAAGGGCAACTAAAACGATAAAAGGGTTGGAACATTTTCCCTATGAAGAAAGGTTAAAGTGCTTGGGGCTCTTTAGCTTGGAGAAATGATGGCTGAGGGGTAACACGATCGAGGTTTATAAGATTACGCATGGGATAGAGCAGGTAGAGAAAGGAGTACTTTTCTCCCTTTCTCATAATACAAGAACTCGTGGGCACTCCATGAAATTGCTGAGCAGTCGGGTTAGAACAGATAAAAGGAAGTACTTCACCCAAAGAGTGATTAACACGTGGAATTCACTGCCACAGGAGGTGGTGGCACCTACATGCATGGACAGCTTCAAGAGGGAGTTAGATAAACATATGGAGCAGAGGTCCATCAGCGGCTAATTAGCCACAAGGTATAGATAGGAACACTCAGTCTGGGGTGAGTGATGCACTGTATTCTCGGGTGGGGGGCAACAGTGGGAGGGCTTCTAGTGTCCTGGCCCCACTGCTGGACCTCCTGATGGCACCTGGTATTTCTGGCCACTGTGTAACAGAGTGTTGGACTGGATGGGCCATTGGCCTGATCCAACACTGGCTTCTCTTATGTTCTTATGTTCAAGGTGCCCCCACTGGACTCGAACTTTGTTCTGCTGCTTTAGGCCAGGGGTGGGCAAATTGCGGCCTGCGGGCCACATGCGGCCCGCCACAGAGTTTTTTGCAGCCCGCCAAGACAGTCGGCCACGTGGTTTCAGTCAGGCCTCTCACTCCTGATTTCAAAAAAATTGTAGAAAAGTGTGATAGGGTACATTTGTCTCATTAAACTGATTCTAAAATGAAATGTGCTTGCAGCTATAGATGATATGAAATTAGCACAATAAATTGAATAAAACTACCACTATTTTATGTAATTTATATTTATTGATTTTTATGATACAATTTATACCTTTTCTGAAATGCAAAGTTAACTAATAAATGCAATCATTTTAAAAGGTGCGGCCCTCCGCTAACCTCCACTCCCACAAAGTGGCCCCCAAGCCAAAACAATTGCCCACTCCTGCTTTAGACCAACATGGCTACCCCACCTGAATCTCTCGTCAGATGGCAGAGTCTTTGCATCCCAATACAATCTCCCCACGACTAGAACCATTGCCTCATTCCCAAGCACTTTGCTTTTAACAAATTAAACTGAAGTTTTCCAGGCCATTTTTCTACTTGCCATTAGTCAGTTAAATTAAAAGCCTTTAAAACTTCAGGGATGAGGTGGGGGGGGATGGAGGAGATGGCCCTTGCCCTTTGGATCTTGAGCCTTTCCCTCTCACAGACAGGCATTACTCCCCCCCTGAAAAGTACCGGAGTCGGGAGACCAGTGGAAGTGATCTCACAACAAGCTCTTTATTGGTGGTCAGATGAAGCATGCTAACCCGGGCTCAGGGGCCCTCTTTTATTCGGGTTGGAGCCACACCTCTGACCTCGCCCAAATGCCCCTATAGGTGGTTACATGTCATAAGTCCCCTTGGGGATCCTAGGCACTAGACTGGTGGCAAGTTACAATCCGGCCAGCTATTGTTCTTCCTGACCAAGCTCAGGTAGCTGGCCTGGCCATGTGCATTTGGCCATGTGGCGGTTGCCATTACACGGGGCACATGGCGATCGCCATCACATACATTACACCCCCTCTCTCCACCTTTACCTTCCTGCTCCACAACTCCTGAGGAGAATGTCACTCTTATACCCACTGATTTGCGGGGCAACTGAGCTGGAGCGCCTCGTGACCTCTACTGAAGAGGCCAGTGTGAGTTCACAGTGAGTGAGATGCCAGTCCAACCTGCTACCCTCACTAGGCTTACATTTGCCAACCACAAGGCAGGTCCTAGCTGGGGTCCTCCCGGAATTATAACTCCAAATGACACAGATCAGTTCCCCTGAAGGAGGCGGCAGCTTCAGGAGGTGGACCTTCTGGCATTGCACCCCTTGGCTCCACCCTCCCCAGTCACCATCCCCCAACCCCCCTGGAACTTCCCAGTCTGGTAGGGTTGCCAGGTCTGGGTTGGGAAATACCTGGAGACTTTGGGAGTGGATCCAGGAGAGGGTGGGGTTTGGGGAGAGGCCTCAGCAGGGTACGATGCCATAGAGTACACCCTTCAAAGCAGCCATTTTTTCCAGGGGAGCTGATCTTTGTCAGCTGGAGATCAGTGGTAAAAGTGGGGGGTCTCCAGGTCCCACCTGGAGGCTGGCAACCCTACAGTCTGGAGTTGGCAAGCCTGACTGGGCTGTCCTGGCTCGTGGGTCTTCCTTGCCATCCTTTTTCCTGTGGGGACAAAGATGGCCAGCCCTTTCCCTGTCAGGGCAGATTTGCCTTGAGCAGCAGCAGCAGCAGCAGCAGCAGCAGAGGCAGCAGCAGCGGCAACTGCTCCTGTCGAACTTCTGCTCGCTCATATCTATAGAAAGGCACAGAAGCCCAGTCAAGAATCCAAAGGAGGCAACCCCATGTGAAAAGTACTGGAGTCTGGAAGCCGGTGGAGTGAGTTTCAGCATAGTGGAGTTTATCAGAGGTCAGGAACAAGCATACCTGAGGTGGCCCGGGGGTCAGCTTATATGCACAGAAAAGCCTTGCCCCCGTCCACACCCACACTGCGGGATAGGTTAATCTTCCCACCAGAGATTACGTTGGTTCATTTGAATATGCTAAGCCCCTGATAGGTGGATCTTTAGGAGCCTGGGTGCTATTGTTCTTTTACCTCAAGCTTGTACCTTTTCCAGGCCATGTAGTCAGACCGCATGGCCAGCACCATTACATGTTTGGTCACATCAAAGAATCATACAAGTGTACAGGAATTGCATCCAGGACATAACACCGTGGCAACCCACAGGGCCTTGCCATTCAGGCTCCCTGCCCAGCCAAATACTCCAGGCCCAGAATGACAGCCAGGCTGCGAAACCAGTTTGGCTTCTTCCCAGAATATGAAGCCAGAGCAGGCCTGAAGCTGCCTTGCCTCAGCCTGCCAGGGCTGGGTGGACTTCTCCCCCACCAGCTAGCATGTCAGCCTTGGGGGTGGGCAGAGGACCCAGATCTAGGCGTGCCCTGAGCCTGTGGCCGCGGGCAAGAGGGTCTGGAAGGCTGCAGGGCATGGAGGGGAAGGGAACAGGGGAGCTGAGCTGGGCATTCTGGGCTCAGCCCTCTGTGGAGATGACATTGTGGTGAAGAAGGAAAAGAGGGACAGAGAGGCTCAACCACCACACAGCCGACTACCACGCAAAGGAGAAAGTGAGCATAGGAGAGTGTCAGGGCTCAAGAATTACTGGGACAGGGAAACTTTGCTCCCTGATCTCATGTACAGTCCTAGGCAAATCTACAAACATTCTCTGACTTCAGTGGATTTAGAAGGGTGTAATCAAGCAATTGAAACATTTATATGCCTCTTCCTTCTTGGTGGCTTACAATAAAAGTTGAAACATCTCCAGCTAATACTGTAGCACTATTAGACCAGAAACTCAGAATAAAACCCAAGGATGAAGACACTGGACATCAGGAACAGGAAAAGCCGTTTATTGACGTCAGTCTTGGCTTGCAAGAATTTGCAAAGTCAAGGACGAGCCCTGTTTTCATTTGGGCTCTCGCTTATATACCGGTGGGCAGGGAGTTTCAGAAGAGGGGTCAGAGAGGTGTCATTTGTGTACACACAGCGTCATTTTTGTAAGCAAGGCATTCTATTATAATCCCGCCCATTGTCAAGTTAGTAGGAATGTCTTTCTCTAGCAGTGTTGCTAAATTTCAGGATTCTCACGGCCTCCAGGCTAAGCTAACTCGAAATAGAGTTGCAAGCAGAACAATAGGCGTTTGTGCGTTTTTGCGCTCTTGCGCATGCGTCTCATGTAACACAAGAGAATCTTTTTGCTTAGCCTTGCGGTTTCTCAGCTTGCTAACTAATTATTAGTGCAGAAATATGGCCTTTTGAAATTCTATTCCTTCAATACCAAAGATGAAATAGCAAGCCCCCAAATCCTGCCCCCCCTTAAAGATGCCTGCCATTTAAACCCCCTTGAAAGCCCTGGCACACAGGCAGGCCAGGCAGCACCTCCTGAAGCCCCCCCCTTCAAGGAGCCCATTCCATTGAGCTGGAGCCGTGATGGGAAAGAGTCGGGCTCTGGTTGATGCCAAGTGGGCCACCTAGGGTTCCCAGCTCTGGGTTGTAAAGCAACTAGAGATTTTGGGGGGTAGAGCCTGGGGAGGGCAGAGCTTGGAGAGGGGAGGTACCTCAGCAGGGTATAATGCCATAGAGTCCACCATTCAAAGCAGCCATTTTCTTCAGGGGAACTGATCTGTATTATCTGAAAATAAATTGTAAAACTGGAGATCTCCAGGTGCCAGCTGGAGGCTGGCAACCCTAGGGCCACTACTTCCTCTTCCTCCTTTACTTCCTCCTTTTCTTCCACCTTCACTTTCTTCTCCACTTCCTCTTCCACCTTAACTTCCTCTCCACCTCCACCTCTTCCACCTTCACTTCCTCCTCTACTTCTTCCTCGTTTACCTCTTCCATCTCCACTTCTTCTACTTTCTCCTGCTCTTCTACTTCCTGTTCCTCTTCCACTTTATCCACTGCCACTTCCACCTTCTCTTTTTCTTCCACTTCCACTTCCTTCCCCACTTCCACCTCCACTTCCTCTTCCACCTCCCACCTCCATGTCCTCCTCCACTTCCTCTTCCTCCTGTACTTTCACTTCCTCCTCCTCTCTCACCTTCCTCTTTCATTTTCTTCTCCACTTCCTCATCTACCTCAACTTCTACTTGTTCTCTGCCACCTGCCCAGTAGCTGGTTCCATCTATGGGCAAACATACTGAAAGTTCTCTGGGGGCACTTACTAACTTTCCTTGGGTGCCATCTTATCTTCTTATCTTATCTCTTCTCTCTTTTATGTACTATCCAATGCTCTAATAGGTTTTTAAATATTGTGTAGACTGTGTTTTAATTGTTTGAACTTATTGTGTATATTTACTATTGTAGCCCGCCCTGAGCCCTGCTGGGCAAGGAAGGGCCGACTAGAAATTCAATTCAGTTAAATAAATAAATAAATTTAATTTCAGACAGAAAACTTCTAAAAAATGAAGAGGAAGCCGAAAGGGGAGGGCCAAATGTGGCCACGATCCTTGGGAATTATGTAAATCCATAATAATGGATGCTTGGCTAGAAAAGAGCAAGAGTCAATCAATCAATCAGCCATAGCAACAATACAGAATAAGGTGGAGATTCCACCAAGATAAAAGTAAAAGAGAAAAAACATAGTAAAATAATTTTAAAATTAAGCATTTTCCAATTAGAATTAAAATGCAAATACAAAATTGTCATTAAAATTGTATACCTAAAAGTAAGAGAGAAAGACCTTACCATCCAGAGAAAAATAAAAGATGACAAATAACAATTGACTCAGAGTGAAGCAGTCACAGATCAGCGTGCCCTGTCCTCTTTTTATCCTTTGTAATGGTGAAGAGCGAGAGTCCAGCAGCACCTTAAAGACTAACGAAATTTGTGGCAGGGGAGGAGCTTTCATGAGTCATGGCTCACTTCTTCTTACAAAGGTGTAACTCTGCTTAGCGGGGGCCTGGGGGCCTTTATTGCATGAAGAATGTATAATAATCAGAAATATATAATTTTTAATAAAACTAAGAGCCTCTGGCATTGGTTCATCGTTAGCACTAATTAGAATTTCAGAATTTATTATGGTCGCTAGACCAGTCATATACATATAGTTATAATAAAAGTTTTTACGAACATACCGAGTATAACATGTACATAATATACAAAAATAAAAGATTAGAAATTAAAACCTAATTAAAATACAGTTTCCGTAACCTCAGTATCAGTAAACAAAATCTAGCTACTTGATAAGTGAGTTCTTAAGAGTTCTTATCAAATAAAAGGCAGTCAAGCCTGGCTTTGTTTGTGCAACCAGGGATCGTATCCAGCAAGGGAGTAATGATCTCCAAACGAGCCTCCTTATAATACAGGCAACTAAAGAACATATGTATGCATCTGCTCAATGGACTCGACCTCCCTTAACAGGCCTGTGCATAACCTTTCCAGGTAGGGGATTTTCTTCTTATACCTGCCTTCAAGCACTGCGAAGGGGAGTGCAGAACTCCTTGCCAGGGTGAACGCCCTTCTAACATTCTTTACTTCCAAAGAAGCCAGATAAGCTGCCGGCACGACAGTATGTTTGACATCTGACAGAGCAATAAGGTTTGGTACACTGGAACTGTCAGATTGGCGTTCTATATCTTCAATTCTCTAGAGGTTTTAGTAGGATCAGTAAGATGTCTGCGTTGAAGAATCAGGCAGTGGTCAAGTGTAGATCTACCCAGGGCTTTTTTTGTAGAAAAAGCCCAGCAGGAACTCATTAACATAATAGGCCACACCCAACAGCAAAAACACATTAGCATATTAGGCCACACCCCTGACAGTGCAATCCCCTCCCAGGCTTGGCTTCCCCAGGTGCCCCATGGCTTGCAGGGCTCATGTGGAACCCAAGGGAAGGAAGGCAGGTTCTGGATCGGCTTCCCCAGGCGCCCCATGGCTTGCGAGAGGCGCCTGGGGAACCCGGGGGGGGGGGGGCTGTAGGCGTGGCCAACTCAGAAGCTAGCCGGAACTCCATTCCTGTGTGTTCCTGCCCAAAAATAGCCTTGGATCTACCTGTTCTAAAACCCGCCTGCTCAGCCACCAAGATGTTATCTTGTTCTAACCAATCTAAAAATGTATCTAAAAGGTGTCTTGCACAGAGCTTACTTATGATGTTCAACAGACTAATCGGCCTATATTGGATGGGTCCTCCTCCTTACTCTTTTTGTAAAAGGGAACTATTGTAGCCATACCCCAAGACTCAGGGATACGGCCTGAATTATCAATGTATGTAAAGAGAGGAGCACAGAAGGAGGCCCATCGATCCTTATTCTCTTTCAAGAGTTCTGGTGGAATGCCATCATATCCTGGGGCTTTAGCATCCTTCGGCTGGTCAATGTGAGATTCAATTTCACCTAAGGTTTCAGGGAGACATTTCGGAAGATTTTCTGCTAGTAAAGGCAGGGAAGTTTGGGCATCATCTTCGTACATCTCTTTAAAGGAGGAAACCCATCTATCCGATGGAATGCAGGAAATTATTGGAGACTTAGCTCCAGAGATTCTACCTGTGACTAGCTTCCAAAAAAGAGATGTATTTTTATCTTTGGCCGCTTTAATGAGATCTCCTCAGACTTCTCTAGAATATTCCTTCTTTCTGTGTTGTATCAGTGATTTATACTTGCTTTTTTGGAACTGCAGTTGGGAAAGAACTTCTTGTTTAGCTTTCTCTTCAGCAGTCAGATATTGTTGGTAGATCCAATTTAAAGCCTCTTTTTGCTGCAACACAGCTTTGATTGAATCATGGTTTAGACAAAGTGATAGGTATTGGAGTCGGGAGTCCATGGAATAGTGAAACAGCTAGATCTTTATTGCTGGTCCGGATGAAGCATACAACCCAGGCTGGAAGCCCTTCTTTTATGCTGGTCAGGGACAATCCCCTGACCTCACCCAACTGGCCTGATAGGCTCTTATCAGTCTATTTACATTTCATAGGTTCCCCTGGAGAAACCTAGGTACATGATTGGTGGCTGGTTTGGATCCACCTGGCCTTTGTTCTACCTGACTGAAGCTCAGGTAGTTTCTGGGCCATGTGCTCTGGCCACATGGCGGTCGCCATTACGTAAGCACATGGCGACCGCATGGTCAATACATAACACCCCTTCCCCCATAGTCCAGAACCCCTCTACACACATAGTCTTTTAGATAGTCTGGGCGTCTGCGCTAGCGTCCCGAGTGCTGGGGGGTTGTAAGGCGGGGCGTGTTGCTTGCGTCAGCAGGTTGCAGTGTAGGTAGTTGTTCTGCTTGCGGGGCCTGTCTGCTTGGTGGTTGTTCAGGCGTGGATGGTGCGGCTGCTTTGTCCGCGGGCACGAATGGCGTCTCCGCAGTCTCCGGATCAGGGTCTGGTGCTGCTTCCAGAGTTGTGTCGCTGTCACGGTCCATTGGTGCTGGGAGTTCAGGTGCCTGGGTATCCTTGTGGTTCTGGGTACGGCGTCGAATCTGGTCGATGTGCCATTTCCAGATGATGCCATCTTCTGTAAGGACCTCGTAGGAATACGGCCCGGTGACTCGGATGATCCTCGCAGGGAGCCAGGTTGGACCCTGTGCGTAGTTTTTAGCGTATACGGGGTCTTCGGGAGCGAACCCTCGGGCAGCTGGCTGGTCCTCCATTGTCGGGTTCTCGGTGATTGCTCGATCGGGATGTAGGCGGTCCAGGACGGTTCCCAGTCATCTTCCCATCAGAAGTTCCGCTGGCTGGCGCCCGGTCCCAGAGTGGGGAGTGTTCTGTTGGCTGAACAGGAACTTATACAGCTGCTGCTCCCAGTCGCCGCACTCCATTTTCTTTAAAGCGTCCTTCGTTGTTCTCACCATGCGTTCAGCCTGGCCGTTGGTTGCAGGGTGAAAAGGTGCAGAGCAGATGTGGCAAAGACCGCAGGCCTCCACGAATCGTTGGAACTCGCCGGAGGTAAACGCAGTCCTGTTGTTGGTCACGAGAGTGTCAGGCATTCCGTGTGTCGCAAAGACCGGCCAGAGACTTCGTATGGCTGCGTTGGTAGATGTCGATGCTACCAGAACCACCTTGTGCCACTAACAATGATAAGAAACAACCGGCCCTGGACCGGTCCCACGAAGTCTAGGTGCAGACGGGACCAGGGTGTGTTAGTGGATTCCCAGGGTCGGACGGGAGTGTGTGGTGGGTCTGGCCGCGACTCTTGGCATTTGGCACATTTCTGGACCCGCCCCTCAATGTCTTTGTCCAGGCCTGGCCACCACATGTAACTACGGGCCAGGGCTTTCATGCGGACTATTCCCGGGTGGGCCTCGTGTAGTGCCTCTAGAACTCGGGGCCGCAGAGGCCCGGGGATCACCACTCTAGATCCCCATAGCAGGCACCCCTTGTGGGCTGAGAGTTCGTGCCTTCGTGCCGTGAAAGCGGCGAACTCTGATCCCGGTTTCTCCGGCCACCCCCTTCCCACCCAGTCCGAGACGCAGGAAAGGACTCAGTCCCACTGCGTGCAACGGGCCACATCTGAAACCTGTACGGGGCGCTCCGGTAGGTCCTCCAGGAGCGCTACGTGGAAGGCTGGAGCCGGATCTGGTTCGCAGGACGGGAGGGGAAGACGGCTAAGGGCGTCGGCATGCTCCATCGCCTTGCCTGGGTGGTGCACTAAGTCATAGGAGTAGCCCGACAAAAAAATTGACCACCGCAGGACCTGCAGGGATAGCATGTGAGGGGTCTGCCGGTGGGGGGCAAGAAGACCCAGCAGGGGCTTATGGTCTGTAGCCACGGTGAACAATCACCCATACAGATAGTCATGGAACTTCTTGACTCCGGCTACGATCGCAAGGGCCTCCTTGTCGATTTGGGCATAATTACATTCTGCCGATGACAGGGTCCTGAAGTAGTAGGCTACCGGCACCTCCTTGCTGTTGGGAAGCTGGTGCCCCAAGACCGCCCCGATGCTCTAGGGAGACGCGTCACAGGCCAGAATGACAGGGAGCCGTTCATCGAAATGCGCCAGGACCGCATTTGAAACTAATAAGTCTTTGATGGCCCGGAAGGCTGTGTTATGTTTGGGGCCCCAGGCCCAAGCCACCCCCATGTCCAGAAGGCGATGCAGGGGTTCGGCGACAGCCGCCTTGTGTGGAAGGAAGGTGTGGTAAAAGTTCAACAGTCCCAAAAACGCCTGCAGTTCCACCTTAGAAGACGGATGGGGCCCTCCTGTGATCGCCGCTACCTTCTCCTTGGTCAGGTGAATGCCGTCCGCGGTCACCTCGAAACCCAAGAAAGTCACCGAGGAGACCCCCAGGGTACACTTATCCTTTCGGACCTTGAGACCCGCATCCCGGAACCGTTGCAGCACCATCCGCAGGCGAGTTGCAAACGTGGCGACTTCCAGGGCGGCGATGAGGACGTCGTCAAAGAATGGCTTCACACCTGGAACATCTTTGAGGAGAGAATCCATTAGATTTTGAAAAATCTCTGGCGCTACACTGACCCCGAATTGGAGCCATTTTACTTTGAACGCTCCCTTATGAGTCACGATTGTCTGTGTCTCGGCTGTTGCCTCGTCTACGGGAAGCTGCTGATAGGCCTGGGCCACATCGAGTTTTCCAAATATTTTGGCTCCCGCGAGGGAGGCCAGAATGTGGCTGACCACCGGTACTGGGTACACGTGGTCCTGTAACGCCTTATTAATAGTACATTTATAATCCGCGCAGATGCGGACTTCCCCGTTAGCTTTAGGGGGGTCACAATGGGAGTCTCCCACTTGGCATGGGAGACCGGCTCGAGCACCCCTTGTGCCACGAGCTTGTCCAGCTCTGCCTCCACTTTGGGTTGGAAGGCGAGCGGTGGACGGTGGACGGCCACGCGTATGGGCCAGACTGCCAGGTCTAGGTCGAAGGAAATCGGGGGTCCTTTGTAGCAGCCCAATGAGCCGTCGAAAACGACAGGAAATTCTTCGCAGATAGCCGAGAAGTCGGTAGAGCCCAGACGATGTATTCCGGTCCACTGCACTCCGAGCGGCTTGAACCAGGCGCGACCTAGGAGACTGGTTAGGTTGCGCTCCACCACGAGAAGGTCCAGCAGGCCATTAAAGGTGTGGTACTGGACTCGGACCCTGGCTAGCCCCTTAATAGCCACTGGGTTTTCTGGAAGTCCCGGAGGACCAACCCAGCCGGCAGCCGTAGCCAGCGTGCCCCCTTCGGGCAGAGGCGGCTGAACATGGCGGCGGACACAATTGAATATGCGGACCCTGAGTCCAGTTCCATAGAGCAAGGAACTCCCTCTATTCGGAGGGACACGGAAATCGCACCCGGGATGGGCTGGGGCAAGTTCATTACCGTGGCCGTGGGAACGACACTACCCACTTCTTCGAAGTTTGCTGCTGGGGCACGGTGGCTGTTCCTTAGGCGGCAGGCCCGGGCGAGATGACCTGCTTTCCCAAGGCGCAGCAGACGGCATCACGGAAGCGGCATGTGTGTCTGTCGTGGTGGTCCCCACAGCTGGCGCACGTTGGGGCCTGCCCGTTGAGGGAAGCAGAAGAGGGAACAGAGACAGATGTGGGGTGCCGGCCCTTGGGCCTGGAGATGCCGGGCACACCCTTCTTCGAGCGTGGTTGCATCCGGTGGACGTCCTCTTCTTCGCTCGGGTTCGGGAGCGGCCGCCTGGTGGACCTTGGTGGCTGTCTTGTCCTTTTGCATTGTTTCGAAGGCCGCTGCTGTTTGGAGCATCTTCTCCAAGGTAGGGTCTGACATTGCGATGAGGCGCCGGCGGAGCTTGGCCTCCCAGACCCCTCCCATGAAGGCGGTCTCCACGTGGTCGTCCATGTGGCAGAATTTGCAGCCCATGGCTAGTCGACGGAGTTCAGCCAGGAAGGTGGCGGCTGACTCCCCGGGCAGCTGCTGGCGCTGTATGAACTCCCAGCATCTGGCCAGCTTTGATGGCTTCGAGGCGAAGTAATCGCTGAGGGTCTTGGTGAGTACATCATAAGACACCTTGGTGGGGTCTTGCGGGGCGAATAAGTTCTGGGCCACCCTCATGACCTCCACCCCTCCAGAGCTCAAGAGCCAGGCATTCTTCAGGTCCGCATCGGTGATATCGCGGACCTTGAAGGCGCACCCCAGCGTCTTGAGCCAGGACTCCCACGTCTCTGGGCTAGATGTATAAAAAGGGGTAATTGGTCCCAGAGCGTTTGCCATATTTACCGGAGCAGGAGCGGCGGCGGCGATTTGAGTGCTGTCCTCGTGGGCTTGCGGTGGTGCGGGGAGCGTAGCGGCTCGGCGCTGCCTGGTGCCGGAGGATCGGGGCTTGGAGCGGCTTGTGGCGAGGCGTTGGAGCTCTGGGGCTCAGAGATACCTGCGACCGGCGTACAGAGCTCGCTGTGCTGCTGCGGTCGGCTGGAGAGTCACTCATCGGGATCCCATCCTCATCGCCACTGATAGGTATTGGAGTCGGGAGTCCACGGAATAGTGAAACAGCTAGATCTTTATTGCTGGTCCGGATGAAGCATACAACCCAGGCTGGAAGCCCTTCTTTTATGCTGGTCAGCCTCACCAAACTGGCCTGATAGGCTCTTATCAGTCTATTTACATTTCATAGGTTCCCCTGGAGAAACCTAGGTACATGATTGGTGGCCGGTTTGGATCCACCTGGCCTTTGTTCTACCTGACTAAAGCTCAGGTAGTTTCTGGGCCATGTGCTCTGGCCACATGGTGGTTGCCATTACGTAAGCACATGGCGATCGCATGGTCAATACATAACACAAACTATAAGTTTTAGTAGACTTATCTGTATGGGAGTAAAAAAGAAAGGGATTTATTTTTTGTATGAAATTTCCATACGTAGTGATAGGATCTTGAACAGTCAAAGAACTTCCTGTTGATTGACAAGGATTTAGCAAATTCCCAGAGGTTAAGATCTCCTTTAGGCTTTGAGCTAATTGGGGGGTGGGGGGGGACACACCATCTTGCTCGACAGCCAAACCCTTCCGCAGGTTATACCAGAGTGGAATATCTGGATGTCATTGAGACCTAGGTGAACCCGAAGGAGCAAAGGGAAGTGGCCCCCTTCCAAATATGGAAGGATCTGAAATTTCTTGGCCAGGGAACACAGGCCTCTACAGACTAATATATAGTCAATTGTACTGAATGTAAATTCACCTGGAGTATCATTTTCATAAGAGCCATTTAAAATAAAAGCTTAATCTAAAAGCAAATTTGAACAGACAGGCCCTGGCGTAATTTGCTTGTTGGTCTTTAAATATCCTCTCCTGACCAAAGATCTCCAAATTCTCCCAATGTGCTCAGTGACAGTTTGAATTTAGCAACCAGAGATGCATCATCTGAACCCAAACAGACATTTAGATCACCACCCAGTAATATCAGGGCTTCAAGATGGTTGAGTGTTAATCAATTTCCAATATCAGTGTCTTCCTCCTCTTAACAGATGGTGCCTTTGCAAGCAATTTATCTTTGTTTCCCTTTTCAAAGTATGTTTGCTCAAGAACAGTTATAGATCTGAAAAATTAAGAACCCATAAATTTGAATTTTTACTGTATTTTTTGCTCTGTAAAACTTTCCAGACAATTGTCAACTGCATGATCTGATCCATTTCAGCTTTTGTTATTTGAAACTGTTATTAAAAATCGCATGGATTAAATGAAACGAGGGAAAATCCACGTACTCCACCCTGGCTCTTTGGAGAAGGGGCAGGAGAAAAGGGTAATCAGCCTCTCCTCTTGGAGCACCCACGAATTTGGCTGTTTTAATCAGCAGTGTGGTCTAAAATAGTTTTTAAAAATTTATATCTAACAGAGCAATCCGGGGGGGGGGGGGGGCTGAAAGCACTCTGGGAGCCAACTTATCCCTATGCCAGTGTAAGTCCCATTTATGCAGATATAAATGACACTTACGACGGCGCAGGCCCCCAGTGGCACTCTGTTGCATGTGGGTGCCAGCGCCAGCCTGCGGCAGTTGCCCATCAACATAACTGAGGTGCCAGCCCTTGCGCCAGTGTAGTTGTGGGCAGTTCCTGGGGTGCGGCCAGAGTTAGTTGGCTCCCTGAGCCCTTTACTAAATACTGGGTTCCATGGATGAGCAGACCCCAAGTCTAGTATTCAGTTCAGCTTTATTTGTAATTCAGCAAGAACAAGACAAAAACCCTGGGCAACAACAGCCCTGTTTAAATAGAATGCAGAACCACACCCAACTCCCAACGATAGGCTATTTACATAACATTGATTCCTCCTTGGTCACCTCTAGAGTCCTGGTGGGCTATTGTTCTAGAGCTCCAAGCTCAGCCAGTCTCTGGCAGACAGTCCTGGAATGTTCAAGCCCTAATACTTCACACCCTTTCAGGCTGGGAACACCTAGGCACGTGCCATGTCAGGGATCCTCCATCCTCAGGGTGGAAGTGGACAGAGCCCTCAACCCTTGCTGTGGATTCCGGTGCAATGAAGTCGATGTTGTGTCCCAACTGTGTCTCTACTGCTTGGTTTCTGCCCCACTCCCTCTCTACCCCACCTGCCACTCCCAAGGGGTCTGCCACACAGACAGGTCCCCTTGCTCACCTCACTGGCTTCTCTGTGTGTGGGGGGGAGGGAGGGGCCAGAGGAGCGTGAGGCTAGACCTGGGTGACCCAGATTCCATCCCTGGGATGTACCGACCGGAGTGACAGGGCTGCCCACTGGAAACACTGGGAGGGGCTTGGAGGCCCCTTGGAGTTCATGGGAGCCAGGAATGCCAAGTATGGTACAAAAAATGTTGCTAATACAACTTGGAATGGATGACCCATTAAGATCTCTGGGCCCAGACAGACTACTCTGGGACTAGAACAACAGAGTGGAATGGCAGCCCCTGGGGGTAGCAGAAGCGTTCCCTGGCACCCGGGTGGGGGGGACGCATCTGTGCAAGTAGCACTGAGGGGGCCGGGGATCACGGGGGTTCCATGAGCCAGTGGGGGGAGCCACTGCAGCAGGTGTACTCAAAATATTCGGGGTTTGGGGGGTTTGGGGGGCTTGGCCATGGGCCATGCCGGAACTACGCGTGCCTGTGATCGCTGTGGGTCTGTTGGGGGAGGGGCGGGGCAGGAGGGAAACACGGGGCTCTCCTGAGCTGCCCTTGCCCGCCCCCTGTGATGTGCAGCATTTGCCCTGGGACTGGCTGCTTCCGTCGACCCAAAGTGCCCCGCCCCTCGTGCCACCCCGCCTCGACACTATGCCTCAAAGCTACACTGCGGTGGAATTGCCATGGACGCGGCCTTGCAAGCAGTCAGCTATACCCCCCTGCTCTGCTGCAGCGTAACTTACCCCTTAGGGAGCTGACTGGCCACTGCAGCACAGGCATGGTTCAGGATTGCTCTGTCATTTATCTAATTTAAATTTATATTTAAAAGTTTATTTCTCCCCAGTGGGGACCCAAAGCACCACATTGCACCATTTGCCCCACTGTCCAAGACCCATCCCCAAGAACAATCTCCTTCTCCATAAAAGGTGCATCCACAGAGAGATGGTTTTCTTTGCGCCTCTTGCCACTGCTGCTGCAAACAGGGTTGCTAACTTCCAGGTGGTGGCTGGAGAACTCCTGGCCACAGAGATCAGTTCACCTGGAGAAAATGGTGACTTTGTAAGGTGGACTCTATGGCATTATGCCCTATTGAAGCCCCTCCCCTCCCCAAACCCCACCCTCTTGAGGCTCCACCCCCCCAATCCTCAGGTATTTTCCAACCTGGAGCTGGCCTCTGCACAGAAGTCTGGGTACTTCCCTTGCTTTAGCCCCCCCCATTCCTCCTACCCTCCCCCCCACCAGAGAGCTTCTTTGAAAGCTGGCATTGCCACATCACTGTGAGTCTCAGTCATGGCGTCATGGTCTATTGCCACGACTTACTAGTTCCTCTGGATTCCCTTTCATTTTTTAAAAAGGTAAGCCTCTGCCCCTTTTCGTTGTGGATGTATGCCTTTCCCCTTTTAATCTCTGGGAAAGAAGGGCCACTTGCCTTTTAAAAAACTCTGTAAAATCAGAGGCGCTAGTAGACTGCACCAAGAGATCCTTACAAAGTTATTATGCTGTATTGCAATGACAATTGCTGATTCAAAGAGAGAGAGAGCGCCAGAGAAAGTGCTTCAGTGCCAAGGTGGGCAGGACCTGCACATCTTCATAGCCACACAGTGGACAAAAGCACTTTGATGGTGGTCTTCCAAAAAGATTGTAACAACCCAGGAATGGAGACGATTGCATCAAGGCAGGGAAAGCAACTGCCAGCACAAAATGACCTGATCCCAAGCATTTCCTCCAGGCGCTAGTAGACTGCAGGTGCTAGCAGATGGGCGCTAGTAGACCCAGAGGACACTGGTTGATTAGCAGCCCCAGAGTGGCTGTCTTTTTTTTAAAAAAATCTCCCGTATCTGGAATCTTAAGTGCAAGATAAAACAACAACCAGTGTGTGTGTCTGCATGCGTGTATTCTAAATGTATACCCAATGAGTTTGCACTGGTAGTTTTTATCTCCTCTCTTCCACACACACCTTTTCTGCCTCTGAAAAAAATCCACCTTGGCAGTTGTTTCTTGCTGTTTTTTCAGGAATGACAGAAAGAGTCTGAATTATTCTAACAAGTGTGAATTATTGTACCAGAGTAATAGCTTATATTCTTCTGAATAAAAACAGCTGGACAGAGCCTCTTGTTCCAAGGCAGGTCGTCTGCCAGACTCTCTCAGCTCAAAAGAAGGGAAGATGGACCAGTCAACTGCCTTTCTTTTCCGCAGGGGTGCAAGTCCAATGACAGCAAGCCCCAGGGGAGCTAAGAGAGGAAATACTGCTCACATGAAGGATGGATTCGGGTGGGGTGGCCATGTTGGTCTGAAGCAACAGAACAGCGTTTGAGTCCAGCGGCACCTTGAAGACCAACAGTGTTTCATTCACGCTTTCGTGTGCACACATATCTGAGGAAGTGCACATGCACACAAAAGCTGATACCTAGAATTAACCTTTGTTGGGCTTAAAGGTGCCTGAGTGGACTCACACTCCATGCTGTGGAGCGTGAGTCTTCTGAGCAAAAATTCTGCTTTGTGAGCTCCTGGCATTAAAGTTGTGAGTGAATGATTTGGCTACGGCATCAATTAGTTTGCTCTGGAGCCATTCTGCCTGAGCAGAGACAAAAATGTGTGTGAGCTGGAGGCTAAAGAACTGTGAGCTAGCTCACACTAACTCAGCTTCGAGGGAACGCTGCTCATACTTTGTTCTGTGAAATTAAGTGAGGGCTGTTGGTATTAATGCAGGAAAAATGCCTGCTGCTTCAAAAGGCAAGGATGCAGACTCAGATGTCTGACCGGACACGGCTGGATGCCAACAAATCTCAAGTAACGCTCCCCTCTCTGGCGTGGGGAGTAGAGATCTAAGCAGGAGTGAGAGCCAGTTTGGTATAGTGGTTAAGTGCGCGGACTCTAATTTGGGAGAACCACTCCTCCACTTGCACCTGCTGAATGACCTTGGGCAAGCCATAGCTCTGTCAAAGCTGTTCTTGAAAAAGAGCAGTTTCTGTCAGAGATCTCTCAGCCCCGCCTACCTCACAGGGTGTCTGATGTGGGGAGGGGAAGGGAAAGGAGTTTGTAAGCCGCTCTGAGACTCCAAGTGAGTGAAGGATGGGATATAAATCCAATCTCTTCTCTTCTGAATAAAAGGGGGGCAGGAGAGATGGAATTCGGGGGCAAGATGGGTATCCAGGGTTGCCAACCCCCAAGTGGGGCCTGGATAGAGCTCCTGTGAGGCTTCTGCACTATCAGCAAATGATCAGGTCTTTGTTGGTTAAAACATAGTCCTTTATTGTCAGATACTGGATACAGGTCTCTGTTTTTGTTAGTGATACATTGCAAGAGGAACAGAGGTGTATTATACCTTCAAACATGAAAGCTCACACAGGAACACCAATCAGCATACAGAAAAATTAGCGGGAAACATTAGAGTCACCATTTGTCACCCCAGGATGAGAAAATGGAAAAACCCCAGATGTGAAAGCAACCTGTGAAGCCCAGACATGCCAGGCACTCATCAACAATCCTCAAGGCTACAGTCGACAGATAGCACCCTGAGAGTCTGTAAGGCGCGGAAGGGAGGGAACAAGGGAGATAACTCTGTGCTTGGTGACAATCAGGAATGTGGGAACCTCCAACCTGAAAAGTAACATTGAGCAGGGAAAAGCAATTCTACATCAAAGGGGCCATAAAGCACTTGGCTAGGCATTCCAAAAGGAGAAACAAAAGTAACACGTGAAACAAGGAACATAGGCACACATTTGGAATAGTGTCAGATTCAATTATAAGAATAAAACGATGTGAACATTAATATCAGCATAGATGCAAAGCAGAATCTGACAGCTCCTGGAATTACAACCGCTGTCCAGACTCCAGACTTCCCCTGGAGAAAATGGCGGTCTTGGAGGGTGGACTGGATGGCATAAACACCCTACGGATATCCCTCCCTTCCCTAAGCCCCCTGCTCCCCCCAGGCACTTCTGGACCTGAATGTCAAAGCTCTGTGTGGGCATGCAAGAAGAAACAAGAACAGAGATGAGCAGGCCCCAAATGTCAGCCAATTTTCTTTTTGTCCCTGAAGCAAGACTGGCTCTAATCCCTCAGCTCTTTTTTTTTTTTTAACAGGAAATGAGTTCTAGGTGAGTCAGCAACTTCTACAGAGTTGTCACAGAGGTACAGGAGGAGCAAGTATGCATGCCAGGGAAGATGTATATGTGATCACGTAAAAGAAATAACAATTGTATTAGCAATTGTTTACATGTGGCATTATGCTTTATTACATGCATACTTGAGAGCTAGTTATTGCCGTGTGTAGCTATTCCCATTGCATTCTGCATGCCTTTGCAACTGCAAGTGGCACACACCACCAGCTGATCCAGGGATGGGGGTGGGGGGTGCCCAGCACAGCCAGACGAACCTGTGTACCTTTGGCAAGGCCTATGCTTCCTTCAAAGCTCAGCCGGGCCCCACCCATGGGCTCTGAGATGCCTTGACTAGGCCTGTGCCAAATTCATTTAACCCCTGGTGGGCCTTACTGGAGGAAGCAGCTGGGTTCAGAGGCCTGAGAAAAACAAACCACAACCCACACAGTACCTCTGTCTATGCAATATCTTGTATTAGGACCACCTACAATGACACATAACATGGTGCAAGGTTTTGAGGTCTCCAGAACACGTCCTCAGGCTCAATGTTACAGCGTTTTAAAAAGAGGGGGGGAGAGGGGGGGGGAGATGTTTCAGGTCATGGTTTTAATGACTTTTCTCCCCAGCATCCCCCTGTTCAATACCTTGGCACCTTTGGTTTCAGGCTACACCCTGGTTTGGGTGAGCAAGGAAAAACAGGTTGATTGGCTAGAGAGAAATTACACCAAAGGTTCCAGTGTATATTTGCTTGCCAGCCAGCGCTGAACACAGGGATGCCAGCGAGAAAACTCCTTAAAATTTGTAACATCCCGGCTGAGCGAGTATTTATTTATTTATTGCATTTCTATCCTGCCTTTCCAACGAACTGGCTCAAGGCGGCTTGAGCACTGGGGAGGGGCCGTGGCTCAGTGTGAGAGCCCCTCCTGGGCCTGCAGAAGGCCCCAGGTCCAATCCCTGGCAGCATCTCCAGTTCAAAGGACCAGGCAGGAGATGATGGGAAGGACCCTCTTCTGCCTGAGCCCCTGGAGAGTTGCTGCCAGTCTGAGTCAACAATGCTCAAAAACGTGCAGAGTGTTTTGTGTCAATTTGGGCAGCCCTAGTAAAAAAGGCATTGTGTGAACTGTGGTTTGTTTTGGGGTGTTGGACCAAGAGAGCTGCAAGCAACTTTTGCCTGGTGATGGAAAGTGTGGTCAACTCACAGTTGACCCCCAGGGACCCCTGGTCGGGCTTCCAAGGCAAGAGGAGTTCAGAGGCGGTTTGCCATTGCCTGCCTCTTCCCCAGGGCCCTGGTATGCCTGGGTGGTCTCCCATCCAAGTCCTAGCCAGGGCTGGCCCTGCTTAGCTGCCAACATCTGAGGAGACTGGCCTGTAGCCTGGGCTAGGCAGGTCAGAGCAACTTGGGTCGAGGGGAGAAAAACCACCAGGCCCGGGATCTGGGCCTGTTTCCTCAGCTCATGCATGCTACGGGCAGGTCCACGACCACGAGGGTAACCTTTTGCACAGGTCACTGGAAACGACAGTTCAGCAAGGGGTACTCGGAGGCCGCCATCGGCATGGTTTTCCTCTCTCTGCGCACAACCCAGCTAAGGAACCTCCAGAAGAGTGCGGGGAGGGGGGGGCGCGGCGCGGCTCAGCGGAACCGGGGTCTCTCTCTCCCCCCCCCCCCCCCCCTTGCGTCAAAGGCCGAGGAAGCGGTTCTCGGGGGGACGGGCCGGAGGACTGGCCGGCCAGCCCGCTGCTGCTGCGACATCCCTTCCGCGGGCGGGACTCGCCCCCACGCTGCTGCTCCGACGCGTCGCTCGCCCGCCCGCCCCAGGAGGAAGAGCCGCGCCCCGGCCAGGCGCTCCTCTCCCGCCCGCGCGGCGCTGCCGATCCCCTGACTGCCCGGCTCCTCCCCTCCCCTCCTCCCGGGGCGCGCCGAGCCGAGGCCGAGAGGCAGCACAGGCCAGGCGGGCGCGCCGCACCGGGGCTCCGGGAGGCCTCCCGTTCCGCCCGCCTCCCTCCCTCCCTCCGCGGGATGCCGTTCCCCGGCGGCCTGTGGTGGCTGCTGTGCTGCAGGGAGGGCTTCGCCTTGCTCCGGCGCGACTATGGCGACGAGGAGGCTGGCCCCGGGGCAGCCGGCCAAGAGGAAGCCGAAGAGGCCTTCGAGCTGCGCGGCCACGGCCAGGTGGGCGGCCTCCGGCGCGCGGTCCCGGGGGGGGGGTCCCCCTGCGGGTGGCACCTGCTCCGTCCGTGGCTCGGCGGCTGGCCTCCGGCTGCCTGGGCAGCGGCTCCCCCTCCGTGTCCCCTGGACGGAGCCCCCGGCCCGGGCTCCGCGAGAGGGGCGCTCGGCCGCACGCCCGGGGGCTCCGTCGAGAATGCCGCGGCCGGGGAAGCCTGCAGGAGGCCCAGCGGAGTCCTTCGCGTGCCCCGCGGCACTTCCCGTCTGCGAGCGGAGCCCGGCGCCCCCCCCCCCTTCCTCGCAGCAGCCCTCCTCTCCCGCCCTCCCCGGGGCGCGCTCTGCCCATGCCCCGCCGCGGCCTGCCTCTTGCGGCAAGACCTCCCGGGCTCTGGAGAGGAGACGTCTGGCGGCGCAACCTGCAGGCCGAGGCCCCCTCCCTCCCGGGAAGAGCCTGCCTGACCGAGGAGGGCCCCCAAGTGCCGGCGGCTCAGAGCTCGGCCGCCACCCTCCCTCCCTCCGCACTGAGGTCTGAGTCAGCCTGGGACGCGACGGGACGGGGCATGTCGAGGCGGCGCAGCACCGCGGGCGGGCTGCGGGGGACGGGCTCGGCGCTCCCTCCGCCAGTCGGGTCAGCAGGGAGCGGCTCTCCCGGGCGCCGACGCCGCGGGGCTTCCCGGCGGCGGAGGGAAGGGGGAGGGCGGCCCCTTCCTCCGTCGTCGAGCAGGTGGGTTCCCTTCCCGGCAGCACGAGGAGACCGAGACCCGCCTCCCCCGCCAGGCGCCTTTGGAGCAGCCTGCCGCCAGGCATAGGGTGTTGTGCCCCCTCCGCCCGCCCCGCTATCGTGTCCGCAGGCTCAGGTGTCCCGGGGGGGGGAGGTCCTCGGGGCTTTCCTCTCTGGAAAGTATTGGAGTCCAGTGGTAGTGATTTCATAGCAAAGCTCTTTATTGAGGGTCAGATGGAACATGGAAACCCCGGGCTCAGAGCCCTCTTTTATGCCAGCCGGAGACAATGCCCCGACCTCGCCCCCAAGTCCTGATAGGACCTTAAGTCCATGGTTGCAGTTCATAGGTCCCCCAGCGGGAGACCTAGGCATGTAATTGGTCGCTCAGGATCCAACGGGCTATTGTTCTACCCGGCCGAAGCTCAGGTAGATTCTGACCTTGTTTGCTGACCACGTGGCGGTCGCCATCCCAAGAGGCCAGGCGACCACGGTCTTAGTACACAACACCCTCCCAATAGGAAGCGGTGCCAGAGCAGAGACGAGATGGCCGGGCGCAGAGGTGCCGCTCCGCTGCTGGGGGACAGGGCCTGATGTCGCCACCGCCCTCCCCAGGCATTTTGGGAGCTCCACCACCAGTGGCAGCTGAAGGGGTCATCCTGCCATGTCCCCCTCCACCCGCATCTTGGTCTCCGGCAGCGCTTGACTTCCTCCCCGTGCCCTCCTGCTGGCTGGTGGTCTCCTGGCTGACTAGATGCGCTTTCTGGCGAGGAGGGCAAAGGTACTGGGTCTCAGGTGGGGGGGGGGGAGTCCTGCCGGGGGTTCACCTCATGTGTGCCCCCCTCCCCTCAGGGGCCTTGTGGAAGGATCCTGCCCTGGCAGCAGTTGCCTCTGAGGCTGGATCCCCTGGCGGGCAGCGGAGGAGCCTTAGCTTCTGCTTCCATTCTGATGGATCCCTCATAGTGCTTGCAATCATCCACCCACCTTGAGTCCCCAAGAGAAAGGTGGACTGTAAAGGAAAACAGAGTTTACAAAATACAGAAATAGATGAGCAAGGAGGTCTCAGTCTGCACTCCTTGCTGGCCGGAGGTGACCCAGGGCTAAGGGTCTCTGGCCTTCCCAAGGGCTGCTGCCGCCTGTTAGGACGAGCCTGTGTCACTGTCAGCCGCTTTGCAGAAGACAAGGAAGCGCAAGGTCGGGAATCCCTCCCTCTTCCCTTCCGCCCAGCCCTGTCATTGGCGTTGTAGAAACCTTTGGGTGGCAAGAGGCTTTCAGTGAGGGGCCGTTTCCATGGCGGCAGCTGGTTTGCTCCCCTGGACTGCTGGTTTTTCTTAGTTGCTGTCTTCTGGTCTTGTCTCTTACTGCTGTTTTGATTGTTTGCTTTAACTAGCTTTGCAGGCTGAGGGTTATTTTTGCTTGAAATTGCTTTGTGACTCTGTGATGGTTTTAGGACGTTGCAAGGCACCTTAGGGGGAAGATGACGGCAGTACAGGGACATTTCCAAAGTTTTACTGATGCAGTTTTCGCCAGATCCTGGCTGTCATGGGATTTCCCATCTCACCTCTGGGTACTGCATGAGGGTAAATGACAGCAAGGGGATCCCAGCAGCATGGGTGGTACCGAAGGCATCCTTTGGGGCTTCCCCTGTTCAGCGCATGAAGCTGTTTTGTACTCAGTCAGGCCCTCAGTCCATCAAGGTCAGTTTTGTCCAGTGTTCCTTCTGAGCTGAGTTAGTGTGAGCTAACTCACAGTTTTTCAGCCTCCAGCTCACACATTTTTGTCTCGGCTTGGGAAGGGATGGCTCCAGAGCAAACTAATTTATGCAATAGCCAAATCGCTCACTCGCAACATTAATGCCAGTAGCTCACAAAGTAGAATTTTTGTTCACAAGACTCCATGGCTTAGAGGGAACATTGACTACTCTGACCGGCAGCAGTGGGTCTCGGGCGGATGTCTCTCCGTTACTGCCACCATAACCCTTTCAGCTGGAGGTGCTGGGGGCCTTCTGTGCTCTGAGTGGATGCTCTGCCACTCAGACAACTGCGGAGCTGAGAACCAGCAGGGGAAGTGGGGGCATGCTGCTCTCCGAAGTCTTCCTTTCCAACTGCATGGTCATGTGGCCGCCTGGCCCCGCTTCTGCTGCTTCTCTGGCTGCCGTGTCTTCTTGCCAGCTGTGTTCTTCCTCTGTGTGTGGCCAGTGGTTGCCCTTGGCCAACACAACATTGCCGCCAGCATGCTGGCCAGAGAGGTGCCCGTCACTGAGCTCATTGTCTCCCTGGCCCCTAGAGGCAAAGGTTCTTGTCTGCTCAGACCCTGTTTGTAACCAGTGCCAGCTGGGCAGCTGCAGCCCTTACCAGCCCTTTCCCCCAGTGCTTGATTTCAAAAACTGGCCACGCTTAGCCCTGCCTGGAAACGATCCCTTCTTCATCAAGCTGAGTTGCAGTGGGGACTTGGTTAGGGAGTGTTATTCATTTGTGAGGAGAGGCCACTCATCCCAGACAGACAGACAGACTCAGTCCACAGACAGGTTTTTCCTACACCCTGGGGTGGTGTCCTGGCATTCAGAACTGACTGTGGGACCCGGCTCAATTTAAGCCCTGGACTCTTTGCCTGATCAGAGCGGCAGGGAGTAATCTGTGGCAAGTTAACCCCTCAGCCAGGGACCTACAGCTGTCGTTTGGCATATTTATGGAATTTAAAAGTGTAAATATCTGTAAGATAGATTGCAAGTGTACCTAGTACTAGGAGAAGAGTTGCAAACTGCTGCAACCTATAGCACGGGTGTATCTTTAATTTTTGGCCGCTGTAGGAGAAAAGAGAATGTCCGGGTATTCTTTGGACAGAAACTCTCTCCTAGAGTCGCTGTGGGCAGGACTGCCAGCATCCTCTGGATACTCAGTCTAAACTTTATAGCACTGAAAACAATGAACTGTTGAATACTGTATTATTACACACATTATTGCATATTAATTGTTGCTAAAATTACATTTACATTTAAACAAAAAATATTCTTGAAAGTGATTTATGTGCTTACAGTAGGAGAGTTACGTTCTAGTGATCCCCAAAATCTCCTTATTTTTTTCCAGTGGAAAAATTTGGGAAGTCCTTAAGCCTAGTACTCCCCAAATTTCCCAACTTTTCACTAGAAAAATGGGGAAAAGTCCTCTAGATTTTTTAATGTTATTCATTTTGAGTGTGAAAAGCCTTGCCTTAAGAAGCATCTCACTTATTTTAGAAGAGAGAGTATTTTGTGGGAGTTTTCTTCAGTGCTCTCCCAAATTTTCCATGTTTCTGTTGGAAAAATTGAAAACAAGGGCATCTCTTTCGAGGAATGAGCAACGGTTGATCAAAGACTGGAGCCAGATTTCACATGCACTCAAAATCTGCTGAATTCTGAGCAGCCTGAAATGCACAATGTGATTCCTGAATAATTTTACAACTTGAATTTTTAAGGACTCCTCTCAAGACTAATTTCCAAAACTTTTAAGAGACTGTTATTGGGCATACATTGTTTTTCTAAACACAGCAGCACCCATTATTCAGAATGAAGTTTTAAAAATTGAGTTAAAGAGAAGCAAGATTCTGGTTTTTGAAAACAGAGTAGGAAATGTTGCTTGAGACCTGTTTCCACATCCATCTTAGCTTTGTTTCTGGCAGAAGCTGCCAACAGAACATGGAAAGATTATTTCCATGTCCCTCCGACTGCCCTGGCAGGATTGTGGCAACCGGTGCCAACTTGTACGGGGTGGATAGCAGGTGTTCTAATGCCACAGGTCATTTGGTGCCTGTCCATTACTCAGTACCTGTTGCAACACCCCCCACCCCCACTCAGAGTGTCTTTATATTTAGACTCTCCTTCTCTCCCCCCCCAACAAGGCCTGCCTGGTTTTGACTCAGAGGTGTGTGTGTGTGTGAGTGCAGGAGGACTGGGTCCCTTCACTCTACACCAGTTCCCCTCAACTATGTCTCCAGTGCAATGTTTGCGAGGGGCTGGAGAGCCCCCCTGACAAGCTGCTTGGGGCTTAGAGGGCTTCTGCCATTTGCCAGGGTCTGGGCCCTTTCCTAGCATCCCCCCCCCCCCCCACAGTAGCAGGAAGCCTCAGAGACAAGAGGACTTTGTTTGCCTGCGTCTTACTCAGCAATGCTCTTGTGCAATTCCGCATGGTCTGGAGCTTCGCACCAAGGTCAGCTGAGGACACAGCTGTTGCAGCTTGTGTGTGTGTGTGTGTGGGGGGGGGAAGCATATGATGGCTAGCAAGGCACTGGCCTGGGAGGGACACCTAACCCTAATGGATGGCCTGAGAAAGTGGCAGATTGATAATCCATGGCCTTGGGTGGCTGGCAAGTGAGGGCTGGGAAAGTGCCCATAACCCTGTGATTTTCTCCTGTTGCTTCAAGAACCCACGATGCTGCAGGTGAGTGGGTGCATCTCCCCCCACCTGCACGCCCCAAGGCATGTCTCCTGCCCTCCTCCTGCTCCCTTGGAATCAGCTCCCCTGCTGGTCACCTCTGAATGCCGCTGACCTGGTTCTCTTCCTCTCCCCGCTTCAGGCACCAGCCTTGCAGGTGAACCTCATGCAGCCCTGCCGGGCCAGCAGCAGCAGTTCTGAAAGGTGAGGGCGGGAGAGCAAATGGCCCTGGGGGGGTGGGGGGGTGGGAAGGTATCAAGCTCCCTTTTGGTTCTGGCTCCCTCGGGAGAAATCCTGCAGTTAATCTACCTGCCCCTTCTGAAGCCCGGAAGGTCTTTCCCCTTCCTTCCTTTGATGCTGGGCTGGGCTCCCCCTTTCCGGCCTCCCACCGGGTAAGAACTCTGGGCAAGGCCCAGTTAGCGCCATCAGCTGTGGCCAGGACTGCCTGGATGCCCTCTCCGATCGATCGGGGAGCCTGGCATGCTCCTCTGGGTGGCTCCAAGTGCAGGCGCCCTGCTGGGACCACTGTGCACCACGGGTGGCCATTCGTTAACTGCTGGACCTGAGGCTCCGCTCTGTCTCAGAGGACGCTTTGCTTGGAGGAAGATTTTCCTGGTGAGCTGTTTTGTTTTTGCTATGGGGGGAAGAAATGCACTCTCTCAAATGTGGTGCTTAATTTCTGGACCCAGAACAGTTAGGACTTGTGTGCCTAGAGCTCATCCTTTAACATGAAAAGGTTCCTGGTGAGCCCGAAATGTCTGAGGGCCATTGCAGGTGTTGGGATGTGCTCTGCGCATGTTCTGATACACTTTTTTTTTTTAAATGATGACTTCACATGTTTTGGGGCAGTGGCACTGAGTGTCACTGCTGGTCTGTTGAGGTGTTCTCTTGTTTTTCTTTCCTGAAGGTTTCGTCCCTTTCTTGGCTAGTGAACAGCTGAGAGATAAAGAAGGAAGGGTTTGTGGGAAGACCTGTGTCTGGCAACCCGCACTCCTCCCATCCTGTCTCTGAGTAATGGGACCCAGCTGGGCCTGGAAGGAAGGGGTGCCTGCATTTCGTCTGTCACCAGGGGAGGCCTAGGAAAGGCAGGGGGGGTGCATGCGCACGCCGTTGGCCTGGGGCGGAATAGCTGCATTTCTGAGGTTGAGAGCGCTGAGGTTTCTCCTTGGAGGGACCGATGGGCTTGACCATTTCTCTTAGGGCAGGGATTTGGGGGAAGGGGGCCCAGGTGGGCTGGGTAGGAGGAGGAAGGCCTAAGAGCACTTGCTCCAGGTAGACAGTCCTGCTAATCTCTCACAGCAAAAGAAATGGGGCCCAGGGACATCTTAAAGGCGAAGGCAGTTCATTCTAGCAGAAACTGCTGTGTGTTCATCTATCGGGCAAATATCCTTATACTGGAAGCAGCCAACAGAAGACAGGCAGGGGTTCTGCCAAGGAGGTTACAAAGGAAGGCCAGTTAAAACAAGATTCAGTCAGAATAGCAAATCCATCCACTCAGAATGAGTGAAGACCATTCCCAACTGTAGATAGACAGGCAAAGTAGGATTGATATATAATCAGACCTAGTCTCGAAAAGTGCCAAGTGAAACATGATAAGCAGATCCAGTTATTTATTTGGAACGTTTTTATGCCTCCTCTCTAGGATCATGCCCAAGGTGGCTTACAAAATAAAAATACATCAGAACTTTGGAAGATACTAATTAAAATCCAGCATTAAAAAACCCCCAGCCCAGCATTGAAGGATATAATAAAACAGACCGCAGACAGCCTTAAACAACAGTTTCCAGTGCTAACAATGTTAAAAGAAATCAGCCCCTTAATTAAAAGCCTGGGTGATCAGCAGCATTTGGGCCTGATTCTGAAAAGAACACAGCGCAGGCAGCACCCAACAGGCCTCCAGGGAGAGGGCTCCACAAGCGAGGCGCCGCCACCGAAAAGGCCCCGTCTCTGGTTGCCACCCACCTCTGCTCTGAGAAAGCACACAGAGAAAGCACACAGGGGGGCTGGACAGAGTGGGTGGAGAGACGGTCCTTCAGGTACCCAGGCCCCACCAAGCCGTTTGGGATTTGTCCTACAGAGGTAGTAACAACCAGCCCTTTGAATTGGGACTGAAAACAAATTGGCAACCAGGGCAGACCTTTCAGCACTGGGATGCTAGAAAAATAGGAAAGTATCTAGAGCCATAACTGAACTAAGTATCTGTAAGGGGTGGGATATGCTAAGATATCAACACCAGTGAAGACGGAGAAATCCCAAGTCCTTGTTCAGAATAGTATTAAACTTCTGGATGAATTGTTTAAAGGGGGGGGGAGGACTTCAAAACCAGAGGATGCCTGATCTGGGCCTGGGCCTGCTTGGCCCCTGCATCTCTCCACTTAGACTGTAGTTGGAAGCTGAGGATCGGGGGCGGGGGCGGGGGGGGCGGGAAGGGGGTTGTGTGCAGTGCCCCCTCTAAACCGTGGAGTCCTGTGAGCAAAAATTCCACTTTTCTGAGCTACTGGCATTAAAGTTGTGAGCGAGCGATTCGGCTCCTGCATGAATTAGTTTGCTCTGGAGCCATCCTTCCTGAGCCAAGACAAAAAGGTGTGAGCTGGAGGCTAAAAAAATGAGCTCGCTCACACTAACTCAGCTTAGAGAGAACACTGGTTGTGTGCCTTCCACTCAGAAATACCTCAGGAAGTGAGAATCTATGGGTCTGGACCAGTGTTCCCTCTAAGCTGAATTAGTGTGAGCTAGCTCACAGTTTTTTAGCCTCTGGCTCACACATTTTTCTCTTAGGTCAGGAAGGAAGGCTCCAGAGCAAACTAATTTATGCAGCAGCCAAATCACTCACTCACAACTTCAATGCCAGTAGCTCACAAAGTAGAATTTCTGCTCACAAGACTCCACAGCTTAGAGGGAGCATTGGTCTGGACCCTGTCAGAGGAGCTCCAAGGGGACATGGAAGAAGGAAGGAACCCTCATTTTTCTTTTCTCCCCCCCCCCCCCAAAACAAACAAACAAACAAACAGAGCACACAGACTTTTCTCTTGGACAGTCCAGGCAACATCCTCCCACCATTTCACAGCTCTTTCATTTCCCAAATTCTTGGCAACTTTTCTATATAAACAGCATTTTTAGCCCGAGGTCAATAAGGCAAGTTCCCACCCCCCCTCCTCCTTGAGGGAATGGGGTGACGGTCTGTGCTGTTCCTCTGAGAGGAGGGAGCCTGGGAGAAGGGCTGGAATGGGATCGAGTCCGGTAGGAAAAAGAGCAATTTCTCCAGCTGGGCATCTTGGAAATTCTCACACAGTGAGGCTCACTCCGCTGCTCAGGCCCCACAACTACTGTACGCCACCGTGTGCCATCCCAGTCCCACCAGGCAAGCAGGCAGGCAGGCAGGTGTGTGCGTGCGCGCGTGCGCGCACACACACACACACACAGAGTACTGTAAGAGACAGGGGTTAACATTAAATGTCCAATGGGACCCTTTTAAATGGCCAGATGATCTCCCTGCCAGCCCTCTCCCGTATCTGGAGTGAGGGGAAGCACCGGCCTGCCTCCCTGTTCTCTCCCCGCAGCTGGTCAGACAGGAGAGTGAGAGACTGCTGAGGCCCTCAGGAGAAAGGCTGTGGCCAGCTTCTTGTTCCTCTTGTAGATGGCTGCAGGTGTGTGTGTGGGGGGGGGTTACCCTCTCCCCCCTCTGCAGTTAGCATGCTCTCCTCCCAGCAGCTGCCCGAATGCTGCGATGAGAATGTGAAGACTGCAAGGGAGAGGTTGGCAGGGAGGACAGGGCCTTGACTTCCGCCCGGCCCAAGCAAGGCCTGCCGCTCAACAAGGCTCACAGCTTCCCTGTCCTCCAGCCCCTCCAGCAGGGACTATGTTAAGGAGAGACTCACCCACCACTGCAAGCGCTGCCTGGCAGAGACCTGGGCTACTTTTCTGGGACACAGGAAGGGTAAGCCATAGGTACCATGTTAAAAACCCACATGTGGCTCCCGAGCCACTGCATATCATTCTCTAGGAGGAATGCAGAAAAATGGCACTGCAAGTCAAAAAGTGGTTACGCTAGACTACTGCAATGTGTTGTGCATGCTGCTTTTGAAAACTCTGTTACTGCCTGATAAAAATTACAGTGCCCATATTTCATCTTTGTTCTAAAGGAGTTATTTTTACTGACTTACTTCCGGGCTCAGTTCAAAGTGCTGATTATGACCTTTGAAGGCCGACGTGGTCTTTGACCAGAGCGCTCTCAGGAACCTGCCCAATGACTGCAGTTATCCTCTGATAGCCTGTTTTCTGGGTCTGAAAAAAGTTAGGTGACCACTAGGGGCAGGACTTCCTGTGGTGGCAGCTTGATCATGGAGCACACCCTCCCCAAAGATGTTAGGCCAGTGCCAAGGGGGCTAGGCTTCCAGAGCCAGTAAAAGGTGTATTTGCTTACCTAAGATTTCTAGTTTGTTACATGATTATTTTATGTTAGTGTTCTGCAGTCTGTAAGCCACCTGGAGTAGTGGCTTCTTGAAGGTGGGGCAGGGGGAGAGAGATGCAAAGAAAGAAAGCCCTCAAGGATATCTGTTGCCTTCAGGTCCTTGGCAGTGGCCGAAGAAATGTGCAGCCTTATCCCAGAGAAGAAACGGTGGCAAGTGCAAGAGGACACAGGTCCCATTATGAGAGGTGGGCCCTGTGCACCATGCGCCCCCCCCCCCCCGGTTAGAGCCAGGAATCCTGCCCCCCCCCCCTCTGAAAGTGAGAGCTGAGCCTACTGGCTGAAACCTCTGTCTGGCCCATCTGATGCTGCCCGGGACTTTCCAGGGATTCCCCCCCCCCCCCCCGGGCACCTTTGAGGCAGGCCTACCCTCCTAATCTCCGGCTGAGCAGGGTCTGAGAGAGGCAGCTCTGGTGCGTTCCTCAAGGGCTCGCATCAGATGCTGGCCAGCTGGTCACATGCTTTGCTTCCTTTAGTAACCAGGACACAGCCTCTTGAGTCATGTGCTGGAATGTGGTTCCTAATACACAGTCTCCTATTTTTTCCTGGAGAAAAGTTCCAGTTCCTAGTCCTTGCAGAGGGTGGGAGTTGGGTCCCATTTTACCCCCTTCTGTTCCTCTCCTAGGCTGGCTGCAGAGGGAGGTGCGGGGGGGTAGAAAGACCCTGTGGTGGCGTCCCCGCAAGTACTGGTTCGTGCTGACCCAGGAGTCACTGGACTGCTACGGCGGGTGTGAGGTGGGGGCCCAGTGCCTGGGCTCCCTGGTCCTGACCAGCCTCTGCTCTGTACTGTGGCCCGACAAGCAGACCTACAAGGAGACGGGTAAGAGGGCGCTCCATGGAGGGAAGGCCGCGCAGGAGAGGTCCTTGGCTGCCTGGCACTCCTGACATCTCTGTGCTTTGTGTGTGGCAGCCGCCGGGCAAAATTAGATGCAATGGGGGGGGGGGCTGCAATCGAAGGGGGAGTAGCTGCTCTCTGCCTTTCTGCTCTCTGGCGCTAATTGCAGCTGCCGGGTTAGATTGGGGAAACGGCACAGGAGGAGAGGGTTAAAGGCCACTTCCGAGCAGCTGCCCCAGAGAGCCTGGTTGGGTTCAATGGGAATCAGAGGCTTCTGCTCCTCCTGCCTCATCCCAAATACTTGTGTGCCCCTCTCCCACTCCTGCAGGATACTGGGCAGTGACAGTTTTTGGCAGGAAACACTGCTACCGGCTGTACACAGAGCACTTGAACGAGGCCGTCCGTTGGGTGTGCGCTCTGCAGAAGGTCATCATCAGCCAGGCCCCTGTGCAGACCCCCACACAGCTCTTCATGTCTGACCTGGAGGTGAGGGGCCTGGGGAACCAACACAGCTGGGGTGGTGGTGGCCCTGGGCGCACCAGCAGTCATTCAGAGGGTGATAATAGAAATGGAGGAGCGCTAAGAGATGGTGAGGTCTTGCAAGACTGGGTAATGTGTAAACGGACCTCCCCCCGCTCCCTGGAGGTCGACTCTGGCATCCCAGCTGGGCAGGTGCAGACTGTGGAGGCTCCCTTATGAGGGGAAGGCATTCTGCACGCCCTCCCAGGGTCCAGGACTTCTGCCTTTGGGGCCAAGCCATCTCTGGGAAATGGCTGCAGTACATCAGAAATGAGAGGGCTCTCGCTGGGGAGGAGAAAGGTCTCAATGCTTAGTAAGACACGAGATGATGTTGTTGGCTTTGATTTCAGGTTTGTATTTTTACCTTGCTGCTTTCCTTGTGACAGTTTAGGTGGATTGTTTCACTGTTAAGATTTGTACCTGAAGGATGCATGGGGTTGTCCACTTGAAAAAACTGCAAGTGAATTAAGTGACATCAGCAGGCATGGGGAGCCCCATTGGAACCTCTCCGGTGCAGCCCAAAGTTTTAATTGAAGTGGTCCTGTCAGCATCAAGCCAGGGGCAGCCTCACCTGCCTTCTGGAGCCCCCGCCCACTAGGGCCGTCATTCCTGGAAGCGACAAGGACCTGCCAGACGGTCAAAGTCATTCCCAGGGCAGGCGGACTTTCTGGCGTGGTTGCTGTAGGGAGTGCGGGCTCAGCTTCGGGGACTGGACCTCTCGGAAGCTGAGCTGCTGGGCAGGGAGCTGAAGGGAGATTCTCTTGATTTTGGTTTTTCCTCTTTCTCCCTTGTTTTTCCTCTCCCAGGAGAACCACAGTAGCCCAGAAGTCCTGGATCAGATTTATCGGAATAACCCTATCCTCCGCTACACTGCTGGCCCCATCTATGCGCCGCTGTTGCCATTCCCTTACGGAGTTGGTGAAAGTGCAGGTGAATTTATTTATTTATTGAGATTTATATCCTGCCCTCCCCGCCGAATGGCAGGCTCAGGGCGGCTAACAACAGGTAACAATACACATTAATATTTAAAACATTAAAACATATAAAATTAGAAAACCTAATACAGATGGTGGTTCTTCAGTTTAGAGCATCAGAGTAGTGCCTAAATGTTAGCCACAAAAGACGGTCACAGAGGCTGTTCCTGGCACCCTCCTGGCGCTCTGGGCTCTGCAGCGCTCTCAGCCATGCTCTGCTTATGGGGCTGGAATGGGGAGCACGAGGCTGGGGAGGGCCGGGGCCTAGGGGTGTGGAATTTTGGCCAATGGCGCCTTTCCTCCCCTCCCCCCTTCTGCAGATCTCAGCAGCCGTGGTTACGCAGCCCTTCGAGATGAAGCTGTGAAGCTGTTCCACTCGCTGCAGCAGCTGGAGGGGGTGCGGGAGCCGGCCCTCCTCATGCAGGGGGTGCTGCAGACCTGCCTCGACCTCCCTCCCTTGGTGGATGAGATCTACTGCCAGCTGGTGAAGCAGACCACTCAGCCGCCCTGTGCGGGGACCCTGGCCAACTTGCGCTACTGGCAGCTGCTGGCTTGCATGAGCAGCACATTCCAGCCCTCCCCGCCCGTCCAGGGCTACCTGCAGCGGCACCTCCAGCGGTGAGGGGCGAGGATCCCTGCTGGTGGGTGGGAGGGAGGGAGGGAGGGAAGGAGAGGGGCACTTTCTTTCTCCTTTGGGGTTTCTGGAGGGGGGAGGGGAAGCTCTTGAGCAAAGGAGTGGCCAATTACACTGGGGGGTGCTGACGACAAGGGCTCTGGGGAGGCTGACTCTGGAACAGAAGCATTCGAGGCAGTTTCTTCTAGGGCTGTACAGGCGTCCCTTTCCCCAGTTACCCAGACTTGGTTCAGCAGAAGCAGCAGCAGGAGGGGAAGGCGATTTTGTCCTCTTGCCCTGCTTTAGAACTAGAGTACAGTGTTCAGTTTTGGGCCCCACAATTTAAGAAAGATACAGACAAGCTGGAACGTGTCCAGAGGAGGGCAACGAAGATGGTGAGGGGTCTGGAGACCAAGTCCTGTGAGGAAAGGCTGAAGGAGTTGGGCATGTTTAGGAGGAGGAGGAGGAGATTGGATTTATATCCTGCCCTTCACTCACTTGGGAGTCTCAGAGCCACTTACAAACTCCTTCCCCTTCCCACAACGGACACCCTATGAGGGAGGTGGGGCTAAGAGAGCTCTGACAAAAACTGCTCTTTCAAGAGCAGCTCTTATAGAACTATGGAGAGGAGACAACTGAGAGGTGATATGATCACCATCGTCATGTACTTGAAGCGCTGTCATATACAGGACGATGCAGAGTTGTTTTCTGTTGTCCCAGAAGGTCGGACCAGAACTAACGGGTTGAAATTAAATCAGAAGAGTTTTCGGCTAAACATTAGGAAGAACTTCCTGGCCGTTAGAGTGGTTCCTCGGTGGAACCAGCTTCCTTGGGAGATGGTGGGCTTTCCTTCTTTGGAGGCTTTCAAGCAGAGGCTAGATGGCCATCTGACAGCAATGCGGATTGAGTGAATTTAGACAGTTCATGAGAGGGAGGGCAGGAAGCATTGCATCCAGTATTCCCTCTAAGCTGAGTCAGTGAAAACTAGCTCACAGTTTTTTAGCTTCCGGCCCACGCATTTTTGTCTTAGCTTAGGAAGGATGGCTTCAGAGCAAATTAATTTATACAGTAGCCAAATCGCTGCTCACTTTAATGCCAGTCGCTCACAAAGAAGAATTTTTGCTCATAAGACTCCACAGCTTAGAGGGAGCATTGGCTGCATCAGTGCTTAGTTCTTGTGGCCCTTTCTTACACACCCAGGGAAATGCTGATGGCCACTTTGGGGTCAGGAAGCAATTTTTCTCCAGGCCACTTTGGCCAGGGATCCTGGACATTTTTGGTCATCTTCTGGGCATGGAATTGTGGTCACTGTGAGTGTGGAGGGGGGGTATTTGTGAATTTCCTGCATTATGCAGGGGGTTGGACTAGATGACTCTGGAGGTCCCTTCCAACTCTATGATTCTACCTCAGGCCTCTGGCCCAGCAGCTGCTGCTGCTGCTAGACTCAAAGCTGAGCTGGGTGGAGCACTGGCCTGCTCTTGGGAGTTTCCTGAGGAGGAGGAGTCTTTGTCTTCCTGGGGGCAGAGTGCTGTGTGGGGCTCTCGTGAATGGGATCGTGGCCTCTGTGTGTCCAAAGCTGTTCTTCCTCTGCCCTGGCAGGACAGAGAGCCGGTTCCCCGGCTCAGAGATGGCCCGATACGGACACTGCATCCGGGAGGCTCTGAGCAAGGCTCCAGGAGGGGTGTGTGTGCCATCGCTGGATGAGATTGCAGGGCTGATGGGACACCAAGAGGTGGCGTGCCCTGTGCCTTGCCCCAAGACAGCCCCCTGCCACGTGGCTACCACTTCCCACAGCACAGCGCAGGAGGTGAGCAGAAGTGTATCCAGCCTGGGGCCCTGGAGCCTGACTGGGGGGGGGGGGAGAGAAGGGGGACTCTTCCTCAGGAGAGCAGGGAACCCCCCCCCCCGGGTGCATCACAGGCCTCTTTCCCTCATGGGTGCCACTGAGTTGTGGGGTGGGTCAGCAGAGGTGAGGCTTCCTTTTTCTGCCCCTACTCTGTAGTGCCAGCAGTGTCCCTGCAGCGAAACCTGCTCCCCCCCACTCTGGCCTAGCTTTTTCTGAGCATGTCTTGACCCTGTGTGTCCCCTTTGCAGCGCTGATGGCCCTCCTGCTGGGCGTGGCTGGGGGGCCTGCCCCTCGCTCGCTTTGTCTCCTCATCCCAGGGGGTCTGGGAGCTGATGTCACACCTGGGACTGGTATGCAGCCCCAACTTGTCTGCCCTGTATGAGGAACGTGGGCAGCATGACTGGCCCCTAGCAGAGGACGCATTGGCAGCAGACGTCCTCAGCAGCTTTGGCAGGTCAGTGTCCTTTGAGATCAGCCGTGGTGTTCGCTGCAACTGAACGGGGAGGGAGGGGCTCCGGAACTGGGAGAGACTACTCCCAAGTCCCATGGCTCTGTGGTTGCAGCAGAAAGGGTCCTGCAAACATGCTAATAATGGTGGCAGAGTTTTAGAGCTGGGGGGGGGGGCGTGAACATGTGACTGCAGTGGTGGGGCTGTCAGTACTAAGCTTGGTGCCCCCCTCCCCCTGCAGCTCATGGAAGCTGAACAGCGTATGCAAGGAAGCGCGCAAGGGGCACAAGAGTTTTTAAAAATGTGAGATGGAGGTGACAAAAACCTGTGTGTGACTTAGCTTGGTGGGACAATAGGAGAGAAGGGGTGTTAGCCTGTACCGTGAGCAGAACGTTTGCCTTTCTGTGACTCCCATGTTCATCCCTACATGAAGAGGGCGGCCTCCGCATCTGGGGCTGTGGTGCCCACCGAATGAACGACAGTGCCGGCTTCTGACTCCTCCAGGGAGAAAGGCTTCCCCAGAACAGATGCAGGAAATAGAACACTTTAACCCTTGGCTTGACAGTGCACCTTGGTGAAACAGTTGTGCAAGTCTGAAAATTAAGAACATGGGAAAGGAGGGCAGAGATGCTGAAATATGGCGGAAGTGGTGGTGTTATGTGCCCCAATCTTCCAGGGAGCCCCATAGGACAGAGGCGTGGAGACCCCCCATGGCTGAGAGGTCCAGTGTCTGGCAGGCATCATGGAATATCTGTTTGGCTTTTGGTGAAAACTTGGAAGTCCAGCTGTTTTGCCTTACAACACAGAGAGGAAAGTATGAGGAAGAGAAGAGAAGAAGAAGAGGAGATTGGATTTATACCCCGCCCTCCACTCCCCAAGGGAGTCTCAGAGCGGCTTACAAACTCCTTTTTCCCCTCCCCTCCCCACAACAGACACCCTGTGAGGTAGGTGGGGCTGAGAGAGCTCTTTCCCAAGCTGCCCTTGAGAGAACAGCTGGTACAGAGCTATGGCTTGCCCAAGGTCATCCAGCCAGGTGCCAGTGGAGGAGTGGGGAATCAAACCCAGTCCTCCCAGATTAGAGTCCGCGCACTTAACCACTACACCAAACTGGCTCTCTTCCCTGGCCCTGGCGGAAACGAATCCCACAGGAGACTCTTCCCAGTTTTCGAGCAGCTTCCTTATTTAGGAGAATCACCCTTCGAACAAGAGTGGGTCCCCCATAAAGAGTCTGGAGTGGAGCAGATGGTGCTCTTGGTGGGTGTGGAACTGGGTGGCCTCTGTGTGGCGCCTAGCAGTGTTAGTTTTTGCATTAATGGATGGAAAGCCTGGGAACAGGGGCACTGTGGACCCCGTCATTTGGCAGTGGGAAGGTGCGGCATGGGGGTGTGGCCCAAGCTCCCTCCCTCAGCAGGAAGAATGAGGTAAGGGCCTGTTCTGGCCTTCGCTGCCACCTAGCCAGGTGCTGGACAGTGAACCAGAAGGGCCTTGAGCCTGTGCTCAGCTTCCATGTCCGTATGAGGCCGGGGAGTTGGAAGGAGGTGGTGGGCATCCCTGTCTTGATGGGCTGTCTGTTTGCCTGTCTGTCCTAGCTCAGCTGGGGAAGAGCCCCACTGGAAGCCTCCTGGCAGACTCTGCTTCAAGCACTGTGGGCACCTGGACGCAGACAGCATCCCCCACCACAGCCAGGAGTGCGCACTGCTGCTTGAGCAGGTAAGGGTCAGAGCGGGGGTCCTTCCAAATGCCCTCTCCGCTCAGTTTTCTGGGCCCCCTTCTCTGCAGGCTGACAAGCTGGTCTTCTGTGGCTGTGTGCCAGCCTCTGCAGAAACCCCGTTTTGGCAGGCTGGCTGGCTGGCTGGCTGGCGGAGCTGGAATGGCAGCTTCTCCACCCCCGCGCCTTTCCTGCTGCTGGGCCAGCTGCCCTCCCGCCTTAGTCCCCCACCGTCACCGCCCTCAAAGCCCAAGGTTTTCCCTGCCAGCCCTGGCTCTTCTCGCAGGAGCACCTTCCACTGGGCTGTGTGTGTGTCTCCCTTTCTGGACAAGCAGCAGGTGAAGCAGAAGCAATATATGCAGGGGCGCTAGTGGGGGGAGACTGTTGGATGTGGGCCGGGGCTGGAGGCCTTGGCTGCCTCTGTGGACCTGGTGGGGGGAGGGGTCAGGCTGGAAGTGGCAGCTCATTGGGGGAGGCCGTGCACCTGCATTTTTACACTTCAGGCATGGCTTTGAGCTGTGAAGGGGTGGGGGCCATGACAAGAGGGGGCATTCAGGGAAGTCACCATGAATGGAAAACTGCACAAGAGATGGTGCTGGGGGCCTTGGGTGTGTTGGTGGAGTTTTGTTGGGGCCTTCTGTGTGACGGGAGGGAGGGAGGGAGGGAGGAATGTCCACCCACCCCTTAGGAAAAGGGACCTCCAGGTCTCACTGCTGGTGTTCGGCAGCCTGATCTTGGCGTGGCGATACAATGTCCTTGCAGTGGACGAGTGTTGCGACATCAGCCTTCCCTGTCTCTTTCTCCCCCCCCCCCTCCGCTTTTAGGGCCAGGACTGCCAGCCACTGTGGCTTGCACTCAGCCCCAAGACAAAAGTGGGCCCACTGGATGCTCTTGGCTACAGTGACAATGGAGCCATGCTGCCCCTGAGCCTGGTGATCAGGAACCCCTCCTGTGCACACCCCAGGTAAGAGGACTGGAGGTCAGTGGGCTCTTATGGGAATCCAGCATCCTGCCGAGGCGGCTCTCCGTGGGTAGAATGGGACGCCGTTTTTATAGGCAAGGAAAACCATCAGCTCAGAGAAAAGAAAAACCACAAATGACTCTGGAAACTGGGCATATTTGAATGACTACATGAAATCATTCCCACCCTAGTTTCTACTGCCTGGCTCTCCTTTTGTGCAAACTGGAACCGGCATGTCAGGCAGGAGCAGAGGAAGAGCAGCAGGGACCTGAGGCTGCAGGAAGGCCCCCCATGTCCCTGTAGCTGGACCCAGATCTCTTGTGGCAGGGACAAAGACCTCTTGGAGGAATGAAGGCCGGAAAAGCAGCCCACTTTGCGAATTTCAGGCACAGTGAAACGGAAAAACCGGGTGCCTTTGGCTCAACGAGCCTCTGTATTCTTGGTTCTACCTATAAAGAAGGCTGGACAGTTTTTTCAGAAATGTGGAAGAAGAAATCCACCCATGCAGAAGCAGGAGATTTGCCACAGAGTGTCTGTGAGTTCCATAAAAGGGTGCATTTGCCTCTGGAACAGCTCCAGTGGGCTGTTGCTAATTGTTCTTCACCCTTCGATGATCTGGGCCCCCAGAGCCAGCAAGAACTAGCGTGAGTCTGATTACTCAAGTCTGTTGACATCCTCTGTGCTGGTGGAGGTTGTTTCTGCGAGCCCTGGGACATGTCGACAGTCCTGTCAGCCACTTCTGCAGTTGCACACTGGCCTCCACCTTGAGAGCTAATCTCCCCCCGCCAACCCAGTGAAAGCCGAGAATTTTTTAAAGGCCCAGTTCTTCACAGGAGCCACACAGTCCCCCCCCCCCCCCGGCAGTGTGGGGATACGGGAGACTCAGTGCCAGCTTGCTGGCTGCATGGGGTGGGGGTGGGGGGCTGACCAAACCTGATGACTTTCTGCTTCCTTTCCAGGCCAAGGAAACTATGCAGCTCTTACAGGCATGCACAGCCAACAAAAGGCTCAAGCAGAAGTGATCCAGCATCCGCATGGCCACACTCCAAGAAGGACTGCATAATCTACTCATTCAACTGCATTTCCTGGCCTTCCTGCCTCTTCTTTCCCCAGAGTCAGGGCCTGAGCTGGACATACAAAGTGAGCACCAGCGGTACACCACGCCCCCAAGGAGCTTTGCCTCTCGTCTCCTTTGCAGTGACAGGGAGAGGTTCTCCAACCTCATGTGGAAACATTATAGTGGTACACTTTTCCCCTGTGTGCTGGTTTCCTATAGCATTCAGTGGATAGTTGTTCTTAGCACGGCTGCGGGCAGCTGTGCTCCTATACTGGCACCTTATTAATGCATCCAGAGCCCTAGAGCCTGTCCCCACCCTGCCAGAAGCACTAGAGGTGGAACAGTCCTGGGAAGAACCCACCCAGTGTGGTGGTGTTCCTCTTGTAAAAAATATTTTTTAAAAATAAACATGGATGGAAAATGGTAGTATTTGCTCAGTGGCTCATTTTGGTCAGGGCAAGAAAGAGTGACACTCTCCTGTCTGGTTGGATACCTTTCCCAGGCAGCTGCCACCACCACTGCTGATCTTGTTAGAATGTGAGGTTTGCTTACTTTGTCCCTCCTCCCACTTTGCACAGCTGTTGTGACACACCTTTGGAGATCCTATGCTTGCTTGACCCTTAGCCAGCAGAGCTGGGGGAACTGAGTCTCGAGTAACTGTTGGCAAAACCAAGAAAGAGGTTACAGAGAAGGGCAAAGACACACTGGAGGACTCCGTACTAAGCCACAGTAGGTGGCTTGGTTAGCTTCCCCAGTAATAGAAGCACTGTGATCGAAAGTACAAAACACATTCCATTCCCGGGGGGGGGGGGGGGGGTAGTGAACATAGTCTTCTTTGGGCCAGAGGCTTCCAAATTCCATCCCTGTTACCGGCCTCTGTCTCCTAGATGTCCCTAGTTCTCAAGTCGGTATACCTGTGTATGGGCACACATGCACACTGGGCAGAAAAGCTACCGCTTATGGCCTTGCCCACTAGCCCTAGTCTGTCCCTCTGTCCTGATCTCTCCTCACCCACCATCAGCCCATGTGCAGCTGAAACATTTACTGCCTCAGAGAGACAGCAATGCAAAATGGCCAGGGGCATGTTACGCAGAAATACAAACTTGGGTTGTTTAAATTTTTAATAGACCAGTGTTTTACGTGTCTACAGAGGTGCCCAAGTCTATCAGCAACATGTTTGTTCAAATAAATACTGCTGCAGGAAGGAAAACATTTAATGAACCCCATTTGCGAGAGAAGTAGAGGGAACATACAGGAAAAATCTTACTAGGCCCAGCGAGTCCCACTTTAAGCAGAGGTGCCATAGAAAATACATGGTTTTTCACCAGCTCAAGTAAGACACAGACACACAAAAGGCCTGGTTCCTCAAAGGAACAGGAGGCAGGATAAGAGACGGAGCTCGACAGCCACACAGACTGTTCAACTCAGGGACTCCTGGGAGCCCCTCCCCCCGCCCCAAACCCAGGTTGTAGAAATGGAGGTGGTGTATGCTTGCGGGAGCCTTGATGCTTCCCGGAGAGTGAGAGATTTAAGTCTCCAGCCAGAGAACCAGCAAAGCCTGTTCACTGCTCCTGTGTACCCCAGGAGATGTAGTCGGGCCGCGTGGCAGCATGGTACTCGTCAATCAGCTCCTGGACGACCTTGCGAGAGTCATCAAGTTCATCAAAGTTCTCCTTGAATATGTCTTCCTTCCGGAACTGCTCTAGGAAGGCTTCACGCTTGCGCAGTTTGTCGTATTGATGGCAGGTGCGTTCAAAGAGCTGGGCAAAAGAGGGCGCAGAGGAGGGGCATGTAACAGAGCAGCGTGTGGGCAAGAGGCAGAGAGAAAGAGATGCCATTTACTGCGACAACAATACTGCAGGACGCTTCAGCCCAGAGCTACCCTGTGAGGTAGAAACCTAAGGGCAGCAATCCCTGATTCACAACGCCCTTCAGAAATAATTTTAGTGCTAAATTGAAATTAATTCCTAAACTGCAAAAACCATAGGACTGGAGGAAACCCCCCCCCCCCCATTTGTGCCCAGACTCACCGAGGAGATGTTGGTGTGATTAGCCATCATTAGCCCGCTGACTCTGTGAGCTGAAGGCAAGTATGGAGACTTTCTGGAAAGTGCCACTTGAATGCTGGCCGGGCCCCAAGGGATGAAATTGGCCAGCTTCCTTTCACGGATTCGCTGCAAACTCTTATGGACCTGAGAAGAGGAGAGGAAGACAGTTTGCACGTGTGTGGAGACCACTACAGAGAGCTGTTCAGGTTGGTGGCCCTGTAGTCCAGTTACTTTCTCTTAGGGAGCAGGCCCAAGAAGAGAGGTTTGCTCAAGATGACAAGGATAACTGAAATGTCCCACAGGGGACACAGGACCCCTACTGAACTGTGGCCACGTTGCGTAGCACCCTCCCACTTTCATCATGGCCCCCTTCAAAAAGTCTCCCCGGTCATCACCCTGGTCTGGCCAGCCTTAAGAACAGAAGAGAAGCCAATGTTGGATCAGGCCTGTGGCCCATCCAGTACAACGCTCTGTGGCACACTGTGGCCTGCATCCCATCTACTAACCTGAGTGGGGTCCACCTCCCCCTGGATTATGTTGAGGATAGCGATGTAGCAGTGGTTTGTCTGTCGATCACGCCCCATGGATACCATGACATTCTTGGGTTGCAGAAGGCGCCGCATGACATCCAGGACAGTGGTTTTGCGCACACTGGCCACCTGCGGGCAGCAAGAGGACAGCATGGGCGTCCCGGGAACTGTTTGTTCCAGAGAAGCCTCCCCAGAGGGCGGTCTTGGTGCGCAACAGGCCAAGCCAAGCAAGCAGACCCGGGGGACTCAGTGAAACTGCTGCCGCTTCCCAAGCTCCTCGAAAGGATAAAGGAGACATGCTGTATCCCTTGTAAGAGACCTGGGCCAGTCTGGTTTTTTCTCTCTGAAGGACGGACAGGAGTAGGCAGAAACAGGTTGGACAGGTAGACAGGAAAAATTGATACAGACTGCCTGGCATGGTGAGGCCACTGCAAACTTGCCAGGTCAGGATAAAGGTGAAGGCGGCCAGAGGGGGCCCACCCAAACGACACACAGCATGCACCTGATACCCGCTTCCGGACAGGCAGCCTTTGTGACACGCCCCTCTGCCTCTGGTCCTGCTGCTTGTGGGCAGGGATGGTGGGGGAAGAGAGGACAAGGGTGTTTAGTAGGCGGGGGGGGGGGCAGCCGAGGAGCTCAGAAAGGACCTTTACTTCTCTGTCTGGACACGTTTGTTGCAACATCTGAGAGGGAAGACATCTGGCTGCACACTGATCCGCAGATGCATCCCTCTTCAGGCATGTGGACCCGCTTTTCAGGGAGGGCATGCCAACAAGGGCAAAACGGGCTAAGAAAACGACGGTGGGCAAGGTGGGCAAATGGATTCTCTGCCCACCTCCATTCAATCCAGTTCAAGGCAGCAAACGTGTCTCTTGCCACCTTGATGTTTCACTGTCATGAGAACCCCATGGAGCAGCCAAGGCTATGGGAAGGAGCCCAACGTCACCCAGTGGCCAGACCTGGTGGGACTCTGCTGCCCGGTGTTGGCCATCCCTCCCAGGGGCTGGCTCGGAAGCAGAGAAGGGCAGGCACCCACCGCCTGATCCGTGGTGAGAGGCGTATACCCCGTGATCAGGAAATGCAGTCTGGGGGTGGGGATAAGGGAGGCAATGAGTCCAATCAAATCGTTGTTCATATAGCCGGGATAGCGCAAGGTGGTCGTACTGGCAGACATGATGGTGGAGACCTAGCGAAAAAGCAAGACGAGAGTCAGGGCAAGAGGCACGCCCTCCTCCCGGGGGCTGCAGTCACAAATCTGGCCACAAGTTCCAGCCAAACAATGCAGAGCCCTCTACCTGAAAGCCCCCAGCTCCCTTTCTTCCAGGCATCTGGGGAGACACAGGCCACAGATCCCAGCCCTGCCATGTCTCTGCTCACTTACCAGCTGGTTGATCTGGGAAAAAGTGGGGTTCTGGATGTGCAGCCTGTCAGTGGCAATGCGGTTCAGAGCTGTGTTGTCTAGAACCACCTGTCAGAGAGGGAATTCCTGGGTAACAAATGGGGGGGAGGGCATCAACCCAGCTAGAGGCGCATGCGCTGCAGCACAGGGCTTCAGGTTCCATTTATGGCCCTGGTTCATTCAGAATTACCTGTATTTTCTGCAGCCAGGACAGAATGGATTAAACAGCAAAACGTAAAATACGGCCCTGGGCAGGATGTGCCCCTCCACAGGCACTGCCACATGCCCCGAGAAACCAACCTTCCCTTAGGAAGAATGTGATCGACATGCATGCCTGCCCGTGAGCCTGAAGCACAGACACCCTCCCTTCTGCTCCAGTTTTGGGGTAGACTCTCGAGGCAGCATTCTGCATTCCACACTCAGCAGCCCCTTACCACGCAGTCAGCATTCTGGGTCAGCCGCTTGAGTGTCAAGAGCGAGTTGTACGGCTGTACCACCACATCGCTCATCTCGTCTTGGTTGGGGAAGACCGAGTATGTCTGCACCAGCTTCTTCGGGTACCTGCCAGGAGTTGGACCTGGTTAACAGCAGTGCCATGAAACGCCATTCACACGTTTCCATGGATTCGCTCCCACACTGGGGCACCACTGGAGGCCAACGTGCAGTTCAGGTGACTGCGACTGCTCTGGATTGTCTCACAGCAGGGCTGTGAGTGCAGAGGTGCTGAGTGCTGCGGGGCACCAAGAGCTCTGGACTTTTGAAGAAGACCCAGCACAAAGAAGCATGGGGTCTGACAGCACCGTTATCAGAAACACAACACTCACCTGAACTGAAAACATTAATGAATCTCAATGATAGATATGATCAACTCCCTTCAAATTTTGGGAATTTGAGGAAAAACAAAAGTTCTCTGCATCAGAAACACTGGACCCTGCTTAGCATGTTATGAAGCCCCCTGCGGCAGGGAAAGCCAGGCAAATGAATACAACACGGATTTTTATGTTAAGTTCTTCCCACTCAATAAGAAGGGGTGACTGGTCATGGTGACTCCTCCCATCCATCAATGGAGGCAGAACTTGTAGAGACTTAAACACGTCCATGGGCTGAAGGGGAAAAGAGGAAAGAGGCACTCCAGTTTTGCAAGATTCCAGCTGTGAAAAAACAACCTGTATTTCAATTCCACCCCAAAAGCCTCCAAAGTTCCAACTTTGCAGAAAAGTCAACAACCTGCTCTTAAGTAGAAAGGACAGGCCCTGGCCAAAAAGCACTTCTGTGTCCTGCTTCACAAAAAAAACAGCCTTCACAGTTACACCCACCATTATTCTCAGCCAGCCAGTGGAGAACAGCTAGGGATGGAATGCTCAGCAGCGGTGAGCCGGGCTGGCTGGGCGGAGCTTCCTCCACAGCCTATTGGACTGTCTTGCCTCTGCAGGAGGCCACGGTGTCTGGCTTGTAATGTCTAATACAGGAAGGGGAGGAGCTGTCAGAGCAGCAGGTTAGCAAACGCCAACCAGAAGGGTGCTGCAAGGAGCATCCAGCTGCCAAAGCCACCCTTCGCATGACGGACTCTGGTCAGAGGGGGACTGCCAAGCCATGATAATGCATTCCCCAGTGTCCCGATTTAGAGTAGGACAGCCTTTTAGCCTAACCTGGCCCCGTTAAAAGAAACAAGTAAAGAATCTGAGAGTCCTGGCAGCGCATGATCCTGAGAGTAAAGAGAAAACAAAACCAACTTCTGCAAACACCAAAGTGAACTAACTACAGGATCTGTTCGTAGAGCTGGGCTATTCTGGATGAAAGAGGCAGAACTGCCTTCTGAGCCAAAAGAGCCTGGACAAGTAGTTCAGCATTCTAATGCACCTGATCCCAAATACAGTGCAGTGACAACTCCTGGGAGCAGGTGGCTTGCTCCCAACCCTGCACAGCACAAGACAGCTCTCTGGAGCTCTGGCACATACAGTGGACTTGGAGGTGGACAAACTTTAGCAGTAGCCATAAGTTGTGGCTGGGCTAAGCTCAAAGCTCCTGGGGAAAACATCAGAAAAGCCCTGCTGGATCCGACTAGTGTGGGTTCAACCAGTCTAGCCCCCTGGGTCACAAAGTGGCCAGCCAATGGCCCTGCGCGGCCAACAAAAAGGCATAGAAGCGAAGGCTCCCAGTGACAGTTTCACAATGAAAATATTAATTTGCTGCATTCAGGGAGCATTTCTTTAGTGCATTATTAACCCACAGTGTAAGACCACCTTTAGGACTAGTAGCCAAGTAAATGTTTGAATGATTTTCACCAAATATCAGTTTTTCTCTCCAGCTGGGCTGAGCTGTGATTGAAGCAGCTTTCTCACTGAGGGACGAGACCCAACAGTTCCAGTTTTGTCCCTGCTGCCAGTGCCACAGGTACAAGGCTTGCCCACAGCAGTCTCTGGGAGTGTGCACGCGCTCAGAGTAAGTTCTATGCATTTTTGAATGTCTGCCTGCCTGCTGGCTTCGTAAAACAACCCATCTTATTTCATCCACTGCACCAAACGGTGTGTGTGACACCATCATTTACCTGTCATTCAATCTCTCGAGGAGATAAGAACCCAAGCCCGATCCAGTCCCACCTGCGATGGAATGGCACAGCACAAAACCCTGGAGGAGGAAGAATAAGGCATGACGGAAGGCTTTGGGGAGGGCTCTAATGCCCATCACAGCACGCAGGCCAAAGGCAAAGGACGCCCATGCCGCCTAGCCACAACTCTGCGCTCAGCACCTCCCACCCTGCACTGCAAGAGCTCCAGAAGACTCGCCACGAACACAAATCACAACCACCTTGCCTGACCCACCGCAGGCTACAGAAATCTGCAAGTTAAGGGTGAGTAGCAAGGTCACCGAGGAGGTGGGAATGGTGATAAACCCTAGCAAGGGCTTGAGCAGATCCCAGTCCTGCCAGCAGCTAGCTTAAAAACCCACAAATGCAGCCCTGAGCTCTTCAGAGGAACTGCAAGATTTTAAAAAATAGATCAAGTGTCATTTGGCAGAAAGAGCATCTGAGTTATGTTTCCAACAACTTATATTTGAAGAGGAATCTCTTGTTGAAGAGCAAACTTAGGAAGGTGTGTACACACACACACACCAGACAACAGAAAGGCCTACTGTGTTATTTTGGAATAAGCATCAAGAGAAAGCCTTCCAGCCCTGACCTGGATCGCCCAGGCAAGCCCCATCACTTCAGATCTCGGAAGCTAAGCAGGGCCAACCCTGGCAAGTACTCAGAAGGCAGACCTCCAAGGAGAACACCAGAGGTGGAACACAAAGGCAGGCTAATCAAGCCACCTCTCGGAAAAATGTCCAAGCCCCCAGTGGGGGTCGTCGGAAGTCACCAGGACTTCCAGGCAAGCACACAAAACACACACGTGCACTACTTATATGAACACACACACACACTCACTCATATATATATATATATATATATATATATATATATATATATATATATATAAAGAGAGAAAGCCTTCCAGATTTATAAAAGCCAAATGTTAGAGGTCTGTACCAAAATGAGATGGAAGAATTCCAACAAGGTTTCCAACAACTTGCCCAACCTCTGCAATCTAAGGCAACAATTTTGCTAACCTGGAGGTTCCTGACGGCTACCTCTCCCTGCAGATGGCCTCTTGCCCCCCCCCCCCCCCCGGTGCCACATTGCCTTGAATCATTTTTCTTACCTCTAAACTGTCACTGCCATCGGCTTCTCTGTCTATAATGTCAAAGATATCTTCATGGATCTTTTCTCCCTACAACAAATATTCAGAGATGTAGCCCATATTCAAAACTGGATTTGACTGTAAACATCTTAATTCAAAAGCTTCTTAGAAAACACATTTCTAAAGCCAGCCCTTTCATTTAGGCAAATAAAAAACTCACTACCTAGCTCTGTTTCCAGGGAGGTACCACCCATTTCCCCACCTTTTGTCCTTAGCTTATCAGTCATCTTACCTGTGAAAAGCCACTGGCCCAGTTGTTCCCAGCCCCACCACCATGCTCAGACAGGTATATGTTTTCTGGGTTATACAGCTTAGCATATGGAGAGTTCAGGATGGAATGAATGACTCGCGGTTCCAGGTCCAGGAGAACAGCTCGTGGGATATAGTGCTCATCATCTGCCTGTTAAACAGAAAACAAAAAGCATGCGTACACTGCAGAAAAAAACAGGTTTCTTACCTGTAACTGATGATCTTCGAGTGGTCATCTGTGCATTCACACTGATGGGGTTTCTGCGCCTGCGCCGAAACTCGTCGGTATCTGGAAAGCTCAACGGATTTTCACGCCCAGAGCCTCCAGGCATGCGTGAGCCCCCTTCGCGCATGCCCAGAGGAGCCGGGCGCGGACATCCCGCCAGTTCCTTCTGACTGCCACTACCCGTGCAAAGAGACAGCCCGGCAGCGGAGGGGAAGGATGGGCGGGTTGTGTGAATGCACAGATGACCACTCGAAGATCATCAGTTACAGGTAAGAAACCTGTTTATCTTTGACGTGGTCTCTGTGCTTCACACTGATGGGAGATTAACGAGCAGTGACATACCTGGAGGAGGATGCAGGCCGGCTGTCACTGAGAGGCTGTTGTCAGGATGATTCTCCCCATAGCAGAGCACTCAGATGCCCTCGTGTCCAAGGCATAGTGCTTTATGAACGTATTAGGGGAAGCCCAGGTGGCAGCTCTGCAAATGTCCGATAATGCTGCACCTTTTAGGAATGCGGTGGAAGTAGAGATGGCTCTGGTGGAGTGAGCCCGCAGGGGTCCCGGTAACGGGGTACGTGCTAATTTGTAGCATAGCATTATCAGCTCTACTATCCATCTAGATAGTCTTCTGGTGATTTGCATTCCTTGTCGGTTAGGTGCATATGAGACAAACAGACGAGGTGTTTGTCGGGTCGCCTTGGTGCGTTGAAGGTAGAAAAGAATCGCTCGCTTGACGTCCAGAGAGTGTAGTAATCGCTCCTGTTCAGAGGAGTAATTTGGAAAGAAGTCCGGGAGGAAGACTTCCGAGTGTAAACGGAACTCTGACAGCACTTTTGGCAGGAAAGATATGTCGGGAATCAACCGGATGCCATCGGGCAGGAATGACAGGTATGGAGAGTCATGTCGGAATGCCATGATCTCTCTGACCCTCCTAGCCGAGGTGATGGCTACGAGGAAGGCTGTTTTCCATGCCAGCAGTCATAGTTCGCAACAGGAGAGCGGCTCGAATGGTTTCCTGGTTAATTGGCGTAATACCAATGGAAGGTCCCACATGTGAACCGGAGGTTTCACCAGAGGGAATAGATGGAGGAGACCTTGAAGGAAACGTTTAGAGAGAGGGTGTGCGAAGACAGTGAAGTTGTCCACCCTATTATGAAATGCGGAAATGGCCGCTAGGTAAACTCTGATGGATGAGTGTGATAGTCCCGACTCAGCTAAAGATAGGAGGAAATGGAATATGTGCGGTAGGCCCATGGAGGTTGGTGGTGAAGACAGGTTTCCAATTGATGCGGAAAAGCGTGACCATTTATACGCATAAGATTGCCTAGTTGATGCCTTTCGTGAGTTTAATGAGACGTTGGATACTTTGTCTGAGAAACTCGAGGGGAAATTCTCCACGCTGTCAATTTGAGATGTGGGATGTCGTGGTGTAGTAATGTGGAGTCGGATACTGTCAGGAGGTCCTCTCTGCGAGGGAAATGCCGGAAGTGCCCTTGGCAGAGTGATAGAAGGATGGGGAACCATGGTTGTCTCGGCCACGATGGGGCTATAAGGATGCAGTCTGCGTGTTCGTGAAGTATTTTCCACACTACTCTGTTCAGTAGTGGGAGTGGTGGAAAGATGTATAGGAAACCCTGGGACCATGGAAGGAGGAGACCGTTGCCCAGGGAGGCCGGGTTGGATCCTCCTTGGGTGCAGAAGAGGGAGCATTTTGTGTTGGTCCTGGAAGCGAACACGTCTATCTCCGGGTGTCCCCAGAGGTGGAAGATGGGGCTGAGGTATCGTAGGGAGAGCTCCCAGTTGTGTGGACGGACTCGCCCTCTGCTTAGACTGTCCACTGTGGTGTTCGAAGTCCCGGGAATGTGTGTTGCCCGAAGGAAAATCTCTTCCTTTATACACCAGTCCCAGAGACTTATGGCTAGAGTGCATATCGACCTGGAAACTGTCCCTCCTCGACGACTGATGTAGGCCACTACTGTCATATTGTCGGATAAGATTGCTACACAGCTCCCCACTATTTGTGGAAGGAAGGAGCGAAGAGCGAAGATTACCGCTTGCATCTCCAGGAAGTTGATATGTCTGGAGCTAAACGCAGGTTCCCAAGGGCCTCCTGTCATTTGGCCGTGCAGGTGTGTGCCCCAACCCCAGTTGGAGGCGTCTGTGGTCAAGGTCCACCTGGGCGTGGGAAGGTGGAACGGAGATCCTTGGAATAAATTGTTGCCCTTCGTCCACCATATCAGGGAGTCCCGGATCTGTGTGGGAGGGGAGAGAAGGGTGGTTTGTGGGTTGAGAAGTGGGCGGAAGGTTTTGATGAACCACATCTGGAGTGGCCACATCCTGAGTCTCACAAATTTCAGGACTGAAGTGGTGGCTGCCATCAGGCCTAAAAGGCGTTGGATTGCAAGGGCTGTTGAAGAGGGTTGCGTTCGTATTTCTTCCGAGAGCGTGATGATAGGCAAAGCTCTGTCTTCCGGAAGGTATGCCATCAAGGATTTTGAGTTCAGGATTGCTCCAATGAACTTGACGCGACAGAAGGAGTCAAGATTTCTCGTTGTTGACCTTGAGGCCTAATTGTGAGAGGAGGGTCAGGGTTCGCTGGATGTGGTTGTTTAAGAGAGTCTGGGAGTCTGCGACGATTAGCCAGTTGTCCAGGTACGGAAGAATCTTGATGCCCTGGAGGCGCAGAAAGGTGATGACTACCACCATGACTTTGGTGAATACCCGCGGTGCTGTGGATAAGCCGAACGGGAGGGCCTTGTATTGATATTGTTTTAGCCCTACTGTGAATCTGAGGAACCTCCTGTGGGATGGCGCGATGGTAATATGGAAATAAGCGTCTTGTAGATCCAAGGTGACCATCCAAGTATTTCATTTGAGCAGGGGGAGGATCGATCGAAGCGTCACCATGCGGAATCGTGTGTATTTTACATAGCGATTGAGGTTCCTGAGATCCAAGATCGGGCGGGTACCACCGTCTCTCTTCAGGATAGTGAAGTAGCGTGAAGAAGCCCTTCCCTTGCTGGGGCAATGGGACTGGTTCTATAGCATCTTTCTGCAGGAGGGTGTCTACCTCCTCTAGGAGGGCTGGGGAGGGAGGTGTGATCACAAAGTGCACAGGAGGAGGAGAAGTAAGTTCCAGGAAATAACCTTCTGAAATTATGGTTATGACCCACATGTTAGACGTTATTCTCTGCCAGGAGTGGATAAACGGGCCTAGGCGGGTGTGTTCCGGGGACGGAGACAGACAGTCAAAGACCCTGTTTGGGTTGGCGAGGAAACTTCTGACGAGGGGCCTGTGGACCCGAAGCAGACTTTTGTTTGTTGTATGGTGGCCTGTGAGTATTTGGAGAGGCTCTGGGCCGCCATGTGCGCTCAGGAGATGATCTGGACGAAGGTCTTCTAGACCACTGTCTTGGCCAGGATTGCTGTTTGTAAGGGCGAGATGGGGGAGCTGAGACCCCCAGAGTACATGATGCCTTAATACTCTTGTCAAGGTCCTGGAGCACCGTGTCAGTCGTTGCGTGGAACAGACCTTGACCGTCGAACAGCAAATCCTCAATGAGGGATTTAGTATCCTGCTGCAGGGTGGTCGTGCGCAGCCAGGAGTGCCTTCTCAATGCTATGGCTGAGGACATTGTTTTAGAGGCCGCATCAAGGGTGTGCTTCGCCGAGTTAATCTGTTGCTTAGCTACTAGTAAATCTTCTTTTTGAAGTTTCCAAGCCTGCAGGCGTTGATCATCAGGAAGAGTGTTGATGAAATTTGACATCTGCTCCCAGAGGGCATATTGATATCGCCCCATACAGACCAAGTAGTTTGTGGTTTTTAAACCTAGAACTCCGGTGGAGTAGAAGCGCCTACCGAAGGAGTCTAGCCTGCGACTCTCTCTATCTGGAGGCGTGGAATGAGCCTTCTTGGTCCTTGTAGAAGAGGTAACGACCATGGAGTTAGGTTTGGGGTGGCAATGCAGGAATTCAAGGCCTGATTCCTGTAGATGGTACATGTGATCTAACCTCCTGGAGGAGACCGGTGCAGAGGCTGGCTTATCCCATTGGGATTTCGTGGCCTGCAGGAGGACCGAAAACATAGGTAAGGCTATCGATGTCGACATGTCGATCTGGACCACGTCGAAGACGGGATCAGTGACAACTGGGGCTGGTTGAACAATCGTGATCCCGAGCGTGTGTGCCATTCTCTTCACTAAGTCCCCGTATGTGGAAATGTCCTCCGAAGGAGAAATGGGAAGATTCTCCGTGATGTCCGGCTTGGGAGATGGACGGTCCGGGGAGCTGTGTGTGGAGGAAGCATCCACATCTGAGTCTGTGTCAGAAGATTCCAATGATGGATGTGGCAGAGAACCTGTGTCTGGGACCTGAAGCTGTATCGGTGTTGAAGCTGGTGCCTGCGGACGTGGTGAAGGAGCTCGAGGTTGACGAAAGTCAGGTGCAGGACCTGGGGACGGTGATCGGTATCGATGAGGATCCCGTGGTTGTATGGTAGCCTCCGGGGGCTGAGAAACCGTCGCCGAGGGGTAGGCTCGTCTGGGCGAATGGGATCGATGTGAGCTGGGCCAGTCCCAGGCGTGGTAGTAGGGCGAGAGCCAAGGCATCGAGGTGGACAGCAGGTACGCTTCATATCGATGTCTATAGTCCCAATGCGGAGGCGGTGGATAACTGTACTGGGCATGGCTGCATGGTGACCTCACTTGGCGGTCGAGGTGCTTGTCGGGCTCGAACAGAGGCCGGTATGGAGATCTTGGTATCGGAGAATAACGCCTAGTGTCTGTGAGAGGACGACAAGGCGGCTCTCTATCGACTGAAGAATTTAAGTGTCTTGACGGTGATGGGGAGGAACCCGAATGTGATCGACCTCTAGCAGGAGAGCTCGAAAGATAGGTAGCACCCAGGTAGACTTGTGCGGCAATGATGTCCTCGGGCAGCTCGGCGTCAGGTTCCCGGATCGGGGAATCCTGTAGGTGGATGATCCCCGTCGGTATAGGTTGCGGTGGACCTGAAGGTGGACGGTCACCGGTCGACAATGCTGTCGATGTGGAAGGCTGTGCAAGGACTTGACCGGACTCAATGCCCTTAGAGTGGGACTTACTGGTCATGGTCTTTTTGATCCGTTTTCCCGTTTTGTCCTTTTTCTTTTTCTTCACAGGGGTAGAAGAAGAGGCCTGCGGTGGGGCTGGTCGTTTTGCTGCCTTCGAGCCGAGATCCGATGTCGCCTTTGGTATAGGGGGTCTCGCCGTCAATGTCGATGCCAACGTCGATGTCGAGGGCAGCGGTGCTGCTGTGGATTCCATATGGGCGGAGTCCCCTGAGGTGGGGCGAAGTGCCGATTCCAATAAAGCCACCTTGAGGCGCGCTGCTCGATTTTTGCGGGTCTGGTTAGAAAACTTGGCACAGTGGGTACAAGATTCGGGGCGATGTGATTCCCCCAGACAAAGAATACAAAGGGAGTGCCCGTCCGGAGCCGCAAGTTTACTGCCACAGGAGGTGCAATGCTTGAAGCACCCCCAATGCCTCATAGAGGAGCTTGCTGTAGTTGGGGGGGGAGGGAAGGGCGGGAGGGGAATCTGAAAGATTGGACTTCCCTGCCGCCTGAAGCATCGAATCCAAAACGATGTTCAAGAGAGTGGTCAAACAGTCTGAGAGGTCGAAATGGTCCAAAACGATATTCAAGAGAGTGGTCAAACAGTCCGAGAGGTCGAAATATTCCAGTTAAGTAGACGAAGCAGCTTTCCGAGGAACTAAACTGAGCCAACGAGAGTAGCTGTTAGCTGCGCGGCGGTCAGAAGAGAACTGGAGTGATGTCCGCGCCCGGCTCCTCTGGGCATGCGCCAAGGGGGCTCGTGCATGCCCTGGAGGCTCTGGGCGTGAAAATCCGTTGAGCTTTCCAGATACCGACGAGTTTCGGCGCAGAAACCCCATCAATGTGAAGCACAGAGACCACGTCGAAGATCAAACCAGTTCAGAGTAGTGATTGGTGAACTTCCATGGTCTCAGAACCTACATGTTCCCCGGACTTCTGGGGAACATGGAAACCTGATAAAAAGCATTTTCTAAGGCTCCAGTCCTTTCTTGCTGTGGGGCAAAATCCTTTTAATTCTCCCCCACAGGGGAAACCCAACTAACAAGACCCACAGTGTGTGTGTGTGCGCTTGATAAATCAGGTTTCCACTTGGGTTCTGGAAATATCAAGGGCAGCTGAGATAAGGAGGGCTCTTTGCCGATAAGGTCAGCTGACCCCAACTGATCCTTTTCCTCTTAACTCTTTTTAAAAAATTAATCTTGATTCGGCAATCTTTGCAATATTTTGGACTTCCAGAACTGCAATTGTAATTGAAAAGACTGGCAGACTACCAGCAGCGTCTGAAGTCAGCTTCCAATATCTAGTGATAAGAAGGACCCCCTTTGAAAATGTATGGCTTTTGAGAAGTCTTCAGCTATTCAACAACAGATTTATTTAACCAATTCTAAAGAACTTTATTTGACTGAATGGCATTTGGCTGCTTTCCAAGAAAATCTCAGCTTCAATAATAGAGCAAAAATACTAAGTGAAGTTCTTTTTTTTATATTATCTGCTTCGCGGAATATACAATTGGTTATTTTCACTTTTGTTCTCTTATCTCCCCCCCCCCCCTGTCTTTGATTAAAGATGTTTGTTTGAAGCGTTTAGTGTTTCGGCTGTGACGTGATGCAGCAGGGATTTAAAACAACATGAAAACATTGGGGATTCTTTCCCCCTGAAAAACTTAGATGAATCAGCATACTGGGAAACAAAGCTAAGACGCCACTGTTTTTTGCTCCCCCCTTCTTATTTATCACCTTCTTCCCTGCTTTACTATATTTTAATAGGAAAAAAAGTTCTGTTGGTGATAGATTAGAAGATAAGCTACTTTTTTTCATCCATACTACATTCATTCAGAACATTCATTACTTGCTACATTTAACTCTTTTTTATAAGAACTGTAAATAATACCATTTTTTATCTTAATGGACATATACTTCGGCTGAGTTATTTAAATAGTATAAACTTTGTTGTGCATTTGATATATGCATACAGAACAGTATATGGGAATAATATATGGAAAGTGTGTACCATATTTTTAAAAAGAGAAGAAAGGAAAGGAGAATGGCAACAAGAAAACGTCAAAGAGAAAAAGAAAAAAGGAGTACAGATAAACAGATGAGGACCAGAGAATTGAAGAAATTGTGGAAAAATTATCGCAAACTTTGGTGCACAAATGCAACAATTTGAAGAAAGAACTCAAGATTCAGAGAAAAGAACCTTAAAGAATATTCAGAGTACTCAGAGAAATATCCTTGATATCCTAGCCGCCTTGAGCCTGTATATCCTGGCTAGGCGGGATATAGATCCAAATAAATAAATAAATAATAAATATATCCAAGAATCTGAGGAAAGAACCCAGAAGAACATTCAAGAAGTGTGTCGAGATATTGGGCTGGACTACCAAAAATTAATTTTTAAATTACAATAACAAACACAATAAATTATAAAAATCAAAGTAAAACAAAAAGATAATGACACGTTTAGAAAGGCAGGACCTTCAAATTGAGAAAGCAGAACAAATAATTGAAATCCTGGAAACTCAATGCAGATCTAATCATCTGAGTTTTAGAGGAATCACAGAGGATCTTGGGAGGCCACATTTGGGAAAAAGCTTTTATTATTTACTTCAAAATTATTTGAAGGTAGAACAAGATTTTCTTGACCTTGACCAGATTTTAAGAGTGAATTCAAGATTTGCATTCAAGAATAAGCTACCTTTTAGATATACTGCTTCAATTCACCTACAAGAAAACACAAAGACGTAATACTAAAGAATCAAAGGGAATCAACACTCAAGGTTGCGGGAAAAGAAGTGCAGATCTTTCAGGATACACTAACAAGTGTGTTAAAGAAAAGGATCTATTTTGAATTTTTGAGACAGATTTTACAAAATAAATAAAAAAATGAATGAATATTGTTGGAAAATACCATTTGCAACAGAGGTATTCTTACCAAAAGGAAGAAAAATAATTGTAACAGAGAAATAAGCTGAGCAACTGGCCAAAAAACAGCAAGCAGAGAACTTACATAGAATAGGAGAAGTAATTCAAAGCAGTTTGCTAGCAGCTCAAAGCATAGTTCACAGACCAAAAACTCCAAAGCAGAAACAAGCATAGAAAAGGATGTTGTATGAGGCAACAACATCAGAACAAAATGGATAAATTAAAAATAGTATCAATAAATATCAATGGACTGAATTCTCCTTCAAAATGCACAAAAATTTTCAACGAATTGAAAATACAAAACGCTGATATATTATGCCTACAAGAAACTCATATAATATGGCCTTTACTGGATGGCAGCCCTTGGGCTGCTTTAGGATTTGGGGGGGGGGGGGCTTCTTTGCCTCCATGGGATGGAGCAAGAGACAGTCAGGAAATTTCCGCCAATATGGGGCTTTGTGGGGGTGGAGCTTTGGGTTTTATGGCTCAGCCTGCCGTCCCTTCCTCAGTCTTTGCTTCTTCGTTCCATTCAGGGGAAAGAGCATGCAGTTAGGAAAAAGGTAGATAAGCCTTATCTGGAGATATGCTTACATCAGGAAACTTGCTTTGTGTCAGAACTGGAAAAAGGCGCACAAATAGCCGCTGCAGTCACACACACGAAATAATCCACTTTCAATCCACTTTCAGTGCACTTTACAGCAGGATTTTACTGTGTGAACTGGCAAAATCCAATTTGAAAGTGCACTGAAAGTGGATTATTTAGTGCACTGTTTTTCAACCACTGTGCCACAGCGATATTGTCAGGTGTGCCGTGGGAAATTATCCAATTTGTGTGCCTGTGCGGTCTCGTGCCTGGCAGAGTAATCATGTAGTACTCTTCCATACCAGTAGGTGGCAGCAGCAGCAGGTAGCTAATTGCCTTGTGCTAATTGACTTCTATGGAATCGGGCAGATTCAAGCCCTTCTCCGCGCCCTCGCCTGTGAAGTTGTTCTACGACACAAACGAGCCCACCCCGCCCACCTGAGCAACAGGAGGAGCCTTCCTTGTTGCAGTTGTTAAAGAGTCTGCTCATTTCTTGCGAGCACATCGAGAAATACACGCCAGCGACTGAACCACGGGTGCTGCCAACGGCTCTTAAAGCAAGGGCCTCGCCAGCTCTCTGAGCGTGTTTGAGTTGTCCGAGCCCAGCCAAACCTTTTCCGGGGAGAACAGGAGGGATTTTCTCTCTCTCTCTCTCTCTCTCACACACACACACTCTCTCTCTCTCCACGCATCTTGCGAAGCCTTCCGTCTCCTGCAAAGATGCACTCTGGTCGCTAGGAGGAGCATGCGGCTCACATTTGCGAAAGCCGTGCATTCTGAGCTAGCGGCCGCCGGCTGGAGAAATTTTAACATTTACCGAGGTTGCGATGGGATATTTACTGCCGGCACGGGCTGATTGGCCATCAAGCCCCCCCCCCAGGAATAGTCCTGGCGGACCAATGGCTAGGGGGAACCCCCACTGGGGCCACCCGCTCCCCGCCAGGGTCACTCCAGCCCCAAAAGCAGGGTGGATGATGCCGAAAAGGATTGGACAGGGAAGCCTCAACAGGCCCCGCCTCATGGAGGGATGGGGCCGCCACGGCCAGACACCAGCCACTCCGGGCTGGCTTGGCAAGTGGGCGTTCCCCCCCATCCGCCCCGACCCGTCCATCCTTGCCAACACCCCTCTCTCTTCTTTTAAGCTCCCCCACTCTCAGTGAAAACTTGACCACGTTTAGATTAAAAGTTCTCTTCAAAATGGGATTCTCAAACAGGCAATCTGTTCAGCCCATCATGTTACATCTTGCAGAAGTATCAATCAAACCGAGGGAAAGCGTCAAGTACCCCCTCCTCCCGCCAAGCAGTGGGAATGAAGGGCTCTCCTGTCTGCATGGCACACACTTAAAAATAAAGACATAAGCAGCAGGAGTGTCGCGATCCGATGGGCAGGTTGGGTCGGGGAGATTGCACACATTCCGAGAGCCACAGGTCCCCTTTCACGGCGCCGCTCGCCCTCCCCTTCCCCTCTGCTGCCAGCGTGTGACGCTGCCACGGCGGCTTTTGCTGGGGCTCCTGCTGCCTGCCCGTGTGTAAATTTACTGCAGCTGTGAAAGGACCAGCCATTTCCACCATCACACACCCCCTTCCCCTCTTTTTTCTTTTTGCTGGCAGCCCAGGGGTTTAACTGCTCGGAGACAGGACCTATTCACGTGAAAAAAGCGGAGACAAGGGAGAGCAGACTGCGAGTAGGGGGATAGATGGGAAGAGTGTTCAGAGATCGGAGGCTGGCAGCATCGAGCCAGCGAGGGGAGGGGGCATGGTTTGCAAACAACAGGCGATTCGGGGGGGGACGGGACGTTTTCTTTCCACAGCCAGTGGAGTAGAGAGAGCGATGCTAAAGGAGAATCGCGCTTTTCTTTTCTTTTTCTTTTTAAAAGCAAGCTGGTTTAGGGATCTGCTCCAAATCTTTAGTCTTGCAATATAACGTCATTCTTCTATATTAAAAAAACACTTATATTAACAATATAACACTTATATTGTTAATATAAGCTTTTTTTCACATTTTCAGCTGGTGGTGTGCCACGGGATTTTTTCAATGAAAGAAATGTGCCTTAGCTCGAAAAAGGTTGAAAAACACTGATTTAGTGTGTGTGATCGCAGCCAGCCTCTGTTACAGATTATTCAAACTATAGCCCCACACCCCCCTTGCACACGTCATCCTCCAGCCCTACCATCACTACAGCAACCCTGACAGAGATACCGTGCCTTATCTGTCCCTAGCCTGGCAGGGGAAGACTCCAAAGCCAGCTCCCTTGGAAACCAGCAGTGGGGCACAGCTTGAGGAAATGTTAGGGCTACTACAAGATTCCACTCAAAAGAACCATATGCTGCCCTCAGGAATCCCCCACCACCACCTATGACAACCAGTGAAGTACAACAAAGTGAAAGGAAACTTCAGCTTGACAGCAGTCCATCTCTTGGCTATCTCACCACTTCCGGTGGCCCCTCGAGCATCAGCTGGGGCCTTTTCCGTTGCCGCTCCACGGTTCTGTGGAATGAGCTCATGGAAGAGGTGAGGGGCCCCTCCCTAGAGATCTTCAGGAGGCACTACTGTCAGGGCTCTGGAGGAGGTTTAAATGGCAGGCATCTTGGGGGGGGGGGGGAAGAGGGGGGGCTTGGGGCTTGATATTTTATCTTTGGCTTTAGCTGGGGATGTCTTAAGACTTAAGTAATATTAAAAGCTGCCTGGAACCAAGAGGAAAGGGGGAAATATAAATGCCGTAATAAATAAATAAGCAAGAATGCCAGGCAGGCCTCTGCTGCGGAATGGTGTTCCGGGGGGGGGGGGGGGGGGGGAAGAGGACGAGGAAGAAGAACAACAACCCCCCCTTCCTCCCCCCCCCCGCGGCAGGGGTGCACCTGGCTCCAGGCAACGGCCTGCCCCACAGTTTCCCCAGGGCTGGTGTGTGGATTCCAGCCGGCGCCAGGTCCTGGATGCAGGGCGCGCCTCCCCCGCCCGGCGGCCCTACCTGGTAGAAGAAGACGTCCTTGCGGTCGGTGCCCTCCATGGCGAACTCCTCCACGATGCCCTCGGGGCTGATGCCATGCTCCGCGCAGAGCTGCTTCCAGAACTCGAACCCGACTGCGGGGGGCGGGGGGCGGGGGGGAGAGGGGGGCCGTCAGCAGGGAGGGAGGGGGGGCGGGGGGGGGCGAGAGACCCGCGGCCGGGCTGGGCCCCGCACCCCCTGGGGCGAGGCGGGGCTTCTGGCCCGGGCTCCCCTTCCTCGTGAGCCAGGACCCTGCCTGGGGGGCCCCGGGCATTCGGGCGGTGGGGAGCGGGCCGCTGCGGCGCGCGAACGCGCCTCTTCATCAGCCGGAGCCCCGTCTCTCGCCTCGGCTCCCCCCCGGGCAGGCGGCTCTCTACTCCTCCGCCGGCCCGCCCGCTCACTCACTCACTCACTCTGGTTGCCGCACTGGCCCAGCTGGAGGGTGATGATCTCTCGCGGCATGGCGGCGGCGGCGGCGGCGGGTCCTCCCCCTCTCGCGCGCCCCGGGGCCGCCCTTCTTCCGAGGGCCAGGCGCAGGCGCGGGGCGGGCGTTTCCGCGGCTCGTTCCGTGCAGCAAGATGGCGCCGGGCGGCTGGGGGCGGCCATGGGGGGGGGCGAGCGAGGCTCCTCCCCCTCCCCCTCCCTCCTCCTCCTCCTCGGCTCCGGCCAGGCGAAGGATGGCGGAGGGCGGCAGCGCTCTTCCCCCCACCCCGGGGGCGGCGGCGGCGGCGGCGGCGGAGCGGGCACAGCGGGTGGGCGAGCTGAGCGCGGCGCTGAGGAGCCGCCTGGGGCCCTACGAGCCGCCGCTGAGCGCCCTGCAGGCCGCGCTGGTCTGGGAGAGGCCGGCCCGCAGCGCCCTCGGCTGGGCCGGAGCCCACGCCGCCTTCGGGTGCGTCGCGGGGAAGGAAGGGTGGGCGGGGGGTTGCCAGGCCCAGGCTGGGGGGCTCCGGGAGCTGGGGGGGGGTGGAGGAGCCCGGGGCGGGGGTGCGCTGCCAGAGAGGGCCCCTCCCCCCCGTCCTCTCCTGAGAGTGCCCGCCGCCTTCTCCTCCTCCTCCTCCAGGGCAACCGGAGCCTGGGGGTAAGCGGTCACGGGGGGGGGGTCCCCACAGGCCTCCCGCTACAGGGGGGCATCTCGGGGCCTGGCCCCCTGACTTACTTCCAGCTGCCCCCCCCCACCGACTTCCCAACCAGCCCTGGTGCTCCCTAGGATGGGGGGTGTGCAGGGTTCCCCCTGACTTATTTAAAGGCTCCCCCAAATTAGAAAATCCTGGCTCCAGGCCTGCCCAGGCCCCACCTGGAGGCTGGCATCCCCTTCTGTTACCTTGAATGCAGCAGTGACCCAGGGGAGGGGAGCCCCGGCCAGCGTGGGTCTGGCCTTCTATGGCTGGGCAAGGAGGAAGGCTTGGCAGGCTGTCTGGCTTTCTTTCTTTAAAGACCCTCGCCTGTTTTGGGGTGGGGGGGGGAAACAAGCTTGGAGCAACAGGTTTCCGTATCTTTTCGGACAAAGGCAAAAAGGCGCACAAGTATGGTTTGGTTTCAGTCCTGGTTGGCTGGGCAGTTTCTCACTGTGGCAGTGGGCCTGGTGGGTGGGAATGAGCCCTGACAGCGCCACCCCAGGCAGAGCAGTCCTCCTGTGGGTGAGGCAGGTTGCCGGCCTCTCAGTCCCTTTCCTAGGCTAGGGAAGAAGGGCCCAGCGCATCATCAGTCTGTAGGCTCTGTGTCAGGTCACCAGACTGCTGTGGCTCTGAGAATGCCTGTTGACTGATGTCAACACTATGCAGAATTGTGTAGTGAGCATCCCTTGTTAAATTTAAATATATCCCAGTCATTCACCCAGTGTTCACCTCCAGCTTCACTTGCTGGAGGTATAAGTCTGTAATTACATGCAAAGTTAAGCAAATAGCTAGCCACTGGCTCGAGCTACAAAGTGTCTGTAGTCATTCATGTTCGTGTAAAAACCGTGAGTGTCAGCACAAGATCCTTGAAATGTGAAAAGTTACAAATGTTCTCTATCCATATATTTGTGGTAGAAGGAATTGGCTCTATAGCTTTTCTGTAGCACTTCTGCATCACAGTATAAATTTGGGGGGAAGGGCTTTGGATCAGCATTACAGAGCATCTGGTTTGCAGAAGGTCCCAGGTTTAATCCCTGGCACTTCCAATAGAAGGACTGAGTCGTAGGTGAGAGACGCCTGCTTGATACTTTGGAGAACAGTTGCCAAACAGAGCAGACAAGACTGGCTCTGAAGGCCGCTTTGTGTGTCAGAGTGTTTTCTCGGTGAAATCACCTGCTGCAGAGCATGCTTCTGGCTAGAATGAGTGGGGAAATGACATCTGTTTCGATAGTATTTGAACACTTGATAACAAGTGATTTGGATACCCCTGGATGTACAGTAAATCTTAACATAAGGGTCTTTTTTTTAAAGAAAAAGCCTTGGAAAAACCTGCCGCCTCTTAGTGGGTTCACAGGGAGCCTTAATATTTGATCTCCCTTTTCTGTAACCTTTGGACCCAGACATGCTAAAAAACTTTTCCTCAGTTTTTCCTTTTAAGATACCACTTCCTTTAAAATGCTGCTCTGAGATAAATGCTTCTGTGCCAGATTGGTCTCTGTCCATAGCAGTCTGGTTGCTTGAGATACAGCTTGAATTCCAGTACCACGGTCATAATTATTATAGTTATAGCAAAAGTGCTGTTTGCTTACCTAGCTGCCAAAGAAGATAGCCTACGATCAGCAAGAATACATCAACCAGAAGCACAAAGGTATCTAACCAGTTTGGTGTAGGGGTTAAGAGCAGCGGACTCTAATCTGGAGAACCAGGTTGGATTCCCCACTCCTCCACATGCAGCCAGCTGGGTGACCTTGGGACAGCCATAGTTCTCTCAGAGCTGTTCTCTCAAGAGCAGTTTTCTCAGAGCTCTCTCAGCCCCACCTACCTCACAGGTTGTCTGTTGTGGGGAGAGGAAGGGAAGGTGATTGTAAGCTGCTCTGAGACTCTGAGTGAAGGGCGGGGTATACATCCAACTCTTCTTCTAGGAGGAAGGTGGCCAAGCAGTTCACAAAATAAACTGCTAAATGGGACCCGCTACTTGCAGACTGAAATCTCTTCTCTCTCCCCCCTTTACTGTTTCCTAATTATGGGTTCTGTTTGGTAGCAATTTGGTGGGAGTGGATAGGGTAGGAGAAAGCAGTGGGGGAAGAGGGCCATTTGGACTGAAGATGTGGGCTGGGGTTCAGGACTGGAAAAAAACATGCAGCTGGGAAAGTTAAAACTTGTTGCACCATACCAATCAAAATCCCTCCCCCTGCTGCTTTTTAATATTATATAACGAGATCTCCATAATGTACAGGGCTCAGCTCTTCTAGCCATCCCTGTTTTATGAGCAGCTGTGGTCCAGTGAGGCTGGGTCATCAGTATCTGGCTTCCACATCAGCCACAGATTGGCTGGCTAATCTGGGACAATTAGTCTCTGAGACCTGATAAGGCGAGCCTTGGGAGTCCATTCAAGGAACAGTGATTACAGGACGTGGCTTGGGACAGAAGAGCAGAAATGTCTTGTTTGTGCAAGATTTGTGGGCTTTAGGGGCTTTTGGCAAGTGTTGGCAAGATTTGTGGGCTTTAGGGGCTTTTGGCAAGTGTTGGCAAGATTTGTGGGCTTTAGGGGCTTTTGGCAAGTGTTGGCAAGATTTGTGGGCTTTTAAAGAGCTATTTTTTTCTTGCTTTCTGGCAAAGAAATGTGGTCTCAGTTACAGGGAAGTAAATTGGTGGAGCTGGCTGTCCTGATTTCCTATGCCTTTGTTAATGAAAAACAAACTCAGAGAGAGGCGTGTGGGCAAGTGGCAGAGCTGCCACAGAAGGATCGTTTCATGTTGTGTTCTGCTGGAGTGGAGTGTCAATTTGCCTGTGCCATTCGGGACACCAAACCAGTCAGTCAGCTTGAGATGCTGCCTCGGGTGAAAGCTGCGAATCAGCTCTCTCTTTTTCAGCAATCTGAAACATTTCCATTTTCCCTCAGATTCTTCGCTCTGACATCTCTCCGTCTGGTATTCTTGGTTGCTTTTGTCCTGATACTAATAGTATGTTTTGATCAGTGGAAGAATAAAATTTGGCCTGAAATAAAAGGTGAGTACGAGGCTCTCTCCTGGGTCCCAGAATTGCCGCTCTGGCTTCCAATGTCTCCAAAGTGATCTTCTTCTCTCTTTCCTTCCTCTCCCCAATAATCGGGCTGCAACTAAAATCAAAGATCTTCAATTTCCTTAATCCAATCAGGGGTCAAAGATAAGACAGAAATCCTGTAGGCAGGGCTCTTTCCCTACTTGATGGAGGCTTGGGCACAGGGTAGCAGCAAAGGTGAATCTCAAACATGGTATGGGTAGATTGGTTCCATTACTCTGGTTGCTGTGCCAGACAAGGATGTACTTACTTATTTATAGTCCACCTTTCTCACTGAAACTCAGGGTGGCTTACAAGAGGATGAGACATCTAATAGGCAATGTGCTAGGACTAGGATTACAGAAATCTGAAACAAAGCATTAGTGTTGGCAGGTTTGTGTTCACCATGAACCATAGTCACTGGAGTATCCGTGGTTGCTCGTTCCAGCTTGAGGTTTGCCTCTCCTTTTTTTGCCACTGTCAGGAGACCAGTGGTCTGGTAGTTCACCTCTTCTGAGGGAGATGGGCTGTTGTTTGGAGCACTGCTTTAAGTACATGTTTCCAGTTTAGTTTTGTATAACCATGTTATTTAACTAGGCCAGAGGAAATTCTGTTGAGGTGTCCGGGCGCCAGAGAAGGCCTGTCTATGGCAATCTTTGACAGAAGAAATGTTGCCACAGGAGCAGTCTTCTTACCCAAGTGAAGCGACTCCAGGCCTTGGCTTTAGGACATCCGTAGGCTGAGAACTGAAATGAGCAGCATCTTGATAAAATCTTGTATTAGTCCGCACATAATGAGATCAAATGAACAAAATTAAAGAACTGTTTTGCTATTGAGGTAGCCATAGACAAGAATTTAAACCAAAAATACAGTAGTAGTTTATCGGTCAGAAGAGCGTATTCAGGTTGAACGCTGAAAGTTGCAGCAATTTTAAAATTGCCTACATCGTATTAATTAGAAGAGGAAAATCTGCTCTCATATGGAGTTTACAGTTCAAAAGTAAGGTTGGTATTGCAGCCTGGGAGGGACCTGATGTTGCTAGAGCTCTGGAGTCTAATCCATTCTCAGCTCACACCCAGGTTGATGCAGCAACTACAGCATTGGGTTAGTTGTGAGAAATCAAACTTCCGAGTTCCTACCCAGCTGGGAAGCTTGCTGTGCATTCTTTGGCATGTCATTGTTGTAATGGATGAAATGGGGGTGATGGATGTCTCCTCCCCCCCCCCCCCCCCAGAAAGACTGGTGACTTTTTAATCAAAGAGTAGAAGATCTCAGATGTTTCTCTTGGCTGCTTTGGCAAGCAGCACTGGACATCCCTGGCAAGCAGCACTGGACAGGGGTTATTCAGCAGAGTGCACCTTGTGTATTAGGGTCTTTGAAGGGATGAGTTATGCCTTAACATTCACATGAGCACACAGTTCTAGAGTAGATGTATGGTAACTGCCCACATCTCCTTGGCAAGGAGTGCTGCACATTTTTAGAATCTCTTATCTTAGATTATTCGCACCAACTTCAATATTGACTGCTGACTCCTCTCTCTCCCTCAAGATTTAGAATACCTAATAACAGGGATGGCAAGTACAGGTACTGGAGGATAACCCACATAAGAGGGTGTAGGGCACAGAACTGGGTACATACCTGGATTTAGCGGATGCGGAAGGAAAGCGGGGCCCTGGCTAATACCACCTTAACACACTTGTTGATTAATGTTTGTTGGATGTTTACTGTATTTACTCAAAAGGAAGACACTCCTGAATGTAAGATAACCCCACCGCTTAAAATGTTATATAAAAAAGATTTTTATTATTGGGCATGACTGGATGTTGTATGAAAATTTGAGCTGCCCCCCTCTTTTTTATGGGATACCGGGAAAAAACTAGTCTTGCATTTGAGTAAGTACAGCAATTAGACGGCTGAGCATCTCCCCAGTCATTTTCCTTGCAACTAATCCTGATATGTTTTTAATGTTCTAGTGGCAAGACCTGATGAATTAGACAGTGAGAGGTATGAGAGACTAATCCAGATCCCTTTTCTTTGCACGGTGTGGTCTGTGCTCGCGGTGCCTGGCAGCCCTGTCTTGTGAGTTCAGACTTCTCGGCGGGGAACGCCGTGCAGGAACGCGCCCGAAGGAGGGTGGCTGCGCACGCTCGTCCTCCTGTTTCGTAACTATGGTTGCAGGCCTCTGCATATTTTGGAGTAAAACTACTTTGAATTAAGTCCTAAGTGAAACATTTATTGGGACTAGTCTGGAAATTCCTTAACTCTAAGGCCTTCCCACTCTATATGCACATGTATCTACACATTTTACATAATCCCTGGCTGAATTCTTGAGATGAATCACCTCTTCATACTTTTAAAAAGTGAATAATCTTCAACTGTAGTAAACTGCCTTCTTTAAATGCCTGGTAGTACATTTGACAGTGGCAACTTTTTGCTTCCTGTCTCGTTTAATGGGGAATACATTCCTATTTCCTTCTGGAAGGTTTCCATGCAAAAGTCTCCTTGATCCGTCATCGGCTGTTTGTGCCGGCAGAGCTACATTTTAAAAAAACCTTTCTTTTATGATAGAAGAAAGGTAGAGCCACGTGGATTAAGCAGGTATGAGCCTGAGACGCAGAGACGGGCTGCAAGACCTCTTTCTCCTCATGCTGCCCACGTGGGAGGGAGCTGGTGCCGGGCAGGAAGTGGAGCTTTTGTGTCAGGCCCCAGGTGTGCCGGGAGCTCTGAGGCAGGCCTGGTCCACGGCCATCTCCGCCTTCATTCTCCCTCTGTAAAACAATCATGGACTTGTATGTGTAATAAGGAGAGCCACTTTGAACTATTACGGGTGCTCCCTGCCATACTAGGAAGGTAAGACACCCCTCTTTTCCATCTCTCCAGCTGGGGCTATGTCCATCCCCAACAACTGAGTGTTCCTGAACTGTGTCACTATTTGGCAGAAGGCTGGGTCACAGGAGACAGTTTCACGAGGAGCATGCTGGGTTTCAAAAGACACAATCCAGGCAAGGTAAAAAAAAAAACACAACCCAAAACAACATTGTCTGGGAGTGGGCAAGAGGAAAGGGAGGGTGGGAGAGTTAAGACACAGTGAAGACCTGACTGTGGCAGGTCTTTCTGTTCCCCTTTGTGTGTGCTCCGGAGAGTGCATGCTAAACCTGTAATTGTCCACAGAAATGTTCTTGTGCAGGCATGAAGCCACGGGTGGGCATGGTGATGCTTTAGAGGATTGCGAGGGAGGGCGCTAAACACAGGGGCAGACAGGATACGGCAGCTCTCTTGCTTGGTGGGCCTTTCTGCAGGCTCTTGTCCGACCTTCCGAGAGGTTTTGCCCCAATCTGTCCCCTACATCCAGAACTTGGTCCAAACGTAGCTCTTAAATTCCCCCCTAGTGCATCCCTGAGGCTTTTCAAGTGTCATGCCCTTCTTTTTATCTTGGTACTGGGTCGGAGCAACTAAAGTGTGTCTGTACAGGTTTGCTTGGTTTCCATAATATCAGAGAACTTGACTCTGGGTTTTCTTCCTCCAGTTCTGCCTTCTAGCCTGTAGCGTTCTCACCTTTTTGGCTGTCCTGGGCCAGTATATTCCCGGAGTCTGTCTTGCCTACCTAACTAGTGAGTATCTGTGGTCGTGCCCTTCGCTCAACAGGGCAGGGCATTTGGATGCACAGGAGGGTCAAACTGTGGGCTGACAGTTGGGGTTAGCTGGGACCAACTTACTTGGGCTGCACTGCACAATGGGCCATCCTTAGGACATCCTTGTCTGCCCCAAAATGCTTTCTTGGTGTCTCACTTTTTAAAGAGATTCAAGTGGGCAGCCGTGTTGGACAACGTTCAAGTCCAGTGGCCCCTTTAAGGTCAACAGAATTTTATTCAGGGTATAAGCTTTTGTGTGCACACACACTTCTTCAGATACAATGAAATGGAAGTTACCAGTCCACACATACAGGGAGAGGGTGAGCCGTAAATGGTAACCATATAAACAAAGCTTGTTATTCCTGTTTGGTTCTTGAATTTGTTAAACATCTTCATTATGTTGTATGCTAATTTGCTGCTCACCCTCTACCTATATGTATGGACTGGTAACTTCCATTTCATTGTATCTGAGGAAATGTGCGTGCCCATGAAAGCTCATTCCCAGAGTAAAACTCTGTTGGTCTTAAAGGTGCCTGACTGGACTCGAACTTTGTTCACTTTTTAAATGTTGATTGAGTAGAAGCCCATGGATTTGTCAGTGGGGGAGGGGCCGTAGCTCCGTGGCAAGAGCGCCTGCTTTATGTGCAGAGGATCCCAGGGCCCCTCCTTGGTATCTTCAGTCAGAAAATGGGGATGGGAATGACCCCTGTCTTCTGGAGGCCCCGGAGGGCTGCTTTCGTCAAAAGAGACGGTAGTTTGATTTAACATAAGGTTGCTTCATGTGTGTTTATCTTCTTCCTTCTCTAGTGCTTTCCTTCCTCCTGTGGCCCCTTGCTGTGTACCACCACCTAGGCCAGCGCCTGTACACCAAACTAGAGCCAGCACTGCAGCGATTGGACTTCAGTGTTCGTGGTTATATGATGACCAAGCAGAGGGAGAGGCAGTGTGAGTCTGGTGCACGGCTGGTATTCTGACTTGCTAGCAGATATGGGGTGGGAAGCATATTAGCATACTGAGCTTGTTGGTTTCCTCCTCCTTGCTGATGTTCTGAGGGACTTTGGCCCTTGCCTGCTTGGATGAAAGTGTTGAACAAGCTCGTGGCTACCTCTGACCAACCCTCCTTTCCTAAGTACCAGTGCTCCCTCTAAGCTGAGTTAGTGTGAACTAGCTCACAGTTTTTTAGCCTCGGGCTCACACTTTTTTGTCTTAGCCCAGGAAGGAGGGCTCCAGAGCAAACTCATTTAAGCAGTAGCCAAATCGCTCACTCACAACTTTAATGCCAGTAGCTCACAAAAGTAGAATTTTTGCTCACAAGACTCCACAGCTTAGAGGGAGCATTGCTAAGCACTGTTGCTTGGAAGAGAGCTCTAAATTCTTTCCAGATACATCTCAGGATTGCTGGGGTGGGAGTGCCTCTCCCTGCTCTCTGCAGCTTCTGGCTCAGTATGTCCAGATCCTTTCTCAGTGGTTGAGCTTTGGCTCCAGCGTCTCTCTCCTGCTTGGCTGCTTTGAGGACATGCAGAGCTTTTTCCTTCCACTTCATAACTGCTCTGTGGGACTCTGATTTCACTGCAGTGCGATACCAGATGTTGAGGAAGCACCCTGCTGCTGGTGATGAGAGTGACAGCGAAGAAGAGCTTGCTGCTTTCTGTCCTAAGGTGAATGATCAAGGGCCACCTTCCGTTTGCCCTTTGTCCTAGCAGGACAGCTGTAGTTGGAGTCTTTTGCTCAAGTGGGTGGGTACGCTGCTGGATTTGAGGGCAAGGGAGCTCATCAATTTTGTTCAGCCTTTCCTGATTCAAGGACTGCTGGTCAGTTTTTTTAAAAAGAATAAAATATTGTTTTGCATGGTACCCCTTTTTGCAGAGGGATGTGGGATTTGTTTAAGAACTGTTTAAGTCCAACTGGGTCAGATTTTGCTTCTGACTGAGTAAAATGTGCAGGGATCTTGTTCTTACTGTGTTGCTTCCATTTGGTGACCCAAAATAATTTTCTTAGAGCTGTGCTTCACACCTTTCTTTCTTTCCAGCTGGATGATGCAGCGGTTGCCAAGGAGCTGGCTATCTCCGATTCGGAACACTCAGATGCTGAAGTGTCCTGTACTGAGAATGGAACTTTCAATCTCTCACGAGGCCAAACTCCCTTGACGGAGGGGTCAGAAGGTGAGGGTGAAGAAGGCAGGGGCTGGTGTGGGGAGAAGACAGACACTGAGAGACAGCTCCCTTCCAGGCTGGCCCAGCTCACAGCTTTCTAGGAGACTCGGTGTAGCTTTAAAAGAATGACACTGTTTCCAAGACTACTAAACCACCAGATCATCACTCTAACTGTCAAATTGTCTGTCCCTGTTTAGACCTCGATGGCCACAGCGACCCTGAGGAATCTTTTGCCCAGGATCTCCCAGACTTCCCTTCCATCAATCCTGAGGTGACAGGAATAGACGAGGAGGATGACACCAGCATAGGCATTCCAAGCCTTGCCTTCCGAGCCCAGGGCCAGGAGGATCTCCGGCTCTCTCACGACAAAGAGGAAGTGCCCTTGGAGTCACTCCTGGGGGCAGTGCCACCCGCACACAACCTAACCAGTGGCTTAGCTGGTTTCATGACCAGAGGGATGATCCAGCTGGCCTTGTCTGGGAACTCCCCATTGGGCTCTGCCAGTGGCAACAGACAGCAGCACAGTGCCAGAGCCTTCCTCCGGACCTCCAGCTCAGAGCTGGACACAGATGCTGAAGGAGATGACTTTGAACTACTCGATCAGTCAGAGCTGAATCAGATGGACCCTGCCAGTTCCCGTGGCCACTGAAACCACTGGCCGCTCCTTTCCAGGAGCCTGGACTGGGAACAGGCTGGCATTCTACTCGTGGAGTTGTGGCGACCCTGGCAAGGCGACTGTGAGAGGCAGCCTGGTTTTTAGAATGAACTCCTCCAGGGCACATTCAGAGACTGGCTACAGAAAGTGTGTGCTTTGCGCCTCACTTAGGCTACTGTCTGTTAAACTGCTTGTTCAGAGCCAAAATCTGACTCCTGCTGTTGTGGCTGTCCTTGTTAAATAGGCCTACAAGAGATCATTAAAAGTCTCCCAGTGCCTCCTGAATAGAAGTCAGATGAAGGAACTTGAGTCTTCTTTTGGAAGCCAAGTACTTTATAGAGCAAGCTACCCTGAGCCCACTTGCAGGAAGGGCGGGGTAAAAGTGTGAAAAATAAAATAAATAAATTTCTAAAGTCCCATGAGCAATGAAGGTGACCATCACACCCTATTCCTAATTAAGATTTTACTCTCCCAATCCTATCAAATGTGTTCATGCTCTGTATATGTCAAAGTTTTGACTTGCCACCTCTGGGATGTTGGAAGCCACTTCTCTACCCCCTTCTCTACTTGCAACTCCAAATTCATACCTTGCAAGACCCGAGCCAGGCTCTTGAAAGGAGATGTAAATGCTGGGCTGGCCCTTTCCACATCAGTTCCTTGAACGTTCAGGCTGAAGCAACGTGCTGATGGGGGGGGGGGGGGGGGGAGATTGGCTGGCCCTGTAGTCAGAGGTCAGTTCATATGATCCTTTGGGCAGAGGCTGGCCAGTTGGACATGTCCAGCAGCTGTGGTTTTTGAATCTCCTGACCTTGAGCTCAGGTGGCCCCTTCTTATGCTGGGAACTGATAATGTAGAAAAGTTCAGCTATTTGCCCAGGTCACAAATGTCACCTGGTAATCAAATCAGATGAACAAGGCCTACTGTCTACAGGTTTCTGGCTCTCCCAAAACGTGTACAGTTTTTTAAGGATGACAAAAAAGTTGGTTTGAGAATGTCTGAAAAGAAGGGTGTTGGCAATACCAACTGGAGTGTGGTGCACCTTTAGTTCTTGAAGGACCTTTGTAACCTTATGGCAACTATGCTTTGATTAACTCCTGCCAGTTCTTAGTTGCACTGCCTGCATTGCTGGGAGATGTTACCACATTCCTCCAACACAAGCTGTTTTCAGATGGTATTGGGATCTTAAGAATGGTGTGGCACTGGGACTGTCATTCGCACACTATTGTGGCTCTTTGTGTAAGATTGGCATGGGTTGTGTTCTTTAACCAGCATCTCTGACCTGCAAAGGAACACCGGTTTCTGCACACAATTCTGGTGCTCCATCTCCCGTACAGAATTCCATATATAAACATGGGGGGGGGGGGGGGTGTTCGTTGTATGCAGAACTATTAGAATGGACCCCAGAAAATTCTGCTTAGCACAAAGCCATTCTGGTGAACTTCTGTGATTACCAGAGACCTGTGAGAATGCTATGATGGCACATTTTAGAGGTTGTATCCATAAGCCTGTAATAACATGTGAATCTGCAGAACTGAACCATTCCTAACACTTTATATCCAGCTGGAGAGCTTGGCTCTCAGGCCCTCTAATTCCACCCCTAACTTACACCTCCTTTGGGCTCAAGAAGAGTATAAGCTTAGACTTTTGGACAACATTTGAAGACCTTTGCTGTACTCTGTTGTTTCCTTGGCCAGGCAGTAGGGGGGGGTGTAAATTCTATATGCCAGCAAGTGTCTGCAGAAGAATCTTGGGTGGTGCTTTGTAAATGGCTTGATTTTATAGCATTTGTGTGGTGATATGGTATTAACTGCCATTTCTAGTGTTTATAAGTATTCAGCATTGTGATTGTTCATAGGTCAATTTGTCACAGTACAGTTTTTTAAAACGTAATTTAAACAAAATGCTACTAATTTTGGGGTGAGTAACTGAGTTTATCAGTTTTTGTGTTCTGTGGATTCAAATAAAATTCTAATGCAATAAGACCGCACATTCTCCACTATATTAACAGTGAGATATTATTTCTGTTTTTGTCAAGTGTTTTTCTTCCCTAATTTGGTGCAAAATAAACAATTGGAAACCAACTCAGTTCCTTTATTTATTCCTCCACTTGTAATATTGAGCTTGCTTTGAAGAATTTTTATATTGGCCCACATTACAGTGAAACAGTTTGCTTTGTTTCTGTTATTCCATTGCTGCAACCACCCCCTCCCAACCCACAACAGTAGAGATAATTAAGTGCTTTACAAATTAAGCTGTGCTCCAGAAAGCACAGAAATTGAAAGTTGTCCTCCAGACTTTATGCTGTGTCAGAAACATGTTCTGCCATATCAGAGATTGTGCTCACTTACAATAAAGGTTTTTCTCTTAGTCTTTCAGCCCCAGTTCTTTTTAGAGCCTGGGTTATGATGGACTTAGATGGCTATAATTCTGCTTAGGCTTGCACTGGTAATCCTTGAAACCCAACTTTTAAAATATTTGAATTTCCTTTTTAACAGATTGTGTAATAGAACATAAAAGCAGCCAAAGAAATCAGCTTCTCCAAAACCCCAAAGTTGTGTGCTGAAAAACATTTTTGGTACATGAGGCTAATTTTGAAGTCATTTTTAATGTTAAAAAAATTCCAGATGCAGCAACCCTCGGAAATGATCTGCATTTCCCTGTCTCTGCTGTTCCAGAATCTAGCAAGCAGCCGCCTTTTTGGTTCTGGAACATGTTTGAATCATTTCACATACAGGCATGTGCTCTTCACTTCAGTGATTAACTTAAAATGGGAATTTTGAAAACTCTTATGTATAAGTTGGATTTTCTACAAAGCAGTGAGGGCAAGGCTCCCACAATATTTTTAGACATAGGTAGAGGATAGCTGTATTGGTCCAAAGAAAAATCCAAAATTAAAAGTCTGCAGTTGGATAAATTTGTCTCACACACTAAGTGGGATCCTTGAACTGGAGGAACATGACATGCAAGGAAATTGTGCTTACAGTGTTTCTTATCACTACTGGATATCACTTAATTTGGCTACTGCTCTTTACTAACAGGAGGAATATCTGGATTTTTAAAAATAGATGCTGTGTAGTGGTGAAGCACTGAAAACAGATGCAGTAGTTCATATGGCTATAGGTCCCATTTTAATCCCACCCTCCCTCTGGAAAGCTCATGGTGGTTAAGTGTCCAGACTCTAATTTGGGAGAACCGGGTTTGATTCCCCACTCCTCCACTTGCACCTGCTGGATGACCTTGGGCAAGCTGTAGTTCTGGCACAGCTGTTCTTGAAAAACAGCAGTTTCTGTCAGAGCTCTCTCAGCCCCACCTACCTCACAGGGAGTCTGTTGTGGGGAGGGGAAGGGAGAGGAGTTTGTAAGCCACTCTGAGATTCCTGGGTAGTGAAGGGCGGGGTATAAATCCAACCTCCTCTTCCTTCATTTTATACACACAACTCTGTGGGGTGATGAGACTGAGAGTGTGACATGCCTGAAGTCAGTCAGTAGGACTGATGCTGAATGGAGAGATGAAACGGAGTCTCCCGGGGCCTAGTGTCGTACTGGATCCACTGCACCCATCTACATGCTGCCATTTCGGCATGATGAAGGCTGTGGACCTTGCTTGTTCTAGTACTTTGAGGCAATGGTGTCCTGATCACAAACTGCACCACTAACATTTAGGCAGTAGCCACAATATATTCATTCCCATGCAGGACTGACATGGCTGTGCCCTGAATGTTTGTGCTCTGCTCTTCAGAAGAGGACTTGAAAAGGAGTTAGAATGGATGGCAGAGTTAGCAAGTGACAGCAGATACAGAAAAGCTGCTGCATTGCTTCTGATTACTCCATCACCTTAACGGGAAGTTGGTTAAGTCAGCTTGAGGAAGAAAAAGCATGCAGAGATCATAGGAAAATGTCAGCTCTGAATATAAATAACTAAGAAGTGTTAACCTGGTATTCTTGAGGCAAACCATGCCACATTAAATGAAACTGCATGAGCAATTCTCAAAGAAAAATCTTATCCAAAAAGCAAGAAACAAAAAAGGCTCAACTTAAGACTGATGAAAAACATACGAAGACTTTTGTAAGACTTTTGAAAGACATTGATTCAGGAGCAACTGCACTTCTATGTAATGACAGAAGCTCCTTTGAAATGACAGATGAAGAAATGAAAGGAAGCTGTTATTTAACAAATGGAAAAATCCTCTGTTCTGAAGGCACTGGCTGGCTCTGGAACACTACACTGCAAACTGCCAGATGGTGAAAAGAACTTAGCAAAGTTCTCCTGAAAAGCACCTAGCAAAAGGTATGCAAATAACCAAATGTGCTGATGCAGCTAAATGTGTGCTGTATCGAACCAAAGGGGACTAGACTGGGCTTTAACAAGCAAGGCACAAGCCAAGTGCCCCCACAACCCTCTCCAGTCAACATCCTGGCTGCAGCATTCTGCACTAATTGAACTTTCCAAACAGTTCTCATTGCAGTAATCTAATCTAGATGTAACTAGGGCATACACTACAGTGGTCAGATCTTTTCTGCCCAGGAAAAGCTGCAGCTGGCTAACCAGTTAAAGCTGTTAAAAGGCATTCCTGGCCACAGATGCCACCTGCTTAACCAGCAGGCCTGGATCCAAGAGCACACCCACACTAGAGACCTGATCCTTCAAAGGGGGATGCAACCCTATCCAGAATGGGTCAAATCATGAGTTAGACCCAAACATGGATAAAAAAGATAGCTTCTGTGCAGAGGAACTTCACTGATAATTTGTTCCATGAGGAACAAACAGTATAGTAATTTCTTCAACAAGTATCGATAAATTTGTCTCTTGGACTTGCTGAATGTCTCTCTTTACTTATGAAGGCATGAGGCCTTCATGGTGTGCATTTGTGAAGTCAAAAGAACATTTCCCCCCCTAGAATGCTGCATTTATTTATTTATTCAGATTTTTATCCCGCTCTCCCCGCACGTGGGCTCAGGGTGGCTCACAAAGGGCACACAGTGCCAAACCCAATAACAGTTTAAAACATTTTAAAAACAACACAACAATAAAACAGTTACAGATAAAGTGCTCCCAATGGTGATGATGTCATGCAGGGTTAGTGCCGGGCCCTCCATGATCTGCCAGCCTGGCTGCCTTCAGGGCCACCCTCATCGCCGATGTCACTCGCGATGGGGATGGTACTAGCGGTGGCAGCTCCTAGTCAAAGGTCTGGTGGAAGAGCTCCATCTTGCAGGCCCTGCGGAACTGCAGGGCCCTGATCTCCTCCGGGAGCTCATTCCACCAGACAGGAGCTGCCACTGAAAAGGCTCTGGCCCTGGTTCTGGTGAGCCTGGCATCCCTGGGGCCTGGGACACGAAGGCAATGTTGCGACCCCGACCAAAGTGCCCACTGGGTTATATGCAGGGAAAGGCAGTCCCTCAGGTATGTAGGACCCTGGCCATATAGGGCTTTAAAGGTAAGCACCAGCACCTTGAAGTGAACTCGGTACGCTATAGGCAGCCATTGCAGCGCCGCCAGCACAGGCTGGATGAGGTCCCACTTTGTGAGATCCATCAACAGTCTGGCTGCAGCATTCTGCACCAGCTGCAGCTTCTGGATTTGCAACAAGGGCAGCCCCATGTAGAAAGCATTACAGTAGTCCAACCTCCAGGTGACCATCGCATGGATCACTGTAGCCAGGTCACCGCGGTAGAGGAAGGGAACCAATTGCCGAATCAGCCGGAGGTGGTAAAAGGCTGACTTGGCAGTGGCTGCTACCTGGGCCTCCATGGTTAAGGAGGGGTCCAGGAGCACTCCCAAGCCCCAACGCAGGCACTAATGATACTCCGTTGAGGCTCGGGAGTGGGACCCCCCTCCCCAGACCACCCAGGCACAGGACCGCTGTCTTCAATTTCAGCCAACTCAGCCTAAGCCAACCAGCGACAGTGTGCAATGCCCGGTCCAGATCTTCTGGGCTGGAGTCCAACTGGCCGCCCAACATCAGATAGAGCTGGGTGTCATTAGTGTACTGGTGACATCCCAGCCCATACCCCCAGGCAATCTGGGCAACAGGGCACATATAGATGTTTAATAGCATCGGGGAAAGCACCGCCCCTTGAGGCACCCCACATTCAAATGGGTGCCTCATGGATTGTTGCTCCCCCAGCACCACCCTTTGTCCCCAACCTTGGAGAAAGGAAATGAGCCATTGCAAGACCCATCCCTGTCTCCCCAAGTCGGCGAGGTGGCCAGACAGCAGCTGATGATCAACCGTGTCGAATGCTGCCGACAGGTCTAGCAACAGCAACACCGCCACACTGCCCCAATCCAGATGTCTCCGGAGGTCGTCTGTAAGGGTGACCAGAGCAGTCTCCGTCCCATGTCCTGGGCGAAAGCTGGACTGGAAGGGGTCAAGGACCAAAGCATCATCCAGATAACTCTGTAACTGTAACGCCACCGCCCTCTCAACTGATTTGCCCAGATAGGGCAAAATGGACACCGGCCGATAGTTAGCCAATTCAGCCAGGTCCAGGTTTGATTTTTTCAAGAAAGGGTGGACCATCGCCTCCTTGACTGCCCCCGGAAACCGCCCCTCACTGAGGGACGTGTTGATAATTTCCCAGGTGGCACCTCGCAGCCCCTCGTGGCCTGCTTTAATCAGCCAGGATGGACACGGATCAAGGATGCATGTGGTTGGGCGCACAGTCACGAGAAGTCTGTCAACTTCCTCTAGGCTGAGCAGGCCAAACCCATCTAAGCCCGGAATCGAAGGCGTGCAAGGGGCTTCGAGTTCACTTACTGTTTCAACTGTGGCAAGGAGGTTGCGGCGGAGTGTCAAGACTTTATCCGCAAAATAGCTCACAAATGCCTCGCAGCCAATTTCCAGTTCCCTAGCATTTGGTCTGCCCTGTGGCAGAACTGTTAAAGATCGAATCGTTCTAAACAATTGGGCTGGGCGTGAGCTTGCGGATGCAATTGAGGCAGCATAAAAACCTCTTTTTGTCGCCTTGGTTGCCATCTCATAGGCTTTCATAAACGTCCTATAAGATGCTCTTGTAGCTTCGTCCCAAGCTTGGCGCCAATGTCTCTCTAGCTGTCATAGCTCTCGCTTCATATGCCGCAGCTCCTGGGTATACCAGGGCGCGAGCCTACTGCGAGGGCGTAGAGGGTGCCTGGGAGCGATCTCGTCAATGGCCGTGGAGAGTCGGCTATGCCAGTCCTCCACTAGTTCATCCAACGAGCCACCAGGGGGCATTGGATCCCACAGTGCCATCTGGAGCCACATAGGGTCCATTTGACTCTGTGGGCGAGCTAAAATAAGCTCGCTGCCTAGGGGTTGGGGGTGGAATGTTCAAGGCATAGTGGTCTGACCACGGCACTGCCCATGCAGTAATCCGGTCCACTATTACCCCCGCGGCGAAGATCAGATCGAGCGTGTGCCCAGTCCGGTGTGTGGGGGCTGAGATGTACTGAGAGAATCCCAGTGCCGCCATGGATGACACCAGATCCGCCACCTGAGTGGAGGCCGTGTCATTGGCATGGACGTTGAAATCACCCAAGACCAATAGCCTGGGGTGCTCCAACACCCAGCCTGCTACCGCCTTCATCAGGGATGGCAGGCTGCTGGCTGCTGTATTAGGCAGTCGGTACACCAGCCACACAGCCAAACTCTCTTCAGCCTCCCACACCAGACCAACACACTCCAAGCCCTTGATCTCTGCCGACGGGAGCACCCTGAAGGAGTAAGCCTCCCGAATGAAGATTGCCACACCTCCCCCCCACCCCCTAGTCCGCGATTGGTGCAGGACCAAGAATCCTGGGGGGGCAAGTTGGGAGAGAGCTACCGTCTCCCCGTCCCACACCCAGGTCTCGGTCATGCATGCCAGGTCGCCTTCTGCTCTACCAGAAAGTCCTGGAGGACCTTGGCCTTGTTGTTTATTGACCTGCTGTTGCACAGCACCAATGTCGGAGGGGGGTTTGCTACCTTAGCCCCAGTGCCAACAACCATCGGGAAGAGTCACAGGCTGGAAGGGCGTCGAGCCTTCCTGTTTCTTGGCACCCCTCCCTCCCTTCTCTGCCTGGACCCACCGCTCTTTCCCCTCCCCAGGAGCACTGGAATCTGCAGCCCAGGCATCGTCAGTCTGCAGCAGCCTCAGACCGCTGGCAGCCAAGTACGGGCCCTTCACCGAATGCCCTAGTACCAGTTCAGTGGTCATCCAATAAAAATCCCAGTTCTACAAAATTTTCAAAACAATACAAAAGTAATCACTGTTTCCCACCCTCCCCTCCCTGCAAGACTAAAATTCGTATGCTAACTAATCAGAATTAACATAAGAGTGGAAACTACCTATAGGACTACCACTAACTAAATATAATTAATCTACTCTTCCCTAGCTAAAAAACAAAATCATTGTGTTTATTACTCCCTTTTTAAAAAATGTATGATAGCTAACACCTGTTGCTGGAACTGCAATGTGCCGGTTAAGCATATACATGGCAGTTGTGCCAGAATGTGAAGTGTGTTGAAAAGTACTACTAAAATTGTAATGGGCAACGTTGGTGACTGTCTCTTGTTCTTAGCCAAAAACAGTTTCAGTCGGCTGATTCCCAAGTGCCCTGGGGAAAAAAATCAGAAGTTGATTGGAACTGTTTTCTGAAATATATTCACAGCAAAGTGTCAAATACACATTAACTGTGGATAAGGTGATCATGATGCAAATATGATGAAAAGCCTTTAGGGAAAGTAAAGGACTGCACTGTATTGTAGAAATCTGGAACCAACCAGAAATATGAAAACATAACTGAAGCAAAGCATAAGAATTAACGTGATGTGTTAAACAATGCAAAAGTTACATAGCAGGATTGTAATGATTTCAAGTTATATGTGTGTGTTCCTTTACATGGTTGGTAAGTGTCAGAAGAACGGGGGGGGGGTGTGTGTGAAAGAAGGAGGCGAGTGCGTGAGGTGATTGGTTGGTGACTGAGAGTGTGTGGGTGGAGCTTGGTGACTGAGAGTGTGTGGGTGGAGCTAGGAGGGTGCATGGGGGGGAGAGAAGGGGAGAGAGAGAAGGCAGAGGGTTCAGTCAGCAGCTGTCAGTGGTGGTCACGCTACACAGAGCCTGAGAAGCAGTCTTCCAATCAGAATCATACAGAGGTGCTGTGAAAGGCATTAAGATTCTAAAGGAGGAAGGCCTTATACTTAAGAGGGGCAATTTAGGCAAAATCTAATATAGTCAGAATATTCTAAGAGTGTGAGGGGGAAAAGGCTGACAGAGACCTGGGTAAAAAGGGAAAGTCTACTGAGCAACTTAACAAAACATCTTGGAACTAATACACTTAAGAACATAAGAGAAGCCAGAGTTGGATCAGGCCAGTGGCCCATCCAGTCCAACACTCTGTCACATAGTGGCCAAAAACACCAGGTGCCCTCAGGAGGTCCAGCAGTAGGGCCAGGACACTAGAAGCTCTCCCACTGCTGCCCCCCAGCACCAAAACTACAGTACATCACTTGCCCCAGACTGAGAGTTCCTATCTATACCTTGTGGTTAATAGCCACTGATGGACCTCTGCTCCATATCTATATATCTAATTCCCAAGTGCCCCCCTGCGTGCGGATACTTAAATCCGCGCGGGGGGGCACTTGGAGGGCAGATGGGGGTTCTGCAGGTGGGGGGTAACCTCCCCGCTTGCAGAAAAATCCGAAATCTATCAAAAACTTTTCGGGGGATCTTTAAATCTCCCAAAAAGTAAAAGAGCGTCCCCTGCGCATGTGCGGGGAACGCTCTTGGAACGGCAGCGGCCCGGCGAGAGTCGCCAAGGCCAACCGACAGCCCGCAGAGGAGGGGGAAGGGGGTGAGCGGCGGGCCCGGCGAAAGGCGCTGAGGCCCGCCGGGAGTCTCTGGGGGGGGCAGAGGAAGGGGGGGAAGGGGGCGGAGGAAGAAGGAGCAGCTGTCAGCTTCTCCCCCCCGGGAATATCGTGGGCCCCCCCTTGTCTATATACTAATAGCCAAGGGTCCCCTGTGCGTGTGGATACTTATTTCCCATGATCTCGGGCATATGGAGGGAAAACAGATGTTTCAGCAAACTAGGGGCACTCCCCAGATTTGCAGAAAAATCCAAAATGTTTAAAAAAGTATACTGGGGATACTTAAATGCCCCCCAAAATAAAACTGCTTGCCCTGCACATGTGCAGAGAAGGGACTTACGGGAGGTGTGGGAAAAGCTGCTGGGGCTGCGAGGGAAGTCACCATGGCAATAACCGTCCCTGCCGCTGCTAGGACTGCAGCAGCAAGAACCATCCATGCTGCCACTGAGAAGCTGGCCCTACCGCTGGTCAGCTGAAGTCCGAGGAGGCGAAGCCTGCATCGGCCCCTCTCCCTCACCAGAAACAGAAAGAAGTGGAGTTCTCTGAGAAGGGAAAGAGAGAAAGAATAGGAGATTGTCTGTTGCGGGGAGAGAAAGAAAAAGAACAGGAGACTGTCTGAGGGTTGCCTGAGGGAGGGGGAGATAAAGAGGAAGAGATTGTGTGTGGGGGGTAGAGAAATAGAGGAAAGAGGGGGCAGACGGGGTGGGGGAAAGAGGACAGTGTCTGAGAAGGGCAGGGGTAAGAGGGGGTTAGACATACAAGGGGTGAGAGGAGAGAGAGGGTAAGAAAGGATTGCTAGAGACGGGGGTCGAGAGAAAACTGACGTAGAAGGGGTGAGAGGAGAAGGGGAGGGGAGGGAAGATTGGTAAGTAAGGGATGCATGCAGAAAGACAGAGAAGGGAACTTTGACAACCAAGGTGGGAGAGGGAAACAAAGGTGGGGGCATGCCCCCTCCCCACAAATTCCTTGTGGGGACTGCTGGCAACAAAGACTATGGTAGGGCCACAACACATTATGCAACATTTTGTTGCAGGTCCCTTCTTCGTCTATATACCAGTAGCCAAGTGCCCCCTGTGCGTGCAGATATCTAAATCCACACGTCGGGGGCACTTGGGGGGCAGAGAGATTTTCCTGCACACTTGGGGACTCCCCAGGTGTGCAGAAAAATCTGAAAAGTTCAAAAAACTATACAGGGATATTTAAATCCCCCCCAAAGTAAAAGAGTGTTCCCTGTGCCTTCGCAGAGAATGCTCTGTGAACTGTGGCGGGTCAGCATCTGGGAGCCACTGAGGCCTTGCTGCCGGTGCCGGGGAAGAGATTGGCGGGCCCGGCAACTGAGAGCTGCTCAGGCCTCGCCACCAGTGCCCATGGGGAGGGTTTTGAAGGATTGGCAGGCCCAGGCCTGCTGGGGGGCGGAGAAGGCTCACCTGCAGGTACTTCCTCCTCCTCGACCTGGAGCTCCTTCTCCCCCGCCGCGAGTCTCTGCTTCTTGCGGGTCTCTGCTTCTTGTGTTTATCTAATTCCCTCTTGAAGCTGTCCATGCTTGTAGCTGCCACCACCTCCTGTGGCAGTGAATTATATCTGTTAATCAGTCTTGAGGTGAAGAAGTACTTCCTTTTATCTGTTCTAACCCATGCATAATCTTATAAACCTCAATCATGTCACCCCTTACCCGTCGTTTCTCCAAGCTAAAGAGCCCCAAGCGCTTTAACCTTTCTTAATAAGGAAAGTGTTTCAACCCTTTTATCATTCCAGTGGCCCTTTTCTGCATTTTTTCCAATGCTATAATATCTTTTTTGAGGTGTGGCCACCAGAACTGTACACAGTACTCCAAATGAGGTTGCACCATCGGTTTATACAGGAGCATTATAACACTGGCTGATTTGTTTTCAGTTCCTTTCCAAATAACCCCCAGTCCTATTATCTGTGTAGGCAAGCCCTCTTGAATAATTTAGTTTTGTTAAGAGTCTGCAGAAAGCCAGGGCAGTGGGAGCCCTCATATCCACATCATGCAGGCAGTGCCATAGGGTGTGGGCCACAGCATATGAACACATGTACAGGCAGTTGCTCAGATAACACATGCAGAAGGCCTTGTTCAGATAACTGAAGCTGTCGTGGGGGAGCATGGAGGAGAGGGGGTCCCAGCAGATACAAGGGACCAAGGCCATGAAGGTGTAATAACCAATACCTTAAATGAAGCCTGATAACTGATGGGGAGCCAATGGAGTGACTGAAGAATGCTTGTAATACACATGCTCAGTCTGCCACCCTATACTAGCTGAGCTGCGGTGTTCTGCACCGTGTTGATCTTGAGGGGAGACCAATGTAAGGTGCATTACAGTAGTCTAGTCTCAGGGTTACCATGGCATGGATCTAGGTGGCCAGATTGGCTGTATCAAAGTAGGAGGCTATTTTCCAGGATAGATGGAGTTGGAAGAAAACATTTTGTGCAGCTGTGTCAACTTGCTTCTCCAGCAGCAATGCTGGAGTGTAATCTAGAACTGTGTAATCTAGTACAGTGTAATCTAGTACTGACTAGTGTAATCTAGTACTGTGTAATCTAGTACAGTGTAATCTAGTACTGACAAGGGATGGCCCAGGCTAGCCTGATTTCATCAGCTCTTGAAAGCTAAGCAGGGTCAGCCCTGGTCAGTACTTGGGTGGCAGACCATTGACAAAGTCCAGGGTCACTACACAGAGACAGGCAACAGCAAACCACTTCTGAGCATCTCTTGCCTTGAAAACCCCATGTGGTCACCATAAATCAGCTGTGACTTGAACACAACCCCCCCCCAACTGTAACACCAAGGTTCCTGAGTCAACAAAAGTAGGGATCATAACGTCCTTCAAGATCTCCACCGTCCCAACCAGCATTATCTCAGTCTTTTCAGGGGCTAGTTTCAATTTCTTTGCTGTAAGCTAACTAACCACAGCAGCCAGGCAGTGATTCAAGACCCCTACTGCATCACCAGGGTATTTGGATAAGGATATATCAAGCGGTGTATCATCAGCATATTGAAGCAAAACTACAAACAGTTGGGCCAAAGAGCTTTACACAGAGACTGAAAAACATGGGGGACAGAATTGCATGCACAGGATAGCTCCCACACAGATAATAACTGGTCTCCAATGGCAACACTTTTGAGTCCAATCCCAGAGGAATGATTCAAAACTGTTCAATACACATTCCGATACCTATTTCTGCCTCCAAGTGCCTCACCAAGATAGCATGGTCCACTGAATCAAAGGCTTCAGGTAAATCGAATGGGAGCAACAAAGGAGCAACAAGCTTTGCATAAAGCTAGCAGGGTTATTTCTGTCTAGTTGTTGTTGTTCAGTCGCACAGTTGAGTCCGACTCTTTGCGACCCCATGGACCACATCATGCCAGGCCCTCTTGTCCTCAGGAGCTTGCTCAAGTCCATGTTCATTGCATCGATAACACTGTCTAACCATCTCATCCTTTGCCGTCCCCTTCTTCTTTTACCTTCAATCTTTCCCAGCATCAGGGTCTTCTCCAGTGACTGCTTCCTTCTCATTTGGTGGCCAAAGTATATGAGCTTCAGCTCCAGTATCCGGCCTTCCATGGAACAGTCAGGGTTGATTTCTTTTAGGATTTCTTTTAGCAGGGTGATGTCCCTACTTTTTTTTTTTTTTTAACAAATTTTTTATTAACTTTTTTCTTTTTCTTTTTTTTTAAACAATGAACAGAATAAACTTGAACAAACTGGAGCAGTTACAAAGATAAACATCACATTAGTCCATATTTTCGGATAAGGTTATTAAGGTTAGAACGTTGCAGAGACGTTGCTTTGTCCATTAAAGAGTCGAGTTTTTCAAGAATAGTGTGCCAGCGGCCATAGAATGAATAAATGTCAGTATGAGAGTCAAAATTTGTGAGGCCGTCCGATATTTTGTCCATAATAAAATGGTCCCATATTTTTGTGTACCAAAGGTCCATAGAGGGAGGATGTTCACTGTTCCAGTTGGATGCAATCGTGGTCTTGGCTGCCGACAGAAGTAAGGTGAGTAGTTCTTTTGTGTACTTTGGGAAGTCTACATCATTCCAGTTGTTTAACAAAATAATTTCTGGTTTCTTGGAAATTTTGTAACCTGTTAGTTTTTCTATTTCTAACAAAATCTTACTCCAAAATTGAGCTATAACTTCACACTCCCACCAACAATGTATATAGGACCCAATTTTACCACATTTTTTCCAACATCTGGAAGACACAGTAGGGTTGATTTTGTGAAGGGTCAGAGGTGTCTTATACCATCTGGCTATTAATTTTAAATTTTGCTGTTGTATATTTATAGATTTGGATGTCGCGGCATATGATGACCATACTGGATACCAGAATTCTACAGGTAAGTCTATATGGAGGTCTAATTTCCAGGAGTTAACATAGGAGGGGAAGATAGAGGGGTCGGGTTCTAGTAGTATTTTGTAGATTTTAGAAATCATACTTTTCCGGTGACTAACATAAGATAACATGATTTTTTCAAAGTCAGTGAGAGGTCTAGCACATGTTTCTTGGAGAGCAGTAGAACTAAATAAATGTTGAAATTGGAAATATTCGAACCAGGGGAGGGAGGTATTAGCTTTCTCATCTTAGATTTTTCCATTAATTTGTTTTTATAGGTTAGGTCGTAAAGGGTATGTAGGTTGGCTGTTGTCCAACGAGAGAAGGTGGCTGGATATTGAGCTGGGGGGAACCAATCTTGGTCCCTAAATTGGGAGAGTAGTGAGATACCAGGGGTTAGAGAGTTGCGACATAATCTCCAAGTTTTGAATGTAGCTGCCATAAGTGGGTGGGTTATAGATTTAAAAAAATTATCGTATGTCCTAGACCAAAGTGAGGTTCGATAATTTTTATTTTTTAAGAATTGTTCCTCAATCTCAGTCCATTGAGGGGGGCTTTCTGCTCGAAGAATACGTACGATTGTTGTTAGTATGGATGCCTTATAGTATTTGAAGAGGTCGGGAAGGGCGGTACCACCCAGTTTTGATGGACATAATAAAGTTTTAACACTAATCCGGGGTTTGTGATAATTCCAAATGAAAGCAGTCCATCCTCTCTGCCATGCATTGAAAAAGGTTTTGGGAACTGAAAGCGGTAATACTCGGAAAAGATATAGGAGTTTTGGAAATAGGAAAGATTTAATAGAGGAAATTCTTTCCAGCCAAGTTAATTGTTGCTGGTGCCATTGTTCTTGGATTTTTTAAATTGATTCGATAGTTTCCAGATAGTTGATTTTGAATAAATCTTTAATGTTGATTGGAATCCGTATACCCAAGTAAGCCCAACTTTTGGTTACCCATTGATAAGGGTAGTTAGAGTGAATAAAGGCTTCTGAAGATTTAGATAATTTAATAGGATACAATTAGATTGATTGACTGCGAGACCTGACAAATTGGCGAATTCTGTCAGAATTAATTCGATTATGGGTAGTGAAGTTTGTGGTTTTGAAATATACAAAACGAAATCATCTGCAAATAGACTTATTTTGTAAGTCTGGGGTCCTATTTGCAGCCCACTTATTGAATTTAATTGGCGGATCCTATTAGCCAGGGGTTCGATGCAAAGGGCGAAAAGTAGAGGGGACAAGGGGCAACCTTGTCTGGTACCCCTAGTCAAATTGATTTCGTCAGAAGTTATATTATTTAATGATATATGGGCTTTAGGAGAAGTATAAAGAGCTTGTATCACCCGTGCAAAGTTGGGGCCAAAGTTCATTTTCTTTAAGACTGCCTGCAAAAAAAGAGGCTCAACTTTGTCAAAGGCCTTTTCAATGTCGAGGGCCAATATACAAAGATTGGTCGAGAGGGACAAACCTGTATGAATAATTCCTATTGTTTTTCTAATATTATCTGCGATGTCCCTACCTGGGATGAAACCCGTTTGGTCCAGGTTAATATAGTTATGTATGAATTTATTTAATCTGTTGGTCATGATAGTTGAAAATAACTTGTAGTCACTATTTAGTAATGAAATGGGGTGAAATTGGTGTGGAGATAGGGAGTCTGGGCCTTTCTTGGGGATTACCACTATCCTGGCTTGAGACCAAGTTTCTGGTAATACTCCTGTTTTAAGAATCGAATTGCTAAGAGCCTGAAATGGGGGAAGTATTTGGTTGGCAAAACGCTTATAGAATTCTATGGGGAATCCATCTCTACCCGGAGTTTTATTAGATTTAGTTTGCTTTAGGGCTATTGTAATCTCCTCAATTGAAATGGGATCATCAAGAAGATCTCTATGTTCAGGGGCCAATGTCTTACATAATTTGTTGGACTCTAAGTAACTCTCTATTCTATCTTTATTAGGGGTTTGAGACGTATAAAGGGATTGGTAATAGTTTTGAAATGTTTTGAGAATTTCTTTGTTGGATGAGGTCTTATTGCCTTGTTGGTCTATGATCACATTTACATTTTTGGAGGAATTTTGTTTCTTCAGTTTCCAGGATAGTAATTTTAAGGATCTAGGATGGCGGAACCAGTATTTATGCTTTAGGTATAGAAGATTTTTTTTGTATCTTGGATGTTTCAAGGGTTTCTAACTTCTTTCTTTCACTTAAAAGGAGCTTATACGTTTTTTTTGAGCAAGTCTGTTTATGTTTTAGTTCCAGGTCTCTAATTCTAGTTAGTATTTCTGTTTCAACTTGTTTTCTGCTTTTGTTGTAGGAGGCAGAGATAGAAATCAGTTTTCCTCTCAAGACTGCTTTCATGGCATCCCACACAATGTGAGAAGGAACACCACATGAAGAGTTCAGCTTGAAGTATTTGTCAATTGATTGTTCTATATCCTCACTAAAATTTTGACTGAATAAAATTTGCTTATTGAGAGACCATGAACGTGTCTTAGTTATTTCTGGATGTAGGTCTAGATGACATTCTGTCCAGGCATGGTCCGACAGTGTTCTTAGTCCTATTTCAGAGTTGCTAATTTTGTTAACCAAAGAGGGAGAAACCAAAATGGCATCAATTCTTGTAAAAACCTCGTGTCTTGGGGAATAATAGGAATAATCTTTGACACCAGGATGCTGAATTCTCCAAATGTCATGTAAATTAAAATGTAATATTAATTTTTGTAGGGCTGTTGGGGAGTTGTTGGAAAGATGCTGGGTTCTGGCGCTGTATGGATTAAAAGAGCAGTCCCAGAATGAGTCGGAAATCATATTAAAGTCCCCTCCAATCAAGACTTGGCCTTCCTGGAAAAGTTCCAGTTGAGCCAGGGTTTCTTTCAAGAATATTTCTTGGTTATCGTTTGGGGCATAGATTGATGCCAATGTGAAGATTTTGTCTTCCAATAATCCCTTAATAAACAAGTACCTACCCTGTGGGTCCACTGATTGTGCTTGCTTAACAAATCTAATGTGTTTGGAGAATATAATTGCAACCCCTCTAGACTTTGATGTACCAGGGGCTTGCATTTGTTGGCCAAATCGTTTGTGATTGAACAAATGTTGTGATGACTGTTTTTGGTGGGTTTCTTGGAGGAATAAAATGTCGAATTGTAACTTAGCTAAAGCAATGGCCAGCCTTTTGCGCTTGGGACAGTTATTTAGACCTCTACAATTGAGAGAAATAATTTTCATTGTATTAGTCCCCATTATTAAACAATTTAAGTCGAGTCATCATAGATTTCACCTTAGTGGGCCTCCCTATATTGGAAATAAAAATCATGGGTCTATCCGAAAGGTTAAAGAGAAAGGACAAAACAGTATAATTTCCCAATAACTGCTCACAAAACTTTTCTAACAATGATTGATCCATCAAGTATTTTTAATCAAAATATAAGATAAAATTAAAATATAAAATAGAATATCAACACTAACTAACTTGTTATCTGTGTTCTCTCTCTATGCTCTTCCTAGTGAACCAGGAGTAGAGCCAGTAAATTGTTTTAGTTACAAATTACAAATTACTAAACAATTGGGGGGGAAACAATCCAGATACCTTCCCCCTCCCAGGTTATGGATAACATTGTTCTATATTATAACCTCTATATATAAAAAAAGAGTTTTCAGTTCAGAAATATACCATTGTAGTTGTAGACATATCGAATGAGACAAGAAATATTACCCTTTGGAGGTAGTTGACAGAAGTAACAGATTTGTCATTTTCTTATAGAATTAAAATTGAGCCATATCTCAAAAAAAAAAAAGTCTTAAAGTTACCAAAATTAGGCCTTGCTTCAGGACCTTATAATATAAACCAATCTGTGCGTGATTTAAATTTACCCTTAAAAGGACAGAACCAAAAGTAAGCCTTACATCAGGTCTTTGTTACATAGATTGGTCTATTTTTAGGGTACCTTAATTAAATAAGGTTAAATACAAAGAAAAGAAATACTAGTATTATTAAGTTGAAAGAGAAAAGGAAGTAACTTTGAACTGGGCATTTTGATCCTAGTCGTTGATATTCATTTCACAGAAGGGAGACAAAGACTAACATTGTTTCAGAGTATATATTTAAAATTGAATTAAAAAGGATTAACTTTGCAACTTCTGTTTCGAAATTAAATTCACCTTGGCTCTAAAGAAGCTAAATTGAAATAAGAGGATTTTGTTGTATTGTTTATATCACAAAGTATAAAGGAAAAGAGGGAAAAAGAAAAGTTTGCAGGTTAACGTCACCATTACTGTAATAACTAAGAGATGCAAACATAAAAGTCAAACTTTGTGTGGCGTCTTAAGCACTGATGAATGAAACTTAAGTCTTGACGTTGGAGACGTCTTCTGTTGCTAGAAGGATCGCGGATCTAAAATTCTTTATCAAAGGGAAAAGTTAAGGTCTCTCAATAATAAAGGCCAAAAGGTAATTTTTGCAACTAAAAAAGATGAAATCATGGGTAGTCTTTTGTGCGTCTGTTGACTCTGTTCCAACGATGTTTGAGCCTTTCGGGAGTCGGATGGTCTGAGGCTTCGGAGGCTGAGTGAGGAGACGAGGGAGGAATGTTGGAAGAGATGTTTAACGACTCGAGGAGCTTGTGACCGCTTGTGAGATCCAAGGCGGTAAGGCGTAGGCCTTGGTGGACCACTAAGATTTTGGACGGGGTAATCCAGCGGAAACGTAGGTTGTGGTCTAATAATGTTTGGGTGATCGGCCTCAAATTTCGCCTGTGCTGGAGGGTTTCTTGGGAGAGATCTAGTAGGATCTGGATCTTACGATTCTGAAAAGATAGGCCTCCGTTCCTCCGAGCTTTGTTTAGTATAGTGGCCTTTAAGGACGTGACACGGAGGGTGATGACTACGTCCCGCACGAAGGAGTCAGGGCGGCCTGAAGCAGAGCCTATTCGGTAGGCCTGTTCTAGAATGTGAGTTGGGGGGTCTTCTAGTTCTAGCGACTCAGTCAGCCACGATGTTATAAAGGATTTCAAATCTGACTCACCTTCACAAAGTTCCGGTAAGCCGCGAATTTTAAGATGGCGTTCTTTTATTTTATTTTCGAGAGACATTATCTTGTTCTTGGACCAGATCTCGTGTGTTTGTAGTTGTCTAATGTCGTCTTGAGAGGCGATTGAGTTTTCCAGAGCTGATTCTGCAGCTTGAGCTACCTCTGAGAGTGTTTCTGTTATGGACTTTAACTCATCCTTTAGAGGTTTTATTGCTGCGTGGATCTGCTCCGTTATTGTTTGTTCGAGATGATTAATTGTCGTGAAGAATCCGTGGCGCAAAATAATTGTCTCGTCTGCGTTGTTAGTAGAGTCTTGAGTTGCGTCAGTCATTTTAGGTGCGGTCGGGGTTGGATTTTCGCGGGCAGGCCTGATGTCTTCTTTCGCGAAAAACTGCGTGAGCTGTTGTGGCGCGGCTGCCGTTTTACGATTTTTTGATGCCCCGGACTTTCCCATTCCAGGAATTGAGGCTGAGAATATAGATTTGTGAGAGGTAAAGAGGTAAGAAACCTGGCGGGGGAGGAGAGCTCTTTCTTTAGGCGACCGTCTCCATCAGCCGCTAAACCACGCCCATGTCCCTACTTTTTATTATGCTGTCTAGGTTTGCCTTTGCTTCCCTCCCAAGGAGCAGGAGTCTTTAATTTCATGGCTGCAGTCACCGTCTGCAGTGATCTTGGGTCCCAAGAAGGTGAAGTCTGTCACTGCTTCCATGACTTCCCCTTCTATTTGCCAAGAAGTGATGGGGCTAGATGCCATGATCTTAGTTTTTTTTAATGTCAAGCCAATTTTTGTGCTCTCCTCTTTCCTCCTGAGCAAGAGGCTCTTGAGGTCCTCTTCACTTTCTGCCATTAGAGTGGTATCCTCTGCATATCTGAAGTTATTGATGTTTTTCCTGGCAATCTTAATTTTGGTTTGTGATTAATCCAGGCCAGCATTTTGCATGTTGTACTCTGCATATAAATTATATAAGCAGGGTGACAATATATATCCTTGTCATACTCCTTTTCCTGTGCTAAACCAATCAGTTGTTCCATATCTGGTTCTATCGTTTCTTGACCCTTACACAGGTTTCTCAGGAGACCTGTGAGGTGGTCTGGTACTCCCATCTCTCTAAGGACTTGCCATAGTTTGTTGTGATCTACACAATCATAGGCTTTAGTATAGTCAATGAAGCAGAAGTAGATGTTTTTCTGCTACTCTCTTGCTTTCTCCACAATCCAGCGAATGTTGGCAATTTGATCTCTAGTTCCTCTATCTCTTCGAAACCCAGCTTGTACTTCTGGCAGCTCTCTATCCACCTATTGCTGAAGCCTAGCTTGTAAGATCTTGAGCAATGACCTTGCTAGCATGTGAAATGAGTGCAACTGTGTGATAGTTCGAACATTCCTTGGCCTTGCCCTTCTTTGGGATCGGTGTCACGGGCTGGGTGCCAGTAGGTCAGGAGCCGAGTTGAAGTCCAGGACAGTCCAAGGTCAAGCCAAATCAGGAATGAATTACCAAGTCCAAAACACAAGCCGAAAGCAGAGTCAGTTCAAGTAGAGGTCAGAGAGGGAAACTCACGAGCAAACCAGTCCAAGGAGTCAACCAAAAGCTGAAGTCAAGAGCCAGAGGGTCCAGAATCAAGCCGAAGTCAGACAGAGCAGGAGTCATGAGCCACAAGGTCCAGAATCAGGTTTAGCTGATGCGAGCTGAGCAGGTGCAGAGCTTAGCCAGAATGACTTGTTGTTGGTCTTTGTGCTGTGCCTAAATACCCAGCCACTTCCTGTGCTTGCTAGCAGCTGGCAGTGAGGTCCTGGCTCCCTCTAAAACTCAGGGCTGAGTGATCTGCGACTACGCATGTGTGCCTCTTTTCTCCTAGCAGCTAAGTCTTGCCTGGTTCGTGACCTTAGCCGTTCCACGCAAGGAGGTGAATCAGGTGGGCTTGAGCTTGGCTGTGGCTCAGCTGCTTCTGGTGCTGGGATAATGCCCTGAGAGGTGCTTGCTTGAGCCTCCTCTGGTTCAGGTGGCGGCTCCTCTGGCGCTCAGGACTGATCCTCCACCGCACTTAGGGCCGCAGGAGGCAGGTCTTCAGAGGCATTCCTAACAATCAAAATGTAAACTGACCTTTTCCAGTCCTGCAGCCACTGTTGTGTTTTCCTGATTTGCTGGCATATGGAGTGCAGCAGCACTTTTAACAGCCTCATCTTTTAAGACTTTGAGTAGCTCAGCTGGGATACCATCACCTCCGCTAGCTTTGTTGTTTGTAATGCTTTCTAAGGCCCATTTGACTTTGCACTCCAGGATGTCTGGCTTGAGGTCAGTGATCACACCGTCATGGTTGTGAAGGACACTGTGGTTCAGAGCCTCAGCAGCAGGGTTGCCAACACTGGTGTGGGGAATTCCTTGAGATGCGCAGGAGAAGACCGGGGAGGGCAGAGCCTAGGAAAGGGAGCCGTGCCACAGGGGCCACCTTTGCTTCTGGGGAACTGTCTGCAGTCTCGAGATCAGCTGTAATTCTTTCTGCTAGATCTCCAGGCCCCCCTTGGAGGTTGGCAACCCTCCTGCAGCAGAGAGGGAAACCACAGAAGGCCCTGAAGCTGGCGCCACCACCGGACCCAGGACGGCTCCTCCCCCCGCCCCTCCCCCGGGCACACAGACCAGGCCAGACACCGCCAGGCTTCCGGGGGGAGGGAGGGAGGTGCCCCCCCCGGGGACCGCCTAGCGGAACCAGCCCCCCCCAGCCGCCAGCGCGAAGACCGCCCCCCCCCGGCGTCCCGGAAGCGGAAACGCAACGCCCCCTCGGCCCCGCCCCTTCCGCCGAAGCCCATTGCCCGAGGTGCCGCAGGGCCGCCTCCTCCCCCGCAACCCTTTCTCCGCCGGGCGGGTTCCGCGCCCCGGGCTGGCTGGCTGACTGACTGACTGGCAGCCGCCGGGAGCTAACCCGTCGACCGACCGGCCTCCCTCCGTCATCGGAGCCTCCCGAGCCCCCCGCCGGGCCGCCAGTGCGCCGCCTTCTCGCGGGAGCCGGAGGGACAGCCGGGGAGGGAGGCGGGGGGGGAGGGGCTCCGCCTTGCCGGGCGGGGATGACGAGCGGGGGGGGAGGCGGGAAAGCCCGCGAGGGGGCGGCGGCAGCAGCAGCAGCAGGTGAGCCCTCCCCCGCCCCCCGCTTCGTGCCTGGAGGGGGGAGGGGGCAGCAAGAAAAGGGGGGGACCCCCCACCGCCGGGGGCGGCCTCGGCTTCGTGGCCTCCTTCCTGACCCCCCCCCCCCCCCCTGTCTCCCTCCCTCCCTCAGGCGGAGCCGCCGCCATCCTGCTTCGGTACCTCCGGGAGCAGAACCGGCCCCACAGTGCGCAGGACGCCTTCGGGAACCTGCAGCGGGAGCACGGCCTCGGCAAGACGGTGAGCGGGCGGGGCGGAGCGGCCCGCCGGGGGAAGGGGACCTGGCTGCAGCGGGGGGAGCCGCGCCTCCTGGCAGGAAGAGAGCCTCGCCCAGCGGTCAGAAGGCGGCGGCGGCGTGCCTGTAGCTGGTCGGTCGGGCAGCCGCCCAACGGTGCCCCCTGGGACTACTGGACTCCCCACGGGCCTCGCCAGCCCGGCAAGGAGCCGGCCCCCCCTGGCTGCTGCCGCCTGCCAAGCCGCTGGGAGAGGCACTTGTGACCAGCCTCCCTCCAGGCACTTGCATTTACGAACACAAGAGAAGCCAGTGTTGGGTCAGGCCAGTGGTCCACCCAGAGGGGCCAGGGCACTAGAAGCCCTCCCACTGTTGCCCCCCCCCCGTCAAGCCCCAAGAACACAGAGCATCACTTGCCCCAGACCCAGAGTTCTTATTTATACTCTGTGGAGTTCCCTATATGGAGTTCCTACCATCCCCCCCCCCCCCCAAAAGGAGGGCTCAAGGCAGGTTACAATATATACAGATAGAACAATTCAAATGATTAAAACATAATTCAGTAAAGTTTAGGTCCATACAGACAATAATATAGGTTGTGAAATGGCGTCAGTGTGGTTAGATGGATTCCCACTGTCCATGTGTTGAAGATATTCGAATTTCTGCAAAGCAGTATGAAGGCATTTCAGCTATACGTAGTGACAAACTGGTACCCTCCAGAATAGGATGGATTTAATTTTTTTTAAAGAATGGAGTCCTAGCATTGCATTATTAAAGGATGGGGTTTTTTTTTGTATAATTGAAATGAAACTTGTATCTGGGAAGGGGGTGGGTGGAATGGGTGAGTCCCAGTTTTGACCAAGAAACTTCGAAGTGTGTGCTGATGCTGTGTCTGTCTACCTTTCACTGCACAGATCCCTCAGGGATACTTATCTATTCCAGACTTCTCCTTTTCTTTCTGTCTGCTTTAGGCCGTAGTGAAGGCATTAGAGCAGCTAACTCAGCAGGGGAAGATCAAAGAGAAGGTTTATGGGAAGCAAAAAATCTACTTTCCAGACCAGGTAGGAGAGGGCCCCTTGAACTTCTGTGGGAAATACTTGTTTATTTTAGTTATTGAGCTAAACTACCTATGAGAAATATTTCAGAGACAATTATTTTTTCTTGTAGTGTTTGATTTACATGAAGCTTTATAATCAAATCTACATTGTGATTAGGGTAAATTAGTATTAGTAGGAAAAAACACTATTTATTTAAAATATTTATTGTTACTTTTCTGGTTTACACTCTTAAGTTTCCGTAAGTAAACCTTAATCTTGTTTTTGCTGCTTTTAATATTTATCAGGCGACCAGCACAACAGGCTTTTAAAACAATTCAGCTACGCTTCATAACATATATTGTTTGGTAATACACTGAAACTCTTTTCAGTGTTATAAAGCAGAAACAAATGTGTTCTTCATGGGATTTAATTTCTCTATAAGTTACTTCTAATTATTTGTGGAGAGGGGTCTGTGATATGCTGGCAGAACACCTGTGGGGGTGGAGTCGGGCTGTCCACATCAGTACTTGCTGATCTGTCCACCCTTTCCTGGCCAAACGGGTTGCTGGCCAGCAGAGTCTGTGGTGTGGCAGCCACTACTGTACCCTGCCTGCCATCTGGTTTGTCAAATGAATAACCTTCCCCATCACTTTTGTAATCTAGGATCACTTTCCCAGTGCAAGCGACTCAGAGCTCAAGGTCCTGGACAATGAGATTTCAGAGCTGTCTTGCAAAGTGCAGACCCTCCAACAGAACTGCTGTCTTATGGAGTCAGGTGTGTTCAGTCAGGTTGTCAGGCTGCTCCTCTGGCCTGGTATGAAATATGGGTGTGCACAGTTGTGCTCCCAAACAGCATGTAGCCTTTGTGGGTGGTGTGTATCTGGGCTGAAGTGCACAACATGTCTGTAGTCTTTCCCATGACAGGTGTCACATTTGCCATTTTAATGAGCAATTCCATTTCAGAACTGAAAGAACTGAAGGGCTCTATGACAACCCCAGAGATGGTAAAAGAGATTGAAGAGTTAAAAAAGGACTGTGCCAATTATACAGAGAAACTGGAGCGGATTAAATCTGCTGCCAATCATGTGACCCCTGAGGAGAAAGAAAAGGTAACACAGTTGCAGTGGGAGACCCCACTAGCAGAGGCTAGCATGGTGTCTGGCTCCCCTTCTCCCCCCCCCCCCCCCATTTAGAGGGGCCCTCGTGGTGCTACATGTTTCAAAGTGAACACAAGCCCTAAGGGATGGGTGAGAGCTGAGACTTGAGAAAAAAAAGATAGATCTGGATGACGCCTACAGCATCTGCAGCATTCAAGGTCTTTCCAGTCTCAAAACTGAACTCAAGTCCATCCAAACTAGCTGAATGGAAGAAAGACACCCACTTCATCAGGCACGTCTCTCAAGGCCCTTTTGTTCAGTGCCCTGCCTGTTCACCTGCCAAACAGTCTCTGCTTTACAAAGGCATGGCTGTTTTCCATTTCTCCTTGCCCTTCCATGTACTGTGAATGCTCTCTGTCCCTGTGTTGTTGTGCTTCTGGTTCTCGGCCTTTGCTAGCCATTCTGCTGGGTGCTGGGAATAAAAGAGCTCCTCCCTCTTGCTGGTTGCAGGTATATAATGAGAAGAAACTGTACTGCAGAGAATGGCGACGCCGGAAGAGAATGGTGAGCAAGCTCTTTATCTGTACAAGGCTGTGAAGGAGGAATGGCATGCATAGCTTCCCATACCATGCTTGAGATCGTAATGTACCTGATGCTGCACGAGTTAAAAGGGGAGTGGGGAAACAGTGTACAGATGCATGCAGAGTCTGGATTCCTTGGCTTTCTGCTAAATCGGTTAAAAAGCTGATCATCTGCACATGGGTGGTAGTGACTTGAGTAGCACATTCTTCCTCTTCTATCAAGGGGCCAGCTGGTTTGTTTTAAGAGGCATTTATTTCCAAATACCAGCATCCCAGAACTTAATCACCTCTCAACTCAGAATTTTTACTGTCACCCGTTTAAAAGTTTGAAATGTAGTTTTCTCAAGATTCAGGTGTGCCAACGTATGCCCAAGAATGTGTTAACACATCCTTACTGGGGAGAGGGGGGACATGATGACAGCTGTTTTTTTGCGTGTCTTATGTCCCATCTTTTTCTTTGTAGGCTTTTGCAAAGAGTCACTTGCCCATCTGGCTGCTTCCCTTCAAGCCCATTTTGCTTTGCTCTCCTTCATATTGTGGATTAGATTCTGTACCTCTGAGGTCTCAGTAATTGTCTGCGGAAGCTAGAGGATTTGGAGTTTTTAAAAATGAAAATATACTGGAGTTTCAAGTCTGGATTTGGGGTTTAGAGGTGTGGGATGGCCTGCCTAAGGTCAGGAAGGCTCCTACACTTCTATCATTTTGCAAACTATATGAAAGTGCCCTCTTGAAAAGTTGTTTTACAAAGGCATTAGGGCTGCAACTAGAATGATGAAAGGGTTGGAACACTTTCCCTTTGAAGAAAGGTTGAAGTGCTTGGGGCTCTTTAGCTTGGAGAAACGACGGCTGAGGGGTGACATTAAGGTTTATAAGATTATGCATGGGATAGAGCAGGTAGAGAAAGAGGTACTTTTCTCCCTTTCTCACAATACAAGAACTTGCGGGCACTCAATGAAATTGCTGAGCAGTCGGGTTAGAACAGATAAAAGGAAGTACTTCTTCTCCCAAAGAGTGACTAACACATGGAATTCACTGCCACAGGAGGTGGTGGCAGCTACAAGCATGGACGGCTTCAAGAGGGAATTAGATAAACATATGGAGCAGAGGTCCATCAGTGGCTATTAGCCACAAAGTATAGATAGGAACTCTCAGTCTGGGGCAAGTGATGCACTGTGTTCTTGGTGCTTGGGGGCGGGGGGGGGGCAACAGTGGGAGGGCTTCTAGTGTCCTTGCCCCACTGCTGGACCTCCTGAGAGCCCCTGGTGTTTTTGGCCACTGTGTGACGAAGTGTTGGGGATGGGCCACTGGCCTGATCCAACACTGGCTTCTCTTATATTCTTATGCATTGGTTCAGGAAAATGCTCCTGTGGAAAGGAATGGGTTGGTGGATTTTACTGCTAGATATAGTGTATGTTATCTGTTGCTGTATGAACACATGAAGCTGTCTTATATTGAAGCAGACCCTCAGTCCACCAAAGTCAGTATTGCCTATTCAGACTGGTAGCAGCTCTCCAGGGTCTCAGGCAGAGGTCTTTCACATCACCTACTGCCTGGTTCTTTTTCAAAACTGGAGATGCCGGGAACTGAACCTGGGACCTTCTACATGCCAAGCAGATGCTCTGCCACTGAGCTGGTATGCATTATCCTGCTCTCACTGCATTGCATTTCTACTTACCTAATGCAATTTTCTGGGCCCTCCCTTTCTTCTGCTGCGCTATGCATTACTGATTCTTTTAGGTCAGGGAGCGGGGAAGCAGCTTGCTACCACAATTTCTAAACCTGCCCTTACAACAGTCAGCTTAGGAAATCCATTTTATGGTGGTAGTTTCAGAGGGTAGCCATGTTGGTTTGCAGAAGAGCTGGATTTGAGTCCAGTAGTGCTTTGAGATCAACCAGATGCCTGATGAAGGGATCTCTGACTAAGCTTATATCTGGAAAATCTTGGGTCTGTATGTTGCTACTGGACTCGAATCTAACTCCTTTATGGTGGATAAATTATTTATGTATTGTATACCTAGAGGGCTATTTTTGTCCTGTGCTGTAACAGTGTCGCAGTTGGAGGGCGTAGATACCAAGAGGTGTGTCTTGTCTCTTTAGGCAACGGAGCTACTTGATGCAATCTTGGAAGGCTATCCTAAGAGCAAGAAGCAGTTCTTTGTGAGTATATTCCTATTTTACTTGACATGGCCACGGGGTGGGCTGAATAGGCTGTTCTTGGTTATGCGCTGTATCTTAGACCACCTATAAGACACATTTGTTTGCCCTGCATCTATCTAAAGGGATGTGTGTTGTCTTTTTTTGTTAAGGAGGAAGTTGGCATTGAGACAGATGAAGATTTCCATGTTACTTTACCCCCCATCTGAATTAAGGGTTCTTCTGGTACACAAAACGGCTTCCACCTATTTAGCATTCATCTTCCATCTCTGTATGTGTTTTTTTTTAAATCCTTTGCATGCAGTGGAGCAGGGAGGGGGGAAAGCAGACTCCACCAAATGCCCTACTAGTTCCTGTCGTCCTCCCCAGGCATCTGGGGCCGGTTGCCATTTTAGTCTTCAAGCTGTTTGTCCCACTGTTGTACTGGATTGCTGGTAAGCACTGAAGAAAAGGGGGGGGGGAATAAATATTTAAAATGCTCTGAAAGCTGAGTCATCATTTCTTTGGGTAATAAGCCCATGTATGATGTGGGCGCCTGTTAAGGCCCCTAACGAAGAAGCCCTGTTCCCCTAGCTTTTACATCCATGTTTTCTTTACATGATCATGTTGAATGGCAACAAGACTTAGCCCTGGACTGCAGTGGCTTTTTGGTTCTTGGAAAACATTCTAAAACGACAAAACTTTAGCTCTGGTGCCTTCTGGTAGGTCAAAGTACATCAGGCATAAACACGCAAGTAATTCAAAACACTTACCAAAGTTTATTAGAACTGCTTGTTATATTATAAAAATATTTTTAAATTTTCACAGCCAAGGTCTGCTTAAGTCAGAGTCCTCTAAAGGGCCAGGGGGGCTTGTCTTTATAACGAAAAGAGAGAGAGAGCAGCAGTTCCCTTGACATTGGCTTGGTCTCACTTCTCTGTAGCCCCACTTCTCTGTAGCCCTGGGGCTTGGAAGGGCCGAAAAGGCTTCTTCCCCTTTCAGCTGTTACACTGAAGGCCAGCTGTGTTGATAAATACACCAGACCACTAAACTTTACAGTAGGGACATATATATGCAGAGAGGATTTGATAAGAGGCACAAAAATCAAGTAAGGAAAAATGAACAAAAAACCTGAAAGCGTTTTGAAAGAACTGGGCTTTAGGGTTGGTATGCTAGGACATGCAAAATATTACAGAACTTGAACACAGAACTTAGCTTTACCTAGCGTGCCAAGTTGTGTGTGTAGCACAGAGTACACAAAACTCTGCTTTAAAGTTGCTTGTTTCTAGTAAACATCCTTAAAGCCAAGACAGCTCAAGATCACAGCCACAGATTGAATTGAGAGGAATTTCATGCCCCAGCGCTTCTGTACCCTTGAGAAAGGAGCCAGACTCCTTGTAGAATCCTAGGGCTGGCGGTGTGTTGTAGGGGAACTTCTCAGACATGCAGGTCCACACAACAGAGACAAGGCTCAGAAGTGAGCTGTTGCAGCTGTTGACTCCTATAGACATTTGGAGCTCACTTGAAAGGGCCACAGTGTGAAGAGTATTTCAGAGGTAAATGCAGTCAGTAGTCCCAAGAAAAACTCAAAGAGGAAGTAGCATCAGGCTTCTTATCCTCATACAGCTATCTACCTCTTGGGCTGCCGGAGAGCAAGTGAGGGCTAGTAGAGCTGGCTCTTCAGTTGTTGCAGGACGCTGATGACGACGTCCCGCAGGGTCTGGGGAGAGACAGTCCACAACAAGAACAGTCAAGGAGGAGCAGGAAGACAGACGGGGGTTAAAAACTTAGACTCCTGTCCAGTGACAGCGAGTCAGCCTCTGGAAAGGGAACACGTGCCTTGTTTTCCCCCTTGTAATACAACAGTAGGAGGGACAGCCAGAACTGTTCCCCAGAGCTATGATGGATAATTCTGTCTCAGACTGATTGGGCAGTGTCCTGAGAATCTTAAAGAAGTGCTTGCTAAAGTCAAGCAAATCTTGTAACTGAGTAAGCAGAGCTGTGTCTACCACATGATTGGAAGATATGTTCTATATTCACATTTTCTCCTTCACACCACTGAAAAAATTAGTTTTTAAACACCTAAAACTTGCAGCATGTAATTAACTTTTAAGTGCCCTGAGGAGCAGGAAGACAGACGGGGGTTAAAAACTTAGACTCCTGTCCAGTGACAGCGAGTCAGCCTCTGGAAAGGGAACACGTGCCTTGTTTTCCCCCTTGTAATACAACAGTAGGAGGGACAGCCAGAACTGTTCCCCAGAGCTATGATGGATAATTCTGTCTCAGACTGATTGGGCAGTGTCCTGAGAATCTTAAAGAAGTGCTTGCTAAAGTCAAGCAAATCTTGTAACTGAGTAAGCAGAGCTGTGTCTACCACATGATTGGAAGATATGTTCTATATTCACATTTTCTCCTTCACACCACTGAAAAAATTAGTTTTTAAACACCTAAAACTTGCAGCATGTAATTAACTTTTAAGTGCCCTGATTCATGATATCTGATTAATGAATTTGGACTAAAATGTTTGATGAAAATAGCATGGAGCATAAAAAAAATATTACTTTCTCTGACGGACAAGTTGGGCAGAGATGGAGGACATGGGCTACCCTATGTAAGTGTGTTGTGTGGGAACATCGAAAGGGATAAAGAAAAGACTTCATCCTTCATTCTGTATAATCACTAGCCTTTGAGAACAGAGACCACTAAAGGCAGGAAGGCTGTGCAGGTAGACATCCCAGACTGCAGCATTACCTGTGGCTTGCAGTGCTCCTCAATCCAGCTGAAGACACAGGCTGAGAGTTCCTGAAAGCTTGTCACTGAGATGGAGGCATTGAAGGACTGGAAGAGGGAGTCCATGATGCCCTGGAAAACGTTGAATTTCACCTGGTCAGAGACCTGGTTCTTCCCCTCATTAGGGTTGTCCTGATGAGCTTTGACAATCTGTTCATAGTTCCTGAAATGCATGAAGGTTTGTTGTGAGCCAGAGGAAAAGCACAGGGCCTCAAACTCTTGGGCTTGGAGAGAGAGTCCATGTCCAGGAACAAGCCTGCCAGAGTCAAATTGCTGTGAAACAGGCTCTCTCTCAAGAGAGAGAGGAGTCTGCTGTTCACAATTCAGGGGAAAGAGTTTCCTCTCCAATATTCAAGGGGAGGCAAGTATTGAAGCAGGATGTCTGGGTGTGCATATTTCTGTAAGCACGCAAGGTCTTACACTTTCATGATTTTCAAGGCCATCACATCTTTCCGGAGCGTGGAGACCTCTTCTTCCTGCTTCTTCTTTTCCTTGTGCAAGAACTGAATGTAGTCGATAGCTAAGGAAGCAAGAAGGGCAATAGGGTTAGAGTGCCTTAAGGGCCAGCTGCCCTTGTGTGGTTCTGGGGGAAGGGCACCTGGGCAAGCTGCACTGGCCCTGCCACCTCGGTCCTCAGGAGGCAGAGAGGCTGGCTATGCCACAACCAGCCTTGACCACCACTAAGAGACCCCCCACTCCAAGGACAGAAGAAAAAGAGGAGAGTCACCAGAGGAGGGGGAAGTCATGGCAACATAAGATTACGGGGAGGAGGAGGGTGGCAGCAGGGATGATCAGCAGCCAGAGCAACACTTTCCCTCCAGCACACCCGTGCCCCCTTCACTTACTCTTCTGTAGCACAATGGCCTTGCTTAGCTTCTGAGAGCCTATGGAGAAATCCTGCTGCTGGCACGTGGGCACAATTGCTTGCAAGTCATCATAGCCTTTCTGAAAGAGAGGCAGAGCAGCATTATACACAAGGCTGGGCAAAGAGACAGAACAGCAGCAGTCCTGCCACACTCACAGTGTGTGTGTGTGTGGGGGGGGTTCCCTTTCTGTGTTCTTCTAAAACAGGAGCAGGACGTATAAAAGGAATGCAGGACAGAACTGGGCTGGGGGCTCATTCAGAACTCCTCACCTTAATGGCATCCCTCCTCTTCTGCTCTGCCTGGGTGTGAGCCCGACGGCGGCGGTCCTTGTATATTTCTTTATAGGTCTCCTGCTGGTAATCGGAGTCTTCATCATCTGCAGCAGGAGAACAGTCCTTGTCAACTAAGGGGACAAGGCAAAGGGGAGGGACCTGAGGGAGATACTTGCAGGGGCTCTAGCCACTCCTGACCCACAAGATTTCAGGGGGCTCAGGTGACTTAAAGAAGAGTATATGGAATTGCTAAAAACCAACTTCCAGAGGGTTAGAGCACCAGTCAGTTTTGAGAATTCTCTCTAAGGAAAAAAACAAAATGGGGACAACCCTGTTTATGAACCCCCACCCTTTCTCATTGTTATCAACTTCCATGGCCCTGAGAAGAGGAGGAACAGGAAAAGACCAGAGCCTCCGGCCTGCTGGCACCTCATAAATTAAAGGGCAAGCTGACTCAGCCACATAAACCTGGGAGTGCGGCTTTCATTATCAGTACTGGGTGTGGTGTTCAGCCAGATTTTGCACATGACAGTCCCCCAAGTGTCGCTTTTATTCCATGTCATTTTCCCTACTGGGGACACTGACAGCAGTGGCCCCTTTGCATCCAGCGATCCAGAGGGCATAAGGGGGGTACTCTTGTCTGCTGCATAGCTGGGGTTTCCCTCCATTGTGGCAATCCCGGAGAGAGGGGAGCCAATGATTCTTACCTGTATTTGGTACAGAAGAGGCACTAGTGGAGCCAATGCTGTTAGCCCGAGACACAATGCTCCCTTTCCTCCTGCATTCCACGAAAAGAGCTGAAAACACCAGAGAACATCTGAACAAGGATGCTGGTCCAGATCAATGAACTGGTTATCTCTTAGTACCCTTCAGCCATTCTTTTGTATTGGCAGTCAGGGTGACTAAGCAGAGATAAAAAGAGGGGTTCCCCTCCCCCATACTTTCAGGGCCTCCTTATATCTGAAGTGAGATTCTAATCAGCTTTACTGATGGAGCCATGCGACAAAATCAATGCAGAGGGCAGAAATGGGCAGTCGTGTGTAGGTGGTCATTGCTGAATACCCCACAGCACATGGCACAAAGTGGGCCAGGGCTTCGGTCACCATAGCCACTCCACCCCTTGCAATCATCCCTTTTAACAGCTGGCTTCATGTGACACTTTGGAGGCCCTCAAAACCTGTGATGTTCCACTTAAATGAGACATCATTCCATTCCTACTACCAGAATGGGAGGGGGAGACAGGAAGTATCACTCTGACTTCAGGTGGCCTTTGAAAGTATTCTGAATTCTGCCAAAGCTCAACCGAATCAGAAAGAAAATCCGGCTCCTCCACTTTGTATGCACAAAGAACTCTGGGGAGGGTCAGGGCTAGCAGCAAGCACAAGTACAAACTGGCTACAGAGACCAGCAGAAGTGTGAGAGGCTCCCAACAGGCACGGAACCAAAGTGCCACTGGTCAGGGGAGGGGCAAGTGATCAAGTCAGGAAGGGCAGTTAGTGCAGGGGCTACCAGGGAGGTGGGTTCCAGCACCTGTCATGAAGCTCCCTGGGTGAGCCAGTATCATAATGCCCCTGTATAAATCCATGCTGCAACCTCATTTGGAGTACTGTGTACAGTTCTGGTGGCCACACCTCAAAAAGGATATTATAGCATTTGAAAAAGTGCAACTAGAATGATAAAAGGGTTGGAACACTTTCCCTATGAAGAAAGGTTGAAGCGCTTGGGGCTCTTTAGCTTGGAGAAATGATGGCTGAGGGGTGACATGATCAAGGTTTATAAGATTATACATGGGATAGAGCAGCCAGAGAAAGAAGTCCTTTTCTCCCTTTTTCACAAGACAAGAACTCGCGGGCACTCCATGAAATTGCTGAGAAGTCAGGTTAGAATAGATAAAAGGAAGTGCTTCTTCACCCAAAGAGTGATTCACACGTGGAATTCACTGCCACAGGAGGTGGTGGCAGGCAGCTACAAGCATGGACGGCTTCAAGAGGGAATTAGATAAACACATGGAGCAGAAGTCCATCAGTGGCTATTAGCCACAAAATATAGATAGGAACTCTCAGTCTGGGGCAAGTGACACTCTGTATTCTTGGTGCTTGGGGGAGGGGGCAACAGTGGGAGGGCTTCTGGTGTCCTGTCCCCACTGCTGGACTTCCTGAGGGCCCCTGGTGTTTTTGGCCACTGTGTGACACAGAGTGTTGGACTGGATGGGCCACTGGCCTGACCCAGCACTGACTTCTTTTATGTTCTTACCCTTGGCCAGTCACAGACTCTGAGCCACTTCACAAGCTTGTAAGGCTAAAAGGGGTGGTGTCTGCCAGTCTTGAGTTTCTGGGAGGAAGGGAAGGAGAAAGATGCACAGGACAGAGAAAAGGACTACCAGTTACTTACCAGGATCCAGCCCACTGTCACTAAAGGCTGGCTCGACCTGCTTTGTTGTGCCACAAGAGAGAAAAAGTTAGGCAGTTTCCCCCTCCAATGCTGACAGGGCTCATCCTAAATGGGCTTTGCTGGGGGCTGGCAGGCCTGACATCCCAGAGCTTTCCTGCAACCAGACTGTGAATCTCTGTAGGGAGCCTGCACATAGCGAGTTCTGCTCCACAAGTGTGCCGCAATGTCACATGGCACAATACTGTGAGTGAGGAAATCAGAAGCCTGTTGTGGCTTCCGTTATGCGTTGCCAGCCATTTCAACGCTTCTGACGACAGGGCTGTGACACTACTGAGCACCGACGCCCCCTTGGCGTTCGCCTCTTCCAGAAAATGAAAGCCCAGCCAGGGCGCCAGAGAGGGCGGGGGAGCTCCGGGAAAGGGCTCTCGCCCCCCCCCCCCCCACCCGGTGCTTCACTCAGCAGAAGGGGCGCGGCAAAAAAGAAAGAACAAGGGAAACAAGCCAGTCCGGCCTCCCCCCCCCCACCCCTCCATGGCGCGGGGAAGTCGCCCCCCACCCCCCACCTTCCCCAGAGCTCGGGGCGGGGACGGGTAGCCCGGGGGGGGGGGGGCGAGCGGTCCGGCCTGGCGTGGGACACCCTCAGGGCTGCAACCAGGGGCCCCACAGCCACGCGCCCCCCGCAGCACCACCAGCAGCAGCAGCAGTAGTAGAGCCTCCCCCGGCCCACAGGCGTTGCTCCTGCCGCCCGCCCGCCCGCTTCCTCGGCCATCCGCTGCTCCCGCCGGAGCCTGGCCGAAGCCCGGCGCGGGCCGCTCCCGGAGGGCCCCGGCCTGAGGCCGTCCTGTCCGACCCTCCCCTCACCTTCCCCGCCCAGGGGTCCTCCGGAGAGACGCTCGGCGGCTCCACCATCTTCGCTTCTCCCCCCGCCCCCAACCCCGGAGGAGGAGGAGACGGCGGCGCGCGGCTTGCGTCACCCCGGCGCCAGCCAACCTGCGCTAGGGGCGGACACTTTCGGGAAGAGCCCGTGGTCTCTGCCGGGAGGGACGCCGGGAAATGTAGTGCTCTCCGGGACGGCAAAAGCGACCCTGCGCAGCGGGCGTGTCCCGCGATCTCCGGGGCGGGGCGAAATAGGCTTTCCGGAGGGCCGGTGCGGCGGCGGCGGCGGCGGGGGGCAGGGGGGCCGTATTCCTTGAGATGTAAAATTTCCAGAAAGTTTGAAGCTCGGGGGAGGGGGGGGGGGATTTTTGGAAAAATTGAAAAAAATGCTACATTTCCTCTTCCTTATCCAGACTGAAAGTCATTCTGTTACTTTAGGAACATAAAATAGGACTATGGACAATTTTACTTGGCATGAAATTATCACAGATAGCATATTAAAAATATTGTATATCTGAACAATTATTACAATTTACTTTTTAAAATAATATTTATTTGTAATTGTAACAAATATAGAAACAATCTCTTGAACTGTTTACTAGTTTATGTGGAACAGACAAACAAAACCTCCACAAAACAATTTTTAAAAATCCAGAAGCCAACGGAAGCCTGAGTGCCAGTATATTCACCCACATGCAAAAACAAAACTGAAACCTTTTCCTTTTCTTGTGACAATAGCACCTCCTAAAGAAAGAAATGCGTCTTTTTTTTGCATTGGAGAGTTCAGTATGTATCCTAGGACTTCCTTGTCCTCAGTGCACAGAAATCAGATTAATCTGATGCCATACGTATTTTTTAGAAATGATTTGGAAAATATTTGAACACATTGTCTTGAAATATTATTTTCATCACGCTAAAATAAAAAGTTACATAATCATTTATTTTCTTCTTTCAATTTTTCCAATTGGGGGGGGCTTCAGGAAAAAAACGGGGGGGGGGATGTTTTTTTCCTGAATCTTTCCAGTTTTTTTCCGGGCCTTCACATCTTTTGGTATTTTTCCATTTCAAGGGAAAAGGCCAGGATTCCCCTCCCCCCGCCAGATCACACCCTCTGACACCAAGATGCCAACCGTTTCCAGTTTCTTTGTCGTCAGTCTGAGAGTGGTACAGTTCCCTGGGAGTCCTTGCTTGATGCTCGGCTGTGATCCTGTATAATTGCACTTTTTGTATAAAAAGCCATATTAAGCAAAAGTATTATTAAAAGCCTCTGCAGATGGACTTAGGATGTAATAGAAGTGGAATGCTATTTAGAAGTTGCAAGGCCGCCGAGAGCGAAGTTTAATTTGATTCACAGTCTTTCAGCTAGCTCTCCCCACGCGAGCCCAGGAAGTCACCCAGTGTTCTGAAGACAAGATAAACAAGTGAAATTACTGACACCACTGAGAGAGGCACTGAGTCAAATGATGCTTGGATGATGTTAACTGCCTGGTACCAATTAGAGATTCTTCAGTGTGTAAACTGTATGTGATGTCATTTGGGGTAGAAGGCCTTCTGCCCTTCCTGGTTACGGCAGAATACAGCTTTGGAATTGCTGACGTGCTAAGGTGCTCCGCCTTGTATTCACTGTTTTGAATTCATTAAACAGATATTCATCTAACTCGGACTCAAGACTGTGCGATTCCAATTCGGCCAAGGGTTCACACAGGGCACAGATTTATGCATCAATCCCACCTGGGCATGCTCAGCTTTAACCTTTCCCAGGACGGAGTCCTTTCAGGTCTCCCCCCCTCCCTCCCTCCCTCCCTCCCCCCTTCCCTTCCTGATCCAGCTCTGCCCCTGCCCCAGTGCAGTTGATTCCCAGCCCCTTCCATGGGGAAACATCCTTGTGCTCATGCTAGGCTTGCCTACCTGTGAGCAGTGTGGTGTTCACTAGAGTTACCTTGAAGTAACCAAAAGGATGGAGAGAAGGAGATACTGCTTTACACAGAGAGTGACTAAAATGTGGAATTCGCATGCAAAGTGTGGCATTTGCTGCCAGAGGCTGTAGTGGCGTCCACAAGAATAAACGACTTGAAAAGAGGATGAGGTAGATTAATGGAGAAGTCTATCCATGGCTGCCAGCCATGGCAACTGAGGGGAACCTCCACATTCAGAGGCAGTCAGTCTGATCCAGCAGGGCTCTTCTGAGGTTCTTATGGAGGCTGTTAGTCTTTTTTTTTTCTTCAAATTTTATTTATAACTTTTATAACTTTTACAAACTTTACTTTTACTTTTACAAATCATAAATTCAACTGTTTTAACCATAAAATAATCATGCAATTACTACATATTCAATTCAAATAATATATATACTTAATGCCCTTATATCAATAGGTCAACAATGTATAAGAGAGCCAGTTTGGTGTAGTGGTTAAGTGCACGGACTCTAATCTGGGAGAACCGGATTTGATTCCCCACTCCTCCACTTGCACCTGGCTGGATGACCTTGGGCAAGCCATAGCTCTGTACCAGCTGTTCCCTCAAGGACAGCTTGGGAAAGAGCTCTCTTAGCCCCACCTACCTCACAGGGTGTCTGTTGTGGGGAGGGGAAGGGGAAAGGAGTTTGTAAACTGCTCTGAGACTCCCTTGGGGAGTGGAGGGCGGGGTATAAATCCAATCTCTTCTTCTTCTTCTTCTATAAACTTTTTAAAATAACAATTATACAAAACTTAATTAAGTTTAACTTTTCTTAACTAAACTATAACCAGTAAACCGACTCAATATAAATGACAAAATATATATAAATCTAATACCTTCTATAAAGCCTTAAAACAATGAAATAATTTCAAAATATCTCTTTGGGATAGTACCTTGAGTTATTTGGTCATTGAATGCTGCCTCCATAAAAGGAAGCCATTTGGAATAAAAGTAGGCATGCATTTTACTTGTATTGTAAGGGGGTACTGATAGTGCTATCTTTTCCATACTATAGTATTCCCACATCTTAACATACCATTGGTGAGTGGTTAAAGGATTTTTACTTTTCCAATTAGAAGTAATAACTGATTTAGCAGCCATAAACATAGATGAGATTAACTCTTGCATTTTTAGAGGAATTTCTACCCTTGCCACTGGTCCAGTAAAATTATAGTTTGTGAAAAAGGTAAGTCTATGTTTGTTATTTTTTTTACAGAGTCTAAAATTGTATGCCAAAATTGTTTTACTTTTATGCAGGTCCACCAGCATTGATAATAAGAAGCACTCTCACCGCAGGATCTCCAGCATAACGGTGAGTAAGAATTATTTATATGGTGTAGTTGCAAAGGCGTTAAGTACCAACGCAATAATAATTTAGTGGCTTGAGTTTTGATGTTCAAGGATCTGGAGGACATACTTGGGGAACTCCATATGGTGTTCCAAAATGATTCTTCCAATGGAATGTTACCGTCTTTATTCCAGGACAGCTGGCTCTTCATTGGCTGTTTTATAGTTGATTGTAATAATTCCAGGTAAATTGTTGAAATCAAACCTTTTGTAGACCCTCCATTCTTTAAAAGTAGTTTTTCGAAAAAGGTAAGTGATTTGGAGGTTTCTGCCGAGTTAAAGCTGGCTTCCCATAAATGCTTGAGCTGTTTGTTTTCAAACCAGTTGAAAGAGCAGTGATATTGAGCGTCCAGAGCTTCTTTACTCAATAAACAAAAGTTCTTACTAATGTCCAGGAATTTTGTAATTCCTTTGCTTTTCCAAAGGTTAAAAGAATTTGGAGCTTGAGCTGGAATAAACCATGATTGCCTTAAAAAGGTAGTTAAAATTGATGGTGTCGTGGTCAGTATGGGTTTCAGTTTGTCCCATGTCTTGAGTGTATTTTCCAGAAAAAAATTGTTTAATACATGTGGTGGGCGTCTTGTTGGGTGTTCCCATAGGAGTTCTGGAAAGGTTTTACCATTCATATAATTAGATTCCAATAATTTCCAGTCAGCTTGATTATTGGAATTGTATTGCTTTAAAAGCCCAACCAAGGATGTGGCTTGATAGTAAATATTTAGGTCAGGTACAGCTAGTCCTCCTTGTTTAGATGGTCTTCTCATTGTGTCGAAATTAATTCTATGGATTGATTTATTCCATATATATTTCGAAAATAGTTGTTGCCAATGGTTTATATATGATCTTGGAATCCAAATCGGGATAGCTCTAAAAAAGAATAACAATTTAGGGAATACAAAAGTCTTCAAAACTTGAACTTTTTCTATCCAGGATAACAAAGGTGACGATGAGGCTTTGGGAAGGTCCTCTACTGTTTTTACAAAAATTAAATGATTATGCTGTCGAAGAGTTGCTATATTTACCGGGATATTAATGCCTAAAAACTTCCAATTAGTTTTAATCCAATTAAAATTAAAATTGTGCTGTATATAAGTTTTTTGGTCCTGGGATAATAAAATGGGATACAAAATAGTTTTAGAGCTATTTACTTGCAAGCCAGAAATATCACCAAAAGTTCGAAGCAATTTCATTAATTCTGGCAGAGAAGTTTGTGGTTGTGTTAATGTTAGAGACAAGTAATCAGCAAAAAGGCTTAATTTAATTTGTTTTTCCACAATCTGGACGCCCAGGATTGAAGTATTCATTCTTATAGCATTTGCTAGAGGCTCGATGGCTAGTGCAAATAGTAACGGCGAAATAGGACAACCTTGCCTTGTTCCCCGACCTAGCTGGAAATCTTCGGAGCCAGTGCCATTAACTTGTACGCCTGCCATAGAGTCTTTATAAATTGTCTTGATTGATCTAAGGAATTTTGGCCCAAAATTTAACTCAGTGAGAATATGAAAAAGATATTCCGGCTCCACACTATCGAAGGCCTTTTCGATATCTATCGATAAAATAAAAGAGGACTTAACATTATTGAATCTACAGTATTGAATAGTGTTGATAATTTTCCTGGTATTATCTGTGATTTCTCTATTAGGAATGAATCCTGATTGATCCATATGAATGTAATTTTCAATTATTTTATTAAGACGGGCTGTCAATGCTGCAGTAAAAATTTTATAATCTTGATTTAATAGTGATATTGGGCGGTATGAGGCTGGTAAGGTATTGTCTCTATCTGGCTTTAGTAATAAAATAATTTTGGCCATTTTCCAAGTTTGAGGCATTGTACCGTCTTTCAAGATTCGATTACAAACATCTGCCAAAGGTCCTGCTAGGATGCCTGCAAACTTTTTATAATACTCTGCTATGAGGCCATCCTTCCCTGGAGATTTGTGCTTCTTAAGGGTTTTAATAACTTCTACAATTTCTTGAGGCGTGATTGGTGCTTCCATCATGTTTTTATGCTGTGGACTTAATATTTTAGAGAGAGGATATTTCAATAAAAATTGTTCAATGTTAGATGTTGAAGGGGATGTAGATGTATATAATTTTTATAGTATTCTTTAAAAGTTTCTAATATATCTTTATTGCTATATTGCAGGTCACCTGATTCCCTCCGAATTGAATGAATTGTATTATATGATAGTTTTTTCTTAAACTTCCATGACAACAATTTGATGGATTGTGGTGTTTTGAACCAGTATTTTTGTTTTAAAAATGCTAGGCGTTTTTGGATTTGAGAAACTTCCAGTGATTCCATTTTTTCCTCTCCAATAGCAATTGTTTATATGTTTTTTTCCGGCCTGATATTTTGTATTCACTTTCTAATTTTTTGATTCTATTAAAAATTTCCTGAAAAAGTTGGGCTTCAGTTTTTTTGTAATATGCTGAGAGTGCAATGAATTTCCCCCTTATAACCGCTTTATGCGCATCCCAGACCACATGCTGAGGAACACCACAATTAGAATTAAGTTTAAAATACTCTTTTAATTCGGTTTCTATAGAGTCCGAAACTGATTGCATCAATAATAAATTAGGGTTTAACCTCCATGAGTATTGGCATGGTGTATCTTCCTGCAAATTCATTGACACGTCAATCCAAGAATGGTCAGACCATACTTTAACTCCTATTGAGGCATCTATAAAAGTATAGGCTAACTGCACAGAGGCCAAAATGAAGTCTATTCTGGTATGTGTTTGAAACCTCGAAGAAAAATAAGAATAGTCTTTCACTGTCGGATTTTGGAGCCTCCATATGTCTACAAGGTCAAAGTCTTTCAAAATTGAAGCCAATTTTGGTGGATTAATAGATGCATGAACTGAATTACTTTTGTTCTTAGCCTTTTTTTTTTGTCTGGCAATGTCTAATAACGGGTCTAAAACATAGTTTAAATCTCCGCCTATAATCCAAGGATCAGTACTAAAGGCTAACAATTTGTGTAGTGTTTCTGTGATAAAATCCAGTTGACCATTATTGGGTGCGTACATAGATACCAAGGTCAAATCTCTACCATTCAGGGTGCCATTTAAAAATAGAAAGTGCCCGTTTGGATCTTTATCTGATTTTTTAAGATGAAATCTAACTGATTTGGATATGATAATTGCAACACCCCTAGAGTTTGAAGTGCCCTGTGCTTGATATTGGGCCAAAAAACATTTTGACTTCAATACTATATCTTGCTTTCCTTTAAGGTGTGTTTCCTGCAAAAATATGACATCTGGGTTCTGCTTCAACAACGCTGATGTCACCCTTGCCCTTTTAATAGGTGAATTTAGACCCCTACAGTTCCAAGATAAAAATTTAAGCTGTTGTTGAGTCATCATAATATAAATAAAACATTAAGCTTTACTACCAATTTATTGCATAGATCCCTACTAAGTATAAGGCTAAAATAGAGATGAAAACCATTATTGCAATCCTTCTGCAAATGTTTAAGCTGCTTAATAGTTGAAAAACCACTGCATACAAAAGGTAAATCCCAAACTATTGTATACCCACTTAAGTCTGTTCTACATATATGATAAGGTCCTACTTTCACTATTCTATCATACAAATTAAAATATAGCAATAAAATGACTGCTATCCCAAGGTCATAATTAACAAGTCGGTCTTCCTTAATCTTAAAAGAAAAAACTGACGAAACCTTAAAACTAGCTTCGCCTTCCCTTCCCACCAGGGACAAGTACAAAACCAAATATAATATCCTCATTTGTAAGACTTCAGAGGCTGAGCATTCCTCCCCCTCCCCCTTTATATGATTTAACAGCACAGTAATCACACAATGATATATCTACAATGTTTTTAACGTGCTGTGTTTAGCCAACTATTCTATTGCGTTATAAACCCCCAAAAAATGGCCCATCACCAACCTCCCATATAAAGCACAGTAACCAACAACATTCAAATTGTAATGACTAACAAGGACTTTAGAGAGTAAATATTTGGATTAATTAAAAGAAAACAAAATAGAAGAAAAGCTGCTGAAGTTTTACCAACAGCGACCCACAGTAGATGCTTCCACGATGTTATTGTTACTACAGTACTTCACTGAATAGAGTTAAGGTTTTGTCCGTTGTAAAAACTGCAAGGTCTTGATGAAAAGAAATGACTAGCTCCCTTGCAGTGATTCAGGTGTTTCTGCCGCGGCGTTCCCATCGCTCCTTGGCTTGCTGCCATCGCTGTTGATCTCTGTAGTTAGGAGCCGAGTCTGTTGGAGCATCTTCTGGTAGTGGGAGCTGAAGGTCTTGCAAAAGTTGCTGGCCAGAGTCCAGATCCACCGCTTGAAGCGTAGTGCCTTGATGTTGCACTTGAAGTTTATAGTATGTGATCCATCTATAGCGGATCTTTGCAGTTGTCAGGGCTGACGTGATCGGTCTCAGTGCCCTACGCTTCGATAAAGTCTCAGGGGTCAAATCCTGGAGTACTTGGATTTTTGCTTCCTTAAATTGTAGTGAGCCTTGTAGTCTTGCTTTGGCGATAATATTCTGTTTTAAGTGGGAATCGGTAAACTTCACGATTACATCTCTAGGGAGATTACTTTGACGTCCTCTTGCAGGTCCCACACGAAAAGCATAGTCAATAAACGGGTAAAAGTCCGATTCCAATTCTAGCAACTCAAGGAGCCATTCTCTCATGACCGCTTTGAGGTTAGATAACTGTTCTAAGTCCTCCGGGATCCCGCGGAATTTTATATTATTTGCTTTCAATTGATTTTCAAGCATGATAATTTTTTCGGTAGTCCATTCTTCCAGTTTATAAAAAAAACTAGCGTCTTCTTGCAAAGTTATAGTAGATTCTACCGCTGTTTCCGCGGTTTACACAATCTGAGCTACAGATTGTTTCAGTTCAGTGATTTGAGTTGTTATCGGGGACAATAATTCCGAAATTGTAGATAACATAGTTTTTTCGAGTGACTTTATAGTTTCATGAAACTCCTGACGGGAAACAACACGTCCCTCTTGTTGCGTTGTTGCTGTATCCGCCGCCATTTTAGAGAAGTCAAAGGCCTCAATTGCCATGGGCCCGGGAGAGTCCTATTTGAGAAAATATGTTGTTACAGCGTTACTTACAATGGCTTGACGCTTAGTAGTGGAACTGGTCTTCTTTCCCATACCTCTTGGTTGGCGATTAAGTAGAATTAGTTGGCTATAATAAAGGCTTTTCGGGAGAAGGGGTCGGGAGCTCGTTGCTCAGGCATCCATCACACTTGGCGTCGATGCCATGCCCCCGAGGCTGTTAGTCTTGAGGGCACCCTGCCTTCCGAGTGCCAGCCAGATCATCTCCATTTTGACTCCCTACTGGGCCTGGCTGCCAGGCCCCCCCCCCCACCATTGGCTGCAACAGAGCTAAGAAAGCTGTAGGATCCTTTGGTGTGTGAAACCAGAAGGATCTTCATAAAGTATGCTAAACAGCTCAGATTCATTTGATTTTTGTGGAAAAAATACATATAATGATTTTTTTAAAGAAGTCTAGATGATTTTTAAAATAACAGTTTATTAAACAACAGTAACATCAATTTACTACAGATAAAATAACAGTCAAAATGAATAAAGTACATACATTAGTTTTGCTATTTTCTTACTGAATTAACAACTTTACATATAACAGTTTACCAAAGATGTAAAGCATCTATCATTGGTGGTATTTTACTTTGTTCAACTAAAGAATTCTAGATGATTTTTCAAGATCTTTATGTTGCCCAAATAATCTTGCAAACAAGGGCATAGATCTCCATGCTTGTATTCTTTTTTTTTTTTAATATAATTTTTTTATTTTTATATAAAACATTACAAACTTCAACTAATACAACCATTAACTAAGATAACATTAACAATTAACTGGCATGTTATTAATAAAATACAAAATTCAAATAGTTATCAGGTACTTTATACAAAACATTTTTACTCGTTATAACATTGGAAAAGAACCTATACCACCTTTCCATAAAATCACTATCTTTACCATGGGCACATTGAGATCTTATTTGTGTGGAGAGTTTATCCGCTACTGCTACATCCCAACATTTAATTATCCGTTGTCTAATTGATGGGATAGTAGGTGTATTCCAGTATTTTGCTAAAACTGACTTTGCTGCCGATAATAATAACACAATAAGTTCAGATTGTTGTTTAGTGAGGTTCAAGGTAGGCCAATATGTAAGAAGAATTGACTCAGGGGTATTAGGAATTAAAACTCCACAAACCTTATCAATTTCTTGGAGAATTCCTACCCAATACTGGAAAACAAAAGGACAGGCTCCACCAACAATGATCAAATGTTCCAATGGAATTACAGCCTTTCCAACAATCTGGATTAGACTTATATTTACAACAAAAAAGACGATGAGGTGTTAAGTACCACCGTACCTGAATTTTAAATGATTGCAATTTAACCGACAAATTACATGTATTTAAAGAAAATGATTTCCATATATCATCCCAATGTTTGTCTTCCTTAATAGAGCTACACTCTTTTCCCCAAGACTTCCTTGGCCTCGAAGGAAGCTTCCATTTTGAATTAATAAGTAAAATATAAATTTTGCCAATCATACCTTTGGTATTTGCATTTTCCAATATCATTTTCTCAAAACCAGTAAGTGTCCTATTTAGGTCTAGGGATTTTTTAATTGAAGAAAACATATGAGTAAGTTGGTTAAACTGAAACCAGCTTAAAGAGGTTTCCAATTTGTCTTCCAATTGTTCTCTTGAGCAAAACCTCTTGTTTACCAAGATATCATTAACGCGGAATAATTTCTTCTTTCTAAAGATCTGATATTCTAAAGAAGACCTACCCGGTTCAAACCACGATTGGCCCAAAAAAGGAGTGGCTACAGAAAAATCCGGTGCCAGCTTACTTCTATACTTGTCCCAAATCTTAATGGTAAAGTCCAAAAATTTATTTAAGGTGTGATATATATGACGTTTTCCCGGAAGCTCCCACAAAAACTCACAAAGCAGTTCTGGAGCTACACTAAGCGCCTCTAACTGAACCCATGTTTTCTCAGAGTTAGGATTAGCATATAAACATATCATTTTAAGTTGGGTTGCCGCAAAATAGGATTCTAAGTTCGGAAGACCTAAACCACCCAAAGAAGAGGGCCTTTGTAATAAATTCAATTTTATTCTAGGTCTTTTGTTATTCCACAGAAATTTTGAAAACATTGAGTTCCACAATTTACAGTCTGACTGTAAGAGTGGAATAGGGATATTTTGAAAACAAAACAAAAATTTTGGTAGTAAGATTGATTTAAAAAGTTCTATTTTTTCTAAAAGAGTGAAATTCTGATCTTGCCATTTTTGTAAAGTTTCTTTAAAGTGGGTTGTAAGTGGAGCATAATTAGCCTGATAGAGATTAGTTAAATTTAATGGGATATTTATTCCCAGATGCCTCCAAAAGCCCTCAACCCAGCGAAATGGAAATGCGTTAGAAATTTTATTTTTTTCGTTTATGGACAAACCTATAGGATAAAGTTCTGATTTTTCAAAATTAATTGATAGTCCTGATATCTTACCAAACTCAGAAATATGCTGCATTAACAAATTCAAAGACTGGTATGTGTTAGACAAATAAAAAATGGCATCATCAGCAAAAAGGCTCAATTTGCAACTAATCTGTTTGATAGTCACTCCTTCAATAGCCAAATCCTCTCTAACAGCACAGGCCAAGGGTTCCAAAAAAAGAGCAAAAAGAAAAGGGGATAAAGGGCATCCCTGTCTCGTTCCTCGTATCAAATTTATTTCTTCCGATCTATATGAGTTGATTGAAATCTGGGCTGAAGGGTTAGTGTATATGGCTTTAATAGCAGTTAGGAAATTTGGACCAAAGTTCATAAGACTTAATAATTCCAAAAGAAATTGAGGTTCCACCCGATCGAAGGCTTTTTCAGCATCTAAAGATAAAATAGATGCTGAAATTTTGTTAGTAGAGCAATGATGTATAATATTTAATGTTTTTCTTACATTATCTGTTAACGTCCTCCCAGGCATAAACCCAACTTGATCCTTGTGGACATATTGAGTAATTATTTTATTTAATCTGGCTGCCAAAATAGAGGAAAATAATTTGAAATCATGATTGAGAATTGAAATAGGACGAAAAGAGGAAGGGGATAGTTTGTCCTTACCCGGTTTAGGGATAACAATAATATTGGCCCTGGACCATGATGCAGGCATTGTACCTGTTGTAAATATTGCATTCATAGTCCTTTGTAGATGTTGGAGTAGGTCTGCTTTAAAAGCCTTATAAAATTCAACAGGCAGACCATCCCTGCCTGGGGTTTTATTGTTTTTAGCATTTGATAAAGCATCTGAAACCTCTTGAATCGAGATAGGAGAGTCTAACAATTTAAGGTGTTCACTGGAAAGTTTGTTGGAAAATTTGATTCTATATAAATAGGATTTAATATCCGAGATATTTGGATTTAGCGACGTATATAAATTTTTATAATAGTTATGGAACACCGCACTAATGGTTTTTGGAGTGTTTTGCAAATTTCCCTTTGTATCTCTGATCGCATGTATAAGCTTTTCTGCTGCCTTACGATCTGCCCTAAACTTTAATCTCTTTATAGATAGTGGGGTTTTGGTTACCCACAATTGTTTAAGATAACGAAGTGATTTTTGGATCTGAGTGGTATCAAGGAGCTCCAATTTTTGTCTTTCTCTTAACAATTTTTTATAAGTTTTTTGTCCTCCAAATTTCATGTGTCTGCGTTCTAATATACTGATGTTTTTTTGTAATTCATTAACTATATGTTGTTTTTCTTTTTTATAGTTTGAGGATACCGAACTAATGTGGCCACGCATAACGGCTTTAAATGCGTCCCATATGTTTGCTTGGGTTGCTTCACATTCTGAATTAAAGTTAAAGTATTCTATTACAGTAGCTTTTAGTTTCTGTCTAATATCGTCTTTGTTCAATAAAGTTTTATCAAAAGACCAATGAATACCTTTATTGTCATTATGTCTTTTATTTAATTTACAAGTTACCCAGGCGTGATCTGAAAGAGAAATAGTTCCTATCTCCACTTCACTTAAAGTTTTAATACTATTATTTGAGGCCAGTATAAAATCGATTCTAGTATAAATCTGATGCCTGGGAGAATAGTAGGTAAATTGCTTTTCAGATGGGTTGAGAAGTCTCCAGACATCTCCCAAATGGAATGAGTCCAAAATTGTTTTCAATTCAGTTTGTTTAGAAACCCCTTTATATTTCTTCCTGTGTGTTCTGTCCAAAACTGGATCTACAATAAAATTCAAATCTGCTCCCAAAATAATTTCACCTTTACTGAAATTTGTTAAAATTTGAAAAGTTGTTTTAATAAAATTTAACTGATCCGAATTGGGAGCATAGATAGAAGCTAAGGTGAACCATTCACCATTGAGCTCACCTTTTAAAAAAATATATCTACCAACCGGGTCAATCTTGACTTCCTGCACCTTGAAGGGGACATTTTTAGATATCAAAATTACTGTGCCCCGTGATTTAGATGACCCAGGTGCCTGAAACTGTTGCGTGAACCATTTAGAAGGGAAAACCTGTGGGGAACCTTTTTTTTGATGAGTTTCTTGAATACAAAGAAAATTTATTTTTTGTTTAGCCCAAAAGTTGGAGGCTCTTCTTCTTTTAATGTTGTTATTTAAACCTCTTGCGTTCCAAGATGCCAGTTTAAAATTTTGAGACATAATCTATGAAATAAAACTTAAAACCAAAATAACTATTATGTTAATATAAATACTTGTTTATTTATTTGTTATAAGTTTTGATTTTATTCTTAACTAACTATTACTAACTATCTAACTTCTTATCAACTCCTAACCTTTCCTAACTAAAGTTCTCAACTATTTTTATTTAGATTAACTGAAACTTAAATTTTTAATAAAGTGTAAAAAAAACGCAACACATAACCCCTAACTGGGGTTAGAGTCTAGATGGCTCTTTTCACAAAGTGGAGCGAAGGAGAAACTTAACCAGTATCTCCGTCCAAAGACTCAAAGTCTAGTCTGGAGAGGTCTGTGTACTACTTATTAAGGCCTTAACATAACCCCGAACAACCAACCCCCCCCCCCCCATGTAGACTAACTAAGGTAAATTCAAAGCAAACCTTACAATAGTTATTTTACTTAGATATCTAGGAGAAAAAACCCTCTGTGATTACTGTTATAATCCAATATCCATAATGTAACTAAATATAAAGAGTTAAAGGACAATTATTGTTCCTATAAAAACTAGAATTTCAATACATTAAAATACACAAGTGACCATATACTCCGATGGAACTAACTAATAAAGAAGTTTTCCTCAGAGTTTAAATGGAAAATCAATATAACCTATGGCTTTAACATAAAAACTGGTGATTGAAAATATTATCAAAGGATTAAACCATAATTAAATATCTAGATATGCTGCAGAATAAAATTCAAGTAATATAAGACTTATCAACAAGAGATACACCTTAAAGTGCTAGGTTATAGTTCACCTATATAACATTTAAAAGTTGCAAAAAATAACTTTCAGGTAATATACTATTGTTCAACATAAGGTGAACCTTATAGTATTAAATTGACCATTAATATAAGTCTTATCAACATATGTTGCACCTTAAAAATATCAACATAAATTACACATTATAGTGCTAGGTTGTACTTCACCCAAATAACATTAAATAAAAAGAGAGAGAGAGAGAAAAAAAAGGGTTCAAATGATGTAAAATGCTTCAGTTTCCTATACCTTACTATACTAGGTTATAATGCACCCATATAGCTTAAGGTATTACGACAAAAAAAGAGGAAAAACATTTATAAAATAAAGAACATTTCAACACAAATATATATATATTATAGTGCAAGGTTGCAGTTCACCTGTATAACAGTAAAACCATTTCTTACTCAAAACATTATGAGAAGCAAATGTATAGTCCAGCTCCACAGTATTCAAGACTCAGTCAAAACATCTTCTTCTTGCTTGGATAACTTGATCCCCAACGATGTTAAAAGGGCTTTGCCAGTCATTCTATCTGAGGCTTGGAATGGAAGGCCATTTTTGTAGACAATTATGTCTGATACAGGGGACCAGCGAAATCTAATTTTGGCCTCAAACAGTTTCGCTGTAATAGATCTTAGAGAGCGACGTTTTTCTAGGGCTTCTGGTGGCAGATCTAGTAGAATCAAAATCTTCTTATCGTGGTAATACAGGGATTTGTTTGCTCTGGATTCCCTCAAGATTCTATCTCTGGTTCTTTGATATAGAAATTGTATTAAAATGTCACGTGGTCTACCTTGTCTTGCCGAAGCAAACGGGCCCAAACGCTGTGCTCTCAGAATTGCTGGTGCAACTCCATCTTCCAAATTTAATGTAGTAGCCAGCCATTTGGACATAAATATGGCTAGGTCTCCGTTCTCTTCAGCCCCCTCCTCAAACCCCCGAAATTTAAGGTTGCTTTGTCTCCATTTATTTTCCATAACAGCAAGGCGGGATTGGGTCACATTAGAAGCAGTTTGGAGAACTCTTACCTCGTCCTGCAGAGTTAGGGCCAGCTCAGAAGAGTTTTCTGCAATCTTAGAGACTTCCTTGAGATCTTGTTTCAATTCCTGTAGTGTAGCTTGCATAGGGCTTAGCAGATCAGACACTATAGTGTTCATTGTCCTTAAAATGTCTTCACGAAAGTCCCGGAGGTCTCGTCTGGTAAGTGGCGCATTAGCGTCTGTTTCTGGGGCTTGAAGATCGTCCGCCGCCATTTTTCTTGTCTGCAGGGCCTCTGGTGACGAGGAAGGTTGAACAGAAGACGGGGAAAAATATGCCTTAACTGAAGTTTTTTTCAGTTCGGATTGTAGCAGTGCTCAAGCTGGACGACTTTCTAGAGGGTTTTTTCGGCATGGAAGCGAAAAAGCCGGTCTCAAGTAGGTTTTCGGGGGGTTAGAGCGGGAGCTCCTTCTCTACATGTCCGCCATGCACCGCTGGCTCCGCCCCCTCCCATGCTTGTATTCTTCATGGAAAATCCTTTCTTTTGACACCAACAGAAAATGTTTATACTTAGTTTAATTATCAGCAATCATGTCAATTGTGTCATAAAGGAAATTGCACTTTTAGAAAGGTTTCTCCACTTTTTATATATTGTTGATGAGCTTTTCCCAAACATAATAGTAAAAAAAGTTGCTTTTCCAGTCTCAAAGTGTTGCATTTACAATGCCAGCCTCTGCAGTCCTGCCCAGTAGCACCTAAGGGACCAATAAGATTTTCAGGGTGTAAGCTTTAGAGAGTCAAAGTTCCCTTCGTCTTCCTAAAGAAGAAGAAAAAGAGGTTGGATTTATATCCCGCCCTTCACTCACTTGGAGTCTCAGAGCGGCTTACAAACTCCTTTCCCTTCCCTTCCCCACAACAGACACCCTGTTAGGTAGGTGGGGCTGAGAGAGCTCTTTCCCAAGCTGTCCTTTGTGAGGCTTCTGCCCTAAGCAGTCAAAGATCAGACCTTTGTTGATGAAACAGAGTTCTTTATTTCTTAGTACTGCATGACAGGTTCTCGAATGTTTGTTAGAGATGCCATATACAAAACAGTCAGGGTTAATATACCCTCCAGTACAGTTTGAAACCCCGATATTCAACCAATCACAAAAAAGGAAAAAAGCGCGGTTAAAAGATCTTAGCCGTTTTACTTCCCACAGGAAAGGTGAAGTGTGAAAGTTATAAATTTTTCCCTCTCGAATTAGGCGCCACAGATGTGCCCGGCATATACATAACAAAGTGGCCTTTCAAGGACTTCTCACAGCGATAAGACAGTTCCGTGTCTCCTAGGGCAGGGAGAGGAGGAATGCATGGGGGGAAGAGGCCATTTGGTCTCGGGTGACGTGTGGGTGTGCGAGGTCGCCATTCTCCCGGACGAAATGGTTACATTGACCAGACCTTCAAAGAGCAATATAACTCAGGGCAATAAAGGAAGGGGAGGAAACCTGAGACAGCTTGAGAGAGATAGCAAAGAGTTACAATTGCATCTGCACATAGCAAACTACACAATGCATAAAGAAAACTTTGTTAGAATCCTAGGATCCTGACACCCTGCCCCCTTCATAATACATTCTACCCCGGCTTATCAGGAAAACGTTTATGAAAAGCTTTATCTAATTTAGGAGCATGCACATTTTCAGAAAAGACCCATTCATTCAGTTCAGGGCCAAAGTCTACCCACTTTACTAGATACAGTAAGCGGCCCCTACGCATTTTTGAATCTAGGATTTCGGAGATCTCAAAGTGAGGCGCCCCCTCCTTCATCAGCAGAGGAGGAATCAAAGGAGTTGGGTGCCACACATTCGGCCCAGGATTCTTCTTCAGCAGGCTGAAATGAAAAACAGGATGCACAGAGCTCAGTGATTTAGGCAGTTCAAGTTCAAAAGACACATCAGAGATTTTGCGTAACACCTTGTAAGGTCCGACATATTTCCATCCCAATTTTCTACTGGGCTGGAGACCATGAATGTTTTTTGTGGAGAGGTATACTGAGTCTCCTGGCTGGAGGTCCCATCCTTCAGCACGCCCACGGTCTGCATACTTTTTGTAGTCCTCTTTGGCTTTGTCAAGGGTTTTTGCAATCAGAGGCCATGATTTCTGGAGGTTTGCCCACCATTGTGTGAACTCAGAGGGGGGGGGCTTCGGTTGCCGCATCGATTGTCGGTAGGGGCTTTCCTTCAAAGCCCCCCACTGCCATAAAGGGCGATACTCCTGTAGAGGAATGCACTGCATTGTAGCTATATTCAGCGAATGGCAACAATTCAACCCAATTGTCCTGATGGTAGTTAGTGTAGCACCTCAAGAATTGTTCCAATATTTGATTGATTCGTTCGGATTGGCCATCGGTCTCTGGATGGTAACCCGAACTCATGGCCAGCTCAATGTCCATCATTTTCAAAAGCTCCCGCCAGAAGTTGGCAACGAATTGACTGCCCTGGTCGGATACCACACGCTTGGGAAAGGCGTGTAATTTGATCACGTGGTTAAAAAACGTCTTCGCTAAGCCCTTCGCGGTTGGCAGTTGTTTGAATGGGGCAAAGTGAGCTTGCTTAGAAAACATGTCTACCACCACCCAAATAACCGTTTTTCCTTTAGAGGGAGGCAGGTTGGTGATAAAATCCATAGATACCGCTTCCCATGGCCTGGAGGGGGTGGGCAGGGGGTGTAACAAACCAGGAGTCTTCCCCCCCCTCTGTTTATACATCAGACAAACTTGACAGGCAGTAACGAAATCGGAGACATCTTTACGCATGCGCGGCCACCAAAACTGCCGCTGTATCAAATTAAGAGTCTTTAGGAATCCAAAGTGCCCGGCCAGCTTAGAAGAGTGACAAGCCACTAAAACATCTTTCCTGCGTACCTGAGGCACCACCAGTTTAGTTCCATGATACCAACATTTGTCGGGATGCAAGGAGCACTCCTCTATCCCACCTAATTCGTCCGCTTCCTCGGTGGAATAGTCTCCCACACATTTTTCACTCCATGATTCAACAGTTACAATTTTACTTTGGCTCCTGGTCGTGACTGCCCCCCCACAACTGTTGTGGCGAGAACATGGAGTCGAACACCTCTTCCTTCTGGCTCTCGTGTTGGGGCAATCTGGATAGGGCGTCTGCTAAGGAGTTTGCCTTCCCGGGGAAGTGTTTCAGGACAAAATTGAATTTAGAGAAGAAATCGGCCCACCGAAGTTGCTTAGCGTAGAGGGACCGCTGCGTACGCAGTGCCTCAAGATTTTTATGATCAGTCCAAATTTCAAATGGAATTTGCGCCCCTTCCAGCCAATGCCTCCATGTAGTTAGGGCTAGGCGGATGGCTACTGCTTCTTTATCCCATACCGACCAATTTCTCTCTGTTTCGTTAAACTTTTTTGAGATCTATGCCAAGGGGTGCAATTTATTATCATTCCCCTTTTGGAGGATTGCTCCCCCCATAGCCACATCTGAGGCATCTACATGAATTACAAATTCTTTGGTCTCATCGGGGTGGGCAAGGATTGGCTCTGAGGTGAACAGTTTTTTTAATGTCTCAAATGCTTGTTGACACTCCTCAGACCATGCTATTTTCTCCCCGGGCTTCCCTGCCTCCGGGCCCTTCCCCTTAGTTTTCAAGAGTTCAGTTAAGGGTAGGGTGACTGTGGCAAAGTCTTTTCAGAAGGTACGGTAGAAGTTGCAAAATCCCAGGAGGCTCTGTAATTGCTTCCTGGTTCGGGGTGCCTCCCAGTGCACCACCGCTTCCACTTTAGCTGGGTCCATCTCCAGCCCCTTCTGAGAAATGCGGTACCCCAAAAAGTCTACGGCATCTCGGTTAAACTCACATTTTGACAACTTAGCATACAATTGATTTTTCAACAATGTAGTTAACACTTCTCTGACCAGTTTTATATGCGACGCCTTATCAGCAGAATAAATCAAGATATCATCTAAGTAACATAACACCCCCTTGAATAAATGCTTATGTAATACTTCATTGATCAGGCTCATAAAGACCCCTGGAGCGCCACTTAAGCCAAATGGCATCACCATGTATTCTAACTGGTCCAAAGGTGTGTTGAACGCAGTCTTATACTCATCCCCCTCCCTGATGCGCACCCGAAAATAAGCATCTCGCAAACCCAACTTAGTAAACACTTTTCCTTTAGCGGCTTCGGCTAACAAGTCCTTGATGAGCGGGAGGGGGTAAGCGTTAGAAGCGGACACAGCATTCAAGCCTCGATAGTCAGTGCAAAGTCTCAAACCCCCGTCTTTCTTTTTCCGGAATAGCACTGGGGCTGCAAAAGGGGATTTGGCGGGGTGGATGAAACCCCATTTCAAGTTCTTGTCTAGGAACTCTCTCAGCTCCTCCCGTTCGGCGGGGCTCATGGAATACAATTTCCTCTTCGGCAGTTTCTCCCCCAGGAGCAGTTCAATAGCACAGTCCGACAAGCGGTGAGGGGGCAACTCATCCGCTTCCGTTTCACTAAACACCTTGGTTAAGTCTCGGTACTCCCTGGGCACCTGAGAGGGGGTTAACTTCTGGGTCCCCACTCTGTATCCCACTTGTGGTGGTTACATTTGTCATCCACCCACAAGATCTTCCCCTCACTCCATTTTACGTAGGGGTCATGGGAGCTCAGCCACGGACTTCCTAGCACCATGAGGAATTGGGTATTTGGGGTTATAACGAAAGCCCTCTTTTCCCAGTGCTCCCCCGTCCCCACTATTAACAGTTCAGTCTCTGCCACACACGCCTCCTTCATCTCAGAACCGTCCATCTGTGTGAAAGTGAGTGGCTCCCCCAAGGGGGTGACTTTGGGTGCCAGCCCGTCCACCACCAAAGGGCTTATTAAGTCTCTAGCACACCCCGAGTCAATTAAGGCACAGACCCGCACATGGGTCCCAGTGCCAGGGGCTATTACAGTTACTACCATGTAAAGTAAGGGGCCGGGGATGCTCACCGGAGATGGCGCGTCGGGGGAAGGGACCTGCAGCTTTGCGCGATTTACTGCAGGTCGTTGGAGTTTCCTGACATCTGCACTTTAGTCAGCTCCAGCTCTCCTTGCTCGCTCGCTGCCCCTTCCAGCTGTAATGCCCGGGGTTTGAACGAGGTCTTGCCACGGCTTGGGGTGCTCCCAGCCACCGAGGTCGAGGTCTTGGGCACTTTTCCGCTGCCTCGGGGGCAGGCGGAGGCGAAGTGGCCACTCTCTCCGCATCTCATGCAGAGCCCCTGCCTGAAGCGGTTGTCTCGGATCTCCTGGACACTCGGCTTCCCTTTCATCTTCTGTGAGGCTTCTGCCCTAAGCAGTCAAAGATCAGACCTTTGTTGATGAAACAGAGTTCTTTATTTCTTAATACTGCATGACAGGTTCTTGAATGTTTGTTAGAGATACCATATACAAAACAGTCAGGGTTAATATACCCTCCAGTATAGTTTGAAACCCCGATATTCAACCAATCACAAAAAAGGAAAAAAGCAAGGTTAGAAGATCTTAGCCGTTTTACTTCCCACAGGAAAGGTGAAGTGTGAAAGTTATAAATTTTTCCCTCTTGAATTAGGCGCCACAGATGTGCCCGGCATATACATAACAAAGTGGCCTTTCAAGGACTTCTCACAGCGATAAGACAGTTCCGTGTCTCCTAGGGCAGGGAGAGGAGGAATGCATGGGGGGAAGAGGCCATTTGGTCTCGGGTGATGTGTGGGTGTGCGAGGTTGCCATTCTCCCGGACGAAATGGTTACATTGACCAGACCTTCAAAGAGCAATATAACTCAGGGCAATAAAGGAAGGGGAGGAAACCTGAGACAGCTTGAGAGAGATAGCAAAGAGTTACAATTGCATCTGCACATAGCAAACTACACAATGCATAAAGAAAACTTTGTTAGGATCCTAGGATCCTGACATCCTTGAGAGAACAGCTAGTACAGAGCTATGGCTTGTCCAAAGTCATCCAAGCCAGGTGCAAGTGGAGGAGTGGGGAATCAAACCTGGTTCTCCCTGATTAGAGTCCACGCACTTAACCATTACACCAAACTGGCTCTAAACAGAGTTACACCCTTAAGTCTGCTGTCCTCAATAGATTTAGAAGCGATTAACTTTACGAGGTGCGGAGCCAACAGCGGCGCATGGCGGACGCATAAGGAGAGAGCTCCCAACCCGACCTCCATAAAATCGTCTAAAAACCTACTCATTTCGCTCTCATGCCAAAAAAACCGGCACGGAAATCAACGGGACCGAGTGGGGCATCAGGCAGACCCGAAAACGGGTCAGTGAAAAGGTTTTTCTTACCGCTGTCGGTCCCCTCTTCCCCTCTGCTCGAGGCCGCAGAGCCTTACAAGATGGCGCCGGAAGAAAACGGACCGCGGGAAGGAGGCGAGAACGCACCTCTGACACGACAAGACCTCAGGGACTTGAGGGAAGACATCCTCAATGCTATGAACAACGTGGTGGCTGACTTGCTGAAGCCAGTACAAAACACCCTTTCAGAACTACGAAAAGACATTAAAGAAGTCGCCAAGATTGCTGAAAACTCGACAGAGATGGCACTTGCTCTGCAAGAAGAGGTGAGAGTTTTGCAATCCTCTTCTAACGACACACAAACTCGTTTAGCCATAATGGAAAATAAATGGCATCAAAATAATTTGAAAATGCATGGGTTTGAGGAGGGGGCTGAAGAAAATGGGGACCTTGCCTTATTTATCTCAAAGTGGCTTGCAACAACTTTGAATTTGGAAGATGGAGTTGCCCCGGCAATAGTAAAAGCTCAACGGCTGGGTCCCTTTGCATCAGCAAGACAGGGTAGACCCCGGGACATACTAGTTCAGTTCCTATACCAAAGAACAAGGGACAGGATTTTGAGAGAGTCAAGGACAAATAAAACACTTTACTTTCAAGAAAAGAAGATTTTAATCCTTTTAGACTTACCTCCTGAAGCTTTGGAGAAGCGACGTTCTTTGAAATTTGTCACTACAAAGCTGGTAGAGACCAAAATCAGATTTTGTTGGTCTCCAACATCAGAAATCGTTGTTTATAAAAATGGTCTTCCCTACCATGCCTCGGACAAAATAACTGGCAGAGCTTTGCTGTCATCTTTGGGCATAAAGCTAACGAAGCAAGAGGAAGACAGTCTCCTGGCTACATGATTTTTGGTCTCTTAGTAAACCATTGGAACAGTCATGCAACAAAGGCTCTGTAGCCTATATTGTCAAGTTTTATTATAGAGAACTACGTTAAGTCTCTGTTTTATAGAAGGTTGTATATTATTTGAAGTATTAATACTGTTAAGAAAGTTTTACTTTAATAAGCCTGGGCACACAAAAAAGGAAAAAAGGGCATGTAGCCCAAAGTGATAAAGTTTTTTGAGGTTTTATATCTAAGGTACCGGGCATGTGGCTATGTATACAGTATAAGATATATTGTTATAGCTTTAAAAGTATGGATAACTGTCCTGTTTTATATTCTACATTCTTTGCTGATATGTCAGATGGCCCTGAGCTATATTGGAGAATTATTTAATTGTAATACTTTGATTTTTTGGTAGTAATCTGTTTTAATGTTTAGGATAAGTCAGCTCTCTAGTGATGGTGGCACAGAGACAGTAAGTTGAAACTAATACTTCTAAAGTTTTTGGAGTAATACAACAGTCATTAGAAATTACTTATATAAGAAAACTTATAATATAAAGTGATTAATGTGTTTGTCTATTGGATAGTTCTTTAAGAATTATTGATAAAGAAGATATATCTTATTTTTGCAAAGAGAATTCATTATATATGGGGGTTTGGGTTTGGGGAAATGAGAACTTTAGTTAGGACAAGTTAAAATACCCCTCCTATGTAAGTGTGAGTCTGTAGCTAGAGTGAGTGTTTAAACTTACTCTTTGGCCATAACTTATAGAGTGGGCCAGCTAGACTCTAGCCCTTTGTTAAGGGCTTTGTGCTTTGTTTTTTCTTAGGTAAATTTGAGTGGTGTTGAAGTCAGGTTTGATAGGAAAAGAATAAGTCAGGGAAAATAATTAGGTAAAGTAGATATAAGTATTTGTAACGTTGAAAATTTTTAAATTGTAGGATTTTAGATTTGTGTAGGGTAGATATAGTTAAGGTTTAGTGTTGGTTTGATCATTTTGGTTTGTTAAATTTATGGCTACTGATCTTAAGGAGGCATCTTGGAATGCCAGAGGCTTAAACAATAACGTCAAAAGGCGGAGGGCCTCCAACTTCTGGGCCAAGCAACATGTGAACATCCTGTGCATTCAAGAAACACATAAAAAAAAAAAAAGGTAATTCTCAGGTTTTTCCATCTAGGTGGTTCTCACAACAATATCAAGCAACAGGATCCTCTAAATCAAGAGGGACAGCTATACTAATTTCTAAGAATGTTCCCTTCCAAGTTAATGAGACCAAAATAGACCCCATGGGATGTTTTATTTTTTTAAAAGGTTCACTCTTTGGTGATATAATAACAATTGCTTCAATCTATGCCCCAAACTCAAACCAATTGGATTTTATTAAATCGACGTTCCAACTCTTATCTGACTTCAGTAACGGAGAAATTGTATTGGGCGCTGATTTGAATTATATTGTTGATCCCCTTTTAGATAGATCATACAAGACGGGGACATCGAGGAAAAATGTTAAGAGGTCCACTGATTTGAAACCACTATTGGACTTTTTTAATATGGAAGATGCCTGGAGGATATTTAACCCAGATGTTAAACAATTTACGTACTACTCACCTAGACACCAAATATACACTAGGATAGATTTTATTTTGATTTCTAAACACTTGATAAAACATCTTAGTAATGTGGAAATAGGTTCCATAACGTTATCGGATCATGCCTGGGTGTCTTGCAAATTAAACAAATTACAAAATGACAACAAAGGTTTTAATTGGTCCTTTAATAAGACTTTATTGAATAATGCACAGATAACACAGGATATAAGGAGTGGCATCGAGGAGTACTTTAAATTCAACTCTAGTTGTGGCGTAAGTCAGGCCACTGTGTGGGACGCTTTTAAAGCTGTCATCAGGGGTCATATTATTTCAGTTTCAGCCTCCTATAAAAAAGAGAAACAAAAAGTTGTTAAAGAATTACAAGCAAATATTAGTAAGCTAGAACATAGACATATGGCATTTGGGGGTAAAAAAACATATTCAAGATTGCTCAGAGAAAGGCAGAAATTGGAACTATTAGAAACTAATCAAATTAAAAAAAAACCTTAGGTTCCTCAAACAAACGTGGGTGACTAAAACTCCCCAATCCATTAGAAGATTAAAATTTAGGGCGGCTTGTAAAGCCTCAGAAAATATAATCCACTCTATTAGAAACGAGAAGGGCATATTGCTGTGAGAATTCTGCTCAAAGTAGTCAAGGATCAGATCTTGGTTGGTTAACCACAGTTCTTTATTTCCAATCTCTACATTAGTACAGCGTCTCGGATTATTGTCAGAGATGAGACAGATTATACAAGCGGGTCTATTATACCATTCCAAGGAGTTTGAATTACCCATAGGTAGCCAATCCCCTTAAGGGAAAATTGGCGGGCAAAAAGGTGTCCTGACCGTTTGGTTCTCACAGGAAAAAGAGTGAGGTGTTAAGCAGTAAATTTCCTCTCCCAAACCAGACCCCTCAGATGTTACCAGTTCACATAACAATCAAGGTTATTTGCCTCAAGGTTTTTTGCATGTGATAAGAGATGAGAGGCATCCTCCCTTGAAGTTCCTGCCGGAGCAGCTGGAATGCGGAGGCAGGGATGTGAGGCCTCCTTGTTCACATAATTCACTGGTGTCACCCTCCCGGTCTGGACAAGCATCAGTACATCACAGTTACATGGAGTCCCAATACATGACAGTTACATAGGAAAAATAAAGGCATACATATTGAGTAACATAATGGAAGCCTGACTAATCTAATGTCTGAATTAGCAGATTCTGACAATTGCAAACTTCTCCGAATGAGATTACTGCAGCATTTCAGGAGTTCTATAAAAAGTTATATACTTCCATAAACCCAAAAGTCCTTGACATAAAGGAATATCTAAACAAGATTAATTTTTCTACTAAATTGACAGCAGATTACAATAAATTTTTAGATTCTCCAATTACACATCAAGAAATTGTGGAGGCCTTGTCTAAACTTAAGAACAATAAGGCTCCTGGTAGAGACGGCTTTATGTCAGAATTTTATAAAACATTTAAATCTGAACTACTTGGCCATCTACATAAGACAATGAATGAAGTCCTATTGACAGGAGATATTCCAAACTCCTGGACAAAAGCTAGAGTTATAGTGCTTCCTAAACCTGGGAAGGACAAACTACTTACGTCCTCATACCGTCCTATATCGGTTCTTAACCATGATTTTAAATTGTTTTCATCTATTTTGGCTGCCAGGCTAAATTCAATAATTACTCAATACATCCATAAGGACCAAGCTGGGTTTATGCCAGGGAGAACAATAACTGATAACATCCGTAAGACCCTAAACATAATCAACTATTGTGTAGCAAAAAATATTTCCGCAACGATTTTATCGGCTGATGCGGAAAAAGCCTTTGATCGTGTGGAACCCAGGTTTTTAATTGAACTACTGACATCTATGAACTTTGGACCCCATTTTTTGACTGCAATTAAGGCAATCTACTCTAATCCCACGGCACAGATCTCTGTTAATTCCTTTCGATCGGAAGAATTAACTTTGACTAGAGGCACAAGACAGGAATGCCCTTTGTCCCCAATCCTGTTTGCCCTTTCCCTTGAGTCTCTGGCCTTTGCAGTAAGGGCGGACGATGCCATTGAGGGAATAGATATACATGGGTTAAATTGTAAGGTTAGTCTTTTTGCTGATGACACTATTTTTTATCTTAAAAACCCTTTTTATTCTCTGGAGGCCTTGATGAAACAAATTTCAAATTTTAGTAAAGTTTCAGGATTCTTAATCAACTATGGTAAATCTGAGCTTTATCCTATTAACTTAAAAGAGAGGGAGAAAAACAATATTGCAGCAGCCTACCCATTTAAATGGATTGCTAAAGCCTGGAGGCATCTGGGGATTCTTATCCCTTTGAAAATAAATACACTCTACCAAGAAAATTATAAACCATTGACATCACTCCTTAAATCAACCCTACAAGGTTGGCAGAACTTAAAATTCTCTTTGTTAGAAAAAATTGAGCTTTTTAGATCCATTATGTTGCCAAGATTTTTGTTTTGTTTTCAGAATATTCCTATTTAATTATCAAAATCAGACTGTAAAGCTTGGAATACGATGATTTTAAAATTCCTATGGGATAACAAAAAAGCCAGGATTCAACAGAGCTTGCTTCAGAGACCAACCTTAGCGGGTGGTCTAGGACTTCCCTCATTAGAATCATATTTTATTGCAACTCAATTAAAAATGATTTGTTATTATGCAGATCCAGATTGTGCTAAAACTTGGGTGCAATTGGAAGCGCTAAATCTAGCCCCAGATAAGATAAGTGAGGCCATCTGGAATACTCCTAGTGCCCACACTTGTGCCCACGAAACACATTTTTAGACCTTACCTTACAACTATGGGACAGATATAGAGACCAATTGGCTCCAGGAACTTCTGTGGCGGCGTCATTTCTGGGTCAGTCCTGGTTTACACCGGCTAGATTACCTGGTTCTTTTGAGGTCTTTAGACAGGAAAAAATGGTTAGAATTAATGACCTTTTGAGACAAAAGAAGATGTGTTCTAAGACCCTACTGGAAAATAGACTGGGAGCTACTTTGGACTGGTTCCAATATAATCAACTTCAGTATTTGGTTAATACATTAAGGCAATCTATAGATTTTGATAGACCACCTACCTGTTTTGAAAAATTTCTTTTAGAAGGGTCTACTATTAAGGGAATGATTGGTAAGATATATGTACTACTTAATTATAAAAAATGGAAAACCCATTTATCAATACGGTCGGCCTGGGAAAAAGAGTGTAGTCAACTTTCTGATGACAATCAATGGAAGGAGATTTGGAAATCATATGCTTTAAATACATGTAACCTATCTGTAAAGTTACAAACATTTAAAATCCAGGCTAGATGGTATTATACACCTCAACGGCTTTATTTTAGTAAATATAAGAGTAACCCGAATTGTTGGAAGGGCTGTAACTTGACTGGTACATTTATTCACTGTTGGTGGAGTTGCACTTTGGTAAAACAGTACTGGGGGAAAATAATAAACGAAATAGCAAAGATAACTGGCTGCAAAATCCCTAACACTCCGGAATCAATTCCATTAACCTTTTGGCCAGACTTAAACTTTACGATACAGGAATCGGAGCTTATCACTTTATTACTATCGGCGGCAAAGACGTTATTAGCTCAATGTTGGAATACTCCTAAGGTTCCGACAATTAAGCAATGGATAGTTAAATGTTGGGATATGGCTGTTGCCGACAAACTTACCTCACAAATAAAAGCTTCTATTTCTCCTGTTAGAGTTAACTCTAATGAGTTTTTGGATAGGTGGTTTAAGTTCTTTACGTATGTTACAACTAGTGCAAATGTTTTGTATAAAACACCTGGAAAGTATTTGTCGTTTATATTCTATGCTTAAAACTGATATTAGTAGATTAGTTTAATAATAAAAATATTATGTAAAGTTTGTAGTTAGTAAAGAGAGAATGTATAACACATCTAATTGTAAAAACTGTGGTTTGTTATTGTTAATTTGTTTTTATTGTTGTATAGTTAAAAAATAAAAAAGTTATTAAAAAAAAAAGAAGAAGCGATTAACTTTACCTCAACTTGCCCTGTTACTGAACCAGTCCCTGACATTAGTTTCTTTAGCCAATATCCTCATGAAATTTCCCTTTTGTTTAAGCAGTGAATTAACTATAGTGGACATCAGATGATAAAAGGTGGAGCACATTTAAAAAGTTAAAGGAAAGCTGTCCTTATTTCCAGAATGAAAATCTTTGCAGAGCAAAATGCCAAGACTAAATAGATGGAACTTTATTCATATGTGGTGGACGTCTATATATATGAAGGAAATACATGGAAAATGGAGAACATATTAAAATTTAAATTCCCAATGGAAGCTAAGAATATGCTATTAGATGCCTAATAAATTACCAAAAATTCTGGAAGAAATATTCAAATACATGGTGACAGCAGCTAGAATTATTTATGCAGCAAAATGGAAACTAGACCCCCCCCCCCAACGAATGGGAAAATAAACTTGCCCAATATGCCCTAATGGTGAAATTAACAATTTATCTGATAAATAGATCAATCACAAAATTAGAGGAGAGATGGAGTGTGTATAATGCAGGTAGGAGACAGTTCAAAAAATTGTATATAAATGTATTGACATGTAGACGCAGAACAAGAATAAGTTTTAAATGTAACATCTTTAATATAAATGTATAAAGAAGTGGATCCTGAGAAGAAATATCTTCTGCTTTCTTATTATGAGATTATATAATAGATTTTCTTTCTCTGATATATCACTGTTGGAGAAATGAGGGGTGCAGGAACCTTTTCATGCACCCTCATTACTACTGTGTTCATTTTGGGGAGGGAGAGAAGCTGGTTTCTCAATTGCAGAGAGAGAGAGAGAGAGAGAGAGAGTTGTTCTAAACCAAAACTCAGTTTATTCTATTACACACTCTTGAGTCAGAAAACATTTTGAAAACACTTGTATTTCAGTATTCAACATAGAATATTTACATAATATTCTATATATAAATAGTGTATACACAATACATAAATAGTGCACTTGTAATTCTATAAAGGATATCCTTGGTTGTTCTGCCAAGACCCATAACTGCTGGGTGGTTGATCAGAATAACCAGGAACAAGACTAAAATCAGACATTAAGTACCCTCTTTCACTCACTGAAGCAAATGTAACAATCAATTCTGTGACGAGCATTTGACATATATCTGAGGTATGCAATAAAGATCCAGATGGTCAGCCGTGTTGGTCTGAAGCAGTAGTACAAATTTTGAGTCCAGTGGCACCTTTAAGACCAACAAAGGTTTATTTAAGGTATGAGCTTTCGTGCAAGGCACTCTTTTTCAAATGCATTGGAATGAAAGGTACAGTTCAAACTTCTAGCCAGAGAATGACAACATCAACTACACTATCGGGCTCATTCACTTGCTCATCTTCTAACATTATATATGCCATTAAATGTCAACTGTGCCCTTCCGTTCTCTACATAGGACAAACAGGACAAACCCTACACCAGAGGATATGTTATGTTTTCTTATTGAGTTATGCATTGCTTTGTTGGGGTTCTGGTATTACAATCCCCTCATTCTTATTGGCTGCCGAATAAAGATTTCTCATTGGTCCTGAAGCCAATCCAGGGAACCAATTGCAGAGCCTTGCTTAGGTCCAATGAAACTGAGTCTTCATAGTTACATTGTATATAGTTATTTGTTGGAACACTATAAGTTCAGTGCCACTCTTGCCAGAGCTGTGCCTGAGCTGGATGGTGTTTTGAACAAAAGCCTGCATTTCATTTATCGTCTCCTGACTCAATACTTAATACTGGCAATGAGGATGGGATCCCAGTCCTAACCGAACGGCTGAAATTACTCTTGCCTGCCCAGCTGAAATCACTAAGGGCGCCTAGAGCTAAATCACTACTGGCATGGCATCCAAGGGCCAGATCGAACCGTTCGACCTGAAGGTTGGGAACTGGGAGTCATACCTTGATCGTTTTGAATGCTACCGCATAGCAAATATTATTAACAAGACGATGTCTGCCGTGCCACTTTTCTAAGTACATGCGGCCAGGCTGTATTCATAAGAACATAAGAAAAGCCAATGTTGGATCAGGCCAATGGCCCATCCAGTCCAACACTTTGTCACACAGTGGCCAAAAACACCAGGTGCCCCCAGAAGGTCCAGCAGTGGGGGCAGGAAACCCTCCCACTGTTGCCCCCCCAAACACCAAGATTACAGAGCATCACCTGCCCCAGACTGAGAGTTCCTATCTATACTTTGTGGCTAACAGCCACTGATGGACTTCTGCTCCATAAGTTTATCTAATTTCCTTTTGAAGCCATCCATGCTTGTAGCCAACATCGCTCATGATTTAGTAGCCCCCGCCAAGTTACTTGAGACCTCTCTCGGCATCATCAAGGCTCGGCTGACCGAGTATTTCACACCAAAGACGTCAGCTGCCGCTCACTGATGCATTTTTCACCAGCGGAACCAGAAAGAGGGCGAGTCTGTCACAGAGTACCTCACCACACTCAGATGGGCTGCTCGAGACTGTCAATTCCCTGATCTGAAGTCAGTCCTTTTAGATCGGCTTCTCTGTGGCCTCAGAGATGAAAGCATTAAGAGGGCCCTACTCTTATTAAAGACTCTCACATACGAATCGGCCCTCAAAGAGGCCCTGTGAGTAGAGGCCGCCAACCTGTCCCTTTGTGAGCTGCAATTGGGTCCCCAAGGCCACACGTCATACTGCGCTGATGCTGTATACCTTGGCACTACTGCTGATTCCAATGACAAAAGGAAGCTTAACTTTGGGAGTTTGTTATCGCCCACCAAATCAAAAGATAGAGGAGGATTATAAAATGATGAATGAATTCAAGATAGCGGCTAGATGAAATATGCATCATTCTGCATGTTGTAAAAGGTGACTTTAACTACCCACACATTGATTGGGTCAATATGTGTTCAAGTCAGGATAAAGAGATTGAGTTTCTAGACACTCTCAATGACTGTGCTATGGAGCAGATGGTTACAGAACCGACCAGAGGAGAGGTGATCCTGGATTTGGTCCTAAGTAACGCCCAAAACCTGGTGAGAGATGTTAAAGTGATTGCACCACTTGGGAACAGTGACCATAATGTTATTGAGTTCAACATTTCTATAAATAGGGAGTTGCCCAAAAAGATGGATGCAGCCACTTTTAACTTTAAAAGGGATAACTTCTCTGATATGAGGATATATGTGAGAAGAAAACTGAAAGAAAAAGTAGACAGGGTCAAAACCATTGGGGAAGCTTGGAGACTATTTAAAATTACAATCCTAGAGGCTCAGAAAAAATATATACTGTGGGTTAGGAAAGGCACTAATAGGTATAGAAAAAAGCCTGTATGGTTAACAAACAAAGTAATGGAAGCTGTAAAAGGTAAGAAGGATTCCTTTAAGTGGTGGAAAGCTAGTCTCAGTGAGGCTAATAAAAAGGAACACAGGCTGTGGCAAATAAAATGCAAGTCTGTGATCAGGCAGGCAAAAAGGGAATATGAGGAGCATATCGCAAAAAACATAAAGACCAACAATAAAACTTTCTTCAAATACATTAGAAGTAGGGGGACTCCAGGGGGCACCTGATGGTAATGGCCACCTAAACCCTGTGCTCTCTCCCTCCCTCCCCTTACTGGCAACTCCGACGACGGAAAAAACGCTCCAAAATCATCTTTTCTGCATGGGGAAAGACAGAGAAGTCATCCCCTCTCACAATACAAAAAAATCTAAGCCAAACGAGGAAAGCAAGGTAAAGAAATTTTCTTTTAAAAACTTGGGCCTGACAGACGAAGCAGCTCCTAAGATGGCGGCCAAGAATAAAGGGGGGGAGGCAGCAACAAAGACAGTCACCTCAGCAGAGTTAAATGCAGTACTAAACAGTATGGAAAAAAGCTTCTTAGATCATATGGCTAAAATGTTTAAACCTGTTTATGATCAATTAGACTCTTTACAACTGAATGTCATGGAAACTAAAAAAATCGCTGAGACTGCAATGAATAATAGCTTGTCTAACCAAAACCTCATTCAAACGGTTTAACTCACTGATGACCTTCTGGCAGAAAAAAACGATGCGACTGGACTTAACATCTAGGCAAAATAATTTGAAACTAAGAGAGGTGGGAGAAAAAGTTGAAGGTCACAAAGATCTAGCAACCCACATTCCTGACCGGCTGAGGCAGCAAATAGCTATAGAAGGAGATATCTCCACTGTAATCACAAAAGCCTACAGACTTGGCTCCCCGGCAATCTTAAACGTCCGCCCAGCAAGAGACATAATGATCACATTACTTGATCTGAGGTATAGAAAATGTATTCTGAACGTGGTGAGGAAAAAAGGGCACCTTAATTATAATGGGTTTGATGTTGAAGTTTATCCTGATCTACCGAAGAAGAACTGCAAAAAAGGCGGAAACTTAAGCCGATCACATCTCAACTCTTAGAAACAAACATCAAATACTCTTGGATTTCTCCTCTCATCATTCAAGTTGTTTTCAAAGGCAAGGCACACAAGATATTATCAGTGGGAGAAGGACTCTATGTACTACGATCTTTGGATATTACTACTCCGATGGAGCTCAGCAAGCGTTCAAACAAAAGAAGATTCTCCTCACCATTGCCTCCTCCACAAGAACCGAGACATCATCAGCGTTTGGCCTCCTGAACAAAGACTACTAGCAGCTGAGTAATGGGCAAAAAATTTAAAGCTGTATTAATTTTTTATTCTTTCTTCCTTGATTGAAATACGGAGATTGGCATTCATTATGACTTTCATATTGCATTGGAACGTTTTTGTTTCACCAGTTTATAGAAGTTTGTAGTTAGCTAATAGAACACGTTAATCAGTTATACATTATGAATCCTAACTTTAAATCAGTTCTAAATTTATTAAATTTATATGACGTTTGAAAGGAAAGGGGAGGGAGATGGGCTGGGGAGAGGGAGGGTTTATCGTAGTTCTTAAAAGAAAATAGAGCTGGGAGAAAGAGTAAAGGAAAGGAGGTAACCCAGCCTCTTGAGGGAATTTGAATCCTTCGGGAGATAGCAGAGACGCAGAGCCACAACTTACTGGTTTAATCAATTCTTTCTTAATACATGAAGTTTTCTAAATTAATTAAAATCTGATTGTCTAATCATTTTTATTGGAATAAATTTATTCAAACGCGATTTTATTAGTCATAAGATAATGCATTGTACTACATCTCTATACTTGCTAAAGCTGTTAATAAGGCATTATATATTAGAAATCAGCACTTCACTATCTAGTTTCTACAGTTTTGTATATTTTTCAAAGTTTTATTGCACTTATTGTTTTACAAAGATTCAATCTGTTGGAAACTTCTTACTAATTCAATCTGTTGGAAACTTCTTACTAATTCTGTTTAATAGAACAATAGCACACTCTAGTGGCAAAAAACGGTATAGGAACAGACAGGCTTATTTGAATTTTATTTAGTCTAAGACCTTGAAAATTTGCATTTTGACAAGCAGAGGAATAGTTAAAGTGGTAAATCCTTCAAAGGTTAACTTTTTTGGTTTAAGTGATAGGTCTTAGAACAATATAGGTTCTGTAGGTGATAGAAATTCAAATTAACTTCTCTGTCCATTTATCTATCAACATTTTTTGGGGGGGAAGCTTTGACTAGCTCATAAGGTGACTTTGACAAAGTAAAAATGTTGGATGATTTAAATATTATTTCTACTAATGTATGGGGATTGAACAACAATTTGAAAAGAAGACGGGTACTCACAAATCTTTTAAGGCTAAAACCTTCGATTGTAATAATACAAGAAACTCATCTCAAGAGATCTGATGCAAAAGTATTTAACACTAATGTAATGTAGTATGCTCTGTGTAGCAACCAGCCTGCCATGTGCTCCCAGGTAATGGTGCCCGCCGCATGGCCAGAGCACATGGTCAGGCAGAGAGGGGAGCTTGAATCTGGAGGAACAATAGACATCCGGATTCAAAGCCTCCACCAATGTGGGACCTCGGTTCTCCCTGGGGAGCCAATGCAATCAAAGGCTCCTCCAGGGAACCTATGACAAACATGCGCATATGTTAAGCCCCTATCAGGTCTTGTGGGTGCGGCCGGAGGTGTGGCTCCAGCCAGCATATAATGAGGGCCCTGGAGCCCTGGAAGCATGCTTGTTCTGACCATCTACTGGGCATGCTGAATCACTCAATAAAGGCTTCATGATTTCACTGTTCCTGGTCTCCTGAGTCCAGTACTCTTCAACTAACAAATTCCTTTCTCAATATACTGCAGCAGGAAGTTCCAAATCCCAGGGAGTAGCCATTCTTCTCAGCCAAACAGTTCGTTTTGACCTTACAGCCAAAAAACAAGACCCAGCAGGTAGATACCTCTTCATAAAAGGAAACCTGGAAGGTAGGATGACTACAATAGCCACACTATACACACCCAATGAAGGCCAGGTACCCTTTCTTGAACACACACTACAAATTTTTAGAGACTTTTCTGAGGGGGATATCATTTTAGGAGGGGATTTTAATTTTGTGATTGACAATGACATGGACAAATCACAACACAAACTATCATCACAAAAACCCAAATCTAGATTTACTATATTGGAAACTATGCTCTCAGAACACAATCTGAAGGATATCTGGAGGACTTTACACCCCTTGGTAAGGGACTACACATACTTCTCAGATCAACATAACTCACACTCCAGGATAGACCTGATTTTGAATCACTACATGATAGAGTTGTCTGAATCACTACATGATAGAGTTCTCTCTACCAAAATTGGACCGATTCAATGGTCTGACCATGCTTGGTTGAGCTGCATGTTAACACAAGGGGACCAAAATCACAAACATAGACAATGGTCTTTGAATACTTCTTTATTGAATGATCTAGAATTTAGAACAGAAATAGCCCATGGTATAAAACTATACTTTGAGGATAACAACTCTGGTGAAGTTTCTCCAGTAATTTGGTGGGATGTGATGAAACCGTCCCTTAGGGGGAAATTCATTTCTAAAACCATTTACCTAAAAAAGCAAAGACAAAAAATTTATATGAACATTTTAGAAAATATCAAACATCTGTGAGACTTCTGAATCTAATCAATAAGCCAGACCTTTGCTGAAGTAGAAAGTTCTTTATTCTTAATGATGGTTCAGGTACTTCATGTTTGTTAGAGATACTTGGTTACACACAGCAAGGATTAATATACCCCCACCTTCAGGTACAAGCAGGCAGAGGGCCAATAGCAATGGTTACAAAAAAGCGTGAAATTCTCTGAGCCATTTGGTTCCCACCAAAAAGGCGCTAAGACACTAAAATCCCCCCCACGCCCATGGTGATTGTAATCAAATTGTAGATTACAGACCAGGCACCTGGTTAGAATAACAGTTCCACAGTTCTTCAAGGTTACAAAAGCAGATAAAACACTCTGGGCTCCAGAGAAGGAAAAAGGGAGGTGACAAATACGAGATAGCTGGGTTGGTTTATGACGCGATGGAATTTAGCAAGCCACCCTCCCGGGGAGAGAAAGATACATTAAGCAGGACAAACCATAAACTTCAAGGCAACCAGTTAATTACAGATGGAGACTTCAGATAACCACAACAAATGGCAGAGGCTGAAACAAACAGACTCTGACATCCTGCCCCCTCAAAGATTAGCCTCCCCCTGGCTTATCAGGAAATTTATTATGAAAGGCACGAAGCAATTTAGGAGCATGAACATGTTCAACAGCAACCCACTCATTTTGCTCAGGCCCAAAGTCCACCCACCGGACCAGATAGTACAAGCACCCCCGCCTTATTTTAGAGTCCAAAATGTCAGAAATTTCAAAATGTTGCTCCCCCTCCTTCATCAGAGGAGAAGGACTAAGAAGATCCGGTCGCCATGCGTTCGGCCCAGGACTTTTCTTCAGCAAGCTGAAATGGAAAACAGGATGCACAGAACTCAATGATTTAGGCAGTTCAAGTTCAAAAGACACATCAGATATTTTTCGTAGTACTTTGTAAGGGCCAACATATTTCCAACCCAACTTCCTGCTGGGTTGAAGACCACGAATGTTCTTAGTAGACAAATATACGGAATCCCCCGGGTTCAACTCCCACCCTTTAGCCCGGCCTCGATCAGCATATTTTTTATAGTCCGCTTTAGCCTTATCCAAAGTCTTGGCGATCAGTGGCCAGGACTCCTGTAGATCCATCCACCACTGAGAAAACTCGGTGGGTGGGGTAACTCCGGGCTGCGACAAGGATGGGAGAGGATTCCCCTCGAAACCCCCAGCCGCCATGAATGGGGAAACTCCCGTAGATGAATGCACTGCATTACTGTAGTTGTACTCAGCAAATGGGAGGAGCTCAACCCAGTTATCCTGATGGTAGTTTGTGTAACATCTAAGAAATTGTTCCAATATTTGATTCACACGTTCGGACTGTCCATCGCTCTCGGGATGATAACCCGAGCTAAGCGCGGGTTCAATGTCCATCACCTGGAGAAGCTCCCGCCAGAAGTTGGCAACGAACTGGCTCCCCCTGTCAGAAACTATGTGCTTAGGGAAAGCGTGTAGTCTGATCACGTGAGCGAAAAACACTTTAGCTAAGCCTTTAGCTGTGGGCAGCTTTTTGAACGGGACGAAGTGCGCTTGTTTAGAAAACATGTCGACCACCACCCAAATGACAGTCTTTCCCTTGCTAGGTGGAAGGTCTGTTATAAAGTCCATCGAAATGTCCTCCCAGGGACATGCAGGGGTGGGCATGGGGCAAAGAAGCTTGGGGGGTTTTCCACCCTGCTTTTTGCACATTAGACATATTTGGCATGACGTAACATAGTCGGAAGTATCTCTACGCATGCGTGGCCACCAAAATTGCCGTTGAACTAAGTTCAAAGTTTTTAGGAACCCAAAATGGCCGGATAACTTGGATTCGTGGCGTACTCTCAAAATCTCCATGCACAGCGAGCTGGGCACAATTAATTTGGAACCATGATACCAACACCCATCTGATTGCTTATGAGTTTCGGGATCCCCCACCCAGTCCTGCACCTCTTCCTCTGAATATTCTGTGGCGCATTTAACAGTCCATTGAGAGGGTCCTGGAGCCTTTTTACTCTGGCTCTGGGTAGTAACCGCTCCTCCCAGCTGCTTGGGGGAGAACATGGAGTCAAACACTTCCTTCCTGCTGGACTCGTGTTGGGGTAACTTGGACAGTGCGTCTGCTAGGGAATTCGCCTTCCCTGGGAAATGTTTCAATACAAAATTAAACTTGGAGAAAAAATTAGCCCAATGCAGTTGTTTGGCGTTGAGGGATCTTCGGGTGCGCAAAGTCTCTAAGTTTTTGTGATCGGTTCAAATCGGTCCAAATCTCAAATGGCTTTTGCGCTCCCTCCAACCAATGCCACCAGGTGGAGAGGGCTAACCGAATAGCTGCAGCCTCCTTGTCCCATACTCCTTGTCCCATAATTTCTCTTAGTCTCATTAAATTTCTTTGAGATGTAAGCCAAAGGGTGTAGGACTCCATCTGAACCCTTTTGCAGGATCACCCCTCCCATGGCCACATCTGAAGCGTCTACATGAATTACAAATTCCTTAGTCTCATCTGGGTGAGCTAAAATAGGCTCCGACATGAACGCCCGCTTAAGTTCATCAAAAGCTTTTTGGCACTCTACAGTCCAGCACAATCTCTCTCCTGGCTTCCCTTTCCCCTTGGTTTTTAACAGTTCTGTTAGGGGTAGGGTGATGGTAGCAAAGTTTTCCAAAAAGGTTCTGTAGAAGTTGCAGAATCCTAATAGACTTTGAAGCTGTTTACGGGTGTGGGGGGCTTCCCATTGTACCACCGCCTCTATTTTGGCGAGATCCATTTCCAACCCCTGCTGGGAAATTCTATAGCCCAGGAAGTCAATTTCAGTGCGGTGGAACTTGCACTTAGAGAGCTTGGCATACAGCTGGTGTTCTAGTAACGTTGCTAACACCTCTTGCACCAGTTGTACATGCGACCACTTATCAGGGGAATAAATCAAGATATCATCTAAATAGCAGAGCAACCCCTTGAACAAATACTTGTGTAACACTTCATTGATCAGGCTCATAAAAACTCCGGGTGCACCAGCCAATTCGAACGGCATCACTAGGTATTCAAACTGGCCCAGAGGAGTGTTAAAGGCAGTCTTATATTCGTCTCCCTCTCTTATGCGCACCCGAAAATAAGCATCTCATAGATCCAATTTTGAAAAAATCTTCCCCTTGGCCGCCTCCACTAGCAAGTCCTTAATGAGCGGGAGGGGGTAAGCATTCGAGGCGGACACAGCGTTAAGATCTCTATAGTCCGTACATAATCTTAAACCCCCATCCTTCTTTTTCCGGAACAAAACGGGCAGCAAACGGGGACATGGCTGGCCGGTTAAAACCTCATTCTAAATTCTTGTCGAGAAAGTGGCGGAGTTCCTCTCGCTCCACAGGGCTCATGGAATATAACTTTCCCTTGGACAACTTTCCCCCTGGCAATAGTTTGATGGCACAGTCCGTGAGTCTATGGGGGGGAAGTTTGTCTGCCTCGGTCTCACTAAACACATCCGCCAAGTCCTGGTACTCCACCGGGATTGGGGTAGGTGCTAACGCTAGTGCTCCCAGTGTAGGGGGAGGAGGGGGTCTGGGACCCCACGCAGCATCCCACTTGTGCTGACCACACTTGGGATCAATTCATGAGATCTTCCCCTCACTCCACTTTATGTAAGGGTCGTGTGAGCTAAGCCAGGGACTTCCCAGCACCATGGGGAACTGGGTATTGGGTGTAATGACAAAAGCTCTCTTTTCCCAATGTTCCCCCATCCCCACAATTAAAAGTTCAGTCTCTGGCACACACGCCTCCTTCATTTCTGATCCATCCATCTGGGTGAACCGCAACAGCTCCCCCAGCGTGTTCACTGTTGGCCCTAACCCCTCAACCACTAATGGGCTTATTAAGTCTCTGGCACACCCGGAGTCTATGAGGGCATGCACCCGGACGTGCGTCCCTGTGCTAGGAACTATCACAGTCACGACCATATAGAGTAAGGGGCCAGGGATACTCACCGGGGTTGGCGCATCGGGTAGTGGGACCTGCAGCTCTGCGCCTTTTACTGCAGGTCGCTGAAGTTTCCTGCCGGCTGGGTGGCAATCAGCTCCACCTCTGCTTGGGAACTCTGCTCACTCGGTGCCCCTTCCAGCTGTAATGCCCGGGGTTTAAAGGTTGACTTTCCGGATCTAGGGGTACCCCCCCCCACGGGGTCGATGTCTTTGGCATCTTGAAGTCGCCCCTCGGACAGGCTGAAGCAAAGTGGCCACTCTCCCCGCATTTCATGCAAAATCCTTGCCGGAAACGAGCATCTTGCAGCTCCTGCAGGGCTCTAATAGGAACAAAAAAATTCAAGAACTGGAAATGTTGCAAAAAAACCAAGTTAAGAAATTCTGCCACTATAGGCATAAATTAATTAAAGAACTTAAGGGGCAATTAGACTGTCTGGACTCCATGGCACTCTGGAAAAAACAAACTATGTGTCAGGTTCCCTGTCATGTTTTGCTTCCCTTTGCCAGTCCCGGTTGCAGGTCCCGGCGGGAGATCGACATCAGCTTCCCCTCTGACGGTTCTCACCCCTCCTTCTTCAGAATGAGCTCAGATGTTTTGCTAGACTTCAGTTATCTCTGTTGCTGCACTTGTAACCTTGGGCAACTGGGCCTCCGCTCTTCCAGGTGTCTTTTGCGGGGGAATGCATGTAGATTACACACACAGGGCTGGGGATGGGAATGTAGCTTTGCTTACGCACTTTTTTCCTGAGAAAGTAATGGTAGCACATTTTGGCGCTTGATATTTTTATTCTCATTGGCATCCGTGCTTTTACCCTTGTTTGAATACAGTATATCAATTCCTCCCCTTCTGTATCTGGTATCACTAACAACACACGTGTTTCCTGAAAGACCATTAAGAATAAAGACTTTGTTTTGAAATACAAGGACTGACTTATTGGATCTAATCAGAAGTCTCACAGATCGTTAGTGATCCTTCCAATCGGGAAGGAGTGAAATCCAAACCTGGCCATGTCGGATGATGGGTCCCTCATTCCTACCTCGACCCTCGAAACACCAGTCTCCACCGCACCTGTGGAGCCGGTGACCATGAACTATGATTTCTTTGCTCCCCCCAGTCGGGTGCAAAGGTGGTGCAGGTGGTGCAGAACCCCGACCAAGGTATTCCTTTGGTGGGGGTACTTTGGAGTCCTGGCTCCATGACAGGAGAGGATCGCGCGTGCGGTTCTCGAACAAGGAGAGGGACTCCTGGAGGTTGAGTTTGGTCCCAGACGAACGTGAGACCCCATGGCCATTGGAGAGAGGTACGGATGACCTCTGGAACTAGATGGACCGGAGATTCGATGAGATGCACGACCGGTTGGCAGTGGAGCTATGAGAGGCGATACTCGAGATGCAACAAGCTGTGCTGGGAGCAGCTGTGGGAGTGGTCCCTCCGGCAGGAGCTGGAGGGGGAGTGCCAGCCCAGCAGCAGGATGGTGGAGCAGGACCTGCGCAACAACCACCCGTGGGTTCCCAGCAGCCACCAGCAGCACCAGCACAGCCGCCCCCACGTCCAGTGGACTGGCTATACTGGCAGCCACCCAACGATCCCTTGACAGCTACGTTTGATGGGGATCCTGACAAACTCCGCTTTTTCATCATCGAGATTGAGCAGTTTTTGGGAACCTGGGGTCACCTTTACCCTACCGAACGTGAAAGGGTTGGCTATATTGGCTCTAAGCTGCGGGACACTGCAAGTGACTGGTATGTAAGTCTGCACAACCCCCCGGGTCCTGAATTGAGATCAGTAAATGACTTTATGTGGGCCCTCCGGCAGCACTACGAAAATCCCTTGGGGGAGGAGAAAGCCAGGAATCAGCTGCGGAAGCTGGTTCAGGGCCGATCCTCTCTCTGTAAGGGAGTATACTGCCCAATTCCGTAGAATAGCTGCGAAGGTGCAGGGCTGGGGTCAAGATCTCTTCATCGAGAAGTACCGGGAGGGGTTGAACCGTGAGATATACGAGACTGTGTTGAGAAACACCCGGCTCGTTGGCGGCTTGGATGAGAGTGGCGGCCGACATGGAGGAGAGGTTCACACTGATTAAACTGAGTTCACCGGCCTCTCATTCCCTTGCTAAGAGCACACCAAAGCTCAAATTTAAAACCGCCGTTCAAGAGCTCCGCGATGCTCGGTTTAAGCAAGGGCTATGCATGCGGTGCGGGGAGAGCGGCCACTTTGCATCTTCCTGTCCCCTGGGAGCCCCGAAAGCATTGAAGACGTCCCAGCCGACTCCTGGAGGAACACCACGACCCACAAAAGGAGTTTTTAAACCCCGGGCATTACAGCTGGAAGAGGCACCGGCAGAGGGTGAGAATCCCATGTTGGAAGCTGTGACCGCTCAACCATCGGGAAACTTCCCAGACCTGCAGTAGGAGGCGCGGAGCTGCAGGTCCCCCCTCCGGCCGTGCCGCCAACGGTGAGCAGTCCTGGACCTTTGCTCTATATGATTGTGACTGTTATTGCCCATGGAAGTGGCACCCATGTCGGTGCGAGCCCTTATTGACTCGGGGTGTGCTAGAGACTTGATTAGTCCTTTAGTGGTGGAGGGGTTGGGTCCCAAAGTTAATACGCTGTCTGAGCCTCTGCGCTTCACTCTGATGGATGGGTCTGAAATGAAAGAGGCTTGCATAGCAGAGACTGAGCCTCTGATTGTGGGGGCTGGGGATCACTGGGAGCAGAGAGCCTTTGTCATCACCCCCCACGCCCAATTCCCTATGGTATTGGGAAGCCCATGGTGGGGAGCTCATGACCCCTATGTCAAGTGGAGTGAAGGGAAGATTACATGGGTCGATCCCAAATGCACACAGCACAGATGGAATCCTGGCTGGGGTTCGGGACCTCCCTCCACCCCCTTCGCTTGTTTGGTCTCAGAGGACTTAAACAAAATTCCTCCAGAGTACCGAGACCTGGCTGAGGTGTTCAGTGACACTGAGGCTGATGAACTCCCCCCCCCATAGACTTACCGATTGTACTATAGAACTGTTACCTGGGGAGAAGTTACCAAAGGGAAAGTTACATTCTATGAGCCCCACAGAGAGAGATGAACTGCGGAAGTTTTTGGATAAAAACCTAGACCGGGGTTTCATTCGGCCAGCGAAATCTCCTTTTGCCGCCCCTGTTCTGTTCCGGAAAAAGAAGGACGGTGGCTTACGGCTTTGCACAGACTATAGGGGATTGAATGCCGTTTCTGCCTCCAATGCTTACCCCTTACCCCTGATCAAAGACTTGTTGGCAGAGGCGGCTAAGGGGAAGATCTTTTCTAAACTGGATTTATGGGAAGCTTATTTCCGAGTGCGCATCGAAGAGGGGGATGAATATAAGACTGCCTTTAATACCCCCCTGGGGCAATTCGAATATCGGGTTATGCCCTTCGGATTGGCTGGAGCTCCAGGAGTTTTTATGAGCCTAATTAATGAGGTGTTGCACAAGCACTTATTTAAGGGGGTTCTCTGTTATCTAGATGATATCATTGTTTATTCCCAAGATAAACCTTCTCACATCAAATTGATGAGAGAAGTGTTGTCCACCCTCATGAACCACAAACTCTTTGCCAAACTGTCAAAATGCAAGTTTCACTGTACTGAAATTGACTTTTTGGGTTACCGCATTTCCCCAAGGGGTTTAGAGATGGACCCTGTCAAGGTGGATGCAGTAGTCATGTGGGAAGCCCCCCGTACACGCAAACAGCTTCAAAACCTATTAGGATTTTGCAACTTTTACAGAACATTTTTGAAAGACTTTGCCACAGTCACCCTTCCCTTAACTGACCTGTTAAAGACAAAAGGTATAGGTCCTGAAGCTGGAAAGCCGGGTGAGCGCCTGAACTGGGCGCCTGACTGTCAAGCAGCCTTTGACAAGCTAAAAAAACTTTTTACTTCAGAGCCCATCCTGGCGCACCCAGATGAGACTCGGGAGTTCATTGTACATGTTGATGCTTCTGATGTGGCCATGGGGGGGGCAATTCTGCAAAAAGGGGAAGATGGGAAGCTGCACCCTTTGGCGTATGTCTCCAAAAAATTTAATGAGACTGAGAGGCACTGATCCGTGTGGGACAAAGAGGCAGCCACCATCCGATTAGCCTTGTCCACCTGGAGACATTGGTTAGAGGGGGTGCAGATGCCATTTGAGATCTGGACTGATCATAAAAACCTGGAGGTGCTGCGGACCCGTAGAACTTTGAATGCTAAACAACTCCGGTGGGCTGACTTCTTTTCCAAGTTCAATTTTAAACTGCAGCATTTCCCTGGAACCTCTTAACCATTTAGCAGATGCGTTGTCCAGGCTTCCCCAGCATGAATCTAAAAGGGAAGAAGTGTTTGATTCCATGTTCTCACCTGAGCAACTTAGCAGGGCTGTTGTCACCAGAAGCCAAAAGCAGCCGTCCGCCACGGCCCCCTCCTCTGAGTGGATTACAAAATGTGCGATGGAGTATTCTCAGCAGGATCGGGATGAATGGCGTGGGGAGGAGGGTTTGGAACATAAACCCGATGGGTGTTGGTATAAAGGCTCGAAATTGGTGGTGCCCAATTCTCTTAGACTATCCGTTTTAAATGCTTGCCATGAATCTAAGCTCTCTGGACATTTTGGGTACTTGAAAATGCTGAACTTACTTCAGAGACAGTTTTGGTGGCCGCAGATGCGTAAACATGTCTCAGACTATGGCCGAGGACAGACTGGCAATCTAAAGCGGGGCAGGCACGGTTCGCAAACGGAAGAAAGGAGCATGTTCAGACATGCGCATCTGTCCGTCAGCTCCGTTGCGTACTTACCCGTCTCCCAGTCGCTTTCCTTTCGCTTTAACAGGACACCGGTTTTACCCAGTGTTCAGGGGCCTTCCTCCGCATGCCTCCCACTTCCAAACAGTGTGAACTGGAAGAAGCGGGAGGCATCCGGAGGAAGCATGAACGCACCGGCAAAAAGTTATGCGCATGTGGCACATGCGAAACACATCAACGGAAAAAAAAAAGCAGCAGCACGCGCAAGCCACGCGCGCTGGCTATGCAGCAGTCTGAACGCTCCGTGGCAGTCTGAACGCTCCGTATTGCCGCTGATCTGCATTGCTCTGGCCAGTGTGAATGGCCAGCTCCATGGGGTTTTTCCCCCGCTCCAGTTCCCTCCGCTTTGCCTCCGCTTTAGATTGGCAGTCTGTCCTCGGCCTATGTAACTTCTTGCCAAACCTGCCTAATGTGCAAAAAACGAGGGGGAAAGCCTCCGGGTCTCTTACAACCCCTTCCCACCCCCTCCCGGCCTTGGGAGGACATTTCCATGGACTTCATTACTGATCTACCACCCAGCAAAGGGAGAACTGTAATCTGGGTAGTAGTGGATTTATTTTCCAAGCAGGCACACTTTGTTCCGTTCAAGAAATTGCCCACAGCTAAGGGTTTAGCCAAAGGGTTCTTTAATCACGTGGTGAAACTTCATTCTTTTCCTAGATGTGTAATTTCTGATAGGGGAAGTCAGTTCGTTGCCACCTTTTGGTGGGAGCTTTTACAAACTATGGGCATTGAACCTGCCCTCAGTTCTGCTTATCACTCAGAGACTGATGGACACTCTGAACGAACCAATCAGATCCTGGAACAATTTTTGAGGTGTTATTCAAACTACCACCATGATAATTGGGTGGATTTGCTCCCTTTTGTTGAATATAGCTATAATAATTCAGTGCACTCTTCTACTGGTGTGTCCCCTTTCCTAATGGTGCGGGGGTATGAAGGTAACCCATTGCCAAATATTCTATCTCCCAGAGACAGCTCACCCTCTCCTCACAGCTCACCCTCTCTCTCCTGGTTGGAAGTTGGAGCCTGGAGACTCTGTTTATGTGTCTACAAAAAACATTTGTGGCTTGCAGCCGAGTCGGAAATTGGGATGGAAGTACGTAGGCCCTTTTAAGGTCCTGCACAAGATTTCTCCTGTATCTTTTGAACTTGAATTGCCTAAGTCACTGAACTCTGTTCATTCTGTATTCCATTACAGCTTGCTGAAGAAAAGCCCTGGGCCAAATTCCTGGAGATTCCAGCACCTCCTCCTCTGATGAAGGAAGGGAGCCACATTTTGAAATTTCCAGCATTTTGGACTCTAAACTCAAACGAGGATGTTTGTTTTACCTAGTGAATTGGGTGGATTTTGGTCCTGAATGTAATGAGTGGGTGGCGGCTGATCATGTTCATGCTCCTCGGTTAATTTGTGCCTTTCATAAATGTTACCCTTCTAAACCTGGTGGAGGTTGATTTTGGGAGGGGCAGAATGTCAGGTTCCCTGTCATGTTTTGCTTCCCTTTGCCAGTCCCGGTTGCAGGTCCCAGCGGGAGATCGGCATCAGCTTCCCCTCTGACAGTTCCACCCCCATCACCCCTCCTTCCTCAGAATGAGCTCAGATGTTTTGCTAGACTTCAGTTATCTCTGTTGCTGCATTTGTAACCTTGGGCAACTGGGCCTCTGCTTTTCCAGGTGTCTTTTGTGGGGGAATGCATGTAGATTACACACACAGGGTCAGGGATGGGAATGTAGCTTTGCTTACGTGCCTTTTTTCCTGAGAAAGTAACGGTAGCACATTTTGGCGCTTGATATTTTTATTCTCATTGGCACCCTGTCAGAGTCTGTTAGAGTCTCTGCCATTAATTGTCTGTATCTGGGGTCTCTATCAGTAATTTACAGCTAGCCTTGGAGTTTTATTGTGGGTCCTGCTTAATGTGTCTTTTCTTCCCCAGGAGGGTGGCTTGCCGCATTCCATCGCATCACATAAACAGTCTGGCTATCTCTCCTTGTCACCTCCCTTTTTTCTCTCCGGAGACTCAAGTGTTTTATCTGCTTTTGTAACCTTGGAGAACTGTTGAACTATTTTCTATGCCAGGTGCCTGGCCTGCGAATTGCAAGTAGAGGTCACTACGGGGCATGGGGGGGATTTTTAGTGCTTTTGCACCTTTTTTGTAGGAACCAACGGTTGGGGGTTTTCGCTCTTTTTTCATATTCATTCTGATTGGTCCTATGCCTGCCCTTACCTGCCTGTGTGGGGTATGTTAATCCTTGTTGTCTGTAACCAAGTATCTCTAACACACATTGAGTACCTGAACCATCAATAAGAATAAAAGAACTTTTGCTTCATCAAAGGTCTGGCTTATTGATTCGACTCAGAAGCCTCACACACCCACACTTTTACCCTTGTTTGAATACACTATATCAATTCCTCCCCTTCTGTATCTGGTATCACTAACAATGCAAGTGTTTCCTGAAAGACCATTAAGAATAAAGACTTTGTTTTGAAATACAAGGACTGACTTATTGGATCTAATCAGAAGTCTCACACTATGGTAAGGAACAAATTTCAGAGGTCTACAATAAACTCAGCTAGGAGACTGGCAAATTATTTGAAGGGCAGAAAAGACAAGCAGAAGGTGGAAAGTATTAGAACGAAAGCTAATACATCAGAACAAATAAAAACACACCCAAAGGAGATGAGAGAAGCCTTCCTAGACTTTTACAAAACTTTGTATGGGAAAAAGGATATAGTTGAATTTGAGGAGCAAATAGGAGTAGGGCTAGAAGATTTGGAAAAGGAAAGTTTAGAGAAAGAAATTACAGCTCAAGAAATTGAAGAGGTAATAAAGGGTTTAAAACCTGGCAAGTCTCCGGGTCTGGACGGCTTTACAGCAGAATTCTACAAGGAAATGAAAGGAATTTTAATCCTGGAATTACAGATAGTGTTTAATGCTATACTAGAAGGAGGAAGAGCCCCTAGTACCTGGAGAACAGCGGCAATAACTCTAATATTGAAACCTCAGAAAGACCCTCAAGAACTGGGTTCATATAAACTAATAAGTTTATTAAATCAGGACTATAAAATTTTTGCTAAAATAATGGCAAATAGACTTAAAAAAGTAATCTCTCCCATAATAAAAAAAGATCAGTATGGGTTTGTGAAAGGTAGGAATATAGCACATCCTATAAGAAATATACTAAATGTATTATGCCATCAACAGTCTAAGAAAATAGGACTACTTAAACTGGATGTATAGAAAGCGTTTGATACATTGTCACATGAATTCCTGTGGTTCATAATGTTGAAATATGGGATAGGCCAATCATTTATAAAAACAATTCAGAAAATTTATAGATAAGGCACAGCAGTAGTCAGGGTGAATAATGTACATACAGGTCATTTGGCAGTCTTAAGAGGAGTAAGACAAGGATGCCCACTTTCACCAGCCTTATTTATAATGGCAATGGAACAATTAGCGGAAAGAATTAGGAATTCAGGTAGAATAGAAGGATGCAGGATGGGTAAAGAAGAGATGAAAATTAACCTATTTGCAGATGATATAATCATAATTATGACTAACCCCAAAGAAGGAATCAAAGAAATGAAAATTATACTTGAAGATTTGAAGCGTTATCAGGATTGAGAATTAATATAGGAAAATCAGAAATAATGTATCACAACGTGAATTTGGAGGAAAGGAAGGAAATTAATAAATTAACTAAAATAGGAATGGGAGTTAAGAAATTTAAATATTTAGGAATAGAAATTTATAAAAACATTAATAAAATAGTGGAAAAAATTATAAAAAGGTATGGGGCAAGGTAACAAGAGAGATGAAGGGGTGGAAGAGGAAAACCCTGAGTATTACAGCTAGAATTAAAAGTGTTAAAATGTTTTGGATACCAAGATTACTATATTTATTCCAAACTATACCATTAACAATTAACAAACAAAAAATGGGCAATTGGAACACAAAAATAAGAGAATGGATTTTTGGTACCAAGAATTTTAGAGTTGTAAAAAAGTTAGTTTATAATCATAATTCAGAACTAGGTTGGGGAGTTCTGGACATAATAGCTTACTATGAAGCCTTCCAGCTAAAAGCACTATTAGAAATAGAACAAGAAGGAAACCAGAAATGGGTTAGGTTTGAAAATGAAGCAAATAAAGGAGCGGGTAGATTTGGTATTTTTACAAATAAACAGGTTAAAGATCTTAAATTAGATATAGGACCATTAGTAGTCTGGAAGAAATGGCAGTCAAAATGGTTAGAACGAACATCAAGATGGTGTCAGATTCTGCTTCGCATAAGAGAGCTTTTCATAATGTTTCTACTATGTTTCTATTAATTGAATCTGACACTGAGTTCTCTGGCATTTGCTTTCGATTCCTTTATAGTGCTGGCTTGGCCAGATGCTTTATTACCCCTCCTTTTGGTTTTAGATTACTTGTCTGCTCAGTGTTACATTTCAGGCGGGAATTCGGGTTCCCACATACCAGGATGTCACATAGTATAAAGTTATCTCCCTCTTCACTCCCTTGTATGTCCTCCCCCTTCGCTTATAGTACTATCTGTTCAAAGTAGCCTTGGGAATTGTTTTATTGTTTGTTCCGTCCTGTTTTGCTGGGGACCTGGCACCTCTGGGTCACACAGTTCGGGCTGGGAATTTTTATGTTCTTTCACCTCTGGGTGACAAAAGGTGAATCTGCCTTCCCGCATTTTTACTGAATGCTGATTGGTGATCAATGTTTATACTTTCATGTTTGCAGGTATAATAGTTCCCTGCTCTCTGTATATGGTATCACTAACAAACATCGAGACCTGTACCAGTATTTGAATAAAGGACTATGTTTTAATTAACAAAGGCCTGCTCATTTGCTGACAGCCCAGAAGCCTCACAGATGGGCCCCATTAGAAACACTAGAAGAGGAAGATATAGCTCACAGGTGGTGGGAATTACTCAAACAAAAAGGATATAGTAGAATACAGGACTTACTGTCTGCAAACACTTTAAAACCACTTCAAGTCCTAGAAGAGGAAGTAGGCGCAAAATATTGGTTAAAAGTTGAGTTCCAGTTCCACCTCCGCGCACAGCAGACGCAAGGAGTTGGAGCTCCGTAGTCTGCTGTGATACCCTTCGGGTTTTCCAGGCGTTATTCCTGCCTTTCTTCTCTCCTGTGGGGTGAGGAGAAGTAGGGAGCTTGGGGAGCATACCTAGGGGAAAGGCTACCTCGTTGGGTGGTCCCCTGCTCTGTGCAGAGCCCGAGGTGGGAAGCTGCTGTTTTCGCGAATAGGAGAAGAGGGAGGAGAATCGTGGTGGAGCTGAAGAAAAGACCAGACCAAACAGTGGACACAGCAACGAGAAAAAAATGAGTTTGGGCTTAATTTACCTATTACTAGCCCCGGGGCTGGAAGCCTAATCATTACGATAAAACCCCCGGAATAGCAGTCAGAACAGATGGAAAACGGGCCGGGAGAGGGAGGCTTGGGCGGCGAATATCAAGGTAATGCTGCAGTAACCTTTTCATTTTCTCTCTTTATTTCCCTTCTCCTCTTCTGTCCATTTGTGAGGAGGTCGGTGTTTGTGGGGCGCGGCTCGGTGGGACCGGCGACAACGGAGCTACTCAGGAGGAGGAAGAGAGCTCAGCGTCAGGTGTGGCTACTGGGAGTGCGCAGGCGCGAAAGAGGCTATGGAAGGAGAAAAGGATCTCCTGAACAGAAGACGTCACCTCTAATCAACTTCAGTAAAGTCCCTAGCTGTGTCAGCGAAACAGCGAAAGGAATGAAGTGAAGGCGACTCATAGACACTGGAGCAATTAAGCTAACTATTTTACTTAAAGCTTTGAGATGGTATAATTTGGGTATTTGAAGCGGTGGTAGAGGAGGCGGGGGAGAACAGCTAGAAGGCTCCTGAGAACATAGGAGCTACGGTGTAAGTGGTTAATTTATAAGTTATAAGTATAACAAGGTCTATTTTTAGTTAATTCGGGCTGATTCTGTTAAATTTTGGTACTGTGTAATCTATAATGTAATATGTAACATGTAATTTGACTGTAATTTGATTGTTGGGATATTCATAGTAGGTGTTAAATAATTGATGTGATAAGAAGAGGTAGTTTAATCAATTAACATAATAACATAATTTGAAGCTATAGAAGGTTATTAAGTTAATAAACTAAATAAATATTATTTATTATATACACATTAACTAACTAGCAATATAATATGCTCACCAGATAAAGGGAATAACTAACTGGGTAAAATATAATTATAGCCTAATAAATAAATTTTTTGTCCTATAAGTTAATTAATTAGTAGACTAAAATTTGTCTATTGAACATTGAGAAGTAGGAAAAGTTATCCATTAATTATAGATTAATTAAATAGGAATTAATTAATAGGAATTTAATCAGTTAGGGAATTATAAAAACCCGATTTAGAGGGGGGGATTTAGTGTCACTCGACTAGTAACGATTAAAGAGCTAAACTATCGGACACTAAGAATAGTCGGACAATAAATATTACCTTATAACCTACCAACATAAACAAATACTACAAACCTAAAGGAAAGAAGCCAAGTAATCATACAACCATATAATTACGTCAAAGTACAGTAAAAATAAGAACAATAATAGGTATTATTAAAACATAAAACAGAAAAATAAGTTAACTAAAAAAATTAATTAAAAAAATTAATTAAAACTAAAAATATATATAATTAAAATATATGGCGTCAGGCAGCTCCGGTGCTACATGGAAAAGTTCTTTACCTTCACCCTCCAACCTGAGTTTACTAAGTCAAATGAAGCCATCCACAAGCAATCCGGGACCGACTAGCAAAGAAATTAAGTCAATGATTGATGACTCCGTTGCTGCGGCGGTTAAAGCAGTAATAGAAACTACCTTACCAGCACTCATGGAGAAGGTAGAAGAAAGAATCCCGGCCATAATTAAAAAGGAAGTAACTCCTATTTATGGGAAGATGGATGAATTGGCCACACAGATCAAATCAGAAGTTGAAGAAATGAAGACCCAAGTGGCATCCAACAAGGCTGATATCTAAAGGTTAATGGTTGGTGGAAGACAAACCCACGCTAGAGTTAGAGAGCTGGACCTGGATTTCCAAGAGCTGAAAGCAAGAAATGAAAAATTGGAGGAAACAGTCATCAATCTTGAAATGGATAAAGCTGCGATGACACTAAGATGTCAAAATGTCCCTGAAGAGCTCAATACAGATTGGAAAGAAGAAATAATCAACGCAATTGTAGATCAATTAAAAGTGGGTACAAAGCAGAAAGTATTGGCAGAGATTGATGTAATGTATAGAAGAAACACTGCCTTTGCCAGGAAATTCAAGAAACCCAGGGAGGTCCACATCAGATTTAACAGAAGACAGATAAGAGATAAAATTGTGAAGGCCTCCTTTGAAACCAAGGTTTGCATCCAAGGAGAAGAAATAAAGTTCCTAAAAGAGACCCCATGGAGAGTAAGAGAGAAAAGAAAATACTACCAACAACTGGCCAGTCTACGGGAAAAAAACATTGTGTATAGGTGGAATATCCCAGAAGGTTTGATTTTTGAATACAAACGAAAAAGACATAAACTGGATTCCACATTTAAATTGGATAACTTCTTGGATGAATTTGGGGTGGATTTTGGAATAGTTGAAGAGGAAGACAATTCAGCTTCAGAAAAAGAAGGAGGAGGCGTTGAAGAGGAAGAAGATAAAGAAGGCAAAGAAGAGGAAGAAAAAAATAAAGGAGGGAAGACAAAGGGGGGAAAAAAGGCTGAGTCGTTAATACCATCACAGATTCAGACAAGATACCAAACTAAGTACAGGAGGGGAGGAGGTAAGACAAAAGATGGTGCCGATTATTAAGGAATTTAAGATTCTCTCGGTTAATGTAAACGGGTTGAATGAACGTCAAAAGAGAAGAAGGGTCTTTCATCAGTTAACTAGACTTAGGGCAGAGGTAATGTCTGCAAGAAACCCATATTAAAAAAGAACATGTAAAATATATTAAATATAAAAAATTGGGTCTTGCCTTCGTATCCGCAGATGAAGTAGAAAAAAAAGGGGAGTGGTGATTTATGCCAAGGAACACTTACACCCACAGCTTATTTACTCTTCAACTGATGGGAGGATAGTAGCAATATCAATAATAAAGCAAGGGAAGGAATACATATTAATAAATATCTATGATCCCAATGCTAATCAACAACCATTTTAAAAAAAATTAGTGGAAGTAATCAAGATTAAAAGATGTAATAATATCTGTTTGATAGGTGACTTCAATGCAGTAGTAGACAGAGACTTAGATAGGAAAACTGCACATGGCTCTAAAAAGGGGCAAACCTTACCAAACAATTTCTATTCCCTAACTGAAGAATATGATATTATAGATGCTTGGAGAACTAAATACGCCGATCAGAAGGTTTTTACATACTACTCGGCAAGACAGATCGTGGTCGAGAATAGACATGGCTTGGCTCTCAAGGTCATTAATCATAGAAATGAATGATATAGAAATCCTCCCGCTAACTTTTGCAGATCACAATCCAATACTATTATCCCTTAGAGAGGTTCCAAAAAATACCAGATGGACAATGAATAAATATATTCTGAAAGACCACTCGTTTGTGCAGACACTAAAAGCAGATATTAAAGAATTTTTAATAGAAATCTACATCCACAGATGTTGGTGAATATAGTATGGGATACATTCAAAGCATATGTTAGGGGTAAGATGATTAGTTACACGGCGTGGAAAAAGAAACAGGAAAACAAGGAATATGTTAGACCTTGTTAGACAGATTAAAATAGAGGAACAAAATAGGCTTGAAACGCATGGGGATATTAACTGTAAACACAGAATGCTGCTTAAACAACACAAACTAAACTTACTACTGACCAAAGAGGTCGGGAAAAAAATAGAAGAGAATAAATTATTTTTCTTTGAGAATGCCAATAAACCCACAAGATGGATGGCGTATAAGCTAAAAAAAGAACAGGCTAAAAAATCCATAATTTCCCTAAAAGATGAGAAAGGGTTAAATAAATTCCTACAAGTTGATCTAAAGAAGATAGAGATTGATTATTTTAGTAGAATCTATAAACAAGAGGAGGAGATGGATGAACAAATTGAGGCATATCTAAACAATAAAGTGGATATGGGAAAATTCTCAGAGACACAAAAGAGGAGCTTAAATGAACCTATATCATTATTTGAGGTGTGTGAAGCCATAAAAAGACAAAAAAATAATAAAGCACCTGGCCCAGATGGTATACCTGGGGAATTTTATCAAACCTTTGAGGAACAAGTTTCATTAATTTATAAAGACCTGTTAAATAACATAGCTAGGACAAGCTCTATGCCAGAGTCTTGGAACTCAGCGCTAATTACATTAATTCCGAAGGATAAGGAGAAAAAGGATTTAATTGGTAACTATAGGTCCATTTCTTTGATGAATGTCAATTACAAAATCTTTGCTAATATATTGGCGGAAAGGTTTAAAAAGGTTATAAACCAAACAATTAACAAAGATCAGATAGGTTTCCTCCCTAAAAGACAGCTAAGGGAAAATATTAGAACCTTAATTGATGTGTTGGAGTACTATGAATCACACCCGGAAAAGGCGGTGACTTTAATGTTTATCGATGCAGAGAAAGCCTTTGATAAGCTTTCTTGGAAGTTTTTATTGGCGAAACTACATAAATGTGACCCTGGTGAAAACTTCATGAAAATGATAGAAGCTGTTTATAGAAAACAATCGGCAAGGATTAGAATAAATGGGGACATCTCGCAGGAGTTTCCTATAGAAAAGGGCACTAGACAAGGATGCCCACTGTCACCCCTTCTTTTTATCCTTGCTCTGGAGTCATGCTGTGAGCAGGTTAGGAAGGATAACTTGATTAAAGGTCTTAAATGTAAGGAGTATGAATTTAAAGTCTGTGCATACGCGGACGACCTGCTGTTTATAACGGAAGATCCAGTAAGCTCTGTAGAAAGGCTATTGGAAGTAGTTAAGGAATATGGGAAGGTAGCAGGTTTAAGAATTAACATACAAAATGTTTGGAACAGGTGAAAAATAAAATTCAAGAGATAACAGGAATGGAAGTTGTAAAGAAGGTTAAATATTTAGGCATAATGGGGGGCAGGGCCACGCTGTGTAAGATGGCAGTCGCCTGATTCCCGAGCTCTGCTTCCTTCCCCCCTTCTCATCACTTTAACCTCGGAACCTCGATAGCCTTCGCCACCCAGAGCATGGGAAAGAAAACCGGAATAGCTCCTGCACCTTCTACTTCGATTCCAAAATCTGCACAGGCCTTTTTCTCTCCTAAAGAGAACAAATCTTTGAGCCAGGCCTCCACTACTACCACCGCGGTTATGGCGGGAACTCAGGGCCTCCCTCTCCCAGCAGACACAACGCGCCTTCTAGCCGATCTCCCAACGCTTCTAGAGAATATGGAACGTAGATTAACTGACCAGTTACACCAGACAATTCAGCCGGTAAGAGAACAACTTGACTCTATTCAGGCTTCTCTGAATAAAACCTCCCAGACTGCAGAATCTGCCATGAATCTTGGTCTCCTTCTAAAAGATGATGTAAAAGAACTTTTCTCCAGAGACTCTCTTCATGGAGATAGAATACTAACACTTGAATCCCAAATTAGGCACCTTAATTTGAAATTTCGTGGGATTCCTGAAGGGACAGAGGAGGGGGTGGATTTAGCAACTTTCATCTCACAATGGCTGGCCTCAGTAAATGTGCGCTCCCCGGGATCAGCGCCCACCATTTTAAGAGCCTTTCGTTTAGGGAATCCTGCTGCCCTGAGGAGACAAGGCCCTAGAGACATTATGACTCACTTTGCAGTTTGGGGGGCTAAGAAGGCTGTACTAGAAGAAGCCCGTGCACAGGGACACCTTCCTTTTAAAAATCTTCAAATTTTGGTCTTCCCTGATGTCCCAAAAGAAGCACTAAACATCAGACGTCTCCTAAAGCCGATTACCTCACGACTACAGGCTGCTAATATTAGGTACAAGTGGCTAGACTCAGGCAAGCTTCAGTTCTCCCACAAAGGGAAGCAATTTATGGTTGCAGATGAAACTTCTGGCCTGGAACTTTTTGATTCCTTACACTTATCTGAAGATCCGGATGAAGTACGCAGATCACAGAAAAGAAAAGACCGATCACCCTTATCTCCTGATCCCAGGCACCAGCTGCGCCGTGAAGGCTCCCCGATGCATGAAGAAGGAGCTACAAACCGATGAGGCTTATCTTTTGTACAACTCCTGCCTGTTTTGTGATAAGTTACATTACTCTGTTTTATTCCGGCTCTAGGTTGGATTGACTTTTCTTTATTTACTTATTTACTCTTATTCATGCATTTTCGCTGACTTAGATTATAGAGAGGTTCCAATTGTATCTTATTTCTCTGTTATGACGAGGGGGGGGAAGGGGGAGTGAAAGGGTATCTTAACCCCAGTTAAAACCAGAGTTACAGTTATTAAACAATACTTAAGTACATGTTTTAGATAATAGATTATATTTCTTGTAATTGTTAAGTGATATAACTCATATAAGTTTCCTTTATTCCAGGCTATTTTTCTGAAAAGAGCCTCTGATATACAGCACGCTTAGACTTATAACTCTTAGGCTACATCTAGTGTCATCAGGTGTTACTGCATTTAACCTTTATTTTTTATCTGTTCGTTTCTCATAAGCTTCATACTGTGCATTGTGTGCTATAACTGCTTCTTGTTTTTATTTCTTTTATCTTCCTTTTCAATTTAAGAAAAAACAAAACAAGCAAAAAAAATTAATTTTTTTTTTAAAAAGGTTGTTAAGTTATAATCTGATACCAATTCCCTACTCAGCATCTGCTATAAATTGTACCTTGTGAGTGAATTACTGTTTTGTTGGTGGGATACCAAAGTTTAAGCTCTATTTTAGTAGTAGTGTAGCTGCTTACTTGTATACCTACTAAACACGTATACTGCTGTTCTGATTAGTCTGAACTATTCTAGTTAATATATTTTCAGTTATAGGAGATTTTACAATACTCTGCCTGGTGTTAAATTGTTATATTTGCTGTTTTTAAGTATTTGCCCAAATAGATTAATAGCTAAGTCCTATATAGAGGACATTACTTTTTGTGGTCTTGAAATAACAGTTCATAGCTCCAACTCTTGCTACTCCCTTTCCTTTACAGGAAGGTTTCTTATAAACTTTAAGCAGCCACAAACTTTTGGTCACTTTTTTATATCTCTGGCTTAAGCTTTCTTTGCCAAGTTACAGACTTTGCTTTCATTTCATCCCTACCTCATCCCATTCAAGTCAGCCTATTTTCTTTGTACCTTACTTTTGGGTCTCATACACTGTAACACAGCATTTGTCCTAATTCACCTGCACTGCTACATTAATCTCTCCTCCCCACACAAACTACGGCAAATTTGTAATAACTTCAAAATTTCAGTGGACTCATAGCACTTATTTTTTATCTTCTCTGCTCATTTCTCTCTTACTTTTCAGCTACTAATCTCTCTCCTCAAAGTACCAGGTGCCATGGACGCCCTACAAATCACCTCAGTTAATATTCGAGGACTGGGAAACCCAGTCAAACGAAAGAGAGTTTTGCGCCACATCAAGTCTTCTCATTCTTTTATTGTGTTCCTCCAAGAGACCCATGTGAGTTCTGCTTCGGCACCACTTTTTAAAACCCCACTTTTTCCGACTCAACTACAAGCGCCGGGTTCCTCTAAAGCACGCGGGGTCGCTATTTTAATATCAAAACATCTTAACTTTGTTGTGCAAGACACTCTTGTAGACCCAGAAGGAAGATTCCTTTTTACCAAAGGCTCTCTAGGAAACCAAACTCTCACTCTAGCCAATATCTACGCTCCCAACACTAATCAGCTTCTTTTTCTACAAAGCACGCTAGCAAAACTGGACTCTTTCAAACAAGGTAGCGTTATTCTGGGAGGCAACCTAAATTTAGCAGCAAACATCTCTCTCGACAGATCTCAACCTACCAGAACCACAGAATCTATCAGGGAGGCCTCTGGTCTCATGGAACTCTTTCGTACTTACAGTCTGATCGACACTTGGAGAGTACTTTACCCGACAAACAGGGATTATTCCTTCTTCTCTGCTAAACACTGTTCTTTTTCACATATAGATTATCTGCTTATATCTGATGACCTACTCCCAAGTCTACACTCAGCATCTATAGACTCCAGACATCTCACAGATCATGCTTGGATCAGTTGCAAGATTTACTCTGATTCAGTACTACGTGGAGACAAGCAATGGATGTTGGATAAAACACTTTTATTAAATTCTCTCATCAAAGAACAAATAGCAACGGACATCAACAATTTTGTGTTGGAGAATCCTGTTTCAGACACCTCCCCAGCTAATATGTGGGATGCACTAAACGCGGTGATTCGAGGCTCCTTCAATTCCTCTGCTTCACACCTGAAAAGGGAAAGGGACAGAATCAGGTCAGAAACTTTGCAACGCATCCATACTCTTGAGGCTTTACACAAAAACACCGGAAACGCTTCAACATACGCAACTCTTCAAGTGGAATGCAAAATTCTAGATGCTTTGGAAGTGAAACAAATCCAACTAAGTCTCATGTATATTAAACAAAAATATTGGAAGAAATCCCCGAAAACACTACGGCTTCTGGCCTGGAGGGTAAAAGATAAAAGGAAATCTACAATGGTTCACTCAATCAGAAACAAGAAGGGTCTGATTTCCACTTCTCCAAAAGACATTGTCCAAGAATTTGCTACTTTCTATTCTCAGCTATATAGTTCCCGAAATCCTGACAAAGCCAAGATCGCAACTCATCTAGACCTCCTAACGTCACTTAAGAAGCTCTCTCCTTCACATACAAACCTATTGGAAGGCCCAATCTCTGCACAGGAACTTCAAGACACGATCAAAATGTTAAAACTTAATAAGTCTCCTGGCATTGACGGCCTCCCAGCTGAATTTTACAAAGCATTCAGCCCGGAACTCTCACCTCTTTTCCTCCAAGTCTGCAATGCGGTCCTCGACTCCAGTCAAATACCTAATTCTTGGCTTGAATCATCGATCATTGTTCTTCCCAAAGACAAAAAAGACCCAACTAACCTGGCTTCTTATCGCCCAATAGCGTTGATCAACAATGATGCTAAACTCTTCTCAACAATTCTAGTGAATCGTCTGAAGGTCTTCATTTCTGAATACATTCATCCAGATCAAACGGGCTTCATCCCATCGAGACAATTGGCTGACAATGTCCGACGCACGCTCAACATTATCCACCATGGGAAAAAATCACCGGATGACTCTTGGATTTCGAGAAGGCATTTGATTCGGTGGAACCTTTATATCTCGCTACTTTGTTTCAGCAAATGGGCTTTGGTCCGAAGTTTTCTAATTTCATACTCCGCCTTCTCTCTTCCTCTAAATCTCGCTTCAGAGTCAATGGGCACAATTCGAATTTTTTCCATCCGTCACGGGGCACGCGTCAAGGATGTCCCCTGTCCCCCTTGATTTTTGTGCTGGCGATCGAACCACTGGCTGAACAACTTCGAAAGGCACAGGACTTCACAGGCATCAACATTGTTTCAACAGAGCCTAAACTCACTCTTTATGCAGACGATCTTACTTTATACGTCTCGAACCCTAAATCCTCTCTTCCGGTGATTCAAAACATCCTTGCTGACTTTGAAAAAATTTCCGGCCTCAAGATAAACACACAGAAATCTGAACTTTTCCCGATAGTTCTCTCCTCACAATCTAAGACCTTCCTGAAATCTAATTTTGACTTTCCGTGGGTAGATTCATCCTGGCGTCATCTTGAAGTGCAGATTCCTTTACCCCTTAAGGATCTGTTCAAGCACAATTTTCAAACACTTTTCAAGGACATTAAATCTCGCATTAGTACCTGGAATAATCTTAACCCAACCTTGCCTGACCGTATTCATCTAGTCCAAAATTTTGTCTCCCGTGTTTTTTGTTCCTCTTCAGAACAATACCAATCACGATAGCCAACAAGGATCTCAAATTGTGGCAAAATGTGATCACTTCTTTCATCTGGGCATTTAAGAAATCCAGAGTGGACAAAAGAATACTCACAAAACCAACTCGCAAAGGAGGTCTGAATCTTCCAAATCTCAAAACTTACTATCAAGCTGCTGCTCTCACGAACATAATTAGGATGTCACGCAATACCTCAGACATAGGCTGGACTTTGATTGAGCAATCTGCTTCGGCACCATTATCCCTACAGGAATCTATCTAAAGCCCCAAATCTAGGAGATCGCCACATATTTCGGATAATCCATTTTTATCGCATACCATCACTCTCTGGGACAACATGAAGCACTTTCTCGCACCACCTATTTCACCTCTCTCCACCTTCACCTATCAGGATTGGTTTGTCCCGGGCCAAACTCCAAGACAATCTAAGGACTGGTCATCATTGGGAATCATGACACTCCAGGACATCTCCAAAAATGGAAAATTACTACAAAAAACAAAACTTGAAGAGCGAGTCAACCAATCACTACCTTGGCTCAAGTATTATCAATTAAGTAGCTTATTCTCTTTTGTCCTGCAAAAAGGGACTTTTAAGCGTGCAATCACAAACTTTGAAGTCTTGCTTACGACTTATTCGGAACATTCCAAACACCTCCTCTCAAATATTTATAAATCACTCTCTGAACATACTAATCCTCGTCAGCTCTATTATGTCAGAATCTGCAGATTCAGACAAGGATTTTTGGGATCTCCTGCTAGATATTATAACCTTGTTACTGTACCCATTTTGTACTCATGCCTATTGCTATCAGTTACTCCTATGCCCACTATGTAATCATGCCTATTGCCATTTGCTTGACCATTATGAATGTATGCTACGTGACCCCAGGTTTATGGCTTTGACCAGGCCTGGTCTATGTAACTGTTTGCCCGGGAGAATGACAACTTCAAAGCATGGGAACAATGGGCCTCTCACACTCCTGCCTCCGCATTCCATTCATCCCGGCTGGGAAGACAAGGGGAGGACAGGGACCATTTCTTATCAACGTGCGAAAGCCTTGAGGAAAGCATTTGTTATGTGAATATGGTTACATCTGAGGGGTCTGGTTTGGGAAGGGAAATTTACAGCTTCACACCTAGCCTTCTTTCCTGTGGGAAGCAAACGGCCAGAGACCCTTTTTGCCCGCGGTTTTTCCCCCTTGGTGATTGGCTACCTATGGGCAATTCAAATTGTTCTGGAGAGTATATTAGACCTGCTTCTATTGTATGCGTTATCTCTGACAATAATCCGAGGACCTGTACCAATGTAGAAATTGGAAATAAAGAACTGTGTTTCATCAACAAAGATCTGATCCTTGACTACTTTGAGCAGAAGCCTCACAGATTGTCAGAGATCTGTGACTGGGACTTGGCCATTCCTGACCATGTCGGACGACAGTACTCTTCCCATCCCTACTACCGAAGATCAGCCGGTGACCCCGGGGGACCAGGGTGCCGGTGATGGAGGAGGCGGCGGGGAGTCCGAAGTGCCGTGACTATGGTTCAGGGGGCTTACCACATCCCGCGACCACCTCCTCATCAGAGCGTGACCCCAAGGTACTCATGGAGCAATTTCGGTCGTGGGACCGTCGACTCCTGGGTGCACGATCGGAAGGGGGCACGGGTGTCGATCCAGGCAGATCACACCGAACGCGGGAAGCCAAGCTTTCTGGGAGACGAGAGACGACCTACGGAGGAGAGTGGCGTTCCCCACCTTTGGAAGAAGAGAGAGGCGGACCGTACGGGCCCGATCTCTACGGGGAAGACCAGACCCAAGCCCTGGGTCGTATGATGGGAGATTTACGGTTCCAACTCACCGCAGAATTGCGCGAGCTAGCCCTCGACCTGCAGTACCAGTTTCGAGACACCCTGACGGCTATGCAAGCAGCTCGCCCAGCCCCGGGAGGGGTCGGACCCCCAGGAGGGGGAGTCCCGCAGCCGCCGGTTCCCCCCGGAGGAGCTCCCGTGGGAGTCGTCCCGCCGCAAGTGCCGCTGCAGGTCCCACAGCCCGTTCCCCGCCCGGTTCCCGCACCCGTACCTGCGCTGGCCCCAGTGCCGGCAGGGCCGATGGTTCGCCTGGCCCCCGCCGATCCGTTGACGGCTACTTTCGATGGGGATCCCGAGAAGCTGTGGTTCTTCCTCATAGAGATAGAGCGGTTCCTAGACACCTGGGGACACCTCTACCCCACCGAGAGGGACCGGATTGGCTACATCGGGTCCAAGCTGAGGGACACCGCCAGCGACTGGTACGTGAGCCTGCACAACGCCCCCGGGCCTGAGTTACGCTCCGTGCACAACTTCATGTGGGCCCTCAGACACCACTACGAGGACCCCTTGGGAGAAGAGAAGGCTCGGAACCAGTTGCGGAAGCTGACCCAGGGGCGGTCCTCGGTGAGGGAGTATACCGACAAGTTCCGGCGCATAGCGGCCAAGATTCACGGCTGGACTCAAGATCTTTTCATAGAAAAGTACAGGGAAGGTCTGAATCCCGAGGTGTACGAGACGGTGCTGCGAGGGGGAAGACCGGGCTCGCTAGCCACATGGATGAGAGCGGCTGCGGATGTGGAAGAACGCTTCACCCTCATCAAGATGGGAACTTCAGCAACTGCCCAAGCCAAAGCAGCTCAGAAGGTGAAACCCAAGCCGAACCTCCAAGAGATCCGGGACGCCCGTTTCAAGCAGGGGCTCTGCATGAGGTGCGGGGAGAGCGGTCACTTCGCCTCGGCGTGCCCCCGCGGGGGGGGGAAAGCCCCCAAGACCTCCACCCCGGTAGCCGGGAGCACCCCTAGCAAAGGGAAAACCTCGTTCAAGCCCTGGGCATTACAGCTGGAAGGGGCCGCGAGCGAGCAAGGAGAGCTGGAGCTGACGGAAGCACTGATGTTGGGAAACTCCAACGGCCTGCAGTGAGCGGCGCAGAACTGCAGGTCCCCATCCGTGATGCGCCATCCCCGGTGAGCATCCCTGGCCCTTTACTGTATATGGTAGTGACTGTGATAGCCCCCGGGACCGGGACCCACGTCCAGGTCCGGGCCTTAATTGACTCAGGGTGTGCCCAGGACTTGATTAGCCCTCTAGTGGTGGAGGGGTTAGGACCTAAGGTCGCCCCATTGGGGGAGCCACTCACGTTTACCCAAATGGACGGATTGGAAATGAAAGAGGCGTGTGTGGCAGAGACCGAGAGACTGATAGTAGGGACGGGGGATCACTGGGAGAGGAGAGCCTTCGTCATCACTCCAAATACCCAGTTCCCCATGGTGTTGGGGAGTCCCTGGTTAAGCTCCCATGACCCCTATATCAAATGGAGCGAAGGGAAAATCTCCTGGGTGGATGAGAAGTGTCAAAACCATAAGTGGGACGCGGGGTGGGGAGCGGGGCCTCCGGCGCCTCTCCGAGCGGCGGCGCTCACTCTGGTGCCCTCCGCAATTCCCCGAGAATATTGAGACTTAATGGGAGTGTTCAGTGAAACCGAGGCCGATGAACTACCGGATTGTGCTATAGAGCTGATCCCAGGAGAGAAGCTACCAAAGGGAAAGCTCTATTCCATGAGCCCTTCGGAGCGGGAGGAGCTAAGGAAATTTCTAGACAAGAACTTGGAGCGAGGTTTCATCCGCCCCGCTAAGTCCCCATTTGCTGCCCCTGTTCTGTTCAGGAAGAAGAAGGACGGGGGGCTACGGCTGTGTACGGACTACAGAGGATTAAATGCAGTGTCAGCCTCCAATGCCTACCCCCTTCCCCTTATTAAGGACTTGTTAACAGAAGCGGCCAAAGGAAAGGTGTTTACTAAGTTGGATCTCCGAGATGCATATTTCCGGGTGCGCATCAGGGAGGGGGACGAATTTAAGACTGCGTTTAACACACCACTGGGGCAATTCGAATACCTGGTGATGCCGTTCGGCTTAAGTGGCGCGCCAGGGGTCTTTATGAGCTTAATAAACGAAGTGTTGCACAAGCATTTATTCAAGGGGGTGTTATGTTACTTAGATGATATCTTGATCTACTCTGCTGATAAGAAAGAACATGTACAGTTGGTCCGTGAAGTGCTGTCAACCCTGTTAAAAAACCAGTTGTATGCTAAGTTGTCAAAATGCGAATTCCATAGGGATTCAGTGGACTTCCTGGGGTACCGCATTTCCCAGAAAGGGCTAGAAATGGACCCTGCCAAGGTAGAGGCAGTAGTGCAGTGGGAAGCCCCCCGAACGAGAAAACAGCTTCAGAGTCTATTAGGATTTTGTAATTTCTACTGCACCTTCCTAAAAGACTTCGCCACGGTCACTCTCCCGCTAACTGAACTCCTTAAAACCAAGGGGAGGGGCCCGGAAGCAGGGAAACCCGGGGAGAGAATAGCCTGGACGAAAGATTGCCAAAGGGCGTTTGACACCCTCAAGACCCTTTTTACCTCGGAGCCCATCCTGGCTCATCCCGATGAAACCAAGGAGTTTGTGGTGCATGTAGACGCGTCGGCTGTGGCCATGGGGGGAGCCATCCTACAAAAGGGGTCGGATGAGAAGCTGCACCCTCTTGCATATATCTCAAAAAAGTTTAATGAGACAGAGAGAAATTGGTCAGTGTGGGACAAAGAGGCAGCAGCCATACGACTGGCCCTCACCACCTGGCGGCATTGGCTAGAAGGAGCACAGACCCCTTTTGAAATTTGGATGGATCACAAAAATCTGGAAGCCTTGCGCACCCAGAGGTCCCTGAATGCGAAACAGCTACGTTGGGCCGATTTTTTCTCAAAATTCAATTTCGTGCTTAAACACTTCCCCGGTAGAGCCAATTCGTTAGCAGACGCACTATCCCAATTGCCCCAGCACGAGAGTCAAAAGGAAGAGGTGTTCAACTCCATGTTCTCCCCCCAGCAGTTGGGAGGAGCTGTCACCACCAGAAGCCAGAGTAAGCAAGCGGCAGTAGAGTCGTGGGGGAATGACTGGGGGGGGGACTACTCCCTGGAAGAGGCCGAAGAGTTGGGAAACCTAGAGGACTGTTCCCTCCGGGAAAACAAGTGCTGGTACCATGGGGACAAACTCGTGGTACCTCGAACCAGACGCAAGGACATATTGCTGACTTGTCATTCATCAAAATTGGCAGGGCATTTTGGGTTCTTAAAAACGCTTAATTTAGTCCAACGGCAGTTCTGGTGGCCGCGCATGCGCAAGGATGTCTCAGACTTTGTAACTGCCTGCCAGATATGTTTGATGTGCAAAAGGAGGGGAGGGAAGGTCCCGGGACTGTTGCATCCGCTGCCCACCCCCTCTCGCCCATGGGAAGCGATAGCCATGGACTTCATCACCAACCTGCCACCCTCAAAAGGAAAAACCGTAATTTGGGTGGTGGTGGACATGTTTTCGAAACAAGCCCATTTTACCCCGTTTAAACAACTACCCACGGCAAAGGGGATGGCTAAGGCTTTTTTCAACCACGTGATAAAGTTGCATGCTTTTCCCAAGCGTGTAGTATCCGATCGGGGCAGTCAGTTCGTTGCCAACTTCTGGCGGGAGCTCTTGACGCTAATGGACATTGAACCAGCCTTAAGCTCGGGGTACCACCCAGAGACCGATGGCCAGTCCGAACGAACTAATCAAATCCTGGAACAATTCCTGAGGTGTTATACTAACTACCATCAGGACAATTGGGTAGAACTACTGCCATTTGCAGAGTACAGTTACAACAATGCTATTCATTCGTCTACGGGCGTATCCCCGTTCATGGCGGTGGGCGGCTTTGAAGGGAAACCTCTGCCCACCATAGAGGAAATGCCAAACACCTCTCCCACGGACTTTAAACGTTGGTGGGCAACCCTGCAAGACTCATGGCCACTGATAGCTAAAACGCTGGACAAAGCTAAAGAGGATTACAAGAAGTATGCGGACCGCAGCAGAGCAGAGGGCTGGGACTTACAGCCAGGGGATTCAGTCTACTTGTCCACCAAAAATATATATGGATTACAACCCAGCAGGAAATTAGGGTGGAAATATGTCGGGCCCTACAAAGTGTTGCGCAAGATTTCTGATGTGTCTTTTGAACTGGAATTACCCAAATCACTGAGTTCTGTGCATCCTGTTTTTCATTTCAGCTTGCTGAAGAAGAATCCTGGGCTGAATGCATGGCATCCAGTTCCTCCAACTCCTCCTCCACTGATGAAGGGGGGAGGCACCCCATTTTGAAATTTCTGAAATCCTTGATTCAAAAATGCGTAGGGGCCACTTACTATATCTAGTTAGATGGGTAGACTTTGGCCCGGAACAAAATGAGTGGGTTCGTTCTGAAAATGTGCATGCTCCTAAGTTAGTTAAAGCTTTTCATAAAAGATTCCCAGATAAACCCGGGTAGATTTATTTTTAGGGTGGCAGTGTGTCAGAATCTGCAGATTCAGACAAGGATTTTTGGGATCTCCTGCTAGATATTATAACCTGTTACTGTACCCATTTTGTACTCATGCCTATTGCTATCAGTTGCTCCTATGCCCACTATGTAATCATGCCTATTGCCATTTGCTTGACCATTATGAATGTATGCTATGTGACCCCAGGTTTATGGCTTTGACCAGGCCTGGTCTATGTAACTGTTTGCCCGGGAGAATGACAACTTCAAAGCATGGGAACAATGGGCCTCTCACACTCCTGCCTCCGCATTCCATTCATCCCGGCTGGGAAGACAAGGGGAGGACAGGGACCATTTCTTATCAACGTGCGAAAGCCTTGAGGAAAGCATTTGTTATGTGAATATGGTTACATCTGAGGGGTCTAGTTTGGGAAGGGAAATTTACAGCTTCACACCTAGCCTTCTTTCCTGTGGGAAGCAAACGGCCAGAGACCCTTTTTGCCCGCGGTTTTTCCCCCTTGGTGACTGACTACCTATGGGTAATTCAAATTGTTCTGGAGAGTATATTAGACCTGCTTCTATTGTATGCGTTATCTCTGACAATAATCCGAGGACCTGTACCAATGTAGAAATTGGAAATAAAGAACTGTGTTTCATCAACAAAGATCTGATCCTTGACTACTTTGAGCAGAAGCCTCACATATTACCAAAAGGCCTGGGCTACAGATTTAGACCGGTCTCTATCTGATCATCAATGGTCCCTAATTTGGTCTTCAGCAGCCAACACCTCTGGAATCTTCAACGTGCGTTTTCAGTTCTTTAAATTGGTTTCAAGATGGTACTACACACCGGTGCGTCTTAATCACATGCATGACTCGCATTCACCGCTTTGTTGGAAGGCCTGTGGGCGTCAGGATCGCAGGATCCTAACAGGGTTTTCATTATGCCTTTTGTGACTTGCTATCGCTCAGCCTGATATGTTACCATTGCTATCTCTTGCAAGCTGTCTCTGGTTTACCCCCAACTGTTTATTGCTCTGAGTTATATTGCTTTTTGAAAGTCTGGTCAATGTAACCATTTCATCCGGGAGAGTGGCGACCCCGCATACTCACACGTCACCCAGAAACAAATGGCCTTTCCTCCCATGCATTCCCTCCTCCTCCGTCCCCGGAGACACAGAACTGTCGTATCGCTGTGTGAAGACCTTGAAAGGCTGCTGTGGCCACTTTGTTATGTATATGCCTAACACATCTGGGGCGCCCAGCTCAGGAGGGGAATTTTTATAACTTTCACACTTCACCTTTCCTGTGGGAAGTAAAACGGCTAAGATCTTTTAACCGCACTTTTCTCCGTTTTGTGATTGGTTGAATGTCAGGGTTCAAACTATACTGGAGGGTATATTAACTCTGACTGTTTTGTATGTGACATCTCTAACAAACATTCGAGAACCTGTCATGCAGTATTAAGAAATAAAGAACTCTGTTTCATCAACAAAGGTCTGATCTTTTACTGCTAAGTGCAGAAGCCCACAGTGGGGAGCCAGGAGACTATCTGCATTGCTGGTGGTCTTGCCCTCAAATTCAACCATTCTGGTCTTCTGTGGTTAAAGAAACAGCAAACATCCCTTCTCAATATCTTCCTATGGACCCTGCCGTACTTCTTTTACACTTAAGAGACTCATCCTTAGATGAAGAACCTCTTTTTCCCTTAACTATATTTTTACTTACAGCGGCCAAGACGTCCATCGCGGCTTCCTGGAAATCGGGTACTCCTCCCACTCTGGATCTTTGGAGAAAGAAACTCTGGGATCAGTTTATTATGGACAAGATCACTTACAGTATTGACCCCTCCAGTGCCTCCTCAGATGCTACTTCCTCTCACTTCATGCGCACCTGGTACTCTTTCCTACAATACATGACTGAGAAGAACCTACTTCCTCAAACTACTCTACCTGGCTTCACTTCTGAACTTACTTACCTGTCTCTTCTCTGCTACTTTCCTCACTAACTGCTATCATCTCATTTCTTAGAACACAACAGTAACTTTGGTGATTATTCATTGTTTAGCCTTGATTTTTAAGAGCTATGCTGTAACTCTATTTGCAAGACTGGTATCTTTGTCTTATTATTCGAAAGTTTATGTAACAGTAATTTGCTTATCTGTTGATATCATATTATTATTTGCAGAATGTTCATAGCTGTGTAACTCTTTTTTGTCAAATTGTTCTCTTTAATAAAAGGAAAAAATTTATGTAAAAAAAATATTTAGGCATAATATGTTCAAATAAAACTAGCTCTTTAATTGAAGATAACTATAACATCTTCCTTAAAAAAACAAGAGAAGATTTGAACAAATGGAAAGGGTTAAATCTATCATGGTTAGGTAGAATGGCAGCAGTGAAAATGATGGTGCTCCCTAGGTTCTTATTTTTGGCACAGACAATTCCATTATTAAAACGTAACAGTCATGTTTATAAAGGTCTTAATGACATAACAAGGAAATTTATCTGGTTTCCAAAGAAACCCCGAATAAAATGGAAATTACTCCAAGACAATAAGGAGAAAGGAGGAACTGGACTCCCCAATTGGGAACTATACAGTAAGGCAGCAGCAATGGTATGGTTAAAAGATTGGATAACTCTAAGCAATACCAGACTATTAGCTTTAGAAGGACATGACCTATATATGGGTTGGCACGCTTATGTCTGGTATGAAAAACATAAAATACATTCAAATTTTAATACTCACTTATTGAGAGCAGCCCTGATGAGATTTTGGGTAGAGATAAAAAATGAATTCTATAGGAAAATCCCTGGCTGGGTAGCCCCACTGGAAGCCTTCACTAAACCATCACTTCTTAATTTTAATTATAGAATAAGTTATGATAAACTACTAGATACTAAGGTGTTATTAAAAATGAATTACAATTAAGAGAGGAATTGGGTTTGCTGTTGTCCTGGTGGGAGAACACGCAACTGCAGTCTAGATTCCAGAAGGATGTTAAAACTGGCTTCAGTAGAACCCCTATTGATTTGGACAAGATTTGGTTGAATAATAAAGATAAACTGATTAAAAAGCTATATATTTTTTTACTAAACCAAGTAATGTTAGATGAAATAATAAAACCATCAATGATACAGTGGATGAAGGACTTAGGTAGCACTGTAGAAATAGACAGATGAGCAAAGATTTGGAAATCAATCAAGTTTCTAAAGGTGATTAACTATAAAGAAAACATTTACAAAATGTTTTATCGGTGGCATTGGTCACCAGATAAACTACATAAATGCTTTAACAATGTATCAGCTAAGTACTGGGTCTGTGGTAATAGCACAGGTACCTACTTTCTTATGTGGTGGATATGTAAAAAGGTTAAAGAGTATTGGGTGATGGTAAGAAATATGATAATGGAAGTGATGGAACTGAATCTACTGATGGACCCGGCAATCTTTTTACTGAACTTATTGCCGGATGGACTTTCAAAAGAGAACCAAAAAATGTTGTCGTGTATTGTAACTGCAGCACGTATCTTAAGGGCAAAAGTATGGAAATCATCGATTTTGCCACAAAAAGAAGAGATCTCGAGCATGTTGCTTAATTGGGCCGAAATGGATAGACTTGGGTACTTGTTGAATCCACAGGCAAAGACGGACACGTTGGTGGTTTGGTCTAAGTTTTATGCTTGGTTGGATTAAATTTATGGTTCCTTGTATAAATGTATAAATGTTGGAAAATATGATGGAAAATGGTTAAAAATCAGCACTCAATAAAAATATTTAAAAAAACAAAAAACAAAACATTGGTTAAAAGTTGCAGGCTTATATACAAAAATTAAAAAGATAATTGAAAATAACAATATGGATATAGAAGAACCGATGGAAGAAATATATAAATTAATGAATAAAACTAAAAGAGGAATAGCAGGAGTAATATACAAAAAACGATCTCAGATAAAGAAGGATTAATAGGTCATCTTCAAGGGAAATGGGATGCAGAAACTAAATAACAGAACAAAAAGTAAAAAAATTAATGGATGGAATTAAGGGAATAAAAATACATAAGTTTAGGGAAATGGAATTAAAATTTTTTTACTAAATGGTACAGAACTCCAGCCACCTTAGCTAATATGTTCTCAGGACTAAGCCCAAACTGCTGGCATTGTAAAAATGCAAAACGATGGTATTTGCACATGTGGTGGGAATGCCGGGAAGTTAAAGAATTTTGGAAAAATATATTAAAAGTAATAAATGAGTTGTTCCAGGTAGAGTTGAATATAGATTTTGAACTGATGACGATGAGTAGTTTAGGTAATAGGACAATAGAGAAAAAGAATCAAGATTTATTGAAAGCAATGATATTAGCTGGTAAAGCAGTGATAGCAGTAGGGTGGAAAGATAAAAGTAAATGGACAGAAAGAACTTGGCATAATTATCTCTTTGAATTTGTTCAGTCAGATATAATGGCTACAATCAATAAGGACCTGCCATGGGAGGATAGAACATCGCAGATCAAGGAGAAACGGTCTATCTATTTGAACTGGATAAAAGAGAAACAGAAAGAAGACGTTCAGTGGAAGCTACAAGCTTTGTGTTCCTGGCTGAATGATGATGATTAGATTGAAGGGGGAGGGATTGGGGAGAAAATGTTAAAATACCTAAAATGTAACAATGAAATGATGTTACTGTGTATCTAACCTAGCAAATAATTTTTTTTTTTTAAAAAAAGGAGGTCCGATTGAGGCAGGAGATGGATATATGTCCCGCTGGCTAGGGAGAGGAGGATAGGGAATCAGGGTTGTCTTGGCTGCTATGAAGATGCAGTCTGCTGTGTCTCCAGTGATCTTGTGAACTACACGGGTCAACAGAGGCAGCGGTGGGAACAGGTATAGGAGCTCCCTGGACCAGGAGTAAAGGAGCCTGTCTCTGAGGGAGAGGGAATCAAGACCGCCTTGGCTGCAGAACAGTGGGCACTTTCTGTTGTTCCAGCTGGCAAAGGCATCTATGTCTGGGAAACCCCAGAGGAGAAACACTGGGTGGAGGTATTTCCAGGCGAGCTCCCATTCGTGGACCTGGGTGTGACTCCTGCTGAGGAGGTCTGCTCTGGTATTGAGGGAGCCTGGGATATGGGTGGCGCGGATGAAGATTTCTTTGTCTATGCACCAATCCCACATCTGGATGGCTAGGAGGCATAAGTGGTGAGACCTCATGCCGCCCTGTCTGTTGATGTAGCTGACAGTGGTTGTGTTGTCGGAGAGAACTGCAACACAGTGTCCCCTTAACAGAAGGAGGGAGATGCGAAGGGCATAGAAGATTGCCAGTAGTTCTAGATAGTTGATGTGATGAGACAGAAGGTGGGGGTCCCAACTTCTGCCTGTGTTGTAGCCCAGGAGGTGTGCTCCCCATCCCAATCTGGAGGCGTCGGTGGTCAGAGTGACCCGGGGTGTGGGGAGGTGAAAGGGGGTGGAGTGGGTCCGCTTGGATTTAGATGACGAGTTCACTACCATGGAATTCGGATGGGGGTGGTTAAGTAAGAATTCCGCTCCTGTGTCCTAAACCCTATACATATGGTCCAGCCTCCAGGATGAAACTGACGTGGAGGAAGGTTTATTCCATGGGGTTTTAGCCGCCTGGAGGAGGACTGCTGACATAGGTAGAGCAATTGATGTAGAAACGTCTGACTGGACTACACCAAAGACGGCATCCGTAATGGCTGGCTTGGATTGAACTACCGACAGACCCAGGGACAGTGCCATGTGTTTTATCAGGTCCCCATAAGAGGTTAGATCTTCCGAAGGGGAGATAGGCAGGTTATCAGCCACGTCCTGTTTGGGAGATGGTTCGTCCTGAGGGCTGGGAGTGTCGGAGTGGTCGTCCTTGGAGTCTTTATCCGAGGAGTCCAAGGTCAGCATTGGGAGATCAAACGGTCCCGTCGGCTCCAGTGCTTGCCTCTGCATTGGTGGTGTAGTCATCAAAGCCGGCTGTTTTGGTGGGGAAGGCTGCTGTCTATCCCAAACATCAGGAAAATGAGTCGCCGTCGGAGCTTGAGCCGGTGGAGGCAGGGCTTGCATGGGTGAAGGTGGAGAGCGGTGCCCGGGATCCCATGGAGCCTGATCTGGTGGCCTGGAAAGAGAGGCCGAAGGTGGCTGATGAAAGGCCCTTAGAGAATGAGGGCAATGCTGAAGGTAACATTCCCAATCTGTGTGTGGGGCTGGGGACGACCACGGTATCGACAAAAAGGTCCCATACAGGTAGCGGTGTTAGTGCTCCCACGGCTTGATGGGGTGAGGTGGGTAATCCCATTGGGAACAGATGGGAGATCGATGTAGAGGTGACCAATCTCAGGGGGCACTACCATGCCCCCTGAGACCATCGTGGAGACACAGGACTTTCCACAATACTCTAACCGACAGAGCAATGTAACGAGCTGTTATTAGCGCAGCGGTCAGAAGAGAACTGGCAGAATGTCCGTGCCCTGCTCCTCTGGGCATGTGCGATGGAGCCCCTGCACGTGCCCGGAGGCACTGGGCGTGGAAATCCATTAAAGCTTTCTATGATACCAATCGATTTCCGCGCAGGTGCAGTAAACCCATAGGTGTGAAGCACAGAGACCACGTCAAAGATCTGGTAATGCTTGGTGCTTCAAACAGACTCCAAAATCCACTCTGACAGGCTCCTGTACTTCTTATGCTCTCGCTCTCTCTGACATTTATAGCCACACCAGCTAGTCTGTTTTATCCACACAAAATAAAATCTACTTTCTTAGACACACAGATTAAATTCCACAGACTTTCAAACCTCTTCTACACTTGTCTCTCTCCCAAGACACACCCAGAATTCCCTAATAAAAACACCAACACACCCAGATTCCTCTCGAAACCTCTCCCCCCCCAACCCTCTCAGTCATCAGCCAATCACATCACACCTGTCTCCCTCTTTCAACTCCCCTACAGTACAGCAGCCACACTAAACATTTAAAGGAACACACACACCAAAACATGATATCATAACAGCCACAAGCACAAGCAGCTTTAAAAAAGGGTTATTAAGATAAGACAAAATACAACTGTGAAATATATAATGAAAACTATTAGTTATTTATACTTTTGAAATTTCCTTAAAGCTATGTACATGAAAAAACTCAGGTTACACTATTCTTATAAGGGTTAGGCAGACACATGGAGAAGAAATTGGATTTGTACCCTGCCCTTCGCGTAGCTCAAGCGGTTAAGATGCTGAGCTGCAGACTGAAAGGTCGGCAGTTTAGCAGTTCAAGACCGCCTGCCAACCTAGCAGTTCGAAAGCAAGAAATTGCAAGTAGATAAATAGGTACCGCTTCAGTGGGAAAGTAACAGCGTTCCATGTGCCTCGGCATCTAGTCACGCCGGCCACATGACCACAGAAACATCCTTGGACAGCGCTGGTTCTTCAGCTTGGAAACAGAGATGAGCACCACATCCCTAGAGTCGTATTCGACTGGCTTTCGAGCAAGGGAAACCTTTACCTTTACGTGGAGTCTCAGAGTGCCTTACACTCTCCTTCCCCACAGCAGACACCCTGTGAGGTAGGTGGTTCTCTTTCAAGAACTGCTCTGAAACCACTTGTGACTGACCCAATGTCACACCAGCAGCTGCACATGGGGGAGGAGTGGTGAACTGAACCCAGCTGTACCAGATTAGAGTCTGCGCTCCTAACTATGACACTAAACTGGAGATATCCATCAAGGGCTGCTTGCCACGGGGAAGAAAAGTGAGTCCTCACATGACAGCCTCAGAGCCCTCCTGCTCCCCACCCCCCCGGGGCCGCCACTCCTCCTGGGCCCAGAGGCCTTCCCGGAACACCCCTGTTGCGTCTCCCAGCGGCGCCCGGGCCAGCCGGCCGGCACTGCAGACCCCCCCTTCCTCCGAACTGGCAGGCCACAGACGGGACAGGCCAGCCGGGCGGGCAGTGCAGGGACGCGCCTCCATCCCCCGACTGGGCACCGCGGTGCGGCGCGGGAGAGGAAGGCAGGAAGGGCCGGCCGGCCGGTCTAGCCCGCGGCTCCCCCAGTTGGGCGGCGCACCGGAAGTGCCCAGGACGCCGCTTGCCCGCCCCCCCCCTCGCCGGACGCAGACGGGTGTCGTCACGGGGCCGTAGAGCGGGCCGGAAGCGCGCGGTCCTAGGAGGGCGGAGGAATGGCGGAGCCCGCGGAGGAGCTGATCCAGCTCGAGTACTTGTCGCTGGTCTCGAAGGTCTGCACCGAGCTCGACAACCACCTGGGCATCAACGACAAGGACCTCGGTGGGTGAGCGGGGTGGGCGCCGGCCCTTGCGCGGCCCTCGGGTGGGGGACCCGGGGAAGGCCGCGTTTTGCGGAAGGCAGGCAGGCCGGGCGGAGCTGAGCGGAGCTGAGCTGCACTGAGAGCATTGGTTTCCTCTTAGGAGACACTGGAGGTGCGCAGCCAGCACTCTGGGCACTGCAGCCGGCAAGGCTAAGTCCATCTCGTTCTCCCCTCATCAGCCAGTTCCCTTTTCAGCCTCTGGGTGCAGCAGAGAAGCCAGAAACAGCCCCTCAGGACCTTTGGACCCCTCAAAGGAAAGCACTAGGGAGGACTGGTGGAAGAGAAGGAGTATTTAATGGTCGTTCTCTTCAGAGAGGGGCTCATCCTTCTGACAGGCAGGTTAGAAATAGCTTGGTCTTGCAGTCTGCCTTCAGGAAGAAGCCGAGGGGGGTGAGTGGGATGGCCTGGAGGAGCCCTCGCAGAATTGTTAAGTTCTCAAATGTAGGGTTCCTAGTCAGAGGGAAGGCAATGGGGCAGATTGAGCTCTGTGTGCTAAAAGATCCAGAAATCTTAGATTAGGCTGGAAATCCCAAGAAGACGTGTCTATTTTACTCTCGTATGATAAACTGGAAGTTTCTGGGCAACTCTCTAATCTCTCTAACAACTTACCGTATCATGAAACTGTTTCTTCAACTTGTGGTTCCCCTGCAGCTACAGGCATACACAGTATAACACCCAATTTTGATTTTTTTCCCCTGTAGAGAAATAAAGCTTTGTTTTTGTGTACTTTTGGGCTCTTTCTTGGTATATATGAGCAGACAAGGTTATGACAGGTTAAATGCCCTGGCAGGGGAGAGGCAAGACGATCCCGTCAGCGAGCCAGAAGCAGGGGGAATCAGCATCGGTTATTTATCTCACCAGATGCTAGCATCCAGTGAATTACAAACCACTAGCAGGCCAGTTTATAATCATGTCTTTGGCCTCTGATATTTGCATGTGCCTGGTGACAGGGCGGAGCGGCATGGGAGTTAGTCCTCTGGAACTCAGACACTAACAGGCTATACGATACAGAGGACTGTGGTGTTTTCTTGCCTGTGGGCTCTTCCTACCTACACAACAGCAGCAGCCTCATTGCATGGTTGCAGTCACATACGCACCTGTAATTGTGACTGAGAAATAACAAGGACTGCTCTAGCCAAGCCAAATGAACATCACACACACCTTGTCCCCAAAGGTGATATTTGTAGTTATTCCCATAGTTTAGGTCCCAAGGAGTGATGTGAGTTTTTCTGGAACTTGAATTGGAAAAGTTTTTCAAAAAATTTCCAGTTCAGATTTAATGTTCACAAAATTTAAATAACATTGGCAAAAGAAGGGACGCGCACCGTGTACAAGCCTGGGCCAAGTATAAGCACTAGGGCTTGGCCATGCTTCAGATCTCTCATTCAGTGTCTAACGTGATTGATTTGCAGGAGAAAAGCCCTGACGACTATAGGTAAAACCACAATATTTACATATGTAGAGTGGAAATTTTTCCATAGACAAATACAGCATCAGAAATTTTTCCATTTTGAATTTTCCACTCCACAGGTCCTTGGAGAGCTTCTTTAGGAGGGTGACTTCATGTCTGCCTCCTTGAAGGGAGCTGCAGCTGCCCCTTTTCTTAAGGAAGCCCTTTCCACTCCCTGTACTCATCTGGGCAGTCCTCACTGACTAGGTTCAAGAAGCCGAAGTGGGAACGGGTCAAGTATTGCTGGGGTGGGCTGCATTCCACCAAGGAGCTAGTCCATAGCATCAGGCTTCAATAACTGAAATTCTTCCAAGCGATTGTGATTAATCTGAGCCCCATCAACATCCTGGCAATGTCTATCACTGTAGCATTCAACTCTTGGCAGTTAAAAGCTATTTTATCCACAAGTGCTTTACAAATAATTCACAGCAACTGTTTGAATGCAGCCTATAAAATGTGCTAAGTCTTCCACGCCATGTAAGGAGTGTCAGTGCTTTATGGTGTTGGGTGAATTTGTAAGATGCTTAATTTGAAATCAAAGTCTCTGTGGATTACTGTATTTATATAAAGGGATCATAACTATGCAGAAAGGGTCTGCTAAAACAGGCACAGAGTTTAAAGCAGAGAGATGTCTAATAAAACTTGCTTTTATGTTAATCTAAATTTATTTCCACTGTGGAGCTATTTGCTCTGGAGACAGCTTTTCTGTGCTGGATCTTCTGCCATCTGTTCATAGCTGCACACTGTGATCTGGGTTGTGTCCTGAGATCCTGCCAGCTATGCAAATGGATCAGTCATGGTGTCCTACCTACCTAACATGGCTTTGGTTGGGTTCCTGGGCTCTTGTCTGCTCTAAAATAAAGAAAACATGAAACCACTGAGGTCTGAATATTTTTACCTTTTCTCTCCCCCACCATTCTCCCTTTGACCCTCCCTGTTTGTAGCTGAGTTCGTGATAAATCTCGCAGAGAAAAACACAACCTTTGAAGCATTCAAGACAGCCTTAGTGAAGAATGGCGCTGAGTTCACGGTAAGTGCTGAGCACTTCTGAAATTGGCACATTGTGGGATCTGAGTGCTGCGAGGACTAGAGATGTAAGATTCCCAGAAATTTTGAAGCCAGGGGGGGAAAAAACATCTCTCCCCTTTTTTCTGGAAGAACCCCCCCCCCCCCCCCCAATTTTAGGAAAAATTGAAATATATGTAATTTTTACTGTTCTATCAAACCTAAACTAATATAATCACTGGGGCTAGTGATGCTCTGTATTCTTGGTGCTGGGGTGGGAGGCAACAGTGGGAGGGCTTCTAGTGTCCTGGCCCCACTGCTGGACCTCCTGATGGCACGGAGTGTTGGACTGGATGGGCTTCTCTTATGTTCTTAAGATAGACTACATCATTTATCACTTAGCATATAAAACTGCAATGTTTGACATATTTATAGAATTTAAAAGTTATTAATGCCATGGTTTTATACAAGCAAAACTGCAAACATACCCAGTGCTTGAGAGAAAACTGCAAGCTGATGCACCCTATGCTGCCTTAGCACATGTTGCAGTTTTGCTGTCTGATTAGAGGGAGCTCAGTTCTCAAACTTTCAGTTTGTCAGACTCTTGAACAAACATACCCTCAACAACACTCTCTTGGCAGTGATTTGTTTATTGAGAGATCAGGATGTGTCAAGCTAAGACCATCTTATGTCAGAACTGACCTGGTTGGCATCAGTCCAGAAATTATAAATGCTTCAAACAAGCCCCCCCCAGTGCCCTGTCCAGTCATTCTGTCCATTCAGCCCGCCTAAACCTAGTGCACACCGTTAGCCCCCTCCTGCAACCTACAGTTTATTATCTATGACAGGGATGGGCAAACTTGCTTAGCGTAAGAGCCACCTAGAACAGGGGTGGCCAAACTTGCTTAACGTAAAAGCCGCGTAGAATAAACATCAGATGTTTGAGAGCCACAAGACATGAACAAATATTACCTGCTTTTGTTGGAAAATAAGCAAATTTGCTTTTTATTAACATTAAATGAGACTGCCAAAAATAATAACAAAAGGGGTAAAAGCAGACATTGATAATGATGTTAATTTGTCCAATGATATTTGTTTGCTAATGATATTTAGCTTCCCCAGCTGCCCTGCTGGGAGCCACACAATATATGTGAAAGAACCGCATGCAGCTCCCGAGCCACAGTTTGCCCACCCCTGATCTATGATAAGCGAGCGAGCAGAGACAGGCATTCCAGGTCATTTTGCATACTTCCCAATTTGGGAGGCTCCTTAGAAAAACAGTTGCGAAGTGGCTAAGCAGTTTCCCGTGCACTCTCACACCAGCCTTCCCCCCATTAACCCCTACAGAAAATACACGTAAGATGAGTACAGAAAGATACAAGCTTGGCATCTTGGATTTGAGAGCTGTGTATGTCTACAACATGCCCACCTTGTCTTTAAAAGCATTTCACTCATTCAGAAAGATACCTTTCATGGGTTTTTTTCCCAGTATTCCCTGAAAATTTCTACTTTTTTTTCATTGGGAAAATTGGGGGGAAGCCTCGGAGGGGGGGAATGGAAAAAAACAGGTTTTTTCCAGAATTTTTCCATTTTTCCCCTGTATTATCACATCTGTAGTGTAGATGGCTGTGTTAAGAAACTAGCTGAAGAAATGAAGTGTTGTATTGACAAGTTCTCTTTCTACCACCTTCCTGTATTTTAGGATTCTCTTATTAGCAACTTGCTGCGTCTCATACACACAATGCGGCCTCCTGCAAAGCCTTCCACTAGCAAAAGTGAGTGTTCCTGTCATTAAAACCTTGTGGATGTGTTGTGGGGTGGAGAGTTAATCACTGCCAGGCTGAGTCTGTGCACCTTTTGAGGTGTAAACACCCCAACCTGCAGTCACAGTAGAAGGTGCCAGTCTGTGGGCCCACGTAAGCCTCCCTTGGTGTGGGGCACACTGGGTGTCTAGAATGTCACAGCTGCCATTTCCTCTCAGTTGTCTATGCAAAAAGGGTCGATGGGGCTGCTGCCAAGATCAGTTGCTCTGGGGCCGGATTTAGCCAGAGACGTAGCACCAGCTCCTGGCTGAATGCTGCTTTCTCACATCAGTGTGGGGGGGAGAGCTGGCTCCACCCCCCCCCCAGAAGCCTGTCTGCCTGGTTGAAGGAGTGGGTGGCAGGAGTGGCTCCTTCATCACCCACTTGCATTGTGCCCCCCCTTCCAGGCAGTGGGGGGGCAGTTGGGAGCTCCTGGTCTCCCTCCTTCCCCACCTGTCCGGCTGGCTGAAGGGGGCAGCAGTGGCTCCTGCTCCTCCCCACCCACAGTGGCTGTCATTTCTTCTCCTGGCTGGCCCTCTCTCTCCAGAGGAGAGGTGGGGGGGGGGCTCCATCAGGGCACGCAGGATCACGCACTCCACCTCATCCCACGGCTGGTAAGCGTACGTTGCCTGCACATGTGCTGTAAAACACGTCCTTCTCTTTTGGGGGGTTGTGAATCCCCCGTCATGATTTTAAACTTCTTGGATTTTTCTGCAAACCTGGTGGATTCCAATGTCCCCTCTAAGCTGTGGAGTCTTGTGAGCAAAAATTCTACTTTGTGAGCTACTGGCATTTATGTTGTGAGCGAGCAATTTGGCTACTGCATAAATTCGTTTGCTCTGGAGCCACCCTTCCTGAGCTAAGACGAAAATGGGTGAGTCAGAGGCTAAGAAACTGTGAGCTAGTTCACACTAACTCAGCTTAGAGGGAACACTGGTGGGTTCCCGCAAATTTGTTGAAAAATCTCTTTTTTCTCTACATGGCCACAACTGGTAGAATTAACTATCTGCAGATGGGCCATGTTGACTATTAGATACATTGGTGTTTTTAAATTATGAGCCAACCCAAGCATTTTGGAAGAGTGGGCTAAAATGAATACATGAAATGTTTGGGAGAGTCAGACAGTATCAGAGGATTCTGGCCATGAAACTCTGTCTTGTGCTTTGTGTGTTTTTGTTTCCGTATCAGATGCTGTGAAGCCAAAAACAGAAAAGGAGAAGCTGAAGGAATTGTTTCCAGCCCTTTGTAGACCAGACAACCCCACAGTCAGGGTAGGTGTGTACTTTCTCGCTACCTGCTCTCAATTCTGAGCATGTATTTCTTTATGGCACTTTGGTCTCCCTTCCTTCAGTTATGGAGTTCGTGGTTGTCTGTCTGAGGTGGATGGAGTTCCCCAGGAATCTCCTGTCCGCATAGTGGCCAGACCCATCTTTGCTTGTCTTCAGCAAATATCAGGTCTCTTCCAACTGTAGGACCCAGGCAGGGTGTGGCTGAGGGCTGTGGGCACAGGGCTTAGGGTGTGGGAGCAGGAAGGCCCAGGGCCAACCAGTCGGGAACAAGATGGCAGTGCTGTCTAAGAGTGTTGGCCGCAGGAGCAAAGACTGAAGCCATGTTGAGGGCCAGGCATGTGAAGCTCAGGAGGATGTTGAGGTTTGGGAGCCAGTTGTGGAATTCACTCCCAAGACCAGACTTCTTGGCTATTGCTGGTCTCCAAGCCAGAAGAGGCTGTGTGACCAAAGAGAATTGAGAGAGAGAGATGCCGAAATAACCTTCCTGCTGCTGACTGAGGGACTGTCTTTCTTGTTCCCACAGACAATGCTGGATGAAGATGATGTGAAGGTGGCGGCAGATGCTCTTAAGGAGCTGGAAGCTTTGATGCCAGGCACCTGCAGGCAGGCGCAGCATCGGCATAGTGAGCACCAGTAGGTTCTTTTAGGCTGCCTCCCCTCAAAAAAGAAAGAGTGGCCATACTTCAAGATCCATAGTTTTGAAGGCTCTTGTGCAGCCTGAGGCATGACATTGTATACCGAAAGCAGCCCCGCCCAGCCTCTTCTAGATCAGAAAGAAAGAAAATGCCACAACTGCCCTCAGTGATGTAACAGTTCTTCCCATGTGATCCAAGCTTTCTTCTCTCATTACTTTTTGTTGTCTTCGTAAAATTCTCAGTCCTGTGGAAGCCCCCCCCCCCCCCACAAGCCAGTGAGCTGGGAGAGAGTTGAGTTTTACCAGGGAGCTGGTGTCACATGCGAGAATCCCAGACTTCCCTGTGGGATTTGTTCTCTGCCCCTCAAACCCTTGCCAAAGCTCTGTCACTCAGCCACCACTGCCCCTTTTTATTATTCTCCAATGAAATCACAAGCAAATCTGTAGTCAAAGTTAAATGGAACAATAATTACATAGAAAGCAAAGTCAATAATAATGCCAAACTCACATACGTGTGTGTATGTGTATATGTGTGTGTGTGTGTGTATACAGACTTCCTTCATAAATAGAACAAGCACGCAAAGAAAATAATTGTTTATATAAATATTACTTGTCCTTGAATTGAAGTCCAAACATCTATATATAGTGGCTTGTAGCATGTAGGATCCATTCCAAGTGGAAACTACACAGCTCCGGATAATCAGCGTTTCAGACCTATTCCTTCATCAGGTAAATCAGGCAAGTCTTTTGCAAAAAAACATATATAAACAATACCAAGAATCATTCTAACCTACAACAAAACGCCATATGAATCACAGCAAGTGCAGGTCACACTCACTAGTAACAAACAGTGAATACGCATGTATGAGTAAGGTCCCAATCAAACTATTCCAATCAGGCACAGCTCCTTATCTGTTGCAAGTCAGAACTGCCTCTCCCACAGTCTGTGTTTGTCACAAGAATCCTTGATTCTTTTAACAGGAAGAAGCCTTATTTTACTAGCAGCACAGAATGGCAGAATAAATACAGATTGCAATTAGGAGATGGTACCTAACAAATGAAAGTAAAGCAGAAAGGTCTGGACTAAGTTTAGGGCAGAATACCTTTCTGTGTTGAGGAGTGGCAAAAGACTCTCACAAGGCAGGCTGGGGTTCCTTTGTAAGAGATCCACCTGGCTCCCTCCCAGCTTGCTGGCTGGTTGCAAGTGGCGGTTGGGGGTGGGGGAAGAGACGGACCCCCATGGGGCTGGGAACGGCACAGCCTTTCCCTGGAGCAGGTGGCACGTTTGTTCCTCCACTTCTCCCTGGTCATTAAGGGAGACAATCGTTGCTGGTAGCTTTATTGGTCCATGGGGGGGGGGGGGGATCCAGGCACAACAGCAGTTCAGGACTTCCCAGAGGACTGAGAGATCATCATCAACTTATTTCTTTGACTGGAATGTTTAGTAGAGAAAAACCATACTAAAGAGGTGGCTGGGAGGGAACCAGATAGGGTTAGGTAATTTCCGTTTTGCAGTTTGGTGTTACTTAAGAGTGAGGTGCATGAAGAATCGACTGTGTGGGCCTGTGAAAGGCTTGGGAACTGCTGGTCTGTTGCCCCTCCATTAGCAGGGATGTGCCAGAATACCTAGAAAAGGAGTGTCGCAGGAAAGGACATTTTCCTGGCCTGAACATTGGGGTGGGGGGTGGGATGAAGATGATCTCAGTCCTTCAGAAAACGTCTCCCTGGACACTCTGGCCATCTAAATGATGCCGGTGGGGTTCCATCATCCCCAAACACAGCTTCCGGGTCCCAGGGCAAGGTGAGGCAGTCAAAGAGAAGGGGCTGCCCCAGGGAGAGGAAATTGGTAACAAAAGGCAGGAGGAAGAAGTAGGGACAGGCAGGGGAACCATGAGGGGCCCTAGAATTCTGCACCCTCCTTGGGGTTCTGTGTGGAGCCAGCCAGGCTGGTCTGACCTTCTTCTGTCTCCTGTGGACTCCTGTTCCTCCTTCGCAGGTGTGTCTCTGGGCAGCTGGCTGCTTCAGCCTCCCACTGCAGCTTTCCTGCTGCTGCATCCGCCTGCGTGGCTGAACAGCAAACCTGACTCCGCTGCTTCCAGCCCCATTGCTGACTCTTCTCCTTTGTCCTCCTGCTCTTAGGCTCCCCGTGGTTGGCTGCTCTGAGAAGGCTGGGCTCTCTTCTATTGTGCCTTAGCTGGCCCGGCTGACTAGGAACACTTTCCTTATGGGCACTTTTTGTTTTCAGGACAAAGAAAAGGCAGCGGAGTCACAGCCGTAGTAGAGACCGGGCTCGAAAGTGCCACAGAAAGTCCTCTCGCTCCGAGGCACAAGAACGGAATAAGGGTAAATCCAGGCACCGCTCCCGAAGCAGAAGTCTGAGCAGAGACCGCAAGGAGCGAGAGAAGCCCACAGAGAAAGGTGGTGAGCGGTGGAGGGATAAACATGTGGACCGACCTCCTCCAGAGGAGCCTTCCATTGGCGACATCTACAATGGCAAAGTCACCAGCATCATGCAGTTCGGTTGTTTTGTCCAACTTGAAGGGCTCAGGTATGCAGTACCAGGTGAACCTCAGAAGAGGTTCATGGGCTGCCACTTGGTTCCGGGTGGTGCCTGCTTTTGCAGTTCCAAACACCAGAGGCGTTTGTTATATGAACTGTTGTTCAAAATGCTGAAAGCAAGCTGTTGGGTTAGATTGGGCTACTTCAAGCAAAGCCACACAGGCTCAATGTAATTAACAGAATTCCTGTTCAAACCTTCCTCCTTGTGCTTAAGCCCAGGATCCTCTTCAGGTGCAGAAAGTGGCCATGTTCCTATCCTTGTGGAGGGAGTTAGTAGACTTTCTGGTCAGCACCAGGCTGGAGTTCCCTTGCATTATGTGTCCTAGTTTTTTGCTGAAGGAGAGTTCTCCTTCCCCTCCAGCGGTCCAGGCTGCTTTCTGCCCACTGGGAATCAGTCACTCGGTTGACTGAGGACAGGCCTGTTGCACTGACGGAGTTCAGTTTGGAAGTGGGAGAGCGAAGCCCTGTTCTTTGCAAAAGGAGCTGCCTCTGACTGGGAGGAGGGGAGCCCCCCCCCCCCAAGAGCCCCTGGGTCCCTCTCAGGCAGGACAAAGTCGGAGTCCAGTAGGGGCACCTTTAAGACCAACCAAGTTTGGCTCAAGGGTGGCAAGAGCTTTCGTGTGCACGCATAGCAAACTTGGTTGGTTTTATAGGTGCCGCTGGATTCGCACTCTTTTTCTGTTGCTTCAGACAAACACAGCCACCTACCTCAATCTATCTGAGCAGAAGGGCAGTTCACAAGCAAGGAAATTCTCCAGTTTGAAGGTTCCAGTTCTTTTAAATTTAAATATAATCTGCCTTAAATTCTGGAGCAGGAAAAATTACTTTAACCTATTTATGGGTATAAAATCACATGGCTAATTTCTTGAAGGAACTAGATGTACACTTATTATTTTGGGAGAAGCCTGGGCATCGTGGCCCATTGGCTATATATGGCCAGATGGCTGCCAAGCTGTCCTGTTCTTGCAACAAAACCAGGCCTACGAATCCCTGGTTTTCAGCTTGGTGAGCGCAGGCTGCCCAGGTCTGCAGTCTCAGCCGTAGGTGGGCTGTGCTCAAGCTGCAAGTCTGCAGGTCCCGGCATCAGGTGCATTTGTCGCGAGGATTGCTACTCCCAGTCGTCTTGATGGTCTTTTGGATGGTGGGGGCTACTGCAGTTTAAAACACAAACTTGAGGTACAACAGATGTTCACTGTCTCTTCTGCCCTCTTTCTCCATGGGTGTTTCAGGAAGCGCTGGGAAGGGCTTGTCCACATCTCAGAGCTGCGCCGTGAAGGGCGTGTGGCCAACGTGGCTGATGTGGTCAGCAAAGGCCAGAGGGTAAAGGTCAAAGTGCTCTCATTCACTGGCTCCAAAACCAGCCTCAGCATGAAGGTAAGATCCAGGAGATCCAAGCAATCTCTTCGGTGACGTTTCTCTCGCCCCCTCTCCCCTTGGGGCATTGTGCCATGGATCTTCCACTTGCCAAGAAGAGCCTCCTTCCCTCTCCTCCAAGCCCTTCCTCTTGTCTGAGCCTAAAATGCTTTTGCTCAGGGAGATTGGCAACAATGTAACAATACAAGTGTATCTTACTAGCATATAATAATGCAGAGGTCGCTCTAGAGGCCTTGGCATCCCTCTCCTCTGTAGCGAGTTTGGCTCAAGGGCAATGCTCTCTCTAAGCTGTGGAATCTCCTTGTGAGCAAAACTTCTCCTTTGTGAACTACTGGCATTAAAGTCGTGAGTGAGCAATTTGGCTACTGCAGAAATCAGTTTGCTCTGGAGCCCTCCTTCCTGAGCTAAGACAGAAAATATGTAAGCCAGAGGCTAAAAAACTGTGAGCTGGCTCACACTAACTCAGCTCAGAGGGAACCCTGCTCAAGGGTTGTTTGGGGCTCTCCCCCCCCCCCCCGCCCCGTCAGGTGGGCTTGAGGGGCTGAGTCCTCCTGATCTTCCTATCTGGGTAGGTGCTGCTTGCCGTAGTGGCACTCGGGCTAATCCAGTTTCCCTTTTGCGAAATCCACATTTTATCTGTGGAAGATGCCAAGTTTGTGTCTGGTTTGCTCTAGGATGTGGATCAAGACACAGGGGAAGACTTGAACCCCAACAGGCGCCGGAACCTGGTCGGTGAGGCCAACGAGGAAACGGCCATGAGGAACCCAGACCGGCCCACTCATCTGTCCTTGGTCAGCGCCCCTGAGGTGGAAGACGATGCACTGGAACGGAAGCGCCTCACCCGTATTTCAGACCCAGAGAAGTGGGAAATCAAGCAGGTAACATTTTTCTTTTTTGTGGTGACTTCCTATCGATTGTCTCTTGCAACCTGTGAGGTGTGGCTGCAGGTAAGAGCCCCTCCTGCTGTTTTGCGTCCTGGCTACCTCCAAGGCTTAGGCTGTGCCCTCAGCAAATGACAGAGGTCCTGTGAGTCACTCAGTTTGCTCGGTCTGAGCCGGCAGGAGACCACAGCCAAATGGGGGGCATCTTTCTCTCACAGCTGAGCCTCCCTCTTGGGGTACCAGCCAGGGCCACTAGCTGAGGATTGCCGGCCAGCCTCTTGGGTAGCCCCTTCTCTGCAGATCTGGTAGCTGTTCTGGTGTGGCCAAGCTTCAGTTGCTCATTTGCTTGGGGGGGAGGGGGGGCCCCTAAGGTAATACTTTATGCCTTAATCTTCCCCTCCTCTGTCTTCCTGAACCCCCTTTCAAGTGTTCTCATGGCACTGGGATAATGAGGTGCTGAGGCCTGGCACTCAGGGGGGCTCTCCTCAGTTTGAGAAGAGCTGGCAAACATGAGGTTGTCGTGACATTCAGGGTGTGATTCGGGACCCCCAAAGAAGTAGGCAAAGTAACCAGGTTCAGGTGGCATTTCCCCTGCAGCAGTGCTAAGGGCCAGCCACAAGAGTATAGGTGAGCAGCAGTATCTGGGGGGGGGGGGTAAGGCAGACTGACTTCCTCCTCCTCTTCCTCTTGAATGTTCTTTCCCCCCTCCTGCGGGGTACCAGGTGTGTGAAGAATGATCCAATTGGCACCCGACCTAGGGATCTGCATTGCTCTCAACTCTGGGAACGTTGGCTCCGTTAGCTGCACGCAGCTGCAAAAACGACGCATTAGGCTGTAAGAGAGACATGACTCTTGCAGCACAAGGAAATGTTGGTCCGAGGCCAGATCTCTTGCCAGGAGAACAAGCAGAGAACTTCTTTGAGCTCATGCTTTCATTTAGAGTATAGCATAACTCTTTTTGTTAGGCAAGAACTGGATAAATGTTCACAGTTGCTAATTAACCCTACCAATATGGAAAAAAGGCAAGCAGTGGAAAGGAGGTCTCCTAACATAGCTAAAGACACAAGACTTCATTTTCTCTTAAGATTAAGGCAAGTCAAGTTTGGACAGGCTGGAAGTCCGGCACACAAATATGCTCTCCCAAGACAAGCTCTTCTCTGGCCAGAAGCCACCAGCAGGAAGCTTGACCAGCCCTTTGCCAGACACCCTTTTATAGGGAAGGTGGCCACTGGAAGCATAAGGTTTCGTGACTTTAACACATGATTGTCCTCTAAGTAAAACAACTGGTCCCCAAGGGGATTATGAACGTCAGTAACAATAATTAGGACTTGTTAGTGATTAAAGAGCAATAAATCTACTATTTCCTCAGCTACCCGAAGGGATTATCAGATTGAGAGGGCAGGCCTGTACCTTTCCTGACCAGCTGCTGATCCTTAAAGCTACACAGGAAGCCCCTGGGAGTGCAAAGAGGGTGCTAGTCAAGGCATTCTCTGTTTATTTGCTTTTATAGTTCGCTGTTCCTGTTGAGAATTGTTATCCAAATCAGTTATTATTTATCATGTATCTAAATTACACAGGAACCCAAATCGGTGTACTTGTGTCTGGGCCGTAATGTGCAAAGGCATCCCCCTGCTTGCATGGAACAAACACATGTATTTTGGGCACCTGTATATTTGGGGTCACTAGCTTGTGTACACTAAGGTCCAGGTTCAGATCAGCACTCAGAAAAACATGTGTATGTGTTATTCTACAAACGGGGAAAGGAGACCAAATTAATTTGTATACGTTTGTATGGGAAGGCACAACAGTTACGACAATTAAATGTAATGCACTAGATAAAGCACAAAAAACCCTTTCCCTAGAAATAACTGCCTACCTGTAAAAAGACAATAAGACATACGAGCCTGAGGAACCGCGTTTCTTGTCTCCTTGGCATAGCTCAGGGCTGCCGGAGGATAGGAGTCTGATCGGGACCCCTCCTGTTGTTTCTGGGCCCACGCTCAAGTGCCCGTGTTCACAAAAGGGGGAGTCCCGCTGTGCAGGAAAAAAGGGGTCCCTGGGGAGGAGGGGTCTTGTGGGTATCAGGACCAAGGGCAGATTACACCATCTTATAAAAATGCAATCAAACTGCATAAGACCACCGATGAACAAACCTATAGGATTTGGGTTACAGAATAAGACAACAGTGTGAACCAACAATAAACAATATAGAAAGTGGTTTACAAGACAGTACAGTGAGGTGATACCTGCAATAATCATTGCAGTGGACTATCCCTTTCCAAAGGTGCCCTCGCAGACACTTCATTCTACTACATTTTTAACCTCTTTTTCAAAATGTCCTCAAACTGAAGCCTGTGTTCAAAATGAGGCACCCACGCTTGTGGACAAGTACTAGTCCGGGGCTTCCATTTTCCCTTTCCAGATGATTGCTGCCAATGTGCTCTCTAAGGAGGAGTTCCCTGACTTTGATGAAGAAACAGGGATCCTGCCCAAAGTTGATGACGAGGAAGGTAAGGGATGTTTGGGTTCTGTGATGTTGTAGACTTATCGCACCACAATGTCGCTTAGGAGTTTGTTGCTGGCCGGGTGCTCACACGGTTGGGGAACTCAGGTGAGGCCCCTCTGAGGAGCTGCCTAGCAAGGCCAGCCATTGCATGAAGGGGGACTTTCTCTCACGTGGTACTTCTGGCTCTTTCCCCCCCAACAGTTCTGAGATGGGGACTGGGAAGGAGGATAGGAGCAAGATTGGTATAGTGGTTAAGTACACGGAGTAATCTGGGAGAACCGGGTTTGATTCCCCACTCCTCCACTTGCACCTGCTGGATGACCTTGGGCAAGCCATAGTACTGTCACAGCTGCTCTCTCTAGGGCAGTCCTTGAAAGCGCTCTCTCAGCCCCACCTACCTCCCAGGGTGTCTGTTGTGGGGAGGGGAAGGGAAAGGAGATTGTAAGCCGCTCTGAGACTCCTTTGAGTAGTGAAGGGCGGGGTATGAATCCAGTCTCCTCTTCCTCCTCCTTCGTCTTCTGGGGGAGGCATGGCAATAGGGCGAGGGGGGTGGGCCAGATTTGCCTAGAGGTTGCTAGAGGCCAGCCCCTGGTGTGTTTGGTATAGAGAGAGGTTTGTAAAAGGAGCATTGGCTGTAAATCATGATATGTGTATAACTGAACTTGATTCCCTTTGCTAGATGAGGACCTAGAAATTGAACTTGTCGAGGAGGAGCCACCGTTCTTGCGAGGGCACACGAAGCAGAGCATGGACATGAGCCCCATCAAGATTGTGAAGGTGATGGTGTCTTAGTCACCTGGGAGCCCTGATAATCGGATGCGCTGTGTGGGAGCAGCAGACATGTAGCCTTTCAAACTAAGTAGCAGGATCTGGGCTCACTGAGGATGGGGAGGAGTGGCAGATGCTCCTGGCACCCCACCAGGCCCCTTTTTCTCTGGGGAAGCATGCCATGTCTCTATATTTCCTACCAGTGTGATGTGGAAGTAAGCCGAACTTGTATGTGTATTTTGGGCATCAGTTAATTTGTGATTTATACACTGCTCTTGCATACCAGAGCATGTTACATGCTGAGCTGACCCTGGTGGTTCTCTTCTTCCCTGTAAATTAGCAAGATCCAACTTTGCCAGTTGAATGCTTTTTGCCCTCCTTACGAATGGAGACACATGAGATCTTCAGAGCTGTGTATTAGAGCATTGCGGGTGAAGAAAGGATGCTCTTGCCACAGGGTTTCGGGGTCAGGAACAAATGCAGTTCTGCAGCTAAGAAAGAGATGTGCCTTTTCTTCTTCTGCAGAACCCTGATGGCTCCCTTTCCCAAGCAGCCATGATGCAGAGTGCCCTTGCAAAGGAGAGGCGAGAACTGAAGCAAGCGCAGCGGGAAGCAGAGATGGACTCCATCCCTATGGGACTCAACAAACACTGGGTGGACCCCCTCCCAGATGGTACAAGGAGTCTCTTCAAACTTTTTTGTCAGAATTTTTGTCGAGCACAATGTGACATTCTGCTTTACTTTAAGCCAGAGTATGGAATGCAGACAGTCCAAAACATCTATCCGCCCTTAAACCAGCATGTCAGAGTTGGGATTTTGATTTGGAGTTCCTTCTCTACTTACCAGACCCTGGGAGGCCAGTGGTCGAGTTGCCAGTGCTGGGCTAGGCAGTGTGTGTGTGTGTGTGTGTCTGAGTTGGAACAAGGCAGAACCTTCTGTCCTGACGTGATCAGTTTGGCGCCAGTTGAGGTGAAAGCCACTAGCTTAGATGGTGTCGAAAAGAGAGCATGGATAATCGCAGTAGCTGTTATAAAGGGAGTGTGTTACTTGGAATGTGTATTCTTCCATTTAGTAGCTACCTGTTACTTGCTGCTGATAAACTTTCACTATTCGCTGGGGGCTGGATTAGACAGTAATTTGAAAACTTTTCCTGCTGTCCTCCTCGCACTTGATCTGCTCCTATTTGAGTCCTTGGCACTGCATTCTTTCCTACCGTGAAATCTCTTTCTAGCTCACCCTCCCTGTCTTCCTTCATATTGCCAAATGAATTGGGTTACGATGGTGCGTGTTATGCTGGTTTTCTCTGTCTGTCTTTCCTAGTGGATGGGAGGCAAATTGCTGCCAATATGCGGGGTATTGGAATGATGCCAAATGACATCCCAGAATGGAAGAAGCATGCTTTTGGAGGCAACAAAGCCTCTTATGGCAAAAAGACTCAGCTGTCAATCATTGAACAGCGGGAAAGCCTCCCAATTTTTCGGCTGAAGGACCAGCTTATCCAGGTGAGGACAAAAAAAGATCAACCTCTTGCAGCTGGACCAAGGAGCCATCTAGCCCAGCATCCCATCCTGCTGGTTACGGTGGCCTGGTTGGCACAGCAGACATCACCAGTCGACCAAAATCCAGAAGGGGTATATCTCCTCTGATTTCCACCTCTGGCTCCTGTGACTCCCAAGTTTTCTTCTGGTGAAGGAATTTTTTTTCTCTTTTGGAGGAAGACTTGGCAAAGGGAGTCATAAGATTCAGCCCACCATCAGTTTTCTTTTGTAAGAACTTGAAGACCACTCTGGATGGAGTTAGGTGAACAGAGGGAGAAAGCAAAATGGGCATTTGGGCTTGGGACAGCTGATCCACCACCTGATCCCGGGAGGCGCCAACCAGGGTTCCTGTTGTAATGTCAGGTATTTTGCTCTCAGAGACAATGAAATCTTTAAAAAATAGTTTTAAAATCCAATATGCTTGGATTCTGCTGGAGCTCTAAGAATTCTTTACATGCCAGATGTGGACTGTCACACATTTATATGTGCACGGATTGTAGGCCCACCTTGTGTTTAGCAGATCCTCTCCAGCATAGGGGTATTCATTTGCATGACCAGCTGGCTGGGGCCAAGGATGGAACTGAGCAGCCCAGGCATATAGCTCGGCCAAGGGTCATTGGCGAGGGTCTGGAGCCAATACAACCCATTCAAAAAACGTGCCACAAGTTAAAAAGTACAACTAACAGAAGTGTGCATGGCAAACTGTAGACTACAAACAAGACCAAGTTAAATATTCTTATATGTTGTGCATATATGCATATGCAGATATACAGACCCTAAATTAAGGCACTGAGCATTTATGCTGTGTCCCAATTTACTGTTGAAGCCTGAAGTATCACGATAAGCGACTAATCCAAGGGTACTGAATGAGTTGACGCGTCAGAGGAGTCTTCAGTAAAGACAGTCTCTTGCTTCACGTCACAAACGGGAGACATAACCGCAGTGGGCACAGGATGCAAATGCACACAAGTCTTTTTTCTCCTTGGGGAGTGCTGAAGATCAGAGAAATGATTTGCCAAAGACAGCTGCATTTAACTGCGAACTCTACCACATGTTGTGTAGTTTAAAATAGAACTAAGTGAGTCTGTGACACTTGTGGTATCAAATACTGGTGGTTGCACTTAAAAATCTCTGGTTCAGCATGCATCCTGTACTCTATAGTTGGGAAGGGGAGGAGCCTTTATCTAATACAAGGAGCAGGGTTTGTTCTTACCTTGTAGCAGAGAGCGTAGGTCTCATGTTGTGAAGTTGAAACAGAGGAGTGGAGAATGACGTAAGCCACTTTGGGTCCCTGTTGGGGAGAAAGTTGAGACACAGATGAAATAAATAAATAAACAATCTCTTTAAACTGCCACACTCCCTTTTTGGGCCAGATTGCATTGGTCCCGTAAACTTTGGTGCTGCCAAGTGCTTTGCTGCATCTGTTTAGTCTGCCCAGGAGCTGTGCGCCCCAGCCCTTCTGCTCCCCAAAGCAGCACACAAGGTGTGTCACGTGAGCATTCCTCCCCCACTGTGATTCCCAGGATCTAATTTGCTGTCTTTGTGTACACAGTCCAGTAAACACCTTGAAGACATAACAGAATTTGTGGCAGGGTAGGAGCTTTCAGTACTCATGAGAGCTCCTCCCCTGCCACAAATTTTGTTTGTCTTTAAGGTGCTTACTGGACTCTTGCTCTTTTCTGCTGTTACAGACAGATTATCAAGGGGACTCATCTTGATCTTTGTACATACGGGTTGCATTAGGTCCTAGGGGCTGTCCTTGGGGGTTGTCCTTGGGGAACTTGTCTAATTCCTTTTTAAAAACCATCTGAGCAACTGACTGTATTCATGGACTGTAGCAACTGAGTCCTGTTCTGAGAGAAAAGCAGTCTGTAAATTCTGAAAGTAAAACTACAACTGGGATCGGTTTGCGTGCGGGACAGTTGGATCACCTCTGTTTCCTGCCAGATGGTAGCATCTTGTGTGTATGTGTGTGGGTGTGGGCTTGCATGCACACTCAAACATTGTGTTTTGTTAAAAGCTTTCAATGAAGTAGCTTCTTGGACAATTGTGAGCCAGTCATTTATTCCTGGCACAGTAAAAACAGTTGGGGGCATTGCAGCAAAATGCCAGCAACTCGATTAAAAAACAAACTAAAATCCTGTTTTGCAGCATTAAAAAAGCACACAATGGTTTGATTTGCTAGTTCATTTTCCTCTTTGACAAAGTAGTAGTAGTTGGAAAGTATTTGGGCATCATAACTGATTAACGGGAAGGTAAATTGTATCCTCTTTTGCATCAGCCTGTTTCAGTGCCTTTTCCCTTTCCAGGCAGTCCATGATAACCAGATACTGATAGTCATTGGAGAGACTGGCTCCGGGAAGACTACTCAGATCACCCAGTACCTGGCTGAGGCTGGCTACACCTCCCGTGGGAAGATTGGGTGCACCCAGCCACGTCGAGTGGCTGCCATGTCTGTGGCCAAGAGGGTTTCTGAGGAGTTTGGTTGCTGTTTGGGGCAGGAGGTAAGAGGTGGCTCTGGGGCAGGTGGAGCAAGCTCTGTCAGTGGAAGGGAGGATAACAGGAAACTTTACCCAGGGCAGTAGCTATGCCTGCTGCTTTTCCCCAAACAAAAGGAGTGGAGAAGTTTGTGAAGGATTGGGGTCATGTTGCTGGCCTGAGACTGGTTGGGGCTCACCTCAAAGAATGGATGTTACATTAGCTTCTGCACTGTCTCAAAACTCCCCTTCTTGCTCTTGTAGCCATAGGCATGTAGTTTCTCATGCTTTCAGGTTAAATCTCTGCCCCACTCATTTACACTTGGAACAAATTGGCTTTCTCGTCAGCACCTGCATGCTGAGAAATGGTCAGAATCCTTTCATCAGCTGCTGCTGGCTGCTGAAGTTCATACCACTGGAACGAAGTTTGAATTCAGTGGCACTTTTAAGACCAACGAAGTTTAATTCTGCACACACACGATAGGTTATACCCAGAATTCAACTTTGCAGGTCTGAAAAGGTGCCCCTTGGGCTCATACTTTTTTCTGCTGCTTCAGACCAACACGGCTGCCCACCTGAATTTCTCTATACCATTGTTCTCTTACAATCTTTTCTCTGCCGAGAGGACTACTTACATCCAAGGAATCAAAAATTTTACAAACAAAACAGCATTCTGCATTGCGGTAAAATGAATGTTGCGTCCTGTGTAAATTATATTTGCCTGTAGGCTGGTTTTGTGTAACTTACCCTAGTCATGCCAGGCAGGGATGCCTGAACAAATCCTGAGGTGCAGTTGTAGGTTCTCCCTTTCAGGACAGCCTCCCCAGCCTCTGTGGCTGGAAACCTGCAGTCCTGTGCGTGGACAGTGGAGAGATGCAGGTTTCTGGTTTACGCAGCCCTACCTTTCTCTGCACTCAGCTGCCTGGAATCCACACTGCCCTGTTTGTCTCCTCTGTTTGACACAGATGGTGGCAATGTGGACAGGCTGGGAGGCCTGTTGGGGGAATCACCTGGGACCAGGTGGGAAGTGGGCTGGGCAGGGGGCTGTTGGTTTGGAGTGCAGGCCAGAGGGTCCCCATCTTTACGGTGAATGTGAATAGGTATGCTTGTTATGTTGGTTGGTTCAAAGCAAGGGCAGTAGGTGTGGAAGCAGTTCTCTGTTCAGTGCTGCTCTTATTTCCTTCCCCTGCTGGCAGGTAGGCTACACCATCCGATTTGAGGACTGCACAAGCCCCGAGACAGTGATCAAGTACATGACGGATGGGATGCTGTTGCGGGAGTGCCTCATCGACCCAGACCTCACACAGTATGCAATCATCATGTTGGATGAAGCCCACGAGCGTACCATACATACTGATGTGCTCTTTGGTCTCCTGAAAAAGGTAACCGCTCTTTCAGCCACTCCTGTGCCACCCCTGAAAATGTGTAGCAAATAGCAGTTGGTGTGATGGATGGGCAGAGGTCCTCCCCCTCCCGCTGTCAGTCACCAATCACCCTGGGTCTCTATTTGCTGTGTGAGCAGAGCAGCTCACGATCAATCCAGGCCCATAGATGGCCGAGGAAGCCAGAAAGGAACAGAGAGTGAGAGAGCAAAAGATGCTACCATGTCCGCTCAGATCAGATTGGGTTTGAGTCTTCAGAGGGGGATCCTCTGCCGTTAGTGTAACGAAGCAAAAATCAATGACGATGTGGAGATAGGGTTTGTGTCTTCAGAGAGTGAAGAAAAAGAGAATAAGCCGGCTAAACCAAAACCAGTGAAATGTAGGTTGATAATCCTTTCTTGGGAGACTTTGGCAGTCTCAGTGTTGGTCTGTGATCAAGCAGGCCAGCAGAGTGAATCTGTCAGGAAGACACTGTGGCTGTCTCATGGACCAGTTTCTGAGAAACTGACAAATGATTTGTGGTTTCTGACAAGAGATCACATTTGCACTCACTGTGAGCCTCCGGAGGCTCAGGGAAGGCCAGTCTTTACCTCACAGATAAAAGCTTGGCTGGTAAACTGTTCTGTGCACCCAGGAGTTGACACTAAAACATCCCTTGGTCAGCCCAGCAAAAGATGTGTGTGATCTGTAAATAGTTTTAAGCCTTATTACTGAACATCCTTATTCACTCTATCCCTGTTAATGAATAAAAGTTATTTTTTAATCCTGTTTCCCTGATGTCTCATATGTAAGAACTGCCTTTAGAAGGCTGCTTGCGTTCAGTCTGTCAGGAGAAGCTTGTGGCAGAGACCACCCTGCTCGAAGTGTGCCGCATGCCTGACCTCCTCTCAGGTGGCATTTAAAACCATGACCTTCACTGGTTGATAGAAGCCCCACCCCCATCTTTGGATTGGTCTGCTGGCTGGTCTGGCTGGCAACTGTGGCTTGTATTTCTTCCTGCGCTTGAGTGCCTTGATGGGCCATGTCCCCCCCTTTCTCTGCTGCAGACTGTTCAGAAGCGACAGGACATGAAGCTGATTGTGACATCGGCCACGCTGGATGCAGTCAAGTTCTCTCAGTATTTCTACGAGGCTCCCATCTTCACTATCCCAGGCAGGACATACCCAGTAGAGATTCTCTATACGAAGGAGCCAGAGACGGATTACTTGGATGCCAGCCTGATCACAGTCATGCAGATTCACTTGACGGAGCCCCCAGGTGAGGTGCTGGGAAGAACTGTAAGACTGCTCCTTCCCAACCCCTAACAACCCTTTGCTAAAGTATTGCTTTGGTTCTTGCAGAGGGAATGTTTTTGATCCTTCTTGCACCTGAACGCTTTTTAAATTTTATTTACAATACTTGAATATCCCATCTGCTAGACTTGCTGTTCTCCAGTTGGGGGGGGGGGGATGATATTCTTGTGCTGGTTGTCCCTCCTCCTTGTTCCATGGGCAGTGCACATGCAATTTTTTGCAAAGTATTCCACTTATCTCGTGGAGGAGCTCCACTTTCCTAGTCCTTGCCCTGCCTGCTCCGGGGTTGGTTGAGCTTCCAGCTCTCTTGTCTCATTCAGGGATTAAACATCAACTGAAATTGTCTTTGGCTCCTCCTGCTTCTTGCTGTCTAGCAGTGGTGCCTGGAGTGAAAGAGGGAAAACTGCCTCAGATGGAGTTTTCCCAGGCAGCTTCTACAGCAGAGCTGCTGGGACAGGCAGTGCAACAACCTCATCCTTTATACCTCCAATTCAGGCCTTCACGAGGACTCTAACTGCTTCTCCTTCAGCTGCCTGTCTCCCCTGCGGAGGGCAGAAGCTCTCCAAGTTCATCAGCAGAGCCACCCACACTTTCTCCCTCTGCTTCTGAAGGCCAGGAGGCCCCCGAAAGTCTCACCGCCAAGAGACTGTCCCCTCCCCACCTCTGGCCTTGACCCCGGGAAGTGAGCTCCAAACTACCAAAGGAGGATACAGGGGTGCATTTGCATTTGGATGGGAGCTCTCGCCTCTCCACCCATTATTATCATTGACATGTCTTCCCTCTACCCAGATCTCTGTGCCTGCTTTACTAAGGAAGCGGACATGACCTTGAGAGCAAACAGGCACAAAGAAAGGTGATGCCATAGAAGAAGAAAAGGTGTATTCTCTTCTCCCTCTACCTAGTCCCCTTCCTTCCCCTCCCCTCCCCAGAGAAAATAAAGGATCTAGTAGGGACCAGCGCCATTCCTCTGAGGAACCGGACTCTTCCTCCCCAGGCCCCAGAACCTCCAATAGAACCCTTCATTGCCACTGTTCTTCTAGGCCTCATAGGCCTGCCATCGCACCCAGAGTGGAAAACACCATGGGTGCCAGTCTCCTCAGCTGGGGAGCACAATGCCAACACCTAGTCATCTAAGGAACGTGGAGCCACTCAAAGAAAGCACACAGCATCAACTGGCTGGAGCGAAGAGCAATTTCGCTTGCACTTCTCTCCTCCCGGCACATGATTCAGTGCTCTCATGTTCTAATTCTTACCAGCAATATGACTGTGAAGGTGCATATCAGCTGCCAGGGAGACCCAAGGTCTTGATTCCTCTGGAAGGAAGTAACCCGCCTATTTCAGTGGGCAGTGGCCCACCTGGCCTCCCTCCGAGCCCAACACACCTTCAGAGTATTTACATTCTGCAGGCAGAGTGTCTCAGTCAACACGAGCTGGATCTAGGAGAATAGGCCCTGAATCCCAGAGTCTTCTGAGCAGTGACTAGGAGATTGGGTGTCTCCAGTCAACAACAAAGTACCAAGATTCCTGTCTAGATTTCAGTCGTAAGGGGCAGAGGTGGCAGATACATTCTCAGCACCTTGACCAAAGGGGGATCCTCTATGCTTTTCCTCCAACCTCGCTCATAGCCAGAACTCTCAGCAGGATATGGAGAGAAGCAGCTGATGTCACCTTTATCTCACCCCACTGGCCAAGAAGACCGTGGTTCTGCAACCTGGTAGTGATAGCACAACATCCGCCCTGGATAATTCCCAGTGGCCCACAACATTCTTCTGCAGGGCCCATCATCCATCCCAACCTAGCTTGGCTCTGCCTCTCCATGTGGAGATGGAAAGGAGGGCATTAGAGCATCATGGCTACCTAGAAAAGGTCAAAGTGATTCTGGTATCTAGGAGACCTTCTACTGAAAGAATATATGAAGCCACTTGGAGAGCTTTTCACAGGTGGTGTCACAGAAAGAAACCAAGGCTACTGCTGTGGGAGTTCTGGAGCTTCTTTGCTTCCTCCAAGATCGGTTAGAACAGGGTCTCAGACCCAACACTCTTTGGTGCCAGGTGGCTGCCCTCATTGGTTTTCCACCTCATTGCTGGACAGCCTCTCTCTAGAGTGTCAGTAGCTGGGCCAGGAACCTTGCTGGAACCTTGATGAGAGCTTGGAGCGAGAAAGCAGGGTACCAAGTCAAGCAGCACTGTCATGGTCTGGTCCAAGGTCGATCCATATAGCAAGGTCTGGAAGCCCAAGAGTTATCCATGAGTAGGTTCAGGGGAGAGACAAAAGGCAGAGTCAGGGAACAGTCCAAAGAGTCACAGGAGTAAGGCAGAATCTGATGCAGTGGTCACAGAGTCAGAGGGATTTTGACTTGTTGCTTCCATGCCTAACAGCTTCCTTTGGCTGGTTTTTCTAGCCATATGCTTAAAGGTCATGCTTGCAGCCAGGTGCTCAGGAGTTATCCTGCACTTACTCATCTATATTATCAGCAAGCAGGTGGCATTGGCCAGGAGGGCGTGCACTTTGTCATCTCTCCTAGAGCTCTACCCTTAGCCTCCATCTGCAGTGCTCTAAGGATGTAGGTGATATTGAAGGGCTGGAAACGACTAGCTGAGTTTCACCTGTTGAATCAGGGCTGGAGGGTGTCGGTGGCTGTGCACCAGCTGATGGTTGTGAACCCTGACAAGCCTGCAGCTCATCTTACTGCTTGCCGGCTTGTGCTGACTCAGAACTGACTACTTCTGAGGAGTCCTCGCTATCACTGAGCCCTGGCTGACCCACGACATAGAGACACAGCTGCATAAAATATTTTCTAAGAGAAGCAGCAATATCTAGTTCTCCTGTCCAATATTGTTTTCCTACCTTGGACCTCCACAAGGTGCTGAGATTTTTACATAAGCCTCCATTTGACCCTTTAAGGGTGATTCCTTAAGCTGTAAAAGAAAACATACCCACTGGGGCAGGGAGTCTGCATGGAACCATTGTTTGTTCTTTCCTTCAGTATGACCCCCATGTGTGGGTCTCCCAAGGCAGAATGAACTGATATTCTGAGAGGGCTGTGCTGAGGGAGAGCTGTCTTCTCTGAAACTTGGCAAGACATGAACTAGGGAGGTGGAATGCCTTTTTGGGTTCAGTGGAAGCCATTGCAAAAGATTTGCATGTGCCCCACTCAAGGTACAAGAAGGGGGCACAACCCATGCATGGATTCCTTCCCATCCACTGATAAGAAGAAACCTTTGTGGTAAGTCCAGTGTTGATCTCATGCTTGTGGGATATGGCCCAACTTCATTGAATACCAGTCTCTTATAAATATATAATGCCAGTTTGTTGGATTAGTTTCTCATGAATTTTCCCATCCCTGCTTCAACTCTCTAGGTTTCCTCTTTTCCTGGCATTCCGCACAAACCTTGGGTTATGAGATAGGAATGGATTTCACATGCAGCATGCTGAGAAAGGAATAGTTCCCAGAGTTCAGTGGAAGTGGGTTTGCTCTGAAGGCTTTTTCCTTTTGAATAGGGCACTGAGAATTACCATTTTGTTGGATTTTTCTGCTCTTGCCACCCTAATTCTGCACCTTCTGGCAAAGTGAATTATGTAAATACATCTGGTTTGCCCCAGTCTGACTGCATGTTTTCAAGCTTGCTGTTACAAAGAGGCCTGAAATTTGGCTCTCTAAATATTTCAGCTGTGAAGCTGATGGCTCAGTGGCAACTGCTTCAGCTTATCCATAGGGATGGGCATGAACTGCCTGACAGGCGCAGGTTTAGGAGGTTCAGTAGTGTATAGAGCAGATCTTGTGCAAGCTAGAGACACCGAACTCTCAGGACCTTTGGCTGACTCTCCTCTACCTGCCCTCCAAGTTTGGTGAGGATTTAATTCACAGGGGCCATAACACAGACCCTATAAACCAGATCCTCACCAAACTTGCAAGTCAGCTGGACATCCTGTGCGAGTTTGGTGTCTCTAGCATGCCCGGGGAGGGGGCATTCTAGTGAACTACAAACCGAACCCGGTTCATTTGCCCCCTAAAGTTTATGATGGTTAGTAGTTCATGAACCGGGCACACCACAAACCAAACCACATTTTCCCGGTTCGTGCCTTATCAGTGTAACAGGAGTTCATGACTGTGATCTCACGCCTGTGTGTGTTTTCCTGGAAATGTGCAGGTTGTGTGCTGGCCTGCCAGTTGGGGGCTCTGACCTGTGGGAACTGGCTTCCTTTTTGTGTAGGAGATATCCTGGTGTTTCTGACTGGCCAAGAGGAGATCGACACAGCCTGCGAGATTCTCTATGAGCGGATGAAGTCACTGGGCCCAGACGTGCCAGAGCTGATCATCCTCCCTGTCTACTCAGCGTTGCCCAGCGAGATGCAGACACGGATTTTTGATCCAGCTCCCCCTGGCAGTCGAAAGGTAACTGTTCTGCTACTTCCTAGGAGGAGGTGGTGTCCCCCCCTCTTACAAGAGTTTGTCTTATTCAGCATCTTGTTTCCCTGTAAATACGGAGGCTTCAGTTAGCACTTGGGGCTGTCTGTCTTAGGAATCTGGCTTCTCCCCTCTTAAAGCCACTACCTGTACCCAGGATCCTTGCTCATCCTGACAACTAAAATCATTTATTATAAATCAGTAACTATGTCAGGGCACCTTCCCTCAGCCACTCAAAGAGGTAGCTGTTTGTTTGCTACTGAGAGACCATCACTACAGAACAATGATGGAGTGCAGCTGACCCTTGCTGTCTCAGTTCAAAAACCTTTGAGTTATGCTGAATCCAGCTTGATTAGTGGAGAAGCAAGTTAGGGCAGCTGCAAAAAAGGCTTTCTGCCCACTCAGCCTAGCCTGGATGGCCTCTCACCTTGATGCAGCTGATCTGGCGACCTGGATCTGCACCACAGTGACATCAAGACTAGATCACTGTGAAGCCCTGGACATTGGTCTCCCTTCAGAATCAACTGGACTTGAATCTTGTTCATCTAAAATGTTGACTGGGGTTGGCATTTGACCTGGGGCTGAGGTCTTGTTACTTGAATCTAATATCAGAATTTAGTGTCTGCATTTTCCCGATTTTTTTTTCTAGCCTGTCTTACTGTTGATGGAACTTTAGAGCACGTGTCCCAGTTTTTTAATTCAGTCACAGTTACTATTGAAGCTACAGCAGACAGATCTGCAATGACAAAGCAACTGCAGTTGGTGGATTTATTGGCAGAAGCCACAATTGACTAGCATTTGGGAACTCTGCTTCATCTGGCAAGATTTTAGAGGTGACCCCATGACCCCTGCACTCTAGCAGGAGGGGGACTGAGGCCTTGAGGATGTTCTGGAAAAAAGGAATTAAAAGGGGGGGGGGCTAGTAGGGGTGCCAGCCCCTCAAAGGTTGGAAGTGGGGAGCAGAAATCTCTTGTTTGCAGAGATGGGGTTTTGTTGCCCCAGAGCGTCCCCTCGTGTGTCCCTCCCGTTGGCCTGTGCTGCTAGGCTTTTGAAGCTGGCCATTGGTGCTGCTCAGGGTGGCCTCAGGCACCTCACCTGCTGGGTGGTGTTAAGTGCCCACCATTTTCATATCCTCACACTTCCTGGCCTGGGAGTCTGGGACCTTTGCCATGTGCTTGGCATGGAAGGAGAAGAGTGTCAGCATGCTGACCACACATAAGATTCGAGCACTAGTATTAAGTACTGGACTGAAGGAGCCCGGAGTGTTTCTTTTCTGGAGACATTTAACTAATCTTCTCTGAAGCTATGCAACAATGGTGCAATACAAATTATTTCAGTTCACCCAGAAGAATACTTCCTTTGCTAAATGGTGTTCCTACCTGCAAAGTAGGGCTGGTTCAGAGATGTCACGAGTAAAAAGAGTTCTCATGAGTGACTCTACTGAAGTAAAAGCTACTGCCAAGCCAAAATGATGGCAAACCAAAGCCAGTGATGCAAACTGTAGTTCGCAAGGGCTGTTAGTGAAACTAGAGCGGCTTCTCTGTTACCTGCAGAATTCATCCAGTGGAATTGCTGAGGTGTCAAGTTTCCATGAGAAGACATGAAGTCGCTGTTTGCTGCATGCTGCAAACCTGGATTCTGTCTGTCGCTGGGTCTCAGACAATGCAGAGAAGTTTATTGTGCCTCTCCTCTGCGGTCTCTGTGCTGAACCAGTTCAGCTCCACTGAGGCAGGCAAATTCCACTCTGCAGGATCCCGCTAAACTTCATTCCCTACCTGGTCACCCCTCTGGAGCAGTGTGTTTACTCCCAAGGACATGCGTGTGTGTGTGTATGTGGGGAACTTTCTTTGTACCTTGGAGTTCCTTTATTCCAGTATTTGTCCGTAAATTCTCTCCTACAATAACTTTTACCGCTTAATAATAATAATGATAGAAATATTGCTAATGTTTCTCACATCTTGTACCAGGAAGCTCCATTTGTTTGCCCAACTTCCAGCCACTTGGACAGTACAACTAAAGAGTACCTGGAGCATTACTCAGGCAGTAACCATTATGCCAGTATTTTTGCAAATAATTCTAAGTTCCAGGACCACTCAGGAGAAGCATTTGCCCATAGATGGTAGCAAGAAAGCCCCCAACTGAGCCCTCTGTGTTTTCTGTGGAACTTCTTATGATTTCACTGGCCCTAAATAATTATTCGGGCCTGGGTTTGGCTGACTGTGTCATATTTCCTGACTCCTGCAATTTGTTGTTAGCCTTTGTCCCTGCTCATTCATACAGTCATTTTTTAATTGCGGGCTCTGCATTCCCACAGGCTATGGTGCTGCTTTTTGTTGGGTTTGTGGACAAGATGGCATTAAAGGTAGTGGACTGGTAGTTCCTGAGGGCATGCCAGCTTGGCTTTGCCTGTGCAAAGGCTGCATTTAGTGGTGAGTGAGTCTGCCCGTAAAAAGAGTTGGCTGGATGGCAGGATTTTCTCCACACCTTTAAAATGCTCAGTTTTGCCTGCTGGTGAATGCATCATTATTCCAGTTTCTTAGGCCCTCAGACTGACTTGGCCTCCTGGAATTTTGTCCCTCTTGTTCCTATCTCCATGGTGGAAGCTACTTTCTGCTGTGGATCTCACCTGTATCTCTGTAACTTCCGACCTATTGTATCTGCTTATCTTGCATTAGATTTCATATTAATGCTACTTTATCAACAGTTTGGAACAGTCCTCACGTAAGTGAGTGAACTGATTACTCTTTTTATTGGATCTTGGACTGAGTTGGCCTTTTTTGGTATCGTCTTCCCCACCCCCATCCCATGCATGCCTTTCTTTTGGGAATATGAAAAACACTGACCTAATGGGTATAAAGCTTCATTGCTCAGTGCAGAGCATCCCAGTGCACAAGAGGCCCGTCCTCTTATCCCATGGCGTCTGAGGTTGCCCATGACCCTCTGGTTGGAGAGTTTAAGGTTTTTCTCTTTTTTTATGAATGTTTTTTATTAAAATTTTCCAACCTTAATACATCACAGCTGTATTTTATGCTTACTACGAGACGTTGTCTTATCATATCATATATACATACAAGTGAAGGCGAGACAAAGATTTATATCCCTTTCAAACAGTGCACTTCAACCATTTATACCATTTGTGCCATTTTTCAAAATATTCCTTATCTTCTCTTCCTTTAAGCCTTGTTGTTAACAAATCCATTTCAGCAATATTATACAGTTTGTCCACCAGTTGCTGCTTATCAGGTATTTGCTCGGACTTCCATTTACTTGCGTATACAATTTGGGCAGCTGTTACTGCATGTAGAAGAAAATGGCTATCTTCCTTTACATAAACGTCAGGAATGATACTTAAGAGATACATTTCAGGTTTAAAATCAATCTTAATCAATAATACTTCTTGCAACAATTTCCCAACCATCACCCAGAATTTACGCGCAGAATCACACAGCCACCATAAATGAAAAAACGTACCCACATTCTTTTTGCATTTCCAGCAAGTTTTTGAGATCAGGGATGAGAATTTAGCAAGTCTAACCGGGGGTAGGTGCCACCGGTAAAACATTTTATACACGTTCTCTTTATACGAGACAGCTCTAGTCATTTTAATATTTTTCAACCAGATTTTTGACCACAAATCCAATTCAATATTATATCCCAAGTCCCAAGCCCATGCTATCATTGATGGTTTCACTAGTTCACCCTCCATTTTAAAGTTTAAAAAAAACCCATACATTCTTTTAATAAGACATTTATCTGTATTCAACCAAACTTTGTCCAGCTCTATCGCTGTCATATAAAATCCTTTACGTTTGTCTGTGTTGTAACCAGAATTAAGTTGCGTTTTTTCCCACCCTGTTAGGTGAACATTCATTTGCTGTAACATCGTATCAGTTTTTAAATTGGCATCCTTATCTAATATATCTCCATAAGTTAACAGTTTCTCTTTTAACATCAATGTAGGTCGAATGAAAGCTTCTAAGGGTGATACCCATAAGGGGATTTTTTGATAGAAAACACTTTTAGTTTGGTCCCATAATTTGTAAAGTACATTTCTTAATATATGCCGTTTAAAGTGTGTTCTTTCACAACTATACCACATATATGAGTGCCAGCCCATCATCAAGTCGTGTCCTTCCAGAGCCAGGGTTCTTGGGTCTCTCAGTACTATCCACTCCTTCAGCCACACCATAGAGGACGCCTTAAAATATAGATGCCAATCCGGCAGTCCAAAACCTCCCCGTGTCCTACTATCCTGAAGATCCTTGATTCTAATTCGTGGTTTTTTCCCTAGCCAGATAAATTTTAAAACGATTTTTTCTAGTTCTTTAAAGAAGAGCTGATTTTGAATTATAGGAATGTTTTGAAACAAAAAGATTACTCGGGGAAGTACTGACATCTTCACTGTGGCAACTCTACCATACAGAGAGAGCTGTATCTTTGACCATTTAACTAAATCTTGATTAATTTCTACCAATAATTTTTTATAATTGGCATTATATAGAGAGCTACATCTATTTGTCATCCAAATGCCTAGATATTTAATTTTTTTTGAAACCGTGAATCCAGTCTTCTCCTGTAGCTGCTTCTCGACTTCCTTAGAACAATTTTTTGTTAACATTTTTGTTTTTGTAGGGTTTATCTTAAAGCCTGCTATCTGGCCATATATCTTCAATAAAGATATTAAGTGGGAACAGGAGCTAAGTGGGTTTTCTAGTATGAAGACAACATCATCTGCAAAGGCCTGGAGTTTAAACTTCTCTTTTTTAACACTAAGACCCATAATTCTCTCATCCCTTCTGACTGCTTCCATCAATGCTTCCAATGTGAAGATAAAAAGAAGAGGAGAAAGAGGACAGCCTTGCCTTGTACCTTTCTGGATGGAGATTGGAGCAGTGAGGCCTCCATTAATTATTACTCTTGCTTCTTGGTCTTCATATATGTTTTTAACCATTGAGTAGAACCTTCCTCCGCAATCCCATTTATAGAGTAATGTCAACATAAATTCCCAATTGACGTTGTCAAACGCCTTCTCTGCGTCCAAAAATAGTAGCGCCATTTGCTTCTCCGAATGAGACTCGTAATATTCTAGCACATTCAAGATGTTGCGTACATTATGTCGTGTTTGTCTTCGAGGAAGAAACCCGGACTGGTCTTGATGTATTAAGCTTGCCAGGACCTTTTTCAATCTAGTAGCTAGAATAGTAGTGTAGATCTTATAGTCAGCGTTGAGAAGAGATATAGGTCTAAAGTTTTTAATATCTGTTAAATCACTATCTTTTTTTGGTATTAAAGTAATCAACGCTTCCTTCCAGGAATTCAGAATTTTCTGATTTTCGTGGATGTTATTTATGGTTTCTTGTAAAGGTACTATCAGCTCATCCCTGAAGGTTTTATAAAATTCAGAAGGAAGGCCATCTGGTCCCGGTGATTTCCCTGTTTTCATTTTCTGGATGGCTTCCATTATCTCAGCCGTTTCCACTTTTCCATTTAGAAGCTCCCTTTGCTCCTCCGAAAATTTCCCGAACGTAAACTGATCTATTGTGAAAGCCATGTTTGTCACTAAAGTGCCCTCTTTTTGGTATAATCTTTTATAAAAATCTTCCACAATTCTTTTAAGGTCCTCAAACTCAAAGGTGTTCTCCCCATCTTCATCTTTTAGATTACGTATGTACCTATTCTCCTGTTCTTTCCGTAGTTTGTACGCTAGCCATCTTGATGGCTTGTTCGCATTCTCAAAAAAGGCTTGTTTGGCATACATCAGCTTTTTAGCCATTTCTTGAGATAGATAGCAGTTTAACAAGTGTTGGGATTTCTTTAGATTGGCTTGGTATTGTTCAATTTGCGGCATGTTTTTCAAACGTGTCTCATCTTTCTGAATTGACTCTATTAAAGCTAAATATTTTTCTCTGTCCTTCTTAGCCTGCCATATTTGATGTCTAATTATTCTCCCTCTTGCATAGGCTTTGAAGGCGTCCCAGACTGTTGCAATACTCATTTCAGATGTTATGTTCTGTTTTTAAAAAAAGGCGAATTCTTCTCTAGTGTCTTTGAGGAAATCCTGATTAGATAATAGCCACGTTTTCAATGTCCATCTTGTATTTTTCCCCGAGCCCTGTATTGTCATTTCCAGTGGATTGTGATCTGCGAAGGAGGAAGGTAGTATTTCAATTTCTTTCAAGTCACGTAATATTGTGATAGATGTCCAAATCATGTCTATTCGGGACCAAGAGCAGTGACGTGGTGAAAAATAGGTGAAGTCTCTTTTCTGTACGTTCCGAATCCTCCAGACATCAACTAGCTTAAGTTCCTCTGTCAGTTGCAAGAACGATGACGGAAGTTGATTACCTTTTGCTTTTTTGGGTCTGGAACCTTTTCTATCAATTTTTGAGTCTACCACGGCATTGAAGTCTCCGACTAAACAGATCTCTTCGCATGTATATTTGATTAACTGCTCATGCAGGTGGTGGAAAAAAATCTCTTGGTGTTGGTTAGGAGCATATAAATTAACAAGCAATATTGGTTTAGATTGTCGAAAAATCTTAACTATCACTATCCTACCGTTTTCAGATGCGTACACCAGTTCTGGCTGCAGTGATAGTCTTACATAAGTGACTACACCTCTTTTCTTGGCATCTTTGTCTGCAGAAACAAATTTTTGCCCCAATTTTTTGAATTCCAAATATTTAATATCTTTTTCTTTTATATGTGTCTCTTGTAGACAGACGATGTCCGCCTTCATTCTACTAAGTTGGTGGAAAGTTCTTCTCCTTTTCTGCGGGCCATTCAGGCCGTTGATGTTAATTGATAGTACTTTGAGATTCTTCATTTCCGTTGTTAGTATTCTTTTTTGTCTCTTCTTTCCTATGTTGCAACCTCGTGGTTACATTTGATGGAGTAAAAGGCTTGCATCTCTTTCCTTTGTTCTTGTTCTTGAGTGCTGTACTAAGTTGGGATGATGTTTCTTCTTCAGAATCCTCTTCAGAGTCATTTTGTTGTTCACCCAACTCCGATCCAAATTTGACCAAAAAGTCTTCCATCTTGAAGAGAGATGTCAGGTTATATCTATTCCCTCTAAAGGTAAATAAAATTCCCTCTGGATACTGCCATTTATAATTAATCTTGTTCTCTCTCAACAAACTCGCGAGCCGTTGATATCCCCTTCTCTTCTCCCTAATTCGCCAAGGTATTTCCCTTAATATCTGTATTTCCTGTCCTTGGATATTTAAAGGTGTGGTTTTAACTTTGTCAAGTATTCTGTCTCTGGTGGATCGTTTGTGAATTTGACATGGACCTCTCTTGCTGTTTTGTTCCTTTTGGCCATTGCCGTATTCCTTCTAAAAGTCGACTCGATCTCACTTCCCATAGGCTCAGTATTTTCATAGCTCATAAATTGGGATAGTGCTTCCACTATGGTGTCTCTAATATTCTCACCCTGGGCTTCAGGAATATTCTGAAATCTGAGAATATTAGAGGCTCTTTCCATTTCAAGCGATAGAAGGGAATTTTCCATGGCGTCAAACTTTGTTTTCAAGTCTTGCATTTCAGAGTCAACATCATGAATTTTATTTTCATTCCTGTTGACTATTTCATTCAGATTTCTCAATTCCTGTTTATTCTCAAGTATCTGTTTCTTGAATTCATCCAATTGCATTGATGTCTGTTGGGTAAAATTGTCCCACTTTGACTGAATTGGTTCCATGGCTTTAGTAATTAGGTTTGGCAAACTTTCTTGAATAATCTGATTCATTGCTTGAGAGATGCTCTCATGGATCTGTAGGTTTAGATCTTTGACACTCATTTGTGAGAGGTTTGTAAGACCAGCTTTGGACTGTGTAGTTTGGCTAGCTGAAGGGTTAGTTTGGCCAGCGCCCGAAATCGAACCTTTCCTAGCTCCACTAGACATATTGGTAGCTTAAAGCCGCTTCAACAATATATCAGAGCCAAGGTTTTAAAATGGTCAAATTAAAGGTGTTTGATTATATACTTGTCTAATAATTAAGTTCCTTATTGTACCCTCTGATAATCAGGTATCATCAATTATTATGCGCCTTGTCAAATCCCTATAATCAATTTACCCCGCCCTAATGGACACAAAGCCTGTTCCTCAATTTGTATCCCCTCAATAAGGAGATTAAAGAAAATAACGGGATTAATTTCATCCACGCCCCCAACAGTAAAAAAACAAGTTTCCCAAATATGGCCCCAGTTGCTTGTGACCCCCCAATTAATCAGTTTATAGACTTCAATTTATCACTAATCCTACCCTAAGGGTCTAGTGGCCAGAGAAAGATTATAGTAGAGTCATCTGTATCCAAATATCATAGAATGATTATAGTCCCCCAGTTCATCTATATTCCCCCAAAATCAAAATAATCAATATGTAATTAATTTGTAGTGCTACATTAATTCATCAGTACTCCAGAGTTCATAGTGCAACCATCTATATATAACTTCCAATTAATCAATATTTCCCCCCCAGGCCAATGTAGTCAATCAAATAATTAATTTATACTAAAGCAAAAATTTGGTTCATCAAGGCTCCAAAAATCCATAGTGCAGCCATCTACTTATAGCCAGTTCAACAATCTTCCCCTGGTTCAAAGTTTTCAAAGTTTCAAATAAACAAATACTTGATTGTATTAAGTTAAATCATCAAAGCATCAGAATTCATTGTGCAATTTTTATACTTATAACTTCCAATTAATTCACTATTCCCCTCCAAGAGTACATTAATCAAACATTTGACATTTAACAATTAATTATACTAAAGCAATTCATTCCATCTATGTTCCCACGTCCCTAAGAAATAAACCACTGACTGGTCGCAAAGAGAGAGAGAAAAAAAGGAAAGAGAGAAGAGAAAAAAAAAAAGAGTTCCACTTTAACTTCAGTGTTTGTCTTGTGTGCCGTCCACAACTCAATCCTCCTCTTTGCTGTTCTTTTCTTCTAAGGCCCTGCTGCCAAATATTGTAAGACCAAACAAGTCTAGCGCCGAGATGAATGATTTGGGCTCTCCGTCTGTCACACCACGTTGCAGTTTCTATTTAGAAAAGCTTGTCTCTCCTCGTCGTAGTGTGCTGCAAAATCAGGCCACACCCGTAGGCTCCCAGTCCAAGCGCTCCAGGTTATATCACAAACAAACTGAAAGAAAAAAGTGCATATTTTGTACACAAAAGGGCATATGAAGACCTGGGCTTCTCAGCTGCTCCTTCTGTCGGTAATCTGCTTGCCGTCCTGGCTCCTTTCATTGGAGTTTCACTGTATCTTTTTCTGGGCGGCGCCGCATCTCTCCAGCACCTGGCTCAGGTATGCAGTTAAAGCAAATAAGAAAGGCACAAATAATAATAAGTAAAGACAGTTATTTACACAGGTCTGGCTCACAGTTCGTCAGAAGATGCCGCATTCACCAAACCAGCAAGATATTAGACCGCTGTTGCCTAGAAAAAACTGGCAACGCCCCGCAGGGTAATCTGGCGGCTGCTACAGCTCAATGTAATTGAGGCATCTTGTCCACGCTTCTTGCCTTGGTCGTCGGAGCCCCCAGTGGGAACGGGCCGCCGCCCACTCCCTCTGAGCCCCTAAAGACCTTGCCAAGGTCCTCCTCCGAAGGCCCTCGCAAAGAGCTTGCAAAAAAAATTTGCTCTCTTTGAAGCAAGCGTGGAATTCAGCGTAAACAGTAAGCGGAGCTCCTCCGCCTGCTGCCGCTGTCGCTGCGACCGGAATCGGAACTCAGAGTTTAAGGTTTTTCGAAGTACACAGTGTCTATTAGAATACCACTATCTACATGCTTGTTGTCTCTCGATGGACTCAAAATACTTGATAGAGGGTTTCCCTTTGCAGAAGTTATACTGATTCTACTTCAGCAAGAATTATTCTTCTATATGTTTAATTGTAGCTTTTAACAGTTTTTTCTACCAGCTTAATTAGATACCTTCTAATTCTACAATAAAGGAGACTGTTTTAGTAATGTAGCATATACCATATTTTTTGCTCCATAAGACTCACTTTTTCTCCCAAAAAAAGTGGGGGGGGGGAAGTGTGTGCATCTTAAACCCCCCTCACTTTTCCCAAGCTACGGCATCGAGCGGAGCTAGGTGCGTCTTATGGTCAGGTGCGTCTTATGGAGCAAAAAATACGTACTTTTTAAATCACCAATTTAACATTTGAGCTCCTTGAGGATACTCTGCTGCTATCTGAATTTGGCACATAGATAATTGGTGATTTTCTTTTAACTTGATCTCACATCACTTCTGTTTGACTTAGTTCTTCAGATGCCTTCCCAGAAAAAAAAGTTCAGATATAGGTTTCATCCTTTTTGTGTGTGGTATTTCTCTGCACTGACTAACCCAGAGGTGTCAATCTCATTTGTTACGAGGACCGGATCTGACATAGATGTCACTTTGCCGGGCCGGGCCATATGTGGCATAAAATGTAACACAAGATACCAGAGTTATAAACTTGATGATTTCAGAAGCTAAATTGCAATAGCAAGTGTGATTAGATTAGGTGTGATATGCAGCATGGAGATATCAGCATTGGTAATGAGACAGGAAACTTGGGTCTCAATTTGGATTCAGTCCAGGAGGATGCAAAGAATAAATAGAAATAAGTCTGAAGAAGTGAACAGTGACTCACAAGAGTACATATCCTACCACAATTTAATTAGTTTTTAAAGGTGCTCCTGGACTATTACTCTTTCTACCACTATTATAAACCACAACATTAAAAAACCAGTGGGGGGACATTTTAACCTTCCAGGGTATTTAGTTGCTGACAGCAGTTCTCTTACAAAGAAATTTCAAAGGGAGATTAGAAAGAGAGACTGCTGAACTGCAACTGATCATGAAGCTCAAGACAATGCAAACTCCTGGGCTGCTATTATCTTTTGAAATCTGAAATCACTTCACTGTCCAAAATATAAGGACAGATGGACTCACATTCCAGCTGTATTTGAAGAAGTGAGCAGTGATTCATGAAAACTCATGCCCTGCCACAATTTTTTTTAGTTATTAAGGGGCTGCTCTACTCTTGTTCCCTTTCACTAATAAGGAATGCAGTGTGCTATTAGGTTCCCACCCATCTGTTTGAAATAGAAAGGAGGATCTCTCCAAGTGTCATGGGACTTCCCCCCCCCCCCGGCATGCTCTCTCTGGCTCTTTCCCTTCCCCTCTCTCCCTCCCTCTGATGAAGACAAAGAAGAAGTGTATTTATACCCGGAATAAAACATTCTTGGTCTTAAACACAGAACTCTCTCTCATACCTGGAATAAATGTTCTTATTTATTTATTTATTTATATTTATATCCTGCCTAGCCAGCAGACCGGTTCAAGGTGGCTACCAGCAGCTAAAACCATATACAACAGCATTCAATTAAAAGCAAATACAAAATCCATAAAATTACCAGATAAGTTACAAAATACGATAAAACAGGCAAGAGATGGCAGCAGTACCAATCAGACTCAACAAAAAGCAGCACCCCTAAATCTCAGGCCAGGAGAGTGCCACCAGCCAAGTTCTCCAATGGCCCATTTCCCCAGTGGTGGCTCCTAATCAAAGGCCAGGCAGAAGAGCCCCACTTTGCAGGCCCTGTGGAACTGCAAGAGGTCCCACAGGGCCCTGATGTCCTCCGGGAGCTCGTTCCACTGGTGTGGAGCCGCCACTGAGAAGGCCCTGGCTCTGGTAGTCACTAACCTAGACTCTCTCGGGCCAGGGAGGGTCAGGCGATGTTAAGACCGCAGTGCTCTCTGGGGTATATATGGGGAAAGGTGGTCCCTTAGGTAGGCAGGCCCCTGCCCATATGGGGCTTTAAAGGTTAAAACCAGCACCTTGAACCGGATCCAGTACGCTATAGGCAGCCAGTGCAGCATCCTCAGCACAGGCTGGATGTGTTCTTGCACAGAGAGGCCCATCAACATTCTGCACTAGCTGCAGCCTCCAGAGCTGGGACAAGGGCAGCCCCATGCAGAGAGTGTTACAGTAGTCTAACCTCGAGGTGACCATTGTGTGGATCACCGTTGCCAGGTCATCGCGTTCGAGGAAGAGAACCATCAGCCTTAGGTGGTAGAAAGCTGCCTTGGCAGTGGCTGCTACCTGGGCCTCCATTAGCAAGGAGGCATCCAGGAGCACTCCCAAACTCCAAACCCTTGGCGCTGGCACCAATGGCACCCCCCCCCCCCCCGGAAGGTCGGTAGTGGAATCCCTATCCCCGGTCCACTCCGACTCAGGCACAGGACCTCCATCTTTGTTCGATTCAATTTCAATTGGCTCAGCCTGAGCCAGCCCACTACGTCCTGAAGCGCCCGTTCCAGGTCATTTGGGGTGGCTTCGGACCTGCCGCCCAACAGCAAGTACAGCTGGGTGTTATCAGCGTTTTTTGGACTTAAATACAGGACTCACTCATACCTGGATTAAATTGTTTTGCTCTTAAACACGGGATTCTCATTCTCTCTCTCTCTCTCTTTCTCTCATATATACATGGAATAAAACTTTTTGGTCTTAAACACAGGTCTCTCACTCATACATGGAATAAAACATTTTTTGGTCTTAAACACAGGACCCTCTCTCTCTCTTTCTGGCATGCTCTTTCTGGCTGGCTGCCCCCCCCCCCCTTGAAGAAGAAGTGTGATTATACCTGGAATTAAACGTTGCATGTCTTCTTAAAAGTCCCACGAGATGTCATTTCCCCCCCTCTCTCTGGCTCTTTCCCTTCTCCTCCCATCCCAGAGGAGGAGGGGGGAGGAGCCCTCAGCCAGTTGAGGGAAGGCTTTCTTTCTCTCTCTGAAGCAGGATCTAGGAGAGACTGGCCAGAAGGAGCTGTGATGTAAGAAGCAGGAAGCAGCACATAGCCAGTGGCTTTTGGGCCAGATTGGGACCTTGCAGGGGCCGAATCCGGCCCATGGGCCATATATTTGACACCTCTGGACTAAACAGTGTTTATTGGAAGCATCTGAGATTATCCTGGTTGGATGTACTCTTAGCTTTTTGCCTGACTTGTGCTCTGTTTCATCTCTTCTTTCTGCTTAGGTAGTTATTGCTACAAACATTGCTGAGACTTCACTTACTATTGATGGCATCTATTATGTTGTGGATCCTGGCTTTGTGAAGCAGAAAGTGTACAACTCCAAGACAGGAATTGACCAGCTGGTTGTGACACCCATTTCACAGGTATGCACTCTCAGCCTAAGTATCTCACAGAGTGGTTGTTGTGAGGGCAAAATGAGGGCAGGGAATCCAATCTACAGCAGCCTAAGCTCCTTGGGGAAAGGATGGGATAAAATGAATATGATGGAGAAGGAAATAAGGGAATTGACCGAAGCTGATAATATTATTATACTGGGAGGCTTCAACTACCCTTACATTGACTGGGTAAACATATACTCAAGTCATGCTGTAGAATCACTTCTGGGGAGGTGATTCATGCCAACTCATTTCACAACCTTCCTTCTGCTGACCAGCAAGGAGCACCATATCACCTGTGTGCCTGCACAGAGTGTAGATTCAACAGTTACCTTGTGGGCAGTGTTCCCTCTAAGCTGAGGTAGTGTGAGCTAGCTCACAGTTTTTTAGCCTCTGGCTCACACATTTTTCTCCTAGCTCAAGAAGAATGGCTCCAGAGCAAACCAATGTTATGCAGTAGTCAAATTGTTCACTCACAACTTTAATGCCAGTAGCTCATAAAGTAGAATTTTTGCTCACAAAACTCCGCAGCTTAGAGGGAGCATTGCTTGTGGGGCTGTAAACTTTGGTACTAAACTCCTGGGGCTGGAAGGCATTTCACAATATTTAAACCTAATCAAGTAAGTTTCACTCTCCAGTTCAGCAACTCTTCCCCACTATTTCGTGATGCGGTGTTCACACATTTTCAAATCTATCTTCACTTAAAGATCAGGAACATGCCTTTATTTAATAAGATGAAACTTGAGGTTCCCAACACAGTGGTCTTTGGCAGTGTGGCCATAAAATCCTGATTGGCCTTTCGCTAGCATCAGAGAGCCTCTTTTGAATTGTCCTCATAGGTTTGACACACCTTCTGTGTGCAGGGTCTTGTTCCTCCATTGCCAGGCCCCGCCCTCGACGCATTTGTTGCTCTCTCTGGGATTGCCAGAGTCTGCCTGCAGCATCTTCCATGCTGTATCTTGGCCCCTGGGGCTGAATCAGACATGGTGGGGAGGGAGCGGAAGTTGTTAATATCTCCCTTTTGCTGCTTGTTTGCCGTTATAACAGGCCCAGGCAAAGCAGCGAGCTGGGAGAGCTGGAAGGACAGGTCCAGGGAAGTGCTACCGACTCTACACCGAGCGTGCCTACCGCGATGAGATGCTGACCACCAATGTGCCCGAGATCCAGAGGACCAACTTGGCTAGCACTGTACTGTCTCTCAAGGTAATAAGGCACTGAGGCCTGAGAGGGACCCGATTTTTTTGCTTGCACAAGCCCCAACAACCTTATTCTTATAATCTCTGGGTCTTTTTAAACAGAATCGGTTTTGGGAATGACTGACATATCCCTTTTCCTGTAGGCTTTGTGTTTGCGGGGTGGTGAGTGTTTGAGAATCTGAGTTGCCAAGCTGCATTCAGAGCACTGATCTTTCCTTCCTTCCTTCCTTCCTTCACAAAACCACATGCAGGCCATGGGGATAAACGACCTGCTCTCTTTTGATTTCATGGATGCCCCCCCCATGGAGACACTGATCACGGCCATGGAACAGCTGTACACCCTGGGGGCCTTGGATGACGAGGGACTGCTCACCCGCCTGGGGCGCAGGGTAGGTCTGCAACCGCCCCCTCCTTGGGGAGAGGCTGGGGGCAAAACCCGGGTTCGGCATCTGGGACAAGCAGCCACGTCTGCCTGAATGTGCTTCTCTTGTGCAATTGATTCTGCTCTCAAGAAACATCCTCATCGATGAGGAGTGCGGACAAAGATGGAAGCTGGGGCTAGTCTGGCTGCAGAGGTGGGGGGAAATAGTCGCCATGCAGAGCAGCGGAGACAAGTGCTTGGATCTGCTGGTAGTTTCCATTGGTGGGAAGGATTGCTGCTTCCTCTCCTTCCAACCCTCCCTCCACCCCAGCCCAAATTGCTCCCTGAAATGCTGCTCTTGGGGAAGATTGGGGGGGGGTCTGCAGTAGGAGAGGGAATCAGTAAAAATTGCCCCACTCTTCTCTTTGTGGGAATCCTCCGTTCTATCAGACCTCTGGATCTGGGTGGGATACTGCCCCGAGGTCCTTGGAGGAAGGATGGGAATCAGGCATAATTGGGGGGGGGACCCCAAATCCTCTCAAGGGCTGCAGTGGCTCAAGTGGTTAAGATGCTGAACTGCAGACCAGAGGGTCGGTAGTTCAGGAGTTCGAGACCCGATTGTTGCATGATGGAGTGAGCTCTTGTCTCTGGTCCAGCTCCCACCAACCTAGCAGTTCGAAGGCAAGAAATTGCATGTAGACAAATAGGTACCACTTTGGTGGGAAGGCAACAGTGTTCTGTGTGTCTCGGCGTCTAGCCATGCCGGCCACATGATCACGGAAAGGTCTTCGGACAGTGCTGGCCCTTCGGCTTGGAAACAGATGAGCACTGCATCCCTAGAGTCGTATTCGACTGGATTTTGAGCAAGGGAAACCTTTACCTTTTCCCCAATCCTCTCACCTATAAGCACTAGAAACTTGCTTGGAAAATAGAAAAAAGTCAAACTGGGATTCCGAGAATGCCATATTTTGTGGCAAGTGCTAAATCCTGTGGCTTTGTGTGTGTGTGTGTGTGTGCGTGCACCATATTGCATGCCATGTCTGAAGCTGGAGGCAAACTCTCCAGGGTGTTGAGCCGTGGAGAGAGGCACATTGCCTTGCGTGCATCTTTTGTGATGGGGGAGCATCTTGAGCAGGGTCCTTCTTGACAAGCCAGACAGACCATCTGTGCCTTATTCCGGCTAGTGTTCCAGTGAAGGGCTTCAGTTAGGGAAGCAGTTACTGCTGCTCTTTTTCCTGGGTGAGGCTGTGTGGGTCTAGGACCAGCCAGGCCACTACCTCCTCCCTTTTTCCCAGCAGATGGCAGAGTTCCCCCTGGAGCCCATGCTGTGCAAGATGCTCATCATGTCCGTGCACCTGGGGTGCAGTGAGGAGATGCTCACCATTGTCTCCATGCTCTCTGTGCAGAATGTCTTCTACCGGCCCAAGGTAAGTAGGAGCAGGGGTCACCCTCTGCAAGGTGGCCAGGAGCCTGGGCAAGTTGGGCAGGCCACGAAGCTGGCATGATTGGACACGGGCCTGGGAGGCTGAGGCTCCGTCCACATCTTGGCGAGCGGTTCCTTTCGCAGAACTGGCATCCGTTCCCCCCCCACTCCATCTGTCTGAAACGTGAATCAGTCAAGTGCTGTGGTGGACTGGCTTTGTGGTTCATTGCAGACGCTTGATCAGGATCTGGCTGCATAACGAGTGGAACGCTTCAGTGGGTTGAGTGCCCCACCCACCTCTTTAGTGTCTGTAAAACCCAGTGCTGTCAGGAGGTGGGAATGTGGCTCCCCTTCCACTGGGATGAAGTGACATCCAGTGAGAAACTGGATCATTCTCAAAAGGTGTAACTGTTTGCTTTCATGAACCAGTGGGCCACGGATGACACTTGACAGGAAAACCGAGAAAGGTTGCTGGAAGTATATATGAATGGCCTGTGTGGCACAGACCGTGGGACATTCATAAAAGCTGAGCTTCCCCCTCTCCTCCCTTTTGTCTTCAGTTCTCTCACATAGACCCCTTAGTAATGTCAGAGTATAAAAACGATGGGATTGGCTCAGAAATCAGGTGCAAAAGAATGTGTGGATGTTATGTGCTTTTTACTGACTGAGTCACTATCTTGTTCTCCATTTTTAACTCTGAAGTCAAGGAGGAAATGCGCGCACACGCGCACACACACACACACACACACACACACGTTTGTTTGTTTGCTTTTCCAGCAACATTCTTGTTAGACTTTTCAGTCTTGCCCAGCATGTTGGCAGATCTTGAGGTGGAGTCTTTGTTGATCTGCTTTGCACTGGCTCAGTATCAAAGTGCAAGAATGCCTGGAAAGATTGTGGTTGGTGAATGCTGACTTCTTATTATGTGTGCAGGATAAGCAAGCTCTTGCTGACCAGAAGAAAGCCAAGTTCCACCAGACTGAAGGGGACCACCTCACACTTCTGGCTGTCTATAACTCCTGGAAGAACAACAAGTTCTCCAACCCCTGGTGCTACGAGAACTTCATCCAAGCCCGCTCACTGCGCCGGGCGCAGGATATTCGCAAACAAATGCTGGGCATCATGGACAGGTGAGTTCATGGCTGTGGACAGGTGAAAGAGGCTTATTTAGGCTTAGGATCAGGTGTTCGAAAACTGAACGTACCTTCTTTGCAGTGCTTGTTAATGTGGAGTCTTGTTCTGAATTCAAGATGAACAGCAGTTTAAATAGCTTTCACATCTGTGCAATGTCAGTCCTCCGTGTGGCGGCCCGCATGGCCACATGCTCCCAACTCATTTGCTTGCCTGGACTGCACACCCATCCCGGGACCATTGCAGGCTCCTCAGGCATAATTTGAAGTAAGTTCCACTACCAGGTGTGTTTTCTTTTTGCACCTGAACAGCCAGCAGCATTAATCGAGCTTACCGGATCGTGGGAATTCTGTTGATGTGATTTACCTGGATTTCAGTAAAGCTTTTGATAAGATTCCCCATGACATGCTGATGGGCAAACTGGAAGACTGTGGACTGGGCTACAGGGCAGTTCGGTGGATAGGAGACTGGTTGGAGGACTGCACCCAAAGAGTGGTGGTCAGTGGCGTTTCATCAGATTGGAGGGAGGTGTCCAGTGGGGCGCCGCAGGGCTCGGTTTTGGGTCTGGTACTTTTCAGTATTTTTATCAGTGATCTAGGTGAAGGGGTGGTAGAATGGCTACTCATTAAATTTGCTGATGACACCAAAGTGGGAGGAGTAGCAAACACCCAAGAAGATAGAATTAAAATTCAACAGGACCTGAATACTGTGGAGAAGTGGGCAGTTGCAAACAGGATGCAGTTCAACAAAGATAAATGCACAGTACTACATCTGGGCCACAAGAATGTCAAGCACAAAGACTGGATGGGGGATATGTTTCTGGGGACTGGTGCATGCAAAAGAAGTCTTGGGCTAAGAGTGGACTGTAAACTAAATATGAGCAGTCAGTGTGATGCGGTGGTAATAAAAGGCAAATTCAGCCTTGGGGTGTATTAAAAGGGCCATAGCATCGAAATCGCAGGAGGTCATAGCCCCTCTGTACACTGCCTTGGTCAGGCCGCACCTTGAGTACTGTGTGCAGTTCTGGAGGCCTCACTCCAAAAAGGGTGTGGACAAAACTGAGAGGATGCAGAGGAGAGCGACAAGGATGATCAGCAGTCTGGAGACTGAGCCCTATGAGGAAAGGCTAAGGGCCTTGGGAATGTTTAGTTTGGAGAAGAGGAGATTCAGGGGGGACATGACTGCTCTCTTTAAATATTTGAGAGGCTGTCATTTGGAGGAGGGCAAGGAACTGTTCCAGTTGACAGCAGGGGATAGGACCTGAAGCAATGGGTTTAAATTACATGCAGAAAGGTATCGGCTGGATATTAGGAAAAACTTTTTCACGTTCAGAGTGGTTCAAAGGTGGAATCAGCTGCCTAGGGAGGTGGTTAGCTCCCCTTCACTGGCAGCTTTCAAGAAGAGGCTGGACGAATATTTGTCAGAGATGCTTGAGGCTGGTCCTGCGTTGGGCAGGGAGTTGGACTAGGTGGTCTGTATGGCCCCTTCCCACTCTATGATTCTATAATCACTTTGGCACAGGCTCCAGATGCGCAGGGTGGAGCTGTAGCTCCCTGGCAGCAGTATAGGAGCACATTGAGTGCTTTTGTACCTGCACAGTTGGTGACATTCATTTGTTGTGCTGACGCATGATCAGCCCTCTCTACTTCAAAGTATGTTCCTAGGCAGCAGTGCAGAAATGTGCAAACCCCTTGGCTTTGGAAGCTGAGAAGGGTAATGGTCAAGGCTTGGAGTGTTAACAGATGGCAACCAAGCATTGCAAGTACAGGATGCTTTTACTTTTCATTGTGGGTGAAAGATGTCCTCAGTGACTTCTTAGTTTGGTGTTTCTTGAAAGGAGAGGCAGGCAGGGTGTCCAGATCAGGAGTGATTTAGGCATGTATATTCTCACAGAGCTTTGCCGTGATCATCATCTTGCCAAAAGGGGAAAAAATGCATCTAAAGCAGGCTCTCTCTGTGTGAGGCATGATTTTTCCAGAGCTGGGAGCTTGTATTATCATCATTGTTATTGTTATTATTCCTGAAGGTGTATGGCTCCAGGGCTTGACAACTTTAATTTCAGGTTCCAAGTTATGTTCTTCCAAACTAATACACTAAAAATGTTCAGCGTATAGTTTAGGCTTACTGGGGCAGTGAGGCTTGGTCCCTGCCATTTTCAGTACACTGGATGCCGGCAAGCCAATGAAACTGAAATGAAATCGACCAAAGCTTTCTTGAGGGCCAAGGGGTGTGCCTTCAGGCTGGATATAAAGCAAACAAAGAGAAAGTTCCTGACTGCAAACAGCAAGAGGAGAGGAGAGGCAGGGATGGAGGCTGCCAGGCGTGCAGGAGCAGCCGCCGCACATGCAGCCTGGCTTAGCAGCTTCTAAAACAGTCAACCCATGAGGACTTAGCAGTCAAGCAGGCAGGTGCAGTCTCTACCTGGCTGCCTGCTTGCAAGACTCGCCAGAGAGCAAATCTTTAAGGCAGTCAAAGTTTGCTTCAGTGGGGAAAACAAGCGTTTTGAAAAAGCTAAGGATGTGAATCTTGTTACAGTTTTTGCAAAGTTCTTTGTATTCAGAGACATGAGAGTTTATGTCTGTGACCAAGCCGAGGGGAGAGAGCCTATCTGGGAAGGCAATAATACTAAGAAAAGTTGAAGGCAGCAGGAAAAGAGGAACATGAGATGGACTGATTTAATTGATGAATTGATTCAGTTTGCAAGACTGTTAGTGATGGGACATATCGGAGGCCATTAATCCATAGGGTCGCTGTAAGTCAGAGATACACATCACAAACACCATGATCAGTATGCTTTGTTTGGTCAAGCCAAGCTGAGTCCTAAATAAGCCACGCCATAGCTGCCAACTGAAAGCATATCCAGCATATGAACCGGCCAGTTCACTCCAGCCATCTTCTGCAGTTCTGCTTTGGGTGCCCCCACCATCTGAGGCTGGAGGTGTGGCCACCCGAGAAAGGACCTTCTTGGTCATGGCACCAAAACTCTGGAAGATTTGGCTATTTCCCCCTATTGTGTCTTCTGCCAGCAAGCAAAAACTTTCATGTTTTTCAGCATTCCTTCATAAAAGTCTTCCTCCGTATTTAAACGTTTACAAAATATTTTAAATTTTAAAATGTATATCTGTATTGTAAATGCTATTTTAATGTTTTGCTTGCTGCCTTGGGGGGCCCTAAGTTGGGTAGCATAGAAGTGTTTTAAATAAATAAGTATCTGCTAGCCGGCTCATCTGCCCCTTTGCTCTGCAGAAGGAACTTTTCTGGGAAAGACAGCACTTAGCTTGTATCTGTGCTGGGAAACTGAACCCAATTTTCCAAAGTCTTGGCTGATTAGTAATTAGTGATCACACTTGGATGCTGAATCTGCTGACCTTTTTTCATTAAATACTAGAGAGATAAGAGCAGATTATCTTCACTGGGCCTACTGATATTCAAAACAGTGAAAATGAACTTTTGTTTTGAGCAGAACTTTGTAGTCCGAGGCCTAAGCAGTCTACCAGTGGAGGAGGGCAGACTGGGGGTTAAAGTCTAGACTGTGAGTCTTGCTTCATTTGTGTTCTAAATTCTTCCATCTTGTTTGGCAGGCACAAGTTGGATGTAGTATCTTGCGGAAAAGCAACAGTGCGAGTCCAGAAGGCCATCTGCAGTGGCTTCTTCCGGAATGCTGCCAAGAAAGATCCCCAGGAGGGCTATCGGACATTGATTGATCAGCAGGTGGTCTATATCCATCCCTCCAGTGCCCTCTTCAATCGCCAGCCTGAATGGTAAGGGGGGGTGAGAGTAGGGAATAGAGGGTCACCCACAAAGCACTGAGGGTTTGCTGTTTTAGTACGCAGTGTCTGGAGAGGAACCCTACGAGGAGGACAAATGATCACGAGAGATTTGGGAAGGGGAGGGTTCTGGCAATCCATTGCCACCCCCTGTAGAACATTGTGTCAGGACTGAAGCATTTTTAAACTGAGGTAACACAATTAGTTAACACATATTTGATTGCTTGACACTTTTGAAGACACCTGTCCAATTTTGACTTAACCTTTCCAGCCATAAAGTCTAGAGATGGCTTTCCTTCGGCCAAGATACTGTGGTGCTTGTGACATACACATACTTAAACAGGACAGAGTTTGACTCCAGTGGCACCTTGAAGACCAAGTTTTGTTCCCAGTATAAGCGTTTGTGTGCAAGCACACTTCCTCAGATACAGTGGAACAGAACCTCCTCAGCCATTACTTATAAGGGGTTGTTATCAGGAAGGGCCATTTAGAGTCAAGATGCAGAAGCACTGGGTGGTTATAGCTGAGATTGGATGTAAGAAAGATCTGTGAATGGCGGTAAATTAGCATACGAATACAAGAGTTAACAAACATCTGGGAATGAGGTTTGAGTCCAGGGTCACCTGCAAGAAAAGCGAGATCTGAGAGACTTGGTGCCCAGAAGTGAACTTTGTCTTGTAGGCAGTGTTCCCTCTAAGCTCCACAGTGTTGTGAGCAGAAATTCTGCCTTGTGAGAGAAAAAAGCTGGCAGCATTCAAGTTGTGAGTGAGTCTGCATTTGACTATTGCATAAATTGGTTTTTTAGATTATTTCCATAACCTTGTAAAAATTTCAGAATGAATTCTTTTAAATTATATTATAAGAGAAAACAGAATCAAGTCAAATTTCATTACAGAAAATGTTGTCCTCTATGGGGGTAGACCAGGCCTCCAGAGAACAGGTCTCCCTGCCCCTTTCCACTAAATTGGTAGACCTGGCCTCTGGAGAACTGGTCTACCCACCCCTTGCCACTCTATTGGTGTCAGACTCTTGGACAGACGTGCTCCCAACAACAGTCTCTTTTCAGTGATATGTCTATTTAGCCATGAGGATGTCTCCAGCTGAGACCTTCTGTGTCAGAACTAACATTTTGGGTTCCAGTCCTGAAATTATACACGGTTCAAGCAAGCCCCCCCCCCCCCCCGTGACCCATCCAGTCAATCCATTCACGCAGCCCGCCTAAACCTAATGCTCCTTGCAGGCCCTCCTTCTCCCACCTGCGTTTCTACCATTATGTTACCGTTATATTATCTATGGCAGCCAAGCTAACAGAGACAGGCGTCTGGAAAACAGTTGCTAAGCCTGAGAAGCGAAGCCATCCCCCCCACACACACATTCACACCCAACTGTCCCCCCCCCCCCCACAACGCCCGCATACATAAGAAGGAATAATGCACACAAAATCATGGCAAACAAAGTTCTGAGTTTGACAGTTGGTAGACCTGGCTCCCGGAGAACGGGTCTACCCACCCCAGACTACTATATTGACTGGGGGGGGGGTACTCATGCAGTCTACTTTGTTTAGTTTTTTTAGTGAAATATGACAAATTACAGGTCAAGTATAACAGAGGTGGAACAATCACTGTCAGAACCCTGCCTAACCTAACAAACAGGAAGTTGCTTAAATGTTATCAACCTGCCCAAATTTAAAATATTTTTATCCCACTTTTCCCTGTGACGCAAGGCAGCTTACAAATCATACTGAAAAGCATAATGGGGTGTGCAATTTTCCAGCTCCATTATAGCCTATGGGGGGCCATTATAGTCAAAGGGCTCCATAGGCTATAATGGAGAATCAATCCGGGGGTATCTGGGGCTCGTGGGGGGACTGTTTTTTTAGGTTGAGGTACCAGATTTGCAGCATAGCTGCTGGTGCCTCTCTTCAAAAAAACTCTCAAGTTTCAGAAAGATTGGACCAGGGGCTCCAATTCTATGGGCCCCAACAGGAGGTGCCCCCATCCTCCATTGTTTCCAGTGGAGGGAGAGAAATGCCTTCTCAGTTTACTTGTGAGCTGAAGCTAAAATCCCTGAGCTGCCACTTAAACCTTTGTGTGCCAGTACCCCCTAGCACAGCTTAGAGGGAACTCTGCTTGTAGATGCCCCTGGACTCAAACCTTGTTCCCAGATCTGTTTGTTAACTCTTGTATTTGTATGCTAATATACTGCCATTCACAGATCTTTCTTGCATCCATTCTCAGCTATAATTACCTAGTATGTATTGATCTTGACTCTTAATGGCTCTTCCTGACAACAACCGCCACTCGTATGAGTAATGGTTGAGGAGGTTCTTTTCCACTGTATTGGAGGAAGTGTGCTTGCACACAAAAGCTTATGCCCAGAATAAGAATTGGTTGGTCTTAAAGGTGCCACTGGACTCAAACTTTGTTCTGCTGTTTCAGACCAATGCAGTGACCCCACCTGAATACACTTAAACAGTATGGGAACGGAACCCAAAAGAATCTGATAGTAGATTCCCCCTGTCAGAGCTGCCCGCAAAAAACGTTAGGGTTGTACTACGATTGAAGATGTTGTTTCCCCCTGCACCAGTGTGTTTCTTCCTCTCTACTTTGCCTTGGTGTGACCTCTTTCCTCCTCACCTGTGACATCTCCCTTCCTTCCTGACCTTTTGTGGGAGGAGGATTGATTGTTGAAGGAGGCAGCCCCTCAACACAGGAGGCTGGACTGTTCTCAGCAGCAGATCTCACACGATCCATTTCCACGGCCTGGGTTTAGACTAGGATGTGCTGAAGTGGGCATATTCCTCTTTCCTCAGTAGTTCTCTCTCTTCCTCTAGAGTGTGTGAGAGAGTGAGAGAAGAGTTTCTGAAGGGTGAGGCTGTCCTAACCTGCCGTTTCCTCCCCTGCTCCCTTCCCCAGGGTTGTATACCACGAGCTGGTGCTCACAACCAAGGAGTACATGCGGGAGGTCACCACCATAGATCCCCGCTGGCTGGTGGAGTTTGCGCCAGCTTTCTTCAAGGTTTCTGACCCCACGAAGCTGAGCAAGCAGAAGAAGCAGCAGCGCCTTGAGCCGCTTTACAACCGCTACGAGGAGCCCAATGCCTGGCGGATATCGCGGGCGTTCAGGCGCCGATGAGCCCCCTTCCTGGCATGCCAAGAGCTGTTAGAGATCCTGGGGCTATGCTGCCGAGTCCCAAGCTAGCCCAGCCAGCAGGCATTCATTTGCAGCTGGAGTGACAGGAGGGGCGGAAGAGCAGCTCGCAGCCAGCGGCTGATTCAGAGACACTTCTGTTTGGAAAGAAATGTTCTATGCCTCTGTTTCCACCATGTCTGATGAGCAACAGGTGCTGTGTAACAGTGGACCTCCTGGATTAGGGAAGGCCCAATGGAATGCCAGCTTCCAAAGAAGTCACTGAGGGAGGAGCACCTGCTTTCCATCTGGTGATTTTGGCCAGGACCTCTGCCATCTTCTTTCTGCACGTCCAGGCTGGCAGTGCTGTCAGAGGGCTGTGATTTTGGAGAAATTGGGAAGGCTACCCATGGGGGGGGGACCAGCCTTGGGGGCAGCCCACGTGGTCTGTGTCCGTGTCCTTCAGAGAGGCTTTACTAACTTTGGGGAAACTTTCCTCTGCACTTACCATAAAATTGTTCTTACTTCCTGTTTTTGATCCAAAACCTTTTCAAACAGGTTTTTACAAGAGAGAAAATAAAGACAAATCTACAAACACTGTACACTGTTGCACAATCTGTTTGCATATGCTGAAAAATTTTGATGCTGGCAGGCAAGAACTCAGTGGTAGTATTTGTGAGATTGTCCCAAAAGATGCAGTCTGCAACAGGTCTTCTGAACCAGAAAGTCCTTTATTTGCAAAAAGGTTCTTATTGGAATGGTTACACTTTTCCTGTTAGTAATGACTTTATTGTAAACAAACAGTTAGTATTATACTAAGTAACTGGAATTCCCTTCACTACCTCTACACCAATCTGGAAACGTATAAAGTTGTTCCAGCCCCCTAAACAGGTTTCACACAGAAATGGGGGCAAGCAGGTTATTGTGTTTTTTGTTCCCAGGGAACTTCTACTAAAATGTTGTTGAGACCAGCTGTAGAACGAATAACATGTAAGGGAGGAATTATCCCGGACCTTGAGCAAGCTGGGAGCGGAGCAGGCAGAGCAAGCGAAAGCTGGGAGCATAGCAAAAGCAGAGCGTGATAAGGAAGCCAGAAAGCTAAACAGCACATGAGCACATTCCAGAGGGTGGGGTCACTGGTTGAGTCCCAATCCCCGGCCGGGAAATGGCAGCGTAGCTGACATTCTGCCCTCTCCAAAGGCTCCCCCTACACCTTAGGTTTTAACGGGTACAATTTGTGGAAGGCACGAATTTTGGCAGGTGCATGTACATGATGAGCCTCAACCCATTCATTTTCTTCAGGACCAAAATGTAACCACTTTATAAGATAATATAATCAACCCCTTTTAATTTTGGAGTCTAGAATGTGGTCTATTTCATAATGAGGTTCATCATTCTTTATCAGAGGAGGAGGAGAGGAAGAGGAGAGTCTCCACTGATTTGGTCCCTGATCTTTCTTCAACAAACTGTAATGGAAAACAGGGTGAACAAACCTTAGTGGTTTTGGCAATTTAAGTTCAAAAGTCACATCATTAATGCATCGGATCACTGGAAAAGGACCGTTATACTTCCAACCTAATTTTCTACTAGGTTGCAGTCCTTTAATGTTCTTGGTGGAGAGATAGACCAAGTCCCTGGGAGAAAGTTCCCATCCCGGTGTTCATCCCTTGTCAGCATATTTTTTGTAGTCTTCCTTAGCAGCTTCTAAGGTTTTTGCAATTGGTGGCCAGGATTCTCGGAGAGAGTTCCATCAGCTAGCAAATTCTGTGGAGGAGTTTGCAGCCGGTGCCAAACTTGGTAAAGGAACTCCCTCAAAACCCCCTGCAGCCATGAAGGGGGAAACTCCAGTTGAAGAGTGCACAGCATTATTATAACTATATTCTGCAAATGGTAAAAGATCTACCCAATCATCTTGTTGGTAGTTGGTATAGCATCTTAAATACTGTTCAAGAATTTGATTAACTCTTTTGGTTTGGCCATCAGTCTCTGGATGATAAGCGCTGCTCATGGCGGGTTCAATGCCCATAATCTGTAATAACTCCTGCCAGAAGTTGGCAACGAATTGAGAGCCGCGATCAGATATCACTTTCCGTGGAATTCCGTGGAATTTAATCACTTGATTCAGGAAGGCTTTAGCCAAAGTCTTAGCCATAGGTAACTTTTTAAACAGGACGAAATGGGCCTGCTTGGAAAATGTGTCCACCACTACCCAAATTACTGTTTTCCCTTGGCTGGGAGGAAGGTCTGTTATAAAATCCATAGAGATAGTTTCCCAGGGTTGGCTGGGGGTTTCTAAAGGGTGTAAGAGTCCTGGCAGCTTTCCCCCCTTTGCTTTCCCATGAGACGGATCTGGCAAGAGGACACATAAGTCGACACATCCCCTCTCATCTGAGGCCACCAAAATTGTCTCTGCAGTAAATTTAGCGTTTTCAGGTAGCCAAAATGTCCAGATAACTTAGATTCGTGAGCAGCATGCATAATTTCCCCCCTTAAGGAAGCGGGGACTATTAGTTTTGTTTCCTTAAACGAGCAGTTGTCGGGGTCCCTGGTTAAAGCAGGGAGTGCCTGGAACTCACTGTTTTCAGCATCTGTGTATGCTGTAGCTAATTTTACAGGCCATTCAGACGGCTCAGGAGCCTTTAGGCTTTTCATTTGGCTCCGAGTCACAACTACCCCTCCCAGCTGTGTTGGTGTGAACATAGTCTCTACCAGTGTTCCCTCTAAGCTGAGTTAGTGTGAGCTAGCTCACAGTTTTTTAGCTTCCGGCTCACATTTTTTTTGTCTTAGCTCAGCAAGGATGGCTCCAGAGCAAACTAATTTAAGCAGTAGCCAAATTACTTGCTCACAACTTTAATGCCAGTAGCTCACAAAGTAGAATTTTTGCTCACAAGACTCCACAGCTTAGAGGGAGCATTGGTCTCTACCATCTCATCTTTTCGGGAATCATGTTGAGGTAGTCAGGAGAGAGCATCGGCTAAAGAGTTAGATTTCCCCAGAAAATGGCGTAACACAAAATTAAACTTAGAAAAGAAATCCGCCCATTTGATTTGCTTGGCATTTAAAGTCCTCTGAGTACGTAATGCCTCAAGATTCTTATAATCAGTCCAAATTTCAAATGGGAGTCTAGCCCCCTCTAGCCAGTGCCTCCATGTTGTTAGAGCAAGGCGGATGGCTGCGGCTTCTTTATCCCAGACAGCCCAATTGCGTTGAGTGTCCCCAAATTTCTTTGAGACATATGCTAAAGGGTGGAGTTTGCCATCAGACCCTTCTTGCAGTATTGCTCCTCCCATTTCTGCATCGGAAGCATCTACTTGCACAATGAATTTTTTACTTTCATCAGGGTATGCCAGAATGGGTTCTGAAATAAATAACTGTTTCAATCTATCAAAAGCATGCTGGCACTCTGGGGTCCAATGTAGCCGGGCACCTGGTTTTGTGGCGTCAGGCCCCTTCCCCTTAGTTTTTAACAGGTCAGTAAGGGGCAGGCTACATTGAGCAAAGTTATTGATGAATGTGCAATAGAAATTGGTGAATCCTAGAAAACTCTGTAGTTGTCGCTGGGTACGAGGGACTTCCCAGCCCACCACCGTGGCTATTTTAGCTGGATCCATTTCCAAACCCCGGGGGGAAATGTGGTAGTCCAGGAAGTCAATCTCCATCTCATGAAAATTGCACTTGGAAAGTTTGGCAAAAAGTTTATTGTCTCATAAGGTAACCAACACTTCCCTTACTAATTTAATATGCGATTGTTCGCCCGGTGAGTACAAGAAGATATCATCTAGATAACAAAGAACTCCTTTGAACAGGTGCATATGAAGGACCCCATTTATTAAGTTCATGAAGACCCCTGGAGCCCCCTGAAGGCAGAAGGGCATAACGAGGTATTCAAATTGCCCCAAGGGGGTACTAAAGGCAGTCTTATATTCATCCCCCTCCGGGATACACACTCTGAAGTAGGCATCCCGTAGATCGAGTTTGGAAAAATTTTTCTCCTTGGAGGCTTTGGTTAAGAGATCCTTAATCAAGGGGAGGGGGTAGGCGTTAGAAGTAGACACCGCATTGAAACCTCAATAATCTCTGCACAATCGCAACCCCCCATCTTTCTTTTTCCAGAAAAGAACGGGGGCGGCAAAAGGGGACATGGCCTGGCAGATGAAACCCCACTCCAAGTTCTTACCAATGAACTGGCAAAGTTCTAGTCTCTCATCGGGGGACATAGAATACAATTTCCCTTTGGGCAATTTATGTCCAGGTAAAAGCTCAATTGCACAATTGGTATTCCGGTGGGGGCGAAGCTTGTCAGCTTCTGTTCCCTGGAAAACCTCAGCTAAATTCCTGTATGCCGGAGGTATGGATAAAAGTTCCTCACGAGCCAGGCAAACAGGAACAAGATCCGGCCAACTGCCCCAGTCCTCACAGGTGCTCTTTACAAGCGGGAGATGCCCAGGTGATCCTCCCTTCACTCCAAGTAATGTGCGGGTCATGTGTCCGCAACCAGGGGCTCCCCAAGACCATGGGAAACTGGGCATGAGGCATGATTACAAAAGCCTGTTCTTCCCAATGGTCCCCTGTACCTAATATAATGGGTTCAGTCTCAAAATTACAGGGTTGTTTCATTTCGGAGCCATCCATCTGGGTGAACCGTAAGGGCTCTTCCAACGTGTTCACCCCCAACCCCATGCCATCCACCACCTTAGGGCTGATTAAGTTTCTGGCACACCCTGAATCAATGAGAGCCCAGACTCACATGTGCATGCCTAGATGGGGGTGCATAACAGTCATGACAATATAAAGTAGAGGCCCAGGGGAGCTCACCGTTTTGGGCACCGTGGGAGGAGAGACCTGCTGCGTTGCGCTGTTCAGAGCAGGTCCTGGTCGTTTCCCTGCAGCTTAGCTGGTTCCACCTCCTGGGACTTCTCAGAAAACATGCTTCCACAATTTGTAGCACTCGCGGCGGCAGGGTTGGGGTGCCCTTCGTTTTCGGCCGGGAAGGTGGGGAGGGGGAAGACCCCGCTCCCCTAGGGGTGGAGGCCGGACACGCTGATGCGAAATGGCCCGGCTCCCCACACCTCGTGCACAGCCCCTTCTTCATACAAAACTCCCACAGAGTAGAAGGGGGGAGCGGCTTGGGCTTGGCTGGCGTGGGCCCCGGGGTAAAACTTCCAGGCCACTAGGAGGATGTTGCATGTGGATTAAAGTGAAACGGGCCTCAGCTTCCTCCGCGGCTTGAATCCATGCCGGGAGAGTAGTAGGGTTGACATTTCTCAATATAGTCTCGTACAGTTCCATGTTGAGGTCCCGATGATACTGCTCCACAAATACCTCCTCTGGCCAGTCCCGAATCTTAGCCTCCAGCTGTTTAAAGATGGCCGTGTATTCCCGAACTGACATCTTACCTTGGGTTAATGCTCATACCTGGTTTCGTGCCTTCTCCTCGCTCATAGGATCTCCGTATTGTCTCCGTAGAGCCCACATGAACTCATCCACACCGTCAAGTTCAGGCCCTGGGGGACTGTAGGCTCATGTACCAATCAGCTGCTTCTTCACGCAATCGGGAACCCAGGTAGCCTACCCGGTCACTGTCATCTTGAAACAGATGTCCCCAATTCTGCATGCAGCACCCCACTTCAATGATAAAAAACTGCAGCTTAGCGGGGTTCCCATCAAAAGTGGCCCCCATCAGCTCGTGGGGCACCGGGCGATGGTCTCCCGGTTGAGCAGGTCCAAGTGCAGGCCCCCCTTCCAGTACGGTGGGTTGTCCCAGCTGCCCCAGCTGCTGCACTGGTGGTCCAACTGGCTGTGCGGGTGGTTGCACCGGAACCTGTACTGGTTGAGCCCCAACCCCTGCCACTGCCAGTTGGCCTTGAAGCGCCTGCGCTACCACATTTGGCAGGTCGGTGAGGAGCGTGGTCATCTCTCTTCGCAGTCCTCACTGTATGGTATCGAATCTCCGATCCATCTGGGCCCAGACTTCGCCTACTTGGAATTCCTCCATGGGTCTCTGCTCTGTGCCTCGGGACAACGAGCAGCAGCCTCCCAGCGGGGGGACCAGGCTTTGGTAGTTTGTAATCCAAATTGCGCCCAGGCTTGAGTTCCAGTGCTACAGGGTTTGACATTAACCCAAGCACTGGTCACTTGCGGCCATAGGCGTCAACTACGGGGGGGCTCGAGGGCTCGAGCCTCCCCCGAAATTTCCCGGGGGGGCTCAGCCACCCCCGGCAAAATGGAGCACCCGCCGGTGGGGGAGGCGGGGAGGGCCGCCGGGAGCCCGGGGGGTGCTGGGCGTGGCAGAAGGCAGCCGCCGAGGGGGGGTGGAGGGGGGCCCAGAGCCAGCACAATGGGCGGGCACAGGGACTCCGCCGCGCCAGCCGGCCCCCCGACCCAGCCGGCGAGCGGGCTCTGGGGCAGCAGCGGGGCAGCCTGGCATTGGCTCTGGGCGGCGGGCAGCTGCAGTGTTGGGGGAAGCGTGCCGCCACGACTTCAAGGACCCCTTCAGGGCAGCAGCCCCCGCTGCCGCTGCCCCCCGCTCGCACCGCCGGGTCTGCCTCCCTGGGGCCGGGGGGCGGGGGGAAAAGCAGCAAGGACATGGTCCCGTGCACGCGTGCGTGCGCACTTTGAGCGTCCACACGAAAGAGCCCCCCCCCCCGGGATTTACAAAGTCTACACCCCTGCTTGCGGCGGCGGCTCTTCCCCAGGCGGCACCTGCAAGTCTTGTTCGGTAGTCACTGGGATTTCAGTGCCATCGTCTTCCATTGTGGGCACGATGGACGGGTCCCAGAAATGGGATTACTAACAGTCTGTGAAATTGTTCCAAAAGATGCAGTCTGCAACAGGTCTTCTGACCTGTTGCAGACTGCATCTATTTGCAGTCTATATGCATCTATTTGCATCTATATGACCTCTATTTGCAAAGAGGTTCTTACTGGAATGGTTACACTTTTCCTGTTAGTAATGACTTTATTGTAAACAAACAGTATTATACTAAGTAACTGGAATCCCCTCACTACCTCTACACCAATCCAGAAACGTATAAAGTTGTTCCAGCCCCCTAAACAGGTTTCACACAGAAATGGCGGCAAGCAGGTTAGTGTGTTTTTTGTTCCCAGGGAACTTCTACTAAAATGTTGTTGAGACCAGCTGTAGAATGAATAACATGTAAAGGAGGAATTATCCCAGACCTTGAGCAAGCTGGGAGCGGAGCAGGCAGAGCAAGTGGAAGCTGGGAGCATAGCAAAAGCAGAGCGTGATAAGGAAGCCAGAAAGCTAAACAGCACATGAGCACATTCCAGAGGGTGGGGTCACTGGTTGAGTCCCAATCCCCGGCCGGGAAATGGCAGCGTAGCTGACAGTATTCTTCCTCTAGTACCACAGTGTCATAAAACTGAACCTTTGAAGAGGTCAGCAAGCATTCCATGTGTGTGATGGCTGCATTACTCTATGTAACAGCCAGGACAGCACAGCTGCTGGCCGAAGTTCCCTCTCCCGTTGTCAGTTTTCCTGCAGTCTAGAAGCTGGTTTCCATCTCTTCTCTGCTCAGTCTTTTTGTCAGAGTTGCTGGGGAAATAGTCACACAACCGCCCCTCCTAAAAACAAGCTCCTCATTCTCCCCTGCCCCTAGGATCTCAATCTGCCCAGCCCACTTTTCAAATCCGGAAGCTGCAGCTAGTGCAGAATGCGGCGGCGCAGCTGTTGATGGGCCTTCCTGTGCGGGAGCACATTTAGCCTGCGTTAAAAGCACTGCACTAGCTGCCTATAGCATACCGGATAAGGTTCAAGGTGCTGGTGCTTACTTATAAAGCCCTATAGGGCTCGGGACCTATTTACTTGAAGGACCGCCTCAAATTCCCAAAATCGTCTGACCCTCCCAGGGCCAAAGGAGGCTCGGCTGGTGAGTACAAGGTCCAGGGCCTTTTCTGTGGAACTGGTGGAATGAGCTCCTGGATGACATCAGGGCCCTGCGGGACTATTTACAATTCCGCAGGGCCTGCAAGACGGAGCTCTTCCACCAGGCTTTCGGGTAGAGGCCACTTAGCACTGAGATTTATATCTGGCCCTGGACCGATTTTATCCACTAGTTTGTAGCTGTTCTAAGGTTGCATTCGGGTGCTGCATTGAATGATTAAATTGAAGATACGCCATTTGTATGATGTTATGTTGGTTTATATGTTTTAATGTTTTAAATGCTTTAAATTATGTATGGAATACTGTTGATATGTTGTTAGCTGCCCTGAGCCCGCCGTATGGCGGGGAGGGCGGGATATAAATCACATGAAATAAATAAATAAATAAATAATCTAGAGGTAACAAAAACCTTATCCACTTTCCATGCTAACATGGTTGGTGCATATGAGCATTGTTTACACTTCAGTTCACTTCTCACAATCTTTCTGCAAAGGGGGTGGGAAGAATGCTTTACACCTTAATAAAGTACTGCATTCCCCTAGGCAGGGAACTTTAATTGCAAAAATTAATTTTCATAGCTGAAATACACCATGCAAATGCGTGAAAGTGTGTTGGTGTTCATAATTCTTTCCTATGCAGACCAGGTTCTTTTTGGTTTTGGATGAAACAAGGCAAAATGTCCCATGCTTCTAGTCTAGTTCCACCTAGTACAAAGTACAGGCTGCATATCGATTGAGTCAAAGGAGTCTTATCTTGTAGGTACTAGTGGGTGTCCGCAGGTTGCTCCCTCCCAGCTATCATAAATCATAAGTGGTCCATCTAGTCCGGCATCCTGTTCTCCCTCTGAGAGGAGGACATCTTGAGGTTTGCTGTCTCTAAATATGGACGTTCTCTTTAGTCACCATGGCAAGTATAGATGGCTAGTAGGTGTTAATGTTGTCTCCTCCATAAACCTGCCCAGTCCACTTTTCAAAACATCTGTGCTTATGCCCATCCCTACATCTACCACCAGTGAATCCCACAGTTTAGTTACTCATGGACGAAAGTATTTCCTTCCACCCATCTTGAATCTGTTGCCCGTCAGCTTCATTGGGTGCCCCTTGGTGGAGGGAGGAGAGCTCCAATTCCTCTGCCCTCAGCATAAGAGCAAGGGCAGTCAGGAGAAGTCTGGGTGGTGCGCGGGATCCAGCAGCCTTCCTGAAGCTCCACTGACTTGGCCTGTCTGGGAGGCTCCCTTGTATGTGTCCCCTTTATTTGTTAGTATATTTTAAGCCCATCCTTCTGCCAAGGAGCTCAGGAGAGCAGGCACAGTTCTCTCTTTCCATTTTGCCCTCATGACAGTCCTGTGTGTGACTGGACCATTCCAGACTTTCCACTTTATTCTCTATTGAAGGGGGGGGGGGGGACCAGTGATAGTTCTTCCTAGGGCTTCTCTCCCCCCCTTAAAAAAAGCTTAGTTGCTGGATTTTAAGCTTTTTTCATTTGTTTTGTCCTGTTTTTAAAAAATAAATAGTCATCCTAGGAGGGCACTGAACCCCCCTCGAGCAGGCCCTACCTCCGCCCCTAGCAAGCACAGGGGTCACTGCCTCAGGAAGCTGACAGCGTACAAGTCCCTTCAGCCGTGGCTCTCTCAAGAGGGAGCCCACCCGCCAAGATCTGCTGGTCAGCAGCCATGCCCACTTTCCTGAGATGAGGTGGGTGCTATATTGATGCTTAGAAAAGCCACATGTGGCTCCTGAGCACCACTGACTTAGGAGTGTCTCCACAAAGCTACCAAAGTCATGGCAGGCATTTGCCTGATCCCTCAGAACTGTCAGCCGGATCATGGTGTTATGATAGGAAGGGAGGAATCATGTTTTTCCTTGCTGGGAAACTCCCTTCGACCAAAGTTTCCCTGGAAAGCATCCTCATGACCAGTCACCATAACTCCGGACATCCTGAGAACATCTAGAATGACCCGGTGAGGCCGTCTTCCAGCACAGTACTAGATCAGTAATAAAGTGACAAGAGTAGAACCCTACAAAACACCTTATAAACCAGCTCTGTAGCACCCGGGCAGTCTAGCACATGGGGAAGAGACGAAGAGAAATATCCCAAGGGAATAAATTGTACAAGGCCAACCCCCCCCCCATGTCTTTATTAAAAGGTTTATGAAAAAAAAGGGGAAAGGTGGTTGAATTCAAAAAGTGGTGGGGAAAAAGGGCACAAACAAAATACAGGAAAAGCGCACGATAACAACAGCACAGTGGTGTTCAGGTGAAAAGTAATGCAGTTGGACCAACTAAACATATGTTACCTAGGCTGTAGCAGGTTCTTCAGAGCATGCACAGAATCCCTCAGAGTAACAAGAAGTCAGAGGGGTCGTTAACCCCTACTCAAATCCTATGGACTCAGTTTCTTCTGAAGGCTGGAAAACCAGGGGCAATCCCAAAAGTCCAGATATTTACAGTAAATAGAATTGGACCTAAACCAGCCTCCTTTCTAAGAGTGACATGCTGTTTTCTCCAGTCCCACACAAATCCCCATTTTTGATATCTGAGGCTGCTGTTACCAATCAGGGCCATATAAAATATAACTAATAGGTGGTCTGGTCCAAATTGGAATGTACTTTGTCTGAAAAGGATGAACTCTGGCAGGATAATCCAATGTGGAATGGAATTGAATGGGTTGTTTTAATATAAGGTGTCCAAGATCCCAGCACTCCGGTGGGCACTATTGGCCTAATAAGGTTTTTTGTTGGGGGGGGGTGTTGTCAGATCTCCCCCTTTGAATTTCAGCTTGGGCAGGCTTGTTTTGCAGAACGGCTGGTCCAAATTGGACAGCAACAAAACAACTTATTATACACTAAACAAGAGAAATGTCAACAAAGAAAAAATAAAGACAACACCAAACAGTATGTCTTTGCAATCTAAAGCAGCTTGGGAAGGACTTCTGGGTAGTGCATCAGCAGTTCTTGCCTTTAAGGTATCTGGTGCTGAATTCATAGTCCTGCATGGCTAAGTTCCAATGCAGCAGCTTGGCATTAGTCCCTTTGGCCTCATTCAGCCAACAGGGTGGGGAGTGATTTGTGCACAGGATGAACTTCCTCCCCCAAAGATATGGACATAGTTTAGACAGAGACAAACTATCAACAGACATTCAGTAGTGGCTAAGCTTTGTTCTCATGGAAGGTGCTTGCAATGGAAGTAGACAATTGGTTGCAGATTTCCTGTGTCATCAGCTTGGAACAAAGCAGCACCCAGGCCTCTTTCTGAAGCATCAGTGTGTTCAAAAGCTTTCGCAAAGTTGGATGCAGCCAACTGCATGGGTTGAGTTGTGAGGCAGAGTTTCAACTTATCAAAGGCTTTCTGGCAAGCCCCTGTTCCAGGATATTTTTTTCAGGTAGTCTCTCTTTGTGAGGGGCACAGCAATTGTACTGTAGCCCCCCTACAAGCTAGCAATAATATCCCACAAAACCCAACAAGGACTGGACCTACTTCTTTGTGGTGAGTCTAGGCCATTGAAAAATAGCTTCTGCCTTTGGAAGGTCAAGCTTAATGTGGCATCTTCCAGTCTTATATCCCAACTAAAGCACCTCCCCCAGACCAAACTGGCATTTTGGGCTTTAACTGTGAGCCCAACCATGATGTTTCAGGTGCTGTTCCCAAGTCAAGCTGTAGATGGTGATGTCATCTAGCTATGTGATATCAAAAAGTTCTTTTTCTACAACTCTGTAGTCCATTGAGAAGCTGGTTGACTAGCCTTTGGAAGGCTGCAGGGACATTCTGGATTCCAAAAGGGACCTCAAAAAATCCCACATAGTCTGTAGGCTAGACCAGATGTCAGTATCAGGTAATGTGACAAAACTTCTTTATGTTTTTCTCAAAGTTGTATATCTATGTACTATGATTTGATGTGGTAACAAACTGAGAGCCAGTTTGGTGAAGTGGTTAAGTGCATGGACTCTAATCTGGGAGAACCGGGTTTGATTCCCCACTCCTCCACTTGCACCTGGCTGGATGACCTTGGGCAAGCCATAGCTCTGTACCAGCTGTTCTCTCAAGGACAGCTTGGGAAAGAGCTCTCTCAGCCCCACCTACCTCACAGGGTGCCTGTTGTGGGGAGGGGAAGGGAAAGGAGTTTGTAAGCCGCTCTGAGACTCCAAGTGAGTGGAGGGCGGGGTATAAATCCAATCTCTTCTTCTTCTTCTTCTTTCTGATAGGTAGCTTATGTTTTTTTATGATGTCATCAAGATGGCCGAAGCCAATCTTTCTAGCTTTTTCTAATTTGAGCTATAACTCATGGACCAAGTGACCAATTTCAAATTTTAAAGCACTGCTGGAAATTCCCCTACAAATAACTAATAATGTCTCTGTCAGAGTCCCCAGTAATCAGTAATCAACAACATTCCTTAAACAGGATCAGTTTATTGACTCAGTATACTGCATTGCTCTAAACACTATTTGTGTTAAGACTACTGGGTGAAAAGCGGGAAGGGATAGATATACAAGGAAGGGATAGATATACGAGGTTCAAACAAGGGTCTTCTGATGTGTACAGGCCAATAAGCAACAGGTTACACTCGTGTGCAAAATAACAGCTTTAGGTTCCCAGCGGGAAAATAACCGATCTCTCAAGTCTCCAAGGTCAGCTCTTGTCAGAGGATGAGTTAAAGGATGCAGGAGAATCGAAAGTTAGAATACCAGACCAGGAGACTTGGAATACCAGAGGTGAACTCTTCCCCAACCCAACTTCTCCATGGCAGCTTAGCTGACATTCTTCCCCCCTAGAGGGCCCTTTCCCCCTGGCTTCAGAGGGTACAGAGAGTGAAAAGCACACAACAGTTTAGGAGCATTAATATTACAATCCTTTTTTTCTTCCAATTTTAAAGCAATTTTATTGAAGAAATTTTTTTATAATTATACTACATCACTAAAATCAGTTAATATAAACAAACAAAACTTCACATGCATGCTTTATCTTCAAGTCTTCTCCTTCCTCTTCCCTCTTCTTTCTTCTCCCAAACTTATTACTGAATAATATTATTTAAGTTTTCAAACAATCTCAGTTCATTATAATAATTTACAATATATTAACAGATTAATCTTTAACTAAATTATACTTATAATTAATCTCAGTCCACAGAGGCCTCAAAGTTCAGGAGGGTAGAAACCCTCTTTCCGAGGACCGGTTGGCCCTGGGGGGAACATACCCAGAGCTTCGCCACAATCCCACCACTCATTAGCATAATACAAAAAATTATTCAATATTACCCCAAACCTCAATTTTTATATTGAGTCCACACTCTCTTCAAAGCCTTCATGATCTTCCAGAGTACAAACCTGAGTTGTTTTAGCTGACGCAAGAGGTGAACACTCTTTCCTCCTCCCAGCTCTGCTTTCTTGGGAATCAGATGGGGAAAGATTTAAGACAGCTAGCATTATTTCACCTGAGACCAAGTCATGAGCAAGATAGGAAGCAGGGCCCTGCTGAACACAGAGCTTGCCAGTATGGAGCCATTGATACTTAATACCTAAATCCTGCAGTTTAGCTGTGATGCTCTTAAGATCTCTTCTTATCTTTAAAAATTCAGGGGGGAGATCTGGAAACACTTGTATCTTTGTGCCTTGAAAGTCCAAACCGCTCCTTGTCCTGGCCTCTGATAAGATTTTCTGTTGTGTCCGAAAGTCTTTAAATTCAACTAATATATCTCTGGTATATGCTGGGGAGGTAGATTCCTCGCATACCTTCCCAATGCGATAAGCTTTCTGTAGCAAGAGCGTGACGCCAGCTTCCAGCCTTAAAAGTGCTCGCCAGCCAATTTGCCACAAATACAGTTAACTCTGTTCCCTCTTCAGCATTAACCCCTCTGAACTTCAAAGATAGCTCACAGCTGTGAAAATCCAAAGATAAAATGCGCTCTCTAGCCCAAGAGTCTGAAGTTCTCAAAAGTATTTGCCTCTCAAGCTCCATAATTTTTTGGAGAGTCCATTCAGCTTTCTAATTAGTTTGTTTTTGAAGGTCTTCCAGCTGATCCATTCGTTGAAATGCTGGTTTTAGCATTTCTTTGATATCTTCTCTCAGTTCCTGGTGTTGTTTAATTAATGCCTGTGTCAGGAAATTTGCAGTAAGTTGGCTCTCTGCAGTCATTAATTCACCCCTCCCCAGTGCAGCCGACAAGGTGCAGGAGGCTTCTGTAGCTGAGAAAAACTCTGTTAAACAGAGCCCACTTTCCTGTTTCTGCTCTCCCTTCTTGCTTCCTTTCGGTGGCATTATTCCAAATATATTTGTTTGTTTTAAGGAGGGTAAAAATATCCAAATTTGAGCAGGCAGGTGGCGAGCTCTGAGTACTAGCTGCTAACCTGGAAATTGGTTGCAGCCACTCCCCCAGTATGACAATCCTGGACCCATTCATTTTCTTCAGGCTCAAAGTCCTTCCACCTAACCAAATAGAACAGGTGGCCATGCCGTAACTTAGAGTCCAGAATTTGAGCCACTTCCTGGTGAGGCTTGTCATTCAGAATCAGAGGTGGGGGAGCAGGAGGATGAGGACGCCATGCATTCGGCCCACGATCTCGTTTCAGGAGGCTGAAATGAAAAATCAGATGAATGCCCTTAAGAGACTTGGGCAAGGCTAGTTCAACAGTCACCTCATTAATTTTGCACACAACAGGGAACAGTCCAACATATTGCCAGCCCAATTTTCTACTACATTGTTCTTAGTAGACAAATACACAGAATCTCCTGGCTTAATGTCCCAAGGTTCAGCCCTGTGCTTATCTGCCTGCACTTTATACGCAGCCCTGGCTTTAGATAGGGCTTTCTGGATCACCAGCCATTGATCTTGCAACCTCTGCCACCAAACCTGCAATCCCCCCCCCTTTTCAATGACAGTCTCAGGCATGGTTGGGAGAGGAGCCCCTTCATAACCATACAAAGCCAAAAAGGGGGACAACCCAGTGGAAGTATGCACTGAATTGCTGTAACTATATTCTGCATAGGGCAAGAGGTCCACCCAGTCGTCCTGTTGATAATTACTAAAACACCAGAGAAACTGTTCCAAACTTGATTAACTCTTTCTGTTTGGCCATCAGTTTCTGGATGATAAGCACTACTGAGTCTTTGTTCAATGTCCAAAAGGTGCAAAAGTTCTTTCAAAAATCGCACAACAAATTGCACTCCTCTGTCGAAGATTATCTTCCCCAGGAAACAATGGAGCTTAACAATGTGGTGCATGTGGTGCAAAAACATCTTGGCCAATGCTTTAGCCGTAGGAAGTCGCTTGAACAGAATGAAATAGGCTTGCTTCAAAAATGAATCCACCACCACCCAAATCACCATTTCCCCTTTACTGGGTCTGTAATAAAGTCCATAGAAATTACCTTCCAGGGCCTGGTGGGGGGTTCTAAAGGTTTCATTAATCCAGGAGGCTTTCCTCCCCATCATTTATTCATGAGACAGATGGGACAGGAGATAACATACTGAGAAATGTCTGTGTGCATGTGAGACCACCAAAACTGGTGTTGTAACAAGTGCAGAGTGTTAAGAAACCCAAATGTCCAGCCAGTTTTGATTCATGCTCCCACCTCATCACTTCCCCCCCACATAGAGCTGGGAACAAAAACTTTTGACCCCTTATACCAACAACCATTCTCCCTTTCTTCCAGCCCCTGCATAGAAGCGAGTTCCTGCCAGTTGGATTCAGAAATTCCCTCCCGAAATCTGACAGCCTATGGGTCCCCCTCCTTTTCCCCTGCTGCCTTCACTTGGCTGAGAGTCAAAACTGCCCCTCCCAGCTGCGAGGGCATGAATATAGAGTCAATCACCTCCTCTCATTGACTAGCATGTTGGGGTAGGCGTGACAATGCATCAGCTAAAGAGTTGGCCTTCCCAGGGAGGTGGTGGAGGGTGAAGCAAAATTTAAAGAAAAACCGCCCAATGTAGTTGTTTTACATTTAGGCTTCGGGGAGTGCGCAGCACTTCCAGATTCTTATGATCAGTCCAAACCTCAAAAGCCACCCTTGCCCCCTCCAGCCAGTGATGCCATGTCGACAAGGCTAACTTGATAGCCACAGCCTCTTTCTCCCACACAGCCCAGTTTCGCTCCGTAGTGTTGAATTTCTTAGAAATGTAAGCCAGGGGGTGGAGCCGCCCATCCAATCTCTCCTGCAGGATGGCCCCTTTCATGGCACTGTCCAAAGCGTCCACTTGGACAATGAATTTTTTATTCTCATCGGGGTGGGCGAGCACCAGCTGTGAAGTGAACAAATTTTTAAGTGTCTCAAATGCTTGCTGAAACTCCCCAATCCAGTCTAACGTGGCCCCAGGCTTTGTACTATCCATGCCCTTCCCTTTTGTTTTCACCAAGTCAGTGAGGGGAAGGGCGACTTGGGCAAAGTTGGAGATGAAACCTCTGTAAAAATTAGCAGATCCTAAGAATTATTGGAGTTGGTGCCTGGTGCCTCCCACCCCACCATGTCAGCCACTTTCTTAGGGTCCATCTCCAAACCCCTGCGGGAGATGTGGTAGTCTAGGAAATCCACCTCCTCTTTATGAAACTCACACTTAGACAGTCTGGCAAAGAGTCTATGCTGCAGCAGGGTGTGGAGAACCTCTCACACAAGCTTGACGTGATTCCTTGTTGGGGGAGTACAATAAATGTCATCAAGGTACACCAGCGCCCCCCGAAACAAGTGCTTGTGCAATACTTCATTGATCAGATTCATAAAAACTCCAGGCACCCCCTGGAGGCCAGAGGGCATAATAAGGTACTCACAATTGCCCCAGAGGTGTGTTGAAAGCCATTTTAGGTTCATCATCCTCCCGAATGCGCACCCGGAAGTACGCATCCCGCAAATCTAGCTTAGTGAACATCTTTCCCTTGGAAGCCTCCACTAACAAGTCTTTAATCAAGGGGAGGGGGTATGCATTGGTTGTTGACACTGCATTGAGCCCCCAGTAGTCTGTACACAACCTGAGCCCACCATCCTTCTTTTTACGGAACAGTACGGGAGCCGCATAAGTGGAGGAGGCGGGGCAGATAAAACCCTGCTCCAAATTTTTGTCAATAAACTTCCGCAGCTCCCCCTTCTCTGTGGGGCTCATGGAGTACAACTTTCCTTTAGGTCAGGGGTGGGCAATTGTTTTGGCTTGGGGGCCACTTTGTGGGAGCGGAGGTTAGCGGAGGGCCGCACCTTTTAAAATGATTGCATTCATTAGTTAACTTTGCATTTCAGAAAAGGTATAAATTGTATCATAAAAATAAATAAATATAAATTAAATAAAACAGTGGTAGTTTTATTCAATTTATTTATTGTGCTAATTTCATATCATCTATAGCTGCAAACACATTTAATTTTAGAATCAGTTTAATGAAAGAAATGTACCCTATCACACTTTTCTACAATTTTTTTGAAATCAGGAGATTGCTTGTTGAGAAACCACGTGGCCGACTGTCTTGGCGGGCCACAAAAAACTCTGTAGCGGGCCGCATGTGGCCCCCGGGCCGCAATTTGCCCACCCCTGCTTTAGGTAACTTGTGCCCATGCAGTAGTTCAATAGCACAGTCAGAACTTTGGTGTGTGTGTGGGGTAGTTCGTCTGCTTCCACCTCCCCAAAAACCTCAGCCAAGTCCTCATATTCATGAGGGATCCCGTCTAGTTTCTCCTCTACTAGGCAAACAGCCACTGGTTCTGCTGGAGGACACTCACCCCATTCAGGTGACCAGACATGGGCTTTACACCTCAGATCAACAAAACGCACCACCCCTTTGCTCCACTGAATATAAGGGTCGTGCCCACACAACCTAGGGCTGCCCAACACCATTGGGAACCAGGAGTTGGGATTAATCACAAAGGAGCATCAGCAAGGGGACTGTCTGGTATTTACATGGCTCCTGCATAGAGGAGCTGTCCATCTGGACAAAAACTAACAGCCCCCAACCCATAACAAGAGACAGGCTAATTAAGTCATTCACACAGCCTGAGTCGATCAATGCCGGACTCAGACTTGTGTGCCCATGTCTCTGTTTAAAATAGTCACAATCTCAAACAGGATGGGATTGGAAGTGCTTACCATAGGAGGCGCCGGCGGGTCTCGAACCTGTTCTTATGCGCCCCTTACAACACGTCCTGGCCTTTTCCCAATGGCTTGTGTGCTTCCACACCACTAGACGAGGTGTCTTCCACTTGCACTCCCAGCTGCAGTGCCTTCAGGAACTTCCCCTTCCCACTGCTCAGCCGCATTGGGGTCCCCATGGTTTTCTTCTCTCCAGCTTTCTGAGGGGTTGGAGATGCACCCATCGAGCAAGCTGCCACCAAATGGCCAGCCTCGCCACGCTGGAGACAGAGCCCTTGCCGCACCCACTGCTCCTTGATTGGGTCTTTTCCTCTGAGCTGGGTTGTCTTCTTCCCCCCCCCCCCGGGGTTTTAGAGTATGCCCACGGGGCCAGCATCTTGATCATCTGCAGGCGGTTCTCTGCGTTGTCTGCTTCTCGCATCCAGGCGGCCAGGGTGAGGGGCTGTACATTGCGTAGGACCATGTCAAGGATTTGGTGACTGAACCCCATTTGGAACTGCTCCACCAGCATGGGTTCTGGCCACCCCTGGATCTTCGCTGCGATCATTTTGAATTCTTTCAAGTACTCATGCACCGTGCGGTTGCCTTGTTCCAAGGTGCGGAGGCATGCCCTCACCTCCTTGCCTGCTCTGTGGGTCTTTGTACTGCCTTCGCAGCGCCCACATGAAGGCTTGTACATCCCTCAACTTGGGACCCTGGATTTTGTGTAGACCCACATACCAGCTTCCAGCTGATGTAATCAACGCGGTGCTCATTGTCAGGAAACAAATGGCCCCAATCTCTCAGAAATCTTTGCACTTGCACTAGGAAGAATGCCAACTTCTCAGGGGTCCCATCAAACGTGACCTCAAGCAACTCCTTGGGCTGTTGGAGTCCGGGGACCCCTGGAGCCAGGGGTTGAGCTGGTTGCCCTGGCCCCACTGGAACCACAGGTGGCTCAGTTGGCACTGCAATTGCCCAGGGAGCACACCAGTTGCCTGGCTGGTGGCCCCACCAGTGCCACAGGTCCCCCTGGCTGTGGGGGAGCCTGCTGTCACAGTTCATCATGTGCCATGGCAGCGACCATCTGGGATAATCCAATCGTCAGTTCAAAGTCTTCTTGCTGCACTTGCTCTCACAAGCGCGCTCCCATGTGCTCGACCAGCACTTCGACCTCACCACTTCCACCTGTCAGGTGCCCTGACAAATGTTTCATTGTAATCTGCTTTGTCTGCTTTCGTTTTCTCTGATCAAGTGAATTGCTTGTTTGCATCCTTGTCTGTCTACTCCCCTCCTCCTCTCCTCTTCACCTTGAAGTATGTTGCTGTTAGGAGATCTGGACTATGTCACAGGTTTTAGGCGGGAGAGTGGCGACCCTGCATTCCTGCACGTCACCAAGAACAAATGGCCTTCCCTCCCATGCATCCCTCCTCCCTCTTTCCGGGCCAGGGAATGTCTTATCTTATTGTGAAACCTTGGAACTCTGTTGTTGTCACCCAAGCAGCTTTTGTTGTGTATAACTTCACACATGTGGGTCACCCAGATCAAGAAGGGAATTTTTACAACTTTCTCACCTCCCTGTGGGAACCCAAACAGCCCGCTCTTATGTTCCCACGTTTTGCATTTTAATTCTGATTGGTTTAATATCGAAGTTCAAACGAACAGGAGGGTATATTGACACTGACTGTATTCTATCTGGCATCTCTAACAAACATTCGAGAACCGGTTTGCAGTATTGAAAATAAAGAGCTTTAGTTTAACAACCAAAGGTCTGATTCCTTGCTGTCTATACAGAAGCCTCACAGATTGTTAGAGATATGTGCTTGGGACTTTGATGTACCTGACCATGTCAGATGACGATACTATTCCCGTAACTTCAGAAGAATCAACCGTGCCAACGGAGAGTGGGCCTACCAGACCCGGGGAGCCTGTGACAACGGTGCAAGGCGCTTACTATATCCCACGTACGGGGCTTGGGTTGCAACAACTGCTGTTCACCCCCCGGTACTCATGGTCCACGTTCGGGCACGGCACTTCCGAGTCGTGGGTCCACAACCGGAAGGGGTCCCGCGTATGGTTCGGTGGAGATCGTATGGAACTTGGCCACCCAAGTTTGCTGGAGGATGGCTGAGACTACCTGGGAGGCCTGGACGACTGGAGGTACCAGTTCCTGGAAGAGGAGCGCAGCGCGCCCTATGGCCCTGATCCCATGGGCGAGGACCTGGGGTGAGTGTTGGACCGGCGATTCACCGAGATGAAGGACCACATCACGGTGGAATTACAAGAGGTGATGCTGGACATGCAGCAGCAACTGCGGGATGTCGTTGCTGCGGTGCAGGTACCGGTGCAGCCGCCTCCGGCCGGGGGAGCAGAAGCACCGGGGGGGGGTCAGGCTCGCGGGTGGAGTGCCTCCTCAGCAAGTCCCACCCACAGGACCCCCGGCCGGGGGTCCTCCCCAACAAGTTCCCGTTCAACCCATCCCGGCCGAGCGGATGATCCGCCAAGCCCCCAATGATCCACTGACGGCCACGTTCGATGGGGACCCGGAGAAGCTCCGTTTTTCCATCATTGAAATTGAGAGGTTCCTAGAGGCTTGGGGTCACCTGTACCCAACCGAGCGAGATCGAGTGGGCTACATCGGGTCTAAACTACGGACACGGCAAGTGATTGGTATGTAAGCCTGCACAATCCCCCTGGGCCTGAGTTACGAACTGTTAATAATTTTATGTGGGCCCTCCGGCAACACTATGAAGATCCCCTGGGGGAGGAGAAGGCGAGGAACCAGCTGCGGAAGCTGGTGCAGGGGCGGTCCTCCGTGCGGGAGTACATTGACCGCTTCAGGCGTATCGCAGCCAAGGTACAAGGCTGGTCCCAAGACCTATTCGTGGAGAAGTATAGAGAGGGCCTGCACCCCGAGATCTACGAGACGATCCTAAGGGGTGGGCGACCAACATCCCTGGCTGCGTGGATGAGGGCAGCGGCAGACGTGAAAGAGCAGTTCACTTTAATAAAGCTGGGAACCCCCACCGCCTCTCAACCGAAGGCCCCTCCGAAGATAAAGGGGAAGTCGGCATTCCAGGAGCTACGAGACAGCCACTTCAAACAAGGGCTCTGCATAAAGTGCGGGGAGAGCGGGCACTTCGCATCGGCCTGCCCCCGTAGCAGCGGGAAAGCACCCAAGACCTCCACCCCGGTGGGTGGAAGCACACCTCGTCCGGTCAAAACTTCGTTTAAACCCCGGGCATTACAGCTGGAAGGGGCAACGTGCGAGCAGGGAGAATTGGAGCTGGTTGAGTCACAGCCGTCGGGAAACTTCAGCGACCTGCAGTAGGAGGCGCAGAGCTGCAGGTCCCCCCACCCGACGTGCCATCTCCGGTGAGCATTCCCGGCCCCTTACTTTACATGGTAGTGACTGTAATGGCCCCGGGCACGGGAACCCATGTAAGGGTGCGTGCCCTAATTGACTCGGGATGTGCCAGAGACTTGATAAGTCCCCTGATAGTGGATGGGTTGGCCCCCAAAGTAAACCCCTTAGGGGAGCCCCTCACGTTCACTCAGATGGACGGTTCCGAAATGAAGGAGGCGTGTGTAGCAGAAACTGAACTGTTGATTGTGGGGACGGGTGAGCATTGGGAAAAAAGGGCTTTTGTCATCACCCAAAACACCCAATTCCTAATGGTGCTGGGAAGCCCGTGGTTGAGCTCCCACGATCCCTATGTGAAATGGAGTGAGGGGAAGATCTCGTGGGTGGATGAAAAGTGTGCCCACCATAAGTGGAACCCCAAATGGGGCCCCGGTCCCCCCACTCCCCTCAGGGCAGCCGCTTTAACACTGGTGCCGGCGCAAGTCCCTAGGGAGTATAGAGACTTGGCCGAAGTGTTCAGCGAGACGGAGGCGGACGAATTACCCCCACCACCACCTGTCCGATTGCACCATTGAGTTACTACCCGGGGAAAAACTGCCCAAGGGGAAATTATATTCCATGAGCCCGGCGGAGCGCGAGGAACTGAGAAAATTCCTAGACAAGAACCTGGAACGCAGATTCATCCGCCCGGCCAAATCCCCCTTTGCTGCCCCTGTGTTGTTCCGAAAAAAGAAAGATGGGGGCCTGAGACTGTGCACGGACTACCAAGGACTAAATGCGGTGTCTGCCTCGAATGCCTACCCCCTCCCGCTCATCAAAGACTTGCTGGCTGAGACAGCTAAGGGAAAAATATTTACCAAACTGGATTTGCGGGACGCATATTTTCAAGTGCGCATAAGGGAGGGGGATGAATTTAAGACTGCTTTTAACACACCACTGGGTCAGTTTGAGTACTTGGTGATGCCATTCGGCTTGAGTGGCACGCCGGGAGTTTTTATGAGCCTGATTAACGAAGTGTTACACAAGCATTTATTTAAAGGGGTGCTATGTTATCTTAATGATATCTTGATCTATTCCCCTGATAAGCCCTCGCATGTAAAATTGGTAAGGGAAGTGCTCGCCACGCTTTTAAAAAAACACCTCTATGCCAAGTTATCAAAATGCGAGTTCAACCAAACTGAGGTGGATTTCTTGGGGTACCGAATCTCACAAAAAGGGCTAGAGATGGACCCTGCTAAAGTGGAAGCGGTGGTGCAATGGGAGGCTCCTCGTACTCGTAAGCAATTACAGAGTCTCCTGGGATTTTGCAACTTCTACCGTACGTTCCTGAAAGACTTTGCTACAGTCACCCTGCCCCTTACGGAGTTGTTAAAGACCAAGGGTAAGGGGCCTGAAGCAGGGAAACCAGGGGAAAGGATAGGGTGGACAGAGGCGTGCCAATCAGCATTCGAAAAGCTAAAGAAGCTGTTCACCTCAGAGCCCATCCTAGCCCACCCTGACGAAACCAAGGAATTTATAATTCATGTAGACGCCTCGGATGTAGCCATGGGGGGGGGCGATACTTCAGAGGGCCCCGATAATGAGTTGCACCCACTGGCCTACATCTCTAAAAAGTTCAACGAGACGGAGCGACACTGGGACAAAGAGGCGGCAGCTATCCACTTAGCTCTAACCACCTGGTGGCACTGGTTAGAGGGGGTGCAAACCCCTTTCGAGATCTGGACAGACCACAAGAATCTAGATGCGTTGCGAATGCAAAGAGCCCTCAACGCTAAACAACTCCACTGGGCTGATTTCTTCTCAAAATTTAACTTGGTGCTAAAGCATTTTCCCAGGAAGGCGAATTCCCTAGCAGACGCCTTGTCCCGCTTGCCCCAGCACGAATCCCAGAGGGAGGAAGTGTTCGACTGTATGTTTTCGCTGCAGCAACTGGGGGGGGGGCTGTTACTACTAGAAGCCAAAGCAAAACTCTACCTGCCCCGTCATGGGCAGAAAAATGTGCCGGGGAATATTCTAAAGAAGAAACAGAGGAGTTAAGTGGAGTGGCTGAATGCTCTTTACATGTGGACAATTGTTGGTATCCTGGGACTAAACTAGTAGTGCCCCAAACGCTCCGTAGGGAGATACTAGTGGCTTGTCACTCCTCCAAGCTATCGGGACATTTTGGGTTTCTTAAGACCCTCAACCTAGTGCAACGCCAGTTCTGGTGGCCTCGCATGCGTAAAGATGTATCTGATTTTGTAACTGCTTGCCAAGTGTGCCTGATGTGTAAGCGCGGGGGGGGGGAACCCCGGGACTCTTGCACCCTCTACCCACTCCTTCTAGACCCTGGGAAGTGGTGTCTATGGACTTTATTACCAATTTACCACCATCCAAGGGGAAAACGGTTATTTGGGTGGTGGTGGACATGTTTTCCAAGCAGGCTCATTTTGTTCCGTTCAAACAACTCCCCACCGCCAAGGGGCTAGCCAAGACATTTTTTAATCACGTGATCAAGCTACATGCATTTCCTAAACGCGTAGTCTCCGAGAGGGGGAGCCAGTTCGTTGCCAACTTCTGGTGGGAGCTTCTCCAGGTGATGGACATTGAACCTGCCCTAAGTTCGGGTTATCATCCCGAAACTGATGGACAATCTGAACGAGTTAATCAAATCTTGGAGCAGTTCCTGAGGTGTTACACTAATTATCACCAGGACAATTGGGTTGATTTATTACCGTTTGCAGAATATAGTTATAACAATGCAGTGCATTCATCTACTGGCGTCTCACCATGCATGGCCGTAGGGAGGTTCGAGGGGAAACCCCTACCTACAGTGACTGATTCATCGGAATCCCCTCTATCCGATTTCACACAGTGGTGGGCCAAGTTGCAAGAATCCTGGCCTTTAATTGCTAAGACTTTAGACAAAGACAAAGCGGACTATAAAAAATATGCTGACAGGGGGCGAGCTGAGGGATGGGACCTCCAGCTGGGAGACTCTGTCTATTTTTCCACAAAAAAATCCATGGACTCCAACCTAGCCAAAAACTGGGTCGGAAATATGTTGGACCTTATAAAGTACTAAGGAAAATGTGTCTGCTCCAGCGACTCTGGATGGCTGGGGATCGCCCGATCATAGCGGCTTGGCACAGCCACCCAAGTTGTCAGTATCCATGACTCCCTCGGGGCAGTAGAAAGGTACACAAGTACTGGTCTCTCCCTTGGGGCCGGGCACCCCCTGCCAGCCTCTGATCAGGAGCCGGAGTCTGTGCCCCCAATATGGAGCCCTCACTCGCTGTGGTGACAGGGATCTCCACCTCCATAACTGGCTGGTCTCCACCATTCCCCGCGCTCATGATGAGATTCGGGGGTTGGAGAGCAGTCCAGGGATTGAGAGTCTTAACACTCTGTCAGAGTCCCCAGCTATCAGTAATCAACAACATTCCTTAAACAGGATCAGTTTATTGACTCAGTATACTGCATTGTCTAAGCACTATTTGTGTTAAAATTACTGGGTGAAAAGTGGGAAGGAATAGATATACGAGGTTCATACAAGGATCTTCTGATGTGTACAGGCCAATAAGCAACAGGTTACACTTGTGCGCAAAATGACAGCTTTAGGTTCCCAGCGGGAAAACAGAACCCGTTTCTCAAGTCTCCAAGGTTAGCCCTTGTCAGAGGATGAGATAAAGGATGCAGGAGAATCGAAAGTTAGAATACCAGACCAGGAGACCTGAAATGCCAGAGGTGAACTCTCCCCCCCCCCCCTCACCTTCTCCATAGCAGCCTAGCTGACATAGCAGCTTATCTATTTGATCTGAAAGTTAGAATACCAGACCAGGAGACCTGAAATGCCAGAGGTGAACTCTCCCCCCCCCCCCTCACCTTCTCCATAGCAGCCTAGCTGACATAGCAGCTTATCTATTTGATCTGAAACCAAGGTCCAGAATTTCCTTGTGTCATTTACTGTAGCCTGAAAAAGAAGTTCCCATCGTTTATGTATGAAAACTTTTTGTTTATTTTTGAATAGTTGCTGTAATTGGGTCTTTAAATCAAAATATTCCCCTGGAAGTCTCGCTAATTTTAGTGATTTATACTGTTGGTAAATAGCACGTACTTGGGCTTTCATTTTGTAACAATCGCTGTCAAACCAACCTGATGTACCCTGTACCTTTGAGCCTTGTGGATACTCAGATTGAGACCTAAAAACATCAGAAAGATGGATCATGATCTTATCATATACTTGAAACAATTCTGATCTTTGGGTCAGATTTCTTGACAGTGACATAAATTCTGCTAGAGTATCTGAGTTCAGAAAACCAGCTACCTTATGAACCATATTACATGGCCAATATATTCTGGGCATCCTGTTTAACTCGCTGTCAGCGTCATACCTTTGGCATTCTTGACTCCCCGAGGATAAATATAACTTAAGAACCAAAGACCAGGTGAAATGATCACTTTCAACATGTCCCCCACTTGCTCCTCTAAGTTTGGGGAAAGCTCTTGGATTTAGGGATTGATAAGAGACTGCTATTTCTGATTTAAAAGTTACATCTTAATACTATGTGTCAGGTTAGGTTTTATAGCAATGGAGATTTAACGCCTAAGATTCCAATAGATTTAGTGGTGAAACAAGGCTGTATTTTAGCCTCCGCCCATTATTTAATCTTTTTATAAATGATTTGGCCCCATTTTTAAAAAGAGGGTATTGATGGCCACAGTCCTAGACTTGGGTCGATCCATGTGCCACTGATGTTATATCCTGATGATGCAGTGCTACTTTCTCTTATGCAAGTAGGATTGAAATGGTTAATATCTTGCTTTCTAGATTACTGTGAATTGAACAAACTGACCTTGAATTTTAACAAAAATCATGTTTTTTTGAAAAGCAGAGACTTTTAAAATTGAACATAAGAGGTAACTGGATTGAACAGGTCAAAAGCTTTAGATATTTAGGAGTTTTATATCACCATAGTGCCAGGTGGGTCACACATAAAAAGGAAATGATAAAATCTGTAAATAGTAGTGTTCTTGTGATTACTTGTTTCTTTTACACCAAGAGTAATCAATATGTCCCTGCAGCTATTACAGTTTTTAATCATAAGATTAGTGCTAAACTGCTTTATGGGATTCCAATCTGGATCATGGTCCTTAATAAGGAAGTGGAAAGGATACAATCCACTTTTCTACAAAAAAACCTTTGGTCTTCTATCATCTGTTCCTTATGCATTTTTGTTTCTTATGCAAATTTCCTTATGCAAATTTGTTTGAAAACTAACCAAAGACTAATAGAGATGAAAGCTTGGATTTTAACAATTAAATTCTGGCTACACCGCCATTTTAAGAACAACTCTAATAGCGTTATATCTCATATGCTGGCTGAGTCCCAGTCATCCATGTGGCTAAACTATATAGAAAAGAACATTATTTCAATAGGGATTAGTCTTGATGATTTATTTTCCTTGCCAGAAAGTTCAGCCTCTGTCCCAATTAAACAAAGTCTCCTAGATACTGAGATGCAAGATTTAAGGAACCTGGCTGAAGGTTCACCTTTGAGGTTGGGGATTTTCCCCATGGATCCTTAGCAGGGTATTTCTCTTGTTTAACTGTCCCACATTATCGTAGAGCTTATATGTTCGCTCGCTTTAATGTATTACCTTCTGCAGTCCTGTTTGGGAGATTTCAGAAAATTCCATACTCTAATGAGCTCCGTGCTTGTGGACTGCGTGAAGCAGAAAGCCTTGAACATGTTATCTTGTATTGTACTTATTACCTTAATATTCGATCCTCACTTATTGAGCCCTGGCTCCAATATCAATAAGAGCAACATGATGAAGGAAAATTCTTTATCTATTATCTACTCAAAATCCAGCGATTATTGAAACTGTGGCCAGATTTTTACATTTTGCATTTAAAAGGCGAGAAATGTATCTGAATGCTGTGATTAATGAATGATGGTTCTACTTGGGTGTTGTTACGCCAATAAAGGTACAATTTACAGGTCTAATGCCTCTATCCTTTATGGGGGTTTTTTTGTGATATAAGGCAAATCAAATAAAAAGTCAAGTTTTCCCACATGTTTGTAAGGTTTAAGGCATATAGGACTTTACCTAATCCAGATAGTCACCCGAAGTATATTAGGCAATTGTAGCTTAATCTTTTGCCTTTCCAACTTATCATACTATGAAGAAATCCATTTTGATATGTTACAGTTAGGAACATGAGAACAGACCCATGTTTATGTCATTTTTCTCCAATGTCACTGAATAGATAACTTTGTGTCTCTGCAAAGAAACATCTTTTAATTTTGTGAGTGCAGCAACCATTCAATATGCATGTTTTACTTACAAATCTTACATCATTTCACAGCTGCTAAAATCTAATATTTTCCCAAACTCTTAAAAAAGTTTATTATTGCTGAAATCATCATGTTAAATTCAACTGTAAAGTCCACATATGTTTGTTTATTTTTCTGGTTGCTACATGTCTAATTTACACATAGCAGTGCATGTAAGACCATAGGACAGGCATAGGACAGTCTGGCAGTTGACAGGAATTCATACTCTTGCATGTTAACATCTCCAAAACTGTGACTGGTGGTTCCTGAATCCAGTTAGTGACACGGTTGCCATCTCTGTCTGTCAACCATCCATAATCTTTTGGCTAGGTAATCTTTTTGGCTTTGTAAACTGCATCTTCAAATTCCTGCCTTCCAGTTGGCCCTAAGTGTGGGTATACCTGACTAGGCAATCTTTCTATAGGGAAAGTTGGCTGGACTCCACCTCTCCACAAAAAAAGTCCATACGGTATTCCATTTACAGAAGTAGTGCAGGTTATGTGAAACATACATTTGGCAGGTGAATTGTTATACCTTCTCAAACAACTCTGTAGAGATTTAAGAACATAAGAAGAACATCAGAAGAGCCCTGCTGGATCAGACCAATAGTCCCTCTTGTCCAGCATCCCGCCTCACACAGTGGCCAACCAGTTTCTCTGGAGGGTTAACAACAGGGCAGAGAGGCTGAGGCCCTGCCCTGATGTTGCCTCCTGGCTCTGGGTTTCAGATGTTTAGTGCCTCTGAATGTGGAGGTCCCCCTCAGTGGCCATGGTTAGTAGTCATTGATAGACTTATCCTCCATGAATCTACCGAATCCCCCTTTAAAGCTGTTTATAAGATTTCCCACGTGTTTCCTAGTTGCCTAAGTGTGTCCTGGTAGACTTGTCTCAGTAGTTTCAAGGGAGTGAATTTTTCTTGACCTGTAAAAGCACTCATAGTCAGTAAAAGCATGTAGCCCAATCAAGGCAATGGACACATTCTGTCAAAGAGTTTGCTTTGTCAGTCAACCTTGTGTGACTCTTTGTTCCATGTTTAACAAACATGTGGCATGGTGTTTTGTTAGCCGAATTGCTTTAATTTATGCTTAGCAATTGGCGAGATACATGGGTTCTTGCCAACTATACCAGGGTCCCACTCCTGGGAGTACTCAAGGAAAGAGGCACGTGAGGCAGATAGCAAGTTCAATGCCATTTACTGAATGATGTTGTTCACGCACACCAAAAACGTAATCACACACACAATCACACAGGCCTAAGGAATAAAGCTAGAAAATAGCAAGTTTGCATGAGCAGGATTTCGATGGGGGGAAGCAATACGTTACCTTCTTGAAGAGGAGTTGTCCGACTGAAGGAAGAATTGGATGGGGAGAAAAATATAGAAAAATATGGGACATGTGGCTCGAATCTGCAAGACCACGTGGTTCTCTCTGTTCCAAAATCCAGAGATTCAAAGATGGAGGCAAGGGTATGGGTATAGCAAGCTGGACATAAGGGGTAGTAAAGCAGATAGGGGACGATGGCTCAAGAGACCAATTGCCTCTGTGCAGGGTCTTTTATTAGGTGGTCTTGGGGGCAGTCAGCGCTAACCACATCCCACTAACACACCTACTAGGCAGTCCATCCCTTTCTGACCTTACCATAGGTTACAGGTAAACAAAAGGAGGAGGGCCGGGGAGTGGACAATATTGCAAAACTGAAACTAAACAGGAACGCTATACCTGGGCGAGGTCCGATGACTCACCGGGGCCACTTCTATTGTTAGTTAATGGCTCTGGCCGACTAGGTGATGACCCGACTATCAGTTGCTAGGTAACCTTGTTGGCATAATCCATTCAGGTATGTTGGAGGGGGTGGGGGTTGACCAGCGTAGTGTGACAGAAAGAAACCTCATGGCAGAAGGAGTCTTTTGTCTCTGTCTTTGTGAACTATCTAGGGTGCCAGCCTCCTGGCATGAGCTGGAGCTTTCCCCTGCAATGGAGAATGCACATGGCCCTTCCAATACTAGCAACCCAAGTTCAAGCTTATGAATATTACAATCCATAAGAGCACTAGAAGTGCCTTGCTGGCCAACAATTCCCCCCCTTGGAACCCTGAAAGCATCAGGTGAAGGGTTCCACACGAGACAAGAGCTGGAGCATGATGCGGGCAAGTCAGGAGTCCCTGACAGCCTAAACTGTCCGGGCGTTGAAGAGCCAGGTGTCACTATATTGACAAGGGACAGACTTAAACGACAAGAAAAAAGGAAAAAAACCTAACCTACCAAAAATGCCGAATTACCTTAGATCAGACACTGAACTCCAGGGCAGGTAGGTATGACCGCAAAAGGGAAGCACACACATATAACTTAATAAAGCCTAAATAATCCTTCTATAAACGAGGGCTTAAAGCAGCCCGAAGACTCTTAAATATTCTTACTCTTACATGTATCAAAAATATATCTATGGCTAGGTCACACACACACACACACACACCAGTACAAAAATCCACAAGGAAATAAAATTGTTACAAGCAATTCTTCATCCTTTCCTCCTGTGTGCCAAGGCTGAGGTGCTGGAACATGATTGCTGGTGTTGCAAAGCAGGAGGGAGGTGCGCTTTACATAGTATCTAATGTCAACACCAGGACTCGCATGTCTTTGGCTCTTCGGATGCCTCGCTTGGGTCTCGATCAGTTTGTCATAATGCTCTCAGCTGTGCCCGTCACTTCTTGGCTCGAACACGAGTCAGTTCGGCTGGGAAGGAGGAGACTGGTTTGCATATCAAGGAAGTCTCCCCGCCTTGTCCCCTAAAGCATTGTGGGTATATATTATTCAGAAAGAAAAACAGTTAATAATTTGTTAACCATAAAAGAGATACAGAAAGGAAAGCAAAATAATTAATGCATATTAAATCAAATGGCTAACTCTAGGTAACTCTAGGTTAAAACACATAGCTATTAACCAAAGCAGAATGGGAAAAAGCAAGGCCATACTAGTTGGATACTAGTATGTAACTGCTTGAGATGCATTGATGATGCTTGTGTGCGGAGGCTGAAGACATCATTGGAATACCTGGGACATCACAAATGAATGAAGGTATATCATCAGACAAATCATGTTAGCAAGTATGGGCAATTCATATTTGCAACAAAGCATTAATTAGTTTCACTCAGGCAGGGGCAGTCCCTTTCTGTCACAGAACAACAGGAGTACACATGATGTTGAAGTCTTCCACCCTTGAAGTCCATTGTACAGTCCATGGGGTCCTGTATATGCAAAACTTCTGAGAACCTGAAGAGCACAATGGGGCAGCAGAAATATATATATGAGAACAAATCAAATGCATCACCTTAGCATACACAGAAGGAAAAAAACTTAATGATTAGTAGCACATATTAGATCATAGTAAATATAGACAAAAGCATTATTGCAACACAGAATTGAAGGATTGGGATATGACACCCAATCACTCATTAGAACACAATGCAATGTACTGGCAGTTTGTAGGAAGAGGGGACACATTTGACAGTGTCCCTCCCCCCCTTGTATCAGGATTGACATTTTGCAAGACATGTGATCACATTTAATAGAGTGTCTCCAGAGACTTGAGCTCAAAACAAAAAAAATTTTTCCCAAAATTTAAATTGTATTGCCATGGCTTATAAGGTTGTAGGAAAAGTTGGGTGCCCCAAAGAAAAAAGAAAAAGAAAATAAATGCCGACTTGTGGGGGTGGTTTAGACTTCCCCAAAAAATAAAAAGTCAAAGAATGTAAAAAGACAATATAACAAAACTCATCAAAACATCTGACTTCTCCCATGTTGTGGGAGAGGAAGTAAAAAATAAAAATAAAACTAGCAGGAATCTGAAAAGCAATAAATGATTAGTACACACATAAAAAACATATAGTGTTTTGAGGGAAGAGAAAGAGAGAGCAAGAGAAAGGCAGAAGACATCTCAAAAGAGGCACTTTATGGGAAACTTAAAATAAGAGGGAAGAGGGTTCAGGGGTCTTGGTTTTCAGCTCCAAGGTTTGGAGGCTAGGTACTGGGCAATGTGGGTGAGGGTCTGTGGACTGTGAGATTTCACCCAGCACCCTAATTCAATTAAAGCAATGCTTAAAAAGATTTGGAATCTCATAGCAGTTGAACTCCAACCTAAAAGTAAAGCGCTTCATTTAGTGACCAAATTAAAATAATGTCTTTTACAGAAAACATGACCAAATTAAAAATAATTTCTCGCACAGAAAATATGATTTTACTATATGAGATTCCTTGGCTAAGTCCACAGGCCCAGTGATTAAAGGATTAAATACCAGAGAGAGATGCTCTCAGGTTTGCAGTTTTAAGGGGTGGACCTTGCTTGAAAAGGCCCTTTTTCAGTTGCCAACCAAGTGGCTTTAGTCCAATTAGGGACTTCATGCTGCTGGACTGTTCCTGAAAGAGAAGCAGGGTTAAATTGTGGCTTGGAATGACATGGGTGCACATGACTTCCCTCGGTTTGTACCAAAGAAAGGTATGGTCCTTGCCCTAAAAAGAAAAAGCAATTGTTGCTGGGCAAAAACTAAACAAGAAAATTGTTTTAGAAGTATTCCACTGCCCCTTGTTTCTTTTGTGACCAAGAGGGAGGAAAGAAACATATTTGAAGGCATACTCTGTGCATTCGCAGAGTGCAGATGAAACAAAGATAGACGAATACAGCCTGAGTGATAGAGGCATAATTTTACCAAGCATCTGGAATATAACCTCTATGGAAAATCCAAGACATAGAACAAGCAGTGGCCCTTGATAAGGCTCAGAGAATTCTTTATGGATTAAGAAGTCAGTTGGAAAGATCATAACCCAAGAAAAAGCATGGTCTCTGGCATAAGCTGTGAGCCAGCAAACAGTTCCTCTGAGCACGTATAGAGGTTTTTTTTTCTTGCTGGTAGAAGAAGCAGGCTGAAGTAGATCACTAAAACATAAAAAGAATGGACGTTCTGCCAGCCTTAAAGATTTTATAAGGATATGAGAAACATAAATGATAAACACTTCAGATGAAAAGCCAAGTCATAGCAAGATGGCTAAAAGGATGGTTATACACATTTTATGACTGCTCTAGTATCTCAATACTAAGGAAAACTAGCAAAGAGTGAGCTAGCAGGGACCCACTTCTGTGAGATGAGAAAGAAATCTAAAAAAAAAGACAAAAACCTGATACTACAGAGGCAGTAACACATTTAAGGAAATAGAAACAGTATCTCTGTGGAATATACCCTGTGAGGTAGGAGTGGCTGAGAGAGTGCCCTTGAGGACTGCTCTTGAAAGGACAGCTCTAAAAGAACTTGTGACTGACCCAAGGTCACACCAGTGGCTGCATGTGACAGAGTGGGGAATCAAATCCGGTGCTCCCAGATTAGAGTCCATGCACTTAACCACTACACCATCTGGCTCTCCTAGAGATTCCCGAGATGTGATATACTAAAAAAAAATGTCAGAAGGAAAGCATGCCAAGGATGCAATCTTCTGCGTTACAAAGAAAGTTTTCAAGGTAAAACAAAGTTACTAAAAACTTCAAAATTCTAGAAATATCATTCTTGTTCTTAAGGAATTACAGCTATGAAAATTGCAACAACAAAAAGAACTTTTAACTTCCAAGCAATGATCTGTTGTCTTTTGGCAGAGGGGCAACTCTAGAGCAGTTTGCCCAAAAAGGGAATTTAAACCTAGTTTAAGAAGGGAAGGGAAGGGAACCTTCCTTTCAAAGCATTCTACAGCAAAGTTCCATCATAAAGGGTAGGGTTGTCAACTCCAGTCCAGGAGATTCCTGTAGATTAGGAGATGCAATTTAGGAAGAACAGTGCATAAAATTGCATAAACTTAATATTGCATCAAATCAACCCGTTTCCAGAGAAACTGACTTCAGTATCCTGGAAAAAGACTGAAACTTTGGGGGATCTCCAGGGCCCACCTGGAGACTGACATTCTTGCAATAGTGGCCACATTCTTAGCCAAAAAGGAAGGGAAAACTCCAAATATTCGCTACCCACCGCCTCCCTGTTGCCTTAGAGGTGGGGGTGATAAAAAACAAAACAAAAACTTCTCCCCCTGGTTGCAGAGGGAAATTACGATTAACAAAAGAGGGAGGGAGAACCATGACAACCCCCTCTTCACCTCATTTCAGAACTGCTGGCTCTTTGATAATGCAAATTTCACAAGAGATGGGGGAGGAGAGGAGGCTTTTGTTGGATGGCGAGGTTTTCCAGATAGACTGTCTTTGTCTGATGAGGCTCTCTCTCAAACGACATGCCACATGGCTAGTTTTGAATTTCAACATGAGTTTCAAAAGATTTTAGCAGAGCTGCTGCTACAGTTCAAGAAGTTTGGGTCTTTTTCAGGCCAGATTAAAAGAAGGGAAAACTCAAAAAAAATTCCTTGTACCAAAAATTCCTTGCACTCTCCTTGCACTCCCTCCCCTTGAATTCACAGAACCCTCTGTGAATTCACAAAACAGAGCCAAAGTAAAAAGGAAAGAAAAACCATTCTTTTTTTCCCCACTGTGCACCCCCTTTATCTTATCTCATGCTGCTAGTTCTTTGATTATGCAAATGTCACAAAAGGGGAGATGAGGGCAGTTTGCCCTGATGGGTAGGCCTGCCAAGTCCCCCGGTGGGGCGGGGGAAACACTGATTTTTAGTGCTTATCTCCCGCTTTTCCAAAGTTGGCCACCGGGGGGACAAAATGGCTGCCTTAAAAGGGAAATGTCTGCAGAGAGCCTGCCCTGCAGTAAAAAGCCTCGCCAGACATTTCCCCTTTAAGAAGTCAGCAAGAGAGCTTCTTCCACAGCAAGACAGGTCCGCCCAGAGATTAAGGAGGGACTGAAGGAGCTGCTTTTGCATGTGGCTGGCAAGGTGAGTTTCTCTTCCAGCTCTTTTCATTCTCTCTCCCTCTTTCTTTTTTCTGTCTGTCTGTCTGCCTGTCTCTCTCTCTGTCCCCATCCAGCAGAGGTCTATCAGTGGCTATTATAGCCACAAGGTCTAAATGGAAGTAAGTGCCTCTGCCAGTTTTTTCCCCTTCTCTCTCTCTCCCTCTTTCTTTCTTTTTTCTGTCTGTCTGTCTGTCTGTCTCTCTCTCTCTCTGTCCCCATCCAGCAGAGGTCTATCAGTGGCTATTATGAGCCACAAGGTCTAAATGGAACCCTTTGTCTGGGGCAGTGAGGCTCTGCATTCTTGGTGCTTGGGGGGCAACAGTGGGAGGGCTTCTGGAGTTCTGGCCCCGCTGCTGGACCTCCTGAGGGCACCTGGTATTTTTGGCCACTGTTGTGACACAGAGTGTTGTATTGGATGGGCTGTACTGGATGGGCTGATCCACTGTGGCTTCTCTCCTGTTCTTATGATATGAAAATCATATTTAGCACTTGTGTAGCACTTAGTGCTTCATATTCTGCCGAGATGAGGAAGGATTCAGTAGGGCCGTTGCTCAGTGATAGAGCATCTGCTTGACATGCAGGAGGTATCAGCCTCTTCAGCTAAAAAAGGATCAGGTAATAGGTGACATTAAAGATCTCAGCCTGAGACCCTGGAGAGCCACTACCAGTCTGAGTAGTCAATACTGACCTTGATGGACCAATGGCCTGATTCAGTATTAGGAAACTTCATGAGTTCATGTGTCAGCATGTGGAAGCAACATCACAGGATGTGACATCACAAAAAGATGTCACTTCCTTTCTCCTGGCTCCACCCCCAAAGTCTCCTGGCTCCACCCCCAAAGTCCCCAGATATTTCCCAAGTTGGACTTGGCAGCCCTACTGATGGGGGAGGAGTGTAGAACGGCCTGCCACGAGGTTTTTAGAATTTAACTTCTTTTGGCATCTTCAGGTAAGGCTGAAGTGGGATCATTTAAAAAACAAAACAAAAATACTTGGGATTTGCCAACATCATTTGCTAAATCACTGCTCCTAATCTGGAGGTTTCACATTTGTGCCCCAAATGGAGATTTTGCTGCTTCTTGCAGACATGAGAAACTAACTCACTGCTGGAGCTCAAAAGTTTGAAAATGTGCCACTTAAAAAAAAAAAAGGTGTTTGTCCCTCAATTACTCTTGAACTGTGGGCCATATAAACAGTTAAAACAAAATGTTTCAAAGGAAAATGTGGCTTTTCCTATAACCTCTAGAAGGGGCAGCCTTTAAATGCTTTATAAAATAAAACAAACACATTGTACCTGCTGAGGTTTCAAATGGAAGAAGCTTCTGTGGGGGGAAAGGGGAGGTTTTCTCCTTCCCCAACAGTTCAATGGGAAGTCTCCAGTTCTGACCTGGAGATTGGTATATCTATGGATTATTAGGAGTTTACAAAAAGAAGGAAGCTTAGGAGCCCCCATTTTCAAAAAAAGTTTCATTTCTTAAGATTAAGCAAGTTTCAAATTGTCAGTCTTTTGGTTGTTTTAAAGAACTTTTTTGTGTTCACTTGACCCGCATAGGCCAGAATGAAACAGGCAGAAAACCCCTATTTGTTTGTACTGTGTCCTCCCCCAGGTTTCGTCTAAGGTGAGGCAGACACAGCAAAAAGCCTCTCTCTCCCTAGAGTTGAGAGAGAGATGATCTTTGCTTTTCTAAAATTGAGAAGGGCAACTAACAATTAGAAGTCTGTTTATCTCTTACCAGTAGCTGAAGTCGAAATTGGGGAAACACCAAGAGTTCTGTCTCTGTGGGGCAAATGTCGGGAGGTTTGGACTTGAGATCTCTCCATTGTAATAAGGAGGGCTGAAGTGGGCCTAAGTTTAAGGCCTCATGAGGTTCCATAAAAGCCTGGTGTGCAGTTACTGAGAGTAGAACTAGAAATGGCATAAAGTTGTTTCTTGGAAACAGCTGGAAGTTTCTTGCAAACAGAGGGAGGAGCACTCACATCTGCCGAGACAGTCACAGAAAGTTGTTCCCTGCTGAGGGAAATAGTTTGGGCAAGAGATTTAGAACTCTGTGTAAGCTCAGAGGCTATTTCCTTCTCTGGAGTTGGAAGTACAGAAACTGAATCAGAAATTGTCTTCTCATTCCCATGGGAGAGAGGGGGAGCTGCGGTTTGCACAGCTTGATCCTTAAAACAGCTGTGATTTCTGTTACTCTGGATTTCCAAAATTCCTAGTCTTTGAGTTATGTGCTGCATGAAAATGGTAGTTTGTTTTAACTGATTCTTGACCTCTGCAAGTTCTCTGTGAAATCCTGCCTTCTCTTTAATGGAGGCTTTTAATTTCTGTAGAAGTTCCTGGTTTTCCCATTTCAGTTGTTGGATTTCTAGACTTCTGCTTTGATCAGGATCAGTGAGTCCTCTTGGTTCCTTTTGAAGGAGAGAAGTTTTCAATGCAGTAGCTTTGGGGAAATTGCTGCTTTTTCCTGCAAGTTCTGCTGCCAGGTGAGGGTGAGGAGGATTTTTACTCTCAAGTGGCATGCACACATTCTGTGTGGTGCTGCATTCCACGTGGCTAACAAGTTGGGGGCTAAGTACATTGAGAGGAGAACCTGTGTCTATGTGAAGGGTGGCAGGTTTTATGTTCTCTGGAGTCCCAACCCCTGCTTTTATGGTCGGTCTCCCCCAGATGTCCGGCTTCAAAGGAGCCACAACCTCTTTGGGGAGAGCCTGGGACTCCGGGCAGCCCTAGCTGTGATGCCCTGGGTCTTCTTTGGTGCGGATGTGAGTGGTCACAACCGGATTGATGAGCCGGCTGCGCTGCTCCTCGCAGTCCATGAGTGCGTGGAGGAGGACAGAGTCGGGCTGTAGATGGAAGCGTTCCATCTCAACCCCCCTGTCTTTTAACTGCATCCAGAGATGCCATCGGAATGGGCTTACGCCATTAGGAGGGGATTCATTGGACTCAGGGTATCTGGGTTTAGGCGAGTAGTGGGGCTGAGGCTCGGGTGCCGGCGGCTGGAAGGCCTGTGGCCTATTCCCTGGACTGTAAGGCAGTCCATAATAGTTATTAGGGCCATTGTTATAGTCCTGTGGGGGTGGAGGAGCCAAAGGCTGTCCCTGGGCCTGCGCAGGGCCGTTTCTATAATCTTTGTAGTCCTTGCGCCCCCGGTAATTGTTCCCACCTCTCTGACTGGCATGCCATGGCTTATTCCGGTCATATCGGTCATTTTTGTAATTCCTGTCGTTTCTGTTGTCATATCTCCCAGAAGGCTGATACTGGGAGTGCGGGCCATGATTGGCGTACGTAATGGCCTGAATGAGTTCGTCCTCATCTTTATCTTTGTTTTTCTTGGCCCCTTTACTGGACTTGGTAACCCCCGTACTTCGTAATAAAGTGGCCACCCGTCTAATTTTGAGCTCCATATTGGCCCAGCCCCCCCTAATGGGATCCGGAATATTGAGGGCCAATTGTGTTTGGGCATTGAAGCCATGCATGAGCGCCTGCCTGAACTCTTCGTCATCGTACTCGGGATCCCCACTCAGCGAGTCTATGTACACAGATTCAGGACGGCTAGGAGCTGCTTTCTAGCCATATAGGCTTCTGGATCTTCCCCATGCCCTTGTCTTTCCAGAATAAACAGGGCAGACAGGCTGCGGTTAGGATGCAGGTAGTCTAAGACTCCTTTCATCCACTTATTCCGTGTTTCGCTAGCAAGACTATTGACAGCTATGGTCGAATTGAGGGCGGTTAGATCTGTGCCGGTAGCACAGCGCCTGGCAAGCAGGGTAAGATCCTCTCCATTGATGTTGCCATACATGGTACTGACATTCGTCATCCATTGTATCGCATCATCTTTGGACAGGGGCCCGACCTGCTCAGCAATGGCCTTAACCTCGTCCGTTTCCACATTTGAGTTTCAGTGACCGTCTGCATAGTGGTCCTGTTCCCTGTCTTGGTTACCATTTCTTTGGTGCTGACCGGATGGACCAGGGCAGGAGCCTCAGAGCTAAATTCATTAGGGGCCCCTGTGTTTCCCTCGTCTTGGTGGAGGTTGATGAGACTCTCCAGGTGGATCATAGACACCACCGCTCTTTGAATTCCTAATTGTTTCTTTAGGGTTTCTATTTCTCTTTTGCAGGCGTCGTGGTTTGCCAATTCCCTTTTAACATGGTTTTGCTCAGCCAGGTATTTCACTGCCTGCTGAGTGGTTAGTAGCTCCTGGGTGGCCTTTTCTAGAGCCTTCTCGGCTATATCTGCCCTGGCCTCAGCCTTTGCGGCTCTTTGCTTGGCCTCCTTGGCAGTACTATTGAGCCCTTGATTTACCAGGGTCACGTTCAACTTTTCTGCCCTTAATTGATGGACCTCGTGTTCATGGGCAGCCCTTATCTCTAGGATCTCTACCTCCGTGTCGCTCTGTTTTTCGGCCAGCAGGTCCTCATAGTTCTCCTTCTGATTGGTGAGATCCTGCTCATGTTTGCCTTTAATATTGCTCAATTCTTCCCTAATGGTCTCAAATTTGGATTCCAATTTATCGATTTATCGATTTATCGGTTTATCGATTTATCGATTTATCGATTTATCGGGCCACCTCTCTCTCTAATGCGGCCTTGTACTGGATATTTAGCTCCTCTATTTCTTGGGCTTTCTGCCTAATTAATTCGTCCTGTTTCTGATTTTGCTGCCTAACTAATTCCTCCTGCTTCTCTACATCTTCTTGCAGGTGTTTTATGACGGTGGCAGCCTACAAGGCCGTATATAACGCCCAACTGGCAGCCTGATCTTTAGCCATGGAGCCAGGTTTATGCTCTTTGCAATAGACCTGGAAAGCACTCTGGACTATTACCAATGGATTGGGGCCCTTGAAAGATCCTTCCTTCCACGGGGACGTGCCCTTTTTCATTAGCCATTTCTCTAATTTAGGCTTGTCGTTCTTGGAATGAAACATCTTTGGAGGGATTCTCCTGTTTTCACTTACAACAGGGGCAAAATATAAGGAGGAGGTTTTTCTCCCTGCCTTTATAGCTTATTACGTTACAGTTGTTGGCACAGGGTGGCCAACACACCACAGAACTGGCTCTCTAAGCCTTAATTAGTTTTTGGAGTCGGGGACTCACACCCCTCGACACTCAGGGATCACTTTCAACCCTAAACTCGGCACTCAGCCTGAACTAGTTTCTAGAGCCGGGGACTCACACCCTCTCGACATCCTGGGATTACTCCTAACCCAAAGAAGAGATGCTCAGTCTCAGAGACATCTAGTCTCTTTATAAATGAGGGTTTCGAGAACGGGGTGGCCAAACCTCGCGTCCTTACAGGATAACCTCACAACCAAATGAAGGTTTTGGGCTCGCAAGCTCTCACTGGATTACCTTATAACCAGCGGGGTTTCAAAACAATATGTTCCAACGGGATGACCCCCAACCAAAATTTAATTAATTCACTTCGCCAGGTGAAGTAACAATGAAAGAAAAGCAAAGGGTGCGTTTCAAAGGAAATTTTTGGAACCTGGCATGTATGTGCTGTGTGTGTAGTGTGGTGCAATGAACCTAACGCCCTACACTATTTCTCTGCGGATCCCTTCCCACAATAGAGAATGGGGGAGAGCCAACCCACAATAGAGTGTTAACTAGAGCCAGTCACGCAGACAGAAACCTTTCACACAGCCTCTCCTAGAACTCCGGAAGTGGTTTTTCCCTTACGTCTGCTAGTCAAAAGACATGTCTGTCGACTTTGGCACGACTTTTGACTTGCAGGGCAATCCCGGACGAGCCCCCAATTCTGTTAGCTGAATTGCTTTAATTTACGCTTAGCAATTGGCGAGATACACGGGTTCTTGCCAACTATACCAGGGTCCCACCCCTCCCAGGAGTTCTCAAGGAAAGAGGCACATGAGGCAGATAGCAAGTTCAATGCCGTTTACTGAATGATGTTGTTCACGCACACCAAAAATGTAATCACACACACAATCACACAGGCCTAAGGAATAAAGCTAGAAAATAGCACGTTTGCATGAGCAGGATTTCGATGGGGGGGAAGCAATACGTTACCTTCCTGAAGAGGAGTTGTCCGACCGAAGGAAGAATTGGATGGGGAGAAAAATATAGAAAAATATGGGACACATGGCTCGAACCTGCAGGACCACGTGGTTCTCTCTGTTCCAGAATCCAGAGATTCAAAGATGGAGGCAAGGGTATGGGTATAGCAAGCTGGACATAAGGGGTAGTAAAGCAGATAGGGGACGATGGCTCAAGAGACCGATTGCCTCTGTGCAGGGTCTTTTATTAGGTGGTCTTGGGGGCAGTCAGCGCTAACCACATCCCACTAACCACATCCCGTCCCTTTCTGACCTTACCATAGGTTACAGGTAAACAAAAGGAGGAGGGCCGGGGAGTGGACAATATTGCAAAACTGAAACTAAACAGGAACTCTATACCTGGGCGAGGTAACCAATCACAGAAAGGGAAAAACCGTGGGCTAAGGTCCTTTGACCGTTTTGCTTCCCACAGGAAAAAAGTAAAGTGTGAAGTTGTAAATTTCCCTTCTTAAACTGGGGCTCCTCAGATGTGTCCATTTCGTGCATAACAAATAGCTCGCCAAGGTCTTCACACACCGATAAGAAAAGTTCTGTGTCTCCGCTGGCAGGGAGGAAAGGAATGCAGGGGGAGAGGGGTGAGAGGCCGATTGTTCTCAGGTGCTGCAGTCGCCACTCTCCCGGACCAAATGGTTACATTGACCAGACCCACCATTAGCAATAAACAGAGGGCAATAAACCAAAGCTAAAGAGAACATGATACAGAATGAAAGGGATAGCAGAGTGATACACCCGAACTGCAAAAGCATGTTACATAGAGAGAGATTACATAAAGCACAGCAAAACCCTTGTTAGAATCCTAGGATTCTGACACTCTGCCACCTGAATAATCTAATTTACCCCGGCTTATCAGGAAAATGTTTATGGAAAGCTTTGACTTATCTAGGAGCATGCACATTGTCAGCAAAAACCCATTCATTCAGTTCAGGACCAAAATCTACCCACTTGACGAGATATAGCAAGCGGCCCCTACGCATTTTTGAATCTAGGACTTCTGAAATCTCAAAATGAGGCACCCCCTCCTTCATCAGTGGAGGAGGAATCGGAGGAGTTGGGTGCCATGCATTCGGCCCAGGATTCTTCTTCAGCAAGCTGAAATGAAAAACAGGATGCACAGAGCTCAGTGATTTAGGCAATTCCAGCTCAAAGGATACATCAGAAATTTTGCACAAGACTTTATAGGGGCCAACATATTTCCACCACAGTTTCCTGCTCGGTTGTAGACCATGTATATTTTTAGTAGAGAGGTACACAGAGTCCCCTGGCTGTAGGTCCCATCCTACAGCCTGACCTCGATCAGCATATTTCTTGTAGTCTTCCTTGGCTTTATCTAGAGTCTTAGCAATCAAAGGCCATGAATTTTGAGGTTGGCCCACCATTGCTTAAAATCCAAGGGGGGCCGTTTGCCGATTCCTCTATTGTTGGTAGGGGTTTCCCTTCGAAGCCGCCCACCGCCATGAAGGGAGACACACCAGTGGAGGAATGCACAGCATTATTATAACTATACTCCGCGAACGGCAATAACTCCACCCAATTATCCTGTTGGTAGTTAGTGTAACACCTTAGGAATTGTTCCAAAATTTGATTAGTTCGCTCGGACTGGCCATCGGTCTCTGGATGGTAACCCGAACTCAAGGCTGGTTCAATGTCCATCATTTTTAGAAGCTCCCGCCAGAAGTTGGCAATGAACTGACTGCCTCTGTCGGATACCTCACGCTTGGGGAAAGCGTGTAATTTGATCACGTGATTAAAAAAAACTTTAGCCAACCCCTTCGCAGTCGGTAACTGTTTGAATGGGGTAAAGTGAGCCTGTTTGGAGAACATGTCAACCACCACCCAGATGACTGTCTTTCCTTTCGAGGGTGGCAGGTTGGTAATAAAGTCCATGGCCACTGCTTCCCAGGGGCGAGAGGGGGTGGGTAACGGGTGCAACAGTCCTGGAACCTTTCCCCCCCTCCTCTTGCACATTAGACAAGTTTGGCAGGCAGTGACAAAGTCAGATACATCTTTGTGCATGCGCGGCCACCAAAATTGCCGCTGAACCAAGTTGAGAGTCTTTAGGAATCCAAAGTGACCCGCCAGCTTGGAAGAGTGGCATGTCAACAAAATATCTTTTCTACGTGCCCTAGGCACCACAAGTTTATCTCCATGGTACCAGCAATTGTTGGAACGCAGAGAACACTCTTCTGTTCCCTCTAACTCTTCCGCCTCTTCAGGAGAGTAGTCTCCCCCCCACTTCTCTTCCCACGACTCAACAGTTACGCTTTTGCTTTGGCTCCGGGTAGTAACAGCACCTCCCAACTGTTGTTGTGAGAACATTGAGTCAAATACCTCTTCTTTCTGACTCTCGTGTTGGGGTAACCTGGATAAAGCATCTGCTAACGAATTGGCCTTCCCAGGGAAGTGTTTGAGTACAAAGTTGAATTTAGAGAAGAAGTCAGCCCATCTGAGCTGTTTGGCATTAAGGGACCTCTGAGTGCACAACACTTCTAAATTCTTATGATCTGTCCAAATTTCAAACGGGGTTTGCGCTCCCTCCAACCAGTGTCTCCAGGTGGTCAGGGCTAGCCGAATGGCTGCTGCTTCTTTATCCCAAACCAACCAGTTTCTCTCCGTCTCGTTGAATTTTTTTGAAATGTAAGCCAAAGGGTGTAATTTATTATCAACCCCCTTCTGGAGGATAGCCCCCCCCCCCATGGCCACATCCGAAGCATCAACGTGTATTACAAATTCCTTAGTCTCATCGGGGTGAGCAAGGATGGGTTCTGACGTGAATAGTTTCTTTAGTGTTTCGAATGCTTTTTGGCAACTATCCAACCAGGCTATTTTCTCCCCTGGCTTCCCCGCGTCTGGGCCCCTCCCCTTGGTTTTCAGAAGTTCAGTTAGGGGAAGGGTGACTGTGGCAAAGTCTTTTAAGAAGGTGCAGTAAAAGTTGCAAAACCCCAATAGACTCTGTAATTGTTTCCTGGTTCGGGGCGCCTCCCATTGCACCACTGCTTCTACCTTGGCTGGGTCCATTTCCAGCCCCTTCTGAGAAATGCGATACCCCAAAAAGTCTACTGAGTCTCTGTTAAATTCACATTTGGACAATTTGGCATACAATTGATTGTTCAACAAGGTAGAGAGCACTTCTCTGACCAATTTTACATGCGACTCCTTATCAGTAGAATAGATCAAGATATCATCTAAATAACATAACACCCCCTTAAATAAATGTTTATGCAACACTTCATTTATCAGGCTCATAAAAACTCCAGCATGCCACTCAAGCCGAATGGCATCACCAGATACTCGAATTGTCCCAATGGAGTGTTAAAAGCAGTCTTAAATTCATCCCCCTCCCTGATGTGCACACGAAAGTAAGCATCCCACAGATCCAGCTTAGTAAACACTCTTCCTTTGGCTGCCTCCATTAGCAAGTCCTTTATGAGGGGGAGGGGGTAGGCATTAGATGCAGACACTGCATTCAAACCCCTATAGTCCGTGCACAATCGCAGGCCCCCATCTTTCTTTTTCCTGAAGAGAACGGGAGCCACAAAGGGAGATTTGGCCGGGCGGATGAAACCCCGCTCCAAGTTTTTGTCTAAGAATTTTCTCAGCTCCTCTCGTTCTGAAGGGCTCATTGAGTACAGCTTCCCCTTTGGCAATTTCTCCCCCGGGAGCAACTCTATGGCACAGTCTGACAGCCGATGGGGGGGCAACTCGTCCGCTTCCGTTTCACTAAACACCCCCATTAAGTCCCGATACTCCTTAGGCACAGTGGTGGGCACCAACGTAAGAGCCGCCGCGCGCAGGGGAGCCGGGGGGCCCGATCCCCACCCCGGGTCCCATTTGTGGTGGTTGCACTTCTCATCCACCCACGAGATCTTCCCTTCACTCCACCTGATGTAGGGGTCATGGGAGCTCAACCACGGGCTCCCCAACACCATAGGGAACTGGGTGTTGGGGGTGATGACAAAAGCCCTCTTTTCCCAATGCTCCCCCGTCCCCACTATCAATAGCTCCATCTCAGCCGTGAGGCTTCTGCCCTATGTAGTCAAGGATCAGACCTTTGTTGATGAAACAGAGTTCTTTATTCCCTATTACTACATTACAGGTCCTCGGATCATTGTTAGAGATAAGATACACAATAGAAGCAGGATTAATATACCCTCCAGTACAATTTGAATTTCCCATAGGTAACCAATCACAGAAAGGGAAAAACCGCGGGCTAAGGTCCTTTGACCGTTTTGCTTCCCACAGGAAAAAAGTAAAGTGTGAAGTTGTAAATTTCCCTTCTTAAACTGGGGCTCCTCAGATGTGTCCATTTCGTGCATAACTAATAGCTCGCCAAGGTCTTCACACACCGATAAGAAAAGTTCTGTGTCTCCGCTGGCAGGGAGGAAAGGAATACAGGGGGAGAGGGGTGAGAGGCCGATTGTTCTCAGGTGCTGCAGTCGCCACTCTCCCGGACCAAATGGTTACATTGACCAGACCCACCATTAGCAATAAACAGAGGGCAATAAACCAAAGCTAAAGGGAACATGATACAGAATGAAAGGGATAGCAGAGTGATACACCCGAACTGCAAAAGCATGTTACATAGAGAGAGATTACATAAAGCACAGCAAAACCCTTGTTAGAATCCTAGGATTCTGACACTATACCAAGTATACATCAAACACAACTTCTATACTATCACTATGGGAGCCTTCGTGAAGTATAACACAGAATATAGATTCTGCTAACAGTTCAAATGTCTTCTCATTATCCTTCATCTTCTGCACTAAATTTATTCTATCCATGATGCATGTAGATAGGACTAGTGTGCTTTCTGCTAGAGACACCTTTTCCCCAAGACTCACAATGTCTGTTGAAGGAAAAGCAGAATGACTTCTTCAATGGGAAGTCCTACTTACACAACCTCTTGGAATTATTTGAGCAAGTTAACAAGCATGTAGATAAAGGCAGTCCAATAGACATCATATACATAAAGGCTTTTGACAAGGTGCCTCACCAAAATCTCCTGAGTTATCTTAGTAGTCATAGGATAAAAGCAGGGTTAAAGGTTGGTTAAATGGCATGGGTCCTCTTATGAAGTAAAGGTTGGTTAAATGGCAGGACCCTCTTGGACACTTTAATGTGTTGAGAGGCTGTGTGTGTCAATGACATTTATAGCAATACTATAAAGAGTTTAGACTCTTGTCAAGAGGCTAAACTCCTAGCAGAGTCACATAAGGTGGAATGATAACAGCTGAGACACCAGACTAAGGTGCATCCCTTCAGGAATCAACAGCCACATCATCAGAACAGGGTGTCTGTTGTGGGGAGGGGAAGGGACAGGAGTTTGTAAGCCGCTCTGAGACTCCCTTGGGTAATGAAGGACGGGGTATAAATCCAATCTCTTCTCTTCTTCTTCTTCTTCATCAAAAGAGATGGACAGTTCCAACAGTGATGGGGGTGGAGGAGTCCTGCTACTGGCCAACAATAGTAGTAGAAGGTTACTGGCAGAGGATCTTTTGTAAATAATGGCAGTGCAACTTCATCTAACCCTGGTTAGTACTGCACAGAAGGCAGCAATGATAAACAACTTCTGATAATGTCTTACCTTGAAAACCCTATGATGACACAGTCCAAAATGAAAAAAAGATAATAGTGCTCAAAGATGGAACCCTCAGGTTGGATGGCATTCAATCAGCCGCTGGGGAATGGTGGAGGATAGCTATGAGTACCACTATTCTGCAACTGAACTAAAGCTGAAAGGATGTTCAGTTGTTGATGTGAATGGATCCAGATGTTGAGTCCAAAGCTGTCTGATGTATATAATAGGAACATGGAACACAAGAAGTATTAATTAAGGTGAATTTTAAATCATAAAACGAGAAATGGGACATTCTTCTTAATGACTCTTTCCACAACTAAAGTCATAAACAGCAAGCCATCACACACTAGAAGAGAAGCCTACAATTTACTACCAGAATTACATGTTTTTACTATACCTGCTAGAAATGTAGTTACACACAAAGTTACTAGTTTATCTTAATCTCCAAGAAGACTTAGCTTCTAAAGAGACAGAGTCCTGCTTAAGCAAAGGAAAAATCAGTTCAGTTCTCAAATTTGAAAAATTCAGGGCAATCCAAAAGAACATGATCTAAAGAGTCAGTTTGGTTAGTGCCACATCCACAGAGTCCACTAGATATGGAATACCATTAAATCTTCCTGTCAGCACTGATGATGGCAAGGCATTCAAATGCCCAAGCATAAATGCCCCTCTATACTTTTGAAGAGATTATTTGTACAGATAATTTGTCATTTTTTATCTGGGGAAGAATGCCAACTGAAAAGGATGAACAGTAGTCTGTGCGCTCTGACCAGCATCAAGATCCCTCACATCTTTTAAGTGACTGACTCAATTCAGAACTACTCATAGTTTTTATCATATCATTGGTAATGCCCATATGTAATAATTTAAATTCCAAGTATTTGTCCCAATGACTCATATGATGATCCAACATAACTAAATCAAGAAGACCTGATGCTAGATTCAATTTCAACATGCTGATTTTCACATTAAACACTCTCTACCAAGCTTTTATTTCCAAAGATATCTCCCCAAACTCGGCTCTCAAAGCTATTCCTGCCGCACATGTTATGTAAAAATCTTAGTAATGATCCGTCAGTATTAACATAAGAACATAAGAGAAGCCAATGTTGGATCAGGCCAGTGGCCCATCCAGTCCAACACTCTATCACATAGTGGCCAAAAATACCAAGTGCCCTGCCCTTTGGTTCTTGCCCTTCAGCTTGTGTCAGAGGCTCATGCCTCTGGCCAGGTGCTGCCTTAAATAGAAGCCTCCCCCAGCAGAGGGTGTGGCTAGCTGCTATTCAAATGCACCCAGGCACTCAATTGCAGTCAAACAATGGCCCTTTCTCACCCTATCTCAAGCAGCCAGCACTCTGCAACAACTCAAAACTCACTCACAAACTTCCAAACACAGTCCCCTCAGATAAATCACCTCAGCTGAAAGCAAATAAAAAAACACTCACCCCTCTCGCAGCTCTATCTCCTGCTGCCTTCCAGAGCTCAGCTGTTAACCACATTCATCCAAACTTCTACAGCATACAATAACTGCCCAGAAACTTTAGTATCAAATGCTTTCACTGCTGCAGGAACATACTGTCCACCAGAGGAATAATAACATCTCGAAATAGCCTTCCCACTAGTCACAGTTGTTCTTAGAGTTCAAATGCACCTTCCAACACAGTGTCAGTTGAAATATAACTCCTATTTAAATAGCTCTACTTGCTCCATAGCCTGACCTGCTACTGCCCACTTATATTTCCTCGTCTGTCATTTTCTTACTAAAGAGAAGAACCTTTGACATAGGAACATTCATACTTTGGTCCTCTTTGGAGCCATACTCTGAGAAGGATGCTATAACATGAGCAAGATGAGGTGGATGAAATTCATCTCTGGAACTATAGAAGCTTAGATCATTGATATACAAATTAATTAACAGAGGAGCGAGGATACATCCTCACTTCACTCCTTTGCTCAATAGGGGCCCTGATCACACACAGAATAAGCTGCGCAATAGGCACGAATGCCATGCGGATTTTAAGGGTGTGATCACACCAGAACATCTGGCAAGTGTTCCACACCCATTGGCAAACCATTTCTCTCTGCCGAAGAAGTGGAGTTAAAAGATACTAGGGAAAGTCCAGTATTAAACAGGTTTGCTACGGGCCACAGACGGACTTTCCTCATGTGATCACTCCAGCATGCACTCATGGTGTCGGGGATTGTCTGATCAAGCTATTCCGATGCCATGCTGTTTTCCCCCCTTCTTAGTATGCGCCATAGGAAGCCCTCAGAGTGGAGATGCGATTCATCAGTCCCGTTTAAGCGCATCAGAAAAAAACAGCAAACCCCTCCCCAATTCACCCGTGATTGTGTCTGATCATGCGGTGGCGGGCTGAGCCTGCAACTTCACAGAACTGTGTGATCATGCAAGTGAGAGTCAAATTACTCTGGAGCAAATAGCCTCACTCCCCCCCCCCCGGATTATCTCCCTCGTGTGACCGGGACCACAGTAGCTCTAGTTAGTTCACCAGATGTACCACATTTTACTTGCGCTGTAGGCCAATCATATAATTGTTGAATCAAATATAGGACACTCTTATCAATAGATGATTTCTTCAGTTTATCCCATAATCTCTGCCTAGGCACTGAGTCAAATGTTAACCAAATTGCCTTAATTTAATAAAAGCTTGGGGAATTATAAGTATAAAATGGCAGTAGGCATTAAATATAGGATCAGACTTGTGTATAATGGAGTTTGATTTCCCAGTCCCAGAAATAGACATAGTGGCTGGATTACTATAGCAGTGATTTCTTTACTGAAGGATTCTTAAACATACAAACATAAAATCAAGCATTCACACACACAATACAGAGGGCTCAGTTATGGGGTGATACTACCTGTCCAGATGGGCAGAGGTCCATGAAGAAGGGATTATGGCCTAAACTCAAAAGGGCCAATTATGAGTCTCAGGGGTGTGTGGCATCAGAATGGACAAGGCCTAGATGTGACCAATTGTCAGAGTCTGTTAGAGTCTCTGCCATTAATTATCTGTATCTGGGGTCTCTATCTGTAATTTACGGCTAGCCTTGGAGTTTTATTGCTTGTCCTGCTTAATGTGTCTTTTCTTCCCCGGGAGGGTGGCTTGCCGCATTCCATCGCATCACATAAACAGTCTGGCTATCTCTCCTCGTCACCTCCCTTTTTTCTCTCCGGAGACTCGAGTGTTTTATCTGCTTTTGTAACCTTGGAGAACTGTTGAACTATTTTCTAAACCAGGTGCCTGGCCTGCGAATTGCAAGTAGAGGTCACTACGGGGCATGGGGGGAATTTTTAGTGCTTTTGCATCTTTTTTGTGAGAACCAACGGTTGGGGGTTTTCACGCTCTTTTCATATTTGTTCTGATTGGCCCTATGCCTGCCCTTACCTGACTGTGTGGGGTATAATAATCCTTGTTGCCTGTAACCAAGTATCTCTAACAAACATTGAGTACCTGAACCATCATTAAGAATAAAAGAACTTTTGCTTCATGAAAGGTCTGACATTGATTTGACTCAGAAACCTCACACCAATGAGATCTCAGAGGGGGCAGAATCTGGATTAACAATAGAAGTCAGGTGTTGGATGACTGTACTGGGGCTAGCTGAATGGATTTTATGACCATTGATGGTTCTGCCAAGGCAGTTGAATAAGTTCCCAGATACAACCAAAAGGTGAGAGTTGGGTCCCTGATTAGTATGAGGAAGTATTGTTAATAATTTGAATGTTTGATTGGTTTATTTCAGTATCCTGAAGGATGGAGCAAGGAAGGACAAGTATCACACATAGACATGAGAATCACACAAAAGGGCTGAGTGAGGTTCTAGAGATAGAAAGACTATTTGCCAGGTGGCCTCTGAATAGCCTTTAGAAATGTAGATACTTCACCTGGTGGAACCCATTGTTATTCCATAAGCATATCTTTGCTGGGTGGAGGGGGAAGACTGGAGGTTTGTTCTGAGGTTGCCTTATGAAATCTGAAAATGGAGACCCCTTTTTCAGAACTATGACTTGCTCTGTGTTTTCAGAACCAGGAGTGTCTTCCTTAGCCAGAGTTTTGTGGTTCTCTGGTTCAGGTTAGAAAGTGGGGTGCCCCTGCTATTGGGGCTACACGAGAGTAAAGGCAGCACCTCTGGCAACACAAAGGCAGCTCTAACATCCATCAAGGCCACAGCCAACATGCCTGTTTATTGAAATAGTACACCATGAAGGTATTGTCTGTTTGGATCAGAATCCTCTTGCCTTTGAGGATATCTGAAAAGGAGATAAGGGGAAAATCTTACTGCACTGAGCTCCAGGATGCTGGTATGGGGACTATCCCTCATCAAGAGCAACTGACCCTGCACTGAAAAGACATGCAGTTACTATCTTTTATTTATTTTTGTATTTCTATACAACTCTCCCCTGAAGGGCTCAGGATGGTATACATCATAGCTTAAAAAACAGTTTCACAGGCATATATAAAATCCAGGATAAAACCCATTTAAATTAAATTTTAAGAATGTTCTGATGGCATACGTAATTAACTACATCTCAGATGCCTTTTTAGACAAATCCCACCCACACTCGGTAGCTCACAAATGGGCCAAGCTTAATTCATCTAAGCCTACACAATTATAAGCCTTATTTAAACATCATGCACTATGTGATATTTGGAGAGAGAGACACTCTAACGAAAGAGATTATACTTACTTCTCCTCAAAATACAACATTTACGCTATAATTGGCTATCTCTTGGTATCAGCATCCATAGCCAACCCTCAACAGAAATAGGGCCTAGGCTGTGGTCAGACTACTCTTGGGTAGAAAGTTACATGACATATGATGAGGATACAACACAAGATCACTATTGGAGATTAGATAATAATCTTTTATTGACAGAAACAACATAAAAAGACAGGAAAAACCATAGTGGGATACTTTAAATTTAATACAGACTGCGGTTTCTCCAAACATTTAGTTTGGGACGCTTTTAAGGCCATCCTCAGGAGCAAATTAATGGCAATTGCTTTCTCCTGTAAAAAGAAAAAATCAAATTAAGTCAGACCTACAGGCTAATTTCAAAAAATTAGAAGATAAATACAAAACCTATGGGCGTAAAAAGACATATAAAAAACTACATCAAGAACAGGAAAAGTTTGATTCCTTAGAAGTTTCGCAGATTCAAAAGCAAATACTATATGTTAAGAAGAAATATTGGCTCAGAGGCTCTCAGTCAATCAAACTGCTAGCCTGGAAGGTCAGGGAAAAAAAAATCTCAAACATGTTTACTGATATTACGAACAAGCAAGGACAATCACTGTATTCCACGAAAGACATCACAGATTCCTTCCTACATTACTATAAAGCATTGTATACCTCCAGCAATCCTACAAACCCAGACATTACACATTTTCTTACAAAGCATCCTCTCCTTAAACAACTAACTCCCCAACCCATGGAGATGCTTGATGCTCCCATCACCTCTCAAGAGATACAAAATACTATCAAGAATCTTAAGATCAACAAATCACCAGGCAATGACAGCTTCATGCCCAAGTTTTATAAAAAATCCTCCTCACTGTTAAGTGGTTACAGGCCTTTTTTTTTTTGTAGAAAATGCCCAACAGGAACTTGTTATTATAATAGGCCACACCCAACAGCAGAAACTCATTAGCATATTAGGCCACACCACTGACAGCACAGCTTATTAGCATATTAGGCCACACCCCATGTTACCAGAAGAGTGGTCATGCAGCCACACCCTTTTGCTTCTTATTCTGTTTACCTTGCTTGTTGTCAAAACCCAGGGCTTTTTTTGTAGCAGGAATTAATTTGCATGTTAGCCCACATACCCCTAATGTAGCCAATCCTAATGAGTTTCTGCTTTTGGGTGCGGCCTATCATGCTAATGAGTTCCTGCTGGGTGTGGCCAACTCAGGAGCCAGCCGGAACTCCCTTCCTGTGCATTCCTGCCCAAAAATAGCCCTGAGTGGTTATCTAACAACTGATACATTCAACCAAGTAATGATAGCTGGCTCTATGCCTAACACTTAGAACATGGCAAAAATCATAGTTTTACCAAAATAAAACAGAGACCCAACTGACCCTAGCTCTTATAGGCCCATATCCCTAGTTAATACAGACTATAAAGTACTTACTGCAATGCTAACAGCCAGACTAAACAAGATCATCGACACATTAATTCACACTGATCAATCACGATTTATTCCGAATAGAGATATATCCGATAATACAAGGAAAATTTTAAACACTATACAAAATATTGTCGGCATAGATAGATTCGTCCTTTATTCTTTCAATCAACATAGAAAAAGCCTTCGACAAGGTGGAACCACGCAACTTAGAACAGGTCCTTGAACTTCTGGCTTTTGGAAACAACTTCAAAAGAGCCATGCTCGCACTATATTACTCCCCCAGAGCACAACTTAGGATCAACGGTTACAACTCAGAACTTTTCAACCTATCCAGAGGGACACGGCAAGGGTGCCTGTTGTCTCCTCTTCTATTTGCTATTGCAACAGAACCCTTAACACAGGCTATCAGATCACATCCAGGAATTAATAGTATAGCAACAGGAGAACAACAAACCAAAATCAGTCTTTTTGCTGATGATATGGCAGTACTGGCAACTAAACCTGATGCTATATTACCTGAACTTGAAAAACTCCTAGGTTCTTTTGGAACCATTTCAGGTTTGAAAGCCAACCCTACTAAAACCCTACTTTATCCAATCACACTAACACAAACACAAAGAGACTACATTAAACAAAATTACAACTATAGCTGGGTAACCAAATCATGGCATTATCTGGGCATAGATATTCCACTACATCTAGCAGACATTATTAAATACAACTTTGTACCTCTTAGCAAAACAATAGAAGACTTACCTTCCCACAGGAACTCCTTGATGTCATTCTGGATGGAAAAGATACCGATAATCAAAACATTCATTTTCCCAAAAAAATTATTTTTATTCCGTACAATTCCTATTACTATTCCTACTGATCTATTTAAACATTGGCAGAAATCATTCATGAAGTTTATTTGGAACAAAACTCAATCAAGAGTTCGTTTTAAAACCCTGACATAACCTATCAAATATGGAGGACAGATCTAAAGGTATATCATGAAGCGACAACCTTGCTAGGTCTTATTAAACAATACAATCAATTTTTTCAAACACATTGAAAAACAATAGAAGGTTCTTACCTTGGCAAAGCCTCCTTTCAAAATATCTTATGGGAAAGCCCAGCACATAGACCCTCAGATGCCTCCAACAATATATTTTTTACAAAATACGCTCAAGATATGGAACAAGAAAAATTATTCTTAGCTCCAAAACCTTCTCCCATTGCCTCTTTTACCAAGCAATCTTGGTTCAAATCTGGTTGCCCTACGACAGCTTTTAGCACATGGAAACAACATAACATCACACGATTTTTTTAACGTATTACAAGGCAACGAACTGGTCTCCAAAACATATATAGAATACAAATGCTCTATTCCCTGGCTTGAATATTACCAGGTAAAACACTTAATTGACTCATTGCGGGCCACCTCAAATCTCTCTCGACTCTTTTTGAGCGAATATTAAAAATTGACAGAGCTTATTTTAAAAACCTTATCTCAGTTCTGTACTTAGACCTTATCATGTCACACCCTAAGCAAAAACTTAGTTACCAAACTCTATGGCATTCAGGCTGTGCTGCTACTCTAAAAGATGAGGACTGGCAAAAAAAAAAAAAAAAAGGTCCTCTCTATCCATCACTTCCAAATACAACTACAAAGCTACAAAGTTCTTACAAGGTGGTACCTTACACCGGCTAAGCGACACAATATTAAAAAAACTTACTCACCACTTTGCTGGAGGTCCTGTGGAGGTTATGGATCCTTTATTCACTGCTGGTGGTACTGTCCAGTGGTTAAAAAAAATTGGATAAAAATTTCAAAACCTATTAGAAACATCACTGGGTATTATATACCCCTCACACCAGAGTTGTATCTACTTGATCTTTGGAATAACCCTCAAATCCCCAAAATAAGGCAAGAACTCATTTCACTCCTTATAACGGCAGCAAAGACAATAATAGCCAATACCTGGAAAAGTAAGAATCACTTGACTCTTTCGCAATGGTATGCAAAAATCTGGGAACTTTATTCTGTGGACAAGATCTCAGACAAGGTCTCATCTTTTCATTACTCTTCATAAGAACATAAGAGAAGCCAATGTTGGATCAGGCCAGTGGCTCATCCAGTCCAACACTCTATCACACAGTGGCCAAAAACACCAGGTGCCCTCAGAAGGTCCAGCAGTGGGGCTAGGACACTAGAAGCCCTCCCACTGTTTGCCCCCTGTCAAGCAGCAAGAATGCAGAGCATCACCCGCCCCAGACTGAGAATTCCTATCTATACTTTGTGGCTAATAGCCACGGATGGACCTCTGCTCCATATGTTTATCTAATTCCCTCTTGAAGCCTTCCATGCTTGTAGCCGGCACCACCTCTTGTGGCAGTGAATTCCTCTTGTGGCAGTGAAGAAGTACTTCCTTTTCTATATATCTAATAGCCAAGTGCCCCTGTGCATGTGGATATCTAAATCCGCACATTGGGGGCACTTGGGGGGCAGAGAGATTTTCCTGCACATTTGGGGCACTCCCCAGGTGTGCAGAAAAATCCTAAAAGATTAAAAAACTATATTGGGGATATTTAAATCCCCCCCAAAGTTAAAGAGCATTCCCTGCGCATGTGCAGAGAACACTATGGGAACTCTATGGCTGGCCGGTGGCTGAGGGCGGTTAAGGCCTCGCCACCAGTGCTGGGGGTGGGTGGGGGGAGATCGGTGGCCCAGCGGCTGAGAGCCACAGAGGCCTCGCTGCTGGGGATGGGGGGGGAGATTGGTGGCCCAGCAGCTGAGAGCTGCTGAGGCCTTGCTGCTGATGCCAGGGGTGGGGGTGGAGAAGACTTACCTGGAGCTGCAGCCTTTAGGAAACCTCCCCCTGTGAGTATCGTGGGTCCCGCATCTTGTCTGTTCTAATCTGACTGCTCAGCAATTTCATTGAGTGCCCATGAGTTCTTATATTGTGAGAAAGGGAGAAAAGGACTTCCCATGCATAATCTTATAAACCTCGGTCATGTCACCCCTCAGCCGTCATTTCTCCAAGCTAAAAAGCCCCAAGCGCTTCAACCTTTCTTCATAGGAAAAGTATTCCAACCCTTTTATCATTCTAGTTGCCCTTTTCTGCACTTTTTCCAATGCATTTTTTTTTGAGGTGTGGTGACCAGAACTGTACACAGTCTTCCATATGAGGCTGCACCATCGATTTATACAGGGGCATTATGATACTGGTGTCAGTACCTGTCATGGGGTGCCTGTTGTGACCTATGTTTGATCTACCTGTTATGCCTTAATACCCACGTGCCTAATGAGTTACTCTTCCTTTCTGTAAGCCATATGAGCCTAATGAATTACTCTTCCTTTCTGTAAGCCGTATGCATTATTATACAAATGCCTAATGAGTTCCTATACACATGCATAATGAGCTACTCATGTGTCATGTAAGTGTTTATCCATTCTTAATCCCTTTTCATTCCCAGGACCCCAGCCGGGAGTTTGCAACAGCTAATCAACCCGCCCCGCAGGAATGCGGAGTCTCTCTCACTGAGCGCTTAGCCCCTGCTTGGGCCCGCCTGCTTGCTTTGTGCTCGCATTTGCTTGCTCCGTTCTGCTTAGACTGTTACGAGTGTGCGCACTGAGTGTCAAATTATCTCCTCTTGTGTCCTTGAACAGGGGGAGGACGAAATACTCTGTGAAATGCATACTTGTTATGTTAACAGGTTTTGAGAAACTGAATTCTAGACTCAGCAACAACTTTTTGCCATGAGAACAAGTACTCCCTTTTCCCTTCCCCTGGGAACTAGCTTTCCCACGTCTTCCATGGGAATTAGTGTTACTATTAGAAGCGCGCCAAAATTGTAGCACACTGATTGGTAGCATACCTGTAGCCATGTAGCAGGTTTAGTATATCTATGCATGTAACCTATAGCACTTCATTACTAACAGAACAAGTGTCTGACTCCAGTGATCTTTCTATAAGTAAAGGACTTTTTACCCAAAGACCTGTTGTGGACTATATTCATTGGGACATTATCACAGACTGTTACTAATCTATCACCCCAGCATGGAAGATGATGGCATTGAAATTCCAGTTACTGACAGCGAAGAGCAAGGCCCTTCGGAGGAGGTGCCGATCCAGCTCCCCAGCACCAGCGGAGTGAACCTACAACCTTGCGAGTCGGGAGGGACCCGATCCTGGGCTCAGTTCGGCACGGGAGCTGGAGAATCCTGGTCCCCAAGATGGGAACGGGGCCCCCGATCCTCGATCCTCCAGGGAGGTGAGAGAGGATCTTTGGAGCCCACGCAGACCGGTGAATTGTGGAAGCAGATGGATTGTCAGTTCGACACGATCCAGTGATGCCTGCAATGCGAGATGACAGCAATGATGACAGATCTCCCGAACGTGGTGGGGCAAGTACTCCGTGAGCAATTGGGAGCTGTGGGGGGGGGGGAGCTGGAGCTCCAGCACTGCCAGTGCAAGTTCCTGTGCAACCTCTGCTCCCACCCCCTGTGCCGGCCCCAGTCCAGCTGCCTGCTGTGCCAGCCCCAGGATCTGCTCCAGCCACCCACCGCCCGGTGCCCACCAAACTGCTGGGAGCTATTTTCGACGGCAACCCCACAAAGCTGCAGTTTTTTATCATCGAAGTGGGGAGATGTATGCAGAATTGGGGCCACCTGTTTCGGGACGAGGGAGATTGAGTTGGCTACTTGGGATCACGGCTGCGAGAGTTGGCAGCCAACTGGTATGTGAGCCTTCACAACCCCCCTGGCCCCGAGCTGGACAGCATTGATGACTTCATGTGGGCACTCCAACAACAATATGAAGACCGGATGAGTGAGGAGAAAGCCATGAATCAGGTACGCAATCTTGCACAAGGGAAGGCATCAGTGAGAGAGTACACGGCGGCCTTTAAAAGGTTAGAGGCAAAGATCCAAGGGTGGCTGGAGATAGTGTTTGTAGAATACCGCTGTGGGTTGAATACTGAACTGTACGAGACTGTGTTAAGGAATGTCAACCCCACCACTCTTAACGGGTGGATTCAGGCGGCCGAGGATGCGGAGGCTCGTTTTGCGCTGATTCAGATGTGGCAGCGCGCAGCCTACCCTAAGGGCCTGCCGACTGGTGGACCTACTCCAAAGTTTAAAGCAAAGACAGCCCCCCAAGATCTCTGAACCTACTGGATGAGGATGGGTCTCTGCACATGCTGTGGTGAAGTGGGGCACTTTGCCTCCTCCTGCCCAGCAGCCTCTTCAAAAAGGGGGGATCCACCCTGGCCACACCACGTCCTGCTGTTAAGCGAGGGGGCGTTCTGAAGCAGATGGCTCTACAAGTGTTGGAGCCGGATGATCCCACGGCCACTGAGGTGAAGCTGAAGCCCAGCCACAGGGAAACGGCCAGGACCTGCTCTAAATGGCGTGACGCAGCAGGTCCCTCCAGCCAAGGCGCCACAAACTGTGAGCTCCCCAGGGCCCCTTCTCTATTTATTAATTACTGTTGTCAACCCCACCCAGGGTACCCAGATGTGAGTACGAGCCCTAATTGACTCTGGGTGCGCACAAGATCTCATCAGTCCCATCGTAGTCAATGGGTTGGGGCTGGGAGTACAGACTTTGGAGGAGCCACTGCATTTTATGCAGATGGATGGCTCTGAGATGAAAGATCTGTGTACTTTCGAGACTGATGCAGTGATTTTGGAGACAGGGACCCATTGGAAGCAAAGACATTTTATTGCAACCCCAAATGCGCAATTTCCTCTGGTGTTAGGGAGTCCCTGGCTGCAAGCGCATGATCCAAATATTCATTGGAGCACAGGGAAAATTACGTGGGTTTCTCCGGGATGTCAATTCCACCGTTGAAATGCAGAATGGGGCCCCATGCCTGGGGTCGAAAGGGTGTGCCTGGCCAAGGAGGAGGAGGCAGCTATTCCGGCTCTTTATAGAGACTTAATGGATGTTTTTGAGGAGAAGGAAGCTAAGAAGCTGCCCCCCCATCAGAACACTGACTGTGCTATTGAACTGCTACTCAGGCAGAAGCTCCCTAAAGGGAAATTATATGCCATGTTTCCCCAGGAGAAACCTGAGCTCCATAAGTTCATAGACAAGAACTTGGAAGGGATTTATTAGACCAGCTACTTCCCCTTTCACCACCCCTGTGCTGTTTCGAAAAAAGAAAGATGGGGGGCTGCGACTGTGTACAGATTACAGGGGTTTGAATGCTGTTTCCACTTCTAACGCTTACCCCCTCCCCCTCATCAAAGACTTATTAAACGAAGCTAGCAAAGGGAAAATCTTTTCCAAACTGGATCTTCGGGATGCGTACTTCAGAGTGCGCATAAGGGAGGGGGACGAATACAAGACTGCTTTTAATACCCCCCTGGGGCAATCTGAATACCTCGTTATGCCCTTTGGCCTCCAGGGGGCTCCAGGAGTCTTTATGAACTTAATTAATGAAGTATTGCACAAGCATTTGTTCAAGGGGGTCCTTTGTTATCTTGATGACATCTTGCTGTATTCAAATGACTTAAGAATCCCACACCAAACTAGTAAGAGAGGTGCTCACTACTTTGAGAGACAATAAGCTGTTTGCTAAGCTGTCCAAATACGATTTTCATAAGACTGAAATTGATTTCTTGGGATGCCGGATCTCCCCCTGTGGTCTGGAAATGGACCCCATGAAAATCAAGGCGGTTGTGGGGTGGGAGGTGCCCAAAACCCACAGATAGCTTCAGAGTTTTTTAGGCTTTGCCAATTTTTACCGTGACTTCCTCAAAGATTTCGCCCACTACAACTTGCCCCTCACAGATCTACTTAAAACCAAAGGGAGGGGTGTGGAAGCCTCTAAGCCGGGGGCTAAGTTAATGTGGACTCCTGAATGCCAACAAGCCTTTGATACGTTGAAGAAACTGTTTACCTCTGAACCCATTCTAGCTCACCATGATGAAATCAAAAAGTTCATTGTACAAGTAGATACATCTGATGTGGCTATTGGGGGGGCTATCTTGCAAGAGGGGTTGGATGGGAAACTGCATCCTTTGACTTATGTATCTAAGAAATTTGAAGAAACGGAGAGGAATTGGGCGGTGTGGGACAAGGAAGCTGCAGCCATTCGTCTTGCCCTTACCACCTGGCAACATTGGCTGGAAGGAGCGAGATTGCCCTTTGAGATCTGGACTGATCATAAGAACTTGGAAGCTTTGCGCACCCAACACTCCCTTAATGCAAAACAGCTGCGGTGGGCTGATTTTTTTCCCAAGTTTAACTTTACTCTCCGCCATTTCCCTGGTAAATCTAATTCTTTGGCGGATGCTTTATCACGTTTTCCCCAGCATGATTCTCAGAGGACTGATGTGGTAGAAACAATGTTTACTCCTGAACAATTGGGGGGGGGGCAGTGCAAACTAGAAGCCAAATGGCTACTGCCCCTTCGCCGCTTGAACCAGTCTGTAAATGGATTATAAAATTTATTCAATCTTATGTGAATCTGAGCACCAAGAATTCCAAGCTATTCCTTCCCTGAAACAGAGTCCAGAGGGGTGCTGGTTCAAGGACAATAAATTGGTAGTCCCTATGGCTCTACGTAAGGAAATTATGGAGGCAGCCCTTGAGTCTAAACTTTCAGGACATTTTGGATTTTTGAAAACTTTGAACCTATTACAACGGCAGTTTTGGTGGCCTCGGATGTGTGGAGATGTTTCTACATACATCTCCTCTTGTCAGACCTGTCTCATGAGTAAATCAAGGGGGGGGGGAACCCCTAGGACTGCTCCAACCATTAGAGATGCTGAGCAGACCCTGGGAAGTTATCTCCATGGACTTTATTACTGACTTGCCACCATCCAAAGGGAAAATGGCGATTTGGGGGGGGGGAGTGGACATATTCTCTAAACAAGCTCATTTTGTTCCCTTCAAGACATTGCCTAATGCTTGAACTTTGGCTAAGGCATTTATCAGTCGTGATTAGGCTCCATTTTTTACCTAAGAAGGTAATCACGGATCGGGGCCCTCAATCTGTTGCCACCTTCTGGCGGGAGCTCCTGCAAATTATGGGAACTGAGTCTGCATTAAGTAGTGCTTATCACTCAGAGAGTGATGGACAGACTGAAAGAGTTAATCAAATTTTGGAACAATATTTGTGTTGCTACACTAACTATCAACAAGACAATTGGGTTGACTTGTTACCTTTCGCAGAATACAGTTTCAATAATTCTGTACATTCGTCTACTGGTGTGTCCCCCTTCGTGGCAGTGGGAGGATATGAAGGGGTTCCCTTACTAGACCTTATGCAGAACGCAGAAGGATCCACTGAATTTGCTGTCTGGTGGAATGGATTAAAAGACTTCTGGCCCTTGATTGCAAAGACTTTAGACGAGGCCAAAGAGCAATATAAGATGTATGCAGATCGCAAAGGAGACTTGGGGTGGGAGCTTGCTCCTGGGGATTCTGTGTCCACCAAAAACATCAAAGGTTTACAACCCAGTAGGAAACTGGGTTGGAAATATGTTGGTCCATTTCCTGTGGTGCGCTGTATTAACAAGGTGACTTTTGAACTCAAATTGCCTACATCATTGAAATTTGTACATCCTGTGTTTCATTACAGTTTGTTGAAGAAAAATCCTGGCCCAAACAAATGGAGACCATCCTCATCCACTCCTCCTCTGATGAAGAATAATCAACCCCATTATGAAATTGATCAAATCCTGGTCTCTAAAATTAAGCGGGGCCGTCTATATTATCTGATCAAGTGGTTGCAGTTTGGTCCGGAAGAAAATGAGTGGGTAGAGGAGTCTGATGTACATGCACCTCATAAAATCCGTGCCTTCCACCAATTGTACCCTTTAAAGCCTAAGAGTCCGGGGGGCTAATCTTTAAGGGGAAAGAATGTCAGTACCTGCCATGGGGTGCCTGTTGTGACCTATGTTTGCTCTACCTGTTATGCCTTAATACCCACGTGCCTAATGAGTTACTCTTCCTTTCTGTAAGCTGTATGTGCCTAATGAGTTACTCTTCCTTTCTGTAAGCCGTATGCATTATTATACAAATGCCTAATGAGTTCCTATACACATGCATAATGAGCTACTCTTGTGTCATGTAAGTGTTTATCCGTTCTTAATCCCTTTTCATTCCCAGGACCCCGGCCGGGAGTTTGCAACAGCTAATCAACCCACCCCGCAGGAATGCAGAGTCTCTCTCACTGAGCGCTTAGCCCCCGCTTGGCCTCACCTGCTTGCTTTGTGCTCGCATTTGCTTGCTCCGTTCTGCTTAGACTGTTACGAGTGTGCGCACTGAGTGTCAAATTATCCCCTCTTGTGTCCTTGAACAGGGAGAGGACGAAATACTCTGTGAAATGCATACTTGTTATGTTAACAGGTTTTGAGAAACTGAATTCTAGACTCAGCAACAACTTTTTGCCATGAGAATAAGTACACCCTTTTCCCTTCCCCTGGGAACTAGCTTTTCCGCGTCTTCCGTGGGAATTAGTGTTACTGTTAGAAGCGCGCCAAAATTGTAGCACACTGATTGGTAGCATACCTGTAGCCATGTAGCAGGTTTAGTATATCTATGCATGTAACCTATAGCACTTCATTACTAACAGAACAAGTGTCTGACTCCAGTGATCTTTCTACAAGTAAAGGACTTTTTACCCAAAGACCTGTTGTGGACTATATTCATTGGAACATTCTTACAACTGGCTGATTTGTTTTCAATTCCCTTCCTAATAACCCCCAGTATAGCGTTGGCCTTTTTCATTGCAGTCACACACTGTCTCGACATTTTCATTGAGTTATCTACTACGACTCCAAGATCTCTCTCTTGGTCAGTCTCCGCCAGTTCAGACCCCATCAACGTGTATTCATAGTTAGGATTTTTGGCTCCAATGTGCATCACTCCTGTGGCAGTGAATTCCACATGCTAATCACTCTTTGGGTGAAGTACTTCCTTTTATCTGTTCTAATTTGACTGCTCAGCGATTTCATCGAGTGCCCACAAGTTCTTGTATTGTGAGAAAAGGAGAAAAGTACTTCTTTCTCTACCTGCTCTATCCCATGCATAATCTGATAAACCTCGATCATGTCACCCCTCAGCCATCATTTCTCCAAGCTAAAGAGCCTCAAGCGCTTCAACCTTTCTTCATAGGGAAAGTGTTCCAACTCTTTTATCATTCTAGTCCAATAATGACTTCAGGACACTGTGATTCCCAATTAAAATGGTTCCCTTTTGTAGAATTTGTTTTCAGTAGCGACAATTCACCAATCTCTCCAGTTCCACGTAAATATTATGATGTTATACATTTAATGTAAATTTGGTTTATTGTACTGATACAACCAATATCTTCCCTCAAGCAACAATTTTTAGTTTTTTGTTTAAGTTGATATGATTCTTACCTTCTGTGTAACATTATGTTATTGTTTATATTAAACATGAAAATAAATAAAAAATTACTTTTAAAAAAATGATTGGGCACCACAAGCAACCAAAAAGAAGAAAATCCAAGCTCAGCTAGTTGGATCTTGCCTCCCCTGCAAAGTCAGAGCCACCAAACATGTCCAAAAGAATGAAAGAAATCTTCTTTGAAGCCAAGATGGTGAAGACAACAGAACACGCTAGAGTGTTGTTTCCTATCCAAGTGGCAGCAAAAGAGGAGCAAGTGGCACCCTGGGTGGGAAAAGCCATGCATACATTGGCTCCATAAGAAGTGGGCTCCCCTTTTAGGAGTTTTGGCTAGAAAAATATGTCTGCAGCTGGCCTGCACAAGCGCAGTCCCAATGTGAGGCTGTACTGAAGACAGAAGATGAATAACAATATTGTGAAAGAAATGGAAAGGGTAAGTCTTGCCCTGAAGTCAGTCATTTTAAGGCTTTAATCTCTGCCAGATTTCTGCCAGATGCTGGAAGGAACATTTTACAGCCTTATTTGCCAAATCATCTGCTGATAGTAGTGAAGTTCAGTTGTTTTCCCCAGAAATAGAGAAATGACCTCCAGCTGCAGTATCAGAAGTTAAATCTCTGATCTCTTGAATGAAATTTGGTAAGGCACCAGGACCTGATCTGGTGCCTCTGGAGTTATTTACAGTAAATGCTGACTGGTGGACCAATACTTTGGCACCTATTTTTACTCAGATTACCAAGACAGGTATCATGCTTATTGCATGTCTTGGCGACAGGCAATAAGAAGTGAAGAAGAAGAGAAGAGATTGGATTTATATCCCACCCTTCACTCACTTGGAGCCTCAGAGCGGCTTACAAACTCCTTTCCCTTCCCCTCCCCACAACAGACACCCTGGGAGGTTGGTGGGGCTGAGAGAGCTCTGAGAGAACTGTCCTTGAGAGAACAGCTGGTCCAGAGCTATGGCTTGCCCAAGGTCATCCAGCAGGTGCAAGTGGAGGAGTGGGGAATCAAACCCGGTTCTCCCAGATTGGAGTTCGCGCACTTAACCACTACACCAAACTGGCAATAGTCCTCATTTACAAAAAAAGGTGATCCAACTGATCCATGTAGCTTTATAATCCAATAAGTATGCTGTCAGTGATGGGCAAGTTATATGCTTCCCTGCTTTATAAGAAATTACTATCATGGGTAGAGGACAAAGTTATTTTGGGATGAGAGAGCAAGCTGGATTTGGCAGAGTTGTTAATATGGTTGAGCACTGCCATATTGTAGATCAATATAACAGCTCAAAAGAGAGTGTTTCAGAAGAAAATCAGTTTGTGTTTTATAGATTACAGCAAAGCCATGAAAAATCAAAGAATTAAAAGAAATGGGTGTGCCACAAATCTGATTGTTTCGATGAGCAACCTGTACACTGGAAAAGTGGATACTCTTGGGACAGAATATGGAGGAGCAGAGTAGTTTCCAATTGACAAAGGTGTTAGACAAGGATGGATTTTATTTCCTTATATGCAGAACATATACAGAAAGCTGGATTAGATTTAGATGAAGGTACAGTGAAAATTGATGGAAGGAACATTAACAATTTGAGATACACAGATGACACCATGTTACTGGCAGAAAATAGTGAAGGCTTGAAATAACTCCTGATGAAAGTTAAAGCAGAAAGTGCCAAAGCAGAATTACACCTTGTTATGTATTGACCATGCGGTCGCCATGTGCTCTCTTAATTGCGACCACATGGCCAGAGCACATGGCCAGAGCATGGCCAGAGCACATGGCCAAGAAACTACCTGAGCTTCAGCCAGGTAGAATAAAGGCCAGGTGGATTCAAACCGGCCACCAATCCTGTACCTAGGTTTCTCCCAGGGAACCTATGAAATGTAAATAGACTTCTAATAGCCTATCAGGCCAGTTGGGTGAGGTCAGGGGATTGTCCCTGACCAGCATAAAAGGAGGGCTTCGAGCCCTGGGTTGTATGCTTCATCCGGACCAGCAATAAAGATCTAGCTGTTTCACTATTCCATGGACTCCCGACTCCAATACTTATCAGTGGCGACGAAGGTGGGATCCCGATGAGCGACTCTCCAGCAGACCGCAGCAGCACAGCAAGCTCCGTCCCGCCGGCCACAGGCATCTCCGAGCTCCAGCGCTCCAACACCTCGCTGCAAGCCGCTCTGAGCCCAATCCTCCGGCACTAGCCAGCGCCAAGCCTCAGCGCTCCCCGGCACCGCCGCAAGACACGAGGACATCGCTCAAACAGCCGCCGCCACTCCTGCTCTGGTAAATATGGCAAACGCTTCGGGACCAATTACCCCTTTCGATACGTCTCGCCCCGAGACGTGGGAGTCCTGGCTCAAGACGCTGGGTTGCGCCTTTAAGGTCCGCGGAATCACAGATGCGGACCTGAAGAGTGCCTGGCTCTTGAGTTCTGGAGGGGTGGAGGTCATGCGGGTGGCCCAGAACCTACTAGCCCCGCAAGACCCCACCGAGGTGTCTTACGACGTGCTCACCAAGACCCTCGGCGATTACTTCGCCCTGAAGCCATCAAAACTGGCCAGACGCTGGGAGTTCATACAGCGCCAGCAGCAGCCGGGGGAGTTGGCCGCCACTTTCCTGGCTGAACTCCGTCAACTAGCCATGGGCTGCGAATTCTGCCACATGGATGACCACATGGAGACCGCCTTCATGGGAGGGGTCCGGGAAGCCAAGCTCCGCCGGCGCCTCATTGCAATGCTGGAGCCAACCTTGGAGAAGATGCTCGAAACTGCGGCAGCCTTCGAGACAACGCAAAAGGACAAGGCAGCCACCAAAGTCCACCAGGCGGCTCCTCCCGAACCCGACTCAAGCGAAGAAGAGGACGTCCACCGGATGCAACCACACTCGAAGAAGGGTGAGCCTGGCGTCCCCAGGCCCAAGGGCCGGCACCCAGCATCTGTCTCTGTTCCCTCTTCTGCTTCCCTCAACAGGCAGGCCCCAATGTGCGCCAGCTGCGGGGACCCCCACGACAGACGGACATGCCGCTTCCGTGATGCCATCTGCCGCGCCTGCGGGAAAGCAGGGCATCTCGCCTGGGCCTGCCTCCTGAGGAACAGCCACCGTGCCCCAGCAGCGAACTTCGAAGAAGTGGGTAGTGTCGTTCCCACGGCCACGGTAATGAACTTGCCTCAGCCCATCCCGGGCACAATTTCCGTGTCTCTCCGAATAGAGGGAGTTCCTTGCTCCATGGAACTGGACTCAGGGTCCGCATATTCAATTGTGTCCGCAGCTACGTTCCGCCGCCTCTGCCCGAAGGGGGCACGCTGGCTGTGGCTGCCGGCTGGGTTGGTCCTCCGGGACTTCCAGAAAAACCCAGTGGCTATTAAGGGGCTAGCCAGGGTCCGGGTCCAGTACCACGCCTTTAATGGCCTGCTGGACCTTCTCGTGGTGGAGCGCAATCTAACCAGTCTCCTAGGTTCAAGCCGCTTGGAGTGCAGTGGACCGGAATACACCGCATGGGCTCTATTGACTTCTCATCCATCTGCGAGGAATTCCCCGCCGTTTTCGATGGCTCATTGGGCTGCTACAAAGGACCCCCGGTTTCCTTCGACCTGGACCCGGCAGTCCGGCCCATCCGCGTGGCCGTCCGCCAGCCACCACTCGCCTTCCAGCCCAAAGTGGAGGTGGAGTTGGAAAAGCTTGTGGCACAAGGGGTGCTCGAGCCGGTCTCCCACGCCAAGTGGGAGACTCCCATTGTGACCCCCCTCAAAGCTAATGGGGAAGTCCGCATCTGCGCGGATTACAAATGTACAATTAATAAGGCATTACAGGACCACGCGTACCCGGTACCGGTGGTCAGCCATGTTCTGCCTCCCTCGCGGGCGCCAAAATATTTGGAAAATTAGACTTGGCCCAAGCCTATCAGCAGCTTCCCGTAGACGAAGCAACGGCCGAGGCACAAACGATTGTGACTCACAAGGGAGCGTTCAAGGTAAAACGCCTCCAATTTGGGGTCAGCGTAGCACCCGGAATCTTTCAAAACCTAATGGATTCTCTCCTAAAAGATGTTCCAGGAGTGAAGCCGTTCTTCAACGATGTCCTCATCGCCACCCCGGACGCCGACATGTTTGCAGCTCGCCTCCGGATGGTGCTGCAAAGGTTCCAGGACGCGGGTCTCAAGGTTCGAAAAGACAAGTGCACCCTGGGAGTCTCCTCAGTGACCTTCTTGGGGTTCCAAGTCACCGCAGACGGCATTCACCCTACAAAGGAGAAGGTAGCGGCAATTACAGGTGCACCCCGCCCGTCCTCAAAGGCAGAACTCCAGGCGTTCTTGGGACTTGTGACCTTCTACCACGCCTTCCTTCCGCACAAGGCGGCGGTCGCTGAACCCCTGCATCGTCTCCTGGACAAGGGAGCGGCTTGGGCCTGGGGTCCCAAGTATGATGCAGCCTTCCGGGCCGTCAAAGACTTATTAATTTCAAATGCGGTCTTAGCGCATTTCGATGAGAGGCTCCCTGTCATCCTGGCCTGCGACGCATCCCCCTACGGCGTTGAGGCGGTCTTGGGACACCGGCTACCCAACGGAAGGTACCGGTTGCCTACTACTCCAGGACCCTGTCGTGGGCAGAACGGAACTACGCCCAGATCGACAAGGAGGCCCTAGCAATCGTAGCCAGCATCAGGAAATTCCACGACTATCTCTACGGACGGTCGTTCACCGTGGCCACAGATCACAAGCCGCTGCTGGGTCTCCTTGCCCCCCACAGGCAGACCCCTCACATGCTGTCCCCGCGGGTCCTGCAGTGGTCAATTTTTTTGTCAGGCTACTCCTACGAATTGGTACATCGCCCAGGGAAGGCGATGGGTCATGCAGACGCCCTCAGCCATCTTCCCCTCCCGTCCTGCGACCCTGATCCGGCTCCCGCTTTCCACGTCGCGCTCCTAGAGGATCTACCGGAGCGCCCCGTACAGGTATCGGCTGTGGCCTGTCGCACACGGTGGGACCGCATCCTTTCCTGTGTCTCGAATTGGGTGGGAAGGGGGTGGCTGGAAAAACCGGGACCAGATTTCGCCGCTTTCACGGCACGCAAGCACGAACTATCGGCCCACAAGGGATGCCTGCTATGGGGATCTCGAGTGGTGATCCCCGGGCCCCTGTGGCCCCGAGTGCTAGAGGCCCTCCATGAGGATCACCCGGGAATTGTGTGCATGAAAGCTCTGGCCCAGAGTTACGTATGGTGGCCAGGCCTGGACAAAGACATTGAGGGGCGGGTCCAGAAGTGTACCAAATGCCAGGAGTCATGGCCAGATCCGCCACATGCTCCTGTCCGATCCTGGGAATCTACTAACAAGCCCTGGTCCCGCCTGCACCTAGACTTCGTGGGACCGGTCCAGGGCCGGTTGTTTCTTATCGTTGTTGACAGCTACAGCAAGTGGCTTGAGGTAGTGCCGGTAGCTTCAACCTCCACCAATGCTGCCTTAAGAAGTCTCTGGCCGATCTTCGCGACACACGGAATGCCAGAAACTCTCGTGACCGACAACGGGACTGCCTTCACCTCTGGCGAGTTTCAACGGTTTGTGGAAGCCTGCGGTCTGCGCCACATCCACTCCGCTCCGTTCCACCCCGCAACCAACGGCCAGGCCGAGCGCATGGTGAGGACAACGAAGGACGCGTTAAAGAAGATGGAGCATGGTGACTGGGAAGAGCAGCTGTACAAGTTCCTGTTCTGCCAACGGAACACACCCCACTCAGGGACCGGGCGCCGGCCAGCCGAACTTCTGATGGGAAGATGACTGGGAACCGTCTTGGACCGCCTACATCCCGACCGAGCAATCGAGGGGAACCCGACAACGGAGGACCGGCCAGCTGCCCGATGATTCGCTCCCAAAGACCCCGTATACGCAAAGAACTTCGCGCGGGGTCTGACATGGCTCCCCGCGAGGATCGTCCGAGTCACAGGGCCTTATTCCTACGAGGTCCTTACGGAAGACGGTGTAGTCTGGAAACGGTACATTGACCAGATTCGACGCCGTACCCAGAACCACGATGATTCCCAGGCCCCAGAACTCCCTGCACCAACAGACCGTGACATCGACACGACTCCAGAAGCAGCGCCAGACCCTGATCCGGAGACTGCGGAGATGCCGCTCCTGCCCGCGGACGAAGCAGTCGCGCCATCCACACCTGAACGACCCCCGAGCAGACAGGCCCCGCCAGCAGAACAACTACCCACACCGCAACCTGCCGACACAAACAACACGCCCCGCCTTACAACCCCCCGGCGCTCTGGACGTGAGCGCAGACGCCCGGACTATCTCAAAGACTATGTGTGCAGAGGGGTTCTGGACTATGGGGGGAGGGGTGTTATGTATTGACCATGCGGTCACCATGTGCTCTCTTAATTGCGACCACATGGCCAGAGCACATGGCCAGAGCATGGCCAGAGCACATAGCCAAGAAACTACCTGAGCTTCAGCCAGGTAGAACAAAGGCCAGGTGGATTCAAACCGGCCACCAATCCTGTACCTAGGTTTCTCCCAGGGAACCTATGAAATGTAAATAGACTTCTAATAGCCTATCAGGCCAGTTGGGTGAGGTCAGGGGATTGTCCCTGACCAGCATAAAAGGAGGGCTTCGAGCCCTGGGTTGTATGCTTCATCCGGACCAGCAATAAAGATCTAGCTGTTTCACTATTCCATGGACTCCCGACTCCAATACTTATCACACCTAAACAAACATCAAAAAGACCAAAGTACTGGAGAATTACACCAATTTCAGATTGACAATGGAGACTGAAATTGTGGAAGATTTTCTATTCCTTGGCTCCATCATCAACCAAAAGGCAGGTGATGGCCAAGAAATCAGAAGGAGATGGAGACTGCGAAGGGCAGCCATGAAGGAGCTAGGAGAGATCCTTAAGCGTAAGGACGTGTCGCTGGCAACCAAGATCAAGATAAGTCATACCATAATATTCCCCATTACTAAGTATGGGTGTGAAAGTTGGACAGTGAAGAAAGCTGGCAGGGAGAAAGTTGATTCATTTGAAATGTGGTACTGGAGAACAGTTTTGCACACACTGCAGACTGCCAAAAAGAGATCAAGTGAAGCCTGAACTCTCCCTAGAAGCTAAAATGACTAAACTGAGGCTATCATACTTCGGTCACATTCTGAGAAGAGAAGAGTCACTGGAGAAGACAATAACGCTAGGAAAAGTGGAAGGCAGCAGGAAAAAAGGAAGAGCAAACAGGCAATGGATTGGTTTAATAAAGGAAACCATGAGAGCCCTCACTTTGCAAGACCTGAGCAAGGCTGTTAATGATAGGATGTTTGGAGGTCATTCATTCATAGGGTTGCTGTAAGTTGGAAGAGATTTGACGGCACTGAACACACCCACAAATGGCAGGAAGCAGGAATAAGTGTACAGTTCTTGAAATGGAAGGGAGTGACCACAAAGATTAGCTTTGGGACTTGAGCTAAAAAAATTTTTCATAAATGATATGGAATTGGAGGTGTGCAGTATAGCAGGGAAGTTTGCAGGTTATAGCAGTATCTTCAGAGTGGTGAAAACCAAGATGGATTGTGAAGGGTTCTAAGATTATCCCTCTGAGCTGGATGAATGGGCATCAAAATGGCAAACAAAATTAAATATAGGTGATGCATGCTAGAGCAGAAAAGCCTAATTTCCAGTTTGATGGGTTCTGAACTGACTGAGACTGAGAAGGAAAGAGATCTTGGGGTTGAAGCAGAAAGCTTGATGAGAAAGCTGACCTCGTATGTGGCAGTGGCAAAAAGGGCAAACTCCATGCTGGGGAATTATTAGGAAAGGGATTAAAAAGAAAACTGCTAACAAAGCTATGGTGTGGCCTTATTTGGAATACTGTGTGCAGTTTTGGTCACTGTATCTCAAAACGGATATTGCAGAGCTGGAAAAAGTATGGAAGGGGGCACCCAAGACAATTAAGGGTTTGGAGCACCTTTCCTATGAAGACAAGCTAGAAAGTCTATGACTTTTTAGTCTCGAAAGGGGGGGGGGGCATGATGATAGATGTTGTTTACAAAACAAAATCTGTAGATGTCTTGATTACCCGGTCAGGAACTGAGAGCCTCACTTTCTGACAGAACTTCTGTGCCTTTACTATTGTATGTGTGCAGGGCTCTGTGTGTGTGTGTGTGTGTGTGTGTGTGTGTGTGTGTGTGTGTGTGTGTGAGACAAGAACAAGTGGAGCAGGTGAAGCTTTCTCCACACAGAGGAAAAGCTGTTTATGGATTCCTCTGGATCAGCGCAGCAGCCTGCCTGGCAATCTGTCCCCGAGCATAGGTGTCAACTTCAGGGGGGCTGGGGAGCTGGAGCCCCCCACCCCCGAACTTTTCTAGGAAATGCTGAGCCTCCCCCAGAGACAATGGCCTGTGATGTCTCTGGCCCAGCCCCAGCCCCCTCCCCCCCGGAAATTGGAAAGTCTACACCAGTGGTTCTCAAGCTTTTTAATGCCGCGACCCTTTAATACAGTTCCTCATGTGTGGTGACCCCCAACCATAAAATTATTTGTTGTGTTGTCCAAACGGTTTTGACAAAACCAATAAAAACATTATTTTCTGTCCCATTTATACAAAATCTTGCCTGAACCAATATCTTATGTCCAACCATTATTCCCACACTGAATTGGAATCAATTCCTAAAGGTTAGGTTCCCATGGAAATCAGCTTGCCTTGCTGCAGAATTAGTATGCTGAATATGAATTTTAGGGTTGCCAACCTACAGGTGGGGTCTGGAGATCTCCTGGAATTACAACTGAGCTCCAAACTACAGAGATCAGATCAATGGCTGCTTTGGAAAGTGGAATCCATGACATTATGCCTTGCTTAGGTCCCTCCTCCCCTAAACCCCACCCTCCTCAGGCTCCACTCCCAAATCTCCAGGGATTTTCTCAACCGAAGCGCAGAGCCCAGGAAAGATGGCGGTGGGGGCGAGGGGGAAGCGGCCATTGCCTTACCTGCTGGCTTCTTCCTCCTCGTGGCCCCACTGAGGGCTGCAGGAAGCAGGGGGCGGGGCTTCAGCCCCAACCAACCCCTGCTCTTTGCCCTTAAAGGGAAAGCTCCCTTTGAGGGCAAAGAGCTGGGAGGACAGACCTCGCGCTCGATCGAGCACGGGGCCCTTTCCTGCCGGCGGGGAGGGGCGGGCTCAGACACCAGCCGGCGACCCCTGTGAAAGGGTCGTTCGACCCCAAAAGGGGTCGCAACCCACAGGTTGAGAACTGCTGGTCTACGCCCTTGCCCGAGTCTCTGCCTTCCATTCCCATTTGCAAACTACAGCAGTACCTCTTTTCTCCACAACTGTTCTGAGGTGCTCAGAGAGCTGTGAGCCTCACCCGGTCCAGTACCGGCCTTTGGCCTCCGCATCTCCCACGACTGAGTGGCTCTAGCATGTGGCTCTAGCAGCAGCTTGGAATTCCTTGCCACGGCTCCAAGCAGGGAAGACATCTGGGTTAAATTAACTGAATGAACAAACTTGTTCAGCTTGAGCACTGGAGGAAAAGGAATCTCCTGCTTAGAAAGAAAAGGAATTGGCCTCGAAGCCAACAATAAGAAAAAACTGACTGTTCCAGTGTGCTGCAGCCCTCAAGAAGAGGATCATAGCGGGGCCCCAAACAGCTGGCAGTGGGAGGAGGTGGCAGGCCTGGAGGGCCCCGGCTATCTGGTGTCCAAGGTTTGCTGCAGAGACAGGCTCTTCCTATATAAGCAGCCACAGATCCTGCCACCGTATCATAGGTGGAGACTGGCATCTTTTCTTGGGGGTGGGGGTATCAGCTTGGGAAGAGAGGGGACTCACGAGCTGGAGCCAGCCCTGCCATTGTGGGGAGAGCACTTGGATAAGACTGGCCCTCTGTGAGACTTCTGCTCAAAGTAGTCAAGGATCAGATCTTTGTTGATGAAACACAGTTCTTTATTTCCAATCTCTACATTAGTGCAGCGTCTCGGATTATTGTCAGAGATAACACAGATGACAGAAGCGGGTCTATTATACCTTTCTAAGCAGTTTGAATTACCCATAGGTAGCCAATCACTACAAGGGAAAAACGGCGGGCAAAAAGGGGCTCTGGCCGTTTGCTTCCCACAGGAAAGAAAGTGAGGTGTCAAGTTGTAAATTTCCCCTTCCAAACCAGACCCTTCAGATGTTACCATTTCACATAACAATCCATGGCCTCGAGGCTTTCGCACGTTGATAAGAGATGAGACTTGTCCTCCCTTGGAGTCTCAGCCGAGATGAATGGAATGCGGAGGTAGGAGTGTGAGAGGCCCATTGTTCCCATACTTTGAAGTTGACATCCTCCCGCTTTGACAGTTACACAAACCAGGCCGGTCAGGGTCATAAACCTGGGGTCACACAATCTACATACATACTGATACATACTGGCCAGAATGAGGGTTACATGACAGGTGTTCATGGGAGCAGCTATCATACATACAGTACTATAAGAAGCAGAGCAACAAACACAGAAAACATATATGAAACATGGCTGTAAGCAAAAGAAATACTTTGTCTGAATCAGCAGATTCTGACACACTGGCACCCCAAAAATAAATCTATCCGGGCTTGGCCGGGAACCTTTTATGAAAAGCTTTAACTAGTTTAGGAGCATGCACATTTTCAGAACGAACCCACTCGTTTTGCTCTGGGCCAAAATCAAGCCATCTAACTAAATAATATAAGTGGCCCCTACGCAGCTTAGAATCAAGAATCTCTGAAATTTCAAAATGGGGTGCCTCCCCCTTCATCAGCGGAGGAGGTGTCGGAGGAACGGGATGCCATGCATTCGGCCCAGGATTCTTCTTCAGTAAGCTGAAATGAAAAACAGGATGTACAGAACTCAGTGACTTGGGCAATTCTAGTTCAAAAGACACATCAGAAATCTTGCGCAACACCTTGTATGAACACCACAAATTTCCATCCCAATTTCCTGCTGGGTTGCAGACCATGTATGTTTTTAGTAGAAAGGTAAACAGAGTCTCCAGGCTGAAGGTCCCAACCCTCGGCTCGACCCCGGTCTGCATATTTCTTGTAGTCTTCTTTGGCTTGGTCTAGAGTCTTTGCTATCAGAGGCCACGAGTCTTGCAGGGTCGCCCACCATCGTGTAAAATCTGTGGGGGGAACATCCGAGGTGTTTTCAATTGTGGGTAGGGGTTTCCCTTCAAAGCCCCCCACAGCCATAAATGGGGAAACACCGGTAGAGGAGTGCACTGCATTGTTGTAGCTATATTCAGCGAATGGCAATAATTCCACCCAGTTGTCCTGGTGGTAATTAGTATAACACCTCAGAAATTGCTCCAATATTTGATTAGTTCGTTCGGACTGCCCATCGGTCTCGGGATGGTAACCAGAGCTTAGGGCGGGCTCTATGTCCATAAACTTCAGGAGCTCCCGCCAGAAGTTGGCAACGAACTGACTGCCCCTATCGGATACTACACATTTGGGAAAAGCGTGTAATTTGATCACGTGGTTGAAGAAAGCCTTGGCCATCCCCTTTGCCGTCGGTAGCTGCTTGAAAGGGGTGAAATGGGCTTGCTTAGAAAACATGTCTACTACCACCCAAATCACCGTCTTTCCCTTAGAGGGGGGCAGGTTTGTAATAAAACCCATAGCTATTGCTTCCCAAGGCCGCGAGGGAGTGGGTAGGGGGTGTAGGAGCCCCAGGACTTTCACCCCCTCCTTTTGCACATCAAGCAGGTCTGGCAGGCAGAGACGAAGTCCGAAACATCTCTGCGCATGCGTGGCCACCAGAATTGTCTCTGAATTAAATTGAGCGTTTTTAGAAATCCAAAGTGACCTGCCAATTTAGAGGAGTGACAGGCTAGTAATATGTCCTTCCTCTTGCTTCGGGGCACCACCAATTTGTCTCCATGATACCAGCATTTATTTTCCCTGGAGGAGCAGTCTGCCAATGCCCCCAACTCCTCAATTTCTTCGGGCGAATAGTCCCCCCCCCAGTCGCACGTCTCCGATCCCACTGTTGTTCGTCTACTTTGACTCCTGGTGATTACTGCCCCTCCCAGTTGCTGGGGGGAGAACATAGAGTCAAATACCTCCTCCTTTAAACTCTCGTGCTGGGGCAATCAGGAGAGCGCGTCTGCTAGCGAATTGGCTTTCCCAGGGAGGTGTTTGAGCACAAAATTAAATTTTGAGAAAAAATCCGCCCAACGGAGCTGCTTCGCATTCAGGGACCTCTGTGTGCGCAGCGCTTCTAGATTTTTGTGGTCTGTCCATATTTCAAAAGCGGTTTGCGCCCCCTCCAGCCAATGCCACCACGTAGTGAGGGCTAGCCGGATAGCGGCGGCTTCTTTATCCCAGACTGACCAGTTCCTTTCCGTTTCATTAAATTTTTTCGAGATGTAAGCAAGGGGGTGCAGTTTTCCGTCTGAACCTTGTTGCAAAATGGCCCCCCCATAGCCACATCAGACGCATCTACATGGATCACAAATTCCTTAGTTTCGTCCGGGTGGGCTAGAATGGGTTCGGAGGTAAAAAGAGTTTTAAGAGTCTCGAATGCCTTCTGGCATTCCCCATTCCAGGCAATCTTCTCCCCGGGCTTCCCCGCTTCTGGGCCCCTCCCTTTGGTTTTTAGCAACTCAGTCAATGGGAGGGTGACAGTGGCAAAGTCTTTTATGAAGGTGCGGTAGAAGTTACAAAATCCTAATAGGCTTTGGAGTTGCTTTCTCGTTCTGGGGGCTTCCCATTGGACCACCGCCTCTACCTTGGCTGGGTCCATCTCCAGTCCCTTCTGCGAAATGCGGTACCCCAGAAAGTCTACGGAATCTCGATGGAACTCGCATTTAGACAGCTTTGCATACAACTGATTTTTTAACAGGGTGGAGAGGACTTCCTGGACCAATTTCACGTGTTCTTTCTTATCAGCGGAGTAGATCAAGATATCATCTAATAACATAACACCCCCTTAAACAAATGCTTGTGCAGCACTTCATTTATCAAGCTCATAAAGACCCCTGGCGCGCCACTCAAACCGAACGGCATCACCAGGTATTCGAACTGTCCCAACGGTGTATTAAAGGCAGTCTTGAATTCATCCCCCTCCCTTATGCGCACCCAGAAATAAGCGTCTCTGAGATCCAGTTTAGTGAACACTTTTCCTTTGGCCGCCTCCGTCAACAAGTCTTTAATAAGGGGGAGGAAGTAAGCGTTGGAGGCAGACACCGCATTTAATCCTCTGTAGTCCATGCACAACCGCAACCCCCCATCTTTCTTTTTCCGGAACAGAACGGGGGCTGCAAAGGGGGATTTAGCAGGACGAATGAACCCGCGTTCCAAGTTCTTGTCTAGGAACTTCCTTAGCTCCTCCCGCTCCGGGGGGCTCATCGAGTAAAGCTTTCCCTTAGGAAGTTTCTCGCCCGGAATCAACTCTATGGTACAATCCGACAGTCTGTGGGGGGGTAATTCGTCCGCCTCGGTCTCACTGAACACTTCCAGCAGGTCGCGATACTCCCGGGGGACAGTCGAGGGCACTAGGGTGAGGGCCGTCGGCCGGAGCGGCACCGGAGGGCCTGGTCCCCACCCGGCGTCCCACTTATGGCCCTGGCACTTCTCGTCTACCCAGGAGATCTTCCCCTCACTCCATTTGATATAGGGATCGTGGGAGCTTAGCCAGGGGCTCCCCAGCACCATGGGGAATTGGGTGTTTGGGGTGATGACGAAGGCTCTCTTCTTCCAATGCTCCCCCGTACCCACAATAAGACCCTCAGTCTCTGCCACACATGCCTCCTTCATCTCTGAACCGTCCATTTGCGTGAACTTGAGTGGCTCCCCCAATGGGGTGACCTTGGGTCCCAGCCCTTCCACCACTAGTGGGCTAATTAAGTCTCGAGCACATCCAGAGACAATTAGGGTGCGGACTCAGACGTGGGTCCCAGTCCCAGGGGTCATTACAGTCACTACCATATACAACAAGGGGCCGGGGATGCTCACCGGAGATGGCGCGTCGTGGCGGGGGACCTGCAGTTCTGCGCCGCTCACTGCAGGTCGTTGGAGTTTCCCGACATCTGCGCTTCCGTCAGCTCCAGCTCTCCCTGCTCGCTCGCCGCCCGTTCCAGCTGCAGAGCCCGGGGTTTGAACGAGGTCTTCCCTCGACTGGGGGTGCTCCTGGCCACAGGGGTGGAGGTTTTCGGGATCTTTCCCCCCCCCTTCGGGCACGCCGAGGCGAAGTGGCCGCTCTCCCCGCATCTCATGCAGAGCCCCTGTTTAAAATGGGCATCTCGGATTTCTTGTATGTTGGGCTTGGGCTTCGCCTTCTGCGTTGCCTTGCTTGGGGCCGTCAATGGAGCTCCCATCTTGATGAGGGTGAAGCGCTCTTCCACGTCCGCTGCTGCCCTCATCCAAGCGCCCAACGACCCTGGTCTTCCCGCCCGCAAGATTGCCTCGTACACCTTGTAACTTAAACCCTCTCGATACTTCTCCATGAGCAGATCCTGCGTCCAGCCGCGAATCTTGGCTGAGATGCGCCGGAAGTTATCGGTGTAGTCCCTCACCGAGGACCGCCCTTGGGTCAGCCTCCGTAGTTGGTTCCGGGCTTTTTCTTCTCCCAAGGGGTCCTCATAGTGGTGTCGGAGGGCCCACATGAAGTTGTTCAGCAAACGCAGCTCAGGCCCGGAGGCGTTGTGCAGACTCACGTACCAATCGCTGGCGGTGTCCTTCAGCTTGGACCCGATGTAGCCAATCCGGTCCCTCTCGGTGGGGTAGAGATGTCCCCATGTGTCTAGGAACCGCTCGATCTCTAGCAGAAAGAAGTGCAGCTTCTCGGGGTCCCCATCGAAAGTAGCCGTCAACGGGTCGGCGGGGGCCGGGCGAACCACTGGCCCTGCCGGCACGGGACCCGGCGCAGGTGGAGGTGCGGGCACTGGGCGGGGAACGGCAGGGGGGACCTGTGGCGGAACTGGCTGCTGCGCGGGCGGCTGCACCGGGGCGGGGACTCCCCCGGGAGGCACCACCGGCTGCTGGACTCCGACCACGGCTGGCGCTGGTTGAGCCGCTTGCATAGCCGTGAGGGCGTCCCGGAACTGATATTGGAGATCGAGGGCCAGCTCTCGCAACTCGGTGGTAAGCTGGAACCGCAAATCTCCCATCATTCGGTCGAGGGCTTGAGTCTGGTCTTCTCGGTAGGGATCGGGCCCGTAGGGTCCCATTCTCTCTCCTTCCAGGGACTGGAGACGCGAATCTCCTGCGTAGGTCGTCTCGCGTTCGTCTCCCAGGAAACTCGGCTTCCCGCGGTCGAGGTGGTCCCCCTGGAATGAAACTCGTGCCCCTTTCCGATCGTGCACCCATGAGTCCACGGTCCCGCGACCGAAATTGCTCCATGAGTACCTCGGGGTCCCGCTCTGAAGAGGAGGTGGGCGCGGGATGTAGTGAGCCCCTTGAATCATAGTCACTGGTACTTCGGGCTCCCCTCCGCCGCCTCCACCACCGGCTCCCTGGTCCCCAGGGGTGGTCGGTGTGTCTTCGGGAGTAGTAGGGATGGGAAGAGTACCGTCGTCCGACATGGTCAGGAACGGCCAAGTCCCAGTCACAGATCTCTGACAATCTGTGAGACTTCTGCTCAAAGTAGTCAAGGATCAGATCTTTGTTGATGAAACACAGTTCTTTATTTCCAATCTCTACATTAGTACAGCTTCTCGGATTATTGTCAGAGATAACACAGATGACAGAAGCGGGTCTATTATACCTTTCTAAGCAGTTTGAATTACCCATAGGTAGCCAATCACTACAAGGGAAAAACGGCGGGCAAAAAGGGGCTCTGGCCGTTTGCTTCCCACAGGAAAGAAAGTGAGGTGTCAAGTTGTAAATTTCCCCTTCCAAACCAGACCCTTCAGATGTTACCATTTCACATAACAATCCATGGCCTCGAGGCTTTCGCACGTTGATAAGAGATGAGACTTGTCCTCCCTTGGAGTCTCAGCCGAGATGAATGGAATGCGGAGGTAGGAGTGTGAGAGGCCCATTGTTCCCATACTTTGAAGTTGACATCCTCCCGCTTTGACAGTTACACAAACCAGGCCGGTCAGGGTCATAAACCTGGGGTCACACAATCTACATACATACTGATACATACTGGCCAGAATGAGGGTTACATGACAGGTGTTCATGGGAGCAGCTATCATACATACAGTACTATAAGAAGCAGAGCAACAAACACAGAAAACATATATGAAACATGGCTGTAAGCAAAAGAAATACTTTGTCTGAATCAGCAGATTCTGACACCCTCAAATGGACAAAGGCAATCTATATTAAATGCTCCCATTAGACGAGTCTGCTTTACTGCTGGGCTCTTTATCCCATGCTTATGCATTGGTGTCAACTCGGCCTTTGCAAGGAAGATAAAGAAAAGGTAAAGGTAATTCAGAAAGAAAAGGTAGTCAGGTAAAGAATATAGAAGGTATTTCAGAATTAATCCTTTATTTTTGGTAGATGATGGTGTGATAAAAAGGTATCTCCTTATACTGTTAGGAATGTGGAACTGATTCAGCTGGCCCAGGTCTTAAGCTGCTAGACCTCAATGAGCAGGACCTCAAGCTGCTAGACCCTTCTCCAGCTCCCCTCCCCATGCATATACCAGCAGCCTACACCCTCCTCTTCCCCCTCCCAAGAGACTCCTCTCCATATTCAGATACCTTCCCTCTATACCAGGCCACCATGGTTGTGCGGGAAAACCTTGGACATCTCATGTTCAAGAGTTATTTCAGCAAGCACCTCCCTTCCTTCTTTCTGTCTTGTGGTAATTGTGAACTAAGGCAGAGACCAGCCACATACCAACAACTACAGAAAAAGCAAATGTTACCTTTAGTTCTAGGATCAGTCTCTGGTTACAAAACTAAAAAGCTTAATGTGGAGTTAACAACATCTGGACAAAGGGAAATATAAACAGAAGACGAGCCCTGCTGCATCAGACCAATGGTCCACCTGGTTCCGACCAGTTCCTCTGAAGGTCCAACAACAGGGCACAGAGTGCAAGTCCTTCCCAATATTTCATCTTGATTCAGAGGTAATTGCTTCGTAATTTTGAGGTTTCCTTAAGTCACTATGGCTAGTAGCCACAAATAGACCTGTCTTCCATTAATTTGTCGAATCCCTTTTTAAAGTTGTCTATGCCTGTGGCCATGACTACATCCTGTGGCAGCAAATTCTCTTTAATCACTTGCTGGGTAAAGGAGTATTTCCTTTTGTCCTTTCTGAATCTACTGCCCATCAGCTTCATTGGATGCCCTGGAGTTCTAGGATTTTGGGAGAGGGAGAAAAGTACTCTTTGTCAACCACTCTCCACCCCTTGCAGAATTTTATAAACCTCTCTCATGTCCCCCCCCCCCCACAATCGTCTCTTTTCTAAATGGAAAAGTCCCAGACTCTTCAGCCTTTCCTCCTAGGGAAGATGCTCCAACCCCCAAACCATCCTGGTTGTCCTCTTCTGTACTTTTTCCACCTCTGTGATGTCCTTTTTGAGATATGGTGGCCAGAACTGTATACAGTATTCCAAATGAGGCCACACCATTGATCTATAAAGGAGCATTATAATATTGGATGTTTTATTTTCAATCCTTTCTTAAGTATCCCTAACATAGACTTTACTTTTTTCACTGCTCCAGCACACTGGGTTAACACTTTAACTGAGCTATCTACTACAACTCCAATATCTTTTTCACTCTTAGTCTCAGCAAGTTCAAACCCCACTAGACTATACCTGAAGCTGGGAGTTTTTGTCCCAATGTGCATCACCTTACACTTACCAACACTTGAACTTTACTTGCCACATTGTCACTCACTCACCCAATTTGTGGAGATCTTCCTGGAATTCTTCACAGTCAGCCTTGGTTTTCACAATCCTGGATAATTTTGTGCCATCTGCAAACTTGGCTACTACACTACTTACCATTAGTTCCAGATAATTTATGACCAAATATTTGTCAGGATCCTAGGATCCTAACATAGTTTTCTTTATGCATTGTGTAGTTTGCTATGTGCAGATGCAATTGTAACTCTTTGCTATCTCTCTCAAGCTGTCTCAGGTTTCCTCCCCTTCCTTTATTGCCCTGAGTTATATTGCTCTTTGAAGGTCTGGTCAATGTAACCATTTCGTCCGGGAGAATGGCGACCTCGCACACCTACACGTCACCCGAGACCAAATGGCCTCTTTCCTGCATGCATTCCTCCTCTCCCTGCCCTAGGAGACACGGAACTGTCTTATCGCTGTGAGAAGTCCTTGAAAGGCCACTTTGTTATGTATATGCCTGGCACATCTGTGGCGCCTAATTCGAGAGGGAAAAATTTATAACTTTCACACTTCACCTTTCCTGTGGGAAGTAAAACGGCTAAGATTTTTAACCACGCTTTTTTCCTTTTTTGTGATTGGTTGAATATCGGGGTTTCAAACTGTACTGGAGGGTATATTAACCCTGACTGTTTTGTATATGGCATCTCTAACAAACATTTGAGAACCTGTCATGCAGTACTAAGAAATAAAGAACTCTGTTTCATCAACAAAGGTCTGATCTTTGACTGATTAGGGCAGAAGCCTCACAGATTGTTAGAGATCTATGTTTGGGACTTGGCCGTTCCTGACCATGTCAGATGACGGTACTATTCCTATTCACGTAACCCAAGAGGAACTGGTGACCCCTGGGGATCAGGGAGCCGGAGCGGGAGGTGGCGGCGGGGAGCCCGAGAAGCTGGTGACTACAGCCCAAGGGGCTTACTACATCCTGCGGCCGATCCCCCACCCATCCGTAACCCCGAGGTACTCATGGGCCTCGTTCGGACGTGAAACAGTCGACTCGTGTGTACACGATCGGAAGGGGTTATGCATCTCGGTCCCTGGGGACCGCACCAAAATAGGTCGCCCAAGCCTCCTGGAGGACGAGAGGGACTACCTCGGGGGCGACTGGCGACTCCCGCTGCTGGATGAGGAGAGGGGCGCTTCTTATGGGGGCAACCTGTATGGAGACGATTCAGGCCGTGCCTTGGATCGGAGGATGGGAGAGATGCGGCTGCAGATAACCGCGGAACTGAGAGAGGTGTTGATGGACATGCAGTACCAGCTTCAAGATGCCTTAGCTGCGATACAGGTACCCATGCAGCCACCAGGCGGGGGAGCAGGACCCGGCGTGCCGGGTGGGGGAGCGCCTCCGCAGCTGGCCCCGCAGCAGGCTCCACTGGGGGGAGTCCCTCCCGGGGGCGCCCTGCAGCAGGTCCCGGCCCCCGTGCCAGCCCCAGTCCCGGTCCCAGCTCCCGCCCCAGTGGAGCGAATGATTCGTCAAGCTCCGAACGACCCCCTGACGGCTACTTTCGATGGCGACCCCGAGAAGCTCTGGTTTTTCCTCATTGAGATCGAGAGGTTCCTGGATGCGTGGGGACACCTCTATCCCACCGAGCGGGATCGAGTGGGCTACATTGGTTCCAAACTCCGAGACACCGCCAGCGACTGGTACGTCAGCCTGCACAACCCCCCGGGGCCCGAGTTGCGATTCGTAAAAAATTTCATGTGGGCCCTCTGGCAACACTATGAGGATCCCCTGGGGGAGGAGAAGGCACGAAATCAACTGCGGAAGTTGGTGCAGGGGAGGTCCTCTGTGAGGGAATACACCGACCGGTTCCGGCGCATCGCGGCAAAGGTGCAGGGCTGGTCCCAAGACCTGTTCATCGAAAAGTATCGAGAAGGTCTGAACCCCGAAATTTACGAGACTATTTTGAGGGGTGGGCGGCCCGGATCCCTAGCAACTTGGATGAGGGCAGCGGCTGATGTGGAAGAGCGATTTACGTTGATCAAGCTGGGGACCTCCGCGACAGCCCAAGCAAAAGCCACACAGAAGATGAAAGGGAAGCCGAGTGTCCAGGAGATCCGAGACAACCGCTTCAGGCAGGTGCGGGGAGATGTGGCTATGGGGGGATGCGGGGAGATGTGGCTATGGGGGGAGCCATCCTCCAAAAGGGAAATGACATGAGATGCGGGGAGAGTGGCCACTTCACCTCCGCCTGCCCCCGAGGCAGCGGAAAAGTGCCTAAGACCTCGACCCCGGTGGCTGGGAGCACCCCGAGTCGCGGCAAGACCTCGTTCAAACCCTGGGCATTACAGCTAGAAGGGGCAGCGAGCGAGCAAGGAGAGCTGGAGCTGACTGAGGTGCAGATGCCGGGAAACTCCAACTACCTGCAGTAAATGGCGCAAAGCTGCAGGTCCCTTCCCCCGACGCGCCATCTCCGGTGAGCATCCCCGGTAGTGACTGTAATAGCCCCCGGCACCGGGACCCATGTGCGGGTCCCTGCCTTAATTGACTCGGGGTGTGCTAGAGACTTAATAAGCCCTTTGGTGGTGGACGGGCTGGCACCCAAAGTCACCCCCTTGGGGGAGCCACTCACTTTCACACAGATGGACGGTTCTGAGATGAAGGAGGCATGTATGGCAGAGACTGAACTGTTAATAGTGGGGATGGGGGAGCACTGGGAAAAGAGGGCTTTCGTTATAACCCCAAATACCCAATTCCCCATGGTGCTAGGAAGTCCGTGGCTGAGCTCCCATGACCCCTATGTAAAATGGAGTGAGGGGAAGATCTCGTGGGTGGATGACAAGTGTAACCACCACAAGTGGGATACAGAGTGGGGACCCGGACCCCCTGCCCCTCTACGAGCGGCAGCACTCACGTTAACCCCCTCTCAGGTGCCCAGGAAGTACTGAGACTTAACCGAGGTGTTTAGTGTAACGGAAGCGGATGAGTTGCCCCCTCACCGCTTGTCAGACTGTGCTATTGAACTGCTCCCGGGGGAAAAACTGCCGAAGGGGAAATTATATTCCATGAGCCCCGCCGAACGGGAGGAGCTGAGGAAGTTCCTAGACAAGAACTTGGAACGGGGTTTCATCCGCCCCGCCAAATCCCCTTTTGCAGCCCCAGTGCTATTCTGGAAAAAGAAAGACGGGGGTTTGAGACTTTGCACTGACTATCGAGGCTTGAATGCTGTGTCCGCTGCTAACGCTTACCCCCTCCCGCTCATCAAAGACTTGTTAGCAGAAGCCGCTAAAGGAAAAGTGTTTACTAAGTTGGATTTGCGAGATGCTTATTTTCGGGTGCGCATCAGGGAGGGGGATGAGTATAAGACTGCGTTCAACACACCTTTGGGCCAGTTAGAATACATGGTGATGCCATTTGGCTTAAGTGGCGCTCCGGGGGTCTTTATGAGCCTGATCAATGAAGTATTACATAAGCATTTATTCAAGGGGGTGTTATGTTACTTAGATGATATCTTGATTTATTCTGCTGATAAGGCGTCGCATATAAAACTGGTCAGAGAAGTGCTAACTACATTGTTAAAAAATCAATTGTATGCTAAGTTGTCAAAATGTGAGTTTAACCGAGATACCGTAGACTTTTTGGGGTACCGCATTTCTCAGAAGGGGCTGGAGATGGATCCAGCTAAGGTGGAAGCAATGGTGCACTGGGAGGCACCCCGAACCAGGAAGCAATTACAGAGCCTCTTGGGATTTTGCAACTTCTACCGTACCTTCTTGAAAGACTTTGCCACAGTCACCCTACCCTTAACTGAACTCTTGAAAACTAAGGGGAAGGGCCCGGAGGCAGGGAAACCCGGGGAGAAAATAGCCTGGTCTGAGGAGTGTCAACAAGCATTTGAGACATTAAAGAGACTGTTCACCTCAGAGCCAATCCTTGCCCACCCCGATGAGACCAAAGAATTTGTAATTCATGTAGATGCCTCAGATGTGGCTATGGGGGGAGCCATCCTCCAAAAGGGAAATAACAATAAATTGCACCCCTTGGCATATATCTCAAAAAAGTTTAATGAAACAGAGAGAAATTGGTCGGTATGGGATAAAGAAGCAGCAGCCATCCGCCTAGCCCTAACCACATGGAGGCATTGGCTGGAAGGGGCGCAAATTCCATTTGAAATTTGGACTGATCATAAAAATCTTGAGGCATTGCGCACGCAGCGGTCCCTCAACGCTAAGCAACTTCGGTGGGCCGACTTCTTCTCTAAATTCAATTTTGTCCTGAAACATTTCCCCGGGAAGGCAAACTCCTTAGCAGATGCCCTATCCAGATTGCCCCAACACGAGAGCCAGAAGGAAGAGGTGTTCGACTCCATGTTCTCGCAACAACAGTTGGGGGGGGGGCAGTCACGACCAGGAGCCAAAGTAAAATTGTAACTGTTGAATCATGGAGTGAAAAATGTGCGGGAAACTATTCCACCGAGGAAGCGGACGAATTAGGTGGGATAGAGGAGTGCTCCTTGCACCCCGATAAATGTTGGTATCATGGGACTAAACTGGTGGTGCCTCAGGTGCGCAGAAGAGACGTTCTAGTGGCTTGTCACTCTTCCAAGCTGGCCGGGCACTTTGGATTCCTAAAGACTCTTAATTTGACACAGTGGCAGTTTTGGTGGCCGCGCATGCGTAAAGATGTCTCCGATTTCGTTACTGCCTGTCAAGTTTGTCTGATGTGTAAACGGAGGGGGGGGGGGAAGACTCCTGGTTTGTTACATCCCCTGCCCACCCCCTCCAGGCCATGGGAAGCGGTGTCTATGGATTTTATCTCTAACCTGCCTCCCTCTAAAGGAAAAACGGTTATTTGGGTGGTGGTAAACATGTTTTCTAAGCAAGCTCACTTTGCCCCATTCAAACAACTGCCAACTGCAAAGGGCTTAGCGAAGGCGTTTTTTAACCATGTGATCAAATTACACGCCTTTCCCAAGCGTGTGGTATCCGACCGGGGTAGTCAATTCGTTGCCAACTTCTGGCGGGAGCTTTTGAAAATGATGGACATTGAGCCGGCCATGAGTTTGGGTTACCATCCAGAGACCGATGGCCAATCCGAACGAATCAATCAAATATTGGAACAGTTCTTGAGGTGCTATACTAACTACCATCAGGACAATTGGGTTGAATTGTTGCCATTCGCTGAATATAGCTACAACAATGCAGTGCATTCCTCTACAGGAGTATCACCCTTTATGGCAGTGGGGGGCTTTGAAGGAAAGCCCCTACCGACAATCGATGCGTCAAATGAAGCCCCCCCCTCTGATTTCACACAATGGTGGGCAAACCTCCAGAAATCATGGCCTCTGATTGCAAAAACCCTTGACAAAGCCAAAGAGGACTACAAAAAGTATGCAGACCGTGGGCGTGCTGAAGGATGGGACCTTCAGCCAGGAGACTCAGTGTACCTCTCCACAAAAAACATTCATGGTCTCCAGCCCAGTAGAAAATTGGGATGGAAATATGTCGGACCTTACAAGGTGTTACGCAAAATCTCTGATGTGTCTTTTGAACTTGAACTGCCTAAATCACTGAGCTCTGTGCATCCTGTTTTTCATTTCAGCCTGCTGAAGAAGAATCCTGGGCCGAATGTGTGGCACCCAACTCCTCCGATTCCTCCTCCGCTGATGAAGGAGGGGGCGCCTCACTTTGAGATCTCCGAAATCCTAGATTCAAAAATGCGTAGGGGCCGCTTACTGTATCTAGTAAAGTGGGTAGACTTTGGCCCTGAACTGAATGAATGGGTCTTTTCTGAACATGTTCATGCTCCTAAATTAGTTAAAGCTTTTCATAAACGTTTTCCTGATAAGCCGGGGTAGAATGTATTATGAAGGGGGCAGGGTGTCAGGATCCTAGGATCCTAACATAGTTTTCTTTATGCATTGTGTAGTTTGCTATGTGCAGATGCAATTGTAACTCTTTGCTATCTCTCTCAAGCTGTCTCAGGTTTCCTCCCCTTCCTTTATTGCCCTGAGTTATATTGCTCTTTGAAGGTCTGGTCAATGTAACCATTTCGTCCGGGAGAATGGCGACCTCGCACACCTACACGTCACCCGAGACCAAATGGCCTCTTCCCCGCATGCATTCCTCCTCTCCCTGCCCTAGGAGACACGGAACTGTCTTATCGCTGTGAGAAGTCCTTGAAAGGCCACTTTGTTATGTATATGCCTGGCACATCTGTGGCGCCTAATTCAAGAGGGGAAAATTTATAACTTTCACACTTCACCTTTCCTGTGGGAAATAAAACGGCTAAGATCTTTAACTGCGCTTTTTTCCTTTTTTGTGATTGGTTGAATATCGGGGTTTCAAACTGTACTGGAGGGTATATTAACCCTGACTGTTTTGTATATGGCATCTCTAACAAACATTCGAGAACCTGTCATGCAGTACTAAGAAATAAAGAACTCTGTTTCATCAACAAAGGTCTGATCTTTGACTGATTAGGGCAGAAGCCTCACAATATTGGGTTAAATGCATGGCTTGTAAGTGTGAGCTTCGGTCACAGCTCCATAGACTACCAGCATCCAAGAAATACGCAACCGGATTGGTCGCTGTTGTAAACAGACCAATCCAGAAATACTTTGACCTTCAGCGGGAACAATTCCCATTGGTCCCAAGCACTGATCTATGATTGGACATTATTGTTCCAGGAGGTGTGGTTTTCCTGGTTCAAACTGTATATAGTTGGCTCGTTCGGTGTGTTGGTTGTTGTGTTCTGAGCTGAATAAATAAATCACTTGTTTGCAACGCTGCCTCTATCTCACTACATAATACTGGTGATGAGGATGGGATCAAGTGGGTAGGCAGCCTCACAGAACCTGAGCTGATCACTGCAGCGGGCAAGGAATGGTTGCCTTGGCCCCTCGGGAGAAGCCAGAGAACACAGCCACCTGCCGCTCCAGCACCCTGCACCAGTTGCGGAGGTGACCACGAACACTGAAAGTGCCGTTTCCATGAGGCCCAGTGTCGGGATTGCAGAAAGGCTGGACACCTCGCCCGAATCTGCCATTCATCAAAGGCCAAGACGTCGCCTTGAACATCGCCTAGCAGACTCCGACTGTCACCAAGGCACACTTCCACACCTGCCGACTGTCATTCAGTGTCCAAGTGTCTGTGGCAAGTACTCATCTACAAAGAAAGAACAAAATCAAGGTGACAGTAGTCCTCGACAATGCTCCCTGCAAGATGGAGGTTGATTTCGGGGTTGGCACTCACCATCATCTTAATGCAGATGCTACGCCACCTCTTTCCCAGATGGAACAAACAATGGCTTGAGCCTTGTGAATTTCACCTAGTCAACTTCCAGAGACAGCGCATTCCAGTTGCAGGAGTCGGCAAATTCATGGTTCACTACAAAATGTTTTATGGCCCACTGAGCATCATAGTGGTCAAAGGACACCATACCAGTCTCTTGGGACTTGATTGGTTTGGTGCACGAGGCAGTCACGTGATGGGAATACAAGTCTCCCACGACAATTTGGACTCTATGTGCAAAGACTTTCCTGCAGTATTCGATGGTTCCCTGGGTTTCTTTCGACCTCGACTCAATGGTAACGCCAGTTATGCTGAAGGCTCGCCAGGTGCCCTTCACATTGAAACTGTGTATCGATGATGAGTTGGACCACCTCATCGCACAGGAAGTGCTGGAGCCTGTCTTGCATGCTAGATGGTAGATCCCTGTCATCACACGCATTAAGCCCAATGGGGCTGTAAGGATCTGTGCAGACTACAAATGCACAGTCAACAAAGTACAGCAACAGCATGCGTATCCAGTACCAATCATCAGTATCCAGTCGTCAGTATCCAGTCGTCAGTATCCAGTACCAGTCACTCGCTGGAGGCAAAAATTTTGCCACACTTGACCTGGCACAGGCATACCAACAGTTGCCTGTCACCACAGCCATGGCTGAGGCTCAAACAATTGTCACACACCGTGGGGCATTCAAGGTTAACCGCCTGCAGTTTGGGGTTAGCGTAGCCCCAGGACTTTTCCAAGGCCTTATGGAAGGTCTATTTTGGGACATTCCAGGTGTCGTTCTTTATTTTGACGACATCCTGGTAGCTGGCACATCCACAGAGGAGCTGGCAGACCACCTTGAACAGGTCCTACACCGTTTCCAAGATGCAGGTCTCAAGGTAAAGTGAGAAAAGTGCCAGGTTGGAGTTCCTCAAGTCAAATTCTTGGGATTTCTGATTGACGCTGATGGCATTCACCCAACAGAGAGCAAGGTCAAGGCGATCCACAGTGCACCTACCCCTGCTTCAAAAAGGGAACTTCAATCCTTTCTCGGCCTCCTCAACTTCTACCATTCATTCCTGCCACACAAGGCATCAGTAGCTGAACTGTTGCATCACCTGCTGGAGAATGCTGTGGAGCTGGGGGCCAAGGCATGCCTGGGTGTTCTCCACTGTCAAGGACTTACTGTCATTCAACTTAGTCCTCACGCATTTCGAAAAGCAGCTACCTCTTGTCATGGCAGCCGATGCCTCACCCTACGGGATCGGTGCTGTCCTGAGTCACCAGATGGTCAGGAGGCCCCGATCACATACTTCTCAAGAACCTTGTCATCCTCAGAGAGGAACTATACACAAATTGACAAGGAAGCCCTCACCCTTGTTGCTGGTGTAAAGACATTCCACGATTTTGTATACGGACAACCATTCTAGATTGTGACTGACCATAAGCTGCTGTTGAGATTATTCGTCCCGGACTGCCAGACTCCTCAGGTCCTGTCACCCAGAAAGCTTTGTTGGTCAGTGTTCCTGTCTGCCTACACCTACAAGCTGTCCTACCGGCCCAGGTAGGCCATCGGTACGCCGATGCCCTAAGCCGACTGCCAATCCATGAATTAGCTATTGACCCTTTGCCAGCCTGCCAAAACATGGCCATCGAGGAGCTGCCTCAGCCACCACTCCATGCCTTTGATGTTGCCACACAATCTGCGAAGGACCCTATGCTTTTCCAGGTCCTCAACTGGGTGTGGAGGGGTTGGCCAGCCGACCAGAGCGATGCTGAGTTCCAGGCTTACAAATCATGCCAACATAAACTGTCAGTCCACATGGGATGCCTGCTCTGGGGGAATTGCATGGTCATTCCTCCCGAACTTCACAACCGGGTGCTGGAGGCACTGCATGCAGGACACCCAGGAGTTATGCGGATGAAAGCATTAGCTCGCAGCTATGTCTGGTGGATACATCTGGACCAAGAGATTGAAAGATGGGCCCGTACCTGCCAGTCCTGCCAAGAGTCGTGACCAGAACCACCTCAGGCACCCAGGTGCCATGGTCCTGCCTACATATAGACTTTGCTGGTCCTTTTCAGGGGCAAACCTTTTTGATTGTCATAGACTCATTTTCCAAATGGCTGGAAGTAGTCCCAACGTCAGTAATGACCTCTGCATCGGTCATTTGGGTGTTGCGTCGCATCTTTAGCACATACAGATTGCCCGAGACTATTGTGTCCAACAATGGGACACAATTCACATTGTCCGAGTTCCAGAGGTTCATGGATGCCAATTTAATCTGGCACATCATGGCGGCCCCATTCCATCTGTCCACTAATGGGCAAGCTGAATGAATGGTCCACACTACGAAGGATACGCTGCGAAAAATAGTCTACAGTGACTGGAACCAGAGACTTGTAGATTTCCTCCTACAGCAGCACATAACGCCTCACACGGCCACTGGGAGGAGCCCAGCAGAGCTGCTAATGAACCGTCAGTTATCCACGATGCTTGACTGTCTGCACCTGGACCTCACATCCAACCATCCGCCACAACGAGATATTCTGGAGCCTCTCCATTTCTTCCAGCCTGGCAACCTCGTCTATGCCCAGAAATACAGCGATGGGCCAATCTGGATTCTCACTACCATGACGATAGCTACTGGACCAGTCTCGTACACTGTAACTATGTTGGACGGGAGATGCCTGAGGAGGCACCTTGACCAGCTTCAGCAATGCTGGATCAGGGAATCTGAGCCAGCAGACACAGAGAGTCAAGCAGCAGAGCAAAATCCCACACTGCATTCAACTCCTACCACTCCCCAGCCTGTTATCAAGTCAGAGGCAAGTGCTGCCTTGACACCTTGCTTGGCGTGCAAGAACTCTCTAGCATGGATGCTGTCCATCGAGCCTGAGAGTTCTGGCACTCTGGATTGTTAACCACCCAGTTCCAGCAGAGACCCCACATGGACAGTAGGGGAACCACGGTGTTCCCAATGAGTAAGAACTCGCCCCAATTATTTGAAAGACTATGTGTGCTAACTTAGGGAGGAGGAGTATTATGTATTGGGTTAAATGCGTAGCTTGTAAGTGTGAGCTTCGGTCACAGCTCCATAGACTACCAGCATCCAAGAAATACGCAACTGGATTGGTTGCTGTTGCAAACAGACCAATCTAGAAAAACTTTGACCTTTGGTGGGAACAATTCCCATTGGTCCCAAGCACTGATCTGTCATTGGACATTATTGTTCCAGGAGGTGTGGTTTTCGAACTGTATATAGTTGGCTCATTCTGTGTGTTAGTTGTGTTCTGAGCTGAATAAAGAAATCACTTGTTTGCAACGCTGCTTCGATCTCAGTACATAATACCAAATTAAATAATACTGACCCTGTGGCGGAACAGGCCTCCTCGGCTGGTGCCAATTCCTGGAGGTGCTATTCTACTTCCTCCCACTAGGGTACCGCTGCCACCACTGTCCTGCTGGGGTCTTCCTGCCAGGAGGGACAGACTCCTGACACCCCTCCTCAAACTGAGGCCCTGCCTCTGGTCTCCTGCTACCCAGCTCCTGCTTACCACAGGGACCAAATTCCTTTTCTGGGGGCCCCCTAGAGGATTGGCAACAGGTGGCTTGACTGCTTGCCTTCCCCCTTCCCAGGACTCCCTTCTTACAGCAGTGGTCTAAGGCAGTTGGGGGAACTATGTGGTCCAGAGAACACTACCAGCTTCAAAGAGTAAAATGTTTATTAAAAAGAGAAAAAGGTTACAAGCGTACTTTTAGCCCAGCACCAGATCTGCAACCAGAAGGACAAATAAAAGTTGGTCATAATCACATCCCCTGTCCCTAGGTCTAAAACGTACTCTAGCTAGATGTTGAAGCAGAGAAGGCAATTCCAAGCTTAGAAAATTATAAAAGGTTCGGAGGATGTTTCATTACCTCTGGCATCCTGCATCCAGCCAGGCCTAGCCACATGTTCAAGATGTCTTCCAGCCTGCTGACCAGAGCTCAGGAGTCTGTCCTCCTCCAAGGACCAGCATCTAGAGCCAAGAGACCCTCCCTCCTGGGAGCAAGCACTTTTATTAAACCGCTGACTCCACTCATTTTGACATCACACTCCCCCCCTTTGACCTGAACCGCCCAGGTCACCCAGGTGGACCCTGAACCACCCAGGTGCATCCTGGGAGCCCTCCTTGCAGGTATTCTGGGAAATCTCCAGGAGTCACCTGGAGATTCCTAACACCAAATCCCTCAGTTCTTTTGCAAACAGCCATTTACATAACTGGCAGGTAAATGACCTCACTTCCTGCCCTTCCAGAGAGAAGAGGGAAAAAAACAGGAACGCTTTAAAAACTCAAGGGGGGGGGGTTCCTCCACAGACCTGAATACCAATTGTTGTGGGACCCAACTGTCAAGTTCCTTCCCTCCATTGTGAGAATTGTCCATTGATTCCTGCTCTTTGCTTCCTGTAATTTAACCAATTTTAATCCATAAGAGAACTTGTCCTCTTATCCCCTGACTGCTAAGTTTATTGAGGAGTCTTTAGTGAGGTTCCTTTTCAAAATTCTTTTGAAAGTCCAAGTATATAATGCCTACAAGGTCATTATTATCTTCCCCTTTTTTCCTTTTCTTAAAGAACCCCAAAAGGTTGGTGAGACAAGACTTCCCTTTGCGGAAGCCATGCTGCTTTTCCCTCAGCAGGCTTTGTTCCTCTGTGCCTAATAATTCTATCTTTGATTACAGTTTCTACTTATTTGCCTGGGACAGGCATTAGGCTGAATGGTCTGTAATTTCCTGGTTCCCATCTGGGCCCCTTCTTGCAAATCAGTGTAACGCCTCCTACTCTCCAGTCTTCTGGTGGTGGTGGTGGAAACTGCTGCCAAGTTATAGCCAATTTATGGTGACCCTTGTAATGCAGGGGTCCGTTGGGGCCGGAGCGAGGCAGAGCAAAGCTCCGCCAGCTCAGGACTGGCCAGTAGGGATTAGATTCTCTAATCTGATTCAGCTCGTTGCTGAATTGCCGCTGAAATTCGGCGGCAATTTTAAAAGCCACTGGAGGGGAGGGGGTTTGAGGGAGAGGCTCCAAACTTGCAGGATCGCTGCTGGGGCCTCTCCTTGAAATGCTCACCAAGTTTCAAGAAGATTGGACCAGGGGGTCCAATTCTACAGGCCCCCAAACAGGTTGCCCCCATTCCCTCCATTGTTCTCTATGGTAGGAAAAAAGTTAACATTTTTCCCCTCCATAGAGAACAATGGAGGGGATGGAACAATCTGTTTGGGGGCCCATAGAATTGGATCCCGTAGTCCAATCTTCTTGAAACGTAGTGGGTATTTCGAGGAGAGGCCCCAGCAGCTACCCTGCAAGTTTGGAGCCTCTCCCTCAAACCCCCTTTCCTCCAGCCCCTCATATACCCTATGAGTTTTTGCCATTGATTTCAATGGCCCATAGGATATAATGGGGCTGAAACTGACATTCCCTTTTTGACACACTTCTGGTCGTGGCATATGCTAATGTTATGCTAATGAGTTATGCTAATGAGCTCCTGCAACTCTCTTTCTATGAAAGGACCCCTGTTGTAATGTACCCTGCGACGTGTCCGAACATGTTCACCAGGTGCTCCTGTAATGGTAATTGATACCAGCCAGGAGCGCATGGCCAACCTGAGCTTCAGTCCCAAAGAACAATAGACCCTAGGATCTTGATTGTCCCCCTATCAGAGGCTTAGGATATTCAAATAGTCTTATGATAGCCCCTGGTGGGAACCCAATCCCCCATGGTGGTGAGGTCGGGGGTGTGGCTTACCTGTAAATATAAGCAGGCCCCCTGACCACCATCCCTTATGCTTCCACTGACCACCTAATAAAAGGAGCTTTGTTTGAAATCACTCCATGGCCTTCCGAGTCTAGTACATTTCACCCTATAGGGAAGGGGTGGCCAAACTGTAGCTCGGGAGCCACATGTGGCTCTTTCACACATATTATACAGCTCCCAGCAGGGTGGCTGGGGAAGCAAAGGGGAGGCATGTCTCCCTGATTGGTCTTCCCTTCCCCAGCCAGTGTATCCTTCCCTGGGTAGGCTTGAGGTGGGGGGAAGGAGAGAAAGAAAGCCCCCCCACCCAGCTTGCAAAAGGCATTGGTCTCTTTAAATCCCTTCTCCAAGTCAAGCCAGCTGGTGTGGGGGGCTTGAAGGATGCATTTAAAGTTAGTTTTCTTTCTACCTCTCCCTCCCTCCCCACATCTGTTTGCTTTCTTTCCACTTTTCTTTCTGTCTTTCTCCCCTCCCTCCCCATCTAAAGTTAAATGTGTTCTCCAATCCCTGCCACACCGGCAGAATGGCTTGGCTCAGAGAAGGCATTTGTCTTTTTAATTTAATATGCAAATTTGCATATTTTTCAATAAAAACATGTTGTGTTCACGTCTTGTGGTTCTCAAACATCTGACATTTATTCTATGTGGCCCTTACGTTATGTGGCCCTTACGTTAAACAAGTTTGGCTACCCCTGCCATAAGGTTTTCAAGGCAAGAGGCATTCAGAGGTGGTTTGCCATTGCCTGCCTCTGTGTTTGCAACCCCAGTCTTCCTTGGTGGTCTCCCATCCAAATATTAACCAGGGCCAACCCTACTTAGCTTCCAAGATCAAAGGAGATCAGGCTATCCTGGGTTGTTTCACCACAAGCATTCTGCATGAGTACACAATGCAGGGGGCTATACTTACTTTACAACAGTGGAGGGCAAACTTCTGGGAGATGCTTGATTTTTTTCAAGAGCCTGGGGAGTTACCAGTCACAAAATGGTGGTTCAGTGGGTGGAGCCAATCAGGAAAGGGTATCTTGTACAAAAATCACAGCCTTTCGGAGTAGATCTGCAGTGCTTGGGTGGGAAAAACTATCCTCTGCTGTTTTCACAAAGAAATTCCACTGTCCCAATTTTCCCTGCTGGGGAAAATATACAATTATCTCTGTGTTTTCTCTGAGACAAATAACAACTATAATGCAAAGGGGAAAAGGCAATAACACTGGGGTTGCCAACCTCCAGGTAGGGCCTTGTATTACAGAATTCCAATTGGGGAGGCGGGGCTACATTGCATCGACACTGTCGACACTGAGAACTGCTCCCGGCTATGACCAAGTCTTTGTCCTTTTAATGGGGGTTTTCAAAGGATCCCGAACCCCACTGGACCTCCCGGAGAAAGGTCTAGAGCAAGGGACTTGATTCAGGCTCCTCGCTTGAGGCAACAAGCAGGTGGAAGCCCTGGATTGTCCCAGAAGCAGAGAATGGAGAAGCACAGTTATGACAGCCATAACAGCACAAGATGTGAGCAACCCCAAAGCAGGAGAGTAATTTTGAGCCTCATCCAGAACACCAATGAAGACATAGCCTGTAAGTACTATGTCTTAGCAACAGCAACATTGAATAGTCTTAGCAACAGCAACATTGAATAGTCTGATGATTTCTTCAGATAAGCCCATTTTAACATTCAAAGCAACGCAGAAAGGAGAAGAGGAATTCCCCCCTCCTTTCCTGCCTGATGTGGCCGAGATGAGATAAAAGCTATTAAAAGAATGTTGAGATAAAGTCTTCTGGGGCAAAAAGGGACTTGAGCTTCTACAAGAGAACTATAAATTTTCTTCTTAAACCTTCTTAATAAAGAAATAAAGATGTACAGAGTGAAACTTACCATCTTGCGACAACTCTTTGTGATGTCATGCTTTACTGCTGAGAACAGAATAGAAGTGCACTCTGTTTAGTCTTTACCACAGGGGTGGCCAACCTTGCTTAACGTAAGAGCCACATAGAATAAATGTAAGAGCCACATAGAGATGTCTGAGAGCCGCAAGACAGGAACAAATATCACACACACATTTTTATTTTTTTAAATATGCAAATTTGCTTTTTATTAACGTTAAATGGGACTGCCAAAAATAAAAACAAACGAGGAAAACCGGTTATTGATAATTATATTACTTGTTTGCTAATGATATTGAGAGAGAGAGAGAAAAAGAGAGAGATGGAAAGAAAGAATTAAAGAAGTGGAAAGAAAGAGACAGAGAGAAACTAGGAAAGCAAATAGATGGGAGGGAGGAGGGAAGGAAGGAAGGAAGGGAGAAAAAGAGAAAAAGCATGCCTCCCCTTTGCTTCCCCAGCCGCCCTGCCAGGAGTCGCACAATATGTGTGAAAGAGCCGCATGTGGCTCCCGAGCCACAGGTTGGCCACCCCTGCTTTACCATAAAGCTGTGAAACATTTGGCTTATGGGAGAGACTGCTTACGAGAATATTATCTGGCAGAGGCAGGCAGCTTGAAAGAGACAGTAGATAAGCAACTTGTAAAGACGCTGAGTTTTGCTAGACTGAACTGAGACTCTTGTTATTGTATTGAAATGAACCATCAGTACTTCCAGAAAAACATGCCAGATGATACAGATATGGAGAGCTTTGCAGAATCTGATAAGCTTCAAACAGCTTGGAAGGACATCCAGGCTGTGATTAATGAAGCAGTCAAGGAGATTTTTGAATGGATATTAGACCATAAACCTTCAGCATCAGATCAAATAATTGACAAGAAATCCCAGCACCAAACTGTTCAAGAAACAGAACAATTCTACAATCAAGCTGACCCAACTTACAGTGAAAAGGAATTACAGCACTCAACTGTGTAAGGTGCTGGACAACACTACAATCAAGAGGAACTAATTTACAGTGAGAATCAAACTGATTTCAGCAGTGAGAAACATACTTCTACTAAAGGACTGTTAAACTCTGGAACCCTTAAAACTACAAGGAGAAAAATACACCAGAGAGAAGATGAAACAAATCTAAACATTGAATATAGATGGCAAACTATGAAAGAAAGCCTTTCCACATACAAGGAGAAGAGGCATAGATCTAAGACTCTACCAAGAAGAAGAAACTATAAAAAGAAGAAAAAAATTACGATATAGGAATAAGACTGGCTTAGGGATTTTGTTATAAGATCAGTTGGGAGAATCGCTATTTACATTTGACTGGTTAAGATGAACTAGAAAAATAATTTTGTTGTTGTTGTTCAGTCGCATAGTCAAGTCCAACTCTTTGTGTCCCCATCACGCCAGGCCCTCCTGTCTTCCACTGTGCTCTGGAGTTTGCTTAATTTCATGTTTGTTGCATCGATAACAATGTCTAACCATCTCATCCTTTGCCGTCCCCTTCTTCTTTGACCATCAATCTTTCCCAGCATTAGGGTTTTCTCCAGTGAGTGCTCCCTTCTTATTTGGTGGCCAAAGTATTTGAGCTTCAGCTTCAGTATCTGGCCTTTCAAGGAACATTCAGGGTTGATTTCTTTTAGGATTGACTGATTTGATCTCCTTGCAGTCTAAGGGACTCTCAAGAGTCTTCTCCAACACCATAATTCAAAAGAATGTATTTTTCGGCGCTCAGCCTTCCTTATAGACTAACTCTCGCAGCCATACATCACTATTGGGAATACCTGTCAGGTTCCCTAGTAAATCAGCACTCAACAACTGTCCTTAAATAGGTTCAGTTTATTGGAGTCAGTATTTCTAAGACATTCTGTGTTCAGACTAAAGCGGGGAGGCGGGGACAGGATTATGCACACAGTTCAAACTGGGGTGTCAGCTGGCTACAAGCCAGTGAGTGCCCGGTACCCTCGCACTGAGAATAATGGCTTCAACATTCAGGCAGGAGACTCACCAGAGAAACCCGAGATCTTATGTAAACAGGGGCAAATGTTAGGAGAGCATCAAAGGCGACATTCCAAAGTTTACAACAGCAATTTCAGCCCTCTCCCCCCTCCTTTTCATCTCCCTCTCTCCCCTCCATTTAGATATGACAGCCTAACTGACAATACCATGGCTTTGACCATATGGACTTTTGTGGGCAGAGTGATGTCTCTACTTTTTATTATGCTGTCTAGGTTTGCCATCGCTTTCCTCCCAAGGAGCAGGCATGTTTTAATTTCATGGCTGCAGTCACCGTCTGTAGTGATCTTGGATCCCAGGAGGGTGAAGTCTGCCACTGTTTCCATGAGTTCCCCTTCTATTTGCCAAGGAGTGATGGGGCTGGATGCCATGATCTTAGTTTTTTTGATGTTGAGTTTCAAGCCAACTTTTGCACTCTCCTCTTTCATTTTTACTCTGCATATACTCTGCATATAAATTAAATAAGCAAGGTGACAATATACATCCTTGTTGTACTCCTTTTCCTATGCTAAACCAATCAGTTGTTCCATATCCGGTTCTAACTGTCACTTCTTGACCCTTATACAGGTTTCTCAGGAGACATGTGAGGTGGTTTGGTACTCCCATCGCTTTAAGGACTTGCCACAGTTTGTTGTGATCCACACAATCAAAGGCTTTAGCATAGTCAATGAGGCAGAAGTAGATGTTTTTCTGGTAATCTCTTGCTTTCTCCATAATCCAATGAATGTTGGCAATTTGATCTCTAGTTCCTCTACCTCTTAGAAACTCAGCTTGTACTTCTGGCAGTTCTCTATCTCTATCTCTACGTACTGCTGAAGCCTAGCTTGTAGGATCTTTAGCATGACCTTGCTAGCATGTGAAATGAGTGCAATTGTGTTGATAGTTTGAACATTCCTTGGCATTGCCCTTCTTTGGGTTTGCAATGTAAACTGACCTTTTCCAATCCTGTGGCCACTGTTGTGTTTTCCAAATTTGCTGGCAAATTGAATACAGAACTTTAACAGCATCATCTTTTAAGACTTTGAATAGCTCAGTTGGGATACCATCACCTCCACTAGACTTGTTGTTAGTAATGCCCATTTGACTTCGCATTCCAGGATGTCTGGCTTGAGGTCAGCGATTACAGCATTGTGGGTGTCAAGGACATTGAGGTCCTTCTTGTATAGTTCTTCTGTGTATTCTTGCTATCTTTTCCTAATCTCTTCTGCTTCTGTTAGGTCCCTACTGTTTTGGTCCTACATTAAAATCTCAGGAAAGAGAAATTTAAAGGTTTATATAGTCCTTTTATTAAAAAAGGGGGGGGAGTCAACCTGAGTTTGGGTTAGGGAACTTTGGATGAGATTGATTTAGTAAACCCTAGCCCATATTAACTGGCTAAGATAGGCTGAAGAACATACGTGTATGTACTTATAAAAATGTAGCCCACATTTAAAATAGTTATGGAAAGATGGCTTCCCATCTTTTTTGTCTTTTTTATTTAGTCTCTTTTTTGTTGTTTGTTTGTTTAAAAAGTTTATGATTTATATAAAAGAGTATGATTTATATAAGATAAAATTTGGTTTAGGAAATATATATGAATGTCTAATACAGGGGTGGCCAACCTGTGGCTTGGGAGCCGTATGCGGCTCTTTCACACATATTATGTGGCTCCTGGCAGGGCAGCTGGGGAAGCTAAATATCATTAGAAAACAAATATCATTGGACAAATAAATACCATTATCAATATCTGCTTTTACCCCTTTTGTTATTATTTTTGGCAGTCACATTTAATGTTGATAAGAGGCAAATCTGCATATTTCCCAATAAAAACACGTAATGTTTGTTCATGTCGTGCGGCTCTCAAACATCTGATGTTTATTCTGTGTGGCTCTTACGTTAAGCAAGTTTGGCCACCCCTGGTCTAATAGAATAAAATTGTTCAAGGCTGATAATGGATAAATATGCAGACTGGAAATTTATGGAGGGTTAAGGTTCAAATTTCTTATAAAAGATGTAATGCAACTAACTCTGATTTAAGGATTCCAGAAGTTTTGATAACTAGTATAAAAAGAACTTTATTATGAAGTAGGGAAATGATATTTAAAGGCAACTTGTAGAAGACTAATGTAGAATGTTTAGACAAAAAGGCTATTAGCAGAAAACATGTTAATCTATTGAGATTTATAGAAAAACTAGCAGTGGAATGTTTAGATATTGCATAACTGGTAATCATATTATGGTAACAACAATGCCACTGAGATATGTCTGTACGAGATAATTTAAAGGGTATAGTGTTAGTAGTGTTACTCTCATATCTGTTTGTATGTTTGTCTTGTTTTGTCGGAAAATAATAAAAATCTTTATATATATATATATATATATATATATATATATATATATATATATATATATATAAAGAATTCCAATTGACCTTTGGGGAAAATGGCTGACTTGGAGGGTGGTCTCCGTACCATCACATTGAGTTCCCTCCCTTTCCCAAACCCTGTCCACCCCCAAATCTCTAAGAATTTCCTACCCTAGATTAGGCAGCCCGAAATAGCATGCTCCTTTCTCTCTCAACCAAATCAAGGGATTGTGTATGCACATGCTATAGGTGGAGCCTGAAGTTCTCCAGGAATCACAACAGATTTCCATGCTCCAGGTATATCCCAGACCATCCAGGGCAGGATGTTCAGCCTGGTGGTGGAAAGTGCCATCAAGAGCTAGCCCACTTATGGCCAGGGGCATAGAATTTTGGAAATCCGGGGGGGGGGGCTCCTTAGCACTCGTGCAAAGTGCGTGCACTGGGATGATGTTCTTCCCCCCCCTCCGCGAAACCGCCCCGCCTCCCCGGGCCCTTCTGAGGCCCGCCAGCCGCTGCTGCTGGTGCCTCTCCCCCCCACCACCCCTTCCCTCTCGTTTTTCAGCAGCGGCCGCCAGGCCTCGGAAGGACCCGGGGAGGCGCGCGGCACTCTGTTTTCAATTTTGGGGGTGGCTCAAGCCCTCGAGCCCCCCTGTATTCTACACCTATGCTTATGGCGACCCCGTAGGGTTTTCAAGGCTTTGGATGAGCAGAGGTGGTTTGTTGTTGCCTTCCTCTGTGGAGCAACCCTGGACTTCCTTGGTGGTCTCCCATCCAAGTATTAAACTCATTAAGCTTCTGAGATCTGACTAGATCAGGCTATCCTGGGCCATTCATTGGGGACATGAAAGGATGCATGTTTAGGAGGATCCCATTAGTAATTCTAGGTGGACAGAAGGGTATTTTCTTATCTCTCTATCTCTCTATCTACCTACCTACCTACCTTTACCCACCCAGGGGTCATTTAGTAGAAAAAGAGATGCAGGAGCTCATTAGCATAACTCATTAGCGTAACTTATTTGCATATGCCACACTCCCTGACATCACCAGAAGTGTGTCAGAAGGCAACACCCACCACTCAGGCTTCACCCCAAAAATCTCCAGGTGTTTCCCAACTCAGAGCTGGCAAGCCAGCTTTACACTTTGACTAAAGACACTTTTGGGCTGCGGTCACACACACTAAATAATCCACTTTCAATGCACTTTCCAACTGGGTTTTGCCAGTTCACACAGTCAAAACCCAGTTGGAAAGTGCACTGAAAGTGGATTGTAAGTGGATTATTTAGCGTGTGTGACTGCAGCCTAGGTTTCCTTTGCTCTTGCAGGGAAGCTACCCAACAAAAAGCATGAAAATGCAGATCCAAGTTAGTCTGCTTTTGCTTTTTCCCACAGCATCACCATAAGTGCCCGCTCCTGGGCTTGTTACTCCCAGAATGGTGTTTCTGTATGTTCCTGCTCGAAATGACCCCTGTATCTCTCTCTCTCTCTCAAATTTCTACCAAGCCCTCCCAGCTGAGGCTGGCTCTGGATCTTCCACGGTCAAATTTCAAGGAACTTTTGCTTGGTCCTAGCAAAAGAATCACTTAACTAGCTGTATATGAGATTTTTCTCGTAAATATCAGGGCTACTGTTGCTTTTAAACTCTAATGTCAAAGTGTATATGGCCTCTGATGCCTCCACATTCTCTCCTGATGAACTCCAGCTCTGTATATTTGATCCGGATTCATGCTCTGGCATGTTTTTGACAGCTTCTCCATTTGCCAGATCCAGAATCCTGAGAGGACGTCTGTGCTTGGACAAAAATCTGCACCTGGTGAAATTTCTCCCTTCACTGCCACATTAAATGTGAAAGGGCTGGAGATGCCAACTTCCAGGTAGGACCTGGAGATCCACCAGAATCCTAATTCATCTCCAGACTACAGAGAGCAGTTCCCCTGGAGAACATGGATGCTTGGGGGTGGGGCGGGGGGGGGGCTCTGTGGCATTGTACCCCCCCTCGCCCCCGAGGTCCCAGCCCTCCCCAGGCGCCTTCCCCCAATCTGCTGGAGTTCCACACATGAAACCTTGGTTGAAGAAGCAGGACATTTTTCTCCAGGTTGGTTGATTTAAATGTGCATTCTTGATGCAGGAAACGATGGTTTCAACCTGCAGATAAATGCTGTGTCTTGCTTCCACTGCAAAGAAGGGCCACGGAGGGATGCCTGGGCCTGGGTACCATCGAAGCAGCCGGGATGCTTGAAGCGAGGCGGCCGGAAAGGCGAGAAAAAACTGCCGTGCATGGGACGGAATGCGCGCCCCGGAGGAGGAGAGGGCAGTAGCCCCCTCCGGCCAGCAGCAGCAGCAGCAGCAGAGCGCTTCGCTCCGAGCCCAGCAGGAGCCCCTCCGGGACCCTCCAGAGTTTCGGGGGGGGGGGGGGGGGAGAGAGAGGCTACCGAGATCCGCTGAGGGCGCTCTCGGACTCCGCGCGAGGCGAAGGCAGCGCTCCCCGGCCGCCGGGTGGAAGCGCAGCCACGGCCGGAGCCTCCTGCTTGCCACGTAGCGGGCCGGCGGCCTTCGACGGGAGGGGCGGCGTCAGCGAGCCGCCGAGGTGGGGGAAGCGTCGAAGCTTCCGTCGGGAGGGGGGGGGGATCGTCGGGGGTTCGCCACCCGGAGCCCGCAAAGTGAACCGTCGGGGGGGGGTGGTGGTGGTTGGGTGGTGGTGGCGAGCCTGCCGGACGCGACTCCTCCTCCTCCTCCCTCGCCGCTGGGCGTCCCGGGCGGTCGTGGCTGCGCAGGCGGCGGCGGAGTCCAAAGGACCGAGGGACGGGCGGGCGGAGGAGAAGGGCCGCTCCTGCCGCGCCGCGTCTAACTCTCGGCGCCCCCCGCCTCTTTGCCACGTGTTGCCTGGCCGCCCCTCGCCGGCTGCCAGCGACAGACAGACCGACCGACCGAACGCGGGCAGCGTCGCCGGCCTGTCCTCGGAAGCCCTCGAGCCACCAGCGGCGGGGGGCGTCGGAACTCGGCCCGCTCCGTCCTGTCGCTGCGCCTCGGAGCCCCGCAGCGACGGCGATGACGGCCCCGCGGCTCCGCGCCTCCTCGCTCCGGCCTCGCCTGCTGAGACGCGCCCGGGTGGCGGCGCTGGTGGGCACCCTCCTGACCCTCGAGCTGGCGCTCGGCGCGCTTCTCCCAGGTAGGCGTCTCCCAGCCGGCCTCGCTCGAGGGGGACCCCCGCCTCGCCCCCCCTCCCTCCAGTTTTGGAATGTGGCTCGGGCGCGGGGGGGGGGGGGGGGCTTTCGGCGGCTCTCGGCGTCCTGAACGGAACCAGATGCGGACTGCGGGAGAGTCGGCCGGGGGCGGGAGGCCTGGCCCGGCCCTGGCGAACGGGCACGGGGAGAGGCCAGCGGTTTTTCCAGGGAAAGAGGAGGCTCTCTCCGTCGCTCGCGGGCGGCTCCGCGCAGCCGTTCCACAAGCGCTCTGCCGCCCGTTGCGCTCGCTGTCGGCGGATTTGCGCCCGCGAAGCCCTCCTCCCCCCTCCCCCGGGAGTCTTTTCAGGCGCCTGCCCCCGCCGCCCCCGTGCTGAGACCCCCCCCCCCCCCGGTGGTGCCTCCACAGTGCATCTGTCCTTGGGCGAGGGAGGCTTCGGGGGCATCGCCCGGGTGGAGGAGAAGCTGCTGCGGGAGATGGATTCATCCCAGAACTTGGGCCCCTGCCTAAAGTGTGGAGCCCCCCCCCTCACGTTGGCATTTCCTTGGGGGGGGGGACTTTTTACCTCCCTTGAACTCCAGTCTGTGTGAATCCTGTGGTTCAGGCCAAAGAGACAGCTAGCAAGGGCGGGGGGGGGGGGGGGCGGGGGTCACAAGCATCCTGCAGATCAGGAGTTGGCCCCCTCTGGGGAAAGGTGGGTACCCAAGGTGCAGTGCCAGGGCGCAGCCGTTCTCACAAAAGCCAGACCCAGCCCTCCTGCCTATCTTGTGGCAGAGGTCCCCCACCCCCCCACCCCAGAGACCTAGCCAGCCAGCCTGAAACCTGCCCATGGGGCTCCTTGGGGTTCCTCCCCAGGGCAAGCCACTAGACGGGAGGGACAAAGGAAGTCAGGTTATCCCGGGCAGCCTGAGGGGCCCCTGGCAGGTAGGCAACAGAGGTTGGGGGTTCACACAGTGTTGGAGGCAGGCTTCAGCATCCGGACAATATGTTAAGCGGTGTTTATAGACTGTGTCTTTAATATGTTTTCATATTTATGAAGCTTTTTTCCCCCTAACCCCCCCCCCCCCTCACAGTGTAAATCTGTTGTGCTCAGGGTGGCTCTTAGCTTTTGAAGACCTCTCCCTCAATAGGAAGCAAGCGACTTTTGTGACTCAGCATGGGAGAATGGGGTTGTTTAATTTGTCCCTTAAGTTAATTTGGGAGGAAATACGGTTGAAGGAGTCAGTCATCGCAGACTTCCCCGTACAGGCAGGGTTGCAGAGACCGGTCCTTGACCAAGAGCCGCAGTGCCCCCCCCCCCCATACAACCCTGATCCAAACCAAATGTAATGAAACAAATGGTTTGGCTTGCTGTGACAATGAGTCTATAGTAATAAAAGAATTGGCCTGTCTGTCCACTTGTGGCAGGCATAACTCATCAAAAAAAGAAAGGTAGGAGACTCTAAATGGGCCACCAGCTTCAGGATGATTGTGGGAGTTCCGGGGCCAGAAGTGAAAGGATGGGGAAATCCTGGCCCAGTATCTCCAGTCACCCCTCTGTGCTATTAGCAGTGGAAGCAGTTTGTGGCTGGCCTAACTCATCAGAAAATAATGCTGCATATTTGAAAACTGGCCACCAACCCCAGAATGATGATGATGGAAGTTGCAGTGCCAAAAACGAAGGGAATGGGCAGGTTTTCTTCATGATAGGAAACATATAATAAGAAAGCTTTTAAGCAACCAATCTGCCTTGGAAGGTTGCTAAGTGACCTTGGGCCAGTCCCCTATGCTCAGCCAGTTGTTGTAAGGACAAAATGGGCCAGCCCCACACACTCACAGGGCGGCTGCAAGGATAAAATGGAGGACAGCAGAACCATGAAGCTGGTTTGGGTCCCCACAGGGTTGCCACCCCCCAGGTCCTAGCAGGGGTTCCCCTGGTTTTGGGGGCTCTAATCTGCAGTGGCTCAGTTTGGGGGCTGCGGTGGCTCAAGGGGTTAAGAAGACGCTGAACTGTAGACCGGAAGGTTGGTAGTTCAGCAGGTTAAGACCAATGCTCCCTCTAAGCTGTGGAGTCCTTTGAGCAAAAATCCTACTTTGTGAAGTACTGGCATTCAAATTGTGAGCGAGGTACTGGCATTCAAGTTGTGAGCGAGTGATCTGGCTACTGCATAGTTTGCTCTGGAGCCATCCTTCCTGAGCTAAGACGAAAATGTGTGAGCTGGAGACTAAAAAACTGTGAGCTAGCTCATATTAATTCAGATTAGAGGGAACACTGTTCGAGACCTGAGTGCTGCATGACGGAGTGAGCTCCCGTCTCTGGTCCCAGCTCCTGCCAACCTAGCAGTTCAAAAGCAAGAAATTGCAAGTAGATAAATAGGTACCACTTCGGTGGGAAGGTAACAGCATTCCGTGTGCCTCAGCATCTAGTCATGCTGGCCACATGACCATGGAAATATCTTTGGACAGCGCTGGCTCTTAGGCTTGGAAACAGAGATGAGCACGGCATCCCTAGAGTCGTATTTTGAGCAAGGGAAACCTTTACCTTTACTAATCTGCCGCTGGCTGGAGGGGGGGAAGCCCTGCCCCCAAGCCTGACCACCAGTGGCCACCCCTCTTCTTCCCCTCCTGCAAGATTTCAAGGGCCCTTCAGCTGATCAGCAGGGAGCACATGGCCCACCTATCAGCTGGAGGGCCCTTTAAATCTTGCAGGAGGGGAGGGAGAGGGGTGTGCGCCACCCTCACTTCTCCCCCAAAGCATTTAAAGGATCCCTTTAAATGCTTTTGAGAAGGGGGGGGGGGCGCATGTGCACTCCAGACTGTGAATTTGTGGCTTGGAGCGTAGGCACCAGTCCCCAATGTGATGATGTCACTTCTGTGTGATGTCATCACATTGGGGCTGTCTCTGCCCCCCAGAACGCCCCTCAAAGCCCCCCACTGGGCATTTTGAAGGTCACCATCAGGGAGAAGGGCGGGTTATGACGTTTGTTATCTGTTTTGGCTTCAGAACAAAGTTTGAGTCCAGTGGCACCTTGAAGACCAGAAGTTTATTTCTGCGTACCCAAAATAAAATGTCATTGGTATTCAAGGTGCCTGACTGGACTCAAACTTTGTTCTATGGCTTCAGACCAACCACCTGAATCTATTTTGGCTACAGTTCATCAAGAAAGGGCAGTCACTTGCTGAAGCTTTATTGGGTATTGCTGCAACTGTTTTGTTAAGACGAAGCGGCTTCTCATCCAGTATTCAGACTACTGTTACATATTGTGAGTGCAGCGACTGGGCACCCCCCCCCCCCCACTGTCTGTCTTAAGCTTTCATGAGTAAAAGAAGCAGGAGCAGCTTCCCTCCCTCTTTCCAGACAAGCTGAGCCTGCCAAAAACGCTCTTCAGGTCTACTCCTTTTGCACAGCCTGTGCCTCTCAATATTATTCTCTATGGTTGTGTGTCAAATTTAGATGTCTGCCAATACAAGACAGACTTCTTATATCTAATGAAGTGGGTTTTAGTTCACAAAAACTTCATGTAATGCCACAATAAATCTTTAGAAATTAAATCAGTAAGGGATCTATTTCAGTTTACCCTTGTTCTTGTACCTTTCCCTAGCAAAAAAAACCAGAGGCAAATTGGGTTATGTGGTATTGCTGAATGAAAAGTACTGGGATTGATTTTGCTGACATTATCTAAAAAAGATATAACATGAAGCTTACAGTAGCAAAGTAGCCTGAACAGTTTTTAAAATGTAATTAAACCTAAGTAAGTATGTGTGTGTGGATGTGGGGGGAGAAATTCTAACCTCTGTTCCACATGTATAGCCACAAAAACAGATTAATGTTCCATAACCATGCATGTACAGGGTGTAGCATCCTTTTACTACTTTGGTAGATCACATCACATTCATAATATTAACAAAGCTTTGCTGTCATCCTACTGTTAAGTACATTCTAAGTTGCCAACCAGGATAGCGTTAAGAGCTGAGATCAAGACTGAAAATAAAAGAGGAGGCAGAAAAATTAGAATGGGGGGAGTGAGAAATGAAGGCAGATCATGAAAGGAAGAGAGCAAAATGGAGGAAAAAAGTGTGGCAAAGAGGGAGAAAACTGAGGGGAAAAAGATGAAAAGGTTGTTTGTTACAACACACTAACTACCTCGAGAGAGCTCTCTCAGCCTCCACCTAGTTCACAGGGTGTCTGTTGCATAGGCGTCAACTACGGGGGGGCTCGAGCCTCCCCCGAAATTTCCCGGCGGGGGCTCAGCCACCCCCGGCAAAATGGAGTGCCCGCCGGTGGGGGAGGCGGGGAGGGCCGCCGGGAGCCCGGGGGGTGCCGGGCGCGGCAGAAGGCAGCCGCCGAGGAGGGGGTGGTGGAGGGGGGGCCAGAGCCGGCGCGATGGGCGGGCACAGGGACTCCGCCGCGCCGGCCGGCCCCCCAACCCAGCCGGCGAGCGGGCTCTGGGGCAGCAGCCGGGCGGCCTGGTGTTGGCTCTGGGCGGCGGGCAGCTGCAGCGTCGGGGGGAAGCGCGCCGCCACGACTTCAAGGACCCCTATGGGGCAGCAGCCCCCGCCGCTGCCCCCCGCTTGCCCCGCCGGGTCTGCCTCCCTGGGGGCGGGGGGAAAAGCGGCGGGGACATGGTCGCGCGCGCACGAAAGAGCCCCCGCCCCCCCGGGGATTTACAAAGTCTACGCCCCTGGTCTGTTGTGGGGAGGGGAAAGGCTTTTTTCTGTGGGAACGGGCTGGAATGAAGTTTTGGAACCTCTTCAACAAAATTATTTTTAAAATGTTTAAAAGTTCATGAGTTTTCAGTGAACAGATTGAAAACTTCATTTCCCTCTTTTTTGGGGGACATTGTTTATTGCTTTTATTCTAAAATCTACCCAGAAATCAGTAGGGGGGATCTAATTCTAAGGGAGAAAGAAAAGAAAAACACTAAAATCCCAAGTAGCAGAGTATCCCAGTATTCAAATAGTTTTAGCAAAGTTCAAGACATAGAGATATGGCTTAATGTTTGTCTTTTCTGTTCCTGAGTTCATAGTCTCTTTTTGCTTTGGGAGTTTTGGGAGCAGCCGCTCCCAGTTCTGAATCTGACTCTTCTTCAGATGATGGAGTGCTTCCTTTACTTTCTGCCTTGCTGTGGTCCCCTGCCACTCCATCTTCTTCTCCTGGTTTTTGGGCTTTTTCAACTTTTTGAAGCTGTTCCAAGAAAACTTTTGCTTTAGTAACAGAGTCTATTCTTTCTTTTTTTATCCTTGTATTTGAAGATGACGCCTTCTGGTACCAGCCATCTATAGATTATGGAATTTTTCTGTAGAAATAAAATCAGATTTTTGTGGGGTCTCCTCTTTTTTCTTATCTCAAATGGAATGTCCTTTAAGACTTTTATTTCGTTGTCCTTGATTTTTAGGGTAGACCGATTTGTTGCTTTAAGTATCTGGTCTCTGATATGTTTTTTAGAGAATCTCACAAAAATTTCACCGGGCAGATTCTTCTTCTTAATATATTGTGGATAGGTTCTATAGACCATATCCATCACGCCTTGTAAAAGATCCGCTTTTATATCTGCTACCGGTTCTAAAGCATTGCTTAAAGTTACTTTGAGGTTTTCTCTCTCCTTCTCTGGGACCCCTTGAAATCTTAAAACATAAGTTGACTTTTCCATTTGCAGTTTTTTTAAAAAAATATTTTACTTTATTTTAACCAACTTTTATACACATAACTTTCCACCATTTTTTTCCTTTCCCCCTTCCCCCCTCCCCTCCCTCAGTCCTCTCCCCCCCCTTTTCTTCTTCCGTTCATTGCTTCAGCCACGGGCACAGAGTCCAAAGTTTCCAAAGAATGTCCTTCTTGGCTTCATCCTCCTTGATCCAATCAAGATATGGTGACCATTTTTCCCTTATCTGACTCTTCTCCTCCTCCCAAGTAATCTCCTCCATCGTCAAGGCCACGATATCTGATTGGATGTATTCAAAAAGGTAGTTATTCCAATTCTCCATAGTCCACTTATTTTTGTCTTTCCAACCTAATGCTATAACAGCTTCCCCTGCCAATACCATCGCCTTGAGTACCTCTTGATATTTACTTTCTATTTTTTCCATCTTCAAGACACCTAATGTCATTAAATTAATATCTATTGGTATTAATATACCTATCCTATCCTTTATCCTATCCAATATTTTCTTCCAAAAATCCTGGACTTTGGTACATTCCCACCACATATGCGAGTACCAGCCTTTAACCTGATTACAATGCCAGCAGATCGGGCTCATCCCAGGTATCATGTTAGCAAGTTGAGCTGGAGTCTTTTCCATTTGCAGTTGAAGCAGTTGATATTCATCTGAGGATCTCTTTTTTTCCACAGTCTCAAGTCATTTTTTAAGCTTATTTGTTTTGGCGTCAGCTTTCTTTAATGATTCTGTGGTTTGCTCTGTCTTAAGGTTAGTCTCTTTTAGCTGACCTTGGAGAGTCTCGAAGTTGTCATTGAGTGTAGTCATCTGGTCCAGCAGAGGGTGCAGTGTTGCCACTATCATGTTAGGAAAATCTGTAGCTGCTTCCGGTCTCATGACCGCAGAAGCTGGGCTAGCACTTCCTGAAGATGGTTTTGTTTTGGGAAGGACTTTTCTCCCAGCCATTTATACGATTGTTTACTTTTGAGTAAAAGTGAGAAAAGTCTCTGTGGCTTGCGTAGTCAGCTAGGAGATTCTGGGTTACTCTCTGTCCTGGTTATTTAAAATGTAGCTTTCCATCCCCCCTTCACTGAAAGTTTAAAATGCTTTTTTCTTTTGCGTGGGTGGGCTCCACCCCCCCCTTGCTTCGCTTTTAATGGGAATGTAATCACTTAAACGCATACATGTTTCTCTTGCTTTTCAAATAATCAGAACTTGCAGTTCATCAGTTATCTTCCACGAGGTAAGGGAAAGCACCTGACCGTCTGCCTGCTTGCCCCAGTGTGAGTCTCTGGTGCCATTGTTGGTTTGTGATGGTGGGACCTTTGGAGCAAAGGAGAGCCTCAATCCCTTGGCTGTTGGCCTTGGGAGAAGCACCCTTCAAGCTCCATGGCTGGGAGCCCCCTACAAGGGCACTGGAGGGTCCGGATTGTTCTGAGACCCCTCCATACTGCCACAACATGGTTCGTGTCTCTCAGAGCGCTGAGAAGACATGCCTGTCCTTCGAGCTGCCAAAACCGGAAGCTCTGAAAACTTCATTTCCCTCTTGAGTGTTCCAGCAGCTCGTTTCCCACAAAAAAAAGAAAAGAAAAGGGAAGGGCCTGGGGAGGGGGAGGAAAAGGAGTTTGTAAGCCGCTCTGAGACTCTAAGGAGTGAAGGGTGGGATATAAATCCAATCTCTTCTTCTCTTCTTTGCAAGATCTGGATGGGCAGACAAAACTATGGAGCTGGGTGCAACCAAAGGAAGAGGGAAATGATGGACTGTTGGAGACAAGAAACTCGTTAATAGGCTGCAGACTGGCAGTTACTGTATCAGCCAACAGCTGTAGTCTTGTCTTGCTCCAGTGCTTGCTTGGTTGATGAACTTAGGCAAGCAAGCTTGTTAGGCAAGCAAAGGGTTTCCTTCAGGTGAGGTGAGCAGAGGGGCGGACTGACTGCCATTTACTGTGCTCGGATTTCCCTGCATCCCAAGTGGCTGCAGCAAGAACTGCATTAAAAGTAAAATACATTGAAATGCATTTGGCTGTCTGCAGCTTTACTGTGGTTTAGTGGGCCATTGAGCTGACGTGGACCCCTGAATTTTGCCCTCCCTGTCCCCCATCTCAGCCATCCTGAACACAGAAAGTGCTTGTGATGCTTCTGGAAGATGCCTTGCCTTCATATCAAAACTGAGGAGCAGCAGCCACTGAGACTGACCCTAGTCCTTGAGGCATTCTTGGTTCACTGTAAAAACTGCCCTCGAGTACTGCAGTTCCAGGGAACAGCCCCTGGGTGCCACAGCTGTGCTCCGGTCCCAATGGCATTGGCTCACGCCTGGATCTTCAGCATGACTTTGAGCCCATCGCCCTGTAGGAAACTTGGGGAGTCTAGGCCCTGCTTGCCGGGTCTGGAGCAGGCTGCTCTTCAAGTAGGGACGGGAGGGCCAGTGCCCGGGCAGTCCTCTGACCCCTTACGCTTCCTGCTGCCTAGAATAGCTCTCCATTTCCTCCTTCAGCTCCTAGGAGTCCATGTCTGGTCTAGCGGCAAAGTCTGGAAGACATGGAGAGAAATCCCACCTTTGCCCCAGACTTCCCTCCTGGCTTTGGGTGCCTCACTGTTTCTCATCTACATGGCAGGAATCACAGGGGTCCCCCCCCCCCCCCCCGGCTCACTGTGGTTTGCAAAGGGCTGCATGACCGAGTGCTGATGATGAGTGCTTTCTTAAAATGAGCAGTTGTTGCTCCTTTAGTAACCCCGATGTTGCACCCTCCTTTCTTAAACCACTGGTGTCTAGATGTATGCGGGGGGGGTGGGGGGAGCCATGTGTATTCGTTATGTGCCTGCTTGTTTCTGTGTATTGCAGAATGGGAAGGGGAGTCTTATTTTTCAGATAACCAAGTTCATAAGTGAAGTGGCTACATTTTGCCTCCTTAGCTCACTATGAACAAACAAGATCAAAGAAAGTTGTGTAAAACACTATATAATGTGAAAAACAATAAATAAATATTATAAAATAATAAATGTTTCAGTAAAGTTTTCAACAAGCTTTTGATGAGGTTTTCCAGAATAAAATCTCGTTTCATCCGTGGACTTCATCCGAACAGGAACATCTTGTATAAAAACAATTAAATGTAATAAATACCAATCATGTAAGACCGATGGAGATATGAACCATATAAAATTCCATACATAGGTTTGATAGGTTGCATGATGCATACACAGGGGCATTAATATCAAAGCATCAGCTGATGAATAGTACTATAATTTGCAAGATAATACACAAAAGGTTTACAATATGCAAAAACTCTCAAAAACATTTTCTTGACAAATTATACAAAAATTCTATAAAGAGTAGCTTACCAACAGAAGTAAAGACATTTCCAGTGAAGGCTACAATGAGGGGTTCAGAATTAGCCTTAACAGGTGTACATGATATCCCATATAAATACAAAGCCTAATGCTCAACCACATTTAAAGGTACCTAGCCATGAAACTACTTGCAGCAAAGCAAATCTACAAAAAGTATCACAGAAAGCAAGAAAAATCATTGAAGGCATTAGGACCCTTAGGGGAGCATGTCTCCAGTCTAAAAATCCAGTACGCTTCACGTTGTAAAAGGATCTTGTTTAAATCTACATGATCATAAGTTCTAGGATTGTCTACTTCCAAAACTGTGAACTGCAGTTCCTCACAGGAATGTCCCTTATCAGCATAATCCTGCACAAGAGGAGCTTCCAGTTATCCATGGCATATGTGTGATTTATGCTCTGAAATGCAGGTCCGTAATGATCTATTTGACTTGCCCACATACTTAAGTCATACTTAGCTAGAAATGTAATCGGCTTAAAGAAACCAACCTCAGGAAAGTCAAGAGTGGAGGTTTCATGGCAGTGCACATACACACTACACTTCCTACATTTAAAGACCCCTTTAAGCAGAGTGTCCGGCATATAAGGACTAGGCACTGGTAGATCAGATTTTATCAACACATCCTGTATGGCCATAGTCTTGCGAAATCCAATATATGGTGTTCTTTCGCAACCAGCAATATCTCTTACAATGTGCCAATGTTTGTTAATGATATTGCAAATGGCATAAGCCAGAGGGGTGAATTCAATAGCCCAATATATTCGATGACTATCTTGATCCTCCAATTTATCCTTTAAAAGATCAGCCTGTTGGACAGCCATAGCTCTAATTCTAGCCTGCTCCACGACATCTACGGGGTAACCCCAGCAAAGGAACTGGTTACACATTTTAGCACTCGCCTCCAAAAAATGAAAATCAAACGTAGAATTTCGTTTTAATTGCAGCAGTTGTCTGTATGGTAAGTTCCTATGTAAATGCGAGGCATGTGAAGATTGAAAATGTAGAAATGAATATTGGATATTTCTAGTTTTGGCTAGCTCAATGGTGGGCGTGATCTCCCACAGCTCTGGGAGACACGACCCGGACTCAGCGGTTTGAAGGGGTACTGAACTGGTTTCAGACTCCCAGGGACCCTCCATCTCGGGATCGAGGCTCCCCTTTGCCTCTGTAGGTTTGGCCATTGCAGAGCCTCCGGGCACACTTGAGCGCACACCGGATGGCTGCAGGAGTCAGCAGGCAGCAAGAAAAGATTTGCTTACCTGGAATGCACAGCAAAACTACATGAATGATCCATGTGAAGATTCTCTGATGTGAGCGCCAAAGCTCCCCTCCTCTTAAAGAAACAGCGCCACAGAGAATCTGCATTGCTTGTGAAGTGGCTGAAGAACAAATGGGATTAATCTAGTTTGTATAACTGAAAAAGAGAGACTTTTGACTAACTTTTGGGAACTTTCCGTTAATGCAGTGTTTTTCAACCTTTTTCGAGCTAAGGCACATTTTTTTCATTGAAAAAATCCCGTGGCACACCTGACAATATCTCACGGCACAGTGGTTGAAAAACACTGAAATACAAGATAAATGGGTCATTAGTTGCCTCAGCTCAAGTATTAACTATGACAGTATTACAAATACACGTAATAGCCACTCAGCTTGAAATCGTAAGTTACAGATCCAAAGTGTAATGGCTCCTTCCCATAACATTGACCTGAGTTTCAGAAGAAATATAATGTGGATGTATTTTAATACTGCGATTCTGCTAAAGTTTTTCAGATAGAGAGTTTAAACTCTTACTCTTATGTGAACGGCGTTCCGCTGACCATAAGAGATTTGAAGAGAAACACAGTACACCCATTCTTCGCTGAGGGACAGTTACTGATTTGAACCTCACCCTGACAGAAACAGCCAGCTGTTACCATCAACATATTCATGTTTACTGGAATGTCTTGGTGCAAATCACCCCCCCACACACACACACAACCCAGGAGCCAGGCCCTGGAAGAAACCAGCTTACTCTGCTGGAGGAGTGAATGCCCTTGGTACCGAATGTTCCTGCCCTCTGTATTAACATCCACAGGTCTAGCATGACTCTGATTCAGCACACGAGTCGTCCTCATTCATTTAAAACCATCTGCCATGTGCGAGCCTGCCTCTGGCCCCCACGAACTGGATGCCGCTCGAGTCCGCCGCCTCGCCCTGCTCATTCTCCAACACGCAGGTGGGCATCACCCGACTGCCGCCGCCAACACACGGCTTGGAGGCGGCCAACATCAGTGCCAGGGCCAGAGACGGAAAAAGAGCAGCCGTGAAGCGGGACCCGCGGAGGCCCACCTCCACCTTCCGGGCTGAGAGGCCACGCAGAAGACAGCCCTCACCTGGAAAGGCTCAGATGCCCCCTCCGAGGCTCGTGGGGGGGGTGGGGCAGACGAGCCAGGGCATTGGCTCCATCGCGGCCAAGCGGAGGCTGCGACGGCGGGGCCTGTGGGGGGCGCCGTGCGTCTCCTGAGGAGGACCCCTCCCTTCTCCTCCTTCTCCTCCCCCCCAGTCACTCACCGCTTTCATGGCCGCGGCCATGTCGTCGTATCTCTCCGCCTGCTCGGCCAGGCGGGCTCGCTGCAGCAGCTGCTCCCAGTCGTTCATGGGTGCTGCCTCTGTCGTGGCGCTGGCAGGTCGGGTGGGCGAACAGACAGAGCCCCTCGGCACTCTCCCTCCCTCCCTCGAGTCCTCACAAGGCCAAGGGGAGCTGCGCCTCAACGGCGGCTCCCTCCTACCTCAGGCCGGCCACAGAGCGTGCGAGCAGAATCAGCGAGAGCGCGCCACTGTTCTTTCTCGCATGTGCAAACGCGTCCCGGAAGGTCAGTCAGGAAGGCACATTTCTTTCATTGAAAAAATCCCACGGCACACCTGACAATATCTCACGGCACACCAGTGTGCTGCGGCACAGTGGTTGAAAAACACTGCGTTAATGTAAACAAAAAGCAATGACTGGATGGGGAGAAAAGATGGCAGGGAAACCTAGACCTTCTCCTAAAGCTATATCTACGCTTCCGATTACAAAGTCTAAGACCAGTACAGACTTAACTGCAGCTTTGGTAATAGCGTTTTGCCCTCTGATGGATCAACTGAATGATGTGAATTTTAAGCTGGATTCTTTGCAGCAACAAGTTGCAGATTTAAGCAAGAAGTCTGACCAGACATCTAAAGCAATGGCAGAAGTTAAAACCAAAGTAGAAAAGACTGATTTAGGACTGGACATGATGGAAAAAGAAAGGATTTCTGACCAAAATAATCTTTTGAAACTTCAGATGGAGAGATCTTTCTTTTTGAGATTTTAAGGCATTCTTGAACAAAAAGGGGGAAAACCTTAAAAAGATCCTGAGTGATGCTTTGGCTCCAATGACAGATTTTCAAGCAGATCAACTACAAAGTGATCTGGATATGGCTTATAGGATCTATCCTGAATTTGTAAAGAAGAAAAATCTGCCTGGAGAAGTTATGGTGAGGTTTTCCAAAAAATCAACTAGAGATGTGGTGCTCAAGGCCACAAACAGAAATGATCCAAGAAGAGGATATTAAAATGTTAAAAGGACATTCCATTTAAAATCAGGAAGAAGAGGAAACCCTACAAAATTTTAACTACATTTCTTCAAACAGAGGGCATTATGTTTCGGTGGCTCATTTCTGAAGGCATGGTTTTCAACTTCAAAGTCAAAAAGCAAAGAATTGATTCAGCTGCAAAGGTAAAGAAATTTTTGGTCTGTTGCAAAGAAGGAAAAGATAAAACTTGAAAAGAGGATTCTTTAGATCATCAAATTATGGACTGGAAAGCTCGGACGCATCTGGAAGTAAAAGCTCAGAAGAGGAAGGGTCAGATTCAGCTTTGGGAGCAGCAGCACCAAAACCCCAGAGAGGAAAGGAGAAGAAGACAAAGCACAAAGAAAAATAAGCTGATTTTGGTTGAAAGTCATATATATTTATGTATCCCATTTTGAATTTTAGCCATCCATGTCTCTCTTAAGCTTTTAAGACAGAATTATTAACATTGTGAAACCTGTATTTATTAACACTTTCTTGAACAGTTTATAGCAAGAATAACATACCAGAATATAGTTCTGACTTCTGTATACCTTAGGGTAGAGTAGGTTTTTAGTTTTTTAGGTATTGTAGTGTTTTTAGTTAGATGTAGGTATAGAAAAGCAATAAAAATATTTTTAAAAAATTATGTTATAATATTTATTGATTGTTTTCCACATATAGCGTTTTGCACAACTTTCTTTGATCTTGTTTGTTTATGCTCTTCAGGGTTGTGGTTTTCTTTGTTATTTCATCCTTAGCTCACTAACTTCTTGCTGTTTCTCCTAGTCCAGGCTGGCTCTGATACCACACAAAAAAGCTCAGCTCTCAGATTACTGGGCAGGGGGCGCTTGGCTCCTTATCTCTTAAAGTGGCTTACAATGGCCTCCTCCATTTTATCCACACAACAACAACCCTGTGAGGTAGGTTAGGTTGAGAGTGAATGACTGATCTCCCAGTGAGCTTCTAGAGCAGTATGGGGTTTCAAACCTGCTTCACCGTGTTGGCCACAGGTCACTGGACAAATGCACTTCTAGCGAATGACCTGTGGGTAGCAGGAGGTGGTGGCAGAACGCAGCTGGGGAGGAGAACTCCTCCTCATTGGACTGTAGGAACTTGAGGTGCCTGCTGGGCCTGGCTGCCTCTTGTGAGTTCTTGCACTCAAGGGCCCCTCCTGGCCCTCCTGACTGTGTCACTCCACCGGGATCTTCTGGGTCTGACTGAAGAAGCTTTGTCGACCCCCCCCCCCAAATGCACACACACACACACACACACACACACAGTGCACGCCTGAGAAACTTGCTGCCTTTCTCCGTGTCCCTGCTCCATACTCTCAGCTTGGTCAGATACTCTCTCCAGGAGGCCTGGCTGCTTCAGAGGCCATGGCCCCCACTGGCAGAGGGAGCTTCCAGTTTCCACCCATATCAGAAGCTCCTCCTAATAGCTTGACAGCTTCTCCTCTACCAAAGCAGTGTCCACACCCGGAGGACCTTGGCTGGCTTCCCAGGCAGCAGTACGCAATGAGTTCTAAGCATCACCTTAAGATAGATCCAGAGGTTCACCTTAAGATTGGTTTAACTGCGTGGCGTGGCGTAGCGTCGAAGATGGCGGATGCATAATCCTGCTGCTCCGACTCCCGCGCGCCTCTTCCCGGCCCTCTATCCTGCTTTTGCCCACAACGCGACCAACTCGACACCTACAATGAAGAAAGGCGAATTGCCGAAGACAAAACAGGCTCCAAACGTGCCGCGCTCGATAAAAGAGCACTTTGAAGCAGATCTGAGCAAGACGGGGCAAGCACACAAAGAAACAAAAATGGCGGCCGGAACGAAAGCGGAGGAAAGGTTCCCGGCTGAAGCGGCAGACTCAACTATATTATCCTACCTTAAAACCATGGAAGCAGGCCTGATGGAGAAAATGTCGGTTTTAACTTCATATATGGAAGACATTAAACTTTCAGTTACGGAGGCAGTTGAAGGGGAAAAAATCAACTAAGAGAAAAAACCTTTTTCCTTTAACTCCAATGAAGTCCAACAAGATGCCAATTCATAATGACGCTAAGTGAATTCTTTTTATGCTTTTAGCTTGGCTCTTTAAAACACCTGTGTTGGTTTTGACTAGTTACTATAGTCTTGAAAATGTTAGAATATGTTCATAAGTGTATTATGTGGGCAAAAATAATAATGTAATTAAACAGGGTCAGGGAGGGAGGGGGGAGTTGCAGAGATTAGGGAGCTCCCTTAATAAGAGGTTCAGGTGACAGAATTTATCTGTCTACCCTCAAAAGAGAGGGTTCCTGGTTTTCTGGTGTGTGTATATTGAGTTTAAGAAAGTGTAAAAGTTATAAGGGAATCAGTTTAGTGTTTTTGTTTTTGTTTTGTTGTTAAGGGGTGGAAGCTAATAAGTTAGATATAGACTGCTTCTAGGAGAAGTTACTAGATTTATCACTGTGTAATTGGGTAACAACCATGGAAACATAAATTTCGCACTTTGAATGTGTGTGGTTTAAACAACAGCATGAAACGCAAAAGGGTTTTAAGAGAATTATTACAAACAAAACCTGACGTATTTCTACAAGAGACTCATTTAAAAAATACAGAGAAACCAGTGTTGAGCTCACAATGGTACCCCCAGCAATTTCAATCTCCCGGCTCTTCTAAAGCAAGAGGAACGGCGATCCTTGTGGCAAAAACTGTTCATTTTGTTTGTAAAGACCAATTGCAAGATCCACAAGGAAGATTTATTTTCATCAAAGGCCTTTTGGATAATGAAGTAGTGAGTTTAGTATCTTTGTACGCACCCAACAATCAACAAGGACAATTTCTCCAGTTTATTTTTTTACAGCTTAAAAAGTTTCAAGAAGGCTTAGTAGTTATAGGAGGGGATTGTAATCTCATAGTTGATAAACACCTGGATAGGTCTGGTAGTAGTAATTGCAAAAAAAAAGGGGTAAAGTGATTTACAGAATTGTATGATATACTAAATCAATTTCATTTTTCAGATATATGGAGACTAGGTCATGAGATGGAAAGAGACTATACGTATTTTTCTTCGAGGTATCATACCTATACACGTATTGATTTTCTTTTTCTTTCAGATTCAATGGTTAATAGGATTCGAGATTCATTTATAGGCCCATTTAGATGGTCAGATCATGCTTTCGTAAAATTTCAGTTATGCAATAATTCTTATGAAAAACAACATAAAACGTGGAGACTTAATAATTCAGTTTTATTAGGTGAATTGAATAAAAGTGAAATAAGCGGAGCTATTAAGGAATATTTTAAAATCAATGATAACGGGGAAGTAGATGTAAACACGATGTGGGACGCGTTCAAGGCAGTCCTTAGAGGAAAGTTGATATCTATGACGTCTTTTCTAAAACAAGATAAAAAAAGGAAAACATCTGAGTTAAGGGGGAAAATATGCTCCTTGGAAGCTATACATAAAAGAACATGTAGCAAAAAAAATTATAAAGAACTGCTAGCCACTCGTAAATTGTTAGATAGTTTAGATTCTACTCAAATTCAAAAGAGGCTATTGTTTTTAAAACAACAAGTCTGGCAAAAGAATCCAAAATCCTTGAAACTTTTAAAATGGAGAGTCCAACGTAAAATTACAGAGCGTAAAATATTTGCTTTAAAAAATGCCAACAACTGCAGACTAACAAAAGCTACTGAGATAGCTAATTGTTTTGCTGAGTATTATAAAACGCTTTATGCTCTTAATTCTTGCCCTGAAGAAGTTTAAATAATTTTTTAAGGAACAAAACTTAGCTAAGGCCTTGTCAGAAACTCATCAAGTTTTTTTAGAACAACTTATTACAAAACAGGAAGTAATAGACGCTATAAAGCATTTAAAAGCCAATACGGCTCCAGGCTGTGATGGTTTTACACCGGAATTTTTTAAATAATTTAAAACAGAGTTAGTAGAGCCTTTAGTGAAAATTTGTAACAACATCTTAAGAACAGGTTTACAACCCCGCTCTTGGAAAGAAGCATACATAATTACAATTCCAAAAGAGAACAAGGATAAAGAACTGCCAGCTTCTTATAGGCCGATTGCTCTATTAAATTGCGACTCCAAAATATTCTCCACAATTTTGGCTACAAGGCTCCAAAAGATAATACCTGAGTACATTAATCCAGATCAGACAGGATTTATTCCAATGCGTTAATGATGGATAACATCCATAGAACTTTAGATATTATTTCCTTCTGTAAAGACAAAAAACAAGAGGCAGTTTTATTAACAGTGGACCTGGAGAAGGCATTTGATAATATTAATATACAATACCTGAAGAAACTATTAAGCACTATGGGTTTTGGTCCTCTTTTTTTAAATGCCATAAAGTCAATCTATGAAAATCCGTCAGCGCGAGTTCGTATTGGTAGTTTTCTTAGTTCTCCTTTTGAGATGCATAGAGGTACACGACAGGGGTGCCCTATGTCACCCTTGTTATTCGCTATAGCGATTGAACCACTAGCTAATGCAATTAGAGCACATCCGGAAATTACAGGAATTAAGACAGGCCCTCAGGTGCATACTATTAGTTTATACGCCGATGACTTGTTAATCTATTTTACAGATCCAATAAAGTCATTGGTAGCAGTTCAAGAAGTTTTTCAAAAATTTCAAAGTATTACCGGTTTAAAAGTCAACATAGATAAGTCCAATATTATTCCTATTTCTCTCAAAAAAGACAGAATAAAAACAATTCAAGCTAAGAGTCCATATAAATGGAACTTTTCCTCTGGAGGTGTTTAGGAGTTATAATACCTAAGAATTTGCATGATATAGTAAACTGTAATTTCATTTCTCTAACCCAAAATATACAAATGAAAACAAAACAGTGGGGAAAAACAAGGTTATTCGTGGGCTGATAAGTTACATTTAATTAAGAATTTTATTTTTCTGAAATATCTTTTTTTATTTAGAGCAATCCCAGCCTTTATTAATAATAAAGATATTAAAAAATGGCAAAAGCAACTTACAGACTTTTTTTGGAATTTTAAAAAAGCAAGGATAGGTTTTTTTACTTTACGCCGCACAGCTAGGCTGGGAGGGCTAGATTTCCCAGATCTACAGTTATATTACGATGCAACCCTCCTGTCCATTACAGTACGTGTACCTAAAGCTAATTACAATATTATATGGCAATCGATAAAGGAGACAGAGTTGAGGGGGATTTCTTTATTGGAAACTTTGTGGAACCTCCCTAATATTATGCAAATTAACAATATACAAAACGAACTTTTGAAGACCATATTACTAAAATGGTATAAATATAAGAACACTCTGCTGCCAAAAAATTCTCGTTTTTCAACTTATTTGAAACAAGACTGGTTTAAACCTGGTAAAGAGGACTCATATTATAACCGATGGAAGAAGGCTGGTGTACATTGCTTGAAGGATTTTTTGGTCAATGGGAAAATTTGTACCAAAGAGGAATTAGAAACTAAAATAGGAGAATCAATTCCTTGGTTTAGATATCTTCAAATTCACAATGTTTTGTATTTACTAGAATCAAAAGAAGTATTTACTGTTCCACTTACAGAGTTAGAATTAATATTAGCTAATCAACAAGTAGAAGTAAAAGGTTTAATTTCTAAATTATATAAAATATTACTTAAGCATAGTAAGCCATCAACATTACCAATGCAAAAACAATGGAACAAGGAGGATAATTTTATTATATCTGACCAAACTTGGTGTAGCATCTGGTCATTACCTAATAATACCTCTAATATCTTTAATATTCGCTTCAATACTTTTAAAGTTTTGAATAGGTGGTACTTTACCCCACAAATATTACATAAAATGAATCCGGCAATTCCAGAGAGTTGCTGGAAAAAGTGTGGTTCTGTTGGAACATTTTCTCACTGTTGGTGGCATTGCCCACAAATTCAAGTATTTTGGAAAACAGTTTTATTACAAATTACATTAATAACGGGTATAACATTGACCCCATCACTTGAATTAATCTTGTTAGAGATGGGTTTGTTTACTATAGAAAACAAAACTACCAAATTACAAATTTCAATACTGATAGCCGTGGCAAAGATTGCTATTGCACAAAATTGGAAAGCAGAAAAAGCTCCATCAATATTTTGTTGGCAAAATAAGTTATGGGAATACTTTGTATATAGTCGTATTACTAACGTGGGAAACCAATATAAATCACAACAAGTATTCCAAGCAACATGGTTCTCTATAGTAAGCTATTTAACTAAAAGTAAGATTGTTCCAAAAAATCCCTTTTTTGAAAAATTATTATATTTTTAGATGCTTGAATCTGCTTTAGTTATGTTCAACCTTAATGGTATAGATCGTTTTGTAAACATTTTGATTTATTATATGCTTGGTTTGTTACTGTGTATGTTTGTTTCTTTGAAAATAAAAAAAATTATTAAAAAAAAAAGATTGGTTTAACTGCCATGGCTTCCTCAAGAGAAGTGTGGGGTTGTGCTGAGGCTTCCTGGACATATGCTCCCAATCACTTCACACAAGACTGATGATCTCTTTCTACCCTTCAGGCACTTTCTTTTGATCTACCCTTGTCACGCCCCTCGGTCCCCTCGCGGGGGTTGCGGCCCGTCGCCATGGTCTTGGGGTCGCAGGGGGAGGCGCTGCCCTGCTGGCGGGACCAAAGGGGGTGCCGCTGGGCCTCAGATTGGCAGGGGGTGGGGGTTAACAGTACCCCGAGCTACCCTCCTACCACTGGGAACAAAAGTTCTCTCCCTGCAGGCTTTCTGTGCCCTTTCTCTCTCTGCGGTCTGCCTGGTTCCCTCTCTCTCTCTCTTGTCTCCACTTTTTGTCTCCCAGCTCCTCCTCCCTGGCCCGGTGTTTGCACCTGCCTTTTATTTCCACCTCTCCGTGCAGCACCTCCCTCCACCCAGCCCCGCCTCCCTTCAAGAGCCAGGACGCCCGGCAGTCCCTCCCCACCCCGGGCTTCCTGCTGGTTGCTTCGGGCCATGGCGTCTTCCCTGCCAGCCGGTTCCGCCGTGACGCTCTCTGGCGAGCCCCCGGCCTCTATGGCGTCCCGGGCAGGTGGTCGTGCTGTCTCCCGGGCGTCCTCGCCCAGCGTCACTGCCGCTCCTCGCCGCGAAGGTGGGTCTGCGGGGCTCCGGGGTGCGGCCTCCGAGCCTGGGGCCGCGCACGGCCCGCTGTCGTCGGGGGCGGGGGTTGAGGTGGCTGACGGGGTCCGGCATCTCCCACCGTTTGTGCGCTGGCGGGACGGCCAGTTGGAGCAACCCCTGGGCGGCTCACTTCAGGGAGCCCCTGGCGCAGGTTGCAGCCCCGGGAAAGTGGCGGTGTCTCGGGGAGGATGGCCCGGGACGGGACAACCCTCTTCAGCAGAAAGGGTGTCTCCTATAAATGTCTGTTCTGTCATGCAAAAGACCCATTTCTTTCTGTTCAGTTTTAAGTCTCCAGCTCTTGGCGGGGAGGGCAGATATACATCAGATAGACAGACAGACAGACAGACAACAGCATTCAGGACTTCCTAGAGCCCTTGATCCTCCTCTTCTTTAGCTGCATTCCATATTATAGTGTCGTGCGTGGAATGTGTCTGCAGCACTGGTCTGTGTGGCTTTGCGATAAGACTTCTGGGGCAGATGTGATACCAAACCGAGGGGAGGAGAGCTCCTTGTAAGTCCTTGGAAGTGACTGGTCGTACCCAAGTGATCGTCTGCTCACCTCTGCTCTAGAACAAACAAAGCTCGTATCACCTTATGGTGAGCCCACAAATGATTGATTCTATAACACTGTGAAAATAAGAGAATGTCTCTAAATTATGGAATTGGTCAATACACCAGATGAAAATTGTTGTTGTTATGAACCTCAGCTGAAATGTGTGATTTTGTGTAAGTTGACATTAATAGGAGCTCTTTCCTGAGAGCAAGCTACACTGGATCGCCCTGAGTAGAGTAGTGTTTAGGACTGCTCCTTTAAAGAGCCATCTGAGGCAGTCCCCTCAAAAGTAAGTCGCATTTTCTTCATCAGTGCTTACTCCCAGGAAAGTGTTTTTAGGATTGCAGCCTAAATGATCCCCTTTTCCTATTGCTGGACAGCCCTTCCTGGTTTGTGCTTTACTACGTTTTCTGCTGGTGTGCTTTGTGACAGGGTGCTGCTTTACAGTAGCATCGCTGGCTTGAGACTCCTTTGTGGTGCGGTACCACGTTGTACCATGCCTTGACCTCAACTTGTACTGAGAACTTCCCCTCTGGGACTGGGGTGAGGGGTTTTTTTGGTAGGGAGGTGATTCAGTTATTATTAGTGGGGCCTGTGACAGGTATTTTGACTGCGTGGTGACTTGCCTGCCTCGTGTGAAGTGTGCAGACATTGTGCACAGTCTTCTAGACAGGTTGATAGAGCTGGAGAGGAGTCAGCAGTTGTAGTGCATGTTGGCACCAGCAACAGGTGGTCCTGGAGGAAAAAAATAGCTTACTAGGTGGAAAGCTAGAGGCCAGGATTCTTAGAATGGCTACTGGTTCAATGCACAGGGCCAGCTAGACAGGCACAGGTTAGAGATTGCAACATGGGGATGAGAAAGTAGTACTGGGAAGAAGGGTTTAGATTTATTAGGCACTTTCTGGGACAAGCCAACCCTATACAAAAGAGATGGGATTCACCTGAGCCAAAAGGGAACCTCACTGCTGGCAATTAATATCAAAAAGGCATCCAGGCGGCTTTTAAACTGATCTCAGGGGGGAAAGCCATTAGGAGCCAGAGAATTCAGTCTGAAGAGAGAGCGGTGTAAACACCGAGGGTAAGGCTGGCAGGAGCGCAACAGATCTTGGGAGTCAGAGTCAGGTGGCAAAGGAGGGTCGTGTGCAGAGATGAAAGGGCCCAGGGAGGCCCTGGGGGGGGGGGGTTTGCAGAGGGAAACATATTGCTGGTGTCTACGCCAGTGCTTAGAAGCCTCCAAGACAAGAAGAGGGACCTGGAAAGCTTGGTGCTGCAGGGAAGTGTAGATATGGCAGGTGTCTCAGAAACTTGGTGGAATGGGAAAAATCAATGGTATTAAGATTATCCGCCCCATAGCCTGATGGATCTGATACGTTTTTAAAGGGCATTAGGGGATTTTCCTGCTGATATGGTTGGCGCTTCTGTCATTGCTGGTCATGACCCACTCCAGCCAGCCCAGGGACTCATAGTCCTCCGGGGAAGAGCCTGAGGAACCAAGGTCATCAGCTGAGTAGGACCGCTGGAGCCAGGAAGGGCCTAACATGGCAGTGAGGCCCGTGGATGATGAGCCAGAGGCCACCCTGTCAAAACCTGCACGGGAGACCTGGCTGCTGACCCCTGAAATAGCCACCATGCCTCCGCTGTGCAAGTCTCAAGCCCAGGCCCATAGCCCCGTGGGACCCATCCCCGCTCCGCAGCCTGGGTAGCAACAGAAGGCCCAGACTGAAGTGGCCTGAAGGAGGTGAAGTGCCAGGATGGTGGCCCACCAGCCCTTCCCAGCACCAGGCAGTGAGACGGATACTTTCCCACAGGATCCTGGCCAAAGCACAGCACAGCTGCAGGAGCTCCACACCCATCAGGCCGGGCAGCTGAGCCTGATTACCTCCCAGCCGCTTTAGTCCAAGGTTTGGGGAGGCTGCCTTGCTGGATCAACCAGTCCTCTGGGTACAAGCATGAGCTCTAGCACACCAGGGCCTGTCCGTAGCCTCAAGTCTTGCTGTCTAGGCCTGCAGGTACTACTTCAGAGGAGACCTGACTGGGCATGCCTGCAGAGTGCAGAACAATGCCCTGGTTGACCTCTGGAATGGCCTGAAGAGCTGCTTGATTTTCTGAGGGGCTACAGATGATGAAAAGGTAGAGACAGGTAGAAAAGGTAGAAAAGGTGAGACAGGTGAGCAATAGTAGAGAAAGATTCAGGATGCATAAATAAAACAGTAGCTGTTTTATTACAAAGGAACTTCAGGAACAGACTAGAAAGGGAAATTGCTGAGTTGCAAGTTATTACAACACCCAGAGCAATGGAATTCTCAGGATTTAACAGGGATGTTGGTTTCTTATCTCACTACATATGCTAGCCTCACTCAGCGTTTACATCTGTATATAGGAGAATGTAATGTAACTTGTAATGGTAGATTAGTCGGGGGATAGGGGAGATAACTATATACACAGCCAATCGCCCCACTTCAAAGAAGTAGATGCTGTAACGTTGCCTCCATGCTTGAAAGGAGACAGATGAGTAGAGGCAGGGTTTCAGTTAATTACTCTCAGCATCCCACGATTAAGGATACATCTGTCCATCAGTCTCCAGTCTTGACGTATTTGTTTCCTTCACTATGTTCTCCCCTGGAATTAAACCCAAACAAATGGTAACCATATAAACTAAGCTTGTTATTCCTGTTTGGTCCTTGAATCTGTTAAACATCTTCATTATGCTGCATGCTAATTTACTGCTCACCCTCTACTTATATGTATGGACTGGCAACTTCCATTTCATTGTATCTGAAGAAATGTGAGTGCACATGAAATCTCATACCTTGACTAAAACTTTGTTGGTCTGAAAGGTGCTGCTGGACTCAAACATTGTTCTGCTGCTTCAGACCAGCATGGCTGCCCGCCTGAATCTGTCAGGATAAATATGAGAAGGGACTGGCCAGAGCTCACTCTGAAACCTACTCTGTGGCAGTGATGGCAGCAAAGAAACAACATTTGTCCTTTGCAGTTGCATCCACACAGTGTAGACCTGCAGAACTTTTCCGGGTGGTCAGGGGCTGGTTGGGTTCTGGCCAAGTGGAGGAGGTGGTCTACTCTGCAGCCCTCTGAGATTGCTAAGCATTTTGCAGATTAAATCTCTTGCATCCATTCTGACTTGGGCTCTACATTAGCAGCGACAGGACCTTTCAGCTTGTACAGGCTGAGGAATTGGACAGAATCTGTGGAGGTTTGAATATTGCCACTTGCCTGCGCAGTCCTTTTGCACCTCTTGGCTGCTTAAATCTGCAAGGAGGCAACTGGCAGACTGGGTCCAGGAGACCGTAAATGCCTTCCTGGGAGAGGGGGTTGTCACTCTTGCCTTGACTTGTGTCCACTTCTAAAGAAACTTGCTTTGGACCTAGGAGAGTTGAACAACTTCCGCCCAGTCTTTTGATCAGGGTGACTGAATGAGAGCTTGGTGGCCAACTTCAGGGATTCCCAAAAAGCAGATTGTTGGGATCCATTCTGGCCTGGTTATGGGACTGAAATGGCCCTGATAGCCCTGGTGGCTGACATACTCCATGGACAGGGGGACGATGACCCTGTTAATTCTCCTTAACCTTTTGGCAGCTATCGATACCATCAATCATGGTAACCTTCTGCTGTTGATTACAAGCTCCACCCCCTACTGTGCTGAGCTCTGCTGTGCTTGGCGGGAAGAGACCTTTTTAAAACAAAAGGCTCTTCCTGGCCAGAGGCACGAGTCGAAGGGCGAGAGCTAAAGGGCTCTTAGCCTGAGGAGCTGCCTGAGGGCCCCGAAACTCTGCTCTACTCTTGAAATATACATGGATGGTTCAAAGGGAGGTGGTAAGCTCCCCTTCACTGGCAGCTTTCAAGAAGAGGCTGGACGAATATTTGTCAGAGATGCCTTAGGCTTGTCCTGCATTGAGCAGGGGGTTGGACTAGATGGTCTATATGGCCCCTTCCAACTCTATGATTCTATGATCACCTTTCAGGACTGGGATGCACTGGCTCTGTGGTGGTTCCAGTCCTACCATTCCAGAATGTGGTCCTGGGGGCCTGCTGCTCTGTCCCTTGGTCTTTTGGCCTATGGGGTTCCCCAAGATTTCACCTTGTCCCCATACTGGGAGAGGTCATCTAGAGATTTGGATTGAGCTGTCACCATGGTGTAGATGACATTTCGCTCTGTCTCATGATACCATCAGATCCCAGGGAGACTGTGGAAACTGTGAACTGGTGCCTGTAGGCAGTTTTGGAATGGATGAGGGCTAACAAGCTGAAACTTAATCCCAACAAAACGGTGGGGAAAGGTCAGACCCCAGGAAATCAATTATGCCTTGTTCTCGATGAGGTGGCACTTTCCACAAGGAAGAAGGTTCATAGCTTGGGGGTGCTCCTGGCCCCAGTCCTCTGGTTGGATAAACAGGTGGCAGCAGTGGCCAGAAGTACCTTTCACCAGCTTTGACTGATGAACCAGCTGTGGCCCTTCCTGGGCAGGAAAGATCTTGCTACTTGATTTGGAGTTGGGAGTAAGCAGTGAAGTAGCTAAGTTTGCGGATGATACTAAGTTGTTCAGGGCGGTGAAAACCAGGGAGTACTATGAGGCACTCCAGAGGGATCTGTTGAGGCTGGGCGAGTGGGCATCAACATAGCAAATGAAGTTCAACATGGACAAGTGCAAAGTAATGCACATTGGAGCCAAAAATCCTACCTATAAATACACATTGATGGGGACCGAAGTGGCGGAGACTGATCAGGAGAGAGATCTTGAAGTCGTGGTAGATAACTCACTGAAAATGTCGACTCAGTGTGATGGCAGTAAACAAGGCATGGGATTATTGGGAAGGGAATTGAAAACAAATCAGCCAATATCATAATGCCCCTATAAAAATCAATGGTGCAGCCTCATTTGGAATACTGTGTGCAGTTCTGGTCACTGCACCTCAAAGAAGATATTATAGCATTGGAAAAAGTGCAGAAAAGGGCAACTAAAATGATTTATAATTTGTTTATTTATTTATTGGATTTATATCCTGCCCTCCCCGCGAACGGGCTCAGGGCGGCTGAGGATGGAACACTTTCTCTATGAAGAGGATTAAGAGGATGGAACACTTTCTCTATGAAGAGGATTAAGAAGATGGAACACGTTCTCTATGAAGAGGATTAAGAGGATGGAACACTTTCTCTATGAAGAAAGGTTAAAGAGGTTAGGATTCTTTAGCTTGAAGAAACAGCGACTGAGGGGTGACATGATAGAGGTTTGCAAAATTATGCATGGGATAGAGCGGGTAGAGAAAGAGGTATTTTTCTCCCTTTCTCACAATACAAGAACTCGTGGGCACTCAATGAAATTGATGATCACTAGGTTTAGAACAGATAAAAGGGAGTACTTCTTCACCCAAAAAGCAATTAACACATGGAATTCATTGCCACAGGACAAGCATAGACAGTTTAAGAGGGGATTAGATAAACAAATGGAGTCCATCAGTGGCTATCAGCTGCAAGGTATAGACGGAACACTATGTCTGGGGCAGTGATGCTTTGTATTCTTGGTGCTTGGGGGGTCACGGAGGGCTTCTGGAGTTCTGGCCCTGCTGGTGGACCTCCTGATGGTACATGGTTTTTGGTCACTGTGTGACATAGGGTTGTTAGCCGAATTGCTTTAATTTATGTTTAGCAATCAGCAAAATACACGGGTTCTTGCCAACTATACCAGGGTCCCACCCCTCCCGGGAGTTCTCAAGGAAAGAGGCACGTGAGGCAGATGACAAGTTCAATGTTGTTTACTGGATCATGTAATCAAGCATACAAAAATCGTAATCACACACACAATCTTACAGGCCTAATAAAATAAAGAGAGAAAATAGCACTTTTGCATGAGCAGGTTTCGTTGGTGGGGAAAGCACGTTACCTTAGATGCGTTGTCCGATGTCCAGATGAATTGGATTTGGGAGGAAAGGTATAAAAGCTATGGGGCCACGAGGCTTGAACCGGCAAGACCACGTGGTTCTCCTGGATCGCGAGTCCAGAGAGAGAAAAAGGGTTTAAAGATGGAGGCAAGGGTTGGGGACAGAAAGCTGGACTGAAGGGTCAATAGGTAAGATAGAGGGCGATGGCTCAAGAGGCCGAGTGACTCTCGGTTTGGACTTTTATTGGGGGGTCTTGGGGCGGGCTTTGCAGACCACAACCCACTAACACTCCTACTAGGCGGTCCGTCCCTTCTGGACCTTGCTATAGGTTAAAGGTGAACAAAGGGAGGAGGTCCAGGGGTTTGGTCAGTGTTGCAAAAGTATGACTTCACCAGGAAACAGACACTGAGTCTGGGGTCCGATGACTCACCTGGCCATACCTATTGTCAGTTGATGGTTTTAGCCAAGTATCTGATGGCTGGCACATTAGTTGCTAGGCAGTCTCGTTAGCATAACTATTCAGTGGGGGAGTGGGGGTCAGCCAGCGGATGTCTGACAGAAGGAGGCCTCATGGCAAGAGGAATCCTTTGTCTTTGCCTTCGGTGAACTGCCTGGGGTGTCAGCCTCCTGGCTTGGGCTGGAGCTGGCTCCTATGTGAAGAAGAAAGCGCAAGTCCCTACCACTGCTGGCGACACAGCGTTCAAACTTATGGATAAAAATCCATAAGAGCACAGAAAAGTGCCTTGCTGGCTAACAGGGTGTTGGACTGGATGGGCCATTGTCCTGATCCAACATGGCTTCCCTTATGTTCTTATGCTCACTGTGGTGCATGCCCTGGAAAGATCTAGATTAGACTATTGCAGTGTGCTTTATGTTGTACTGTCCTTGAAGACCATCCAGAATCTGCAGTTGGTATAGAATGCTGTGGCCAGGGTGTTAACGGGTGGGTTTTAGAGACTGTATCACTCCAGCCTTTTTCCATCTACCAGTTTGGCTTCCAGTTTGCTTCCAGGCTCAATTCAAGGTGCTGGTATTGACTTTTAAAGCCCTGTATGGCCTTAAGGACCTATATACCTAAAGGACCACCTTCTGCCATATGCCAGTCATCTTAGGAGGCTCTGCTATGGTTCTCTCCACCATTTGAGGCTAGATAAGTGGTGTTCCAAGAAAGGGCTTTCTCAGTTGTGGCACCAAAACTTTGGAGAGATTTGCCTATCTCCCTCTATGATGGTCCTCTGCTGATGGGTGAAGACTTTTTTGTTTTGTTTGGCATACCCCCAATAATGGTTATCAGTTTCCTTCATGGTTCTGGTGCTGTATGTTCATATATTTTTATTTATTTTATCATTTAAAGTATTGTTTTTAGTTGTTTAAATGTTTTAATGTTTTAATGTTCGTTGCCTTGGGGAGCGTGATTGGGTGGAAAGGTGTCATAATAAAATTAATCCCTAGGTGTAAGCTTTATGTGCATAGAGTCAAATGTTAGAAAACATTAGAGGAATGAATTCCCCAACATAAGTGATACTGGGCCCTAAAAGTTTCTTAAAAGTGGGGGTGTGCTATCACTCACCTGATCAAACCCTTGAGGCTGATCTCAAAATGGAGAAAGAAATAAGGGAGGTAACTACCGCACATAATGTTGTGATACTAGGTGACTTCAACTACCCTCACACTGACTGGGTAAACTCATGCTCAAGTCATGCTATAGTAATTAAATTCCTAGACATCATGAATGACTGTGCGCTAGAACAGATGGTCACAGAGCCAACTAGAGGGGTAGTAATATTGGACTAAAGATTATTGTTTGTCTTGATGCTTTTAGTAACCTGCTCTCAAATTGTCTTTTCCCATACCTAATTATTCACTTATACTTCTTTCAGCCAGACCCTGTGCTCCCTTCTGTTCACTTCAGTGGGACAGACCATTCACTTTCAAAAGAAGCCTCTTTGCTTTTTATGGCTTCCTTGACTTTGGTGGCATCCTTGTAGACTTGGTAGTACCCTTCCTAACCTGGGTAACACATTCTGTCTGGGTTTCAATTAGTGTGGTTTTAAATAGCTTCCTTTTAACTAGACTCCTCTTTTTTTAAAGTTTCCTCTTTTTAAATCAAATGTCCCAGGTTTGGACTTTAGGGGTAACTTTCCATTGACATGCGTACTAAACTTAATAGCACCGTGGTTATTGTACCATTTGGGAGCAGTAATGACTACCTCTCTCACCAGGACTTGAGCCCCATTCAGAACCAAGTCCACGGTCACTTTTCTTTTCTTTTAATATATCCAGAGAAGGAAATTAGCCAGAGAAGCAGTTGGGCTTTTGGATGACCAAGGAATAAAGGAAAGGAAGGAAGATGGGGAGATGGCAGAGAAGCTAAATTAATTCTTTGCATCAGTGTTTACTGTGAAAAGTGTGGGGCATGTACCCATGCCACAGCCACTGTTTTCAGGAAGGGAGTCTGAAGAACTGGGTCAACCGGAGGTGAAGAGAGATGAAGAAATTAAAAACCAGTAAGTCTCCAAACCCTGATGGCATAGGCCAAAGAGTTGCTTGGGAAATCAAATATGAGATTGCTGATCCACTAACCCATATATGTGTGAGAGTTCTGCTCAAAGTAGTCAAGGATCAGATCTTGGTTGGTTAACCACAGTTCTTTATTTCCAATCTCTACATTAGTACAGCATCTCGGATTATTGTCAGAGATGAGACAGATTATACAAGCGGGTCTATTATACCATTCCAAGGAGTTTGAATTACCCATAGATAGCCAATCCCCTTAAGGGAAAATTGGCGGGCTAAAAGGTGTCCTGACCGTTTGGTTCTCACAGGAAAAGAGTGAGGTGTTAGGCAGTAAATTTCCTCTCCCAAACCAGACCCCTCAGATGTTACCAGTTCACATAACAATCAATGGCTTCAAGGTTTTTGCATGTGATAAGAGATGAGAGGCATCCTCCCTTGAAGTTCCTGCCGGAGCAGCTGGAATGCGGAGGCAGGGATGTGAGGCCTCCTTGTTCTCGCAAATCATTGGTGTCACCCTCCCGGTCTGGACAAGAATTATTACATTACGGTTACATAGAATCCCAATACATGACAGATACATAAGGAAGGTAAAAGCATATGTGAAAACTAGGGGGAGGAGGCCTGGCTAATATATTGTCTGAATTAGCAGATTCTGACACCATGTGGTGATGGTGGTGGAAAGTGCAGTCCAGTGGCAGCTGACTTTTGGCACCCCTGTAGGGTTTCCAAGGCAAGAGACATTTCAGAGTTGGCTTGCCCTTGCCTGCCTCTGCGTAGCAACCCTGAACTTCCTTGGTGATCTCCAGGTACTAACCAGGGCCGACCCTGCTTAGCTTCTGAGACCTGATGAGATCAGGATACCCCAGGGCAACCCGTATATGTAACATCACTAAAATTAGTTAATGTACAAGAGGATTGGAGAGCAGCAAATGCTACACTGGTTTTTTTTAAAAAGAGGACTGGTGGAGAACCAGGAAATTACAGGCCAGTTAGTCTGTCCCAAGCAAATTAGTAGAAACTGTCATCACATAGAGGAACAAATCCTGCTGAGGGGAATTCCGGCCTCATCAACCTTCTGGAATTCTTTGAGAAAATGAACAAACATGTAGACACCATAGTTGGGATGGTTCAATCTCAGGATGTTATTGGAGCTAGGGATGGGCATGAACTGGCTCACGAACCAAAATTCAGGCTGAACTTGGGCTGGTTCAAAGCTTGGGAAGACACCTTCCCTGAACATTTACTGGACTTTTGGTTATTTCAGCTGTTTGGGGCCAGCCATTTAAACCATACAACTGAGCAGCGTGGAGTCCACCGGTCAGCTGTTAGGTTTAAATGGCTGCGAACCATTAAACCCTTCAGTTTTGCTTCCCCCTTTTCTGGTGGACCCACTCAGTGGTTAGGTTTAAATGGCTGTGAGCCATTAAACCCTTCAATTTCGCTCCCCCCCTTCAAAGTGGTCCCTGCTCCATTTCTCCCAGCTGTGTCAAGCTGCAACTAGGAGAAAGGGGGAACCAAACTCTCTGGACAGGCTCGGTTCAGGTGGGGCTCTTTTGGCTTGGTTCCGGGTTTGGTTCTTGGACTGCCCCGAACCCTGAACTGAACCGCTGTTTTTAGGCTCGTGCCCATCTCTAATTCAAGCACAGTCTGGTCTTACTCATATGGATGACTTTTAGTTGGTGGGGCCTGATGAAGTAGCCGAGGTGCTTCGAAATATGTGGCCCACCATCTCTAGTCTGCCTCTTGCTCCTTGTTGTTAATAGTATCATGCAAGCTATAACTTTTAAAATAAATTAAAAATTAAAATCAATATTTTCAATTCCCAAGTGTCTGCTGGTTTCCAGTCCTGCCTGAGTGAATATAAACAAGAAAAAGAGGCTGTAGATGAGTGGGGAGGCATGCAAAGGAGGTTGCAGCAGAGGAATGCAAGAGAAGTCCAAAAGTCTTGAGTTTAGTTTGGACCCGAGTTCAAATGCCTGAAGCCTTGGACTCTCAGCCTTGCTCATTTCCATTCATGCAGTGAATACAAATGCTGGTCACGGCCTGAGGATAAGGGGGAATAAGGACTGTGGAAAACACTGCAAAAACATTGCTATTAAAAGTAGTGCCCCTCACGATACTAATGTGCATGCCTGAAGCATTCCGCCGTAACTTGGAACTGGGCAGAGTGGGGGGGGGGGGGGGGGAGCCTTGGCATTTTCCAAAATCAACACTTTAGACTCAGTCATGGACTGAGAATGAAATCATCGGGGAGGGGGGGCAGTTTGAATCCTGTTCCCTGAAAGGAAGCTGTGGGCGTGGGGACGTCTGCAGGGAAGGGAGGCCAGGGAAAGCCAGATCTGCTGGCAAGGAGAGACTTCTTGTAGGCCCCCCCTGGCTTTGAAAGATGTGCTAAGTGGCCAACCTTTTTTGGGGTGGGGGTGGGGGGGTATAAATGAATGGTGGGTGCATATTTAGGAACGAGCTGGCAGTTCATTGCTGAAGGACAAAATGTCTCTTAGAGAAATGTGAGGTCCCCTTTTCACTGATTTATTGATTTTATACTATATAATTTTCTGTAAGTTTTTCCCCATCTTCAGTGAGGGCTTGCTATAGGTGATCAAGGCAGAGGTTCCCACCAGCAAGGCCAGGAGACCGTCCCTTTGCTCTCCCTCTCTGCAGAGGCTTTCATTTTCTAAACTCTCTTGCAGGCTGTAATTTTCTATCCCACTGCCTGTTTTTAGAGTAAACTGATCTTTTTAAATCCTAAGCAAAAGTCTTCTCCAGTCTGGACGGCTTCCTGTGGTTTCCAAAGACGCATTACCAGGAACGTGGAGAAATCTTGGTTGGGCTTGACACTTCCCTGAACTTGCCAGGAATGCCTGGCTGGAACGACTCCTCTTCATCTCCCCCTAGTTAGATGCTCAGAAAACAAAAACAAAAAAAAAAGGGGGGGGGGGAACTTGACAATTTCACTTTGCAAGTTAACTTCTAAAAACAGGAGGTGGTTGGCAACCGTACCTTTTGAGCTGGAACGCCTCCCCCTAATCCGAGAGCCCTGGTAGCAGCTTGGCTCCAGTGTGAGCCTTGATCTTGAGGCCAAATGGCCTCACTGAAATGGTGAACTCAGTGGGAGCATTAAGAATTGCTAGGAAAGTGTTATTGTTGTTTTTAAAGCCAGCGTAACTCCCCTCCCATTGACTGCCCTATCTGGGCCAGGCTGTGACGCAGCTTTCCCTGTTGACACCGACTTTGCTTTTGCTTTTTGCAGACTCTGGGGTGTTTCTCATCTATAACAGTGAGATGCCTGGCTGCTTGGAGACAAAAGATTCCCTAGTGAAGATTTCCAAGGCCTGTAACGCCAGTGCTCCAGCTCAGAAGTGGAAATGGGTTTCTCGGAGCCGGCTTTTCAACATTGGGGCCATGCAGTGCTTGGGTGTCTCTGGGAAATCTGCCAACACCAGCACAGCGACCCATGCCCTGGCCACCTACGAGTGTGACCAAGAGTCTGTCAACATGCGGTGGAACTGCCGGACCCTCGGGGACCAGCTCTCTCAGTATTTGAACTCCAGGCTGGGAAACTGGTCGCTGACCTCAGCGGAGAGGGGTGACCAGGCACGCAGAGGCCAGTGGAAAGTGTATGGCCCTGAAGACGACCTGTGCTCCAAGCCATATTCTGGTAAAGCCTGCAGGAATGAAGTCCTGCCATTCCACGTTCCACAGATTCACTGTGAAACTTTATAACTTAATATGGTGTTCAGGGAACTTAAGTGTTCATTTAAAAACAATGGTTGCTGGCCCTCGTGAGAACTTGAGAATGTTAGAACTGCCTTTCTAGGTCTAGTCTAGTTTGTTTTGCAACTTCCAGGTCTTTGGGACTCACTTGAAGGTGGTAGCCATCTTCTGCTGCTTGCCTTGAGCAAGTGGTGAGGCATTCAACCTCTGTGGCTGTGGTCACACGGCCCTTAAATACGGGAGGAAGGGCTATTTCCTCCCGCATTTTCCAACCCCGGGAAAATCAACAGTTTTCCCGGGTGTTGCGGGAGGAACCCGCATTTTAGCCATCTGGCCAGCCCTCTCTCGCAAGTCCAGATGGTCCCGTCGGCCATTTCCCCCCCCCCCTTTTACACTTGGGCGCTTGGGCACTCAAGCGCCCAAGTGTAAAAGGGGGAAACCCACCCCCCAAACTTACCAGGCGGCGGTTGGGTCCTTTGCCGCTTCTGCGGCCGCCGCCGCCTCTGCATCGGCCGCCGCTTCCACCGCCGCCTCTAATGTGGCCGCGGCCACTGCTTCTGCTGTCGCAGGGGTTGGGATGTATAGACATCCCAACCCGCGGTAGAAAAATGTGGCCCCTTTAAATCCAGGAGGGCTCCTGGATTTAAAGGGCCCGTGTGACCGCAGCCTGAATCTTGCTGTTGCTGTCCTGTCTAGTACCCTTGCAGAAAATGTACCTTCTGTGACAGCATTCAGTCTTTTTAAAGGAGTTTTATATTCTTGCAGCAATATTCTCCATTTTATTTCCTTCACTGACTGCCTGTCTCCCCAGTGGGGGCTCTAAGTGGCTCCCATCCTTCTCCTCTCCTCCACTTTACCCTCAACAACAACCCAGTGAGGCAGGCTAGGCAGAGACCGTGTGATGGGCTGAAGGTCACCCAGCCATCTACCACGGCAGAGTGGGGCTTCAGCTCTGGGACTCCCAGATCCTAGTCTGACACTCTCCTCACTACAGCTTGCTGGTCCTCCTGGACTAGTTACACGTGATGCGGAGGAAGACTTCTTGCAGTGTGCCTTGTGCCCAGCTGGGTTTTGCTGCAGGACCTGAGAGGCTGATCTTGGAAATATTTCCATTCCCTTCTGTAACTAACTTCCTTGCCAAAAGTTTCAAATTATTTGAAAGCTGAAATCGTGGAAGCAGAATACATACTGTGCACTGATAATTTTTATTTTTGAATAAAAATCTCTCCATCTGAACACTTATTTACTTTGTAAGCTGCCTTGAGTTCCTGTAAGGTAGAAAGGCAGCTAATAAATGTTTGAGATAAAATAAATGATTATAATGTTAGTCTACTTGAAAAAATAGATTCAAAAATATAGAATGTTTGGCTAAATTCCAGTTAGGATATCCTGTGCATCATGAAATCTAGAATTCTGACTATTTCACAGGTTATTTTTTGACTTTCCAAAGCCAATCCAAATAGAAAAGTCATCCAGAGCTACCAAAAGATGGATTTGGATCTTAGCTATGTTCCAAAATGCTAATCAAGCTCTCGCCTGCAATTGCCATTTTTTATTGTTGCTCAGGTTTCCATTTTGCCAAGGATTGTGCATGTCCCGAAACCCTCAGTCCCCGAGAGGGGCCAGCATAGGGTAGTGGTTGAAGTGTTGGACTAGGCGATCTGGGAGATCCAGGTTCCAGTCCCCACTCGTGCCCCATGGATGCTGGCTGGGTGACCCGGGGCCAGTTGCACATGCTCAGCTTAACCTACCTCACAGGGTTGTTGTGAGGATAAAATGGAGAGGACGTAAGCCAGTTTGGGTCCCCATTGGGTGAAAAGCAGGACATGAAGAAAGGGAGTAAACAAATAAATCTAGTCTGAATGAGGTTTCAAGTAAACAAACCAGGCTTGGTCCCCCTGTCCCCGCCCCCCGTGCAAGCACTGGAAGGGTCCCGGCACAGAACTTGCTATTCCGGAGCCGTGGCTTTCATTGCAAAAAGAACACTGAGGCATGTGGGCCACATCTGGTGAACCTTCAGAGCCAAAGGACAGCAGGCCTGCCAGCAGGCAGCGAATAAGGCTTCTGTGCTCTTTGCCATTCTGCAAAATGAGCAAATAATGGCACATTTGCTTAATTTGAGCAATAGTCACATTGCAGAACTCACCTTCTTTTGATGCGTGATTTGGAGCAGGATTGTGGTATTTATTTATTTATTTAGACTTCTATCCTGCCCACCCACAGGCAGGCTCAGGCTGGGTAACAATGTAAAATACAACACAGTTAAAACCAAATTAAAACAACAGTATAAAATGCCATACTCCTGCGTACCATATCAGCTGTGATAGAACCAGATCAACAGTGGTGGAAGATTTTAAGGTGTGAGGAGGGTCCAGGCCTCTGGTGGGGTCAGCCCGCCGCCTCAACCAAAAGCCTGGTGGAAGAGCTCCATCTTACAGGCCCTACAGAACTGTAGTAAATCCTGCAGGGCCCTGATCTCACTTGGGAGCAGAATGTACATTAGTGCAGAATGTACATAGCCCCATCACATGCTGTGATGCAAAATGGAAACAAAATGGTGTCGTTAGCTGGAATAACCAGTCCGTGCCCCCTGTAAAGTGTGTAGAGTTAATTTCACGTGTGCAGAACCACAGGTTGTTGATTGCCCAGCCTTTTGGTCAAATGATAGTAGAGGAGGGTAAGTATAAGTCATTATCTTCTCTCTTCTCTGCAGAAATTTATACCATCCAAGGCAACTCACACGGGAAGCCCTGCACCATCCCCTTCAAGTACGATAACTTTTGGTTCTACGATTGCACCAGCATGGGTCGTGAAGATGGTCACCTCTGGTGTGCCACGACACAGGATTACGGCAAAGACGAGAGATGGGGCTTCTGCCCCATTAAGAGTAAGTTGTTTCTGTGTGGGGCAGAATCATGATCCCTGGCGGTGGTTGGGTTATCATTAGTTAGCCCACCTGTGGAAGTGGAAAGAGGTGCCTGTCGACTGGATTCAGTGGGGCCTCATCTTCTGTTGCTGCTCCCTGCCAGAGGTGGTCTCCATTTTCCCTTTGGCTTCTTGGGCTTCAGGGGTGTGGCCTGCTGAACAGGGCTGTCCCACACAGCCGCTCCTTCTCGCAGACCCTGCCTCGCTTCTTTCCCAGCCTACTTGGTGCTCCCTACTGGGTCGCGACTGTCCTGAACTCTTTTCCTCTGCCCTTCAGCCCCCAGACCACAGGACGTGAGCTTCCACCACGCCACTTGAGCCCCTCCTTCCCGCTCTCCCGCCCACCAGCAGCAAACAAAGCCTGGCTTCCCCCCAGCCAACTTGACTGTCGTTCCCAAGAACAGCTGCACTCTGACTGACCCTTTGCCCTCAGCAGTCGGAAGAGCGGGAGCGCAGGCAGGGCAGTGCCATCGTTCGGCCTGTGATGCGGGGTGAGGGGCTCACAGACTGTTAAACTGTTAGCTTAATCCGTACATAAGGTAGGGATGATGCGGGTTGTGAGTTTAGTAAAAGTTGCAGCACCGGCTTAGTTGGAGGATAAGTTCCTTGAGTATTGATAGCCAAAAAGTCAGAGTATCTGAATTTATCATCTGAAAGGACTACTCAGTTTGAGTCAGCTCCTACCACATGAATGCACTCTGGCTGGCCTTTTTTCCTAGTAGCAAGAGCAAGGTGTATACTTGAAGGTGGATGGGAAACTCACTTTACTTGATCATTTAGAAATCTGGAAGGACATCCTACCCTTATTTCCAGGACTCAGAGTGGGGTGTCTATCTTAACATACAATCTAATCTGAAAAATAAAATGGATCATATAACATAAAAGAGTGCTTGACCTTTGAATGACCCAAATCCACATAGGTTAGCAAATTCACATGAACCCTTACCTCCTCCCATTCCCAAAGTACTTTTTACCTGCCCCCACTTGCCTTACATCCTCCCTTCATTCCTCCTCCCAAGCATTACTTAGTCCTTTCCTCCTCACTGGGGCCCTTTCCCACATTGTCCCCCTTACCTGAAAGCTGGAAAGGAGTGTTTACAGTAATCCCAAATGTGCCACAAAACAAGCCGGTCCCTCCAATACTCTTAATGTCAAGTACTGGTTCATTAACATGGAATCTGGTTGCACTGACATCCCTTTTCATGCCCATCCTTTGTAGGCAATGACTGTGATACATTCTGGGATAGGGACCACCTCACCAGCAGCTGCTACCAATTCAACTTCCAGTCCACCCTGTCTTGGCAGGAGGCTGGGAAGAGCTGTGAACAGCAAGGGGCCAGCCTTCTCAGCATCACTGAGATCTACGAGCAGACATACATCAACGGTGAGCCTTGGACTGAGCCACCTTCAGGAGGCAAAAGCATGGAAGATACTGTCCCTTAGGAGCTCGTTTGCCTGCCCGCCTCTGCTTCATTCTTTCTTCTGATCAGTAGTTGGTAATTAGGCTGGGCAGAGAGGCCCAAAGAGCACCTATCTGTGGAAGGGTGTCAAAAAGCTACTGAAAGGAGTTCATGTTTCAGTCCTGAAACCACTTGAGAAATCTATAAGGAGATCCTCTGTTTTCTTTTCAGAACTGCTGCAAAAGTGTAGGATTTTTGTAACTATTGCAAAAGGAAGGGAGGGTTGCAGGTCTGGGGCCCCCACATGTGGATCAGTCAGAAGAGAGATGGCAGTCAGGCACCACTGAGTGATGGCAGGGGGAGAGTCCTGGAGGAGACTTTGGCAAGGTGGGTGGACAGCCAGTCTGCTGCTTTTTGGGCAACATTATGGCAATAAGACGTCGGGTCTGATGGTGTGGCATTCTGCCATTCTTCGGCTGCAGTCACACTGGGGGCTTGGCATGATCTGGCCGTGCCTCTACTTGCAGCAGTTTAAATAGTTGTAGGAAGTTTTGATTAGACATCCCACCCTGAACTGGCTTCACTGCGTGCTGGCCCCATGGTCCATTGTTCAGATTGTTGAGGCTTCCTTTTTTTTTTTTTGCCTTCCCGCGTGTATGAGCGTGAATCTGAAGCTCCAGCTCCTTTTTGACAGCTCCACAATCCCTCTGCCAAGTTCTCCAGCCCCTCTCAGCATCCTTCCCTTTGCCTCTAAATGAATACATTTGGGGGGAGGGGCGTGCAGATTTACATGAGAGTAGTCCCAGTGACTTCAGTACATTTACCCTTGTGTCAGTCATGGGACGCTCTCAGACAGAAGCTCTGATACAGAAACAGGAGAGGGTTTTTTTTTCCCGGGGGGACTCTCGATCTAAAATGATTACTTGGCCACAGTGATTGACGCTAATGCACACATCGCTGCCTGTTCCAAAAGAAAAAAAAGGAGGTGGAAATGGAAGGGAAGGTTCAGACTTCCCAAACAGCTTGGCTTCGCAAGAGGGGAGTTCAGACATCCGGAAATGTGGGATGAATGTGCAGACATCCTAAGCACTGAACTTTCTCCGGTGGCTGTTTACTTTGCATCCAACTTGTCATACGAGTACGACTGGGGAACGGGCACCAGATGTGGCTGTGTGACCGAGCCCATTTAGTCTATAAGGAAACAGCAATTATATCAGGCCAAACTGCCCGTCTGACCGCAGCCTTCCTCTCTCTGCCAGGACTTCTGACGGGTTATAGTTCCACCCTCTGGATTGGGCTTAATGATTTGGACCTCAACGGGGGCTGGCAGTGGTCAGACAACTCACCCTTGAAGTTCCTCAACTGGGAGCATGGTAAGTCAGGAAGGGGTGTCGAAGATTATCAACAAGATGTGTCATAAGTGAACATGGGGTGCATCATCATAAATGGGAATCCCAGTTCTTTAACTGTCTCTGGAATGAAACAGGAATTCTAAAATTCTGAAATGGTGAAGACCAGTGGGATCTAAAAGAGTGGCCTTGCAGTGAGGTTGCATTGTGTCCAGGATGGGTGTACGTGCCAGCAAACTGACCACTGGTATTGCCCTCAGCCTGGCCTTTCCCACCAAGCTCTACAATTCTGTGTGGTTTATTACCAAAGTACCCCACAGTTGTCATGATTGAGCAGTAATTTGAACTCAGGTCCCAAATATGTAAAACCAGTTCTTTGGCAGTGCAATAGAAATTCCCCCTGCCCTTTCCGAAACCAAAAACAACAATCTGGAAAGCATGTCTTGAGAAAATGCAGCCTCAGGATCTCACAACAGATCTTAAATCATTTATTTGTTTAAAATATTTATATCCCTTGGGGTCCTGAAGGCAACTTACAATAGAATGTAAAACAACAACTTTTTTTTAAATAGCCAGAATTTCCTGTAGAGAACAACAGGTGTGTCTCACCAAGGTTGTTGGCAAGTCACCATGGCAGAAATGGTCCTTCCCTTGGCGGCCACCAGATCAGGGCTTCTGATGGAGATCTTAAGTTAGGCAGTTTGAAAGGGAGCAGGTGATCTTTCAGATACTTGGATTCCAAGTTGCTTTGAGTTTTGTAGGGCAAAACCAGCACTTTGAAATTTGTCCAGAAATAATCTGGTAGCTAGTGAAGCTGGTGAGATGTGTTCAGTCAGTATCCGTAGACAGCACTGTAGTGTGTTCTGTACCAGCTGAGATTTCAAAGTGCATACATGAGCAGCTCTGCTTAAAACACATCACAGTTGTCCATTTTGGAGGTGTATTAGTGAATGGGCCAGAAGAGCTGTAGCTGGCATGCCACCTAAAGTGTGCCAAAGGAACTGTGTTTCATGGCTGGCACTTGGATTCCATCTGCAAGGTTGGTTCTTATAGTATCCCTAAGCCATGCCCTTGAGCCTTAAGTTGAGTGTAACCCCAGCCAGAAAAAGATGTAGCATTCATTCTTAATTGGTACATCACCAGCCAACAATACCAAAGCCTCTGTTTTGAGCTTCAGATTATTGGCTCCCATCCAAGCTACAGAACCTGTTCAGAATGTCAAACTCAACTGAGCTGTAAGAAAGGGAGAAGTAGTGTTGTGAGCCATCAGCAGGTTGATGACACTGTGCTTCTTGTATCCTAATGACCTCCAAGCATGGAGGTGTGCAGTAGCACCGGAGACAGGATGTAGAATCCCATAAATGCTCACCACTTCCCAGAGCTGGAACTGAAGCCACAGTGCTCCTGATTCCCATCTCAGACAGCCAGTGCAGGAGGACACCCTGGTGAATGAATACTGCTGAGAAGTCCAGAAGAATTACCAGGGTTTCCCTCACCCTGTTGCCCTCCTGGTGAAAGCTGCCTCAGAGGTTGACCAGGACAGTATCAGTCTCCAAACCGCATCAGAAGCCACATTGAAGTGGGCCTAGGTTGTCCTTAAACGTGACCTCCCTCTGGCCCAGTGCCATGCCATTCTCAATCTGTGGCTTTTCGTTGAAATAGTAGAGGTGGGTGATCTCCCCCCCCAGTGCCAACCCTGCTTCTCTTTGTAGGTCAGCCAGACAACCCCCACGAGGAGAACTGTGGAGTGATCCGGACTGAATCGTCAGGGGGATGGCAAAACCGGGACTGCAGTATTGCTTTGCCTTACATCTGCAAGAAAAAACCAAATGCCACCTCTAATACATACCTGACAGGTACGTGGTTTAGTTTGCATGTCTACAAGAGGCTAAAAATTATTGTCATGTGCCGGCTTTTCTGTAACCCCACCTGGCCATTGGCTGAATATTCATGTCCAAAACTGAATGTTGCAATGGATGCCGTTTCTGTGAGAAACCTCAGGTGGGACCGTAGTTCAGGAGGAGTGATGCAGCCCGGTCAGGGGGCTGATGCCTGGAAAGCCGGGGGTGGGGAGTGGGCTCAGGGCAACGGGGCTAAAAGGGGCAGTGGGCTTATTACATAAGTGACCCATTCATCTATTTATACTAACTTACGAATAAAATTGATGTAATTAACTTAAATAATTATTTATTAGTTTGCATTTTATATCTTCTCCTGAGTTAGTAAGGAAGAGAGTTTGCTTAACTAATGTGGGGGGAAAGGTACTAAACATTTATTTATAGTCCACCTTTCTCATTTATTCATTCTTCCTTTTTTATTCTAATAAACAATTATACAACTTTGTTCCAGGGCTAACAACAGATAGTCAACTATCTTGCAAGGAAGGAAGGGCTGTAAGTCAAAATAAATAAATAAACTAATAATAAACAAAGCCACACTCAATTGCAAAATTACAAATCAAGCATGCCTAACATTAATAAATCATTGAGCAATTTTTAAATATACTCTTAAGTGTCTCTTTCACCTTCTTACTTCCAAGTTCTGTTCCAATAATTTAAAAAGGCCTTCCTGCAAGATATAAATTCAAATTGAGCCATTCTCCTTCCACACCTTTTTATATGTCATAATTTTTATATAATCGTTAACAAACCAAAACTTACAAAGCTAGACAGACCTCTGCGGTCGCTAAGGAAGCTGGCCTCCAATATTGTGTTACCAAAATCCTAGCTGCAACTAGTAACTTATATCTGTCTGTGGGCCTTCTTTACCGTCTTGGGTCCAAGCAGCAGACTGAACTGAAAGTGTTTGTGGAGAATGGTTGTTTCTTAGTGTTGTCACAAGGCTGTGCTATGCTGTGGAGCTAGACTTGGATCGTTTCCATGGGGGTTATTTGCCCCAGGTTCAATACTCCTAGGAAGCGGGGAGTTTACTTGCTTCCCAACAGCATCATGGTGTACCTCCCAAGGTTTCCCTGGATTTCCTCGAATATTTCTCAAACCTGCTTTGCTGTGAAGTTTTGGGAAAGTTCAGTGTGAGTGGCGGAGTTTGGAAGCCATTTGCCCTGACTCTCTTCCTGTGGTGGCCATTTTCTCCGCCAACAACTGGGGCTTGGGGGGGGGGGGGGAGTATATTAATATAACCAGTGCTATTTTTGGGCAGGAACGCACAGGAACGGAGTTCCAGCTGGCTTCTGAGTTGGCTACACCTACAGCCTCCCCCCCTTGAGTTCCCCAGGTGCCTCGCAAGCTGCGGGGTGCCTGGGGAAGTCAAACCGATCCAGGAAGGGAAGGCAGTTTAAACTGCCTCTCCTTCTCGGGTTCCCCATGCGCCCGGCAAGCCTTGGGACACCTGGGGAAGCTGATCCTGGGAGGGAGCTGCACTGTCAGGGGTGTGGCCTAATATGCTAATATGTTTCTGCTGTTGGGTGTGGCCTATTTTGCTAATAAGTTCCTGCTGGGCTTTTTCTACAAAAAAAGCCCTGAATATAATGTTATAACAATCTGTGTAATAGGTTCTCTGAATCCCCCTTTTGTAAAAAAGGTAACTCTTAGCCCTTTATATCTCCATAACAAAAGGGGCCACAGCCTGAACTTTTTTTTTTCAATGAAAGCTGAGAATTCAGAGAACCCAGGGTGCACATGTGGTTATGATGTTATAACATTATTCAGTTGCTGATTTCATATAAAGCCCCAGTGTCGTGCCTGAAGGGGGGTGACTGATGATATGGGACTGGGGCTGGGAACCTGTTGGGAAACCTGCCGGGTGGAAGCCCTCTTGCCGCTGTGCTGTATCCGAAGCCACGGGAGCCTGCCGACCTGTGGAAACAATCTGCTTAACTAGGCTATTTCATGAGATTGCACTACACTTAATGATAGTTGGCTAGGCTAACATTTACCAAAGTCTGGAAGCAGCAAAAATTCCTCCAAAGAGGAATTTATTGGGCCCTGACCTGGATAGCCCAGGCAAGCCCAATCATGTCAGATCTCAGAAGCTGAGCAGGGCTGACCCTGGCAAGTACTTGGACGGGAAACCTCCAAAGAAGACCAGGGCTGGGAGGCAGAGGCAGGCTATCAAGCCACATCTCTGAACGTCCTCCATGCCCCAGTAGGAGTCGCCAGAGGTCACCATGACTTCCAGACATGGACACACATGAGCATGCACACACACAAATCCAAAATACCCCCCGCCCCCAAGGAATTTATTGAAAAAAGTAAAATATTGTTATCCTTTGCTGCAATTCTGGTCTAAAGCAGACCAGGTCTGAAGGAGCATTATATAATTTTTTTAAATGAATCAGTAATTCACAGTTCTACAAAACAACAATGGTTGTGGGGCTGACCAGCTGACTCTGTCTTGCTCCCTCCCTCCTTTTTTGGGGGGTGGGGCCAGGGTGGGGTTGGGAGCAGGGCCCCCTTGACAGGCAGGGTTGCCAGGTCTGGGTTGGAAAATACCTGGAGACTTTGGGGGTGGATCTGGGAGGGGGGGGGTTGGGGAGGGGAGGGGCCTCATCTTGGTACCATGCCATAGAGTCCACCCTCCAGAGCAGCCATTTTCTCCAGGGGAGCTGATCTCTGTCAGCTGGAGATCAGTTGTAAAAGCAGGAGATCCCCAGGCCCCACCTGGAGGTTGGCAACCCTATTTACAGGGCTGACGCTGCCTCTGCCAGGAGGGCAAATTAGGGAGGGGGAAGAAGGAGAGGGAGTTTTGTGTTGTGATCTGAAGTAACTAGCCGGAGTTCTGAATGCAGGTTTTTAGTTTAAATGATTTTAGTTCCTCTTGCGCTCCAAGGATCTTTGGCAAGAGTGGGGGTGGCATATCAGTTCAGTCTCTTGGTGGTGGGTCAGTGGCTTTCACCTTTGTGGGTTTCAGAGGTCTGAGTGTGGGTCTGCAGTTACAGCCTACAGGTCCCATGACTTATTCTGAGTTCTGTTAACTCATTATAGTTGATTCTTGGTTGGAGATGAAGGTTGACTGTGATCCCAGCTGGCAGCCGTTCCAGTCTAACTGCTACCGACTGATCAGTGAAAAGAAGACTTGGCTGGATGCCAAAAAGATCTGTTTACGGAACGAAGGGGACCTGGTGAGCATCCATACTCTCCCTGAGCTGGAGTTTGTTACCAAACAAATCAAGCAAGGTGAGCCAAGTTTGAGTCGAATACTGTATGCAGCCTGTGTTAGAGGATCTGCCTGGTGTTTCTAGGGCAGTATATGGGAAATAATTGCTTCAATCCCTTCCTGAGAGTTTCTAGGCAGGAGGGAGATCAACCAACTCTCTGGTCTCCCTCTTGAGCTTTGTGTTTACACACCAGCACCGTTCCATGAGAGATCAGGCAAAAGGGAAGATCAGCCAAGCGAAGATCCAAGGATAGTCCTAATAAATTTCATTAAAAGGCTTAAAGATTTTAATGGCCCGTAAAGGATTAATTAAGTATTCTTCTAATTCTGAGGAGGGGCAGGTTCTGCTACAGAACATTGGCCTCCCTTTCACAGGCCGACCCTCCTGCTCTCTTGGATTGTTTGGGCTGGAAACGTCCTGTACTTCCCCCCACACTTGCCCTACTCATCTGATGGATGGCCATGTGGAACAATATCATTCTATACTTCTGCTGGATGAAAGGGTGAGAATATAGATTTAGTCTTTCCAGGTTTGGGTGTGTGTTATTTCCGTCAAGTTAATGAATTGATGACCTCCAAAACGTCCTCTCCTTCGCAGGCTGGCTCAGGCCTTGCCGAGTGAGGGCCCTCATGGCTTTCTGGAGGGAGTCCGTCTACCTCCTGCTGGTGGCTCCCCCTCTTTCCCTGCTGCCTTCCATTTGGCCTGGCGCTCTTGTCTTTCCCAGGGACTCTTGTTATCTCATAATTGCGACCAAAGTACGATAGCCTCAGTTTAGTCATTTTGGCTTTGGGGGAGATTTTCAGCTTGATTTGCTCTAGAACCCGCTTATGTGTCTTTTTGGTAGTCCTCAGTGTCTGTAAAACTCTCCTCCAGCATTACATTTCAAATGAATCAGCTCTCTTCCTGTCAGCTTTCTTCAATCTCCAGCTTTCCCACCCATACACACTACAGTATGAACTACCTTGATCTTGGTTGCTAGTGACAAATCCTTACACTTAGGAATCTTTTCTGGCTCCTTCATGGCTGCTCTTCCCAGTCTCAATCTCTCGCTCTCTTGGTTGCAGCCTCCCTTTTTTGATGGATGATTGAGCCAAAGAACAGAAAATCTTTAATGATTTCAGTTTCTTCATTGTCAACCTTAAAATTATGACCCCAGTGGTCATTACTTTTGTCTTCTTGATGTTCAGCCCTGATCCTGTTCTGGCACTTTCTGCCTTAAGTTTCCTCAGTCGTCATTTCAAGTCTTCTGTGTGCCCTCTGTGAGCCGCTCTGAGCCTGTTTGCGGGAGAGGGGGAGAGTGGGATAAAAATATGAATGAATGAATGAATAAATAAATAAATAAGGCTTCACTATTTTCTGCCAGTAACGTGGTGTCATCTGCATATCTGAAACTGTTAATGTTCCTTCCACCAGTTCTCACTGCACCTTCATCTCAATCTAATCCAGCTTTCCTTATTTTATTTATTTATTTATTTATTTCAACTTATATCCCGCCTAGCCAGGAAACCGGCTCTAGGCGGCTAACAACATAAGATCAAACATAACAGAGTTAAAATATGCAACATATAAAATCACATTAAAATACATACATTTAAGTAGTAAAATCGAACAGATGGCAGCAGATACAAACCAACACCAAAATCAGCAACCTACTTATTTCCGGCCAGGAGGCTTCCACCAAAGATGTTCTAGAGGTGACTCACCAAGCCACTTGCTAAGGGCCATTCCCTCCAGTGGCGGCCCCAAAAGCCTGGTGGAAGAGCTCCGCCTTGCAGGCCCTGCGGAACTGCAATAGATCCCGCAGGGCCCTGATGTTCTCTGGGAGCTCATTCCACCAGTGGGGAGCCGCCACCGAGAAGGCCCTGTTCCTGGTGGTTGCCAACCTGGCCTCCCTCAGGCCTGGGAGGGTCAGGCGATGTTGAGTGCCTGACCGCAGTGCTCTCTGGGGTGTATACGGGGAAAGGCGGTCCCTTAGGTAGGCAGGCCCCAGACCATATAGGGCTTTAAAGGTTAAAACCAGCACCTTGAACCGGATCCGGTACGCTATAGGCAGCCAGTGCAGCGCCCTCAGCACAGGCCGGACATGGTCCCTCACCGAGAGGCCCATCAGCAGCCTGGCTGCGGCATTCTGCACTAGCTGCAGCCTCCGGAGCTGGGTCAAGGGCAGCCCCATGTAGAGAGCGTTACAGTAGTCAAGCCTCGAGGTGACCATAGCATGGATCACTGTTGCCAGGTCATTGCGTTCGAGGAAGGGAACCAACTGCTCGATCAGCCGTAGATGGTAAAAGGCTGCTTTGGCAGTGGCTGCTACCTGGGCCTCCATAGTTAAGGAGGCATCCAGGAGCACTCCCAGACTCTGGACCCTCGGCGCTGGCACCAATGGTGCCCCCCCGAAGGCCGGTAGCGGGATCCCTACCCCCGGTCCACTCCGACTCAGGCACAGGACCTCTGTCTTCGTTGGATTCAATTTCAGTCGGCTCAGCCTGAGCCAGTCCGCCATGTCCTGAAGCGCCCGCTCCAGGTCATCCAGGGTGGCTCCGGACTGGCCGCCCAGCAACAGATACAACTGGGTGTCATCAGCATACTGGTGACAACGCAGCCTATGCCTCCGGGCAATCTGGGCGAAAGGGCGCATATAGATGTTAAACAACATGGGAGATAGCACTGCCCCCTGAGGCACACCACATACCAGTGGGTGCCTCTGGGACATCTGCTCCCCCAGCGCCACTCTCTGTCCCCGACCAAGGAGGAAGGAGACGAGCCACTGTAGGGCAAGCCCCTGAACCCCTATGTCGGCGAGGCGGTGGATCAGCAACTGGTGGTCGACCATGTCAAACGCAGCCGACAGATCTAACAACACCAGCACTGCCGTTCCGCCCCGATCCAGATGCCGTCGGAGGTCATCCGTGAGGGCGACCAGTGCCGTCTCCGTCCCATGACCTGGCCAGAAGCCGGACTGAAACGGGTCTAGCACGGAAGTGTCATCCAGGAAACTCTGCAACTGAATCGCCACCACCCTCTCCAAAATCTTGCCCAGATAGGGCAAGTTGGAAACCGGCCGATAGTTGGCCAATTCGGCCGGGTCCAGTGATGTTTTTTTTAGGAGAGGGCGGACCGTCGCTTCCTTGAGTGCCCTTGGGAACAGTCCCTCCTGGAAGGACTTGTTGACAATCTCCCTAAGGGCACCTTGTAACCCCTCACGGCCAGCTTTTATCAGCCATGAAGGGCACGGATCAAGGCTGCATGAGGTTGGGCATATAGCAGAGAGTAAACTGTCAACCTCCTCAAGGCTGAGTGGACTGAAAGAATCCAGAATAGAACTAGAAGACGTGCATGGAGCCTCGAGTTCACTCACTGTCTCAACTGTGGCAGGGAGATCACGGCGGAGCAGCAAGATTTTATCTGCAAAATAGCTCGCAAAAGCCTCACAGCCAGTATCTAATTCCCTATCATTTAGTCCGCCATGTGGCAGTTCTGTTAAAAATCCGAATAGTTCTAAATAGTTGTGCCGGGTGTGAGCTTGCAGACGCAATCGTAGCCGCATAGAACTGTCTCTTTGCAGCCTTGATAGCCATCTCATAGGAGCTCATAAACGTCCTGTAAGATGCTCTTGATGCTTCGTCGCGGGCTCGCCGCCACCGTCTCTCTAATCGTCTAAGCTGAAACTGTTAATGTTCCTTCCACCAGTTCTCACTGCACCTTCATCTCAACCTAATTCAGTTTTCCTTGTGATATGTTCTGCTATAGGGAAATAAAATCCATCCTTGCCTGACACCTTTGCCAACTGGAGACTGTTCTGTTTCTCCATATTCTGTCCTAACAGTAGCCTCTTGCCCTGAGTGCAGGTTGCACACCAAATGCCAGCTTGAATTCCCAGTCGCCTTGATCCATCCGCATGAGTGCTTCTTTGGTAGTTCTTACCATTCATTCTGCTTGCCCGTTGGTCGCGGGATGGAAGGGCGCAAAGCGGATATGTCGGATGCAGAGGGGGTCCACAAAGCACTGGAACTCCCCGGAGGTGAAGGCCATCCTGTTGTCCGTAACGAGGGTGTCTGGAAGTCCATGGGTGGCGAATATGCGCCACATGGCTCAGACGGCCGCCTTGGTCGAGGTAGCCTGCACCAAGACTACCTCCAGCCACTTGCTGTAGCTATCTACAACGATAAAAAACAACTGGCCCTGGACCAGCCCTGTGAAGTCCAGGTGGAGCTGAGACCATGGCTTGTTGGTCAACTCCCAGGGCTGGATGGGGACATGAGGAGGTTCGGGGCACGACTCCTGGCACTTGCTGCACCGATGTACTTGGTCCTTGATCTTCTTGTCCATGCCTGGCCACCACACGTAGCTGCGGGCCAGGACCTTCATCTGGACAATTCCAGGATGAGACTTGTGGCAGGCTGCCAATATGGCGCGGAGCGGCCCCGGGATGACTACCCTCATCCTCCATAGTAGGCACCCCTTGTGGGTGGACAATTCATTGCGCCTTGTTAGCCGAATTGCTTTAATTTACACTTAGCAATTGGTGAAATACACGGGTTCTTGCCAACTATACCAGGGTCCCACCCCTCCCGGGAGTTCTCAAGAAAAGAGGCACGTGAGGCAGATAGCCAGTTAAACGTAGTTTACTGGGCAATGTTGTTCAAGCACACCAAAAACGTAATCACACACACACTCACACAGGCCTAAGAAATAAAGACAGAAAATAGCACGTTTGCATGAGCAGGTAATCGTTGGTGGGGAAGCAGTGCCTTACCTTAGATGTGTTGTCCAAATGATGGCTGAATTGGATGGGGAGAAAAATAGAAAGGCTATGGGGACACGAAGCTCGAACCTGCAAGACCACGTGGTTCTCCTGGATTGCGATTCCAGAGGGAGAGAGGGTTAAAGATGGAGGCAAGGTTTTGGGTACAGAAAGCTGGACTGAAGGGGTATTTGAAAGCAGATAGGGGACGACGGCTCAAGAGAGCGAGTGCCTCTGGATTTGGTCTTTTATTAGGGGGTCTTGGGGCGGGCTGATCAGGCCACATCCCACTAACACACCTACTAGGCGGTCCGTCCCTCTTGGACCTTTCCATAGGTTAAAGGTGGACAAAGGGAGGAGGGCCAGGGGATGGACCATGTTGCAAAACTATGATCTCACCAGGAAGTGGACTTTGGACTGGGGTTTGATGACACACTTGGCCACATCTATTGTTATTCAATGACTTGGCCGCCTGGGTGATGGCCAGAACATTAGTTGCTAAGCAACTGCGTCATAACTATGCAGGTATGTTGGAGGGGGCAGGGGTTGACCAGCGTGCGCTGAAACAGAAAGAAACCTCATGGCAAGAGGAGTCCTTTGTCTCCAGTGAACTATCTAGGGTGTCAGCCTCCTGGCATGGGCTGGAGCTGGCTCCTATTGTGAAGAAAGCACATGGCCCTTCCATTAAAGGCAGCCCAAAGTTCATATTTATGAATATCACAATTCATAAGAGCACTCAAAAGTGCCTTGTTGGCCAACAGCCTTGCGGTGTAGGTGGCAAAATCAGGGCCCGGATGATCGGGCACCCCCTCCCCACCCAGTCCGAAACTCAGGAGAGGACACGGTCCCGCGCCATGCGGCAGGCCACATCTGATACCTGGACAGGCTGGTCCGGGAGGTCCTCGATGAGGGTGACATGGAAGGCGGGTGCCGGGTCCGGGTCGCAGGACGGCAAAGGGAGACTACTCAGGGCATCAGCGTGGCCCATGGCTTTCCCTGGGCAGTGCACCAAGGAGTACTGGTACCCCAATAGAAAAATGGACCACTGAAGCACTGACAGCATGTGCGGGGTTTGGCGGTGTGGAGCAAGGAGGCCCAGGAGCAGCTTATTTTCTGTGGCCACAGTGAAAGCCCTAATGTACAGGTAGTTGTGGAACTTTTTGACTCCCGTGACTATGGCCAGGGCTTCCTTATCTATTTGGGCGTAGTTCTGCTCTGCCGCTGATAAGGTCCTGGAATAGAAAGCCACCGGCACCTCCCGCCCATCAGGAAGCTGATGGCCCAGTACCGCCCCCACCCCATAAGGAGATGCGTCACAAGCCAGGACCACTGGCAAGGACTCGTCAAAGTGAACCGGCCAGCGTTGGAAGCTAACAAGTCTTTAAGTGCCTTGAACGCTGCCGAGTGCCGCGGCCCCCATTCCCATTTGGACCCCTTGTCCAGCAACCGGTGGAGGGGCTCAGCTACCGCCGCCTTGTGGGGGAGGAAGGCATGGTAAAAGTTCAGGAGGCCGAGGAACACCTGCAGCTCGGCCTTCGATGCAGGGCTGCTCGGTTCGGCTGATGAATCGGGATCCCATCCTCATTGCCACTGAAAAGTACTGGAGTCGGGAGGCCAGCAACAGTGAAAACAGCATTGTAGTTTATTGCGGGTCAAGATGGAACATGGCAATCCCGGGCTCAGAGCCCGCATTTATGTCAATCAGAGATAATCCCTCGACCTCACCCAAATGTCCTGATAGGACCTTAAGATAGTGGTTACAGTTCATAGGTCCCCTGGGGAAAACCTAGGCTCATGATTGGCAGTCGTTTAGGATCCAACCGGCTATTGTTCTACCTGGCTGAAGCTCAGGTAGATTCAGGCCATGTGCGAATGTCCATGTGGTGGTCGCCATCACGTGAGTACATGGCAACCGCGGTCTTGATACACAACAATAATTTAATATTGGCGATCTTGAAACATTGCCTTCAGTACTCCAAGATTGCAGCTAAGCTACAACAACAGACAAACCTGATGAAGAGTATGCAAACAGAATGATTACTAGAACGCTGTTGTTTGTATTAAGTTGTTTTTCCCTTTGTAACAAGTGTATCATATTAAGACCTTGAGCCTAAGATAAGACCTTATTACAGGCTGTAAATATTACTATAGGAGTTAACGTCATTCTGAATGTACTGTTGGGCTTCATGGTTAATGCTTAAGTTGTATTCTTGTTAATGAATCACTCAAAAAATGTTCTAAAAATTTACATTTAACATTATATATAAAAAAATGCAAACACTGTAAAATTATACATGGTGATTTAGCGTTTCATTTAGTTACATACACTGTGGTCCAGTTTGTTGCAATGCAAGCGATGTACAGACAATGCTGTTTTATTTTGTGGGGAATTTAACCCCCCCATGTATTTTTTGGTTATTTCATATTTTTCTGTAAACCTGAGGGGTCCTGCAGGTTTGCAGGAAAATCTGTTTGGTGTTGGTGTGGCCCTGGCATGCAGATTTAGATATCCACAGATGGGGTCCGTGGGTGGTGAGCAGTGTATAGATCATTGTGATCACTGTTGCCAATTATATATATTATTGTATTCTTAAATCATTTGGAGAACTTGAACAACCTAAGCCTTGTAAAGAATTCCTTGTTTCCCTTCTCTCAGCACTGAAATCTTGCTTGCATCCCGCTGGATTCTTGGAGCAGATTTGCTAGTGTTTGGAAGGGGATGCTTGGCTAGGAATGGAGTTACTGACCGGCAGTTTTGCCTTACTTTGGCAGATGTCGAAGAACTCTGGATTGGCCTGAATGATCTCCGCCTACAGATGGACTTTGAATGGTCTGATGGCACACCAGTGCAGTTCACCTTCTGGCATCCCTTTGAGCCCAACAATTTCAGGGACAACATGGAGGACTGTGTCACAATCTGGGGACCGGTACGTGTAGAGGAGGGACTTGACATTGGCAGGGGATACACTTTTGAGCACTTGAAAGCATTCTCTCTGTCTCTCTCTGCAAGTGTTAATTGAAGGGTATAAGTAGTCAACTAAATCTTGCATTGAAAATTAATATTTATTTGCCCATTGTTAACTATTAGAACTGAGAATGATCTGTCACTTCAAAAACTTACCATGGAGCAGGCCAAGTAGTTATTGGCATCTCCTTCCTCTTTGTAGTGTGTGTGTGGGGGGGAACCTTAGAAATTACACTCCTTCCCAATTGGCATCCAAAACCACACTCAGCAGTGACTCAAGGTGGTGGTAAGGGGTTGAGGCTGGCCTTTCCCCTGGTGTGTGGCCACTGAAGCGAGGGACAGGAGGAGAGAGGGCACTGTGCTGTGCCACCCGCTGAGCCAACCGGTCCTATCCAGACAGCTGAGTGAAATGAGCGGCTTGGTCAGGGCTGCCTAGCTGGTGGGCAGGTGACTGAGTGGGTAGTCCCATCTCCTTTCACATCCCATTCCTGCCTCGTTACTGGTAGAGAGGGCCCACATCTGCGTCCCCAGCCACCCTTACTGTCTGGCCAGCAGGTAAGCTAGGCTGCAGAGGAAGAGGACAGCAGGTAAGCTAGGCTGCAGAGGAAGAGGACAGCAAATGTGCATGAGTGCATCATGTGCTCCTCCTTCTCACCTGTGGCCTGTCATGCTGCACACTGCCACCCCAGCAGCAACACATACCTGAGCTTCATGATGATTCAAGTGCCGTACATTCCAAAGTGAAGGGGAAAAACAGAGCCCTGTGAATGTGCTGGCAGACTCAGTTTTAATATCCCTAGATTATGAATACCGTCTTGTGTTTTTAGGTGGGAGGGCTATGTTTTGGGGGTTTGTGACTTCCTGTCTCCTGGGCCTGGGCCCTGGGCCCTGGGCGTGTGGGTGTGAGGCTTCTGCCCTAAGCAGTCAAAGATCAGACCTTTGTTGATGAAAACAGAGTTCTTTATTTCTTAGTACTGCATGACAGGTTCTCGAATGTTTGTTAGAGATACCATATACACAACAGTCAGGGTTAATATACCCTCCAACACAGTTTGAAACCCCGATACTCAACCAATCACAAAAATGGGGGAAAAGCGCGGTTAAAGATCTTAGCCGTTTTACTTCCCACAGGAAAGGTGAAGTGTGAAAGTTATAAATTTTCCCCTCTCGAATTAGGCGCCACAGATGTGCCCCATATATACATAACAAAGTGCCCTTTCAAGGACTTCTCACAGCGATAAGGCAGTTCCGTGTCTTCTAGGGCAGGGAGGGGAGGAATGCATGGGGGGAAGAGGCCATTTGGTCTCGGGTGACGTGTAGGTGTGCGAGGTCGCCATTCTCCCGGATGAAACTGTTACATTGACCAGACCTTCAAAGAGCCATATAAGACAAGGCAATAAAGGGAAGGGAGGAAACCTGAGACAGCTTGAGAGAGATAGCAAAGAGTTACAATTGCAAAGAGTTATCTGCACAGAGCAACTACACAATGCATACTTTGAATACTTTGTTAGGATCCTAAGATCCTGACACCCTGCCCCCTTCATAATACATTCTACCCTGGCTTATCAGGAAAACGTTTATGAAAAGCTTTAACTAATTTAGGAGCATGAACATTATCAGAAAAGACCCATTCATTCAGTTCAGGGCCGAAGTCTACCCACTTAACTAAATACAGTAAGCGGCCCCTACGCATTTTTGAATCAAGGATTTCGGAGATTTCAAAGTGAGGCACCCCCTCCTTCATCAGTGGAGGAGGAATTGGAGGAGTTGGGTGCCACACATTCGGCCCAGGATTCTTCTTCAGCAGGCTGAAATGAAAAACAGGATGCACAGAGCTCAATGATTTAGGCAGTTCAAGTTCAAAAGACACATCAGAGATTTTGCGCAGCACCTTGTAAGGTCCAACATATTTCCATCCCAATTTCCTACTAGGCTGGAGACCATGAATGTTTTTTGTGGAGAGGTACACTGAGTCTCCCGGCTGAAGGTCCCATCCTTCAGCACGCCCACGGTCTGCATACTTTTTGTAGTCCTCTTTGACTTTGTCAAGGGTTTTTGCAATCAAAGGCCATAATTTCTGGAGGTTTGCCCACCATTGGCTGAAATCAGAAGAGGGGGTTTCGGTTGACGCATCGATTGTTGGTAGGGGCTTCCCTTCAAACCCCCCCCCCCACTGCCATAAAGGGTGATACTCCTGTAGAGGAATGCACTGCATTATTGTAGCTATATTCAGCGAATGGCAACAGTTCGACCCAATTATCCTGATGGTAGTTAGTGTAGCACCTCAAGAACTGTTCCAATATTTGATTGATTCGTTCGGATTGGCCATCGGTCTCTGGATGGTAACCCGAACTCATGGCCGGCTCAATGTCCATCAGTTTCAAAAGCTCCCGCCAGAAGTTGGCAACGAACTGACTGCCGCGGTCGGATACCACGCGCTTGGGGAAGGCGTGTAATTTGATCACGTGGTTAAAAAACGCCTTTGCTAAGCCCTTTGCGGTCGGCAGTTGTTTGAATGGGGCAAAGTGAGCTTGCTTAGAAAACATGTCTACTACCACCCAAATAACCATTTTTCCTTTAGAGGGAGGCAGGTTAGTGATAAAATCCATCGACACCGCTTCCCATGGTCTGGAGGGGGTGGGTAGGGGATGTAGCAAACTGGGAGTCCCCCCCCCCCCCGTTTACACATCAGACAGACTTGACAGGCAGTAACGAAATCGGAGACGTCTTTACGCATGCGTGGCCACCAAAACTGCCGCTGTATCAAATTAAGAGTCTTTAGGAATCCAAAATGCCCGGCCAGCTTAGAGGAGTGACAAGTTACTAAAACGTCTTTTCTGCGCACCCGAGGTACCACTAACTTAGTTCCATGATACCAACACTTATCGGGGTGCAAGGAGCACTCCTCTATCCCACCTAGTTCATCCGCTTCCTCGGTGGAGTAGTCTCCCGCACATTTTTCACTCCAAGACTCAACATGTACAACTTTACTTTGGCTCCTAGTCGTGACTGCCCCTCCCAACTGTTGTGGCGAGAACATGGAGTCGAACACCTCTTCCTTCTGGCTCTCGTGTTGGGGCAATCTGGATAGGGCGTCTGCTAAGGAGTTTGCCTTCCTGGGGAAGTGTTTCAGGACGAAATTGAATTTAGAGAAGAAATCGGCCCACCGTAGTTGCTTAGCGTTGAGGGACCGCTGCATGCATAGTGCCTCAAGGTTTTTGTGATCAGTCCATATTTCAAAGGGAATTTGCGCCCCTTCCAGCCAATGCCTCCATGTGGTTAGGGCTAGGCGGATGGCTGCTGCTTCTTTATCCCATACCGACCAATTTCTCTCAGTTTCGTTGAACTTCTTGGAAATATATGCCAAGGGGTGCAACTTATTGTCATTTCCCTTTTGGAGGATGGCCCCCCATAGCTACATCTGAGGCATCTACATGAATTACAAATTCTTTGGTCTCATCGGGGTGGGCAAGGATTGGCTCTGAGGTGAACAGTTTCTTTAATGTCTCAAAGGCTTGTTGACACTCCTCAGACCACGCTATTTTCTCCCCGGGTTTCCCTGCTTCCGGGCCCTTCCCCTTAGTTTTTAAGAGTTCGGTTAAGGGTAGGGTGACTGTGGCAAAATCTTTCAAGAAGGTGCGGTAGAAGTTGCAAAATCCCAGGAGGCTCTGTAATTGCTTCCTGGTTCGGGGTGCCTCCCAGTGCACCACCGTTTCTACCTTAGCTGGGTCCATCTCCAGCCCCTTCTGAGAAATGCGGTACCCCAGAAAGTCTACGGCATCTCGGTTAAACTCGCACTTTGACAACTTAGCATACAATTGGTTTTTCAGTAACGTAGACAACACTTCTCTGACCAGTTTTACATGCGACTCCTTATCAGCAGAATAAATCAAAATATCATCTAAGTAACATAACACCCCCTTGAATAAATGCTTATGTAACACTTCATTGATCAGGCTCATAAAGACCCCTGGAGCGCCACTTAAGTCGAATGGCATCACCAGGTATTCAAACTGGCCCAACGGTGTGTTGAACGCTGTCTTATATTCGTCCCCCTCCCTGATGCACACCCGAAAATAAGCATCTCGTAAATCCAACTTAGTAAACACTTTTCCCTTGGCGGCTTCTGCTAACAAGTCTTTGATGAGCGGGAGGGGGTAAGCGGTAGAAGCGGACACAGCATTCAAGCCTTGATAGTCCGTGCAAAGTCTCAAACCCCCGTCTTTGACAACTTAGCATACAATTGGTTTTTCAGTAACGTAGACAACACTTCTCTGACCAGTTTTACATGCGACTCCTTATCAGCAGAATAAATCAAAATATCATCTAAGTAACATAATACCCCCTTGAATAAATGCTTATGTAACACTTCATTGATCAGGCTCATAAAGACCCCTGGAGCGCCACTTAAGTCGAATGGCATCACCAGGTATTCAAACTGGCCCAACGGTGTGTTGAACGCTGTCTTATATTCGTCCCCCTCCCTGATGCACACCCGAAAATAAGCATCTCGTAAATCCAACTTAGTAAACACTTTTCCCTTGGCGGCTTCTGCTAACAAGTCTTTGATGAGCGGGAGGGGGTAAGCGTTAGAAGCGGACACAGCATTCAAGCCTTGATAGTCCGTGCAAAGTCTCAAACCCCCGTCTTTCTTTTTTCGGAATAGCACTGGGGCTGCAAAAGGAGACTTAGCAGGGCGGATGAAACCCCGTTCCAAGTTCTTGTCTAGGAACTTTCTCAGCTCCTCCCATTCAGCAGGCTCATTGAATATAATTTCCCCTTCGGCAGTTTCTCCCCCGGGAGTAGTTCAATAGCACAGTCCAACAAGCGGTGAGGGGGCAACTCATCCGCTTCCGTTTCACTAAACACCTCGGTTAAGTCTCGGTACTCCCTGGGCACCTGGGAGGGGGTTAACGTGAGTGCTGCTGCTCGTAGAGGGGCAGGGGGTCCGGGCCCCCACTCTGTATCCCACTTGTGGTGGTTGCATTTGTCATCCACCCACGAGATCTTCCCCTCGCTCCATTTTACATAGGGATCATGGGAGCTCAGCCACGGACTTCCTAATACCATGGGGAATTGAGTATTTGGGGTTATAACAAAAGCCCTCTTTTCCCAGTGCTCCCCCGTCCCCACTATTAACAGTTCAGTCTCTGCCACACACGCCTCCTTCATCTCAGAACCGTCCATCTCTGAAAGTGAGTGGCTCCCCCAAGGGGGTGACTTTGGGTGCCAGCCCGTCCACCACTAAAGGGCTTATTAAGTCTCTAGCACATCCCGAGTCAATCAAGGCACAGACCCGCACATGGGTCCCGGTGCCGGGGGCTATTACAGTCACTACCATGTAAAGCAAGGGGCCAGGGATGCTCACCGGAGATGGCGCGTCGGGGAAAGGGACCTTCAGTTTTGCGCCATTTACTGCAGGTCGTTTCCCGGCATCTGCACCTCAGTCAGCTCCAGCTCTCCTTGCTCGCTCGCTGCCCCTTCCAGCTGTAATGCCCGGGGTTTGAACGAGGTCTTGCCACGACTCGGGGTGCTCCCCGCCACCGGGGTCGAGGTCTTGGGCACTTTTCCGCTGCCCCGGGGGCAGGCGGAGGCGAAGTGGCCACTTTCCCCGCATCTCATGCATAGCCCCTGCCTGAAGCGGTTGTCTCGGATCTCCTGGACACTCGGCTTCCCTTTCATCTTCTGGGTGGCCTTCGCTTGGGCTGTCGCGGAGGTCCCCAGCTTGATCAACGTGAATCGCTCCTCCACATCAGCCGCTGCCCTCATCCAAGTTGCTAGGGATCCGGGCTGCCCACCCCTTAAAATAGTCTCGTAAATTTCGGGGCTCAGACCTTCTCGATACTTTTCGATGAACAGGTCTTGGGACCAGCCCTGCACCTTTGCCGCGATGCACCAGAACCAGTCGGTGTATTCCCTCACGGAGGACCTCCCCTGCACCAACTTCCGCAGTTGGTTTCGCGCCTTCTCCTCCCCCAGGGGATCCTCATAGTTTTGCCGGAGGGCCCACATGAAATTATTTACGGATCGCAACTCGAGCCCCGGGGGGTTGTGCAGGCTGACATACCAGTTGCTGGCGGTGTCGCAGAGTTTGGAGCCGATGTAGCCCACTCGATCCCGCTCGGTGGGGTAGAGGTGGCCCCACGCATCCAGGAACCTCTCGATCTCGATGAGGAAAAACCGGAGCTTCTCGGGGTCACCATCAAAAGTAGCCGTCAGGGGGTTGTTCGGGGCTTGACGGATTATTCGTTCCACTGGGGCGGGAGCCGGCACCGGGGCTGGGACTGGGACCGGGACGGGAGCCTGCTGCGGGGCACCCCCTGGAGGAACTCCCCCTGGGGGAACCTGTTGCGGTGGTGCTCCCCCGGCCGGTACCCCTGGTCCCACACCCCCTCCAGGTGGCTGCCTGAGTACCTGAACCGCTGTCATGACATCTCGAATCTGGTACTGCATCTCCATCATCACCTCTCTTAGTTCTGCGGTTATTTGTAGCCGCATGTCTCCCATCATTCGATCCAAAGCCCGGCTCGAGACGTCTCCCAGGGGGTCGCCCCCATAGGGAGCGCCCCTCTCCTCGTCCGGCATTGGGAACCGCCAGTCACCCCGAGGTATTCTCTCTCGTCCTCTAGGAGGCTTGGGCGACCCATCTCGGTACGGTCCCCAGGGACCGAGACGCGCAACCCCTTCCGATCGTGGACCCACGAGTCGACTGTCCCACGTCCGAACGAGGCCCATGAGTACCTCGGGGTTCCAGAAGGGTGAGGGGTCGGCCGCGGGATATAGTAAGCCCCCTGAGCTGTGGTCACCGGCTTCTCGGGCTCCCCGCCGCCGCCTCCTGCTCTGGCTCCCTGATCCCCAGGGGTCACCGGTTCTTCTTGAGTTACGGGAATAGGAATAGTACCGTCATCTGACATGGTCAGGAATGGCTAAGTCCCAAACACAGATCTCTAACAATCTGTGAGGTTTCTGCCCTAAGCAGTCAAAGATCAGACCTTTGTTGATGAAAACAGAGTTCTTTATTTCTTAGTACTGCATGACAGGTTCTCGAATGTTTGTTAGAGATACCATATACACAACAGTCAGGGTTAATATACCCTCCAACACAGTTTGAAACCCCGATACTCAACCAATCACAAAAATGGGGGAAAAGCGCGGTTAAAGATCTTAGCCGTTTTACTTCCCACAGGAAAGGTGAAGTGTGAAAGTTATAAATTTTCCCCTCTCGAATTAGGCGCCACAGATGTGCCCCATATATACATAACAAAGTGCCCTTTCAAGGACTTCTCACAGCGATAAGGCAGTTCCGTGTCTTCTGGGGCAGGGAGGGGAGGAATGCATGGGGGGAAGAGGCCATTTGGTCTCGGGTGACGTGTAGGTGTGCGAGGTCGCCATTCTCCCGGATGAAACTGTTACATTGACCAGACCTTCAAAGAGCCATATAAGACAAGGCAATAAAGGGAAGGGAGGAAACCTGAGACAGCTTGAGAGAGATAGCAAAGAGTTACAATTGCAAAGAGTTATCTGCACAGAGCAACTACACAATGCATAAAGAATACTTTGTTAGGATCCTAAGATCCTGACACCGGGGCCCCGTCCTTGGCTATTGCCCAGGGCTCCAGAATCACTATGACAGCCCTTGACCACAGTTCTCTATTGAAACCCATGCCCAGACTGGCAGCACTTGCCCTTTTAATTCATGAAATCACTTTTTGTGTATTGCTATAATGAGGAATAGCTTTGGATGTAGCCGTGCATTAGATGCAAGAGGGGTGGGCTGAGAGAGGCTGAGGCCCGGCTGGTGGGAAGGAAAGGCAAAGTAGGGGAGTGGAAGGGTGGGCTCAGTCAGGTAGCTATAGAAGGAGGCATGGACCTCTCTCCTGCTACAAGATTCTACATTTGTAAATATACAGAATCTGTTTTTTGGGTTATTTTTTGAATATAATGATCTCACTTTTTCTTTTGTTTCTGCTGTGCTTATTTTTTTGATTGCTCCTTTCACAAAGTTGCTATTAGGACCAGACAAGATCTGAGATGAGGTATCTTCGTAGTGCCCCACAGTCCTACAATGATTTTAAATAGCTGCCTTTTGATCACAAAATCTGTTGAGGGAGGCTATTCCATTTTACCATGTTCCTGGTTTTATTTATTTGCTATCAAACCTAAACTTATTTTATTGATTTTGCAACATAAAATACATCACTTATAATTTAGCATATAAATTGTGCTGTTTGACATATTTATGGAATTTTTAAAAAAAACGTCTCATTTTCTAAAAAAATAAATGCCAGTCCTTGAGAAACAGTGGCCAGCTTCTGCCCCCTGCCACAGCACCTGCTTCTCAATTTGGGGGCATCCAAAGAAGTAGGGAAAACTGAAGGCTGGAAACAAATTCTGTAGTAAGCAAAAGAAAGTATATTATTTGGACACCGAAAATTCCATGCAGGCACTGTTGATAGGATTACCAGTGTGCGTTTGGATATTAAACTTTATAACATTGAAAAAACTGAACTCTTTAATATTTATTTATTCATTCATTCATTTGATTTATACCCCGCCCTCCCCGCGAGCATGTTCATTATTGCCAAAGCTATGAACAAAAAAGTAATCTTAGAATTGTTGTACGAGTTATTATCTAATGCTGTCATCTATCTTATATTTAAAAAATTCCAACTACACATTTTGAGTAAAACCTTGTTACTCATTTCAAAACCAAAACCAAAACAGCCACTCAGTGTTCTCCCAAATTTCCCATTTTTTCCATTAGGAAAAACTGAAAAAGTCCTCAGACTTTTTGATGCTATATATTTCGAATGAGAAAAAACTTGTCTTAAAAAGCATTCCACTCATTTTAATTCAGAGAACCCACTGAGACAGTCCTCAGACCTTTTCATGGTATACATTTGGAATAAGTAAATTTTTTAAACAACATTTTTCTCAAGCAAAAGTATCAATTATTTCCTTTTTTCAATGTCCCCCAAATTTCCCAATTTGTCCACTGGAAAAATTGAAAGGAAGTCCTAAAAAAAAAACTTTCCCCCTGAATTTCCCTGAAGGTGCCAGTCAAGGGCAGAGGACCGAACCTTGGGGTGGCAGGGGTCAGCATCAAGTTCCTCTGAATCATCTGGTCATAGGGCCAATGCAGTGGGAGGGAAGGTGAGCATGGTGTCTCATTTATGGCACCTGTTGGTCAGCACCTGCTGTGAAAAAGCCGATCTTTGAGTCGGAAATCTCTCTGCCTCTGTCTAGGAAGGGAGATGGAATGACAGCCCTTGTAACCAGACATTGCCCTCCATCTGTAAGAAGAAGGGGCGTGTGAATCCAGGCAGAGAAGACGAGGACCATGGCTGCAGAAAGGTAGGCAGAGAATCTAATTCTTGCACATAAAAAAGGAGCAGTGCCAAAAACAATGGGGGGCAGGGGAGTGTTCAAAAAATAACTGGTCCAAGTGTCCATGTGCCTCTAGTGCTCCCTCTAGGAGGGAGGAGAGGGTGAGGCCTTGCCTCTGGGAGCTGGAAGGAAGGTTAAAGGCATTTCCATGTGCCCGTGCCCACACCCACACCCACACACAGGGAAGAGAGGCTCTTGCAAGCAGTGTATGCAGATGAAAGAGAGCCCAGCCTTCCAACTCTTTTAGCCTCTCCCCCCAAGTACACATGGTTAGGCCAAGGAGTGGGGGGTCTAGACAGTTAATCGTGAAGCACTGTGTTATCCCCATGCAGAGTGACTCTTCCCCACCCAGAGGAAGGGCCCAAGGGAGAGGTCTCCGCAAGAGTGCCTTCAGTGGTTTTTCTGTGGGAACGGTGCCAAATCCCTCTGCCTGTCTTCAGGAGCTGCCAGCCTCGGCCTCAGCCCCTCATTCGAGAAGGGTTGAGGGAGTCAGACTGTTCTGTTGTTCCCCCCACACACACACCCACTCAGTGAAAGAAGAATCAAGAGCAGGAGTCTCTCTTGTTTCTCATATTGAATATGTGGTGCTTGGAAGCCAGCTCCTACCCATTGGCACCTCTCCTTTACTTGAGATTCATTGGTGACATTTTTATTGTCTGGATCTGTGGCAAAGAAGCCTTCGAGAGATTTCTACAGCTTCCACGCCATCATCAATCTGACTGTGAATTATTCTGCGCAAGAAATAAACTTCCTGGACACCGCAGTACGGATACACGAGGGACACATAAGTACCACATTATATCAGAAATCAACAGATCAGCAAACATATCTGCATGCTTCCAGCTACCACCCCAACCACATCAGACAATCCATTGTGTACAACCAAGCCCTACGCTGTAGTCGCATGTCTGCTCCAACCCCTCAGACAGAGATACTCACTTGAAGGATCTGCAGCAGGCGTTTTTGCAACTACAATGTCCTCCTGAGATGGTGAGAAAGATGACTGGAAAGGCCCAAATGCTACCCAGGGACAGCTGGCTACAAGACAAGCCCAAAGAAAATGACAACAGAACACCGCTGGCGGTCACCTACAGCTCACAGCTCAGGCCAGTTCAGCGCATTACTAATGACCTACAACCCATGCTGGATAGTGACACTTCCTTCCCACAGGCACTGGGTGGCACACACCTTTTCTTGCTTACAGACAGCCTCCTAACCTAAAACAACTTCTCACACGCAATGATAAACTACATGGACTCTAGTATCAAGGCCTGCAACAAACCAAGATGCCAACTTTGCTGTCACATAGATCTAGCAGCACCATCACTGGACCCAGCAACATCAGCCAGACCATCTCAGGTTCATACCCCTGCTCGTCCTCTAATGTGATTTATGCCATCACCTGTCAGCAGTGCCCTTCCACCCTCTACATTGGACAAACAGGCCATTCCCTATGGCAAAGAATAAATGAATGCAAGTCTGACATTAAAACCAAAATATTCAGAAACCAGTGGGGGAACATTTTAACCTTCCAGGACATTTAGTTGCTGACCTAGAAGTAGCAGTTATCTTACAAAGGAATTTCAAAGGGAAATTAGAGAGACTGTTGAATTGCAATGAAGCTCAAGACAATGCACCCACCTGGACTGAATCAAGACCTAGGTTTCCTCTCTCATTACCAATGCTGATTTCTCCACGCCTGCTACCTCTCTGCATACCACACCTAATCCAATCACACCTACTATTTTCATTTTCCTGCGAATGTCATTCGGCATCTGAAATCAGTCCACTTCCTAGTATATAGGAAAGATGGACTCACAGTCTAGCTATATCTGAAGAAGTGAGCAGTGACTAATGAAAGCTCATATAAAGGTAAAGGTTTCCCTTGTTTGAAAGCCAGATACAACTCTAGGGATGCGGTGCTCATCTCTGTTTCCAAGCCGAAGAGCCAGTGCTGTCCAAAGATGTTTCCGTGGTCATGTGGCCGGCATAACTAGATGCCAAGGTGCACAGAACACTGTTCCCTTCCCACCAATGCTCCCTCTAGCCTGTGCAGTCTTGTAAGCAAAAATTCTACTTTGTGAGCTACTGGCGTTAAAGTTGTGAGTGAGCGATTTGGTTACTGCATAAATTAGTCTGCTCTGAAGCCATCCTTCCTGAGCTAAGACAAAAATGTGTGAGCTGGAGGCTAAAAAACTGTGAGCTAGCTCACACTAACTCCGCTTAGAGGGAACACTGCTTCCCACCGAAGTGGGACCTATTTATCTACTTGTAATTTCTTGCTTTTGAACTGCTGGGTTGGCAGGAATGAAAGCTCATACCCTACCACAAATTTTGTTAGTCTTTAAGGTGCTCCTGGGCTCTTGCTCGTTTCTACTGTTACTTCTGTTTTGGGGAAATTAGTTTGAGGGAAACTGGCGGGTCCAAAGCCACATCTCGCGAACTTAGAGCTGGGCAGGAATTTGAACAGAAGCCCCTCAGGCGTGCATCTGGGCACGCCTGTCTCCTTCGCCCTCTTTTCCTTCTCCAGCATCCCTAATAGTCACCTGTTGGGCCTCATGTGTGTTTGTACCGCATATCCTTGGTCAGTCAACTGCTCTGTTTCTGGTCTGCAGAACCCAGCAGGACCACCAGCAGCCCATGTCTCTTGTTATACAGCATCCGTGGGGGCGTTTTTGGCATGGTGCAAACTTATTAGCTTGAGCAGTTGAGTGGATGCGTTCCTCACAGGCAGCACTGCAAGAAGGGCTAAAGGCTAACCTCCAGGACACCCCCCCCCCCCCCGTGTCCTTTCCAGCATCAGTGCAGCAGACCCACTCTCCTGCTATCGGTCTTCTTACACACTCACCCAGCTAGTTTCGTCTGCTGCAGAGTTGGCTGTGGGCCTGTTGTTCTAGCGGCAGAGCTCAGACGCCAGCTCCCCCCAAGCCGAATGCTCTCTGCAGAATCCGCTGCCAAGCCACTTGCATGAGCACAACAGGGACCCAGCAGGGCAAGCTGCCTCTGGCATCTCTTCCTTCGGCTGCCCATGGATCTGCTAGGAGCCCCTAGCCGGCAACTCGTTGAGCCCCCAGCAGACTGGTGGCAAATGTGGCCCCCTCCCCTGCCCCATGGGGAACTGTGGGTGGTAGAAAGCAGTGCAGGGAAGAGGCTGAGCCTCCCTCTCCACGGGAAGGAGCAGAAGCGAGAGCAGGGCGCTCAGTCTCTCACCCACATCTTGTGTTCCCGGGTTAGGAAATGCCTCCGTTGGCTCTTGGTAGAAGAGACAAGAAGGGTCTGCAAGGGAAGGGGGGGGGGCTTATATTTGCCACTCTCTGCAAGCAGCTTCTAAAGTCTGAGAGGGCTGACAACCTGACAAGGGCAGATTAAGGGTGAGTGGCGGGGCGGGGGGACTAGCGGATGCCTGTTTTGAGACAGATTCAGAGCAGACCAGCCCCTGGTCCTGCTGCAGTTGGATGGGTCTTGACTGGATGGCAGTGCAAGGAAAGAGGTCTCCTCCATCCCGCCAGTAAGAAGTGATGCTTCTGGATTCCTGTCCATACATCACCCTCCCCAGCCACCCCTGCTCCTGGCTTTCCTCTGAAGGAGCAGGCTCTCCTTCACAGCTGCATCTCATGTGCTGCTTGATAACTGTGGAAGCATGCAGGATCTCCACTCCTGGATTCCCCTGCAGTTGGCCAATTTGTTCTGCCTCTGCAGCGAACAGCCCCGATTGTGTGTCTGACTTCAAAGAGTTTCCAACATCAACAAAGCCTGCACTATAAAAGCAGCGGTGGTGGAGTCTGAGCTTTCTTGCTCAAGGAAAAGATTGTGCATTCTCTCTTGAAAGAGCCTCCGATCAAGAGCTGGCTGTTGGCCACTTGGATGGGGGACAGGGGAGATTTCGGTGTCTTTAAAACTGCCCTGAAGCGCTTTCCCTTTTTTCTAAAATGAAACCAAAGTTAGGTTAGATGGGCAGGCAAACTTAAAAAGCCAAAGGAAGGAAACTAGTCAGTTTCTGCCTCACACGTGTGAGGCTCTCTCAGAAGTAGTATGATGTGAGTACCAGCCTTGGTGCTGAGGCCATGCCCAATCCCCACTTATTTCATTTTTTTCTCAAGAACAGAAATCCTTGACGTTTTGACCAGGAAGATTCCATTGAGGTGAACATACAGTCCAGCCCCATGCGATCTCAGCATCATCTGTTCTCTTTTACAGTGGGAATGGCTTCTCAAGAGGATCACCACAATTTATTTTTGTATTCTGTATAGTCTCTCTGTCTTACTGATGCTCAGGGTGGGTGACACAAATGCGGGACAAGCACACTAAATGAGATGGGACCTCCAGTAGACCTCAGCAGCCTGGTTGGCCTTAATTGCATTAGTACTTCTACGAAATCTTTATGGGACAAGATAATTGCAGCTGCTAAAGGGAAACCAAATATGTCTCTCTGGCATTTAATCACCCCAGTATTAAAACCAAGAAACAAAACTGCAACTCCCATATTATCAGTTACCTGGGGAAAAGCATTTTAAGAATCTTTACAGGAAGCACAATCTCAGACCGGAACCTGTTACCTGCCGCAAGATAGTTAAATTGATTTAAAGCTTTAAAATCGGGACGTCTCCTGGCCTTGATGCCTTCCCTGCTGAACTTTTGAAGATAGCCCCAATTGGTGGGCCCAAGTACTTACACCCTTATTTACTTTGGTAAATCAGAATGGAATTATGCCAGGTACTTGGAAAACATCATTGATTACACCTATATATAAAAAAGGAGAAAAAATGATCCAAACAAGTATCGACCAATCTGTGTTCTAGCAGTAATCGGTAAGCTGTATACTTCTCTCTTGCAAAAAACTCCTGCTACACTGGATGGAGAGAAAGTAAAGCAAGCAGGCTTCAGAAAGGATCGCTCTTGTGTGGATCATTGTTTTATGCTGGCCTCATTGGTAAGCAAATCCGTGTCAGATGCATGTGGTTCCTTATATGCAGCATTTATTGATTTAAGAGCTGCCTTTGATTCCATGTCTCATGCATGACTATGGAACAAGCTAAATCCTGCGTGTCTACCCAGGAGGTTGCTAAAACTAATTATGAACGTTTATTCTGAAAACTTATTTGGGATCTGTATCAAACCTAATACTTGTCCAAAGAGGTGTCCATCTGGGCTGTGTCCTTGCACCTCATCTATTTAATCTATATTTAAATGACTTTGTCCCAAGCTTCTGAGGCGTTTCCACCCATGCACCATTTATTTATTTAGTTTATTTATACCCCGCCCTCCCCGCGAACAGGCTCAGGGCGGCTTACAAAAATTGGTAACCAGTATTGTAAAACCATTACAAAGTTAAAACATCACATTTAAAACATCACAGAATTTCTTAAAGTGCTAGTATAGTGGTCTTCATCCAGTTCTAAAGATGGCGTACTGTATTATCTTCAACAAGTTCATTAAACTTCAGGCTTGCATGATGGTGTTGCTCACTCTCCAGGCCAGGGCCGACCCATACCACAGATGTCAATAGTGGTGATGTTGATAGTGTGGCGGCTCCTAATCAAATGCCTGGTGGAAGAGCTCTGTCTTGCAGGCCCTGCGAAACTGTAAAAGGTCCTGCAGGGCCCTGATCTCCTCTGGGAGCTCATTCCACCAGTGGGGAGCTGCCACCAAGAAGGCTCTGGCCCTAGTGGCTGCAAGCCTGGCATCCCTGGGGCCTGGAATGGTCAGGCAATATTGTGTCCCTGACCGCAGTGCTCTCTGGGGTATATACAGGGAAAGGCGGTCCCTCAGGTATGTTTGACCTTGGCCATATAGGGCTTTAAAGGTAAGCACCAGTACCTTGAAGCGGATTCAGTATGCTATTGGCAGTCAGTGCAGTGCCTTCAGCGTAGGCTGGATGTGCTCCCATTTCCGGAGACCCATCAATAGCCTTGCTGCTGCATTCTGCACTAGCTGCAGCTTCCAGATCTGTGACAAGGGCAGCCTCATGTAGAGAGCGTTACAGTAGTCTAATCTTGAGGTGACCATTGCTTGGATCACTGTAGCCAGGTCATCGCAGCCAAGGAAGGGAACCAACTGCCGAATCAGCCGAAGGTGGTAAAAGGCTGACTTAGCAGTGGCTGCTATCTGGGCCTCCATTGTTAAGGAGGTATCCAGGAGCACTCCCAGACTCCTAGCCTCCGATGCTGGCACCAGTTGTGCCCCATCAAAGGCTGGGAGTGGGACCCCCAACCCTGAGCCGCCCTGACTCAGGCACAGGACCTCCGTCTTTGTTGGGTTCAGCTTCAGCTGGCTCAGCCTAAGCCAACCAGCCATGGCTTGCAGTGCCCAGTCTAGATCTTCCGGTCTGGAGTCTGACTGGCTGCCCAGCATCAGATAGAGCTGGGTGTCATCAGCATACTGGTGACACCCCAGCCCATACCTCCGGGCAATCTGGGCAAGGGGGTGCATGTAGATGTTAAACAGCATCGGGGACAGCACTGCCCCTTGAGGCACACCACACTCCAGTGGGTGTCTCCTGGACTGCTGATCCCCTAGCACCACCCTTTGTCCCCGACCTTGGAGAAAGGAAGCAAGCCATTGCAGGGCAAGTCCCTGAATCCCCATGTCGGCGAGGCAGTGGGTCAGCAACTGATGGTTGACCATGTCAAACACAGCCGACAGATCTAACAACAACAGTACCGCTGAACCACCCCGATCCAGATGCCTCCAGAGGTCATCCGTCAGAGCAACCAATGCCGTCTCCGTTCCGTACCGTGGGCGGAAGCCGGACTGAAGGGGATCTAATACGGAAGTGTCATCCATAAAGTCCTGTAGTGGTATTACCACCGCCCTCTCAATTAATTTGCCCAAATAGGGCAAATTGGATACCGGCCGGTAGTTGGCCAATTTTGCTGGATCCAAAGATAAAACCATCAAGAGAGGGCGGACCATCGCTTCCTTGAGTGCCCCTGGGAACTGCCCCTTGATGAGGGACTTGTTGATGATTTCCCTTAGGGCACCTCGAAACCCTTCATGGCCAGCTTTAATAAGCCAGGAAGGGCACGGATCCAGGCTGCATGTGGTTGGGCGTACAACTACGAGCAATCTGTCGACTTCCTCCAGGCTGAGCGGGCTGAAATGATCCAAACCCGAAGGTGGGAACGTGCAAGGGGCCTCAAGTTTGCTCACTGTTTCAACTGTGGCGGGGAGGTCGCAGCAGAGCATCAGGACTTTATCCACGAAGTAGCTCGCAAATGCCTCGCAGCCGATATCCAGTTCCCTAACATTTGGTCTGCCCTGTGGCAGAGTTGTTATAGACTGAATTGTTCTAAATAATTGGGCTGGGCGTGAGCTCGCGGACGCAATCGTGGCCACATAGAACTGCCTCTTAGCGGCTTTGACTGCCATCTCATAGGATCTCATAAACGTCCTATAAGATGCTCTTGTCGCTTCGTCACGAGCATGGCGCCACCGTCTCTCTAACCGTCTTAACTCCTGCTTCATGAGCTGCAACTCCTGGGTAAACCAGGGTGCCAGCCTGGCACGGGAGCGCAGAGGGCGCCAGGGAGCGATCTCCTCGAGGGCTGTAGAGAGCCAGCTCTGCCAGTCCTCCACGAGCTCGTCCAACGAGCCACCAGGGGGCAACGGATCCTGCAGAGCCATCTGGAGCCGCACTGTGTCCATCTGGCTTTGTGGGCAAGCTAAAATACACTCGCCGCCTAAACAGGGTCAGGGCAGAACATTCAGACGGGCCCTCAGGGCATGGTGGTTCGACCATGGGACTTCCAAAGCAGTAACCCGGTACACTGTGACCCAGCCGCAAAGATCAAATCGAGCGTGTGCCCAGTTCAGTGCGTGGGAGTTGTTACATATTGGGAGAGTAATAAACAGGAGGCAGCTGTGATAAAGCCTGGTGGGGATGTTATACAGCAGATCAGATGTGCACGCAGGAATCCCCCAGTGGATGCCATGCAGGTTGTTGAAATTCAAGATCGTCTGGATTCTGGTAACCCCCCCAAGCCACCTTCTTTGATAAATCCTATTCAGTTACAATCTACACTTTACCTTGATTTACTTAACTTTTTTGTGGAAAGCTGTTCTACAGTTAAGAGATTCATTGAGGAGCAACAAAGGACATCGGAAAGCCATTCAAACCATTGGTTTGATGCCGAATGCAAGTCGGCTAAGAAGGCCATTCAAGTTAAATTACGACGCTACAGACTTACTAGAAGACCTGAGGATTTGATAGATTTTTTTTCCCTCAAAAAAGCTTTTAAGGATTTAATTCAGAAGAAAAAGGAAGATATGGCTACCCGGGACTGGGAATCCCTTGCTTCCATACTGGAGACCAGAGATGTGAAGGCCTTTTGGAGACTTGTCAGACCAGGGCGTCAATCCAATACTGTGGCGACGATTCTCCCAGCAAGATGGATGGAGCACTTTGCAGCTGTGTACCAATCTTCAGAATGCCCTGTCGACGAAAAGGAAATCAATGAGGTTTTGATCACTGCTCCAGATTGGGACCGGGTCTCTCCAGAGTCAATTTTGGAATGCCTTAATCAGATGAAGCGTGGCAAAGCGGTGGGCCTGGACTTTATACCCCTAGAACTATTTCTAGTTAATCCTGAATGGTGGGCCCATCGATTAGCCCACCTATTTTCGGGCATTAATCAATCAGCCAGTATCCCCGAAATCTGGAAGACAGCTACTTTGGTACCAATACACAAAAGTGGGGATGCCAATGACCCAGGGAACTATAGACCGATTAGCCTCATTGCTATTCCAGGTAAGATCTACTCTGCACTTTTATTGGAGAGACTTCAGAACTGGCTTGATGATGAGATGTACCTTTTCCCTGAACAGTGTGGTTTTCGACAGGGCGTTGCAATTACAGACCATTGTCTGACACTTCTCCATCTGGCTGCCAAGTATTCTTCCCGCCCAAGAGGTTGTCTCTACGCGGCCTTCATGGATCTGAGGGTTGCGTTCGATTCTATCTCCCGTCGTAGACTTTGGGAGAAACTAATGAACACCAATATTGATCGCAGACTACTGGGATTGATTATGGCCCTTTATTCTAACACATCTGCTTCGGTCCGGGTGAATCCTACTGGAATCCAGACAGACTTTTTCTTAGTGCAGAAGGGTGTTAGACAGGGATGTTTACTTGCCTCCTCCTTGTTTAACATTTATATTAACAACTTGGTGCCGTTTCTCAAAAAGAGAGCCAAACATTCTCCGCAGCTAGCTGGTCTTTCTATACCACTTCTACTTTATGCAGACGATGCTGTTTTGTTGGCAACATCTGAAGTCGGACTGAGGTCTATTGTTAATGCCTTTCTGGACTATTGTCAACAAGAAGAACTCACTGTGAACTATGCAAAGTCTAAGGTTCTCTGTTTTTCTGCTACTTAAAGAAGAGGCCCTCATCATTTTAAAGTCAGAGATGGTCAACTAGAATGGGTTTCCTCTTTTTGCTACCTTGGCATTGTTTTTAACTACAATTTATCTTGGTCCGCTCACCTGACGTACGTTAAAAAGACATCTAGATTTGCTACGGCAATAGTTGAGAGATTTTTCCGTACAAAGGGGGCCAAGCGGATTCTTCCTGCCATTGAGGTGTATAATGCTAAGGCGGTCTCCCAAATTCTATATGGTGTAGAAATTTGGATTGCTGTTATGGATGAGAAATTGGACTCCCATTTAAATTCATTTCTTAGAAGAATTACTGGAACACCGCGGTGTGTTGCTGGGACTGTCTGTGAGAGTTCTGCTCAAAGTAGTCAAGGATCAGATCTTGGTTGGTTAACCACAGTTCTTTATTCCCTATTTCTACATTAGTACAGCATCTCTGATTATTGTCAGAGATGAGACAAATTATACAAGCGGGTCTATTATACCATTCCAAGGAGTTTGAATTACCCATAGATAGCCAATCCCCTTAAGGGAAAATTGGCGGGCTAAAAGGTGTCCGGACCGTTTGGTTCTCACAGGAAAAAAGTGAGGTGTTAAGCAGTAAATTTCCTCTCCCAAACCAGACCCCTCAGATGTTTCGAGTTCACATAACAATCAATGGCTCCAAGGTTCTTTGCATGTGATAAGAGATGAGAGGCATCCTCCCTTGAAGTTACTGCCGGAGCAGCTGGAATGTGGAGGCAGGGATGTGAGGCCTCCTTGTTCTCGCGAATCATTGTTGTCACCCTCCCGGCCTGGACAAGCATAATACATCATGGCTACATAGACCCCAATACATGATAGATACATAGGATAGTGAAAGACATGCATGCAAAGGAGCTAACTCTAAGTCTGACTAATACATAATACATTGTCTGAATTGTCAGATTCTGACACCCTGCCCTCCTCATAATTCACTTCACCTAGCTTTATCAGGAAACATTTTATGAAACAATTTTGTCAATTTGGGAGCATGAACATGTTCTGAGCGAATCCACTCGTTGTGTTCCGGTCCGAAATCCAGCCATCTAACTAAGTAATATAATCGGCCTCTCCGCATCTTGGAATCAAGGATTTCAGTTATCTCGAAGTGAGGGGCCCCCTCCTTCATCAGTGGAGGAGGAACTGGAGGAGCTGGATGCCAAGCATTCGGCCCAGGATCTTTCTTCAGCAGGCTGAAATGAAACACAGGGTGTACAGAACTCAGTGATTTAGGCAGTTCTAGTTCAAAAGACACATCCGATATTTTACGTAACACTTTATAGGGTCCAACATATTTCCATCCCAGTTTTCTGCTGGGCTGCAATCCACGGATATTCTTGGTGGAGAGGTAGACAGAATCCCCGGGTTGGAGATCCCAGCCTGCTGCTCGTCCTCGGTCAGCATACTTTTTATAATCCCCTTTTGCCTGGTCCAGTGCTTTGCCTATTAATGGCCAGGAGTCTTGGAGGCTAGACCACCAACTTTTAAAATCCGATGGGGAAGCATTGGGGGCATTCTCAATGGTAGGCAATGGTTTCCCTTCAAACCCTCCCACCGCCATGAAGGGAGAGACTCCCGTGGAAGAGTGCACTGCGTTGTTGTAGCTATATTCTGCAAATGGCAACAACTCCACCCAATTGTCTTGGTGATAATTGGTGTAACATCTTAAAAACTGCTCCAATATTTGATTAGTTCGTTCGGATTGGCCATCGGTCTCTGGGTGGTAACCCGAACTCAGGGCTGGTTCTATGTCCATCATTTTCAGAAGCTCCCGCCAGAAGCTGGCAACGAACTGGCTGCCCCTGTCGGATACCACTCTCTTCGGAAAAGCGTGTAATTTTATCACGTGATTAAAGAAAGCTTTGGCCATCCCTTTAGCAGTGGGCAATTGCTTGAAGGGGGTGAAATGTGCTTGCTTTGAAAACGTGTCTACCACCACCCAAATAACCGTTTTTCCCTTGGAGGGGGGTAAATTGGTGATAAAGTCCATGGCTATAGCCTCCCAGGGCCGAGAGGGAGTGGGTAGTGGGTGCAACAGTCCAGGAACTTTTCCCCCCCGCTTTTTGCACATTAAACAAGTCTGGCAAGCCGAGACGAAGTTGGAGACGTCTCGGCGCATGCGCGGCCACCAGAATTGACGCTGGATTAAATTAAGCGTTTTTAGGAAGCCAAAGTGCCCTGCTAGTTTAGACGAGTGGCAGGTTAACAATATTTCCTTACGTTTGACCCTTGGCACCACTAGTTTGTCTCCATGAAGCCAACACTGATCTTCTCTCTTGGAGCATTCCTCCAAAGCCTCTAATTCTTCCACCTCCTCAGGAGCATAATCCTTCCCCCAATCACATTTCCCAACGTCCAATTGTGCCTTCTTAGCTTGGCCCCGAGTGACTACTGCCCCCCCCAATTGCTGGTGGGAGAACATGGAATCAAACACCTCCTCTTTAACACTCTCATGTTGGGGCAATCTGGACAGTGCGTCTGCCAAGGAGTTAGCCTTCCCAGGAAAATGCTTAAGCACAAAGTTAAACTTGGAGAAAAAATCAGCCCATCGCAGTTGTTTGGCGTTGAGGGATCTCTGAGTGCGCAGCGCCTCCAGATTTTTATGATCAGTCCATATTTCGAACGGAGTTTGCGCGCCCTCCAACCAATGCCGCCACGTAGTGAGCGCCAACCTAATGGCCGCGGCCTCTTTGTCCCAAACCGACCAATTCCTCTCCGTGTCGTTAAATTTTTTCGAAATGTAAGCCAGCGGGTGTAATTTCCCTTCCGGGCCACTTTGCAGTATAGCCCCCCCCATGGCCACATCAGACGCGTCTACATGGATTATGAATTCTTTGGTTTCATCAGGGTGTGCTAGGATGGGCTCGGAAGTGAAAAGAGTCTTTAAGGTCTCAAACGCCCTCTGACACTCCCCGTTCCAAGCAATCTTTTCTCCTGGCTTCCCTGCCTCGGGCCCCCTCCCCTTAGTTTTTAGTAAGTCTGTTAAGGGGAGAGTGACCCTAGCAAAGTCTTTTATGAAGGTTCGGTAGAAGTTGCAAAATCCTAATAGGCTCTGCAATTGTTTTCTCGTTCGCGGAGCCTCCCATTGCACCACCGCCTCTATCTTAGCTGGGTCCATCTCCAGGCCTTTCTGAGAAATGCGATAGCCCAGGAAGTCCACTGACTCACGGTGGAATTCACACTTGGATAACTTAACATAGAGCTGGTTTCGCAGCAAGGTGGCGAGGACTTCCCTGACTAATTTCACATGCTCTTTCTTATCAGTAGAATAGATCAAGATATCATCTATGTAACATAACACTCCCTTAAATAGGTGCTTGTGCAACACTTCGTTGATCAAACTCATAAAGACCCCAGGCGCGCCACTTAAGCCGAACGGCATCACTAAGTATTCGAATTGTCCCAGGGGGGTATTAAAGGCAGTCTTGGGTTCATCCCCCTCCCTGATGCGCACCCTGAAATAGGCATCTCGTAAATCCAGCTTGGTAAAAACCTTCCCCTTAGCGGCTTCCGCCAGCAGGTCCTTTATTAAAGGGAGGGGGTAAGCGTTGGTAGTGGAGACCGCATTCAGCCCCCTGTAGTCGGTGCATAATCGCAAAACCCCGTCCTTTTTCTTCCTGAACAGCACCGGCGCGGCAAAGGGGGACTTGGCTGGGCGAATGAAACCGCGCGCTAGGTTTTTGTCCAGGAACTTTCGCAGCTCTTCCCGCTCTAAAGGGCTCATGGAGTACAGTTTTCCCTTCGGGAGTTTCTCTCCCGGGAGCAGCTCGATAGCACAGTCCGACAGTCGGTGGGGGGGCAGCTCATCCGCCTCGGTCTCGCTGAATACTTCCAACAAGTCTCTATACTCTTTGGGCACCATGGTGGGGGTGAGGGCGAGCGCGGGGGCCGGGGGAGGGGTGATCGGCGGTCCGGGTCCCCACTCCAGGTCCCATTTATGCGTGAGGCAGCGTTCGTCTACCCAAGAGATCTTCCCTTCGCTCCATTTAATATAGGGGTCGTGCGCACTGAGCCAGGGACTCCCCAACACCATAGGGAACTGGGCATTTGGGGTGATGACAAAAGCCCGCTTCTCCCAATGTTCCCCCGTCCCCAAAATCAGGCTCTCAGTCTCTGCTATGCACTCCTCCTTCATCTCGGACCCGTCCATTTGAGTGAACTTTAGAGGTTCCACCAGTGCGGTAACCTTGGGTCCTAACCCCTCCACTACCAATGGGCTAATCAAGTCCCGTGCACACCCAGAGTCAATTAATGCGCGGACCCTCATGTGGGTACCTGATCCCGGGGTCACCACAGTCACTACCATATATAATAGGGGGCCAGGGATGCTCACCGGAGGTAGCGCTTCTTGGCGGGGGACCTGCAGTTCTGCGCCGCTCACTGCAGGTCGTTGGAGTTTCCCGACATCTGCGTCTCCATCAGCTCCAGCTCCCCCTGATCACTAGTAGCTCCCTCCAGCTGCAACGCCCGGGGTTTCATCGGTGTTTTCCCCCGGCTAGAGGTGCTCCCCGCCACCGGCGTCGAGGTCTTCGGGCCTCTCCCTCCCCCTCTCGGGCAGGCTGAGGCGAAGTGGCCACTTTCCCCACATTTCATGCACAGCCCTTGCCGGAACCTGGCATCTCGGACGTCTTGCACACTGGACCCGGGCTTCGCTCTGGGGGCTGCTTTGCTGGCCGCCGTAGCCGAGGCTCCCATTTTGATCAAGGCGAACCTCTCTTCCATGTCGGTAGCGGCTCTCATCCAGGTGGCCAACGTGCCCGGGCGTCCCCCCAGCAGCACGGTCTCGTAGATTTCCGGGTTAAGGCCCTCCCAGTACTTCTCCATGAATAGCTCCTCCGGCCAGCCGTGGATCTTGGCCGCGATGCGCCTGAACTTATCAGTGTAATCCCTCACCGTCGATCTCCCCTGGAACAGCTTCCTCAGTTGATTACGGGCCTTTTCCTCGCCCAGGGGGTCTTCGAACTGATGACGGAGGGCCCACATAAAGTTGTTCAATGAACGCAATTCAGGTCCTGGGGAGTCGTGCAGGCTCACGTACCAATCGCTGGCGGTGTCTTTCAGCTTGGAACCGATGTAACCAATCCGTTCTCTCTCGGTGGGATAGAGGTGGCCCCAGCTGTCCAGGAACCTCTCTATCTCCAGCATGAAAAAACGTAGCTTCTCCGGGTCCCCATCGAAAGTAGTCGTCAGAGGGTCGGAGGGGGCTGGGCGGACGGCTGGCGCGACCGGGACCGGGGCGGGTGCTGGAACGGGCCCCGGCACCGGGGCCGGGACGACCGGCTGGACTGGCTGTGCCGGCAGAGCGGGCACCTGAGGCTGAATCGGGACCCCTCCAGGCGCCGCTGGCTGTTGCTGGACTCCTATCCCCTGACCGGGGAGAGCTCCTTGCACTGCCCTCATAGCGTCTCGAAACTGGTGCTGGAGATCGAGGGCCAATTCGCGTAGTTCTGCGGTGAGTTGGAGTCGCAACTCTCCCATCATCTGATCCAAGGGGGGCATCTGCTCCTCTCGGTACGGATCGGGCCCATACGGACCCGTCCCCTCTCCTTCGAACGGCGGGCGACGCGGCTCTCCACGGTAGATCGGCTCGCGGTCGTCTCCGAGGTAGCTCGGTCTCCCTCGATCGAGCTGGTCTCCAGTGAACGAAACCCGTACCCCTTTCCGATCGTGTACCCACGAATCCACGGTCCGACGACCGAAATGGCTCCAGGCGTACTTGGGGGTCACGCTCTGATGAGGAGGTAGGCGCGGGATGTAGTGAGCCCCCTGGCTCGTAGTCACTGGCACTTCGGTGCCTCCTCCGCCGCCACCACCACCGTTCCCCGGGTCCTTCGGGGTAACGGGAGCATCTTCGGGGGTAGGGTTGAGGGGGACCGTGTCGTCGTCTGACATGGTCAGGAACGGCTGAGTCCCAGTCAGAGATCTCTGACAATCTGTGAGAGTTCTGCTCAAAGTAGTCAAGGATCAGATCTTGGTTGGTTAACCACAGTTCTTTATTCCCTATTTCTACATTAGTACAGCATCTCTGATTATTGTCAGAGATGAGACAAATTATACAAGCGGGTCTATTATACCATTCCAAGGAGTTTGAATTACCCATAGATAGCCAATCCCCTTAAGGGAAAATTGGCGGGCTAAAAGGTGTCCGGACCGTTTGGTTCTCACAGGAAAAAAGTGAGGTGTTAAGCAGTAAATTTCCTCTCCCAAACCAGACCCCTCAGATGTTTCGAGTTCACATAACAATCAATGGCTCCAAGGTTCTTTGCATGTGATAAGAGATGAGAGGCATCCTCCCTTGAAGTTACTGCCGGAGCAGCTGGAATGTGGAGGCAGGGATGTGAGGCCTCCTTGTTCTCGCGAATCATTGTTGTCACCCTCCCGGCCTGGACAAGCATAATACATCATGGCTACATAGACCCCAATACATGATAGATACATAGGATAGTGAAAGACATGCATGCAAAGGAGCTAACTCTAAGTCTGACTAATACATAATACATTGTCTGAATTGTCAGATTCTGACACTGTCCTTCGTATGGAATTGTTTCAACCCTCGCTGGAAGCATGTGCTTGGAAAAGGGCATTTAAGCTGAGATTCAAGTTATCCGATCCAAGTTACCATCCCCAAGCAGGCTTTCTCCATCTTATTTTAAAGGATTCGGCATCTAACCCTTGGTTGTCCCTTCTTGCCTGTAAACTTAGGGCATTGGGAGTTCCGATCTCCTCACCTACTGGAGAGCTTGTACCTTCTCAGCTAGCGGAAATTTTGAAGAAACTTAAGCAGCTGGGTTGGGCCAGTACTGTGGCTAGGGCCAGACGCACCTGTTCACCTCTGGCCCTGGGGCTGCCTCCACCTGAGAAACTTCCTGACTTTTATTTAATGCTTCCAATTTCATCCCACCGTCACACCTTTCTAATGGCTCGCTTAAATGTATTTCCAACAATGGTAACCTTGGGCAGATTTAGAGGATTACCTTACTCGTATCTCCTCTGCCCTTGCAACTCAGGCGAAATTGAAACTTTAGATCATCTTATGCTCCGCTGCTCCCTCTGGATGCAAGATAGAGGGACATATATCACTCCCATCCTTACTAAGATGAATCTTCCTCTGCAGTCTTGGGTGTTCTCAGTACTACTATGTGACTCAAATGCTGGTGGACTGATAACAGCAAATGTGGCTCAGTTTTTGGCCAAGATAGCTGCCCTTAAGAGACATTGAAAATTTTATCATCATTGACAATATCCTTATAAGCTCATAAGCTTTGGTTGATTTTAGATTTTAGTTAGACTGCTCCGCCCCAAGTGTAGTTAGGTAATTCTAACTTCTGGGCTAAAGCCCGGGTTTATGCATTGTTATTTTGATTTTTATGCCTTATTTTATGTTTCTTTTTATCTTTCCTTCTGATAATTTCCTTTTTCTTTTGGTCATGACTTCGGTCGTATAGACCCGTAATAAATGAAAATGAAATGAAAAAAATGAAATATTGGGAGAGTCCTAGTGCCGCCATGGACAACACCAGGTCTGTCACCTGAGTAGAAGCCGCGTCATCAGCATGGATATTGAAATCGCCCAGGACTATCAGTCTAGGGTGTTCCAATGCCCAGCCTGATACGGCTTTCATGAGGGACGACAGGCTATCTGCCGGTGCGTTAGGTGGTCAGTACACCAGCAAGATCGCCAAACTCTCCCCGGTGTGAGAATGTCCCAATGAATATAGTCCACAACAGGTCTTGTAAATAAAAGTCTTTTACTTGCAGAAAAGATTATTGGAGTCATATACTTCTTTTGTTAGCAATGAATTGCTTTGGGTTACATGCATTGATATACTAGACTCATAAATGGCTACAGGTATTCTACCAATCAGACTGCAGTACTGTAGGCGCGCAACCAGAAAGTGTAGCAGTTCTCACAGAATACGCGGGAAAACCTTTTCTCAGGGAATAATGATGTTGAACATTCTAAAAACCAGTTCACAGAGACCTGAGATCATAACATCAGAATAGTTTCTCTCCACACCAGAGCCTTTCATGCTCAAGGACAAGACATAAGATAACCAGCCAGAAGGGAAGGTAGCTAGACGTCTGCGCAGGTGCTGGGAACAAGCCAAGCGAAGCCTAAGCAAAGCTGGAGCAAAACAAGAAAGGAGGCGGGGGTTGTGGGAGGAGCGCTGGCGGACTCCACATTCCTAGGGGCTGGGTAGGAGTCCCGTTGTGAACTCCTGGGCAGGACCTATGGGGAGGCTAGAAGCAAGGTTAAATGTAGGTAGGCTTAAAGCAAGATTAACATACTGGTATGGCATAGACATAAAAGAATGTATGGCAGGCACAAAATATATGGCAGGCACTGACACCCGGCTTCCCACGCCAGGCCTGCACACTCAATGCCCATGATCCTTGGCGGCTGGAGCGCCCTAAAGGAGCAAGCCTCCTGAATGAATAGAGCCACTCCCCACCCCCTGCCCCCTTGTCCCCGATTGGTGGGGGACCGAGTATCCGGGTGGGGCTGATTGGGAGAGAGACACTGTCTCTCCCTCTTGCACCCAGGTCTCGGTCATGCACGCCAGGTCCACATTCTGGTCCTGCAGAAAATCTCGTAGGACCGTGGTCTTATTATTTATGGACCTGGCATTACACAGCACCAATGACGGAGGGGGGTCAATATTCTGAGCCCCACTGCCAACAACCTTTGGGATGGGACATAGGCTGGAGGGGGGCCAAGCTACACCATTTCTCCGCCCCCTTCCCTTACTTCCCTGCCTAGTCCCACCGCTATACCTTCCCCTCCCCAGGAGCACTGGAATATTAAACCTGGTCATCATCAGGCCAGCTGATCTTCGCCAGGTGCAACCCTGCTAAGCCTCAGAACAGCTGGAACAAACAACCTACCAGGATGGTTCTTTGTGGCATGCGCTAGCGCCCACTTACCCTAAATTTATAACAAGCCCTAACAGCCCTAACTGTTTAAATTAGTGGCTTACTAATACCGTTTTTCTTAATTTTAAACTAACCTCAACCAACCTTTCAGCCATGCCTAGGAAATAGCCCAGTACCTGCCTTGTTATATGCCAACGACCTTGTCTTGCCCTCTAAGACCCAGACCGGTCTAGAGCGTGCGGTAAAAGCATTTATCATCGGCTGTAATAGCGAACTTTTGGAGATAAATGAAAATAAATCTAAGATCATGTGTTTACAAAGTCAACAAAATGATTAAACAAAAGATGGAAAATTGGTTTGTATAAATTACAAGTGGTCAACGAATATAGATACATGGAAATTGTGTTCCAGTCCAATTTATCTTGATTTAAACATGTTCAATACCTTAAGCCGAAAATCGACTGAGCTCTGTTGGCTTTAAGGAAGTTCTGCTTCATTCAAGGAGCTCAGTACATGCCAGCCCTTTTGAAGGCATCTAAGGCACTTGTGTTACCACACATATTGTATAGTCCTCAGATTTGGTTCCTGGGCCCAGTAGAACTACTTGATAAACGTCAGTTGACCTTCTTTCATAAAATGCTTGCTTTACCACCATGTGTAGCTTCCTCAGTCATATGACTCGAACTGGGCCTCCCAGACATTTCAACATTGATTTGGAAAGATGTAGTCGGTATAGTACAGACTGTTAAATTCTGAAGATCTTCAAGCTTTCACCATGTCAGCAGCCTGTGAGCACTGTTGGTCAAAATGGTACAGAATGGTGGATATAAAAATTAACCAATTGGGCTTACGGAAGTTAAGCAATCTAACAGAAAGAAGACAAGCATTGCTTATAGAGAAACTGTTTAAACAGGACTGGGACTTCTATAAAGATGCTAGACGGAAATGTTCTCCACTTCGTCTGGGAATTAATTATCCAGCCCAATCTGACCCACCTCACTATCTCAATATGCTGGTAGTTCCAAAACTGAGGCGGTCATATATGATCACATGCTTCAGTGTGCTACCAGCAGCCCAGATGTAGGATCGTTTCCTCAAGACAGCTTCAGATCAGCGCTTTTGTGACTGTCCGTTGACAGTGGTTGATTCATTGTCCCATATCTTTTTCTACTATCCAAAGTATGCAACAGCCAGAGAAAGATTCCTTGGAAAATGGCTACTGAAGCACTCAGTCACTCCTGATACCTCAAGACTAAGACTACTTCTGAGTAGCCTCTGTGAAAACTATTGTAGATGTGGCAAACTTCTGTTTGATTGTGATTTCTAATTCTTAAATTTTTGTTTTATAGTATGTGGTCTATGGGCTGTTAAACTTGAATAAACTTGAAACTTGAATTGCATTGGCACCAAGAAGAATAAAGCTAAGATAGACAACTGCCCTGAACCTCTCAAGGAGCCTATAAAAGGTGTTCTAAGAACAATGCAAACTGGAGAAACTATGGGCTGAGACCAGAGATATTATCAAGGAAGAATGTGCAAAGACTATTCCTATAACCAAAAGAAATGAAAAGCTTTGATGAGTGACTGATGAAACTCTTAAAACTGTGAAAGACAGATGAGAAGCAAAAGGTGACAGAAATAGATTTTGAAGAAGAACCTACAGTTTTACAAAGTGAAATGAAATTGCATTGAGAGCAATTGGGATAAACAAATCACCAGGAGTAGATGGGATAGCAATAGAGCTATTACAAACCATGGAAATGGAGTCTATCAAAATCTTAACAAATATGGAAAAGAAAACAATGGCCTGCAGACTAGAAGTGCTCAATCTGCATTCCACTTCAATCTGCATTTAAAGTCATTTTAGTGTCTAGGGAGAGTTCAGGCTTGATTTGATCTACAACCTACTTATTTGTCTTTTTGGTGAGGAGGAGGAGGAGGGGTTGGATTTATACCCTGCCCTTCACTTGGAGTCTCAGAGTGGTTTACAATCCCTTTTCCTTCCCCTCCCCACAACAGATACCCTGCGAGGTAGGTGGGGCTGAGAGAGCTCTTGCGAAAACTGCTCTTTTGAGAACAGCTCTGAGAGAACTGTGTGACTGACCCAAGGTCACCCAGCTGATTGCATGTAGAGGCATGAGGAATCACCCAGTTCTCCAGATTACAGTCCGCCACTCTTAACCACTACACCAAATTGGCTCTCCATAAAGCTCTCCTCCAACACCACATTTCAAAGGAATCAGCTTTCTTCTGGTCAAATTTCTTTATTGTTTAACTTTCACACCCAAACATAAATAAAATAAATCCTTGTTTGAAACACTTCCCCATATTCTGTTCTAACAGCAGTCTCTTTTCCAGAGTACAGAGCTTGCCTAAGCAACCTCTGTCGTTGATTGCAATAAATGTATTCATTTTATTATTTATAAAGACAGTAGATTCTGAAGGTGCTGGATAAATAAGGAAAGCACAGCAGAAAAGCCAAGCCCAAGCAAAGTGGGACAATATCATACCCAAGTCAAATCCTTGCTGTTTATATTTCTAATATGCGAAAGCTTATTCATGCAAACAATGGCAAGGGGCTGATTTAAATGTTGTTTTTCCCTTGCTTTCTTTCCAGGGCTGGAAGTGGCATACACCATCTTGCTATTGGCTAGGAGATGAGCACATCAAGTATGCAGAAGCTCGGAAGATATGCATGGACTATGGGGCTACTCTGCTCACCATCACCAACAGGTGTGTGCTAAAACCGCGGAGCGACAGGATCTCCTGCTTTTCTGTTGAAAGTATTTGGTAGCAAAACTGTGCCGGGCACTTGGCCTTTTTATTGTCTCTGAGGGGAGCAGCCCCCCCCCCCGATGCAAAATGCTGGCGGGGGGATGTGGTGAGGTGGTGGCTCACGCCTTCCTTTTCTCTTTCTGGACAAAGGTTTGAACAGGCCTACGTGAACAGTCTCATTTACAGCTGGGAGGACGAGTATTTCTGGACAGCGCTGCAGGACATAAATGAAACAGGGTCTTTCCATTGGCTGAGTGGGGATGAAGTCACGTACACCCACTGGAATCGTAACCAACCAGGTAAAAACCGTTTGTGTCTGTGCCTAAGATTGGTTGAGAACTTCAGGTGAGGAGGTGCCTTGCTGTCACGGCTAGGATGTGAGGCTTCTGCTCCAAGTAGGCAAGGATCAGATCTTTGTTGATGAAACACAGTTCTTTATTTCCAGGTTCTACATTGGTACAGGTTCTCGGATTATTGTCAGAGATAACGTATACAATGGAAGCAGGTCTAATATACCCTCCCGAACAATTCGAATTGCCCATAGGTAACCAATCAACAGGGGGGAAAAACCGCGGGCAAAAGGTTCCCTGGCCGTTTGCTTCCCACAGGAAAGAAGGTGAGGTGTGAAGCAGTAAATTTCCCTTCCCAAACCAGACCCCTCAGATGTAACCCTCTTCACATAACAAATGCCTTCCTCAAGGCTTTCGCACGTTGATAAGAACTGGTCCCTGTCCTCCCATCAGGGATGAAAGGAATGCGGAGGCAGGAGGGTGAGAGGCCCATTGTTCCCAGGCTTTGAAGTCGCCACTCTCCCGGGCAAACAGTTACATAGACCAGGCCTGGTCAGAGTCATAAACTCAGGGTCACATAGCATACGTTCACATGGGTTAACCTAATAAGCATTAGATATGAGTAACTAGTTCATACAGGGACAGGCTTGCATAGCATAGCAAAGTCATGTTACAATACATAGCATTAATTCACAGAACCCTTGTTAGAATCTGCAGATTCTGACACACTGCCACCCGAAAAATCAATCTACCCCGGCTTATCTGGAAATTTATTATGAAAAGCTTTAACTAATTTAGGAGCATGAACATTTTCAGAATGAACCCATTCATTCAGTTCCGGACCAAAGTCTACCCACTTTACTAGATACAGCAAGCGGCCCCTACGCATTTTAGAATCAAGGATTTCAGAAATCTCAAAATGGGACGCCCCCTCCCTTCATCAGTGGAGGAGGAGTCGGAGGAGTTGGATGCCATGCATTCGGCCCAGGATTCTTCTTCAACAAGCGGGGATGGCGCGTCGCGGATGGGGACCTGCAGTTCTGCGCCGCTCACTGCAGGCCGTTGGAGTTTCCCGACATCTGCGCTTCCGTCAGCTCCAGCTCTCCCTGCTCACTCGCGGCCCCTTCCAGCTGTAACGCCCGGGGTTTGAACGAGGTCTTCCCTTTGCTCGGGGTGCTCCCGGCTACCGGAGTGGAGGTCTTGGGGACTTTCCCGCCACTGCGGGGGCACGCCGAGGCGAAGTGACCGCTCTCTCCGCACCTCATGCAGAGCCTTTGTTTGAACCGGGAATCCCAGATCTCTTGGACGCTCAATTTGGGCTTCGCCTTCTGGGCAGCTTTGGCTTGTCGCTGAAGTTCCCATCTTGATGAGGGTGAAGCGTTCCTCCACGTCTGCGGCTGCTCTCATCCAGGTGGCTAACGAGCCCAGTCTTCCCCCTCGCAGTACCGTCTCGTACACCTCGGGGTTGAGACCTTCCCTGTATTTTTCGATGAAGAGGTCCTGGGTCCAGCCACGGATTTTAGCTGCTATGCGCCGGAACTTGTCGGTGTACTCCCTCACTGATGACCGCACCTGGGTCAGCTTCCGCAACTGGTTCCGAGCCTTCTCTTCTCCCAAGGGGTCCTCATAGTGTTGCCTGAGGGCCCACATGAAGTTGTGCACCGAGCGTAATTCAGGCCCGGGGGCGTTGTGCAGGCTCACATACCAGTCGCTGGCTGTGTCCCTCAGCTTGGACCCGATGTAGCCAATCCGGTCCCTCTCGGTGGGGTAGAGATGGCCCCAAGTGTCTAGGAACCGCTCGATTTCTATCAGGAAGAACCGCAGCTTCTCGGGGTCCCCATCGAAAGTAGCCGTCAACGGATCGGCGGGGGCCTGGCAGATCATCGGCCCTGCTGGCACCTGGGGGGGTGCGGGTGCGGGTATGGGACCCGTGGGGGGGACGGGCTGCGAGACCTGCTGTGGCACTTGTTGCGGGACGACTCCCGCGGGAGCTCCCCCGGGGGGAGCTAAGGGCTACGGGACTCCCCCTCCTGGGGCTCCGGCCCCTCCTGGGGCTGGGCGGGCGGCTTGCATAGTCGTCAGGGTGTCGCGGAACTGGTACTGCAGGTCGAGGGCTAGTTCTCGCAATTCCGCGGTGAGTTGCAGCCGTAAATCTCCCATCATACGATCTAGGGTCTGGGTCTGGTCTTCCCCGTAGAGATCGGGCCCGTAAGGTACGCCTCTCTCCTCTTCCAGGGGCGGGGGACGCCAGTCTCCTCCGTAGATCGTCTCTCGCTCGTCTCCAAAAAAGCTCGGCTTCCCGTACTCGGTGCAATCTCCTTGGATCGAGACCCGCGCCCCCTTCCGATCGTGCACCCACGAGTCTACGATCCCGCGACCGAAATTGCTCCATGAGTACCTCGGGGTCACGCTCTGATGAGGAGGTGGTCGTGGGATGTAGTAAGCCCCCTGAGCCGTAGTCGCTGGCACTTCGGGCTCCCCGCCGCCGCCTCCACCACCGGCACCCTGGTCCGCCGGGGTCACCGGTTGATCTTCGGTTGTAGGGATGGGAAGAGTACCGTCGTCCGACATGGTCAGGAACGGCCAAGTCCCAGTCACAGATCTCTGACAATCTGTGAGGCTTCTGCTCCAAGTAGGCAAGGATCAGATCTTTGTTGATGAAACACAGTTCTTTATTTCCAGGTTCTACATTGGTACAGGTTCTCGGATTATTGTCAGAGATAACGTATACAATGGAAGCAGGTCTAATATACCCTCCCGAACAATTCGAATTGCCCATAGGTAACCAATCAACAGGGGGGAAAAACCGCGGGCAAAAGGTTCCCTGGCCGTTTGCTTCCCACAGGAAAGAAGGTGAGGTGTGAAGCAGTAAATTTCCCTTCCCAAACCAGACCCCTCAGATGTAACCCTCTTCACATAACAAATGCCTTCCTCAGGGCTTTCGCACGTTGATAAGAACTGGTCCCTGTCCTCCCATCAGGGATGAAAGGAATGCGGAGGCAGGAGGGTGAGAGGCCCATTGTTCCCAGGCTTTGAAGTCGCCACTCTCCCGGGCAAACAGTTACATAGACCAGGCCTGGTCAGAGTCATAAACTCAGGGTCACATAGCATACGTTCACATGGGTTAACCTAATAAGCATTAGATATGAGTAACTAGTTCATACAGGGACAGGCTTGCATAGCATAGCAAAGTCATGTTACAATACATAACATTAATTCCCAGAACCCTTGTTAGAATCTGCAGATTCTGACATAGGAGGACGTTCTCCCCCAGTCTGCATGAGCTGGTGCCTCTCCTCCTCTTAGGGTCACCCACTCCAAGCTGGGAAATTCCTGAAGATTTGGCGTGTGGCCTGTGGGAGGAGGGACCTCTCCAGGGTATAAACCAGCTGTTTGCTCCAGGGGAACGCACTGTGGTATGGCAATCAGTTGTCATTCCAGGAGATCTCCAGGCCCCACCTGGAGGCTGGCAATCCTATCTTCTTTCCAGTTGTGTTTTACCCAAGAGTGTGTGGTTTGTCTTTGCTGGTACATTTGCTTGGTGCTTGTGGGCCCTGGGGGTTAAGCTGGTTGGTCTGTGGGGTGTGTGTGTGTGTGTGCTGCTGGGCAGATAGACGTGCCTCACAGGGGTTAGGGTTGGATTAGATATGCTTCCATCTCTAGTTCTGCTCCTTTCAGACATCTCTACGGATGCAGACTTCCAAAGGGATCTCCTCCTTGCTTCAAACCAAGAAGGAAAGAGTCCTCTGCTACCTTTCAAGACAAATGCAGTTTTGGTGGCAGAGGGTTTTCAGAGGCAGGGGCCTTACTTCATCATTCTCTGTAAGCTTCCACAGGGGGAGACGGCACAACAGCATGGGCAAGGGGTCCTCCTTCACCTTTTGCCACCCCGTCAGCTGTGCAGGGCTCGGAGAGGGAATGACAGACAGGTGGCAAGGAAGGCGGCAGAGAAAGAAATGCATCAAGTGAGAAGGAAGATTGTAGATTCTAGGTCAGAAGAACATAAAGGTGTTAAAGAACTGAAAGATTAAAGGAAGTAATAATGTATAAGATAGTTGTTAGAACAGAAAGCAGGATAGGAGTTCATGAAGGCAGAAATGAGGCAGGAGTAATGCATTTAGAAGTCAGACAGACAGACAGACAGACAGACAGACAGACAGGCTGCTTGCTGTAGGGATTACAGTGCTGGACCAGGATTTGGGAAGTTCAGATCAGATCCCTGTTATGCCATGGATGCTCAGCAGGAGACCTTGGGCCAATTTGCTCTCTTTCAGCCTAACCTGCTTTGCAGGGTTGTTATTGTGAGGGTAAGTAAGATGGAGGAAAGGAGACAACTGCGTGCTGTTCTGAGCTCCTTGGAGCAAAGTACAAATAGAACAAATAGAAATAGAACAAATACAAAATACAAATAGAATGAATAGAGGTTGATAACTTTATTGTTGTTAGAGGAATTATTTACAGGACTGATTGGTTTAATTTATTCTAAACAAAGTATTTCAACTTTAATTTTGAGGGGTTAGACTGATTAATTTTGATGGGTTAGAAACAAGAAAGCATCCAGGGATTTTTTTAAAAAAACTAAGAACATAATTTCATGGGATTCAGTGTGGAAAAATCCAGGTGTAACTACACATGATAATGAAGTAAAGTTTCTCTCTGTTACCATACTTATAATGTTGCAAAAAAGAAATATGAAATTTCTTATAGATAAAAAGTTAAATATTTGACCTATAAATAGATTGATTGCAAGATACAAGAATATATAATACAAGAATTTGTGAAGCAAAAGAAAGGTATTAAAATATTGAAAGAAAACAGAGCTATTACTAACAATTCAAATCAGTTTTATTATTTATTTATTTATTTTTTAAAAAATATTGTGTTATTCCATACACTTGAGGTGGCCAGCAATCAGTTCATTAAAAATACCACTACTTAAAACGGAATTAAAAACAGGCAAAACCACAGCCAGTTTCTATCAGTTGGTCAACAACAGAATGTCTCCTGAAGGACTTCTTTATGCTGCCTCTGGACGGGTAGTGAAGAAGATGCTCTCCAGTCTTCTTCTGGAAGCCCTTTCCGGAGCACGAGGGCGGTGCCCACAGTCTGGCTGCAGACATTTCCACTGTGAGAACAGATGGGCCTACTAGAAGCAGCTGCTGTGAGGATCTGTGGAGAACAAGTACAAAATGGAAGGCCTCATTCCAGCCAAAGCCTGTACTGGCTGGAGGTCCAAGGCTGCCTCGTTCCCTGTTCTCTGTGGGAAGGGAGCATACAGGGGAGTAAGAATAACAAAAACCAGCTGGAGAAAAGTTTGCCTGCTGTTTTGAATACAAACAACAGTAATGGAGCTGAATGGTTTACAAAATCATGTGAGGAGAAAAGTACTTCTGTTTTGAGACGGGGCCACCTCCCGTCGTAGGTGCCTTGCTGGAGGAGAGGGCAAGGAGAGTGCTGAGGGATGACTGCAATGGTGCCTGTAGTTCAGCATCCCATTGCCTCTGGCAGCCCCCCAAATGTCTCCTGGAAGCCCATGGAAGGCATGCATTGAGGGCAGCAGCAGAATCCTTGGCTGGCCTTTGCTTTCATTGTAGTAGGGCAATGTGGTTTTCCTTGACTTTGGAAAGTTCCCTCATATAGAACAGTGAACTTTCAGGATCTCTTGTGACTGTGACAAATGTGTTTGATGATTTTGCGAAGTTTTCCCTCTGGCTTAAGCTCTTTCTCTGGTATATTCCCCCCCCCCCCTTCCCATGAGCTTTCCAGATTATAGTAAAGGGGGCTGCATTGCCTTGGCTACGGGGAGTGCCATGGGCCTGTGGGAAGTGAAGAACTGCACCACTTTCCGGGCCAAGTATGTCTGCAGGCAGAACCTGGGAACTCCAGTGAGCCCCGAGTTTCCTGTGCCCCGCCCCACCCCCAGCCTCACTGGCTTCTGTCCTGCGGGGTGGAGCACCAGCCCCAAGATGCGGCACTGCTACAAGGTGAGTGCGGCATGAGGGGAGGCAGCCTGCCCAGGGAAGGATCCCTTTGCATTCATTCTGCATTTGCATATTGATGGTGTGGTGACCCTGAGTGTGCATACTGTGTGTATGAAGTAATAGTATCAGGACCTTGAGTGTCTCCCAGAAATATAATGAGACTGTTTAAGTATTTCTACACTTGCAGTGTTCCCTCTAAGCTGAGTTAAGGTGAGCTAGCTCACAGTTTTCTAGCTTCCAGCTCACAGATTTTTGTCTCAGCTCAGGAAGGAGGGCTCCAGAGCAAACTAATTCATGCAGTAGCCAAATCGCTTGCTCACAACTTTGATGCCAGGAGCTCACAAAGTGGAATTCTTGCTCACAAGACTCCGCAGCTTAGAGGGAGCCTTGTTTGGGAGTGGTAATGCCCATAAACGAATGTATTAACCAGGGGACCTTTCGTAGAAAAAGAGGTGCAGGAGCTCATTAGCATAAGTCATTAGCATATGCCACACCCCCTGACATCACCGGAAGTGTGTCAGAAGGCCACACCCCCTGACATCACCGGATGTGTGTCAGGAGGCTACACCCACCACTCAAGTGCCACCCCCAAAATCTCCAAGGTATTTCCCAACTCAGAGCTGGATAGCCTACCTGATGGCACACGTGGGGGAAAACAAACAAACCACCCATGTCAGGTAAAGAGGAGGGATACCAGGTCAATATATTTTTATTCTCCTTGGCATCGATGACTGAGATGCTTTAGTGTTCCTTTTCTATTTGACTGGCAGCCTTCCTCTCTATTATAGTTAACTGTGGGTTTTATATCACTGCCATTTAGTGTTGTTTTTGTCTGAAAGGTCACCTTCAGAGAGCTGGGGGGTCACCTCCCTCTTGAAGAAATAGGGAAAACAAAATGAGTGGGAACAAAGAAATTCTTGCTGGGACAGTCCGGGCTTCAGATTAGTTGCCCTGGACTATGTTGGTGGTCTCCCATCCAAGAACTAACAAGGGCTGGCCTTGCTCAGCTTCCAAGATCTGACAAGATCGCACTCAAATGGTTCAGACAGCCTCTTGTCCAGTTGCCCTCTCTGGGAGCTGTGAAATTTTTTGTTGTGCAGCTCATGGCCAGAATAAATGGGTAAACACTTCACATCCCCCCTTTCCTTTGGAGACGGTGACTCAATCACATGTCAGTCTCCTGCCAGCCACTCCACCTATGGCTGAACAATACCAAGAGAGCTCCTTAAGGACTGCAATAAGCAGCACCTGGGAAAGGCAGCCTATTTACCTTCCTTACAGCACCATGGGATCACCATAATTAGCACTTTTTAAGAGGTTTGAGATTTTTAAAAAAAAAATCAGCAAGAGCTATAGTGTGTTAATGCATTAGTTCCCATCTTTCAGCAAAAGCAAGCAGGCTGGGAACTAGAGCACTGATGTAATGGGCTTTGGGGAAGGAGACTGAGGAGGAGGGGTGTACAGTGCCATAGGGTCCCCTTCAAAATATCAGTTTTCTCCAGGGGAACTGATCTCTCATGTCGGTATATATACTGTAATACCTGGGGATTCCCTGGTCCCACCTGGAGGCTGGCATCCCTAGCACCTGGGCATAGGCAGGCAACCCCATTCCTTCCAGAGAGGATGGCCTCAGGACAGTCCAGGATGGATGTCCCATTCCCAGCTAACCCAAGTACCGCATCCTCCCCTGGATGGATCCCTATTCCCCGCCCCCAGCCCCAACAATGGCCCCAGTGCTAAGACTAAAAAAGTGAAGGGCAGGGTATAAATCCAATCTCTTCTTCTTCTACCCCATTTGCAGAAAGTGAAACCTGGGAAACCCCCCCCCCCCCCCCCGGCCGCTCTATGTATCTAGGAGACCAGGCGCGCAGGGCTGGCTGGGCTGGAGAAAACTCTGGGTCCCTTTAAGAGCTTCTGCAGCCAGATCTACCTTGCGGGGCCGGCTGGGCTGGAGAAACTCTGGGTCCCTTTAAGAGCTTCTGCAGCTGGATTTGCCTGGTCTCCCAGCAGCTTTTGCGGGCTGCAGAAGCTCTTAAAGGGACCCAGAGTTTTCTCCAGCCCAGTCAGCCCCACACACCTGGTCTCCAAGATACAGGGGGGGGGGGGAGTTGTGGCAGAGATTTGTGGCCAGAACTCCCATCGTTGGCTCCCCCCCCCCCCCGCGAAAACATTCCCTCCCCGCTTCCTGGAGCCCCAGACTGGCTGCAAGTTCCAGAGCCAGCCGAGAGCCCTCTCGGCTGACTCTGGGACTTGCAGCCAGCCGGAGCTCCCGTCACCGCCGCCTCCCGCCCCCTCCCCCCCGCGAAAACATTCCCTTCCCACTTCCTGGAGCCCCAGACTGGCTGCAAGTTCCAGAGCCAGCCGAGAGCCCTCTTGGCTGACTCTGGGACTTGCAGCCAGCCAGAGCTCCCGTCGCCGCTGCCTCCCGCCCCCCAACCAACCAACCAACCATTCCCTCCCTGCTTCCTGGAGCCCCAGACTGGCTGCAGAAAGGCAGGGGGGCGCCCGGCCTCTGCAGGCCTTTCTGCGGGCCCCTGCTTACATTCCTTCTTCCTTCTGCCTCCTCGTGGCAGACTGAGGGCTCCTGAGACCAGGGGGCGGGGCTTGGGCATGTGCCCGCCCCCTGGCCTCCTCACTCCCAGAGTGACGCTCCGCTGAGCTCCTGTGCGAACGGAGCTCTGGTGTTAACAGGCGTGGGGGCCTGGGCACTTTCCCTCTGCACCACCACAGCCCCCAGCAGCCACGGCCCTGGAGGGAGCCACAGAGCCCATCCGCGAGTGGCTACCCTGGGAATGGAAGCCTCGGCCAGCCCAGGCGACTGTGGGCCTCAAACGATGTGTCACGATTTCCTCAAGTCCTCCCTGATCCTGGTGGTGTGGATTATGAGTACCGTACCTGAAATGCAGTCCACAGGCACGCAGGGGCTGGTGCAGAATGAGAACTTAAGAACATGAGAGAAGCCAATGCTGGGTCAGGCCAGTGGCCCCTCCAGTCCAACACTCTCTGTGGCACACAGTGGCCAAAAACACCAGGTGCCCTCAGGAGGGAGGTCCACCAGTGCGGCCATCCAGCAGAGGGTCGCCATCTCTAGCTTGGACAATTCCCAAAGGGGTTTGGGTGGGTGCAGGGCTTTGTGGGGGAACGCCGGGGGGGGGGGGATACGATAGCACTCCTGGGTGCCTGTTTCTCCTAGACTGTATGATTAACACCCCAAGTCTGATCTCCAAATCTTCCCTTTCTTCCTGGGATCTGATCTCCATAGTCTGGAGCTCAGTTTTGGCTCTGGGAGAACTCCAGGCTCCTTGCTGAGGCTGCTGACGCTGTCCTGAACGGTGGCCTCCTGCCTGTGCCATTGTCTGGACCTGAAACAACGAGGGGGGAGAGGAGGATGTTTGCCTTCTGCTCAGTTGTCTTTTTCTGTGGCTTCCTGTATGCTACTTTTTAAAATACTGAATCTGGCTCTATCAAACAAAGTCTGAGTCCAGTGCATCTTTAAGGCCAACAAAATTTAAGCTTTTATGTATCTGAAGAAGTGTGCCTGCACAGGAAAGCTTATACCCATGCACAGGAAAGCTTGTTGGTCTTTAAAGGCGCCACTGGACTCCGGTTTTGTTCTGCTGCTTCAGACCAACACGGCTACCTGCCTGAATCTGACTATATTAGTAATCCCCTCTCTGCATGTTTTATGGCCCATCTTGCCTCTCTGGCAGTCGTTTTCTCATTCTGTCATCCTTGTCCTGTTGTGCTGTTTCTTGGATGTCTTGTGCTGTCTGGTTGCATTTAAAAAAATACTTTGTAATCTGCCATGAGTCTCAGTGAGAAAGGCGGACAATAAATAGAGTAAATAAATAAATAGTAGCAGCTATCATAGAATCATAGAGTTGGAAGGGACCAACCCCCTGCACAATGCAGGAAATTTACAAATACCTCCCCCCCACCCACACTCACAGTGACCCCTGTTCCACGCCCAGAAGATGACCAAAAAGACCTCCAGGATCCCTGGCCAAACTGCCCTGGAGAAAACTGGCTTCCTGGCCCCCAAAGTGGCGATCAGCATTTCCCTGGGCGTGTACAAAAGGGCCACAGGAACTAAGCACTGACGCAACCCTCCCTGCCCTCCCTCTCGTGGTCTGCCCAAGTTCACGGAATCCACATGGCTGTCAGGTGGCCATCTAGCCTCTGCTTGAAAACCTCCAAAGAAGACGAGCCCACCACCTCCCGAGGAAGCCTGTTCTCTATGAGAAGGAAGCATAATCATTGCTCCTGTCTTGCCCCTGAAGCCAGCTGGTCTGGGTCTGCTTTTGAGAAATGGTCAGTCTTTGGGGTCCTGAGGGAGGCCTTGATTTTCCTTTGCAGTCTTGCTCCAGAGAAAGAAGGCTCTTAAAACTTGTGTTCCTGGCTTGGGGCTGCCAGGGCAGGCCAGGGTCAACTGCATGCTGCTGGTGCTCTGCTCTGCCTTCCTGCATGTGGGAAAGGGGGGGGCCCATTGGAAGTCCTGGGTGGGCAGAGGAGTTGCAGCCGGCAGAGGAGTGACCTTTCCCCCTTCCTTCATGGACAGGTCTTCCACTATGACCAACTGCAAGAGAAGAAAAGCTGGATCATGGCCCACTTATTCTGTCAGGACCTGAAAGCGCAGCTTCTAAGCCTGGGTAGCTACGAGGAGGAGCACTTTGTGGCCAACACGCTCAACAAGATCTTTGGGTGAGGAGGAGGAGCGAGATGTGTTTTTGTGCAGCTCCCATATACCTATGTCAGTGTGCACCTGTGTTTATGTGCATGCTTCCACGTGCCTTCTGTGTGCCACCAGCATTAAATATATCATAATAGCAAAACGAGTCCACATTAGCCAAAGAAAACCAGCACCCAGGCAGAGCAATCCTGAGCTGTGCCTGTGTTGCAGCAGCCAGCCACTGCGCGACCTTGGTTGGCACTGCTAGTTGGCTCCCTAAGGGCCGAGTTATGCCATGGGGGAGGGGGAGTTTGAAGTGTAGCTGGCTGCTTGGGAGGCTGCATCCATGGCGATTCCACTGCAGTGTAGCCTTGCGGCATGCTGTCGAGGTGGGGGGTGGCACAAGGGGAGGGGCACTTTAGGTCAACAGGAGTGGCCAGTCCCGGGGCAGATGCCATTGCATGTGACAGTTGGGGGTGGGGAAGGGCAGCTCGGGAGAACCCCATTCAGGGGCCTGTGCTTCAGTTGTGCAAACAGCCGGCCGCTGTGCCCCCACCACAGGCACCCACACACAAGGGGCTGCAGCAGCCCTGCACTGTCGTAAGTACCAGTTACACCAGATGTAACCAGAGCACTTTCGCCCCTTCCCCAGGATTGTGCTACTAAAAACCAGGGGTCATTTTGTAGAAAAAGAGGCGCAGGAGCTCATTAGCATAACTTATTACCATATGCCACACCCCCTGTCATTTAAAGATGCCTCCCCCTTCTTGCTTTGCTTCCCCAGCCAGCCTGCCTTGGAAGGCTGGCTGGAGAAGCAAAGAAAAGTTGGGGAGACATCTTTAAAAGCCTCCCCTTCCCTTCCCCGGCGGTCTGCCAAGGCAGGCTGGTGGGGGAAGCAAAGAGAGATGGGTTTTAAAGTTTAAACCCCTTCTCTCTGGAGTTGCGCCACAGCGGCAGCACCATCTCCTGTTGTATCCTATGCTCCCTGCTCCTTCAAGGGCCTTCCCTGGCTCTCCCGCCTCGGTGGGCGGGCCAGGGAAGGCGGGGGGGGGGGGCTCTCCAAGCCTTCCCTGGCTTGCCCACTTTGTCATGTGTCCAGGGAAGGCACAGGGAGGCATTTAAGGGCTTCCCCACTTCTTCAAGGGCCCACCTAGGCGGGGGGGCCAAGGAAGGGGGGGGCCTGCTGGGAGGGCTGCTGGGGGCGGGGCTTGTCACTACTGGGCTTTTTACTGCCCAAATGATGTTCCTGCTCGTTCTGGCTAGAAATGAGCCCTGTTAAAAATCCAAAATGTATTAAAATAAAGGAATGAATTTGAAAAGAAGGCTTGAGGTGGACAGCTTTTTTTGAAAGCACCTGGAAAATAAAGATGTCCTCTGGCATCTATTTAAAAGGTGGGGGGAAGAATTCACCCCAGCCTAATACTGTGCGGTGGCAAAAGGCTGACTTTGCTGGAGGAAGGTGAGGGATAGCCATGCAGTCATTTTCATGCAAACTAACAAAGCTGTAACCACCAAATGCTTTATGTGTCGATGAGCTGAGTGGGACTCGTTCCTGTTCTGAAGCCTTAACTGGTGGTACTGCTTTCCTGGCGCTGTCACAGATATCGGTACCCCCCGCCCCCGTCTCACAGGTTTCAACAGGCAGCCAATAGTGCATGCAAACCATACCCAGGAGGAGCTGATCAGAGTTCCTGGTGGTGATTCACCAGTCTGAACAGCAGAGCCATTTTCCTTTTCTTGATCCCTCCCTCTGAGCATGAAGCCAAGTTATAGTTCATTGGATTTGCAGGTCAGGAACCTGTCACTGAGTGTTGCAGGAGAAGATATCTGGGGCTGGACAGACTTTTGTCTGAGGTCTTGGGAGAGCTTTTGCCCATTGGAGTAAATAATCATGTCACAGAAGAACAGACAGGTTCTCTCCAGAACTTGAATCATCCAAAGGAGGAAAAAACCACCACCAGAGATGCCAGCTAATTGGATGAAGTGTTTAATAAGATTTGGATTGTACTGCAATAGTTCATAATAACGCAGACCCTTTTATTTTATGAAAATCTGCTGGCATAATAGAGCTTCACATATTCAGTTCTGTCTGTAGTCTTTCATGAAATATTGATACTCAAGTTTACCCTCCCGCCCTCATATCCGGAGCCAAATTGCAGAAGACCTCAATCAGGGGTGTCAAACACAAGGCCCGGGGGCCAGAAGTGGCCCGTCGAGGGCTGTTGTGCGGCCCGCGAGCAATTGGTGCAAGGGAGGGAAAAGGAGGCTACTCGGGGGGGGGGGGGGGGTGGAGCCACTCCAATTTTGGCTTCAGCACAGCAGAACAACCTTGTCTGCAGCAGTCAAGCAGAACCTCTTCACTTCAGAGACTGGTAAGTTGGGAGCCACTGCAGCCACATTCACACATCTCCACTTGGCCTGCAGCTCTGGGAATGCTGTCCTGGGTGGCCTCAGGGATCAGCATTTGCATGTTGGGCGTGGGTGGGGTGAAGACAGTCCTCTGTTGGGGCATGGGAGCATCTGCCCAGTGCTGCACTGCTGGCTCTCCAGCCCACCCATGTGGGTTTTCCTCTGCACCCCTATCTCAGCCCATGGAGCCTTGCAGTGAGGTCACACCAACTCGGAGCTTACCTGTTGCTGTCCTTTATAAAGTTTATGTCTCCAGTACCCAGCATTACATTTTATGGCACACATGGCCCAGCTCGACAAAGTGAAATTTATGTCAGATACGGCCCTCATAACAAATGAACTCCATACCTCTGGCTTAGATGTCCAGAGGACGGAGAAGGGGAACCCTGAGATCTTGGCAGAGGGCATGTGAGAGAAAAGGAGAGATAAAACATCTAGAAACTTCTCTGGTTTGGTGGGGCCATGGCTGGAGCCCCAGAATTACAAAAGCAAAATTGTGCCAACAAGGTATGTTAGAAATTGCTTATCTTCCTTTGTGATATCCTCCAGGGAATCAGAACCTGAAATCCATGAACAGCACTGGTTCTGGATAGGCTTGAATCGTCGAGCTCCTGGGTCAGAGAGAAGCTGGCAGTGGAGTGACGGACTTGGGGTGAGTGGCATGCTCAGCAGCACACCGATGGCAGAAGGTTCAGCTGGCAGATGAAACAAGCAGCACATTACAAAAGTGCACAATATTAAGCAATAATATTCAATGTGCAGTGTAATTAGCATAGTGTGATACACTATTATGATGAACGGTGTGATGCCATATTGATTCGTTAGATGGACATAATTTTATTGCTGTTTTGAGGAACACGTTTGTCAGATCCCTGCCTGAGTTACTCTCAACAGCACTCTCTATTGCAAAAGATTTGTTTATTGAGCCAAATAATCAAGTTCCAGGTTAAAGCGTCTTTGTGTTAGAACTAACGATTCTGGTGAGTTCCCAGTTAATATTGGCAATTTGAAAGTACCCCTCCCTAGTAGCAGGGTGCACACACACTTCACACTCATCGTACCTAACCACTACATCTACCCCATTCCCTGGGAATGCAGTATCCCACTATCTATAAAGTAATCAGCTTCAAAAAGTTTCTGTGGGGAGGGGGAGGTGTCATCCTTGGGAAAGTTACGCTGCAAGTGGTTCACACATACATCTATCATTCCCCTCCCTGTAGGAAGTTCCCTTCACCCTTTTGTTATGGCAAACAGAGCTGAGTGTGAGGTTTGACATTCTGCCCCCCCCAAAGCCCCTCACCTCTGCAGCTTCAGGGGGTAGTGCCGATGGAAAGCATACACCAATTTTGCAGCTTTGACATGCGGTGCTGCCACCCATTCGTTATGACCAGGGCCAAAACCTTTCCATTTTATCAGGTAATACAGGCAACCCCACTTAAGCTTAGAATGGAGGGTGTCTTCTACTATTTGATGAGTCTCGCTGCCATCCACCATCAAGGGAGGAGGAGCTGGAGGACATGGCCTCCATTTTGAGGGTCCAGGATCCTTCTTCAGAAGACTGAAATGAAACACAGGATGGATATGACACAACGATTTGGGCAAATCTACCTGCACAGTCACCTTGTTAATGCGGCGCACGATTTTAAAAGGGCCCACATGTCATCATCCCAGCTTCCGCCCTGATTGGAGTCCCTTGAGGTTTTGAGTGGACATGTACACAGAGTCCCCAGGATTCAGATCCCACTCAGGGCCCCTCCCCTTATCCGCAAAGTGTTTGTAAGCCTCCTTTGCTTTGTCCAAAGTCTTTTGGAGTACAGGCAATCCCTGAGTCACTTTAGCCCACCAAGTCCCGGCATCCCCTGAGCCCGTGCTGACATGATCCAAAAAAGGCAGTTGCCCCCCTTTATTGGCAATTTGAGAGCCAGTTTGGTGTAGTGGTTAAGTGCACGGACTCTAATCTGGGAGAACTGGGTTTGATTCCCCACTCCTCCACTTGCACCTGGCTGGATGACCTTGGGCACAGCTGTTCTCTCAAGGACAGTTGTCTCAGCATTCTCTCAGCCCCACCTACCTCCCAGGGTGTTTGTTGTGGGGAGGGGAAGGGAAAAGGAGTTTGTAAGCCGCTCTGAGACTACAAGTGAAGGGCGGGGTATAAATCCAATCTCTTCTCTTCTTCTTCTTTATATCCAAAACAGGCTGTTGGCCCCCTTTATATCCATGTACTGCCATGAAGGGCAAAATGCCGATGGAGCTGTGTACAGAATTATTATAACTGTACTCCACAAAGGGGAGCAGTTCCACCCAGTAATCTTGCTGGTGATTTATGAAGCACCTCAAAAATAGTTCAAGTACTTGATTCATCCTTTTGGTTTGGCCATCAATCCCTGGGTGGTAAGCGCTACTCGGCCCTTGCTCCACCCCCAGGATTTGCATTAATTCCATCCAGAATCTCACAGCAAACTGAGAACCCCTGTTTGATATTATTTTATGTGGCAAAGCATGGAGTCTAATGATACCTTGCATGAACATCTGTGCTAACCATCCAGCTGTAGGCACTTGCTTGCACAGAATAAAATGTGCTTGCTTTGAAAACACGTCCACTACCACCCATATTGCCATCTTCCCCTGGCTTGAGGGTGAATCCATTGTAAAATTTATAAAATCCATAGATATAACTCATCAGGGCCATTTGGTGGATTCCAAAGGTTGTAGTAGTCCTGGGGTTTTCCCCACTCTCCTTTTGCTCATTAAACATGTCTGGCATGAGGCTACATATTTAGAAATATCTCCCTGCATTCCCCATCACCAGAACTGTCTCTGTATCAAATTTAAAGTCTTTAAATATCCATAATGTCCAGCCATTTTGTCATCATTCCCCAGTATTTCCCCTCTCAGTGCTTCTGGAACAAATAGTTTGTTTTGCTGATACCAGCACCTATTGTCCATTGTGTTAAAGACCCTTCTTTCTCGATTTCCACCTTATCCTTGTCTGTAAAAGCAGGCTTAAATTCCTCTGTACAGGATGCCACCTCGGTCTGCCATGCCCCTTTCGCTTTGCTATGTATCACCACAGCCCCCCCCCCCCTGGGCAGGTGTAAACATTGTGTCAATCACCTCCTCCCTCTGGTTTGCGTGTTGAGGGAGGTGAGATAAAGCATCAGCTAGGAAATTTGGTTTTCCTGGGAGGTGCTTGAGTGTGAAACGAAACTTAGAGAAAAACTCCATCCATCTCAACTGTTTGGTGTTTCGGAGCTCAAAGGGCTTCCAAATTTTTATGATCATTCCAAACCTCAGACGGAATCCGAGCCCCTCTAGCCAATGCCTCCATGTGGTCAAAGCTAATTTAATGGCGGCTTTGTCCCACACCGCCCAATTTCTTTCCGCACTGGAGAACTTCTTTGACACATAAGCTAAGGGTGCAAATTCCCATCGTCTCCTTTCTGTAAGATCACCCTCCCATCGCCACATCCAACGCATCCACCTGTACTACAAATTACTTGGTTTCATTGGGATGATTTAGTGCAGGTTCTGAGGTGAATAACGTTTTTAACTTCTCAAAAGCTTGCTGGCATTCGTGGGACCAATCCAGCCGGCTACTTGCGTTCTTGCACTCTGGCCCCTTCCCCTTAGTTTTTAACAAGTCCGTAAGCGGTAATGTTACCTGGGTGAAATTTGGGATGAATGGACAGTAGAAATTGGCAAACCCAAGGAATGATTGTAACTGTCGCCTAGTTCGTGGAGGGTCCCATCTTGGATCTTTTTAGGATCCACATACTAGATCTTTTTTAGGATCCATGCCCAAGCCCTTCCCAGAAATGCAATATCCTAGAAAATTTAGCTCTTCTTTGTGAAACTCACCCTTGGACAGTTTGGCAAACAAGTGGTTCTCATAAATGGCTTTCAGCACGTCTAGTACCAATTTAACATGTGACTCCTTGTCCTTTGAATATATTAATATGTCATCAAGAAAAACTAAGACCTCTTTGTATAGGTGCTTGTGCAATACTTCATTGATTACATTCATAAACATCCCCGGTGCCCCGGTGAATCCAAATGGCATGACTGGGTATTTGAACTGTCCCAACGGGGTGTTAAAGGCATACTCACCCCCCTCCCTGATATGTACTCTAAAATACGCATCTTGTAGGTCCAGCTTAGAAAAAATTTGACCTTGTGAGGCTTCAGCCAGCAGGTCCTTAATGGGGGGGGGGGTAAGCATTTGACATGAAAACCGCATTCAGTCCTCGGTAGTCCGTGCACAGTCTCGGCCCCCCGTCTTTCTTTTCTCTAAATAACACCAGGGTAACGGAAGGGGAGGTGGTTGGTTGGATGAAGCCCTGAGCCAGATTCTTGTCAATAAACTGTCGCAGTTTCTCCTTCTCAACTGGACTCATTGAATACAGTTCCCCTTTAGGCAATTTGTGGCCCTGCAGTAATTCAATAGCACAGTCAGTCTTGCGGTATGTGTGTGGTGGTAACTCATCTGCTTCCCACTCCTCAAGCACCAGAGCTAAGTCTCTATATTCCGGTGGGATGAGATTCAACTCATCTTGATTCAACTCATCTCACGCGAGACAGACTCATTTGGCCACTGGCTGTGGCTCCCTCCCCCATTCAGGACACCATAGGTGCTCTTGGCACCAAGAGTCAAGGAAAGTAAGAGTCGCATTGTACACAGGGGTCATGCGCTTTGAGCCATGGGCTGCCAAGGACCATGGGGAACTTTGCAGATGGGTTTACTATGAAAGACCTCATTTCCCAATGGGCAGAAATTCCCATGGGTAGATGAACAGTATGATGCTGACAGGCCTGCATTGGGATTCCACCCATCTGGGTAAATACCAGGGCTCCGTTGGGGCCGGGGCGCGCACTTCGGCATGGAGCCGGAAGAAAGCCTCCTTCCCCCTGCTCACCCTTCCCGGGCCGCAGCAAGCATTGCCGGTCTGGGGAGAAGCCCTTCCCTCCCCCCCGCTCACCCTTCCCGGGCTGCGGCAATCGCCACCGGCCCGGGGAGAAGCCCTTCCCTCCCCCACTGCTCTCCCTCCCTGGGCCGCAGGGAGGGAGGGAGGGAAAAGCTGGGCCTGAGTGGCGTTAAGCCACTCAGGCCCAAGCAAGAGCAGGGGGGGGGAAACGCTGGCTGAAGGAGGGGGGGAGAAGCACCTAGTCTGCCTCTCTGTCTTCCTTCCTTCCTTTCTTTCTTCCTTTCTTGTCTCTCTCTCCCCCCCACCTACCTACCTACCTTCCTGTTCTTTCCTTTCTTCCTTTCTTTCTTGTCTCTCTCTCCCCCTACCTACCTACCTTACTGTTTCTTTCTTTCTTTCTTTCTTTCTTTCTTTCTTTCTTTCTTTCTTTCTTTCTTGTCTCTCTCTCCCCCCTACCTACCTACCTACCTACCTACCTTCCTTCCTTCCTTCCTTCCTTCTTTTGCCATCAGATTGGCTTGCCAGCTCTGAGTTGGGAAATACCTTGGAGATTTTTGGGGTGGAGCCTGAGTGGTGGATATTGCCTTCTGACACACTTCCGGTGCCGTCAGGGGTGTGTGGCCTTCTGACACTTCCAGTGATGTCAGGGGGTGTGGCATATGCAAATAAGCTATGCTAAGGAGCTCCTGCACCTCTTTTTTTACAGAAGGACCCCTGGTAAATACTATGGGTTCCCTCAGTTTATGTACCTTGGCCTCCAACCCAGTGACTATGGTGGGGCTAATTAAGTCCTGGGTGCATCCAGAGTCTATTAAGGCCTGCACCTTAATGTGTGTTCTCCCTTTGGGTTGTTTATAGTTACAGTTAAATAGAAAAGAGGGGAGGAACGTCTCACCAATTCTTGCACCGTGTTCTTTTGGACCTGCTGACTGGCGCCCTTCACAGCAGGCCCTGGCCTTTCCCCACCGACTGAGGCAACTTGCTTCCATTGGATGAGGTCCCCTCCAAGGTGTCCTGGGCATTGGCTTGCAATGCTTTGGGTGCCTTGGGGAGTTTAGTTGGGGTCTTTGGTCTCATCTCCTTAATTCCTTCTCATTACTCTTTCCGGGCTCTTCGCACCTGTGCAGTTCACCGCGAAGTGTCCAGGTTTCTTGCACTGCAGACACAACCCCAGTCGCATCTGGTGCTCTTGGTCTCTTTCAGGTGTGGGACCCCTGCCTCGGCTTGGCTTCCCCCCCCCCCCATGCTTTTCCAGGATGTCTTTTGCTGGTTCAACCTCACTAAGTTGTGCTGGTTCTCTGCTTTACAAGCTACTTGAATCCAACCACCCAAAGCTAGGGGGTTGCCTTGGGCCAGCACCTTCTCTAGAATGGTGGTGTTAAGGCTGGCACAGTAGAATTCAATGAGGACTTCTTCAGGCCACCTATGGAGCTTGGCTGTGTAGGTCTTGAACTCATTCGAGTATTCTTGCACTGACTGGTTCCCGTGCCTCAACCCCCAGAGTCGGGTATGGGCCTTCTCCAGCTCAAGGGGATCTTCATACTGCTGGCGTAGTGCTTGCATGAAGGCATCAACGTAACATAACTCCGGCGCCCCGATGTTGTAGAGCCCCACAAACCAGTCAGCAGCACAGTCTCGTAGTTGGGATCCTACATAGTCTACTCAGTGCTCATCAGAAGCGAAAGTGTGTCCCCGCCTCTTGCAGGAACTTTCGTGCCTGTATGGCAAAGAAGGCTGGTTTCCCAGGGCTGCCATCAAAAGTTGCTTCCAAAGCATCCCGGGGTTGTGTGAGGCTTCTGTACTTACAGTAAAAGATCAGACCTTTGTTGATGAAAACAGAGTTCTTTATTAGTCTTAATACTGCTTGACAGGTTCTCGGATGTTTGTTAGAGATACCAGGTAGAAGACAGTCAGAGTTAATATACCCTCCTGTTCGTTTGAAACCCCACCTGAGACCAATCACATTCAGAATAAAAACCGCGGGCTAAGGGATCGAGCCATTTGGATTCCCACAGGAAGATGAGGTGCTTAAGTTATAAAAATTCCCTTCTTGAACTGGCTGACCCAGATGTGTGAAACCTGTGCATAACAAATGGCTTTGGGTTGCAACAACAACCTTCAAGGTTCTCACAACAAGATAAGACATTCACAGTCCCAGGAAAAGGGAGGAGGGAATGCAAGGGAGGAAATGCCATTTGTTGGTCGGTGACGTGAAGCGATATGGGGTCGCCACTCTCCCGACTTAAATGGTTACATTGTCCAGGACATCTAAAAGCAATACATTTCAAGGTGACGGGAGGGCCGGGGAGGCAGACAGAGAAGGAGACATACAGCATTTCCTTACATCAAAGCAAACAATGAGAGTTCTGTCAGGGCCCCCTGACAGGTTGTCACCTCTCTGGACTGGGATACATTGGGGCCCCCTCCTGGGTGGGCCGCCACCGCAGCTGGCTCTGCAGGTTCCTTTTCTTTGGACTCCTCTGGTTCCTTCTCCATCAGTTCTTTCACCACCTTCGGGAGGCTTTTGATGAGAAATTGGAGCCCCTCCTTTAGTTCCCTCACCTCTGTAAGCCAGCAAGGCATATTATATGCTCTTATGAACTTTAAAATCATAAAGTTTGACCTTTGGGGTTGGTGTTCTGTCTAAGGTAAAGGCACTCTCTATTGCTATGAGAGGCTCCAGCCCACAGCGGGAGACTTCCTTCAGAGTTCACACTTGCATGGAGACCAGAATCCATATCAAAGAGCTCTCACATCTACTTCACATGCTCCCACCATCAAGGAAGCCAAGACTCCATTTCAAAGAGTCCTTTTCTCCTTTACGCTGGCCCCTTCAACCTGCCCCCAACAATTCCAGTAAAAGATTAGGTTGCCCAGCAACTAATCACCGACCATCAAGTGACCTGGCCGAAACCATCACGAGACCAGAGAATGGTGCCAAGAAGACCGACCAGATGGCCCAGGTGTTAGATCCTGATTAGCACCTAGATTTGCAATATTGTCCACTCCTTCCTGCCCCCTCCTCGCTATGACACTGACCAATAGAAAGACTAGAAAGGACGGACAACCTAGTGGGTGTGACAATGGGATGTGGTCAGCGCAGCCTGCCCAAATGCCACCTGATAAAGATCTTGCACAACAGTAAGCTTAGCTAGCCTGCCCTCTTCGACCCCTATCTTCTTACCAACCTCTTATGTCCAGCTTCCTGTACCCAACACCTTGCCTCCATCTTTAATCCATGGTTTGCGCAGCCAGGACTGGAGCGTGTATCTGCAGGTTTGGATCCCATTCCCCCTATTTTTCCATTCATCCCTCCTCAATCTTCTCGTGGAAGTGACTCACCCACTATCAAGACAGGTAACATAACTGTCAGAATCTGACAATAGTATGCTTGTAGTTCTGTGTCTGTGATCTATGTTGTAGCCATTTGTTATTTAATGCTTGCCTTGAAGTATAGGTGTCAGAATCTGACAATAGTACGCTTGTAGTTCTATGTCTGTGATCTAGGTTGTAACCATTTGTTATTTACTGCTTGCCTTGAAGTATGTTATCTGCTCTGCTAAATGTAACTGTCCTTTCCTGGGAGGGTGGCGAGCCACATTCCTGAACGTCACATAAACAATGGGGACTATCGCATCCGTCCCCTCCCACTAGCCTTTGAGGTCCGAAGTATTTTGTCTTGCTGTTCTAACCTTGGAGACTCTCGGATTGTTTCTAACCAAATGTTTAGCCTGTCGTTCACACATTTGGATCACACAGGGCAGGAAGGGAATTTTTATTACTTTCCCACCTCTTCTGTGAGAACCAAATGGTTGCCAATTTTCCCCGCTTTTTGGTATTTCCTCTGATTGGTCCAGTATTTGTATCCAACGGTGCCTGAAGGTATATTAACCCATGTTACCTGCTGTCATGTGTCTCTAACAAACATCGAGAACCTGAACCATTACTGGAATAAAAGAACTTTGCTTTCAACCAAAGGTCTGGTCTGATAGTGTCAGCTCAGAAGCCTCACAGTAACTCCCCCTCAACGATACTCCTGCTCATGCAACAGTGCTATTTTCTGTCTAATTTCCTTAGATCTTGTGTGTACGTGGTTTTATTATTATTCCTTGTATGCTTGAATAGCATCTTATAGTAAACATCATTTAAAGAAACCAATCAGCCTCCGCGCCTATTTACTGAGAACTCCTGGAAGGGGCGGGACATTGGTATAGTTGGCAAGAACCCGTTATTACGCCAATTGCTGAACGTAAATTAAAGCAATTCGGCTAACACCTCGGCTCGGAGTTTGGTGTGGCTCCGGTCAGCATAGGCCTCCTCCTCATGCTCTTCCATCAATCTCATTCGCTCCAGGTCGTCATGGAAAGTGCACAATATTTGTCTCTTCTCCCGGTTTGGGTGCCTCTGCGCCCCGGAGTGCTCAGAAGCCAGGTGGGCTCTTCCCATCGGTTGCTGCTCTCCCACCTGCTCTTTGTCTTGAAGAGAACTTGCTTCTTGGGTTTGGTGCCTGTGTTCTTCTCTTTGTGTTTTTGATCAGGGTCAATAGCTGGGTTCTTGGTTTCAGGCCCGGTACCCACACTTGCCCCGGCACCTCCACATTCATCTGCCATCATGGTGGTGGGGCAATGGTCAGAGAGTAAAGGAGTTCTAACACTTTGTCAGACCCCTAGCTGAGTTACTCTCAACACACTCTTTAGCAAAAGATTTGTTTATTGAGACAAATAATCAAGTTCCAGGTTAAAGCATCTTTGTGTTAGAACTAACGATTCTGGTGAGTCCCCAGTTAATATGGGCAATTTGAAAGGACCCCAGTAGCAGGGCGCGCGTGCACACACACACACACACACATCACACTCATTGTACCTAACCACTACATCTACCCCACCCCTATGGGAACATAGTATCCCACTATCTATAAGGGAATCAGGCTTCAAAAAGTCTCCAGGCACCCCTTCCCCCCAGGTGGAGGTGTCATCCTTGGGAAAGTTATGCTGCTAAGAGCAAATGGTTCACACATACATCTATCACTCCCCTCCCCATAGGAATTTCCCTTTCCCCTTTTGTTACGGCAAACAGAGCTGGGTGCGAGGTTTGGCAACGTTTGTAGCTTAGGGTGTCTGTAAGTGGCTCAAACCAGGGCATTCATCTTTTTAAATAGATCCTGTTATGTTCTGCAATTGAAATGAAACAGAATCTTCAAGTGTTTCATAGTGTTTAAGGCTAGTATATAAACAATGAACAGAATATAAGTTGTAGCTGAAACAAAATCCCAGTAAGTCTAGCCTCAGTAAAGATGCAGCAAATTAAAAATCCAGTCTGAAGAACCGAATTTATTAAACAAGCTTTGAAATGATGAGTCCACCTACTTAAGAAATAGCAAAGTCAACACACTGGGCAGTCTGGCACATTGTTCTATAAACAAAAATTGTGCTTAGCGATGGAGCATGAGTATAATTTTCTGATCTCTACATAAACCAGTTTCATTAGAAGACTTGATGTGCCCAGATATTTTCTTGCTGCTGAAATGAGGTGAAAGTGCCGAGTTGGTAAACCTGGGCACTGGAGAGAAGGGAAGGGCTGGATGAGCAAATGACCTTCAGCTTCAGGGACCTCAGTGTGAACTCGAGGTGCTGATATACCCTTATCTTCCTTTGCCTCCCAGTTTTCTTATCATAACTTTGACCGCAGCAGTCATGACAACGATGACATCCGTAACTGTGCAGTGCTGGACCTGGCCTCCTTGCAGTGGATGCCTCTGGAATGTGGGGTTCACCTGGACTGGATCTGCAAACTGCCCAAAGGTGAGTGGGGTGGGGGTGGGGGCGTGAATGGAGGGATAAAGGATTATGGCAGTTGGGATGGGAGTTTTCCCTGCAGGTTTAACTCCATTGCCTCTTGTGGCTTTGTGTGCAGCCTTTTGGTATGAAGGAGAAGCCAGTGCAGTTGTGTGGTGCTACTGCTGCTTAGGAACCCACAATGAGTTGTGGGGGGCACGTAACTTTCCCTTGTATTCCTCTCCCTGCACTATTTACTCTTTCCCTTCCTCTTGCAACCTTCATATCCTCTCCCCTTTTCCCTGCCTCATTCTCCTCAGCCATTCACTAATCTAACCTTTAACTGCCTGCCATCTTCAGCTATATTTATTACTTATTTACTTCATTAATACCTTTCCTTTCTCCACAGTGGAGACCAAAGCAGCTTACATTATTCTTCTCTCTTCCTTTTTGTCCGCACAACAACCCTGTGAGGAATGTTAGGATGAGAGTATGTATCTGGCCCAAGGACACCTAGTGAGCTTCCGTAGCAGACTGGTGATTTGAACTTGGGTTCCTCAGACTCTAGTCTGAAGCGCTAACCATTACACCAGACTGGCTTTAATAGGGTGGCTGCTGTGGAACAGCAGCAGGCAGCCAGGCCTAGGCAAGTCACACAAGTTGGGTGGTAACAACTTGTATGGTGGTTACCGCCAGGCCTATCCCCAGTTACTTCTCCATCAGAACAGCCCTGGAAAGAGCCCCACCTCCTCCCCTTGCCTTTTTCTGACAGAAACCAAGCTTGGAATACTGGTAAAACTGTTGTGGGTGTCTAGCAATGGCCACTGAGGACATCCGTTTCTTAAAACTACAGGCCCTCCTTTTATCATTTTGGATATTTAACTGCCCCCCCCCTATTTTTTTTTATTTCAGATTTTTCTTCAAACCTGAGTTGTTTTTCAGGTTTGTAGAAAGAGCTGTCTTCTCTGTTCACAGCTCTAATCTCTGGATTTAAGTATCCACAGATTTGGCTATATTAAGAATTAGAATAGACAAGAGGGGGCCTGCGAGACTCACAAAGGGAGGAATTTACCGCGCTTTCCTTGGGAACAGTGGGCCAGTATATTTGGGCGCCAATAATCCTCCCAATTGATTGGTAGTTATTGAAGGGGGCTTAGTTCATATCAAGTATAATTGTAGTTGTATTCCTATACTTAGGCATTACTAACAGAAGAAGTGACCATTTTTGACCAACAAGATATTTTCTGCAAATAAAGGACTTTCTGTTTAAGGAGACCTGTTGTGGACTACATCTATTGGCACAATCTCACACATGGCTCCCAGGCTGTATGGTTGCCACCGCCAAGCCCACCGCTGAGCCCTGGGGTGTGCTGCTGCTGCTGCTGCAGGACTCAGTGCAGTTCCTGGTATCCTCCAACTGCCAGAGAAGGAATTCAACCACCCCCCCCGGTGTATTTTTTTTTCTGAAAACAAATTTTATTATTTTCTTATCCAGAATTTACATAGTTACTTTCAGAATATTAACATGACTATCCTATTTTTCTATATAACTATGTATTCCGATTATAATTCAAAACCTTTAGGACTTCCCACCTCACCTATACCATTATATATATATAACAACAATTATAAAGATTTAGAAGTATCAACTCTTACAAGTAACATATTTGGTTATAACAATTTTTAAACGTTTAAAAATATTATCTAAATATCTGTTATATGTAATATAGCTTCCGTTCTTATCACTTTAAACATTCGATATATTTTCCTTAAAAAGAACTGTTTCTTCTTTTCTTAATCTTATTTTAAAAATCTAAAATCAGTAATTAGACAATGTAAAGATATTATTTTTCATATCCCAGTATTGCTCTAAATATTCTTTCAAGTCTTTCCATTCTTCTAAAAACATCTCTGAGTCTTGATTATTCAATTTTCTTGTCCATTTGTCAATTTCTGCCATAAATAGCAATTTTCTCAACCATTCCCATAGGTCAGGAGTTCTCTCACATTTCCAGTTCTGGGCATAGACCATCCTCGCTGTAGTCACCATATACCATATCAGTGTCCTTTTATTTACATTTACATCCTCTAACTTAAGACCAAGCAGTAACATTTCAGGCAGCTTTTTAAAAGTACATTTCAATTTTTTTCCATTTCAGCAAGGATCATACACCAAAAGACTTTAGCTTTATCACAAGTCCACCACATGTGGTAGAAAGAACCTTCTTTTTGTTTACATTTCCAACTTATTAGACAACCATTTATCAATATTTGCTATTTTTTTCAGAATCATATACCATCTATACAACATTTTAAAGCAGTTTTCTTTTAGATTATAGCAAGTAGAAGTGCTCATAGCATTTTCCACAAAAATTCCCAAGATGACATAGCTATTTCCTTATTCATATTAATTGCCCATTTTACCATTTGTTCTTTTACAAGTTCATCTGCATTATACCATTTCAACAAGATTTTGTACATTTTTGAAATCAGTTTTTTTCCTCCTTCCTCCCATACCTGTTCAATCTCATTAATTTTTTTTCTGAGGATCCTCAGTGTAACAAGAGCAGAGATAGAATACGGAAACTTCAGCATTCATTAAACTGCCTGTTGTCAGAAGAATTAGCAAAGAAAATTGTATATGCCAAACTATATGTTTGATAACGCTAATAAACCCAATAGATGGCTTGCCTACAAAATTAAAAAAGATAGTGCAAGTAGACACATAAAAGCATTAAGGAAAGTAAATAGTGAGATTTATACCTCTGTGAATCACCTTAAAGAGATAATTGACACTTTTTATAGAGAACTATACAAGCAGGACCAGATTAATGTTGATGAGGTTGAAAACTATTTAGATAAGTTTATAAATAAAAAATTTTCTGAGGACCAAAAGAAACAACTAAACGCCACAATCACAACAATGGAAATAACAAGCAATAAATAAATTAAAGATTAATAAAACCCCAGGTCCAGACGGTATTATATCTGAGTTTTATAAAAATTTTGAAAATAATATTACACCTTATTTGAAAAAAACAATACAAAATGTATACGATGGGGGCGAGATACCCGACACGTGGAAGGAAACATTTATAACTTTAATTCCGAAAAAGGATAGCAATTTATTGGATATAAAAAACTACCGTCCGATCTCCTTGCTTAACGTTGACTATAAAATCTTCGCGTCAATATTAGCTAACAGATTTAAGAAAGCCTTACTACTGACGATTAATTCAGATCAATCCGTTTTTTTACCGCGTAGACAACAGACTCATAATATGCTCATTATTTTAAATATTCTGGAATACTATGAGCAGCATCCTGAAAAGCAAATGGCACTCTGCTTTGTCGATGCCGAGAAGGCTTTTGACAAAATTAATTGGGATTTTATGCTATGCCAATTTAAAAAATGGGATTGCGGAGAAAATTTTTTCACAATGGTTGCTAAGATATATAAAAAACAAGATGCCAGGGTACTAGTTAATGGTGACTCTACATCCTGCTTTGCTATACAAAAAGGAGTGAGACAGGGATGCCCCCTCTCTCCACTTTTGTTCATATTTGTGTTAGAGACCTTATGCGGTATTGTAAGAGAGTGTCAGGATCTGACAATAGCTTGCTTGTTCCATGCTTTTCTAAAATGTTGCTTTCTGTTTCTTTGTGCCTTGTTATCACTCAAATGTTTTATTGCTTGCCTTGAAGTAGAAATTGCTGTCCTGCTTGGTGTTACTCTATTGCCCGGGAGGATGGCCTCTCGCATTCCAATGTGTCACATAAACAACTGTAGCTATCTTGTCATGGCTCCCTCCCCCTTTCCCATTTGAGGCTCTCAGTGTGTTATCAGAGTGGGTACAACCTTGGAAGTTATTTTATTGCCACTGACCAAATGTTTTGCCTAGGAGTTCTCACATCTTGGTCGCTCAGGGCAAGAGGGGAATTTTTATAACTTTCTCACCTCTGGTGGGAACAAACGTTTGCCATGTCTTTTCCCGCATTTTGTATGTATCCTGATCGGAGGATTATGTTTAAGCACCTATGCCTGTAGGTATATTAACCCAAGCCATCTTTGTTCTGTATCTCTAACAAACATCAAGACCCTGTTCCAACATTTGAAATAAAGAACTCTGTTTGATTACAAAGGTCTGATCTCTTGCTGATAGTACAGAAGCCTCACAGAGAGGACCATAATATAAAAGGTTTAAAGATAAAAAATGAGTCCTTTAAACTATTGGCATTCACGGACGATTTGGTATTTATTTTAGAAGATCCTCTGGAATCGTCTGCGAATTTGTTGAAGGTACTTCATAACTTCGGTCAGGTTGCTGGTTTTAAAGTAAATGAAAATAAAACAAAAATTCTAACTAAGAATTCTACAAAAAAATGTGATCTTTTACTACAAAGTGCGACTAAATTTGAGGTAACCAACAAGGTTAAATACCTAGGCATTACTTTGTCAAATGAATGCAGCTCTCTATATAAAGATATTTATATAAAAGTACTCTCTGAGATTAAGAAAGATTTGGAAGCTTGGGTAAGATTGCAAATTTCATTTTTGGGCCGAATTGCTCTAATTAAGATGAATATACTACCTTGTCTTATGTTTCTTTTTCAAAATTTACCTATTTTAAAAAATCTGTCTTTTTTGTGTGTTTTGGATAAATGTGTAGCGGGTTTCGTATGGCAAAAAAAGAAACCTAGGGTGAAACTTAAATACTTGCAAGATAATGTCGAAAGAGGGGGCTTTGGTCTACCGGACTGGTACTTATATTATACAGCAACAGTGATGACATGGTTAAGGAGTGGGCAAAATTGGAGAATACACGATTATTGAAGCTAGAAGGACATGACCTTTTGGTAGGGTGGCATGCCATATTTTGGTATAGTCAAAAGCATAAAAGTTTTAAAACACATGCCATCAGGGGACCATTATTAAAAATCTGGGAAGAAACAAGGTTAAAATTTTATCGCAGAATTCCCAATTGGGTATCCCCATTAGAGGCTTTTATCAAGCCAACTCTTTTAACAAAAGAAAAATCCTGTGGGTATATTAACTTATTGGAACACAATCTATCCTTGAAAAGCTTTGATGTGTTAAGAACAGAAGGAATCAATCTATCCTGGTGGGAACACATACAACTTAACACGAGATTTAAGTTAGATGAGGAAAGAGGCTTTCATGGGAAAATGACCAAATTTGATAAAATATGGTTAATATCAACGGGAAAAAACATTCAAAAAATCTATAAAAGTTTGCTGGAATATAAAATGCAGGACGAGTGGATTAAACCAAATATGATTACATGGGCAAGAAATATTGGCCACAATATTGAACTGGAGGTCTGGGAAAAAAATTGGAAAAGGAATATTAAATTTACAAGGGCAAGCTCGTTTAAAGAAAAATTTTATAAAATGTTTTATCTGTGCATTTATCACCAGACAAACTTGCTAGATTCTCTAAGTCTATTCCAAATGTATGTTGTAAGCGTTCCACTGGTACCTATTTTCATATGTGGTGGACCTGCCCCAGAACAAAGAAATACTGGTCTTTTGTTCAGAGAATTGCACAGGAGATAACGCAATGTATAATCCTGTTGAATCCAGAGTTATTTTTGCTTAACATACTTCCAAATGAATATGTGCATGTAGATAAAAGAATGATAATTCATATTATTACTGCGGCGAGACTGCTTTTTGCAAAATACTGGAAATTAGATAAGATACCTAACGAGGAAGAGTTCGTAGTTAAAATGCTGGATATTGTGGAAATGGATAACTTGACCTTAAAACTAAATAACAAGCAGGAACTTTTTAAGCCAATGTGGGACAAATTCTATTACTGGTATGATGAATATTATTTGAAATGGTCTTAACGTATGGCTTTACAGATGGACATTATCTGGTTTGTTCTTCATTCACTGTAATCAAAAACTTGTGCGTTGTGTAAAGGGATTATAAAAATAATAAAATATATATTTTTTAAAAAAATTTTTTTTCTAAAACCACCACTTTTTAAATCTGTCTTAAAAAGATCATAAATCTGTCTATACCGCAACCAGCCATATTTAAAATCCATCTGATTCTCTTCTTTCAATACAAATTCACTATTTTCTATTTTTAACAGATCCCTGTATTTCAACCAGTCTTGTCCTTTGAAACTTGAAAAAGGTTTTATTACTTCTGCTGGTACAATCCACAGTGGCTTTTCTGCTGGGAAAAAACTCTCATATCTAGACCATGTATCCATTAAGGTTCTTCTGATATAATGGTGCTTAAACATATTGTCCATCTTCGTTTTATTATAGTACAAGTACGCATGCCAACCAAATCGACAATCATGTCCTTCAAGTGCTAATAGTTTTCTGTCTTTTAGAGAAATCCATGATTCTAACCAAGTCAAACAGACCGCATCATGGTATAACTTTAAATTAGGCAGCTGAAAACCTCCTCTTTCCTTTGCGTCACACATTATTTTCATTTTTATTCTTGGCTTTTTTCCTGCCCATACAAATTCTGAAAGGTCTCTTTGCCATGTTTTAAAAGCTTTTAAATCTTTCACAATTGGTATTGTTTGTAATAGAAACATTAATCGTGGTAAAATGTTCATTTTAACTGTAGCAACTCTTCCCAACTGTAGCAAAATTTAAGGTATTCAGTTTTTTAATATCGTGTGTAATTTGTGTCCATAACTTCTCATAGTTGTTTTTAAAGAGGTCAATGTTTTTCATGGTTAAATCAATACCTAGATATTTAGTCTTTTTCACCACTTCACAATCTATTAAATTTTGTAATTCCAACTGTTTTTTACTTGACATATTCTTGCACATCACTTTAGATTTCCTTCTATTAACATAAAAGCCTGCAAGATCTCCAAAGTCTTTAATTTTTTGTAATAAAAGTGGTAAAGTAGTCATAGGTTCCTCAGTTATGAACATCACATCATCAGCGAATGCTCTATAAAAGGAAAATCCTTTAGTTGACAAATCTTTAATTTCCTCATCCTCTTTTATGTTCCAAAGTAAAACTTCAAGAATCCAAATAAATAACAATGGTGAAAGTGGGCAACCTTGTCTCGTTCCTTTTTGAACTTTGAAATAATCAGTCTTTTTGCTATTAATTATAATCGATGACTTCTGTTCTGTATATATCGATTTAATCATATTCAGTAAAAAGTCCCCAATTTGTAACTTCTCCAATACCGTGAACATAAAGTCCCAATTTAAGTTGTCAAAAGCTTTTTCTGCATCAAAAAAAACCCTACCTCTTTATCAGAGTGTTTATCATAGTATTCAATTGCATCTAAGACTGTTCGCAAATTATCTTTTATTTGATGATTTGGCAAAAAACCTGCTTGTTGTATCACCTCCTTCAGATATTCTTTCAGTCTCTCTGCTAATATTTTCGCAAAGGTTTTATAGTCGTTGTTTAATAGAGAGATTGATCTGTAATTCTTAACATCTGATAAATCCTGTCCTTCTTTTGGGATTAGTGATTTCCTGAATTGTAATAGGGCGGTTCAACATTTCTTTAAGCTTTTCAGTTGGTTTTGGTAATCTCAATGTTTGTAGATATTCTGAAATTTTACTTTGGTCTACTGTCACTTTTTGGAAAAGTTTAGCATAATATTTTAAAAATTCTCTTTTTATTCCTTTAATGTCCATTATTTCTTTTTTATCTGTCACAATTTTACTTATAATCTTATTTTCTCTTCTTTTTTTCAGTTGCCATGCCAAATATTTTCCAGGTTTGTTTGCTCCTTCAAAAGACCTTTGCTGCAACTTTTTAAAATTCCAATATATTTCTTGGTTCAAAATGGCCTTTAATTGATCTTATAGGAGCTGTATTTCTCTTTGAAGTTTCTTCCAGGTCTTTTCTTTAATTCTTTCTCTTTTAAATTAATTGCTTGAATAATACTATGCTGTTGTTCTTTCTTTCTCTTATTCTCTTTATTGTTTAAAGATATCAACGTTCCTCGCATTACAGCCTTATATGTGTCCCATACGACTTGTGGTTTGGTTTCTTGGTGTAAATTCATTTGAAAGTACATCTTTGTATCATCTTGTATTTTGTTGATTATTTCATTATTATCCAAGAGTTCTTCATTTAATCTCCATCTCCATTGTTTTTCTCCCTGTCTTGAGGTCCACATCAAGGGATTGTAGTCAGAAATAAGCTTTGGTAACATTTCTATCTTTTTTGTTTTCAACGTTAAATCTGACGTCATCCACATCATATCTATCCTTGAGTGTGAGTCATGCCTATTGGAGTAAAAAGTATAGTCTTTAACTCGAGAATTCCATTTCCTCCAAACATCTTCCAGACTTTCCTGTTTAACCATTGTAAAAAAAAACTTTAGGTAACTTTCCAATTGTGTTGTCCTTACTTTTTGAACGTCTGTCCACCTTGTTATTTATAGTTCCATTAAAGTCACCCATTAAAATTAAATGTTCATAATTAACTTGGTCCAATTCAACAATTAAGTCCTTAAAAAACTTTTCTTTTGCTCCATTAGGTGCATAAATATTCAGAATCAAGATTTTTTTGTTATGCATAGTTATTTCTGTTGCAATGTATCTACCTTCTTTGTCTTTAAACATTTCTTTTGGATTCAATTCTTTCTTGACATATGTTACCACTCCTTTTTTCTTTATAGTTGCTAGTGAGGAAAATTGTTCTCCCAATTTTTTCCTGATCAAATATTTACAATCTTGTTTTTTAATATGCACTTCTTGTAAGCAAATCACATTGCATTTCTGTTTTTCAAGCCAATGTCCAACAATTTTACGCTTATTGGGTGAATTTAGTCCATTTACATTCCATGAAAGTACTTTGTAATCCATGATGGTTTTAAATTAAATATCTCCAAATTCTTCAATATTTTCTGTCAAAAAGGAAAGCATCTCTCACGCATTCTTGATTACAACCCGTGTACTTTGATAGTTGAAACTTACTCCTTCAGGAATCTCCCATCTGAATCTGTAATTTTTCTGTTTCAGCTTATCTATCAACCGTTTAAATTTCTTCCTGTCTTGCAGCATAGCTCTGCGGAGCTCTTTCATCACAATTACTTTGTCTCCATCCACTTCAAAAGATTCCTTGAAACATTTTCTATAGATCAGCTCTCTTACTCTCTTAGTTGTAAATTGCACTACCACATCTCGGCAGATTTTTCTTTCTCGCATACTCTGAATTGACTCTGTAGATCATGTCGATATTAGATTTTAAGTCCTCTTCTTCATCTTTCAAATAATCACGCAAAGCTTCAATAATCCTTGTGGATTATCCTCACCCATCTTTTTACCTATCCCTCTAAATTTTAGGATATTGCATCTCCTTGTATACCATCATTGTTTCCAGTTTATAATTCCCCTTTGTCACTTTTTGAATATTTTCTTCCAAAACAAGCATCTTACTTTCCATCTCTTTCGATTTCTTTGCCAAGTTTTGAAATTCAGTCTTAAGGTCTCCAAAATTCTTGTCCACTTGCTCAGCTAATTGTTGGTTTTGCTGGCTAAGATCGCTTAAAGCTTCCATCATCCTTTTCTCCATTGCCTCTATCATAGCCACTATTTCAGAGTCTTTTTTAGGAGGCATTTTAGCTGCTGACCAGGTTACTGCCCGTTTTCTCTGCTCAGGCTCCGTTTTTGCTGTTTTTTGTGTGAAGATTTTAAAGATTTTTCTGCAAAGCTGGGGGGGGGTCCCCCAAGAAAAATCTCTTTATTGTTCATGTGACCCTGATCCACAGGTTCAGATATCCACAGGTGGGGGCTGTCACTAATAAAAGATAGATGATGGTGTATAATCCTTTTACCAGAGTATCTCTGAGCATGTGTGGTTGTCTCTCCCCTGTACTGTTGAACTTTAGCCAGTCCTTATGCATCTGGAGTCAGGGAAGCACTTGTAGGTCAGAGTTATATGGCACAAAACAATATGCAAGCTTTTAAATTCTTCAGGTCTCTTTAGTAGGTTCGATCTTAAAAATAAATCCTTCTCTGTTAAAAATTCCCTTCAAGTTTTACTCTAGTTCTTCAGAAGGGGTGGTGAGAACCTTTCTCCGTGCTGAGTTTTCTGCTTGCAAGGAGCTTTATTTGATGGGCTGGCATTCAGTCTCATTTGGGGAGGGACCTTGAAATACACTGGGTCCAGACATGTATGTAGTGAAATCAGCTCATACAGGGAAACTCGGACTGGCTAGCAGGACCCGGGGTTCTGCTTGAAAGCCAGTACAAGTCACACCCACAAACACACCCAAACCCCGTGATAGGTTTATTTACAGTGCGCCCATAACCACAAGTCCCTTTTTGGATTCTGCTAAACCGATTGGTCTATTCGAGGATCCGCTCTAGCTATTGTCTACCGATGTGAAGCTTCGGTAGTTAGCCTGACCGCATGCACTGTCTTCGTTAGTACACAACAGACCTCGGCCTGGGTTTGCTTTGCATTTCCATAAGCAGCCAGTGGACCAGTACTTGCATTTCCTTGCTCTGACCCAGATAGGGATAGCGCACTGTTTTTGAAGGACCTTACTTCCCCACACACCCCTTACCTTTGTTACTGATCTTGTGGTATTTCTTAACAGGTACTGTTGTGGAAGATCCAGAGATACCTAACCAAGGTGAGTAGATATATATTTTCCCTGCAAATCCTCTTTTCAAGATTGCGTACCTCCCCCCGCCCCCTGCCCCCAAATCCCCTTGGATACAGAGGATCATTGATTAGGAAATCTACCCTCCTAGTACAGTAGTGGGAAACTGTGGACCTCTGGCTCTTGGTGAGTAGTTTCCTGCTCATCTAGACTGGATCCTAGAAGTCTGTGGCCTTCATCCTCAGTGCAGCTAGTTGGGTTTTTTTTTAACCTTCCCTTCTCTGTTGTGTGTGAGAGAACTTGGAGTGGGGGAATCAGAATTGGGCATTAATACCACAACCCTATTTTCACACACACCCATTCCATAAATGGTTAGAGGCTGTGCCCCATTTACAGACATAAAGGGTCATTGTGTCAATGATTCATCAGAACCAGATGAAGCAAGTGTCCACACTCTTGCCCCATGCCCCACACTCTTGATGAGGCACCATCAAGCCTGGCTGACTGGATGCACCTGGGAAAGGAAGACATCTGGAATTAGGGTGGGGCTCAACTCCCTGTTGAAGAAAATATTGTAGTTAAAAGGCAAGCGAGGAAGAGGAGTGTTGTTATGCCAGAGGTTTATAAAGATACTAGGAATAAGGCCCATTTGGGAAATAAATACAACAGGCTCCAGAAAGAGGCTCTGGGAGAGTTCCCTGGCCTTGGGCGCTCAGTGTCAATTTGCTGTGGTGACCTCAGCAGGGTATAATGACACAGAGTTCACTATTTTCTCCAGAGGAACTGACCTCTGCTACCTGAAGAGCTGTTGTGATTTTGAGTGATCTCCAGCCCTCGCCTGGAGATTGGCAACAATGGTTCCCTGGGAGGAAATGGCTTGTTTGGAGGGTGGAGTCTATGGTATTGTACCTGTCTGAGGTCCCACCCCTCCTGAAACCCCACCCTCTCCAGGCTCCACCTCTCAAATCTCCAGGAATTGCCCAACCTGGAGTTGGCAACCCTATCTCCTTCCCAGCCAACTATCAACCTACCTTTATCTGCCCCTCTTACTTCAGCTACCTTTATCTGCCCCTCTTACTTCACCTTCCCCACAGGGTGTCTATTGTGGGGAGGGGAAGGGAAAGGAGTTTGTAAGCTGCTCTGAGAATCCAAGTGAGTGAAGGGTGGGATATAAATCCAATCTCTTCTTCTTCTCTTCTTCTTCCCATCTCCTCCCCCCTCCCTCCTAAAGAGCAGTTGTAATTCTGAGTGATCTCCAGCCCCCACCTGGAGATTGGCAACAATGGTTCCCCAAGAGAAAATGGCTGGTTTGGAGGGTAAAGTTTATGGCATTGTACCTGTCTGAGGTCCCACCCCTCCTCAAACCTCATCCTCTCCAGGCTGCATCCCTCAAATCTCCAGGAATGCCCCACCTGGAGTTGGCAACCCTATAAGGACTGGCTCCAATGAGTTTTCAAGGCCAAAATAGGTGTGGAAAGGGCCTTTTACTGACAGAACCAAGCTTGGTTGCCTAGCAACAGGCAGTGAGGGGAAAGTAGGGTTGCCAGCTCTGAGTAGGGAAATACCTGGAGATTTGGGGGGGGGGTGGATCCTGTGGGCAGCATTGGGGAGGGGCGGAAGGACTCAGCAGGGTATAATGCCATAGGGTCTACCCTCCAAAGCAGCCATTTTCTCCAGGGGAACTGTTCTCTGTCATCTGGAGATCAGTTGTAACAGCGGGAGATCTCCAGGTCCCACCTGGAGATTGGCAACCCTAGGGGAAAGTTAGCCATTCCTGTTTTTTGTGTGTCTGGCCCATCCATATCTCTGCTTGTGTGCGTATCCACTGGCTTTTTTTTTTGATAACTTGGGCTGGTCTCCCCCCCCCCGCCTCCACTACACTGGCAGCTGTTTACTTGGTTCCCCCCCCCCCCTTCTGGAAAGTGTTGCCTCAGCAAACTTGGCTTGGAGGCTAAAGAGGGTAGGTTTTGTCCCTGGAGGGAATCAATTGTCGTCTGGTGAGGAGAACGAAGACAGTAGCTGTGTTCACCAGAGCAAAGCAACTGTCTTCTGAGGAAAGTTTTGGCAGGCGCTGCTTCTGTGGGTGGGACTCAAGCCACGCAGCCAGTGGATAGGAACGACTTCTGACAGACACATGATGGAGCCAACTGATTTAGGAGCGTGTGCAGTGTTCAGAAAGTGCCACCCTAGTACTCAATTACATGTAAGGAGAGATTAGTGGTGCTGATAAATTTAACAGGGGAAAAAACTTAGCTAACCTACTTCAAAACCTCAATGGTAGTGGAGTGTCTTCTAATCAGACAGATAAAATTTAGAAACAACTGGACTGCTTCTCCATACAGGCATTTTTAACCTCTGATTTTTACTGTGCAACGATATTGTGACAGCATTTTGCACAAATGGTTTTTTAAAAAGAGTGGGTAGACTGCAGTGGTTGTCAGCTGTGACCTTTAGGACTGGGAGGGTCTCCCCATTACGACATCAAACTCAGAACTGTGTTTGCCATGATTTTACATTTCTTTTCCTCTTGATTATTCTGACTCTGTATGGGGAGGGGGGAGGGAATGTATATATGTGCGTGATTAGCTTTGCTTGCTTTGCTTTGTAACTGTTTTCCTAAGGAGCCTCCTGCATGGGAAGAATGCGAACGACCTTGAGAGCTCTTTCTGCCAGCTTAGCTGCCATAGATAATATAACAGTAGATTTACAGGTGGGAGGGGGAGGACCTATTCAGAGCATTGGGTTTAGGCGGTCTGAATGGACGGACTGATTGGATGAGTAATGGGGGGGGGGGGCTTGCTTGAAACACGTATTAGTTCAGAACTGGTGCCAAAGGCCTCAGTTCTGACATGGAAGGTCTCAGCTTGGAACTTACTATTGCCTCAATAAACATATCACTGCCAACGAGAGTGTTGTCTGACATACGAGGCTCATTGCCTCTGCTGATCAGATGCTAGGAATGAACTGCAGGGAATGGCTCTGTCAGTATGCTTTCCTTGACAGTATTTGGATGGCCTCTTTTGGAAAACCAGTGTGTGTGTGTCACAATGTCAGAACAAATAGTTCTTCCAATGGAAAAGCCAAGCGCTCGACAAAGGGGAAAAGAGATTGCTGTGATACGTGTTTCATTGTGACTCCGCTTCTGTCTCCACTTCTAAATCCCCATACACTTTCTCCACAGGGAGCAATGAATGGGTCAAGTATCAGGATACTGAATACAAGTTCTTCAGCCTCCATTCAACTTGGGTGCAAGCCCAAAGGATTTGCACCTGGTTCCAGGCTGAGTTGGCATCAGTTCACAGCCAAGCCGAGCTGGATTTCCTGGGTCAAAACCTGAAGAAGGTAGGGAGATGACTCTCGAGCCAGTCAAGGTTATGTTCTGATAATAATGTGTACAGTGGTAAATTGACATTAAAACAGAAATAGTTGAAATTACCTTCGGTTTTGGGAGAGATTCCAGGGTGGGAGTGGCAGGAGTTTGATGGCTGAATGAGGCCAAAAATTTAGGAATACTTATAGTGCACTTTATTTTGCCCTTTTCCTGAAGGCTTGGAGGGGTTACAGGATGCTGAGGAGAATGCAGGCAATAACTTGTGAATGTATTAATTAGTTCAGTGTTATTATATAGTCCCAGGAATTGCCTTTTTCGGCATTTTGTCATCATAAGGCCTTTGAGCTTGAAGGACAAAGCTGGAGAGGGACATAATCTGGCCCAGTTTCAGAAATACCAACTAAGGAAAGGCTGGGCTGTACTGTTTTGAGCTGTGTGGTTTCCCTATTTCCGGTTATCTTTTTTGCCCTCTTAAAATGGTTGGAAAGCATCCAATTGTGCTGGGTTATAGCCCATGAAAAATATACTTCAGGGGATAGATCCAAGTGGGCAGCCGTGTTGGTCTGAAGCAGCAGAACAAATCTAGAGTCCAGTGGGGGCACCTGTAAGACCAACCAAGTTTTATCCAAGGTATGAGGTTTCCTGTGCAAGGCACACTTTTTCAAATACATTGGAAGGACTTGTATAGTCAAGAGAGCTAACACTTAGGCAGAAAAACTCTCTTAAAGGAGACTAGTTTCTTGACACAGAGTTAGAAGGGATGCTAGAGGTCACCTACTCCAATCCCCTTGCTCAGTGCAGGAATTAGTCAGTTACAGCACCCCACTCTGCTTAAAGGAGCACACCTTTAAAAATGTTTTAAAATGATTTTTAAAAGGATTTACAGGAGAAATTCTTGTGGGGCTGTTCTTTTAAGAAACAGGGCAGAGCCCACTGTAGCTTCAGGCCTGGGAAGGTCCCCAGTGGCCCTTGCTGCTGAGGCTGGGAGGTTGGGGGAGAGGGGAGAGAGAAAGGGAGACAGGCTGCTTTCCTATGCGTTGGTGGGGGGTGCGTGGGGGGATCTCTGCATGGAGGTGTAGAAGTGATAGAGAGGTGCAATTGCTCTTGGTGACCCTGGTGTTTGCTGGGGGAGGGGGGGAGGCGCTGTGCTGTGGCTTTATATTTTAAATGTGCTGCTGTGTGAGAGAGAATTGACATGCATCAAATAATCACGGCCTCTTTTCCCTATCAGAAAAAAAGTACGTTTTCTGTATCCTCCATCTTTTGACTATAATGTGACTTTAATCTACGGTTTTGCTTATTCCTTGATGGATCTGTTCAGTGTTTTGAGATCTCCCTCCCTGGCAGTCTTTAAGCTGTGTCTGGAAAAACCCTTATCAGGGATGCTCTAGGCTGGTCCTGCACTGAGCAGGGGGCGGGACTAGGTGGCCTGTGAGGCCCCTCCCAACTCTGTGGTTCTATGATGCTGTGCTCTCTGCCATGTATGTAATCGGCAGTCTGTAGCAACAATGGATTATTGTAAGCAGAGTTGTTTTGCCCCCTTGTGCTTTGTGACAATATAAGAATAACAGCAATGTATACGCCTGGTATGACAGAAACCCTGAACTTACTAAGGCTCCAGAGTGCCACCTAGCGGGGTCTTGGCCCCCTGGAGTGTTACATTAAAAGGACCTCTTCACTTCCACTCCTTACTGGACCATCCTGCCGGAGTTAATCCCTTGCAGACGAAGGACATTCTGGTTTGGACCAGACCACCTTGTTTGTTATGGGAGTTCAGAGCCATTACCAGGTGCTTGATGGGGGTGGGGCTGGGACTATATATATATATATACATACGCAAGAGGTGGGGACCCTTGATACTCTTGCAAGGGGGGAGATTCCTAAAGGCTGCATCCCCAGGTAAGTCCTCTCCCCCCACCGGCAATCCCCCCCCCCTGATTTTTCCTCCGGAGAACAGGTCTACCCGCCCCAGTCAACTGTATTGGTTGACATGGCCTCCGGAGAACAGGTCTACCCAGCACTTGCCACTGTAGAAGAAGAAGAAGAAGAGATTGGATTTATACCCCGCCCTTTACTCACTTGGAGTCTCAGAGCGGCTTACAAACTCCTTTCCCTTCCCCTCCCCACAACAGACACCCTGTGAGGTAGGTGGGGCTGAGAGAGCTCTGAGACAACTGTCCTTGAGAGAACAGCTGGTACAGAGCTATGGCTTGCCCAAGGTCATCCAGCCAGGTCCAAGTGGAGGAGTGGGGAATCAAACCCGGTTCTCCCAGATTAGAGTCTGCGCACTTAACCACTACACCAAACTGGCTCTCCTGTATTGGTAGACCTGGCCTCCAGAGAACAGGTCTACCCAGCCCTTGCCACTGTATTGGTAGACCTGTTCTCTGGAGGCCAGGCCTACCAAAATAGTGGAAAGGGGAGGGTAGACCTGATCTCCAGAGGCCAGCTGGGACTCACTGTGGGGGGGGGGGGGGGAGAAGGGGCCCTCCGATCTCCCCCCCGCCCCTGGTTGCCCCGACGAGCTCTTCCCACCAGCTCTTCCCCCCGCCCCCACCCACCCCCAGTGACAGCAAGGCCCACACAGCTTCCAGCTGCGGGGCCCACCAGCTCTTCCTCCCGCCAGCTCTTCCCCCCGCCCCCCCAGTGACGGCGAGGCCCGCGCCTATGGCTTACCTGTGGCTGCTGCTGCTGGCAGGGGTGGGTGAAGAAGCCTTGCCGGGCCTCGCTGTCACTGGGAGGGGTGGGGAGCGGGGGGAAAGCTTGCCCCCACCCCCCAGCAACGGCGAGGCCCAGAGAGCCTGGCAAGGCTTCTCCACCCACCCCCGCCACCGCTGCCAGCAGCAGCCACAGATCCGGAAGATAAGTAGATCCCCCTCCCCCCAGCTCAGCCCAAGCAGCTCTCAGCCGCCGGGCTGCCTCAGAGTTCCGAGAGCATTCAGCACTCTTTAACTTTGGGGGGGGGGGTTAAATCCCCCCGAACGTTTTTTAAAGTTTTCAGATTTTTCTGCACATCTGGGAAGCCTCCCAAGTGTGCAGAACAATCTCCCTGCCCCCCAGGTGCCCCCCCATGCAGATTTAGATATCCACACACAGGGGGTGCCTTCTCTATTAGTATATACAAGTGAAGACCCGCAAGAAACTTGCGGGATGGTTATCCCATTCCTCACACCTTTGCTTCCTCCCTTCTCCCCCACATAATGTGCCCAGCACAATGACTTCACCTCCGGGTGATGTCATTGCATTAGCCATATCTGGCACACGCTCATTGGGGACAGGGCTTGGGGGGGGGGGACCAAAATCAGGGAAATCCCCTGGGTGCCCAAAATCAGGGGAATCCCCTGGGTGCCCAAAATCAGGGGAAACCCTGCCCCTATCAGGGGTATGGCAACCCTACATAATACTGAAACAATCATGTGGGTCACACAGCTAGGGATGTCAGCCTCCAGGTGGGACTTGGGGATCCCCTGGAGTTACTGTTCATCTCTAGACTACAGAGATAACTTTCCATGGAGAAAATGGATGCTTTGGAGGGTCGAGTTTATGGCATTGTACCTCACTGAGGTCCCTGTCCTCCCCAGGTTCCCCCCCCCCAAAAAAATCTCCAGGAGTTTCCCAGCCTGGATCTGCTGCTGGTGGCCAGGGGGGGTACTTGGCAACCATAAACTGCTGCCAGTAAAAACCCTGCTTTTTATTGACAGAAACAGTTAGAACTTCCCCCCCCCCCCCAAACATTCTAATCTCCTCACAGTTGACGCCTGGAGCTGATGCCATTTCAAAAGGTATTTTGGGGGATTCTACAGTCCCTGAAGGTTTTTTTTAACTTTTCGGATTTTTCAGCAGACCAAGGAAAGGGCCTGAGTATGTAGGAAAAGCTGTTGGGGGAGAGTGAGCTCTCTTTCGGCAGAAATAAGCATCCACACAGAAAAAAAACCTCTTGGAATTAGAATATAGATATTTTATCATCAACATTACGGTCGAAAATCATCCAAACAATTTACCAGCACAGTTTACGTACAAATATAGCCATTTTATCTGGCTCTGATTTGTAACAGTAGCCTCTGACATCAGAGATGGGGATTTGCATGGGACACTGAACTGCAGACCGGGAGGTCAGTAGCTCGGCAGTTCGAGACCCGAGTGGAATCCACTGCCACAGGAGGGGGGTGGCGGCTTCAAGTGGGAATTAGATAAACAAAAGAGACGAACCCGCGATACTCACGGGGGGGGAGTATTCCCACCCTCCACCCCTCCCCCGTTCACTGGATGAGCTGCCTCCCACCCCCTCCCCTGTTCCAGAGACGGCGGTGGTGAGGCCTGCCAAGCCACCTCCCACCCCTCCCCTGTTCCAGAGATGGCGTCGAGGCCTGAGGCCCGCCGAGCCGCCTCCCACCCCCTCCCCCGTTCCAGAGACGGCAGCAGCGAGGCCCACCAAGCCGCCTCCCACCCCTCCCCCGTTCCAGAGACAGCGGCGAGGCCCAAGGCCCGCCGAGCCGCCTCCCACCCCTCCCCTGTTCCAGAGACGGCGGCGAGGCCTGAGGCCTGCCAAGCCGCCTCCCATCCCCTCCCCCATTCCAGAGACGGCGGCGCAGGCTGAGGCCCGCCGAGCCACCTCCCATTCCCTCCCCAACAGCAGCCAAAGCAGAGAACGCTCTTTAACTTTTCGGGGTATTTAAATATCCCCCGTATAGTTTTTTAACTTTTTGGGGTTTTGTGCACACTTGGGGAGTCCCCAAGTGTGCAGAAAAATCTCCCTGCCCCCCAGGTGTCCTCCCGTGTGGATTTTGATATTCGCACGCAGGGGGCGCCTTGGGAATTAGATATATAGACAAGAGGCGGGACCTGCGGGATCCGTGGGGGGGAGAGAAGGAGCCAATCCTCCCCCCCCCCACTGCCCCGCGAGGCCTGCGGCTCTGCGCCGGACGGGCCTCACCATCCCTCCCCCCACTCCAGCCTGCCCCACGCAAGGCCCGTGCAGCACAGAGACGCCGGGCCTCGCCGCTCTCCCCCCCTCCTGCCCCTGGTTGGCCCAGCATTTCCCTCCCTCCCGCCTCCCCGGCCTGCTCTTGCTTAACGTCACTCGGGCCTGGGGGTTCCCTCCCTCCTGCCACTCCCGGCTTGCTCTCGCTCGCCAGCTCCCCCCGCCAGCTCCCCCCAGCTCCTTCCCCCGCCCCCTCCCAGCGACGGCGAGGCCCGGCAAGGGCCTCTCCAGTCGCCACCAACAGCAGCCACGGAGTCAAGGTAAGTGCGCGTGCGCAGGGAACTTTTTACTTTTGGGGGGATTTAACTATTCCCCCAATATTTTTTTTTACTTTTCGGATTTTTCTACGCACCTGGGGAGTCCCCCAAATGTTTGGAAAATCTCCCTGCCCCGCAGGTGCCCCCCCGCACGGATTTAGATATCTGCCCGCAGGGGGCACCTTCGCTATTAGTATATAGATATGCAGCAGAGGTCCATTAGTGGCTATTAGCCACAAGGTATAGTTGGGAACTCTCAGTCTGGGGCAAGTGATGCTCTGTATCCTTGAAGCTTGGGTGGGGGGGCAACAGTGGGAGGGCTTCTGGTGTCCTGGCCCCACTGCTGGACCTCCTGAGGGCACCTAGTGTTTTTGGCCACTGTGTGACAGAGTGTTGGACTGGATGGGCCACTGGCCTGATCCAACATCGGCTTCTCTTAGGTTCCTATGTTCTTATGCCACGTGATGGAGGCATGTACAAATATAGCCATTTTATCTGGCTCCTTCTGTCTTTTATAATAAACCTTTTTAAAAGACTTTTTTTTTTTTTGCTTCATAAAATTTATTTCTTTGGGATATTTCTCTTCATCTCTTCCTCATGGGCTAGACTGCATGGGGCCCGACAGAGCTGATTACAAGGCCTTTCTGTGGGTTTCTACTCTGTCACTTCTTTCCAGCTCTAGTCCTGCACTGAAAGACTGCCTTCTCAGCGGGTCAGTCTACATCAGGCTACCAGCAGTCTTCCCTCTAAGCTGAGTTAGTGTGAGCTAGCTCAAAGATGTTTAGCCTCCAGCTCACACATTTCTGTCTTAGCTCAGGAAGGATGGGTTCAGAGCAAACTAATTTATGCAGTAGTCTAATTGCTCACTCACAATTTTAATGCCAGTAGCTCCCAAGGTAGAATTTTTGCTCACAAAACTCCATGGCTTAGAGGGAACGTTGGCTACCAGTGTGTTTTCCAGGGAACCCTTGGTTTAAGGGCGTTTCCAAGCAAGGAAAGACACCACATTCCCCTTTCTACCATAACACCTGGGCACTTTTCAACCATATGAAGAATAATTCCTGCAAACATTATTTTCCCCTTGTGGTGGAATGGTGGTGGCGATTGTGGCCCATGTGCTGCTGCTTTGTATCTACTAGAAGAGATACATTTCATTCATTCATTCATTCATTCATATTGGGTGATTTCGCACATGCCACTTGCCTCTCATTTCCTCCTCAGTACCCCTGGTAATTTCCCCCCGGAGCAATGGCATCAATTTTTTCACTAGAGAATTCAGCTCCTCTTTAACCCTGCAGTTTTTTGTTCACAGTCGTGGTTGCCCGATGCTTTCAGCTGCTCCCCCGTCCATCTCCCCTCCCCTTCCCCTCCCACCCCCCCTCACCCCTCCCTCATTTCCACGCTCTTCCTTTAAAAAAAAAAACGCACGCGTGGTAACGTTATAATGTCATAGTGACATGATGGTAGTGCATCCCCCACCCACCCCGTTCTCTCCCCCTCTCTCCCCTCCTCCTTAACATCATGTGTTCGGCTGGTGCATAATGATTGGACCTTCTCTCACCTGTGCAACAGGTAAAGCACAGGTCTCTGTTCTGATTGGTGGATTCTCCACTCTGAACTAAAATGTCGGCTGCTTTGCCTGCAGGATCACAGGGACAAAATGGTAGATAGCCAATATGACGTTAGCTGGTCCGTGTAAAGTAATTAAATTAAAATAATTTTTAAAAACCTGAAAAATGAGACGTCTAAAGGAGACAATACGGAAAGCTATTTCATCAGAAACGGCGGTGGCAGTGCTCCAATTCAGCTGAGGAGGAGCGGCATCAATGGCAGCCCAGTCTCCCCGCTCCGCACGCTGAATTGGAGCACCAAACAAAAAGTTCCCCCCATAATAAATGTAAACGTGTGTGTGTTATACAAAGAAAACAGTGGTGCGGTCTTCCCTTGCTGCATCACTATTTCGTTATGTCGATATAACGTTATGAGGGGGGGGTTAAAAAAAGGGGGGGAGTTATGCCTCAGGAACGTAGGAGTGCCCACTGAGAGTGGGGCTGAAGACTGCTGTCCCTGGCCCGCCCGCCCACTCGCTCGCCGCCACTTCTCCGTGGGTTTCTGGAGGGAAGCGCCCCCCACCAGCTCTGTAGGGGCTGTTACCAGGGCACCCCAGACACAGGGCAGCGGTCAGCTGCGTGCCCGGGGGCTCTCGGGCCAATGGTGCCCGGCTCCTGCTACCAAGAAACCCAGCAAATCCACCTCGCCAATGCAGTCACTGTGGTGGATTCTGGGCTCCCTGCCTTATCATTTCAAGAAACGCCCACTACAGGGCAGGCCAGATGGGGGGCGGGCGAGAGGGCGTGGTTTCATCTCAGCCTCTCCACTGGAGCAAACAGGAAAAACCGTAAAAAACAGGATTTTCTTGCTCCGGGGAAGCTCCGGAGCAGTGCCGCGATACTCCGGATCAAACCCTGAGCCCGGAGCAACTGGTGGGAAATCGACTAGAAGCTCCTGAGCAAGCATCTGGGCAAACCCAGGCCAAACGCTAGTGCAAAATCGCCCTTACACTCCACTTTTACCCCATTTTGGCTACTATACCAGGTTGTTCAGCTGTAGATTTAGTTACCCTTTTTCCTTGCTGAAAATAATGTGTATATTTACTGTTGAGTGTGATTTTTTTTAAGTAGCACTTGAGATTAGATCTAGGATGATGAAGGAAGTTTGTTAACCCACCATGTACCAGTATTATAAACTACATGTTTTAATTACTGTATTGTATTGTTGAAACAGGTTAGTTGACTGCATAATGAAAATGAATGAGTTGCAGCACAAAATGCCTTCCACCCCCGCTGCTCCTGGGAAACAGCCATCCTGGTCACCTCAAGTAGATGGCAGGACTGCCCAAAGACCTCTGCTTGAGATGCTGAAGAGTTAACCGGAGCATGCACTTCCCGGCAACATGGGCCAGGGATCTAGCTGTCCTGTGAGCTCACACACATGCAGCTACCTGTAGCTCATATGATGTTGTGTGCCAGCTGAGGGGGGGATGCAGGCCAAAGCACACGTTTTGCAGTCTACAAAACGAGTGTCGCTATCTAAAAATCTGAATTAATAGTGCCAAAGCACATGCAAGATTCAAGCTCTTCGGTATCTCAATAGTTTCCTGTGCGATAAAGGGATAGTCTCTTTTAGTGTGGTTTTTGATGCTCACTCTGTTTGGGCAAAAAGATGCAGTGGGGTGGGGGGGAAGAAGACAAGACAGAAGTCCCGGGGAGGCAGCTCCGAGTACTGGGTGGCAGGGTAATCTCTGGAATAAGTGTGGCTGGGCTTCTGTGGAAGAGGAATGACTCTGTCTTCGTTGTGTTCTCTCCCGCTTTGTGCGTCTGCTGCGGATGCGCCTTTCATTGGCCAGCTCCCAAGGGGCCAGGATCAGTACTGGTGGATTGGGCTGAATACCTATGAGAATGATGGACGGTTCCGGTGAGTCTCCTTTCTCGGGTGCCTCTGTGTCTGTGTGTCCCCCCCGGCCCCGATTCAGACCTGAGCTTAAAATGTAGACACCTCCTGACATGTCACACTTAGGGATACATTTTGGTTGACCTCAGAAAAGGCATTTCATGGATTTTGTGTTTGGATTTTCCTTCTCCAGGTGGTCTGACCATTCCAGCCTGAATTTCATCTCATGGGCACCAGGCAAGCCACGGCCTATCAGCAAGGACAGGAAGTGTGTCTACATGACGGCGAGCCAAGGTGAGCAGGGGACAAGCAGAACCCGCCTGCTGTTCCTAGGCAGGGCAGGGCAGAGACTGCCTTCTTCCCCTACATGCCCCTCGGCACTCTCTCTGGTCTGCAGAGGCTTCTGGCATTGCTGGGGGGGGGGGCTCCAGGCACCCATCAGGTCCTGAGCTTCCTCCCGCAACTGACCCTTAAGACTTGTAGGCACTGGAAATGTGAAGATTATTAGAGCCCCCCTTCCTAAAGGAGGAGGTTGCTAGTTCTCATAGCTGTGATTATTAGGAATTCTACCCATTATCCTGACAAGTTCTTAAGGCTGAGGGTGATTATTTTGCACCCATTTCTGACCAAAGTTTACATTTGGGGGGGGGGGGGAATGGAGGAGGAATCCATTATGATTAAAGTGTTGGGGCTTCTTCCCTCCCTTCCTCCCTTCTTGGCCACTTTTCACTTTTCTCTTCCTACCCCCGCCTCTTTCCAGGAAATGAGACTTCAGCTTTTAAAACAAAATGAGTAAATTACATGTCTAAATGTACCCAATGAGTAAATTTAAAAAAACAATTACTGAAAAGGTGTGGTTTTTACAGTAGGGAAGGGAACCACCCTCTGGTCTAGGTTTTGGCTTTTCATGTGCTAGAATTTCGTATTTTTAAAATAAAAGTGATGCACATGATTCCTGGAGTCTTTTACACTATCTCACACACACTTAATGCAGGAGGACCCTCCTCTCCTCTTTTTCCTGCTTCACAGGAGACTGGGGTGATCAGAAGTGTCACACCGTACTGCCTTTCATTTGCAAGCGTAGCAACAGCACCGCTGGGTGGCCCTCCCTGCCCTCCCTTCCCGCGCCAACCCCTGGTGGCTGTGCCCAAGGCTGGAGGACGCACAGAAATAAGGTACTTGGGGTTCTGTCCCACACCCAGTGCTGCACAATTCTTGATGGGCAGAATTTTCCGGAAGCACCTGGGCTCAGTTCCCCATTGAAACTGATGGGTGAGAGGAAATAAATTCCACAGGGTGCCCTGGAAGAGCTTTGTGCCAGTGTTCTGCCCCCCCCCCCCCAAAGTGATTTGGGGGCTGTGGTCTCTGGGCCAGGCTTTGGAGGCTGCAGCCCTCCCAGCAGGGATCTGGCACTTGGGGGCAGCAGACCGGGGTGGGGGTGGGGGTGGGAGGAGGACAGGAGCCTGTGTGAAGAGGAGCCGCTTGCAGTCCTCGTCACTCCACACCCCCTTCGGTCTCTTAAGATAATCATTGGTATTCTTCTGTATTAAAGTGTTTCCAGCTTACCTTGGAAACCACTATAAGAGAGAAGGACAAGGTGCAAATCCTTTCAGTAAATAAATACGAAATTCCCGGGGAGTAGCTGAGCCCTGAAATTTCTTCTGCATGGAGCAACTGTGTGCCAGATCAGACTGCCTAGCCCGGTCCCATCTGCTCTAGCAGGCACCAGCTCTGCGGGGCTGCAGGCATCAGAGTCTTTCTCAGCATCTGCTATACAAGGTAGCTCTTAACCCAATGTGTGCACTCTGGGTGCCAAGCTGGTGCTCTGCTTCTGAGCCACAGCCTCCCTTATCTGGATCTGTGCATTCTGTGCTCTTGGCTACATTCTTGTTATCCCACGGTAATCTTGCCTGCAGATTTTAACCTCTTAATCAGTTTGTTCTAGTCTTTGACCCACATTTTGAACCTTTGAGCAAAGTGGGGCAGTTATTCCAGAACAAGTCTGCATCTGCCTTCACCCCCCCCCCAAAAAAAACCTCCTTTCCTATCACTGAGGGATCGTCACCCGGCTGCCCCTAGCTGCTGTTACAGGCTGCTGCACAATGGTAGATGTTTGTGGGCATGGTCATCAGGGAGCAGACCGATTCAGAAGGACAGGGATGATCTTTTCTTCAGTTAACTCACAGCGGTGAGGAAGTAATCCACTCTCTGGTCTCTCTGCTGCTGACTTTCCTCTCTCTCCCTCTCCCTTTATTCCATCTAGTGCTTTAAGATATACAGGCAAGAGCAGGGGACCTGGCCTGAGGCAAAGCGCACCTGTGAGAGTCAGGGGGGTACGTTAGCTACCATCTCCAATCACATGGAGCAAGGTAAGGCTCTGGAAGGGCGCTTGGTTTGCATGCTAGTACCGGATCAGGATCAAGGTGCTGGTGTTAACCTTTAAGGCCCTAAACAGTATATTTGGGACATCCTCTCCTGGTATATCCCCAGAAGGGCACTGTGCTTTGCTGACAATGACTTACTGGTAATCCCCAGCCCGCAAGACATCCGGCTGTCCTCGACCGGAGCCAGGGCATTTTCCACCCCAGTTCCAACCTGCTGGAACTCTCTGCTGAACAACATCCGTGCCCTGCAGGACTTCATGCATTTCCCCAGGGCCTTTTACGGCCAAGATGTTCCACCAGGCGTTTGGTTGAGGACAGCGACGGTTTCCACCTGTTCTGGCACTCCTGTTTCTTGCCTCCCCCCCCCCCCCCCCGGGGCAGGGCAGTGGCACAGTCTGAAGTTGCTTAGCACCATCTAGTTAGGCCAATTGTTGTATTTTTATTGTTTTAACTAGGAATATATTATTGCGTTTTTGTTGTTGTACACTGCCGTGAGCCCTGTTTGATGGGGGAGAGTGGTCTAGAAATTTAATTAAATTAATAAATAAATGATTTGGGGGTGGGTGGGAGGGAGGGAGTTGCGCCAGTCTCCTCGTCCTGGCCCATATCCAGTGGGGTGCAGGGCTGTCCATCTCATCCCCAGTCCCTATTCTGAATGCTGCTCTGTGATGCTGTGAGGCAGTGATGAGGAACAGAGTCCCTCTCAGGTTGTGAAGAAGGCATTACCTCTGCCATTCTGTCGCCAAAGTCCTGGCATCTGATCCTTGAGAAAAGATTGCACTCTGACTCCTGATTACAAAGCATAGTAAGGTGGTGGGGAAATTCAGTGGGGCATTTGGTAGAATTCAGCCTCTGGCGTCTAGCTTCTTTGTATACCATAAAACTTCATACCTTTCTCCTGTCACATGCTGGCTTTACCTGCAAGCTCTTGCCATTCCCTTCTTGTAGCTTTTATAACCACTCTTCTCCCAAATACGACCTTTGACCTGTGGATCGGCCTTCATGATGCCAAGAAGGAATTCCAGTGGGTGGACTCTGAACCTATCAAGTATATGAACTGGGCCCCTGGCGAGCCGTCTGGCTACGGAACCTCACCAGCCAATGAGAAGCCGGTGAGCCAAAGTCCTGCACTTCCCTCTTGGGAACAAACTCTGGCATTCTTACGCATTTCTGTCTGGATGGCTTGTGGACTCCTCTCGGCGCCTGGCAAAAAGCAGCATGTATTGGTGAATAAAAGGGAATGTCCACATTGCAGATTTCTGTGCTGATACCCAGATGAGGACATGGCCTTCAGTGTGTTTGTACCAAACTGTTGTAGCAATATGTGTAAATCACAGTTTCCCCAAAGGCTAGAAAAAGATCCCACACAGCCAGAGCCTTTGCTTAGCCATTCATCTCTCTTGTCCCTTTGAATACTGGCCAGTAGCTGTAACCATCTTGCTTCTGTGTCTTGCAGACCAACTGTGCGGTTGTTTGGCATGGTTTCCCATCCCAGTTCACAGGTCGCTGGGATGACAGGAACTGCCTGGAGGAGAAACATGCCTTCATCTGCCAGAAGAGCAAAGGTGAGGTGTTAGGGAAGATGGCGGAAATGGCTGTGGTCGGGGAATCTGCTTCTGTGTTCCACAGGTGATGCCTGTCACTTCTGTTCACCTACTATTACATCAGTGTGCCCACTCCTTCCGTTCCTACTGGTTGCATGGCTAGATTTATCATAGGAGGTGCCTTGGCAGTTCCCTAGAGTATCAATTATTTCAGACTTCCTTTGCCACAGAAAAGGATGCAAGTTTTTTATGGCTGAAAGCTTAAGTAAAACATTATGCAACGCTGGTGGCAATTATGGAAGAAAACATTCGGAGAAACGTTTGAACTTCAGTGCACTTTTGAATTAAAATCATACTGCTAGTGGCACTGGAGGAAGGTTCCAAGGTATGATTACTGCGATACACAAAAGCTCTGATCCTTGTTTTCCCTTGCTCCCCCCCAGACCCTGCTCTCGCCCCCTCTCTAGCAGACTTCCCTACCGCTGCCAATGCCACCCTCTCGTATCTCAGTGGTACCTATCGCATCCTGACGAAACCACTCACGTGGCAGGAGGCCGTGCTTCTCTGTGAGAGCTTCAGTGCCAGCCTCACCAACGTGATGGAGCCATACACCCAGGCCTTCCTCACCCAAGTGGTCAGCAGTGTGCCTGCCCCACTCTGGATCGGCTTGGCTAACGAGGAGGTAAGACAGCGGGACGGCATGGCTCAGAGCATCAGTTCAAAGCAGGGCTTGCCAGTTGAGGAAAACAAGAGCATGGTCTCTTTAAATGTAAGCCAACTGGACCATGAAATCCAAGCTGATATTGACAGAAAAGCAACAGGTGATCAGAATTAGATAGCAGGAATGTACCCGGAGATCATCTGTTCCAACCAATTCATTAATTCAAAGCTGATGAGAGTTGATAGACAGGCAAGTGGGAAGAAGCTGGAGGGGGGGGGCAGGTCTCTCTAGATCATCAGATCTCAGAAGCTAAGCAGGGTCGGCCCTGGCTAGTATTTTGATGGGAGACCTCTAAGGAATACCCGGGTCATGACATGGAGGCAGGCAATGGCAAACCACCTCTGAACACCTCTTGCCTTGAAAACCCCATGAGTAGGCTGAGACTTCACAGCAAAAACAGAAACAAAAACAGCAACCAAAATTTCTTACCAAAGAAACCATGGAAAAGCACACATGAGCCTTCCCCGTCAACAGCTGCCCATGGCCGAGTGCCCTTCAGAACAACTGAGGTCCCATCTCCCTGGCCGATTTCACACTGGCCAGTTGCCTCTCATTCTCTCCAGAATTTCCCCTCCCAGTTTCCTCCAGAGTATTTTCTTCATTTTCCCACTTGGAGCCTCAGCCCTTTCAATATAGCGTGACAAAGGGTTTTCTCCAATTTTTTTTAGAAACTCCCACAATGGGGTGGCCCTGATGAAAGGCGGGTGAGTGGGCGTGTTTTCATTTTGGGTTCTCCCCCAGAGCAAACAGGAAAATCCTCTAAAAACAGGATTTGTTTGCTCCAGGGAAACTCCGGAGCAGCAGGGTGATACTCCCGAGCAAAACATGAGCCCGGAGCAACTGGTGTGAAATCGACCAGAAGCTCTGGTGCAAGCATGAGGGCAAACCTGGGGCAAACGCTAGTGCGAAATCAGCCCCTGTGAATTTGTGCTCACCTTCTTGATCTTCCGGCAAGAGAAGAGTCCCACTCTCAGCACGAGATTGGCTCCTTCCTGGAGGGGCATTGGGGTGCTTCAGTAAGCCATGAGGAGGGGAAGGCTGCCCTGGACACCGCTTCTTGAGCCCCTCCACCGTGAATCACTGCCGTGGCTCTCTGATGCTTTGGGAAACTTCAGAGACCTGTGCATGTTCTGGTTTCCTTGGGGCAGAAAAGACCATCTGCCTCATGCGCTGTTCACAGATGCCTTTCAGGCTTCTCCTCTGCAGCCTAGTCCAATGCATCAGTTGTCCTCTGGTTGCTTTCAGGGACGACGGAGTTATTTCTGGTTCACAGAGGAGAACCTTTCCTACACCAACTGGCAGGATGGAGAGCCACAGCAGATCATGGGATGCGCCTACATGGATGCAGACGGAACGTGGAGGACTGCTGGTTGTGACACCAAGCTGCAGGGGGCCATCTGCAAGATGAACACAGGTGCTGCTTATGGGGTCTTCGCAGAGAGGAGAGGGCGAAAGCCAGGGGTGTTCTTCTTCTCACCCTCCCCTGAGCTTGAATGTAGGAGCCAGACATCCCTTCTAACTAAGTGTTCCTTTTCAGGGCTCCCTCCCACACACAGGTGGAGCTATAATGGTAGCTGCCCTAATTCTATAGAAGATTCCTCTTGGATCCCCTTCCGGAACCACTGCTATGCCTTCCACATGGAGGTCATGCTGGGCCCGAAGGAAGCGGTGAAGAAGTGTCAGAAAGGTAAAAGTCTTCAAAAGGCTCCACAGGAGCATGAGCCAGGCCACGGCCCCCGGGTGGAGTTCTCGGGAGAGTGGCCTTCTCGTCATGCTACTTTGTAGTGTCATCAGTGCCCCCCAGCTCTCATTGGTGTGCATAAGACAAACATATTGGAGTGAAGGTGGGCCGAGCTGCCATATTCAAGCTCCCCAGATTTGGATGAGCCAGTCTGGTGTAGTGGTTAGGAGTGTGGACTCTAATCTGGGAGAACCGGGTTTGATTCCCCACTCCTCCACATGCAGCTGCTGGTGTGACCTTGGGGCAGTCACAAGTCCTTTCAGAACTGTTCTTTCAAGGACAGTTCTTGAGAGAGCTCTCTCAGCCCCATCTACTTCACTGGGTGTCTGTTGTGGGGAGGGGAAGGGAAAGGAGATTGTAAGCCTCTGTGAGACTCCTTTGTATAGTGAAGGGCCGGGTATAAATCCAATCTCCTCCTCCTAATTTTCATATTATGCAGGTTGCTTGCTAATTGTCCAAATCAAGGACCAGTAACTGTGTTATCTACCTTTGCCTGCTAAGTACCACAAAAAAGTTGGGGAAAGATCCTGAATAGCGTCTCTTGACCGGACTGCTCATGCCCTCCTCTTGGCTCAGTGGAAGGACAACAGTTCTTTGACTCTGGGCACGCCCACACTTTAAATACCCTGGGGTGTAACACGCCATCCACTGAAACCGCACCCTCGAGAGGAGGATTATAGATAAAGTGGAAAGGGTCCAGTCCAGGAAGTGTGCCCTTCTTTTTTTGTGGGCAGGTGGTAAACTTTGAGATCCAGACTGCGTTGTGAGGCTTGTCACTGACAATGAGATAAAATCCTGCCCCTGTGATAAGGCGGCCCACAACTGGAACTCAAGGAAGGCAGGTTTCCATGTACACGAGATATTTCTGTAGCCTTAGATCATTCTTTTGCATAATCTATTCACAGATTTTCAGTGACATGTTTATTAATTCAATATGATTAATTTTGTCTACAGTTAATTTGCTGTAATGTGCATGATGGTAACACAGCTCTTCAGAGGTCGGTGTTGGCCTGATTATCCAGATAGGCTGCTCGACTTCTGAGGAGTGTTTCTGTCCAGACTATTCTGTTTACCTCAAGATTTACATTTTCTATTTACACTTCTGATTAGAAATGTTTCATGACAAAGAATGTATTGTGGCGAGGACTCCTCTTTCCCCTCCTTCCTCAAGTCTGGTAAACCAGACAATGAACACAACATGCCCAGAGGACTTGAGGGCCTTAAAATTGCATGTTTGTGGTGCATCTACTTTATGTTGAAGCAGTAAAATAAATGTAGTTTTAAGGATGTAAGTATTGTCTATATTTTTTTTTCCTGTGTCTTAAAAATTTCTGGAAATTTTACACCTCTGTTAATTCTGTCAAAAAAAAAGTTGGTGGTGCCGTGCTGTCTGTCCAAGACGAGATGGAAAATGTCTTTGTCTGGGAGCACCTGCAGGCCTATGAGACTCCGTCCAAGGGGGCTTGGCTGGGTATGACCTTTAACCCCAAAGGTAAGGCAGGTCCTTTCTTTGTCCTTGAGGAGCATGTGGTTAATGGGAGGGAGGGAATCAGATGTGTGTTTGTGACGAGTGAATGTCATCATCTCAGCAGTTTGAGGTTGAAGAGCTGCCAAATAGCCCATATGTGGTCTGAGACAAATTTCAATGTTTAAATAAAGGTAAATAGTGTGGCTTGCGCTAACAGAAGTTGAGAGATCTTCTCTCGCTTAAGACATCCAGCAGCACACTAATACTACTGTTTCTAGAGAACTTCCATTGTTTTTTTGGGGGGGGGGGAGTGAAGTCTCATATAGGCTTATTTAGTGAACCTGGTCACTGGATTGAATGCTGTTAAAAAGACCTGCATGTGTAGATGGAAAGAAATTTCCCCCTCTCACAGCTGCACTCCAGCCCCCCCACCCCTTATGTTGCTCCTGGGGGTTCCCCTCCCTCAGAGGCAGCATTTCTGGGAATATTTGTCGCTGCTTCAGCAAGGAAGCTGTGCTTCCATGCATGGGATTTAGGTGGACCCAACCAAGTGTGCCTAACAGAGCTCCCATACATCTCTACAGTGGTCCTCTGGACCTTTCCCTGGCAGGCCATCAGTAGAATCCTCTTGGTGTCTCCTGCCCTTTGTGTGTGTGTGTGTTATTTCTAACATCGTAAAATTGTGCCCCCCCCTGCCCCTGGGATCAAAACAGACAATGATGTGGATGACACATGATCTTTTCAAATTTAAGAGCAACTTCTGGAGGCTTCCAGATAGAAATAGTAGCACTGTGAGTGGAAGCATTTTAACCCCTCCCTCCTCCATAATTTCTCCTGGTCTAAACGATGTTTTCCACCTCAGCAGACGTTAGCCCCTTCTCCTCGGGGCAGGGAAGATAGATATCCGTATCATGTCTGGTTCTCCCTCCTGAGCAGGGCTAACAGCATTGTGAGGGTGGGGGATTAATATTGGGAAACCATTTCAATCATTTACAGTAAGACTCTTCTTGAGATCTGGAGGGCTATTTGGATAACGCAGCTGGATAATCCTGAGCTCACCAGAGAAAGAAGCTGCAACCTATTTGGACTCAGACCAGATTGCAGACCCTGCCACTTTATGAGCTTCACTTACCTGAGCACCCTTCTGTTTTGTGAGACCACTGTTAACCCTTTCTTTATGCAAGCTTGTGGGCCATAGCCCCTTTCCAAAGGCCCAGGAATATGGTGTAAATGGCGGACATAACTGTAACTGGGGCAGACGGAGGCCTGGCCATTCTCGATGCCTTTTCTCCTGGAGCAGGTCTTCCTGAAGGTGTAGATTGACTCCTCAGGAAAATTTTGGAGTTGTCTAACAGTGAAGTGAGCCCGAAGAGCCACACACCAAGTGGATGCCTTCGGCAGGCAATTGCCTTTATGCTGTTCAGATTCCCCACTTGGGCCCAGCCAGTGTCCTTCCAATCTGACTTCTGCTCTAAGGAGGTTCATTTTGAAAAAACCAGTTGTTGACTATTTGCTGCTTTCCAGTGGGCAGGAGGTCTGTTCCTGTATCTTTCTGCGACTCACGCACTCACACATTGCCACCAAGTATGCCTCTCGCTTCTCTGCAGGGGACACACTCGTTTGGCATGACAATATGGCTATGAACTACTCCAACTGGAGACGGCCAGACACAGGACCGAACAAGCTTAGCCCAAACAGCTGCTACTGGATACAGAGCAGTGACGGGGCTTGGGGTCTGGGCTCCTGCTCCAATGTCACTATGGGGGTCATCTGCAAGACAGCTCGAGGTAAGCATTTCAGGAGCTGAGATTCATACCCAGGGGCAACCTCAAAGAGCCAGTGGTTCACTAGGAGTCCTGTCATGCAGTGGTGTATAATCCATGCTGGCACATAATTTGGCATCCTCAGAAACTCACTTTTTAAAAATCTGATGGCTAGTACTTATGGCTATGCAGAAAAATTTGGAAATATGAGGGGAGTACCTGATGAAGTCTCTGGAGTTGGTGAGTCTTGGTTACTGGAACAAACAACAACAACCCACATGGATTTGGGGAGAGTCTAATATAACAAATAAATAGATCTCTTTTTAGGGGCTTAGTGGGAATGTGGCCACTTTGGCGTGGATGGGTGACAGAATCAAACAGAGGTGACAGGTGTGGATTATACTATGGTGTTTCTTCTGATCACTAGAAAACAGTCACCATATAGTAGCCCCAAAAGAGCTAAAATGATGAGTTTTACTGGACCAATATAGAAATTTGTGATTCTTTTGGAGTTTGTGGATATCTTCATCAGGCAGAGACAATACAAAGACAAATTTCTGGTAAATAGACAAGAAAAGAAGGAGAGAGAGGAAGAAGGTTGCCTAACTCCATCCTTTTCATTCTGCCTTCTCCCGGGTGGGAGGTGGTTCCTGTGCAGCAGGGCCTCATGTCTCTGGAATGTCTCAACCACTCTCCTTCTCACAGCACGCTTATCGCCTCCCTTGTTTTATTGACCTTGAGTGTCTGACTCCCAGCCGCTATTTCCTTTCAGGTGCAAAGTGTCTTTTTCCCGCTTTTACTCAGGGAACAAGTAGCCAGTATGTTTAGCACCTTTTTATCTTTTCTATGATTGGAGGCATGACTATGAACTAACCTTTTGAATATTGTATATCTGTCCTGACTGACTGAATGCCCGTTATTACTAACACAAGAAGCGTAGATGACCAGTAAGACCTGTCTGCAATAAAGGACTTTCTGTTTAAGAACACCTGCTGCTGACTGACTCTGTTGGACTCTCACACATAAACACTGAAGGCTTACTCCTTTCTATATTAGTTCATTAAAAACTACCCTAACTTTTGTTAGCATTAAGGGGGGTGGTCAATAAGAAGTGCAAGAGCACGGATTGCTCCATTGACTGAAGTTCAGAGAAGCTCAGCTGAGACGGAAAAGGGAATGTGGAGTTCAGTTAGAGCACCAGTGGTAGGGGAAGCCTGGGTGGGGAAAGGAGCAACCGGGCGAGGGGCACTGGGCACGGGCAGAGGACTGACAAGCTCTCTTTCTCTTCCCCCTGTCCCCAACTTCTCGTCCTCTTTCTACGGCAGTGGAAAAAAGCTACTTTTCCAGATCAGGTAAGCATCCCTTGGAAAGTGGGTAATCTGTCTCCTGGCTCATTTCTGGTTTCTGGCTCCTGCTCAGGTGGAAACTGCTAACTTGACTGTCAACACATGACTTTGCCAGTTCTGTATATCCACCACTGCACGTAGTGTTCAGTATTTTGAGCAGCATTCAGTATTCTAAGAATATCTGTGTATTTTATTTATTTATTTATTTATTATTTAGATTTTTATACCGCCCTCCCCACCTCTCGGCGGGCTCAGGGTTATATTAACAACATAATTCCCATAAAATATACTATAAAATACAATCCAATTTTTTTAAAAATACAGTACATAGTGGCGATATTCAGCACCTTTGCCCAAGCGGCGTTTCCAAACTTCTTCTGGCATTCCAATTGGTGCTGTTGGTCCATTGGCGGTTTACAGTGATCGGGCCAGGGCTATAAGATTGAGGTGGCCCCTACTTGAAAGCCTGGCAGAAGAGCTCCATCTTGCAGGCCCTGCAGAACTGTAAAAGGTCCCACAGGGCCTTGATGTTATCCAGGAGCTCATTCCACCAGTACAGGGCCGCCACTGAAAAAGCCCTGGCCCTCGTTACTGCCAATCGGGCCTCCTTAGGCCCTGGAAGAACCAGGCGGTTTTGGGAGCCTGATCATAGTGCTCGCTGGGGTATATACGGGGAGAGGTGGTCCCTTAAGTAGCTAGGTCCCTGGCCGTATAGGGCTTTATAGGTAAGCACCAGCATCTTGAACCATATCCGGTATGCTATAGGCAGCCAGTGCAGTGCTTTTATGGCGGGCTGAATGTGTTCCCACCAGTGTTCCCTCTAAGCTGAGTTAGTGTGAGTTAGCTCACAGCTTTTTAGCAACCGGCTCACACATTTTTGTCTTAGCTCAGGAAGGATGGCTCCCAAGCAAACTAATCTATGCAGCAGCCCAATTGCTCGCCCACAATTTTAATGCCAGTAGCTCACAAAGTAGAATTTTCGCTCACAAGACTCCATGGCTTAGAGGGAGCATTGGTTCCCGCATGGGAAGACACATCATCAGCCTCGCTGCTGTGTTCTGCACCAGCTGCAGCTTCCGGATTTGGGACAAGGGCAGCCCCATGTAGAGAGCATTACAGTAATCCAATCTTGAGGAGACCAATGCATGGATCACCGTAGCCAGGTCATTGTGTTCAAGGAAGGGAACCAACTGCTTGATCAGCTGTAGATGGTAGAAGGCCAATCTTGCAGTGGCTGCTACCTGGGCCTCCATCGTTAACAAGGTGTTCAGGAGCACTCCCAAGCTCCTAACCTCCGGCGCTGGCACCAACAGTGCCCCCTCGAAGGTTGGGAGAGGGATTTTTAAAAAAATAATGCCCAAGTTCTTAGATCATATGGCTACAGAATAAACCTGGGACCATGGGTGGGTGGAGTAGGGGACTTACCTGAGCTTCTAATGGTGAGTGGCTGAGGCTCCCCTCCCCCAAAATCATCAGCAACATTAGAATGTATTTTGCAAAGAGGAGTTACCATATTTGCACAATCACAGAATATGGCTCTTTGTAGCCCAAACCTGGTAAAAATTGCCACCTGGAAAAGAGTCTTTGAGTTGGTGAGGTCTCTCCAGATTAGTAAAATCTGTTCTTGATGGAGTTTCCCCTGATCCCGGCAACTGTGCTACTAATGACCCATCTGGCTAACCAAACTAGGCTGGACTTGTCCAGTTTGTGCGCACTGGTTGAATTTTGACCTTTCTCCTTTCCTCTTTCTCTTTTTGCAGCTTTCCTGGAGAACACAAAGGCCATTGTTGTGGTCATCCTTTCCTCTTTAGCTTTGTGCACTTTGGTAGCTATAGCCATCTACCTGTACAAGCGCCAGTGGATCTCAGAGCAGAGGGCTTTTGAGAGTGCCCGCTACAGCCGCACCAACTCCAACCCCAGCGAATCTGCTGAGAAGAACATCCTGGTGTCTGACATGGAGATGAATGAACAACAAGACTAACGGTGTGATTGGTGGGCAGCCGGAGAGCAGAAGGGAAGGAAGGGAGAGCTTCAACAAACCACTAGGGTGATGTGAAGAAACATAAAAGTTTTCCCCCCCCTTTGGGAACCCCAGTCCTGGTGTGCGAGGCACCAAAAGGAAACCAAACCTGGCCCTACCCAGGGACTTCAGAAGGGTGGGAAAAGGTAGTTCACCTCTTGGACAAAATCTCCCCCCTTGGCCCAACCTTCTCCACTTCTCCTTAGAGACTGAAGACCAGCATTCCTTCCACCTGGTCACAATACCAATATGGGGAAGAGTCTTGCAGGATTTTCAAACTTATCTCTTGGTAAGAATGTGCCTTGCTATACTTAATTGCTTCCTGGAGCCATGTACATAATTAAAGAATGAAAGGCCTTGAACTGGTTAATGATGGTTTGGCGTGCTATTCCTCCAAAGTTGAGGCCCACTTTAAAAGTAGTTTCCTTTCCAGCCACTTGGCCCCTGTGACAGTCATTCTACTTCAAAAGGCTGTAGCCATAGTTCTGCCCTCTTTGGGCGGCATATTTTGTGCCTAAATGTAGTAGCCGAAGGCTGTGCAAGTGCTAGAATTCTCTTCCCTTCGTGCTTCAGTCCTTTAAAGAAGTGCAAAAAGACAGTATGTTTTCTCAGCTTCTGGAATCATATGCAGTTCTTCTGGGTAACCTGGGTGTGGTCACTGGATATCTAGGAGCCGGGGAGAGGCCATCCACCCAGGGTGATGGTGTTTGCTGAAGTGTGGAGCAAAGAGACTTCCCTTGGAGATCTGGACCCTGCAAGAGAAATTTCTCTTTGTCCTCGAGATCCAGTCCAGGAACTTTGGAGTGATGGCTGTGCTAAGGACAATGGGAGGCATAGATTTATTTTGCTTTTTTTTTTTTTTGCTACTCAAATGATTATGGAGGTTATTGTACAAATATATAAGAAGAAATTGGTGAGTTTCACTTAAGCTGGATATTAAGTGGTCTCAAAAATACTTATCTTTTGCATTTTAATCCTTACATCTGAAAACTGCCATAACATTCCATTTCATGGGGAGTTCAGGAAACAATCTCCCCTCTCCTGCATGCCTTCTGCTTACTTCTTGAGTATTGTTTTGGTTTGGAGAAAGCTGTTCATGCATATTGATTTAATACCTTCTTTTTGCCCAAGAGATTGTTTCTGAAGCTGACTCTTCCCTACCAGGGGGCTCTGCTGTGAAATATGTAAAGCATGATGCTTCTGAGTATGTCATACATTGTGATTTTGCCTCATTGGTAAGTAGCCATGGTCAGCTTTTCCATTCGGCCATAAGCAGAAACTGAGACATGAAGGCGGTAAGCCTGTGAACCTTTCATTTTGCATGCCAATGGAGCCATTCCAAAGAGGATTCTCACGCAAGCATGTTGTGGAAATGTTGCAGGCATGTAAATCATGCTTCAGGAGAGGACATTCTCTTAAATGGGCTATAGCTTCCCAAGAACCTTGGGGCACAGTTCTGGTGCCTTTTTGAGCAGAGGGGCATTGTCACAGAAACACCTCTGGACAGAAAGGAAGAAGAGAAAGCTGGTGGGGGTGGTCATGAGGACCGGGCACAATTGCAGAGCTGAACAGAAGGGCAGTCTCAGCTTCTTCATCCTCCCTCAGTTCCTCCCTCAACAATGATGCTACCAGAGTTGCCCTGTAACAAGAATTTGGGCTTTATTTTCCTCTTCAACATTGCTTTTGCTTTCAAGAAAGAATCTAAGAAAACTGGACATCTGACAACAAACTCCCAATATGGAGGGGAGAAACAACCACGAAATAGTTTTGAATGACTGGAAAGAAAAGTTTAGATAAGTGCTATTTTACATCAACGTTTTGAATAATGTGAAAAAGTCCTATAAAGGTCACTGGTAACTTTTATAATAGATCACCTTTTTTGTAAACATTCTAGAAGTCTGAATAAAATTTCTTTCTTTTCCTTTTCACACTGTTTTCAGTGGTTATAGAGAGCCAAAACACGGTTCCCCGTGACTGTTCCCTTCTTGTGTTCTTCAGGCTGGCCTGATATCATAGTGCAAGGATTTGTTTTAATTGGTGCTCGAAAGACCGTTTGGGTGGCCCAGGTACAGAGCGTGAGAAGCCATTCCTTTGTGCCAGCTATGGATGGACTTCAAATAGTTGTCAAAGGCCTCATGATTAGAGCTTCTCCAGTTGGAGGAGGAAGAAGGGTGTGAAGAAAGAATGATTTGCTGAGCCACATTTCCTCTCCACTCAGATCAGCTATAAGAGTAGGCGTGCAAGTTGGCTCTGGAACTCCTTTGTGCTTGCCTGCAAGTCTGGGCTACAGACTGTGTTTGGCAAACGACTCTGCCTTTGAAGAGTGAGTACTGGCGGGTGGGCGGGCAGGCTCAGGAGGGCACATTCCTTTACAATGCCTTTTCTAAGCCACGCCGTGCAAGTGAACTCCCAAGCGGTGAGTTCACCTGGAAGGTATTTAAACACCTCCAAGTGGTGAGTTCCCAAATCCCAACACCATACTGGTACTCGGATTTGGGAATATCAGGAAATCGGGAATTTTTTTGGTTCAGTATACCCAAACCCGAAAAATACCAATTTTTTTTGCACACCCCTAACAGGAACTGCTTCTGAAGCACTTTTCTCCATCTCTTCATATAAGGTGCGTCTAGCCTTTTCACATTTGACACCAAGAACTGCAGCAGAAGAATAAATTAAACACGTTCCTCCAAATGTAGCCTATTGTGATAATGAAAATGGCATGCAAATTAGCTGTAGCTTTTCATTTTGTGGTCTTTTTCTAGTGAGCATCCTTGGTATAATGCTTAACAATCTGTCGTTGTCTGGGCTCTGGACTGCCATTACTGCCATTACTGTTACAGATCTCGCATTAATTCAGCAGCATGCTGGGTGCCTCACAGAGCACAGGAGCAACACAGTCCCCTTCCCGAGAGAGATTTGGATGCACAAGAGAGGTGGTGGTATGCTTAATTCCTGTAACATTTTCCTGGGAGTAAGCCCCATTAAATACACTTGAGTAGGATTCTGAGTAAACCTAGGACTGCTCTCTCAGCTTTACATTAGCTAAAAAGTTCTTATATGCCAAGGGATCTAGCATAAATGGGAGTGCCATGTTATTTGATCTGCATGTTTATTGTGCGCCCCAAAAGTAACTGCCTCTTCCAGCATATTTCTCTTTCTTCTTTAAAAAGAAGGGTGTTTGATGAGCAAATAAAATATTTCTATTGGTAAGTTGCGCAATTCAAAGGGAAGCTTAGTTTATCAAGTGGATTGTGCTACAGGGCTTCAATACATTTTCTAAAGTATGCACTGAAATGTCTTGTGACAAGATTTGGTGTACTCTTGATCTCCAAAGTTTGAGTCCAGTGGCAGATTTAAAACCAATAAAGTTTTATTCAAGGTATAAGCTTATACCTTGAATAAAACTTTGTTGGTCTTACAGCTGCCACTGGACTCAAACTTTGCTCTGCTACTTCAGACCAACACGGTCACCCACCTGAATTTATCTCAATAGAACAAAGTTTGAGTCCAGTGGCACCTTAAGACTGACAAAGTTTAATTTTGTATATAAGCTTTCGTGTGCACTCAGAATTAAACTTGGTTGGTCTTAAAGGGGCAACTCTGGACTCAAACTTTGTTCTGCTGCTTCAGACCAACACAGCCACCCTACCTGAATGTCTCTTGCTCTCCAAGAGTGCTCTGTAAAATGGTGAAGCCTGGGTCACAGAGCAGCTGCCTTCGGTGCTGGGACTGTTGTTTGCCATTGCAAATAGTCGCCCAAAGCCAGCCGAAACCATCAACCCCCCCCCCCCCCCCCAAATCACTGCTTCAGTTGTGACTGAGCTGGGAAGCAGGATACATGAAAAAAGTTTACACTCTGCAAACGGCTATTAATAACCCATGTTGTTCCATATTGCAACTTAAAAAAAAGAACTAAACCAGAGAAACAGCCAGAACAGCCCCAGACCCTTAGAAGCGTTTGGCATGAATGGGAATGATACCAATAGGGTGGCTGAATGTTACGCCAGGCAGGGGTCAGCGCTAAGGCCCCCTTGAGCATTCTCTTAGCCAGTGTTCCCAGAATTGGCTGAACCTGCAAAAAGAGAGAAAATAAATCTCTACTTAGAACACTTTTCTGTGTCAAATGGCAACAGCCTTAAATATATTCAATTAACTGTTGTTCAGAATCACAGTGAAAGCCCAAATGGTCACCATAAATGTGACCAAGTGGTCCTAATATAATCGGCTGGTTCTGAGACATATAAACCAGGACATTTTGGTAACTGTTATTTTTGGACATAAATTGTGAAGACAGACTTAAGGCAGTTAAACCTGTTCCTTTTGTAGAAGAGGAGGGAAATCCAGTCACAAATTGCCTTAAGGAGCTGGGTATAACTGCTCTATGATAAAGGCACAACACAGATGTGATGGGATATCTGTGACTGGATCTCTTGATCTTATTTCCTTAAAAGCAGCCTCTGAGCCTTGCTAATTTGACTGGCCATGGCAAATGGGGAGGGAGGACAAGTATTTCCTTCCCATGTTGTTTCCCCAATCTAAATCTCACACACACACGCACACATGTTGCCATTGGTTGTGGGGAAGGCAATGAGGCACTGGCCTTGTGATGTGGGCACGTATGGTGGGAGTGTTTAAGCATAGGTTAGAAGAACTTTTGCTTGACTCAGTCTGATCCTCAGGAGGAAAGATGATAGCCAGTGGTTCCCCTGGAGAATGAAAGTGAAACTCAGTAGAAGCTTGTTCCTGAAAGGTGGTGTTCATAGGAGGGCTTATGCATTGAAGGTTAATGTTAGAGCTCTCTTGTCCTTGCACTTGCCAGCTATGAACTGGGGAACTGTCCACAGCCAGGACTGGAAATCTTTGCAGGAATTTGTGTTGCTCTGCCTGTCAGTCAAGTGGACAGCACAATCCTTCAGGATCTCTTCCAGTCCACCAATGAAAAGAAACCCTCACAGGAAGGCCAGTTTTTCATTCTATGCATATTCACAACCATGCCGTCACTGTACATTTCAGGGCTGGATTCTTGCCCCGGAACAAGATTCTGGGTTTGTGCCATGGATTGGTACAAAGAAAATCCTGCCAGTTCTATCCCATTTATCTAACTGGTTTCCCAGTGCATCTGAAAGCCATGAATTGAGATGTGCCCAGTGGCCATTCCTGTGACGTGACTGACCTGACACTACCACTCGCTGCTTTGTATTTTAGCTGAGGCTGAAGGGGTGTTGATTAAACATCACTCTACCAGGGGTCGTGATAATTAGACATAAGTCTAGCTTCAAGTTATACTTAAAGGTAAGTTTAGCTTCTAGTCAGGAATCCTCAAAAGCATTGTTGGCTTTGTTTGCTGTGTGGAGTGTCTGTCGCTAGGAAAGTTGAAGCAAAGACTTCTATAGTCAATAGACACCTTTACCGTCATAACATGCACCAGGCTGCTATGCCCAATGGAATATATTTGAAAAATCAAAAGGGTCAACTTTGTTCTCTGTGCACATTTTTTAAAAAAAATGGTGTCTGGGCAAACAGCAGTTCCACCGTCAGGGCATCTTCAGTGTTGTAAAGCTGCCTGCTGACTTGTATTACCAAAACTATGATTATCAATATCTCTATTCTCAGTGTGGCCCCATCTGAAGACACCTAAAGCCAGAGATGGGGGCCCTGAACAGACAAGAGGTTTGCAGGAAAAAACTGAAATCTAAAAATAAAAAATTGGAAGTTAGAAAACCCCAATAATAGAAGCAGCACCTGTACCTTTAAGAAACACATGCCCTGTGCAGTTGCCGTTGTGGGGGTCACTAGGCAACCACAACCCTATGGCCAACCTCCAGCCTTTGTCTCTGTCAGTAAAAGGCGAGGTGGGGGAGGGGGCCTGCTTCAGCCTTTGAGGGAAGGACTCAGACCAGGACTGGCAGGTCCACCTGGCTTGCTGCCATTGAACAGCAGCCACTGCCCCCTCTGCACAATATGTGCTTCTCAAAAGCCTGATCATGCCCACCAAAGCAACAGCGAAAGGGCCTGTAAAGCTACTTCCCCCCACTTAATTCATTCTGGGGAGCAGCAAAGAGAGCAGCACTGCAGTCTCTCACCAGCTTGCCCAACAAGCTCCATCAACAGGCAATTTGAGCTCTCTTCTTTATATGAATGAGCTACAGTTAGGAAATGTTCCTGTTCATCAAGAAGACTACTGATTTCAAAATGCTCATAGAACAGACCTAACTTTTACACCTTCTTTCAGACTCTAAGGCCCCGTCCACACTGTCGCTTTTGTCGCTCATTTCTCCCTTTTGCTTCAGGTTCCCCCACCCCCCATATGTTTTGTTCTCTCTAGTAGTCCCAGAGGGAGAAAAACACATGTGGAAAAGGGGGAGGAACCCAAAGCAATAGGGAGAAATGAGCAGCAAAAGTGACAGTGTGGACAGGGCCTTGCAGTAGAAAAGAGCTACAGTCTAGTAGCACTTTAAGGACTAGCAACATTTTGTGGCAGGGGATGAGTTTTGTAAGAGACTTCCTTCATTTCAGAATGTGTTCAGATGACCTCATCTGAGGGATCAGGAATGCCATTCGAACACTTACATGCCTCTCAATGAGAATGTAGCTTTGCAGTTCTTCAGCTCACAATTCCCCCCCCCCCACCCGTATATGGCACAAATGACGGATTGTGTTGGCTATGCCATCTTCACATTTAGCTCAGTGCCTTTAGCAATTTGTTCCAGACACAGGAATAAGGCTCTCCCCCTGTGTATGTGTGTATGTGTGTGGGGGGGCACATATCCTTAATTCAAGACCTTTTGTTAGGAAATTTGAGATCCTTGAAGTGGCAGCATGGTCTGTTGGCCTGCTCCCTCCCTCCGGCTAAATGAATGTTGGTTCCCCATCCTCTGAGCTGGTTTCAAGGACAAACAGAGCAGTGAAAGAACCACAAAGCTTTGAACTTGGGGCTTTTTGGTTTCTGCTTTGCAGCTTTCATGCTTAACAATGATTCCTGAATTCTAGTCCTTAAACAGTAAAAAAGAAAAGAAAGAAAATACAGCTGTGTTTGGATTACAAAGGATATATTGTTCCTTTATCCAGGCTAACAGATGGATCTGTGCGCACATAAAACAATTATGTTCATTTCTTTCCTTTTTTTTACATGTCCACTGGCTTCCAATTCCTTCTTCAGGGGTGTTAAGAAAAGCAAGGCACTAAAACCGGGCTGTTGTGGCTACAGGATGGCAGTAACTGAAATTTCCAAAGTGCTTTACTTTCAAAAGATGGAGCTTCAGTGCTTGCATCAATGTTTTATACAGTATCAAACTGTACTTGGTGGGAACATTGTGCAGTCAGTGGTTGAAAGGCCCTCAGTCTAAACTGTGTCAAAAGTACAGATGAACAAAGTCTGATTTGGGAATTATACCCGAATACATGAAACTTATGCCCAGAAATAAACTTCATTGGTCTTAAAGGTGCCACTGTACTCAAACTTTGCTCTATTGCTTCAGACCAACACAACCACCCACCTGAATGTACAGATGGTTTTTCTTCTAAGCAGTAGCAGAAGATTATGTAACTCCACCAACATATTTTAACCTCAAAATCTATTACTGAAATACAAAGTCTCTGTGAATGAAACAGTTTTGGTCTGTATAATCTGCTGGGTGTGTATGTATAGAGACGAAATGAAAGAACAAGTGCGCAGCTCAAAACTGGGCCAAAGCCATGCCATGATCAGCAGAGGACATGTGAGTGGCACAGCTGCATTGGTGGTGGCCCCATCCGGCACAGCTGCTACTCAAAGTCCTTACTACTTTTTCCTGTTAGCTGGTTGCCATCGCATGTCATTGCAGGAGCACGTGGCAAGGTTTGAGGACTCTGAAGTGGTGATGAGGGGCCTGTTTAAGATGGTAGGTTCAACTGCATCCATAACATCTAGTGACATGAGAGAGGCACAGTAGGGTCTAATCCCCAAATGCCTATTATCTTTGTGTTCTTTAAATGCGGCAAAGCTGGGAAAATAACCTTTCTGGTTCAAGAAACCCGGTTGCTTACCTGTAACTGCTGTTCTTCAAGTGGCCATCTCTGCATTTACACTGGATTGGCTTTACACAGAGCTATGATTCAAGATTTTTAGAGCTAGCTTTTAGATGTAAAACTTTTCTCCCTCCTTTCAGGGATGCAGTTGGGACAACACGTGCCCAAAGGGGAGGAGTCACACCCTTCTGCACAGTTCCTTCCAACATAACAGAGTGCTACAGCAAGTTAAAAGAACCTGTTACAGGAAAGAGGGACAGACCATGTGAATGCACAGATGATCACTTGAAGAACAAGTTACAGGAAAGCAATCTGTTTTTACTTCTTCATGGTGTGATGGGTATAGATTAGCAAGCTGATATACTTGGAGGTATGAGAACTGTCTTGCTTGTTCTAGCCTTGATGCTGAAAATGCATTGCAGCCACTGCCACGCACTTGGTGACAACTTGGTGGAGAGGCTGAAATGCACGTTTTGTAGCAGTTGTTGTTATCTCCCACAGTGAACTGGAGAAAATGATATTGTGGCCAGAATTATGGAAGTAGATCTTTGAGGCTGATAGAAATTAGCAAAGCTCTTGATGTGAGAAGGGGCAGAATGGATGCTAGGATCACCTTCCAGAACATCTAGGTTAGATGCTCTTGAAACTGAAGATGAGGCATAAACTACTATCCTTCAATCCTAAATTGTTCAGACAGTGAAGTACCTGCAGAAGAATCCTAGGTCCTTTTGGAAGTGAGACATGGTTGCTCTCACTATCTTCTACAAGGCAAAATCCATCTCCTGGAGCAGGGTGAGGGTGGGGAATGCAATGATAACTTTATGGCATAGCTCAGCCTGAACATGGTAAATACCCAGTGGCCTGATGTTGTAACCTTCCAAGCTAGCAGGTATCGTTGGAGACGAGACAGGTAATAAAGAGAAATGGCCAAAAGAATTTTAAAAAAACATTTAGATCCTGAAGAAGGCATGGGCTGAGACAACAGACTTAGAAGAAGAATACAAGAACATGGCATAAATTAAGGGAGGGTTTTGTGGAAAGAAGAGGACCAAGACTATTTCAAAGCTCTGGATGCCTGGAGCCATGGACACTGGGGGGCAAACCTTTTCTTGCACACAGATAGCCCCCCAGTCTCAAACAACTCACCCACAATAATACAACATCTAACTTGGACATGGACACTGGTACCAGAGCTTGCAACAAACTCAGATGCCAACTTTGCTGCCACATACACCCAGACAATGTGATCACTGGACCTAACAGCATCAACTACGCCATCTCAGGCCCATGCACTTGCTCATCTTCAAACATTGTGTGTGCCATTAAATGCCAACAATGCCCTTCTGTTTTCTACAACAGGCCAAACCCTGCTCCAAAGGATAAGTGGGCATATATCTAACATCAAGAATCACAAAACTGAGAAACCAGTAGGAGAACACTTCAACCTTCCAGAACATTCAATGGGTGATCTCAATGTAGCTGTTTTGTTACAAAGGAATTTCAGTAACAGACTAGAAAGGGAAATTGCTGAGCTGGAAGTTATTACAACACTCAGAACAATGGAATCCCCAGGACTTAACAGGGATATTGGTTTCTTATCTTACTACATATGCTAATCTCATTCAGTTCTTACATCTGTATTCTCACCAAGAAGGGCTGTACATCCTCTTTATTTTATTGTACTTCTTATTTTAACTAGTAGATTGGAATAGTGATTGTAATGTAATGAATAGTAGAATGCAATGTAATTTGGAATGGTAGAGTGGATGTATTTCTGTGATCTGGTGACAGAGGAGACATAACATTGCACAACCAGTCACCCCACCTTAAAGAAAAGGATGCTGTTAGTTACCTCCATGCTTGAAAGGAGATGGATGGAATGTGATAGTGTCTCAGTTAATTACTCTCAGCATTCCACAATTAAGAAGGGTACATTTACACATCAATCTCCAATTCTGATATATTTATTTGCTTCACTATGTTCCCCCTCCCCCCTGGAATTAAATCCAAACAAAATGGTGACCATATAAACTAAGCTTGTTATTCCTGTTTGGTCCTTGCATCTGTTAAACATCTTCATTATGTTGCATGCTAATTTGCTCCTCACCCTCTACCTGTATATATGGGCTGGTAACTTGCATTTCACTGTAACTGAAGGAGTGTGCATGCACACAAAAGCTTAAATAATAAATAAATTTGTTGTAAATAAATAAATAAAACTTTGTTGGTCTTAAAGGTGCCACTTGACTCGAACTTTATTCTGTTGCTTCAGACCAAGACGGTCTGAATCTTTCTATTATTAGCTTACAGAAACTTCAGCTTAACCCTTTCATAACTGAAGGGATGATACTTGCAAAACCCAACACTTCTTCTCTTGTAATCCAGTGAGGAGTCACATAATGAGGAAGAGCAGTAGTGAAATAAATTGCAGTGGCTCAGCATAGCCTCTGGAGAAAGTGTCAAGAGTCCTGGGGAAATGGTTTCAGGAGAATCCTCCAGTTGTTTATCAAAGGTGCCCTGTGAGAAGTGGGTGAGTCAAAGTGAAGAGAAGGAGGTATCAGGACTGTAAAGGGCAATGCTCTGAGAAGCAGCAGGAGACAGAGCTGCTAGAAGGGTGAGTGTTTTTTATTTGCTTTCAGCTGAGGAGATTATCTGAGGGTACTGTGTGGGAGGACTGTGTTTGGGAGTGTGTGGGTGAGTTTTAAGTTGTTGCAGAGTCTTGGCTGTGTGAGAAAGGGTGCTTTGTTTGCCTGTAATTGGATTGCCTAGGTATAATTTGAATAGCTGCTGGCCCTGTCCTCTGCTGGGTGAGGCTTCTGTTTAAGGCTGCACCTTGCCAGAGGCACGAGCCGAAGGGTGAGAGCCACCTGTGGCCCGTGGCTCTTAGCCTAGGGACTCTGAGACTAGGGGCTCTGTAAGAAGCCCAGGAAGGACCAGAAAGCCAGGGCCATAGTCTCCTTGTGTTCCCAGTAAGGTAAGTAGACTTTCTACAAGTAGAATCACATAAATATGAAGGATTTTAAAAGGGGGATTATATATAACTATTTTTTTAAAAGCAATTATGAAGCCAGAATGCCAGCAGGGGGTTGGTGGCTACCCAGTGTTTTGCACAGTGTGTCACATGTATGATTATCTGCCCACTGGACAGAAGTCTTGGGTGTGTGCCCAGTGCAATGAGCTCCTGGTTCTTAGGGAATGAGTTTGCTCCCTTGAGGCCAAGGTGGCTGACCTGGAGAAGCAGAGACAGTCAGTTAGGTGCATAGAGAAGACTCTCGGGGACTTGTTAGATACATCCCACTCTGAAAATGGCAGCCTTGCCGCTGACAGGGAGCATGAGGGTTGAGAGGAATCGGTACCATGCTGAGGATAAGGGGAATGTGCCTTCAAAAGGGACCTCTTCTTCAGTTGGTGAATGGGTATCCTTTTGCACCAAGGAACCATCCCTGGGCAGGGAGGGAGGGGAGCTCTTGGTAGTTGGTGATTCGATCCTTAGGCAGGTAGACAGCTGAGTGGCAAACCTGCGTACTGACCGTATGGTGACTTGCCTGCCTGCTGTGAAGGTAGAGGAGATTACATGTGTTCTAGATAGGCTGGTAGACAGTGCTGGGGAGGAAATAGTGGTTGTGGTACATGTTGGCACCAACGATGTGTAGAAATGCAGTTGTGAGGTCCTGGAGGAAAAATTTAGGCTCCTAGGCAGGAAACTCAAGTTCCAGACCTCCAAGGTAGCCTTCTCAGAAGTGCTACCTATTCCACACACAGGGCTAGAGAGACAGGCACAAACCAGGAGTCTCAATGTGTGAATGAGACAATGGTGTAGGGAGGAAGGGTTCAAGTTTGTTAGGCACTGGGATGTTTTTTGGAACAAGAGGGAGCTGTACAAAATAGATGGTCTTCACCTGTCCTGAGAAGGAAGTAGGCTGCTGGCACTTAAAATAAAAAAGGTGGCAGAGCAGTTTTTAAACTGAATATTGGGAGAAAGTTGACAGGAGATGAAAAGTCTCTGGTTTGGGATGGCTCATCTCAAAGAGATGAAGGGGTAGTTGTTACTTTTCTACAGGGAAATGGATTAAAATTGTCTACTGAGACTGTGGCAAATAATATGGACTGCCTGGAAAAGTCTCAAGGCAGCAGAAGGAAGGTTGTAGGCCTAACATGCCTTGGAAATTGTAGATGTTTTTATACAAATGCTAAAAGTGTCCGAGGTAAAATCAGGGAGTTGGAATGCTTGGTATTGGGGGGGGGGGGGGGAGATTGTGGGTATTTCAGAAACTTGGTGGGATGAGGAAAATCAGTGGGATATGGTGATTCCTGGTTATAAGTTATATTGGAAGGATAGGAGGAAAAGGGTCGGAGGTGGGGCGGCTCTGTATGTCAGAGAAGGTATACAGTCCAGTAAGATTCAGAAGGTAAGAGAATTGGATTCGCTTCTGGAAATGCTATGGGTTGAAATAGTGGGCCCAAAAGGAAGCTTAACACTGGGAGTTTGTTATCACCCACCAGATCAAAAGATAGAGGATTATAAAATGATGAATGAATTAAAGATAGTGGCTAGACAAAATAACTGTGTCGTAATAGGTGACTTTAACTACCCACACACTGATTGGGTCAATATGTGTTCAAGTCAGGAAAAAGAGATTGAATTTCTAGACACTCTCAATGACTGTGCTATGGAGCAGATGGTCACAGAACCTACCAGGGGAGAGGCAATCCTGGATTTGGTCCTAAGTAACGCCCAAGATCTGGTGAGAGATGTAAAAGTGATTGCACTGTTTGGGAATAGTGACCATAATGTTATTGAGTTCAACATTTGTATAAATAGGGAGTTGCCCCAAAAGACCAACACAACCACTTTTACCTTTAAAAGGGGTAACTTCTCTGATATGAGGGGACATGTGAAGAGGAAACTGAAAGAAAAAGGAGGGTCAAAACCATTCGGGAAGCTTGGAGACTACTTAAAACTACAATCCTAGAAGTTCAGATAAAATATATACCACAGGTTACAAAAGGCACAAATAGGTATAAAAAAAGGCCTGCATGGTTAACAAACAAAGTAATGGAAGCTGTAAAAGGTAAGAAGGATTCCTTTAAGCAGTGGAAAGGTACGCTCAGTGAGGTTGATAAAAGGGAACACAGGCTATGGCAAATAAAATGCAAGTCTGTGATCAGGCAGGCAAAAAGGGAGTATGAGGAGCATATTGCAAAAAACATAAAGACCAACAATAAAACTTTCTTCAAATACATTAGAAGCAAGAAACCAGCCAGGGAGGAAGTGGGGCCCTTGGATGACCGAGGGGTAAAAGGAGTACTGAAGGATGATAGGGAAGTTGCTGAGAAGCTGGATGCATTTTTTGCCTCTGTCTTCACTGTGGAAGATGAGAAGTGCTTGCCCAGTCCAGAACCACTGATTTTGGAAGGGGTGTTGAAAGACCTGAGTCAGATTGAGGTGATGAGAGATGAGGTCCTATGACTAACAGACAACTTAAAAACTGATAAATCACCACACCTGGATGCCATACATCCAAAAGTTCTGAAATGAACTCAAATGTGAACTTCTGGATCGCCTGACAAAAATATGTAATCTTTCTTTAAAATCTGCCTCCATTCCTGAGGACTGGAAGGTAGCAAAAGTCACTCCCATCTTTAAAAAGGGTTCCAGAGGAGATCCGGGAAATTACAGGCCAGTCAGGCTGATGTCGATACTGGGTAAGTTGGTGGAAACTGTTATTAAGGAAAAAATTATTAGGCACATTGATGAACAAAATCTCTTGAGGAAGACTCAGCATGGGTTCTGTAAGGGAAGATCTTGTCTCACTAACCTGTTAGTGTTCTTTGAGGGGGTGAACAAACATGTGGACAAGGGGGACCCAATAGATGTTGTTTACCTTGACTTCCAGAAAGCTTTTGATAAAGTTCCTCATCAAAGGCTCCTAAGTAAGCTCAATAGTCATGGAATAAAAGGACAAGAACATAACATAAGAGAAGCCAATGTTGGATTAGGCCAGTGGCCCATCCAGTCTAACAGTCTGTCACACAGTGGCCAAAAACACCAGGTGCCCTCAGAAGGTCCAGCAATGGGGCCAGGACACTAGAAGACGTCCCACTGTTGCCTCCCCATCAAGCCCCTTTTGTGTTTTTGTGGATCAAAAACTGGCTAATTAAAAGGAAAAAGAGAGTGAGTATAAATGGGCAATTTTCTCAGTGGAGGGAGGTAAGCAGTGGGATATCACAGGGATCAGTACTCGGTCCAATGCTTTTTAACTTTTTAATTAATGATTTGGAGTTGGGAGTAAGCAGTGAAGTGGCAAAATTTGCAGATGACACGAAGTTGTTCAGGGTGGTAAGAACTAGGGAGGATTGAAAGGCACTCCAAAGGGATCTGTCAAGGATGGGAGAGTGGGCATTAACATGGCAAATGGGGTTCAGTGTGGCCAAGTGCAAAGTGATGCACATTGGAGCCAAAAATCCTAACTATAAATACATGTTGATGGGGTCCGAACTGGCAGAGACTGACCAAGACAGAGATCTTGGAGGAGGTGTTTTTGTGGATCAAAAACTGGCTAATTAAAAGGAAACAGAGCGTGAGTATAAATGGGCAATTTTCTTAGTGGAGGTGTTGGAAATGTATGTGTTAGCAAGATCTGAACATTCCAGTCATTATAGGGTTAACTTGTTTAGCTTCAGTGCTATTGTTAACTTTAGACTGACCTGGAAGGGAAATCTGGCAGACAGCCAATGGAAGAAAAGCCCACGAATCTAAAGGAGTATGTATGTATTGATTGGTTACTGTGTTCAGGTGACTTCCTTCTAGGGGTCAAGAAGGAGAGATTCTCCATTCTGCTCTCACCATGTCTTGTATAGAGATGTAGCAAAATGTAGCTCTAGATATGTTGTTATTTTGTAGCTCTTCCTGTGAACCCTCACCCTTAGTAATAAAGCATTTTTAAACTAAAGGAAACATCTCCTCTCCAGTGAAGCAAAAATCCATTGAAACCTCTGAGTATTTAAGTATTTTGACTATTTTTCCCTAACAGGAGGGAGGTAAGCGGTGGGATACTGCAGGGCTCAGTACTGGGTCTGATGCTTTTTAACTTGTTCATCAATGATTTGGAGTTGGGAGTAAGCAGTGAAGTGGCTAAATTTGCAGATGACACAAAGTTGTTCAGGGTGGTACGAACCAGAGAGGATTGTGAGGCACTCCAGAGAGATCTGTTGAGGATGGGCAAGTGGGCACCAGCGTGGCAAATGGGGTTCAGTGTGGCCAAGTGCAAAGTGATGCACATTGGAGCCAAAAATCCTAAGTATAAATACACGTTAATGGGGTCTGAACTGGCAGAGACTGACCAAGACAGAGATCTTGGAGCTGTAGCAGATAACTCACTGAAAATGTCAAAACAGTGTGCGACTGCAATAAAAAAGGCCAACACTATGCTGGGGATTGTTAGGAAGGGAACTGAAAACAAAGCCAGTATCATAATGCCCTTGTATAAATCAATGGTGCAACCTCATTTAGAATTCTGTGTACAATTCTGCTCACCACACCTCAGAAAGGATATTATAGCACTGGAAAAAGTGCAGAAAAAGGCAACTAAAACGATAAAAGGGTTGGATCACTTTCCCTATGAAGAAAGGTTAAAGCGCTTGGGGGTCTTTAGCTTGGAGAAATGGCGACTGAGGGGTGACATGATCAAGGTTTATAAGATTACTAGGAATAAGGCCCGTTGTGGAAATAAATACAACGGGCTTTAGAAAGAGGCTTTGGGAGAGTGCCTCAGCCTTGGGCACTCAGCATCAATTTGCTGTGGCGACCTCAGCAGGGTATAATGACACAGAGTCCACCATTTTCTCCAGGGGGAGATCTCTGCCATCTGAAGAGCAGTTGTAATTTAGCGTGATCTCCATCCCTCCCCTGGAGATTGGCAACAATGGGTCTAGCAGATCCTGCTTACCGGCTTGTAATAAACTGGTACAGTGACAGCTGTTTCAGACAGCCCTTCCCCTACCACTTTGGAGCCGTCTTCGGAGCGGTTTGCCATTTCAGACTGCCGTTTTTTTTCAAGCCTTTTCACCACACACACACACACACACACACACACACACTAACACGCACAGACACACACACAAACACAGACACACACACAAAAAAACACAAACGCCTAGGATAGCCAACCTCCAGGTGGGGCCTGAAGATTGCCAGGTATCACAATTGAACTCCAGACAACAGATCCTCCCCCCTCCCTTGAAGAAAATGACTGCTTTGGAGGGTGGCCTCTATGGCATTGTGTTCAGCTGGCCCCAATGAGTTTTCTCCCAAAGGCCAACATAGGTGTGGATAGGGGCTTTCAGAGAAGCAAGCTTGGTTGCCTAGCATTGGGCACTGAGGGGATAGTTGCCGGTTCTGATGATGGAATAGGGTTCCCAACCTCCAGGTGGGGCCTGGGGATCTCCGGCTTTTACAATGAATCTCCAGCTGACAAAGATCAGCTCCCCTGGAGAAAATGGCTGTTTTGGAGGGTAGACTCTATGGCATTGTACCATGCTGAGGCTCCTCCCCAAACCCCACCCTCGCCTGGATCCACCCCCAAAGTCTCCAGGGATTTTCCAACCCAGACCTGGGAACCCTATGATGGAAATACCTGAAGATTTGGGGGGTGGATCCTGTGGAGGGCAGCATTTTTGGGGGGGGGGGAATGGAAGGACTCAGCAAGCTATAATGCCATAAGGTCTACCCTCCAAAGCAGCCGTTTTCTCCAGGGGAAATGATCTCTGTCATCTGGAGATCAATTGTAACAGTGAGAGATCTCCAGGTCCCACCTGGAGATTGGCAACCCTAGGGGAAGTCAGCCGCACTGCAGGGGGTTGAAGGGAACAGTTTGATGGTTGCTGGCCCACTTCATTAGCCAGCCAGCCATGGTGGAGCTAAGCAGGAGAAAGTGCCTGAGGAATTTCACACAGCCAATATGTTCCGTTTCAGGAACTCTTCAGTAACGGTTTCTGTCAGGCATTTTACACCGAACCGTATTAGTACTGGTTCCCTAACGGAACATATTGGCCCTTTCACACAGAAACGTGCCTCTCCCATTGGGGAAGTGTTCCTGAGCCGGTTTACCTTGAAACCTTCTCCCAAGCGTTCTTCAGTTATTTGTATTGGTCCTGAAGCGCTACGGGGTGCTGTGTGAAATGCCCCGTTTCTGACAGTTTATTCTGACAGTTTATTCTGGGCACGCTGGCAGTGTGTGGTGGAGGGCATTATGCTGATAGTCCATTGTCTTTTCACTGACAGAAGCAGGCCACTTTGGGAACAGTTAGACCCACCTGGCAGTGGGCAGAGGAGAAGAGTGGACCCAGCACCCAGTCGGTCCTTCCCCTTCGCTGGCTCCCTCCAGACTGAGGCTGGGATGCTGGCCAGCGGCTCTGTGGGCAGGACTGAGGCAAAGCAGGGAGAGAATGCAGCCAATGGCCAGGGACCCCCTTTTCAGTGGCAGTCCGTCCAGCCTACTGATTTTGGCACCCCATGGAATCTTGCCACTTGAAAATGGCTTTATATAATAGGAAAGATGCATGGGACAGAGCAGGTAGAGAAAGAAGTACTTTTCTCCCTTTCTCGCAATACAAGAACTCGTGGGCACTCCAGGAAATTGCTGAGCAGTTGGGTTAGAATGGATAAAAGGAAGTACTTCTTCATCCAAAGAGTGATTAACACATGGAATTCCTTGCCACAGGAGGTGGCGGTGGCTACAAGCATGGACGGCTTCAAGAGGGAATTGGATAAGTATATGGAGCTGAGGTCCACCAGTAGCTATTAGCCACAAGGTATAGATAGGGACTTTCGGTCTGGGGCAAGTGATGCTCTGTATTCCTGGTGCTTGGGAGTGGGGGCAACAGTGGGAGGGCTTCTAGTGTCCCGGCCCCACTGGTGGACCTCCTGAGGGCACCTGGTGTTTTTGGCCACTGTGTGACAGACTGTTGGACTAGATGGGCCATTGGCCTGATCCAACATGGCTTCTGTTACGTTCTTATGAATCAGTTCTGACTTGAAGATGAGCTCAGGAACTTCAGAATCAGCAATGGGGTAAGCTGCAGCGTGGATTGGTTGGTACCAAAGCTGTGTGGGGAATGGAGATTTAGCTTTTCTCTTTTTCTGTTTTGAGCAGGGGCTTTGGAGCAAGAATGAGACATTGTGGCTGAAGTAGGAGCTGGCGGAGCAGAGGTGAAGTTCTCATAAGGAAGCTGCTGGTGCAGAAATGGGGACTCAGGCAGAGGACCAAGCTGTAGCGTCGGAAGTCAGGCGGGCTGTGTCTCCCACAGTGAAACCTCTTGCAATCTGGAAGTGTGGCTCCTTCAAGCCTGGGCCTGCTTAGTGAGCTTCAGGAAGTAGGGACAGGTCTCTACCATGGGAAATTTACCAAGGTTAGGGTTGCCAACCTCCAGGCAGGGCCTGGAGATCTCCTGGGATTACAACTGATCTTCAGAGTAGAGATGATTTTCTCTGGAGAAAACAACTGCTTTGGAAGGTGGAGTCTATGGCATTTTACCTCACACAAATCCCTCCCTTCCCCAAGCCTGTCCTCCCCAATCTCCAAGAGTTTCCCAAAATGGAGTTGGCAACCCAAGCCAAGGTACAACAGACAGTGCTTGTGACCATCCAACAAGGGGATTTTCCCTCCGTAGGACGTACATTTTTAACATGATTGGCTGTGCTGTAGGTGGCAGGTACCCACAGGAACAAGGAAAGAAACATAGGTTTGAACTAACTACATGAAGAGGGTTTATACAGAGAGAATGGGAAGATATCCAAGACTAAAGAGAGAGAGGCAGAAAAAGCTCCTGAGAGAGAAATGCTCAAAGAAGTCCTTAGATCAGTGGTGGCAAACCCATGGCACGCGTGCCAGAGGTGGCACTCAGAGCCCTCTCTGTGGGCACGCACGGCATCGCCCCAGCACAGAGTTCGCAAGATTGGACAGCAAAAATCACATTAATTGTTCAAAAGCATGCCAAATGCAAACTTTTACCTTTCAATAAAAAGTTGTTTGTATCATTGAAAGCTCTGTTATTGTGTTTTTCTTTTAAGACAAAAGATGTTAATGTATGAGTTGTTTTTTCTAAAACGAAAACCTCAGTATTCAGGTTAAATGGCCGTGTTGGCACTTTGCGATAAATAAGTGGGTTTGGGGTCCCAGTTTGGGTACTCGGTCTCTAAAAGGTTCACCATCACTGCCTTAGATGCTGCTGTGGTGTACAAAACTAACTGAGTGGGAAAGGTGTAACTCCTCCTGTCCTGGCATCTCCAAGGGGAGGATATTTCTCAGACCTAAAAGCTTGCTTTACAAGCTTCCAAAGCACAACTCCATGCAGGCACAAAGCCCATCAGTGGGATGCGCAAAGACCATGAGGAAGTCACTTGCTTCTATGTAACTGCTGGGGGTGCTCACACAGAATGCTCTGCCAAGTGCCCACCCACCCACCCCCAAGAACTTCCTCATTATGAGATCAGTGCCAGGAGTTCCGGGAGGGGAGCCGCACCCTGCTGCAGGCAACAGCCAGATCTGACCGGAGGACAGCCACTTGCTGGCCTTCCCTCACTTCTCCCCTTCCAAGGACAAACAGCAGGTCTAGCGTCAGCCATTCTCCACCTCAGAGCCAGCTTCAGGAGGAAGGGACAAACTGAGAGATACCTGACCTACCCATCCACATGTTTCCTAAAGCTTCAGGTGGGCAGCCATGTTGGTCTGAAGCAATAGAACAAAGTTTGAGTCCAGTCAGGCACCTGTAAGAACAACGAAGTTTAATTCTGGGCACAAGCTTTCATGTGCATGCTGGTCTTAAAGGTGGTCTTAAAGGTGCCACTGGACTCAAACTTTTCCCTAAAGCTTGTTTCTGCTTGCCAAGTGAGGCAACATGAAGCTGGAGGACACTGAGCAGAGGCAAGGCAGTAGGTGGAAGGGACTTGTCCTCTCACGGCTCTCTTCTCTTGGCCAAGCTAGTGGCTGGCTGCCATTCCTGCTCCTGGAAAAAGCAGTTCACTGGGAGACACTGGGAGTGACAGCAGAGGATGAAAACCAACGTTTGTTGCATGTGGCCCTAGTTAGTGCAGCAATGGGCAACAACAGCTTCCTCTGGGCTACTCTTGAGTCCTAAAAGTTGTTTCATTTGGTCCTTTTATTGCACAGTTGGGAGAAGCATGAGAGCCTTGTGCTTCTGGTTCCTTGCAATTAAAATAATATCTGCAATAAGACTCAAAAAATGCCAACCACAATGAAATCCATGAGCTCCAAAAGATCTCATTCAAATCTCAACTCCTACAGGCAAGTGGAACCTTCTGACTGATTAAATAAAATGCCAGGCCTCTGAAACCATCTCTGAAGCACCCTCCTTCTTACAGGGCTTTTCATAAAAGGCTCTACAACAAATTAATAAGTCACTTCTTGGCATAGAAGAAGAAGAAGAGATTGGATTTATACCCTGCCCTTCACTACCCAAAGGAGTCTCTGAGCAGCTTGCAATCTCCTTTCCCTTCCCCTCCCCACAACAGACACCCTGTGAGGGAGGTGAGGCTGAGAGAGCTCTGACAGAGACTGCTGTTTTTTAAGAACAGCTGTGCCAGAGCTATGGCTTACCCAAGGTCATCCAGCAGCTGCAAGTGGAGGAGTGGGGAATCAAACCCAGTTCTCCCAGATTAGAATCCACGCACTTAACCACTACACCAAACTGGCACAAAGAGATGTCATAAAGGCAGCTGGTGACCATTCCCCGAGGGTGCCAGTCTCCCCAAGACATGGAGGTGCCCCAGGCCAACCCTCCTGCAGTGTCATGTGACCAGCTGTGCTCCACCCCCCAGGTCCCAGAGCAGTGGCCACATTGCCCCCCAGCAAGCAGCAGCCCCATGCACTAAGCCATGTTGCTGCCGCAGCCAAGCACTGACTGGCCAGGGAGGGACTTCTGCCTGGGCCCCCAAGTGGACCATCCGCCTGGTCCACAACCTGGAACAGGCACTGCTGCTGTAGCCATGTGCTGGGTGGCCAAACCAGCCCCTTCCATCTGGGCCCTGGAGCAATCACAAGCAAGCAGCAGCTCCAGGCACTGTACTGTTGTTTTAGACAGGCAACTGGGGCCTTCCCTGTCACCAGGAGTGGTGTGTGCCACCGCAAGCAGCACCCCTGAGCGCTATGCCTACAGCCGTGCAGTGGGCAGCCAGGACCTGCTTGCTCAGCCTGCCTTCCCCTGATCTGTCCCCTGATGGAAGGAGGAAGAAAAGCCCCCTGCTGTCTCCATAGGCATCTGGCTCGGGGTGAAGAAGTTGGGGGGGACTCAGGGTGTGTGTGTGCTGAGCTTGCTTGGTGTACCTGGCCCTCACAGTAACACCAAATCTTAATGCACTAAACAATCAGAGGAACTTCTGCTTTTTGCTGCTTTTTGCTGCCTCTCAGCAGTCAGCATATAAAAAATAAGTTTAAAAAATACATCAGGTTGTTGCAGCTTCCAGTGGCTGTTTTGCCTTTATTTTCTTGTCTTATTGCAAGGGTCTGGATCTGGATGGTGTTCTGAGCCACACTGATACATCTTCAGCAGACACAGAAGTGGCTTGAGAGGCCCTCACTCCTCCTGCCTTGCTTCTCGCACAGAGCACAATAACAAAAAGTTTGCCGGGGCACACTGGATTTATTTGCTCTCTCTGAGGTTCCCTCTTGCGGTCAGCAGGTAACTGACAATGGGAGCAAATATTGCTGAGGTGCATGATGGGACAGAATTTCATAAGTAATTAGGAAAAGTGTATTTTTATTATCTGACTGGACATGCAATTCAGATGTCTAAAATCAAGGTGGGGCAGGGATGGCTGGGTGAGAAGTAATTACCATAGCTAAAAATATATAGTCTTTGTGAGTACAAAGATCATCAACATGGAGAACAATTAAGCAGAAAGCAGAGGGAATACTGTGAGCTGGGTATAAACCTACTTTGGTTTTCCTCTGTTCTAGGTTGTCTGGACAGCTAAAGAGAAAGGAGATGTAGATTAGTATAATTATCTAATATTGAAGTGATACATACATTTTAGTATCTCAGGGAGCAGTGTTGATATCCTGGGAATGAAACATAACAAAGGAGAGCAAAAAAAAATGCTCTCGAAGTCCAAGATAAGTTGAATCTTGTGGCACTTTTTAAAAGATGAATAAGTTTACTGTGATGCAAGTTTTGATGAGCCGCTTTGCCGGATGCAGGGCTTGGATGCTGCTGCCTCCTGGAAGTTTCAATGCACTTGAAAATCTTTAAGGCACCACGAGAGACTTTCCTGTTTTGGCTGCAGTGGGTTCTTGTGACTGCACTCTTTGGCAAATAAGTGGTGAAATCGCATCACTGCTGAGTGTGAGGTTCTGAAAAAGTTGGGGTTACTTATAAATACCCTCTGCTTAATTTGATGGGTTACACTAACCCAGTTTGCTTAATTTACATAATTTATTTATTTAGACAGTTTCTCTGCCAGCTCTCTAGAGTCCTGCTGAAGGGAGCTCACAAAGTGAAACACGAAGGGCTGTCCCTTAGAGGAGGGCAGGGAGCTGTCCCTGTTGGCAGCAGAGGAGAGGGCTCACAATAATGGGTATAAATTAAGGGCGGGAAGGGCTGGATATTAGGAAAAACTTTGTTATGGTAAGAGTTGTGCCACAGTGGAACCATCAGCTGCCCAGGGAGGTGGTGAGCTTCCCCTCCTCTATGGCAGTCTTGAAGCAGCGGCTGGACAAACCCTTGTCAGGGATGCTCTCGGCTAAGCAGGGGGTGGACCAGATGGCCTATTGGGTCCCTTCCAACTCTGTGATTCTATGATTCCATGACGAAATCATAAAAACAGTGTGACATCATTAATATTAACAAACCAGGAAGTAGCCACAAACTAAAGTAGCCACAGCAAAAACAAATGACATATTTTGCAGTCTAAAATAATCCTTGTAAAGCCATCTCCAGGCTAGAAGCAGGCTGTGAAAACAGTACAACAAGGTCAAAATTAAAAGCCTGGGGGGGAAATATGTATTTTTTGGCCTGGTGCCGAAAGAGAGCTAGGCAGGGGCCAGCTGGGGTGGGAAGGGGGAGGGCAGCCCTCAGGCCAGGTGTCACCACTGGAAAGGCCCTGCCTCCTGTCATGCCCCACCTCACCTCGGCAGGTGGGGGCACCGAGAGCAGCGCTTGGGGGGGAGACCATAACCAGCCAGCTGCAAGAGGCAGAAAAGTTGCCCTCCCTGGATTAGCATTTCGGAGTGTGGATAGTTTTCTACAGGGCTTTTTTGGTAGAAAAAGCCCAGCAGGAACTCATTAGCATAATAGGCCACACCCAACAGCAGAAACTCATTAGCATATTAGGCCACACCCTTGACAGCACAGCTCCCTCTCAGGATCGGCTTACCCAGGTGCCCTGTGGCTTGCAGGACTCATGGGGAGCCCGAGGGAAGGAAGGCAGTTTCTGGATCGGCTTCCCCAGGTGCCCCGCAGCTGCTTTCCCTCCCTGGATCGGCTTGGCTTCCCCAGGCGCCCCACGTCTTGCAAGGTGCCTGGGGAACCCGAGGGGGGGGGGAGAGGCTGTAGGCGTGGCCAACTCAGAAGGCAGCTGGAACTCCACTCCTGTGCATTCCTGCCCAAAAACAGCCCGGGTTTTCTAGGAGTCTCTCGAGTGTGGGCATCCGTTCACATGAAGAGAGGTTTCTCTTTGTTCTCCAAAATTTGACATTTTTGCCGTTGACCTTCATGCCCTCCTTTCTGCAGACAGAAGGACCAGAAACCCTTTTTTTAAAAAAGTAAACCTGGTTGCTCAGAACTACCTTGGCATTTCCCCCCTGGATTCATTTTTTCCCCTGCAACTTTAAAATTATTGGGTTGGATCTTGTTTCAAAAGCACAGTAGCATGTATGAAAGGGAACTTTCCTATCTTTTTTTAGGAAACAGCTGCATGCTAGGATTTATGAGATGTTTCAGGAAACATCCACACAGCTGACTTATTCTACTGAAATGTTGCCCAAATGTTTAGCATTTTGAATCTCTTGGAAACTGCTCTTCCAGGGATTCTTTTTCCACGTCTACAGCTGTCCCTTGCCTCCCAAGCAAGCCCAGGAACTGAAGGCCAAACTGCACACTCTCAAGTCTCCAGATCCCCGCACAGCCACTCTGAGGGGGCCCCAGCTAGCGCCTGTCTGCTCGCCCTAATGTGGAAATGCCCATGCAGCCGTCAGCCCTTCCAAGCCAGGGCTTAAGCTCACTCTCCACCTCTGGGGTCGCAGTCCCAGACGGAGCCTGGGGGGGGGGGGGTAGGGCTGCCAAGTCCCCCGGTAGGGCGGGGGAAACACCGATTTTTAATACTTACCCCCGCTTTTTCAAAATTGGCCACCGGAGGACAAAATGGCTGCCCTGCCCTGCCTTAAAAGGGAAATGTCTGCAGAGAGCCTGCCCTGCAGTAAAAAGCCTCACCAGACATTTCCCCTTTAAGAATAGAGTCAGCAAGAGAGCTCCGCCCAGAGATTAAGGAGGGACTGAAGGGGCTGCTTTTGCATGTGGCTGGGGTAAGGTTGCAAGGTTGCTGTGGTAAGTTTCTCTTACAGCTCTTTTCCTTCTCTCTCTCTCCCTCTTTCTTTCTTTTTTCTGTCTGTCTCTCTCTCTGTCTCTCTCTCTGTCCCCATCCAGCAGAGGTCTATCAGTGGCTATTATTAGCCACAAGGTCTAAATGGAACCCTTTGTCTGGGCAATGATGCTCTGCATTCTTGGTGCTTGGGGGGCAACAGTGGGAGGGCTTCTGGAGTTCTGGCCCCGCTGCTGGACCTCCTGAGGGCACCTGGTATTTTTGGCCACTGTTGTGACACAGAGTGTTGTACTGGATGGGTTGTACTGGATGGGCCGATCCACTGTGGCTTCTCTCCTGTTCTTATGATATGAAAATCATATTTAGCACTTGTGTAGCACTTAGTGCTTCATATTCTGCCGAGATGAGGAAGGATTCAGTAGGGCCGTTGCTCAGTGATAGAGCATCTGCTTGACATGCAGGAGGTATCAGCCTCTTCAGCTAAAAAAGGATCAGGTAATAGGTGACATTAAAGATCTCAGCCTGAGACCCTGGAGAGCCACTATCAGTCTGAGTAGTCAATACTGACCTTGATGGACCAATGGCCTGATTCAGTATTAGGAAACTTCATGAGTTCATGTGTCAGCATGTGGAAGCAACATCACAGGATGTGACATCACAAAATGATGTCACTTCCTTTCTCCTGGCTCCACCCCCAAAGTCCCCAGATATTTCCCAAGTTGGACTTGGCAGCCCTAGGGGGGGGCAAGGGGTGCCAGAGGCGTGAAGCTTGTTATGCACCAAACCATTTCCAACAAGGATATTGCTACCATAGAAGAAGTCTGCCTGTACATTCTGTGTACATTGTAGCATCCAGAAAGTATACACGTGTCTCTTGATGCATGTGCCTTTTTCACAAGCTGCCGAGGCTTGCACAAGTTGATACAGGAAAAGTACTTCCCTGAAGCAACCCTTAAAAAAACCAAACAAGTCCGAGCTCCCGCTCAAAGCTCCCCGAGATGTCTTCAACTACCAGCCTTGGCTAGCTGTGGGGAACTTGCATCCAGGTTTCTGGGAGCTCCTCTGGCAACAACCAATGTCCTGTAGTGACTGTTGAGAGCCAAGAGGCAGAACACAAGATCGCCATGAAAAATACTTAAAGGCAGTTTGTTATATTGTAATTTTTCATTACGACTAAATTTCAGCCTCTTATCCAGTTTGGAAGGACAATTTATCACATGCAGCAGCCTGGGCACAAAAGTGTTTGTTATGATAAATCTGTGTAGAGTGCAAAGAGGAGACGCACATGGCCAAAGACTATGAACGTGCCCAATGGAGTTGAGGCCAACTGCCCCCCCTGCCCGCCCCTGCCAGGCATATAGTATTTGGAGATGAGTATCCCTGTGCTGCCCCAGCCAGCTAATAGAAGTCAGATAGACACTGTAGCTTTAAATGCAAGTGCCTCTGGGTATTGTAGTCCTCACCAGAGGCATCCCTCTGATTGGCTAAATTATGAGAAGCGGGAGATTAGTTTAGCTTTCTTCCTGCTCCTTTGTTTTTCTGCCTAATCCACAAGAGGAGAGGGAGACCATCTCTTTCTCACCATGGCTAATGAAGATTGGAATCACTAGATGTAACTCTGCTACCCAGCCTTCACCTAAGATTGTGAGTACATGATCTATGATGAACATGCTTTGGAATTGAATAAAAAAATTCAGTTTAAAGTGGCCGTGCGTTGCTCACTCTCCAGAAAGGTTTTCAGCCCCAGCGTCTCAAGAGCTGATGCCAGGACGGAACAGTGAGAAAGAGGGATTCATACTCCCCCTCCCCTCAGCCGGGCTTTAGTTATTCAAAACACAAGGACTGTTTTCTAAATGCGCATAAGGAAGATTGAGCTGTTCTACCAGTTAAACTGTTTCTGAATGCAAAAGCATAAACCAAGCTTTCAGCCTGCTTCTTGCCTGCTTTAAAGTTCTCCCTGCTTAACCTGCAGTCAGCACACGCAGTAAATCAGCCTTTGTTCTGCAAGGACGCTTCCTCTAAGCCCAGTTTTAGTTGTCTGCCTCAAACACTGAAATCCATTCTCTTGAAAAGAGTAGAAAGACCTGTAACTTCCACAGCATACAGGGAGAAGCAGTCTACCTTTTATCAGAAGCAGTTTCAGTTCAGCAGTAACAAAATCAGCCGGCCCTAGAGTATTCACATGCAAATGAGGCTGCTTTGTTTTGCAAATTGACTCAGCAAGTAACAGAGCCAGCAAAGGCATAAAGCGGCTACCCCCTGGTGGCTAAAATTCAAAACTGCACGAAAAGCGATTTGACACAGCTCAGTGCTGCTACAATAGCGCCACCTGTGGGTGAAGTCCAGTATTGTTACTCTGTACATTTTTGCTGGATTTTTTCCCTTCTACTTAAAAAAGGCACATTTTTAAGGATCTCTTCCTTTGCACGCACCAACATGGACGAAGCCGCATGTAGTGACGGAGGCCCCAACTATGATGTGAATGGAAGCTTACAGATTGATGATGCACATATGTTGCAGAGGGGGAAAATAAAGCTAACCCCTGACATGCGTGATTATTTGCTGGACCAGAAAGTGCATTTGAACAAGAAATTGCAGAAGGCTTGGGAAAAGGTTCAGACAGACATAGATGCAGCAGCCAACGCTACCAGTCTGACTCATATGTGCACATTGCGAAAGGCCCTCGCAGCTCATGCTGTGGGGTGGAAAGAATGTATCAAACGTATTGTTAGGATCCTGGATCAGTTGGACGCAGCTGAAGTCCTTCTGGAAAGGCAAGCTCTCCAGGCAGATCTTCAGGGAAAAGAAAATACCTACACCACCTCTGACCAGGATTTGGCGTAGCACATTGAGGAAGAAAGCGAGAGACGTCTCCTCCTAGCTGCAAGCAAGCATGATGGCGAAGCTGCCTCCAACAAGTCTGTCAGTTCGGTGGCCTCTTGCAAGACCCAACGCACTGCGGTCTCTCATAAGTCAGGCCGCAGGTCTCAGTGCATCGGGGGCTCCGACAGGTCGCTTCATGACAGGGCCTCTCGCCATCCTGCGCCCTCCCTCACGTCTCAACATACCGGATCCTCCCTCACGTCTCGGTATACCGGATCCTCTCATAGATCTCGTTACTCTGGCGCCCTCAGTCGCTCCTCTGGTGAGTACGACAGATGCCACGAGGTTAGTTGAGGCAAAGGTCGATGCCGCCATGGCCGCCAAGAGAGCGGAGTTCGCCAAGAAGGAAGAGAACCTGAAAAGAGAAGCTGCCAGGCTGAGGGCGGAACAGGCCAACAGGGAGGTGAGGCTACAGTCCCTACAGGCAGAACGTGAAGCTGCGGAGATGGCTGCTCGTGCCGAGATCCTACAAGAAGGATATTGGGATCCTGAGTCGAACCTCAACCCAGCGAACCTTGGGGAACTAGACATGTCTCAACGCGTCTTGAACTATGTTCAGGAGCAGGAAACGTACATTCGCCCGCTAGCTGGAGTACAGACCGCACCACTCAACCCCGCAGCCCCAGAGTTTACAAGGCCCCCGGCAAATCCTACACTTCCCTCTGTGCCACTGCCAGGGTACACGAAATATCCTCCTATGCCGCCACCAGAGTTCACGACAACACTGATGGTTCCTGTTGTTCCTTCAGTGGCACCCATGGTTCTGGCACAGCCAGAGTTCACGACGACGCTGACAGCTCCTGCGATTCCTGGGTTCACGAGGACACTGACGGCTCCTGTTGTTCCTCCAGCAGCACCCGTGGCTCTGGCACAGCCGTACTTCGGCCCTGCACTGAATTCTGTGGCACCTGCACTGACTTCCATGGCTCCTGCTCTGTTCTCCCCGGATCAAGGGCTTCCCGGCGCCTATTACCTCGGTGGCTGCGCAGCGTCTCAGAACATCAGACGGAACCTGAAGGACAGAGGCGTGCAGAAATTTACGGATCGTCCAGAGCACTACTACCTCTGGAAGATGCTCTTCTTAGAGGTGACTGGGAACATGAAGATAACTGCGAGTGAACATCTTACGCTCTTGGTCGAGTGGCTGGGTCCTCAGTCTGCAGAGCAAGCGAGAAACCTCCACGCAGCGCACGCGGCAGACCCGAACACAGCATTGAGAGGGGTTTGGGCGAGACTCGATGTTCGCTATGGATCACCAACAGCAGTTGAAACTGCACTCCTGAGACAGCTGAAGAAATTTCCCGTTATAACGGACAAGACCATTGAGAAGCTGTGGGACTTGGCCGACATCCTTGAAAACCCACAGGCAGCCAAAGAGAACCCAGCACTGCCAGGACTTGCAAGTCTCAACCAATGCGCAGCACATTTGGAGGTCAAGGTGAAGTTACCTCCTGAGCTGCAGGTTGAGTGGAGTAAGGCGGTGGCCAGCTACAAGGCTATCTGTCAAGGCCAGTACCCTCCCTTCTCGTATCTGGTGAATTTCGTTCACAACGCTGCACAAGTTTGTAACGATGACCAGTGTGGATGGTTTACACACTGCATAGATTCTCGCATGGAGAAGGCACCTCTATGCGATGCCAAAGTTAAATCTGAAGTGTCCACTAGGAAGACAAGCTTATCTGGTGTCCCGGAAAGGTCGCAGAAGGTGAAGCCAGTGAAGCAGATGGCGGCACCATTGGCACCACAGCCATCGGCCCAGCATGCAGAGACGACAGAGCCATTTTGCCTGTTTCACAAGAAGCCGCACCCACTGAACATATGTAGGGGTTTTCAAATGCAGCCATTGGAGGAAAGGAAGGCCCTTATCAAGGAGTACCAGCTATGCTTCAAGTGCTGTGAGTCCAAGGACCACGTCTCTAAGACCTGCAGAGCAGTCGTCTTGTGTCATGTGTGTGACAGCAGTGGCAGATCAGCACCCTGGCGCCTTGCATCCAGATGCTGATCTGCCACAGCACCCCGCACCTAGCTCCTCTCCCACACTGCCTTCCACAGATGCAGCGCGCACCCAAGCTCAGCCCGTTGAGGCCCACTGCACTCAGGTCTGTGGCACCGCGAAGAGTCAATGGTCTTGCCATCAGATTTGTCTCACCAAGGTTTTTCCTGTAGGCCATCCAGAGAAGGCAACGAGGACGTATGTCATTCTGGATGGGCAGAGCAACCACTCCTTAGCCAGCTCTTCGGCCTGCAAGGTGAGGAAGTCCACTATACTCTTAAAACATGTGCTAGTGTCCAGTGCATGGCGGGGAGGATAGCCGCTGGGTTCCAGATTGAATCACTCAGTGGTGAAGCCCAGTTCCCCCTGCCATCATTGTTGGAATGCGGTTCCCTACCGGCTGACCGTGACCGGATCCCCACACCAGAGATCGCACTCCACCATCCTCATCTAGCACCTATTGCAAGCCAACTTCCTGCCTTGGACCCTGAAGCAGATATCCTGCTCCTATTGGGAACGGACATTCCCGACCTACTCACCAGTCACGATCTGCTTAGAGGACCTCCTGGCGCACCACATGCCCAGAGACTAGAGCTGGGATGGGTCATCGTGGGAAATGTGTGCGTAGATAGTCTGAAGATGCCAAATCAGATGAGCATCTTCACCACAAGCATCCTAGACAATGGGCGACCCTCCAAACTGAAGCCATGTCCAGCCCAGAGGGATGCCTTCAGCTCTCGAGTGCCAGCTTCAAGAAAGCAGTTTACCAGGCAAGGTGTTCTGTTGATGGCAAACAGCCTCTTCGATCCTTTGAGATGTGCAGCTCCAGTTCCAATCGCACCAGCCGCTGCCTCTCGTAGAGACCTACATGTCTTCTCCAACGCGTCACCCAAGGCGTTAGCAGCAGTATCGTACCTTGGAGTCACCGGTGGGGAGAGTCGCGTCCAGCTAGCTGAGTCTCCCTGGCTGAAAGGTCCTGAACTCCTTCTCCACCCAGATAGATCCTTGCAACAGGGGGAGGAGCATGTCATGCTGCTGAAGCAGAAGGATGCGTGCCGCAACTCGTGCCCCATAGATTGAAGTCCGTGTTATCATACGGGACTGCTCCAGGCCAACCAAGACTTTCACCTGGCTGATCACTGACATGGTCCTGCTCTGCACCGAAGAAGAACTTGAAGATTGAAGACTCAAGTTTTGCATGCCTCATTTCTGTTTAAAACATAGTTAGCAGCTTAGCATGCTATGCATTGTTATAGTTATAAGCCTTCGTTAGTAATGCATGTTGTAGTGGAACCCATAGATTGAAGACTCAAGTTTTGCATGCCTCATTTCTGTTTACAACATAGTTAGCAGCGTAGCATGCTATGCATTGTTATAGTTATAAGCCTTCGTTAGTAATGCATGTTGTAGTGGAACCCATAGGGCCCCAGCCAGCTAATAGAAGTCAGATAGATGCTGTAGCTTTAAATGCAAGTGCCTCTGGGTATTGTAGTCCTTACCAGAGGTATCCCTCTGATTGGCTAAATTATGAGAAACGGGAGATTAGTTTAGCTTTCTTCCTGCTCCTTTGTTTTTCTGCCTAATCCGCGAGAGGAGAGGGAGACCATCTCTTTCTCACCATGGCTAATGAAGATTGGAATCACTAGATGTAACTCTGCTACCCAGCCTTCACCTAAGATTGTGAGTACATGATCTATGATGAACATGCTTTGGAGTTGAATAAAGAATTTCAGTTTAAAGTGGCCGTGCGTTGCTCACTCTCCAGAAAGGTTTTCAGCCCCAGCGTCTCAAGAGCTGATGCCAGGACGGAACAATCCCTGTCCACCTTTTTCATGCTAATGGCAGCAAGGACTGGTAGACCAGGGACATGTATGAAGCAGCGGTGGGTAGACGACCTGGAAGTGTTTCTCTGCCTCTTACCCGATCTCTGGAGGCCTGGTTGTAGTTTAACCTCATCAGCTCTGCAAACCTTTGCTCATACAGGTGAAGCAGCAGGACAAGGTAGAGACCGGAGTTCATCAACTCACTCTGGGCCTGTTTGCAAAAAAAGGAAGCCTGTGAGCCTTCCCAAGCTAATGGCGTGAGGATACAACGTGATTCCCCCCCACCCCACCCCATCCCACCCCCTGCCAGGCACTGGAACACGTCTAAGAGAAAAATCACCTTGGGTGACTGATGGTGGAGAGTCAAGGCAGGGCTGCTCCCCTTATTCATCTGGTCCTTTCACAGCTTCCAAACTGTCCAAACCGCCCCCCCCCCCCCATCTACCTATTGGACTGGGGCAGATCCAGGTGAAGCATACTAATCTGCTGCGGCCACACCCAGTCTGGCCCACACACATCCCTTGCATGTAGAACAGACAACACGGCTATTCACCTGACACTGACTCATCAGGACGACTAGAAGAAGAAGAGAGAAGAAGAAGAGGTTGGATTGACACCCCGCTCATCACTACCCGAGGGAGTCTCAGAGCGGCTTACAAACTCCTCCCCCTTCCCCTCCGCACAACAGACATCCTGTGAGGTGGCTGGGGCTGAGAGAGCTCTTTCAAGGACTGCTCTTGAGAGAACAGCTGTGCCAGAGCTATGGCTTGCCCAAGGTCATCCAGCAGGTGCAAGTGGAGGAGTGGGGAATCAAACCCGGCTCTCCCAGATTAGAGTCCGCGCACTTAACAATGACACCAAACAAATTCCCATATGAAAAATACTGGCTCACATTTTTAACAAGATTAGTGGCCAGGACTGCACACAACCAAGGCCCAGGCCGGGGTTTCAACACCTGTGAATCCAAAGCCTATCTGTTTCACTGGGGGATCCCAGAAGTCTGAATACTTTTTCACTCCGTGCCCTGTTCTATGGATCTCTGTCATGCTCTCTTGGGCCATGTTCCTTCCTGCATAAAAAGCCTCAAGTGCTTACACTTGTCTTCATGAGAGAGATGGCCCTGGGTCACTTCCATTGTATTTTTGAAGTGTTTTCCACCTCTACTGCCTTCTCTCTGTTATGGGGCAGCTGGACTTCACTGATTATGCAATACATGGATGTTCTATGTTTGCTTTCCAAAGTAAATACAATAAAATACCCTGTTTAATAACAGGCCAATAACAAACAGTTGGGGCAATATACTTGTCTGTATAGGGGCATAGTGCTGGTGTTTTTGCAGCTCCTTTCCCTTAGGGCCCTGGTTGGAAGTCCAGCTTGACTAAAGCAAAGCCAGTCTGGGCTTGTTTGATGCTTAGACGGGAGCCCTGTCCAAATAGCCTTCCAAGGTACAGGAAAGCTGGGACATAAACAAAATAACCTTTTTCCTGCCATCGCACAGCAGGCTGAGAGCCAGTGTGTGGTCGAATGGTCCAAGTGGGACACGAGGATCAGGAGACCTGCCTGGGCTGGAGTCTCCAGTGCTGCCTGTGAAGCTCAGGGGGTGACCTTGGGCCAGTCCCACACAGCAGAACTGACCACCTTGCAGGGCTGTGGTGGGGAGGACAGATGGAGGAAGAAGTTCTCAGTCTGGTCCCCAGTAGAGAAACAAGGGAGATACAAATATCTAAATGTAAGTAACCAGATGTGTTTTCAGTTTTCCAGAAGTCCCAGCCACTTAAGTTCAGGAATCTCAGCAATACCATCTACCTGACATTTACTGTGATTTGAAAAACTGAGTGCAGTTGTGTCAAAGCTTTCATTAAAATACCACTATATAATGGATGCACTTTTGAGATCTTTTGAAGTCTCCCTCTGGTTAGTTGTGCAGTACAAAAATAAACAAGGCTCTGTGTGTGTATGTGTGTGTGTTCAGGTTGGCTGAAGCCCCTCCTCTGGGCATGCTGTAATTCCCAACTGAACTGGGCCTGTGCACATATGGAGCTCACAGCATAAATGTGATCCAAAGTCCTTGGGATGGCCACAGGGACTTTGCAACATATGAATCAGCTCTCATTTGAAGACTGCCACCCTCCCAGAATTCCTGTTTGATGGCTAAATTTCTCAAAAACAGTAAACAATTGTAGGTGGTCAAGCTGACCCACAGGGGAAAAAATCCAAAAGCAAACAAATAAACATCAAGTACACACAAATACATGAAGCTGCCAGATACTGAGTCAGACCCTGAACAGATCTAGGTCAACTTTGCCTACCCCTAACATGGCCTTTTATGTTTCTCTTCTCTTCTTTGACTTTTCTGTTGTTTTTTTTACATTGAACACACAGCCTGATTAAGAGGCCCAGAAAACTCAATGTTTGCTCACTTTGGGGGTCTTCATAGAAAGATATCACACAGCTGTTGTTTTTGGAATGCAGCTGTGGCTCAACATACAGCTATGGACAATTCCCCCTTCCCCATTTAATAACTCACGCATAGGATTGCTTCTTTGCACAATACTCCAGAACAATGTGCAACTTCTGGAAAGTGAGCACAGTTTATTTCCCAGCTTGGCATTATTTTGGGACCCTAATTTTCACACCTACTTGAGTGGTTTTACTAAACAAATGCATCCTTTCCATGCAGCTGATCCAGTGTCACTCAGGGAGACGGTGTGCGCCACTTGTGCTGTCCTGTAGGAGATCCTTCCTTCCTGTTTCTTACCTGAGACTGCTGGTGGTTCCGGTAGTAGTCATTCACATTAAAATCATCCAGATCTGCTGTCAGACTCTGCTTACAGAGTTCACATGTTTTCACTGCCCCAAGCTCAGCACCTGAAGAACAATATACATTATCTGAAGAATGTGTCTGAGGAAAGCTTAGACCTTGAATAAAACTTTGTTGGTCTTAAAGATGCCCCAGGACTCAGACTTTGTTCTGATGCATTCTCTGCTTTATCTTAACATACACAACACAGAGTTTCTAGAAAACAAAATTTGGCACTCCTTTAGATCCTGCTTTGTCTTGTCTGCTGTACTGAAAGAGACGGCACCTTTGGTGTCCATCATCACTTTGAGGCCTACGATATTTGGCAAAGAGTTCAGCATCCTCCTTGCTTTCATTTTTAGTGGAGGGACTAAGCCTGCAAAATAGATACATTATGCTTCTTAAGAAACCTCAAAGCGTTGGAAATGTCCAGTGAGAGGGAGCTTTGGTTCTGGGTGCAGCCCCTTGTCCCTGGTCTGTTTTTTACTCCAACTGGTATAGGATTAGGAGAACCAGAGTTGTTTCTAAACCTTGTCGAAGGCATCAGATGTTACACATACTGTGTCAGACTGAATTCTGAATTTGTCTCCTGAAAGAGAGACTCCTGAGCCTTGTCTCCCGGACACACCTGGCTCAGGTCCTCTCGTCTGCTGCCGCCGGCCTGGCCACAGCTCAGAGACAGGACTGGTGGGACATCTTTACCCAGGTGGGCACCTCCCATCCAAACTGGATCAGAACCAGGTAGCAGCCACCACCAGCACTGAAGTTCCAGTTACTGGGATTTTTCCAGTATTACTGGAAGAAGTCTCTAGTCCACCTCAGCTGCATGCATGCCTGTCAAGTTCATCCCTCTCAGCTTTTGTGTTCCTCCTCCCTCCCTCCCTTCTGGATTTCCCTCTCAACTAGAGAGATGGAGCTGTCTGTCAGGACTTGTGTTCTTACACAGCCTGAGGCATCAGAAGACACAAGTAGGCAGGAGGTCTTTATCTAAAGGGATCTCTCTCCCCCAAGGATCAAGCCCTCTAGTTTCTAAAAGAGTTTTATTCCATTAAACATCTTAAGTAGGAAACAAAGACAGGTAGGAAGCAACTTACAGAACAGGGAAATGTAGCATGGTTGGCTGGAGGTGAATATAGAACTGTGCTAGGTAGAGTTAACACCCCCTGTTGAACACCCCCCCCCCAATTTGAAGGATGAGTCAGTCCCTGCCTACTCCTGAGGCTCATTTCTGAGGTTCCAAAACTCAGCTAAACTGCCACAGAGAAGATCAGGCTTGGCTGGACAAAGAAGGTGATTAAAATGTGGAATTCACTGCCAGAGGATGTAGGGATGGCCACAGGAATAAACAGCTTGAAAAGGAGGTTAGATAGATTTATGGAGGATAGGTCTCTCAGTGGCCATGGTGACTGAGGGGAAACTCCATATTCAGGGCTGCAGTGGCTCAAGTGGTTAAGACGCGGAACTACAGTCTGGAAGGTCACTAGTTCAGCAGTTCGAGACCCGAGTGCTGCATGACGGAGTGAGCTCCCGTCTCTGGTCCCAGCTCCTGCCAACCTAGCAGTTCAAAAGCAAGAAATTGCAAGTAGATAAAGAGGTACCACTTTGGTGGGAAGGGAACAGCATTCCATGTGCCTTGGCATCTAGTCATGCCGGCCACATGACCACAGAAACGTCTTTGGAGAGTGCTGGTTCTTCGGCTTGGAAATGGAGATGAGCACCGCATCCCTAGAGTTGTATTCGACTGGCTTTCAAGCAAGGGAAACCTTTACCTTTACCATATTCAGAGGTAGTCAATCTCTCAATCCCACAGCCAGGAGGCAACACCAGGGGAAGGTCTTGGTCTGTCTGTCCTGTTGTTGGCCCTCCAGAGGAATTGGTTAGCCCCTGTGTGAGACAGGATGTGGGACTAGATGGGCCACTGGTCTGATACAGCCGGGCTCTTATGTTCTCATGTCTAGACAAAGGGCACATGGCTGTGTGCCCCTATATCTTGGATTGTGGAGTGGGAGTGTCCCCTTGTTTGGACCAATGACAATTTGGGGGAGGGGGCTTTCTCTCCCCACCACAAATAATATTCCCAATTATAGATCAGAGGCTCTGTGGCCCCACACTCGCCTTTTGGTTTTAGTGCAATTTGGCTCCTGGTCTGTGGCCACAATCATGCCCCCTCGAGAAAGCTAAAGCGGGTAAAAGCTGTGCTGTGCTACTGAAGAGACTTGTGCATTCAATGGCAAGCCCACATCTAATAGCTCCAAACTTGCTCCTAAAGAGGACATCTTTGTTAATCTATAAGGTCCCATAAGACTTACTATTTTGTATCATGATGGAATTTATGAAATTAAGTATATTCATTCATTCATTCATTCATTGCCTACTTGGGCAGACATACCGGATCTGATCTTGGCTTTTAACCAGGTCTTTAGACATTCTTGATGGACAAATTGAAGAGTCCCGCCACACCCACATGGTTCTAGCAGTGGATTGGTTATGGATCCACCAGGAATCTGACATATCCGACACTGGTCTCCTTCCTCTTCTGAGTCTTCTGCCAGGAGACTGCAGAGAATACAGAGTTTCACAATTCAATACATGTCAGTAGTCTGGGGAAATACTATTTAAAGAAAGAAGAAATTATGATAGTGGATTCCCCCCCCCCCCCCCCCGATATTGCTACTAAATTCTCTCTCAAATGGCATTCGCATTGTAGAAAGGGCTCCCCAGAACGTGGGGGTTGAGCAGTAACCCCTGAGCTGTAGTGCTCTTTCTGTCCCTCCCTTGCCTCGTGCCCTTCCTCATCACCTGCCCCCCCATCACCTGCCCCTCCTGTTTCAAATAAAATCTCACCTCATCTTCCATAAGTATCTGCCTGCTGGTGAAGAGCTAAAGCCTTCTGTCTGCTTACCCTCCCTGTTTCAGAGATGAGGCAAGTCATTGCTGAAGAAAGGGCTTTTAAGATTCACTCAAAATACAAATGAATTCCCAGTTTTAACCCCAGATTGATGTAGATCTGCCATATAATTTCAAGCTTCCTGTAACCTTCCATTTAGCGAGAACTTAACAGTTGAAAGGCCAGCTAGACCCCCCCCCCTCCTCCCCGAGATGTCTGTGGGCAACTCTAGCCATTGATGGAGAAAACAGGGCCATTTGCACTTGCTCTGTTCAACCAATAGATGCACAAGAAAATGTACCAATAAATCTAAAAAACAGTGTTTGAAGTTATGTTAGAGGCACTGTGAGTCTGTTTTTGAACATATAGGTGTCTGTAGCATAGTAGTTAGTCAAAAACTGGTGCCCAGTCATGACAAAAGGAGAGATGCTGTGGTTGGGGTTCAGTCAAGTCAAGCTGAGGGATGGGGTTCAGCCAGTGCTGGATGGAGCTGTGTTCTCCCTGGTGGCCCAGAAGTGCAATTCTGAATGCCTCTGGGTCCCTCACTGCTCCTGATATCCAGGCAGTAGCTCCAGTCATGAATTCGTTTTACCAACTCCAGCTGACATAGCAACTCTGATCCTTCATAAAGAATTCTCACGTGGTCACAGTTAGACATGCCGATGATAATGACTCTGTGCTTGAAAAGTTCTCAGAAACTACAATCTTGAATGTGGCTATTTGACTTTGCAGACAGAGGTAATCTGGTTGGATCATATTCTCCAACTCCAATCCAGTTTCCTTGGTTCCCAACTAGTTTCCAGGCCCTACTGAAAGGCTGGTTTTGACCTCAAAACCTGACCTTCAAGGATCACCTTCTCCATCGTGAATATACTGAAACTGGCTACAGAGGCCCTGCTTTGTATTCCACCATCATCAGGAGTCCAGAAAGCGGCCATGGGGGATAGCGTCTTCTCAGTGGCAGCACGGGGACTTTGGAACTCTCAGGTCTACATCCTACCATTCCTCCAACAAACTCAGAGAAGTGCACATGATTCTCCTCTTCCATTTTACCTTCACAACAGCCCTGCGAGATGAGTGAAGCCAAGAGAGGGAGACTAGCCCAAGGTGACCCAGAGACCTTCATGGCCGAGTGGGTGTCTGAGCCCAGGTCCCCCTAGTCCCAGTCCAACTCCTACATCACTCTTGCTCCCCAAGGGCCGGCACAGAGTGCTACGCCTTCTTTGCTTCAGAAGGCAGGAGAGGACCCTCCTCTGTTGATGCACTTCGGACTTGAGTGATGGTGATTATTTCACTGTTGGCTGCAGTTACTGTGGAATTCCGCTGTTGGTAATTGAGGATGCTAGATCTGCACTATGCCCATCTGGTTTATTCCTCTTTTATTCTGCCCACTACTCTGATGGGTCTGAATTGTCTTTTTCTCTTCTATTGTATGGTGTGTGTTTGTGACTTTTCATTATCAAGTACTTTCGCAGTATTGCTGAAAAAGGAGGCTATAAATGCTTGTAAATAACAGCACAATCCCTATGAAAGGATTACTCTAATCTAAACTCATTGAAATGCATGGACTTGGACTGGAATAACTCTGTATAGCATTGCACAATAAATCTTTTCCCTCCCTGTTGGGGGTCTGGCCTGGCCAACAATTCCTCCTCCCCTTCCACTATGAAAGAAAGCAGATTCCAAGCCCAGCGCCCAAATTCTGCAATGGAACTCATTCTCCTCTTCATCCCAACTGTGCAATGTAATGTGGTTGTGAAGGATCAGAGTTGCTATGTCAGCTGGAGTTGGTAAAACGAATTCATGACTGGAGCTACTGCCGGGATATCAGGAGCAGTGATGGACCCAGAGGTATTCAGAATTGCACTTCTGGGCATTGGGGTGGGTGGAGAGAGGAAGAGACGAGAGACTCAGTGGTCCTTTCCACACTTGGATCTCACCCCTGGTTTTATCAGAGTTCAACTCACGACACAAGGTATTGTGACGTGAATTGTGAAGGCAATTTAACTGGAGGTTATAACCTTCTAATCTAGGCTATGATAACCAATGATTGATACTGGAGCCAAATTTCAATGTCAGGTGCAGAATATGTGAAGTAACGATGAAGAAAATGCCTCTGAGAATGTGCAAAATGCCCTGTGAGTGGATGCGCCCTGCTGTCACGCAAATCATATGCTGAAAATACGGTATTCTTTGTTTCAGCCTTAAGTCAATGTTGGTTATTGTGTAAAGAGACAGAGATAGGCTTTACCTATTTTAAACCAAATATTTTAGATTGAATGCTCTTCCATACGTTGATCTGTGTTCATATAAACTTTGGCTAGGTTTACTCTAAATCATCGGGTCTCTCAAAAGTTTTTTAAAACCTTTCTTAATAAAAATTCTGGTGCTACAGAAAGAAAGAAAAAAGGCAGATCACAAGTCTGAGCTGACCTCACTGTTAAGCCCCAGCCAGTGGCTTATTTCAGGCTGGGCAAAGTGAGCCTGTGGCAACATGCCCACCTAATATCTACTACTCACCTCTCTTGCAATTTTTTTAGCTTTTCTGGGTCTGTCTCAGGTTTATTACGTTCCTTTGTGTTTGGGGAACCGCAGACATTTGCACTGCTCACAAAGCTGCTCGGATTTCGCAGATCAGACACTGTCAGGAAAATTGGTACTTGATCCGGCAGTGTGCCAGCCATATGAAGGTGTGCTGTGAAGTTTGCCCGGAAAAGAGAAGGTTGGGAAGAATCTGTGGATGATGAGGAGTTGTGAGAAGTCAGAAGGGTGTCTTCTTCATGGGAAGCAGTGCTTGGAGAGGCGCTGCTGAGCCCGTTGCTTAGAGTGTCCTCAAGCAGGCTGCTGTCCTCAAAGGTGCTGATCGTGGGTGAGGAAGACTGACAGCTTTCTGTAGCTGAAAATGAATCCCTCATTCTTAAAGGAGACAGCTGTCTGCGAGCTATGAGCCTTGGACTTCCAGTCAGTTCCGTGACTTGTACGGAAGCTGCAGCAACATCTACATTGCCTGAAGCTTCAGCTCGGTTTGTAGGTTGTGCTAATGACGCTGGGATGTTAAAGGTAGAGGGCTGTTGACCCATTGGTCTCACTGAACTGATGAGCCCAGCATAGCATCTTTGATTGTTCTCCAAAGCCTGTCTTTCTCTGCCATAAATGCTGCTCCCTGACCAGTCCTCGGTAGAATTTAAATTACTAACAGGCTCACTGGCAGAGGCACTCCCTGGCTTGTTTTCAGCGCTTCTGGTGCTAAATGCTGACTTTTCACCTTCATTTTTATGACTGTCTTCCAAAAGATTTTCTTCAACAGTGTAAGACTTCCTGTGGTCCCTTGTCTGCCTTTGTCCTACTGAAGATGGTTTTGCTGCTGGGTCAGCTGCTACACTGTGTTGCCATACCAACCGGTGGGAAAGTTCAACCCTCCGTCCACCATCCCCAACTCCCACTTCATATGTATAATGCTCTGCTTGGGTTAAAGACATCTCATGAACTCTGTTGGTTGGATCACATAAAGAATTATTGAGATCAAAGGACAGGAGGTCTTCTTTTAAGGGGCTAGTGTCTTTGGTGTCTTCGCTGTCTGTGGTGGAACCCTCAACATTAGAGGATAGCTCTGCACATGACTCATCTTCTTTAGGTCTCACAGGGTCATTTTTAATGGGTGGGAGGTTGGAGCTGTTTGACTCACTTGATACCAAAGGGCCATTAGCAATTGGAACAGGAGGCTCTGTTGGATGAGCTGAGAGCTGCTGAGCTGCTGTAAAAACTTTTCCTTTCTTGAGATCCCTGTCAAGGTTTTTGCCATCAACACTTAGTTTAGAAGTCTGGACTAAATTCCTTCTTTCTTGCAATTTCTTCTTGTTCTTGGGAACACTTCTTTGTCCTGTGCCATCTTGTGGGCCTGCATTAAAAACAAGATCTGCTTTCAACATTTTCCCCCTTTTATCTGCTTCCTAAACACTTATTCAGTATTATTCAATATTAGTGATTTCCATTCAGTAATTGGCAGACCAGCAAAATATTTTTTCCTGCCATTGGGGCCAAACTAGGACAGCACCAGAAGCCGACAGGGGAGGAGGAGGACTGAGCCACTCTCTGCCCTCGTGACAGCAAAGTTCCTGCCAGCAGGAGAGGCGGTGCAAGCTGAATTATTAGATGGAGATCTGAACGTGACACTTTCCTCAACCCAGCTTCACCTTTGATGTCACACCTGGGAATAAGATTATAATTAATCCAGGAGTACCTGCATACCAACAGCAGAACATAAATTCCAGACAGGGAACCAACCTGTACTTCCAATGACAGTGGCATGTGGCAGCTGTATCACTGGACATTTGGATTCACCTTAATGCACACAAGTGGAGAGTTTGGTGAAAAACTGTAACAAAAGGGCACACTGCACAAAAGGAGTGTTTCGCACATACAGCCCAAACTGATAGCTAATATTGGAAAGGCATATTGCTGTGCTTCTCAGTAGCCTTCCAGGGATCTCTTAGACACAAGCACCTGACAGGAACCTTTACTCCATTCCTTCAAATGAGGATGCAGTAACATAACATCTCTTTTAGGTGAGCTAGACAGCAGATTCCATGCCATGCTCTGCTGCATAGGTCCTCCCTCTCCTTCCTTCCCCTACAATATGTGGTAAATACAGCTAGACTAAATAACCCTTCCTCTATCAGCCATCCCCAGCATTATCTATCTCCTGGACAATATAGGTATGCATTATTTGGAAAGGTCCCTGAATGCCCCCCCCCACATGCAAGTAACTTCCCCCAGCCATCAGAGAAAGCCTCAGGGAATGTGGACATCTGTGTTGATGACCATCAGGGACTCCAATCATTGCTACTACTGCTCTAATACTTGTGATCCTTGTCTTACAGGATCAAAATCTGGCAAGTGGATCAGCATAAACAGATGAACAATAGCTACTGAGAAAGAATCAGCATGGATTCTGTAAGGGAAGTTCTTGTCTCACTAACCTTTTAAGAGTTCTTTGAGGGGATGAACAGGCATGTGGACAAAGGTGACCCAATAGATCTTGTTTACCTAGACTTCAATCAATCAATTTATTTATTCAGCCAACAACCAGTAGAAATTAGAAACAAAACTATACAATAAAAACAATGGAAAATAAAATTGGTCTGACTAATTACCAATAGATGGAAATCTCTAAAATTTAAAATCCATGCATAAAATTTCAGGACAAATTCAGCAAGCTGCTGAAAAAGATTTAGTGCAGCTAACAATGACCTGTTTATTAGCACCCATTAAAAGCTTCTTTAAGATATCAACATCGGAACATCCTGTATAATTATTAATCAGAGGGGAAATTATATTTAACCAAACTTCCTGAGAAAAGTGAACGTAAAACAGTACATGGTCAACAAACTAGGAGAATATTGTGTAGAGAAGAATCTTACCATCAACTACTCAAAAATTATAGTAGTGGTCTTTCAAAAAAGACCTAAAAGAGAGACTTCCGGAAGACTTGCGAGCAATGGCGGACGCTTCCCTCCGCACCAGCGGGGGAAGCGATCCGTGCCCGACAGGAAGAAGGGGCTCTGGACAGGTGCCGAGCCCCCAGAGACCCCAGTGACGGGGCTCTGCCTGGGGTGGCATGAGTGGGGATCTCTCCCGGCGGTGGCGACTGCGGGAACGGGGTCCCCCCCATCACCCCCATAGGTTCCCCCGTCATGGAGCCGCAATGGCAGCAGCGCAAACCGTGAAGCAGCAGAGAATATGAAGTGAGAAGCATAAGATTCCTGATACGCACAGTGAAAAAGTGAGTCTCGAAGTAAAATCAAGCAAAACTTAGCGGGAACGCGGCGGGTGGAGTGAACCCCCCCTTCCTTCTTATCGGCGTACTTTTCATGGCTCCGTTTCATGGCATTACTGAGAAAATGAAAGCTTCTACGAGCTGCTAGCAGGCGGTATCGCGTACTGGAAGGCATATTTTTGAAAACGATATAAGTGCAGATAAGAAAATCGCTCCGTTTGCCCATCTTATCTAATCGTAAACAACAGCGTAGTCTCAACAATGGCGGGGAAACCGAAACCTTCCCCCAAACTAGGAAGTACAGCTCCGAGTTCAAAGGTTGATACCACAGAGATGACCGCTGTGTTCTCCTCGTTATTGCAACCTCTAGTGGACCAAATGACGTCTCTCAACACTAAGATGGACAAAATGCAGACGGAACTGAAGGAGTCAAATAAGGTTACAGAGAAGCTGCAGCTGGACCTCATGGAGGTTAAAACGTCAGTAAAAAATCAAGACTCAAGACTACAAAAAGCGGAAAAGGAAAAGGCTCTTCAACAAGATTCGATTTTAAAATTGCAGATGGAACGATCAAATTTCTTCCTAAGACTTCAGAATGTACCAGAGAAAAAAGGAGAAGACCTTAAAAATCTGTTAAGTGAAGCATTGGAGCCAGTAACAGGCTTAAAAGCAGTGGACTTAAAAAGCGATATGGATATGGTTTATAGGACCTATCCTGAGTATATTAAAAAGAAAAGCCTGCCTGGTGAAATAATGATAAGATTCTCCAAAAAATCTACAAGGGACGTGGTGTTAAAAACCACGAATAAAGCAATTCTGAAGATCCAAGAAGAAGAGGTGAAAGTTTTGAAGGACATACCGTTTGAGATACGGAAAAGAAAAAAAGCCTACAGAAAGTTAACAACGTGGCTACAGTCTGAGTCGATTGTTTATCGTTGGAATATTCCAGAGGGACTAAGCTTCAGCATCAAGGACAAGAAATATAAGATTGACTCTGTTGAACAAGCAAAATTTTTTTTGGAAATGGCAAAGAAAAGAAAAAAGACAGAGACTCAGATGATTCACTGGCTTCGCAAGAAAGTATGTACGGTTTTGATGGTTCTAAAAGTGATGAAGAAATTTCAGACTCGGAAAAGGGGGCGGCAGCCCCAAAAGTACAAGTGGAGACCAGAAAGACAAGAAGAGGACAAAGGAAGAAATGATTGTTAAATTGTTATATTAAGCATATGCACTGATAGGATCTTTAAGATGTATTACTATATGCTTTCTTTAAAGTATGCATACTTGCCAAATAGCTTTTTTAGTAGAAACAGTAACAAGGTAATTTGTAGTTAACCATGGCTTTATTAATGCTTCAGATTTCTTTTTTATAGAATTGGACATAATTAAGCATTCTTTAAAGTATTCTCTGTATAAGGTATATGTAGCATAGTGAATAGCGTGTAGAAATAGATATAGATAAAATCAATAAAAATCTTTTAAAAAAAAAAAAAAGACCTAAAAGACATTCTTGGAACATAGCAAGGTATCCCAATAGAACAATGCAAGATCTATAAATATTTGGGATTAATTTTTAGTGAAACGCTGAACTGGAAGGCACATGTAGTTTCTATTAAAGCATCAGCAATTAAGATAACAGGACTAATACTGAGATTCTACCAAACCAAGGGGGGCTTTCTTATGGATCCAGCCCTCAAGCTTTTTAACAGTAAAGTTATCTCCCATATATTGTATGGAATAGAACTTTCGGGCTGGAAGGAACAAACACTTGCTAGTTTGGAGACAATTCAGAACCTTTTTCTGAGGCGTCTTTTTGCACTGCCTAAAGGGACACCAGCAGTCTTATTGTGGGTGGAACTCAGTACCCCCTCAATCAGGGCTCAAGCCAATTTAGCTATCCTGAAAACATGGAAGAAATACCAGTTGGTACCAAGTGAATTATTTAGCAAACTTAGTTATTGTGCCCTATTAAGTAAGGATACAATCCGCTCTGTATTTTTTAACAACATAATTTCTCAATACACTGTACAAGATGACTTATTTAGACCCTCAGGGAATATTCAAGACCTGTGACAATGGGTATATAATGGAGGTGCTTTAATAGATAACCAGTTAATTGCTCCATCAAAATCTGCCCTTTGGTATAAAAACTTAAAGAAAGATCATTTAAGAGCCTCTTATTTGATAAACATTACTGCACATAGTCTAAGAGTGGCATTCACGGCATTACGATTTCAGAACATGCCAACAGAAGTACTAACTGGAAGATATCAAAAAATTCCCCAAGAACAACGTATTTGTCTATGTGGAACTTCTATTGAAGATCTATTTCACTACGTAATGGTTTGTCCACTATATTAGGATCTCAGAAGTAGATTTTTATCTCAACTACACAATTTTTCTGATAGTGTTAAGTTAATTTTTCTGTTGTCAGACACAAATCCTTTCGTATCTTATAAGGTAGCACTCTTTGCATTAGCAGCCAGGAAAGCTAGAACAAAGGAGGTCCGTAGGAACGCAGTTTACTGAGATGGAAGGCATCAACACAGTTAAAATTGGAATTGGAATTTGTAAATGTTGTCTGTAATTTTGATTTGAGGTATTTTAGACATTGTATAACTAAACCCAATTCTCACTGAATTTAATGACTAAATGTGTATTTTAAGATATTAGGGATCCAGTTTTATATAAAATTGTGACGGCCGATGGTCATATACAATAAACTTTATTCATTCATAACAGTACACGTTCAACTGATTCCACCTCTTTGGTGCCACATGGTGTCAGGTTCCCTGTCATTTTGTTGTTCATTTCCTCCATGCTAACTGTTTACTCCCAACGGGAGTCTGGTACCCTGTTTCTTCCCACATCAGAGTGCTCACACCCCCCCTTCTCCTCCCCCTGCGTCTCGCCAGCTCTGCTAATCTGTTTTGCTGTAATGTTAACCTTGGGATGTTTCTGTGATGGGTTCCTCCAGGTGCCTGACTGTGTGGGAATGTGAAGTAGGAGTTCCCGCGGGGGGGGGGAGGGGTGAGTGGTTTCTAGCTAGCGCGCCTTTTTTCTGGGAAAGTAACTGCTGGGGTTTTTCGTACTTTTTGCCTGTTACACTGATTGGTGCCTGTCATTTATCTGCTATTTGAAAACAGTATAATTGCTTTGAGTCCCATTGATCTGGTATCACTGTCAATGAATGTGTTCCCTGAAAGACCATTAAGAAAATAAAAGGACTTTGCTTTCACATTGAGGCCTGGCTTATTGGATCTAATCAGAAGTCTCACAGATTGACAGTGATCTTTCCATCAGCGGAAGGAGTGACCCCCATACCTGACAATGTCGGAAGATGAGACCCTCGTTCCAACCTCTACCCCTGAGACTCCGGCAACTACTACACCTGTAGAGCTGGTGACTACAAACTTCGATACCTATGCCCCCCCAGGTTGAGGGGGGACTATGGGTGATCGGTCGGTGACGCCAAGGTATTCCTTGTTGACGTTTGGAAAGGGCACGGAGGAATCTTGGGTCCACGACAGGCGGGGTTCCAGAGTGTGGTTTGCAGATGAGGAGAGGGATGCCTGGAGGCTGAGTACTCAGCTGGAACAATGATCTCCACTTCGCTATCCAGACCAGGTTCCTTATGAAGTCTGGCAGCAGATGGATCGGAGGTTCGAGGAAATGCATGACAGACTGGCGGTCAAATTGCGGGAAGCGTTGCTCAACATGCAGAATGTCGTGCTGGGAGCTGCGGGAAGCGGACAGGTCAGAGGTGCAGTGTGAGGCTTCTGTACTAACAGCAAAAGATCAGACCTTTGTTGATGAAGCAAAGTTCTTTATTAGTCTTAATACTGCTTGACAGGTTCTCGAATGTTTGTTAGAGATACCAGATAGAAAACAGTCAGAGTTAATATACCCTCCAGGTCGTTTGAACCCCAACATGAAACCAATCAGATTTAGAATAGAAAATGCGGGAGAAGGGATCGGGCCATTTGGATTCCCACAGGAAGGTGAGGTGCAAAAGTTATAAAAATTCCCTTCTTGATCTGGGTGACCCAGATGTGTGAAGCCTATGCATAATAACCGGCGCGGGTGGCAATAACAGACCTTCAAGGTTTTCACAACAAGATAAAACATTCTCAGGCTCGGGAACAGGGGGGAGGGATGCTTGGGAGGAAAGGCCATTTGTTCTTAGTGACGTGCAAGAATGCGGGGTCGCCATTCTCCCGACGAAAATGGTTACATTGTCCAGAACTCCTCAAAGCAATACATCTCAAGGTGACAAAGCAGGGAGAGGGAGGGAAACAGATAGGGAGACAAGCAACAATTCATTTGATCAAAGAAAATGAAAGCAATTACAATGAAGCCTTTGTCAGGCCACCTGACATGCAGCTGGAGGGCTTCCTCCCCCTCAGCAACAGGGGGATGGAGGTGCAGGACCTGTGCAGCAAGCACCTGGGGGGGGCTCCTTCACCACCTGGGGTCCTGGCCCACCCAGCGCCCCAACCGGGGGACAGGATTTATTGACAGCCTCCAAATGACCCCCTGCTGGCTACGTTTGATGGTGATCCTGAAAAGCTCCGGTTTTTCATCATTGAGATTGAGCGGTTCCTGGAGACTTGGGGACACCTCTACCCCACTGAATGTGAGAGGGTTGGCTACATCGGCTCTAAGTTATGGGACACTGCTAGTGACTGGTACGTGAGTTTACACAACCCTCCCGGCCCTGAGCTGAGATCAGTAAATGAGTTCATGTGGGCACTCCGGCAGCATTACGAGGATCCCTTGGGGGAGGAGAAGGCCCAGAATCAGTTGCGGAAACTGGTTCAGGGTCGATCTTCTGTAAGGGAATATACTGCTCAGTTTCGTAGAATAGCTGCAAAAGTGCATGGCTGGTCTCAGGGCCTTTTCATTGAGAAGTACAGGGAGAGCCTGAATTCAGAGATATACGAGACTGTGTTGAGAAATGACCGGCCCGTTTCCCTGGCGGCATGGATGAGGGCAGCAGCTGATGTTGAAGAGCGTTTCACGTTGATCAAGTTAGGGTCGCAGTCGTCCCATTCTGCTGCAAAAGCTCCTGGTAAGACCAAGTTCAAAACTGCCATTCAGGAGTTACAGGATGCTCGCTTTAAACAAGGTCTGGGCATGAGATGTGGAGAAAGCAGCCACTACGCATCTTCCTGTCCCCAGGGGGGGATGAAGACACCAAAGACTCCTACTCCAACTTCGGCAGGGATGCCATGTCCTCCCAAAGGAGCCTATAAACCCAGGGCATTACAGCTGGAAGGGGCAACGAATGAGAAGACCGAAAAAACTACCCTGGAAGTGGTAGCTGAGCAGCCGTTGGGAAACTTCCAAGACCTGCATTAGGAGGCGCGAAACTGCAGGTCCCCCCTCCGACTGCGCCACCAATGGTGAGCACCCCCAGCCCCTTACTCTACATGGTTGTGACTGTTATAGCACCTGGCAGTGGCACCCACGTTCGGGTGCGAGCCCTCATTGACTTGGGGTGTGCAAGGGATCTAATTAGCCCCCTGGTAGTAGAGGGTCTGGGACCTAAAGTAAATCCCTTGGGAGAACCTTTACGGTTCACCCAGATGGATGGCTCTGAGATGAAGGAGGCATGCATAGCAGAGATGGAGCCATTGATTTTGGGGACAGGGGACCATTGGGAGAAATGGGCATTCGTAATAACTCCACATGCCCAATTCCCCATGGTACTGGGGAGCCCTTGGTTGGGATCTCATGACCCTTACATCAAATGGAGTGAAGGGAAAATCTCTTGGGTTGACCCCCGATGCAAGCAACATAAATGGGACGCTGCATGGGGCTCAGGACCCCCTCTCCCCCCCACGCCTGTTTGGTCTTGGAAGAGCTTGCCAAGATCCCTCCAGTATACCAGGACCTTGCAGAGGTATTCAGTGAGACAGAAGCGGATGAACTCCCCCCCCATAGACTGACAGACTGTGTTATTGAACTCTTGCCAGAGGAAAAGCTTCCTAAAGGAAATTTGTACTTGATGAGCCCAGCAGAGAGAACCGAACTGCGACAGTTTCTAGACAAAAACTTAGCATGGGGTTTCATCCATCCTGCCAAATCCCCATTTGCAGCCCCCGTCCTTTTCCGGAAAAAAAGGATGGGGGGTTATGGTTATGCACAGACTATAGAGGGCTGAATGAAGTCTCAGCTTCCAACGCCTACCCGTTGCCTCTCATCAAAGACTTGCTAGAGGAGGCAGCAAAGGGAAAGATTTTTTTCTAAATTGGATCTACGGGAAGCCTACTTCCATGTGCGCATCAAAGAAGGAGATGAATATAAGACTGCTTTTAATACCCCCCTGGGGCAATTTGAATATCTCGTCATGCCATTTGGCTTGGTTGGCACTCCTGGCATATTTATGAGTCTTATTAATGAAGTGTTGCACAAGCATTTGTTTAAAGGAGTGCTTTGTTATCTTTGTTATGACATCATAATCTACTCACAAGATCTGGATTCCCATGTAAAATTCGTGAGGGAGGTATTATCCACGCTCAAAGCCCATAAACTGTATGCTAAGCTGTCCAAGTGTGAATTTCACCGCACAGAGATTGACGTTTTGGAGTATCGTATTTCTCCCAGGGGTCTGGAAATGGACCCAGCTAAAGTTGAAGCAGTAGTCTCATGGGAGGCCCCCCATACACGCAAACAATTACAGTCTCTACTCGGATTCTGCAACTTTTACAGAACATTTCTCAAGGACTTTGCTAAAGTCACTTTGCCCCTAACTGATCTCCTGAAAACAAAAGGGAGAGGTTCTGAAGCTGGCAAGCCTGGAGAACACTTGTCATGGTCACATGAATGCCAAGCAGCATTTGAGACTCTAAAAACATTGTTCACCTCAGAACCCATTCTGGCCCACCCTGATGAAACTTGGGAGTTTATTGTTCATGTTGATGCTTTGGATGTGGCCATGGGGGGAGCGATCCTGCAGAAACAGGAGGATGGGAGGTTGCACCCGTTGGCTTACGTATCAAAGAAATTTAATGAGACTGAGAGAAACTGGTCGGTTTGGGATAAGGAAGCTGCAGCTATCCGCCTAGCTCTATCCACTTGGAGACATTGGCTAGAAGGGGCCCAAACGCCTTTTGAAATATGGACTGATCATAAGAACCTAGAGGCGTTACGTACTAGATGGGCTCTCAATGTGAAACAGCTACGCTGGGCTGATTTCTTCTCCAAGTTTAATTTTAAACTGCGTCATTTCCCGGGGACAGCTAATTCCTTAGCAGATGCTTTGTCCAGGCTGCCTCAACATGAGTCTCAGAGGGAAGAAATTTTCGATTCCATGTTTTCCCCTGAGCAGTTGGGAGGAGCTGTTGTTACTAAGAGTCAAAAGCAGCAGTCTGGTGCAGTTCCCTTAACCGAGTAGATTACAAAATGCACCCTGGAATATTCCCAACAGGATTTGGATAATTTTGGAGCGGAAAAAGAGGTGAAAAAACATTTAGACGGTTGCTGGTACAAAGGGAATAAAATGATAGTGCCAAAGTCTCTTAGACTGTCTATTTTGCAGGCCTGCCATGAATCTAATCTCTCAGGCCACTTTGGATTCTTAAAAATGTTGCATTTGCTTCAGAGACAGTTTTGGTGGCCTCGGATGCGAGGAGACGTTTCAGACTATGTGACCTCTTGCCAGACCTGTTTAATGTGTAAAAAACGAGGGGGGAAAACCCTGGTGTTGGCCAGCAAGGCACTGCTAGTGCTCTTATGGATTTTTGATATCCATAAGCTTGAACTTGGGTTGCCCATATTGGAAGGGCCATGTGCATTCTCCATTATAGGGGAAAGCTCCAGCCCATGCCAGGAGGCTGGCACCCTAGACAGTTCACCTGAGACAAAGACAAAAGACTCCTTCTGCCATGAGGTTTCTTTCTGTTGCACCCTGCTGGTCAACCCCTGCCCCCTCCAACGTACCTAAATGAATTATGCTAACATGGTTACCTAGCAACTGATGGTCAGGCCATCACCCAGTTGGCCAGAGCCATTAACTAACAATAGAAGTGGCCAGGTGAGTCATCGGACCTCACCCAGGTGTATAGTTCCTGTTTAGTTTCAGTTTCTGCAATATTGGCCACTCCACGGCCCTCCTCCTTTTGTCCACGTTTAACCTATGACAAGGTCAGAAAGGGACGGACCGCCTAGTAGGTGTGTTAGTGGGATGTGGTTAGCGCTGCCCACCCCCAAGACCACCTAATAAAAGACCCTGCACAGAGGCAATCGGTCTCTTGAGCCATTGTCCCCTATCTGCTTTACTACCCCTTATGCCCAGCTTGCTATACCCATACCCTTGCCTCCTTCTTTAAATCTCTGAATACCGGAACAGAGTCAGACCATGTGGTCTCGCAGGTTCAAGCCTCATGCCCCATATTTTTCCTATTTTTCCTCCCCATCCAATTCTTCCATCGGTTGGACAACTCATCTCTAGGAAGGTAACGTATTGCTTCCCCCTCATCGAAATCCTGCTCATGCAAACGTGCTACTTTCTAGCTTTATTCCTTAGGCCTGTGTGATTGTGTGTGTGATTACGTTTTTGGTGTGATTGAACAACATTACTCACTAAACTGCATTGAACTGGCTATCTGCCTCACGTGCCTCTTTCCTTGAGAACTCCCGGGAGGGGTGGGACCCTGGTATAGTTGGCAAGAACCCGTGTATTTCGCCAATTGCTAAACGTAAATTAAAGCAATTTGGCTAACACTGGGGCTTTTACAACCTCTACCCACCCCTTCCAGACCCTGGGAGGTGATTTCCATGGACTTTATAACTAACTTGCCTCCCAGCAAAGGGAAAACAGTTAACTGGGGGGTGGTGGATTTATTCTCCAAACAGGCACATTTTGTTCCGTTTAAACAACTCCCCACGGTGAAGGGTTTGGCTGTGTTTTTTGCTCACGTGGTGAAACTCCATTCTTTTCCTAAGTGTCTAGTTTCTGATAGGGGGTCTCAGTTCATTGCCACCTTTTGGCAGGAGCTTCTGCAAGTCATGGGGATCGAACCCGCCTTAAGCTCTGCCTACCACCCAGAAAGTGATGAACAGTCTGAACGTGTCAATCAAATCCTGGAACAGTTCTTGCATTGTTACTCCAATTACCATCAGGATAATTGGGTGGATCTTCTCCCTTTTGCAGAGTATAGCTACAACAATGCTGTCCATTCCTCCACCGGTGTATCCCCATTTATGGCTGTGGGGGGCTTTGAAGGCCCCCTTCCCACCATCCCCTCGCTGGTTGATGAGACCCTCTCAGTTTGGATTTTGGTGGACTTCTCTTCAGAACTCTTGGCCCCTCGAGGGCCCTTCCCTTTGGTGGACTTCTCTTCAGAACTCTTGGCCCCTAGAGGGGCCCTTCTCTTCAGAACTCTTGGCCCCTCTAGATCGGGCCGAATCAGATTACAAAAAATATGCAGACAGGGGAAGAGCACCCGGGTGGGATTTGGTACCTGGAGACTCTTTTTACATTTCCACAAAAAACATTCGTGGCTTGCAACCTAACAGGAAACTGGGATGGAAATACATGGGCCCATTTAAAGTTCTACATAAAATTTCCTCTGTCTCTTTTGAACTTGAACTGCCAAAGTCACTTAGTTCTGTGCATCCTGTTTTCCATTACAGCTTGCTGAAGACATGTCCTGGGCCGAATTCGTGGAGACCAGATCCTCCTGTTCCTCCTCCTCTGATGAAGGGGGGGGGGGGGGGGAACCTCACTTTGAAATCTTTTTGACTCTAAGTTTAAACAGGGCCGTTTGTATTATTTGGTTCAATGGGTTGATTTTGGTCCTGAATGTAATGAATGGGTTGCTGCAGAGCATGTCCATGCTCTCTGATTGGTTCGTGAATTTCACAAGTGTTATCCTTCTAAACTTGGTGGGGGGTGATTTTGGAGGGGGCAGGATGTCAGGTTCCCTGTCATTTTGTTGTTCATTTCCTCCATGCTAACTGTTTACTCCCGACGGGAGTCTGGTGCCAAGTTTCTTCCCACGTCAGAGTTCTCTTACCCACACACCCCCTCCTTCTCCTCCCCCTGCATCTCGCCAGCTCTGCTAATCTGTTTTGCTGTAATGTTAACCTTGGGATGTTTCTGTGATGGGTTCCTCCAGGTGCCTGACTGTGTAAGAATGTGAAGTAGGAGTTCTTGCGGGGGGAGGGGGGAGTGGTTTCTAGCTAGCGCGCCTGTTTTCTGGGAAAGTAACTGCTGGGGTTTTTCGTGCTTTTTGCCTATTACACTAATTAGTGCCTGTCATTTATCTGCTATTTGAAAACAGTATAATTGCTTTGAGTCCCATCGATCTGGTATCACTGTCAATGAATGTGTTCCCTGAAAGACCATTAAGAAAATAAAAGGACTTTGCTTTCACACTGAGGCCTGGCTTACTGGATCTAATCAGAAGTCTCACCCATGGACAGGTTCTCTCCTTCATGGGAGCCTTTTTATATCTCCCCTCTAAAACTGCAGAGGGGAGGACTCACCATCTCACCAAAGTGAAAGCTCTCAGTTGACTGGGTACCTCCAGGACAAGGAGATATGGTGCCTGGGCAAGAACATATTTAAGCTTTTCTGGAGTCAAGAAGTTTGGGACATTGTTAATGTCTCTTTGATGCTCTATACTGAACAGCCTTTATTTGATCATTGATTTTGTTCAATCATAACCCATTCGCAGAACAAATCTGAGAGAGAAACCCATATTTCAGAATTTAGAATAGACAAGAGGTGGGACCCGCAGTACTCGGGGGGGGGGGGGGGAGAGAAGGAGCTCCACATGGAGAAGCAGCCACAGGTAGGACTTCCTCCCCTCTCCCGGGCAATGACAGCGAGCCCCGGGCCTGCCGATCTCCCCCCTCTGCCCCTGGTTTCAACAGTGAGGCCCATGCCACTCAGAGCCGCCGGGTCCACTGATCCCCCCCCCCCCTCCACCCCTGGTTCCAACAGTGAGGCCTGCACAGCTCAGAGCTGCCAGGCTGCCGCAGTTCCCAGAGAAAGATCTTGGCGTCATGGTAGATAACTCACTGAAAATGTCAACTCAGTGAGTGACTGCAGTAAAAAAGGCCCAATGCTATGCTGGGGATTATTAGGAACGGAATTGAAAACAAATCAGCCAGTATCTTAATGCCCCTGTAGAAATCAATGGTGCAACCTCATTTGGAATACTGGGTACAGTTCTGGTCACCACACCTCAAAAAAATTATTATAGCATTGGAAAAGATGCAAAAAGGAGCAATGAAAATAATGAAGAGGATGGAACACTTTCCCTATGAAGAAAGGTTAAAAAGGTTGCCCTGACCTGTATAGCCCAGGAAAGCCCAATCTCATCAGATCTTGGAAGCTAAGTAGGGCTGACTCTGGCAAGTACTTGGAAGGGCAACCTCCAACGAATACCAGAGGCGGGACACAGAGGCAGACTAATCAAGCCACCCTTCTGAAAAATGTCCAAGCCCCCAGTAGGGGTCTCCAGAAGTCACCAGGACTTCCAGGCAAGCACACAAAATGTGTGCACACACACAAGAAAGATTAAAGTGGTTAGAGTTCTTTGCCTTGGAGTAACGACGACTGAGGGGTAACATGATAGAGGTTTACAAAATTATGCATGGGATAGAGAAGGTAGAAAAAGAATCCCTTTCTCACAATACAAGAGCTCATGGGCATAGTTTTTGTCAGAGCTCTTGAACTTAACCAGAACGATACCCTCACCCTTTCTTTCTCCTTAGAAAGGTTGTCCAAAGATTGCCATACAAGCTCGGCTGGTATTTATCTCACCAAGTTCTGTTTCCAATTTAATAGACTATAGCTGAATGGACTTGCTTTCCTAAAGCCGGTGAATTCACATTTATTTCTTCAAAAGGGAGTAGATTACTTTCTAGTGTCTCCTGTTCTGGAACTTTGTGTCCTGAATTTCGAGGTAGGGGATTACATTGTTCGTGACCACATCCCCCTGATCTTAACTCACAAAACTAGCTCTCTTGCTGACTTTCCCTACATATTTACTCCCCTGACCTCTGAACCAGAAATCTTACCAAAAATCCTGTGGAATGACTATTCCACCCAGGTAACTTCTAGTTTATTTAAACTTGGACCTACTCTTGACCTTAGAGCCTCTCTAATTGATAATATGGAACCTACTCTAAAGATTTCAGTTTATAATACCTTGATTTCACATTTCTCTCAGGCACTTTGTATAAATTCTAATCACTCTATAAAAAAGAGTAAAAGGGGTGCCAAATCTTGGTATCCTGCAAAGTGCAGAGCACTAACATCTCCATTACGTAATACCAAACTTCTAACGATTCTGCCCTCCTTCCAAAGTGTTTTCAGGTAAAAAAACAGCTACAGGAGAGCATGAAAAAGAAGAAGATAGAGTTTTTTAACAACCAATGGGAACAACTATACCAAGCAACTGTCCTAAATCAGTCTAAGAAGTTTTGGGCCATAGTTTCAGGTTCTTTACATACGGGACCTTCTCCCAGATCTGCAATCTCATCTCATGCATGGTTACAGTATTGCTCTGCGTTGTTTCAGCAGAACCATGACTGTATGAGTAACTCATATGACTTTGTGGCGAGGACTGGCCACCCATGACCCCTGAGGAAATAACAGAACTAATCAAACAACTGAAGACTGGGAAAGCCCCCGGCTCTGATTTGATTCACCCAGAGCTTCTAAAGATGAAACCAGAATGGTGCTTGCTTCCCTCTTTACTATGATTAATCAAACAGGACTTATCCCTGATGCTTGGTGGAATGCAATTGTAGTCCCAATCTACAAGAAAGGTGACTACACAAACCCTTCTAATTATAGGCCAATTAGCCTTCTATCCAACATAGGCAAACTGTATGCCAAGCATCTGTTAACTAAACTAACCTAAACTAACCTAAACTAATCTGTTAACTAAACTAAACTATGGATGCCTCAGCAAAGTGTCTTAGGCCCCAAACAACTGCAAGGGTAAATCTACAATAGATCATTGTATTACCTTAGTGCAGCTAGCTGATAAGTATACCACATCTAGAAATTCCAAACTCTACATAGCTTTTCTGGACCTTAAAGGAGCTTTTGATTCTATTGACAGAGAGTTACTATGGACTAAACTATACCGATCAGACATTGATAAGAGACTCCTAAAATTAATCATAATGTTACATACTTCCACCAGAAGCCAAATCAAATGTTCAACTAAAGGGGAATTAACACCAAAAATTTTCTTTAACAAAGGAGTTAAACAGGGATGCATACTTGCCCCTTTCCTATTTAATTTATTTCTCAATGACTTGGCTCCCACCTTAGCAGAAGATTACCATTCTCCTAAACAGAGCTCCCTTCGAGTACCCATCCTGCTATATGCAGATGATACAGAACTACTCTCGTGCACGAGGGTGCTGAACAGATGTCTTAGATATTTTCTTGAGAATAAGTTACTCCTCAATTACGAGAAATCCAAGATATTAGTTTTTGCTAAGTCCTGCAAAATCCAAAAGTGGACATTTGATGGGAAAGAAATAGAGCAGGTCAAGCACTTTAAATATTTAGGTCTCTATTAGAGCTATAACATGTCCTGGTCACGCCATCACAAATCTATGATTAATCTAGCTACCATTAATGCATCAGCCATTTCACGTTTCTTCTTTAATAGAGGCAACCAGTTTGTTTCAGGTGATCCCACAGTTATTGTATGGTATTCCAACATGGATAAGTGCCTTTAAGACTGGAATTGAAAGAGTGCAATCCAAATTTGCAAGGAAAATCAAGAGTCTGCTGTGCTGCCTTCTATACGCAGCTCTTTGTTTAGAAGCAGGCCTTAACATGATAGAAACAAGGGCTTGGTTAATATCAATCAAACACTGGCTACGACTGCACTACACTGCTGACTGTGAGAGCAATATACACCAAATGCTGTCTGAATCTATCTCGTCCAAATGTAGAGAAGAAAATAATTACAATGGGAATATCCATGGATTTTCTGTATATGCTACCTCTCACAAATGCATATCAGTTAATTAGACGCAGAATCCTGGACAATGAAATGCAGAAACTAGTTAGCAATGCAAATAAATCCTGCTCCCCCTTGAATTTTGGAATTCTTCCAATTATTGGCCATCTGCCTTCTTACTTATCAGCCCTCCATGCCCCACAACTGCACCAAGCATTTGCACTTGCTAGATGTAATGCCATTCCATCTACTGTCACTCATGGTAGATATAAAGGGATTCCATATTCAGCAAGACTCAGTGTGTGTAATCTAAATTAAGTTTACTCAGTTTTCCATATTCTCCTATACTGTCCCCACTATGATGATACAAATTTTACTCTTTTAGACCCAATTTTATCCAACATGATAGGCTGCCCGGATAATGTGAAGGTGCGCCATCTCTTGAATTATCTGTCACCTGAAATGACTGAAAAGGTTGCCTTATTTCCAAGTTTGGTTATTAAGGATTGATTGTGCAATGCATAGAGACATATGATTAATTAATTTCTCCTTATTACCTCTTCATCTGTTTATGTTTCTTTCTGTAACCTGACTTGCCAATAAAGGTCTGTGCATGTATGTATCTGGGGCAATGATGCTCTGTATTCTTGGTGATTGGGCGGGTCACTGTGGGAGGGCTTCTGGAGTTCTGGCCTTGTTGATGAACCTTCTGATGCCACCTGGGTTTTGGCCACTGTGTGACACAGAGTGTTGGACTGGATGGGCTGTTGGCAGTGATCCAGCATGGCTTCTCTTATGTTCTTATGATCTTAAATTACAGGCAAAATTCCATTACATCTCCCCTCAGGGGATTAACATTGTCTCAATGCATTCAATGCATCTCCACCAGTAGATGAATCTCCAAATACAGACATTGGGGCAACATAATGGATTAGGTCTCATAATGGATTAGGTACCTAAGTGTGGCATATCAAAATTAATTTCTTCATGATATGACTCATGGAAAGGAAAAAAGAATAAGCTACAATTTTCAAAAATACTTTAGGTGACTATCTGTCAGGTTCTGACAATAGTATTCTTGTATTTCTGTTTCTCTGATCTATATTGTAGCCAATTGTTATTTACTGCTTGCCTTGAAGTATATTATCTGCTCTGCTGAATGTAACTGTCTTGTCCCGGGAGGGTGGCGTGCTACATTCCTGAACGTCACATAAACAACTGGGTCTATTGCATCCGTCCACTCCCACTGGCCTTTGAGGCTCGCTGTATGTTATCTTGCTGTTCTAACCTTGGGGACTCTGGAATTGTTGTTAACCAAATGTTTAGCCTGTCTTTTACACATTTGGGTCACATAGGGCAGGAAGGGAATTTTTATTGCTTTCCCACCTCTTCTGTGAGAACCAAACGGTTGCCACTTTTTCCCGCTTCTTTGTATCTCCTCTGATTGGTCCAGTGTCTATATTCAACTGTGCCTGAAGGTATATTAATCCCTGTAACCTGTTGTCATGTATCTCTAACAAACATTGAGAACCTGAACCATTATTAGAAACAAAAGAACTTCGCTTTCAACAAAGGTCTGGTCTGATAGTGTCAGCTCAGAAGCCTCACACTATCATATGCCATTAACCTTATAAAAATGTGGGGGGAAATGGACTTTTTCTTTGATTTATGCCTTATATCACAAAGACAGGAAGGTACAGAGCCATTATTAGTATTAGTTATTTGAAGGGGGATTTATTTATTTATACAATTTATACCCCTCCTTCCCTGCTGAAGCAGGCTCAGGTTAGCTTTATTAGCTTTCCAACTGTCAGAACTTTGTTTGCCATGATTTTGTGTGTATTATGCTCCTTGTATTTCTTCTTCTGTATGCGGGCGTTGGGGGGCAGTTTGGTGAAAATGTGTGTGTGGGGGACTACTTTGCTTCTCAGGCTTAGCTTCTTCCCGAAGCAGGAAGAATGCGAATGACCTTGGATGCCTGTTTCTGTTTGCTTGGCTGCCATAGATAAAATAACAGTAGAAAAGCAGGTGGAAGGAAGGAGGGCCTGCAAGGAGCGTTAGGTTTAGGCGGGCTGCATGAATGAATTGTTTGGAAGGGTCTCGGGGGGGGGGGGCAGCTTGCTTGAACCATGTATAATTTCAGAACTGGTGCCCAAAACATTCGTTCTGACACAGAAGGTCTTAGCTTGGAACATCTAAATGCTTCAATAAACACATCACTGCCAAGAGAGTGTTGTTGAGAGCACATTTGTCCAAGAGTCTGACACCAACAGTGCTTTAAAATTTGAAATTGGTCACTTGGTCCACGAGTTATAATTCCAATAGAAAAGGTAGGAAAATTGGTTTTGACCATCCTGATGACATCATTAAAAGCTTCAGAATGGGTTATCACATCAAAATATAATACACAGACATGCACCTTTCAGAAAAACATAAAGAAGTTTTGACACCTGGCCTGATACCAGCATCTGGTCTGGCCCATGGACTATCAGGCAGTGTCTTGCCTGTGTCCCCCTCCAGTAGAACATCACTAGTGCATTCCACTAGCATTCCACTGCTCCATTCCCCCCACAAGCGAAAATACACAATGTGTGAAGGCAGCCAATCAAAGGAATAATAAATCTTTCCCAGAAAAATAACTTCCATGAGACACTGCTCAAGTGCAAATGTATTCTTATCAGGATAATTTAGCTCCCCTTCTTTTTAGTTTTCAATGTGGATGGTGCATGGCAGGAATCATGCACTGTCATCACAGGCATGGAACACTTATCTTGGCTGATCTTGTTTTCTTATCTTAACCGATCTTGGACCACCATAAACCATATACCCCAACGTTCAGTGGACTCTGCCCTCTGAGAGGACAATCTTTGAACCATACTTCCCCATGTTCTAGTACAAAAATGTCGCAGTATAACAATCAAACCAGAGTTTGGACCAGGCACCATTGTATGTCTTCTTACAGTGGACAGTCCCCAGAGTGTGGGGATGTATCATTTGGGGTGGTCCAAATATTTTTAGGGGTGGAGCCTGGCCCCGGTGTCTGACTGCGATTGTCTGGGGGGCACCCCACTTTGGAGCATATGGCACCAGACATGGGTATTGGCCCAGGAAACAGCATTTGTCTGCTCGGAGGGCAGAATCCCCTGAACATGGGAGGTGGGTATGACGTGTGGTGGTGCAAACCTTATTTTGGGGTGCAGACAGCATGCAGTCATTCCAGTTCCTTATTCAAACCTTCTTTGTAATACAGGCTTCTTGAGAGCAACCTAAATAGATTCTCATGGTGCCAGAACCAGTGTTTGGATTGGGCACTACTGTATGTCTTCTTGCAGGGGACAGTCTCCAAAGTGTGGGGATGTGTCATTTGGGGTGGTCTAAAGATTGTTTTGGGGTGCACCCTGACCCCAGTGTCTGCCTGTGCAACTGTCCTAGGGATCCCCAACTTTGGAGAAACTGGCACAGGAAGTAGACTTTGGACCAGGAAATAGCATATGTCCTTTCGAAGGGGAGAATCCCCTGAATGTTGGGATGCATGGTTCATGACGGTCCAAACCTTATTTGGGGGTTTGGAGCTTTTGTACTGTCCTCAACATTTGTGTTTCGGTTTGTGAATAAGTCACAAATAAGGAATGAAAGGAACCAACAAATAAGGAATGAAAGGAACCAAGAGGCCACTGCACACACAGGGCCTCGGCATTTGGGAGATGTCAGGCAGTCCAGCAGAAGACCACAACCCAGCTTTGAGAAGCCATTTAGGGATGCCAGCCTCCAGGTAGGGCCTGGGGATGCCCCAGAATTACACCTCATCTCCAGACTATAGAGATCAGTTCTCTTGGAGAAAATGGATGCTTTGCAGGGGGAACTCTATGGCATTGTATCACAAATCTCCAAGAGTTTCCCAGCGTGGAGCTGGCAGCCCTACCCCTCACCCCCCTGCTGATGGCCAGCAAGGCCATCTGGAAATCCAAGAAGCATTCCAAATTCCCCCACTTACAAGGGTTTCCCTGTCTACTTGATTTGAGGGGGCTGTTTGAAATATGTAACCTTTCTTTCACTGAAGTGAACAGAAAACTCACCACTAGAGAAGCTCCAGGTATGCCATGGAGTGCATATGGGCCTCTAGCCCAGGATGGCATCCACTGAAAATTAGTGCAACCCAAATAAAAGTTTCTCACCAGACCCTCTGCTAATCTTTGCTGTTCCCTGCAGCAGGGGTGTTTTCTTTCCTTTTCCTTCCACTCTTTTCACATTTTCAGAGTCTGGGTTTTCTAGGAAACTTCTCTGGCTCATCCGCTGTCTTCTTGATAAAACTGGTTTCTGAAAAGCTGTTAAATATTGTTTTAAAATAAGGGTGCATTTAGGATTGGAAGGACCAATAGAACTTCAGCATTCTGCTGAAGGGAACAAGAGTCTCTCTTTTTTTAGAGTGGCAGATTGTCAGCTGCAAGTATTTTACCTGGACATTTTGTGGGTTTCAAGAGGAAGGGATTTCTTTTGAAATAATGTTCACAGCCACTGCCTGTTTTAGTACATTTGAAAGGCTGTATTTGTTTTAAATTGTCCATGCCCTGAACTTAGCAGACCTGAAGATCTCAGTAAAATACATATGCTGACCCCTGATATTTCTTCAAGGTATTTGTCTTCAGCTATCAACGGATGGGATAATATTCCTTTGTTCTTGGGGGGGGGATTATTTTCAAGAACTAAAAGAAGAGCTAAAGTCAAGCCAATAATACAGCAAGACAGGCTCAAGGTAACAGGAAGCTATGTGGTTGACAGAATTTTTAAAAATCCTAATAAATTATAAAAACAATAATGCAATTTGCAAGTTACTGAACACTTATAACCCTTACAACTTACAACCCTCTGTGCTTTCTATGAAATGCTACTTCTTCCATTAACCTCAGTGCTGGGAATCACTAATTAAAGAGAAATAGCATCTTGCTATTTGTCTCCAGCAGCTGGAAGAAAATCAGTTGAGCAATACTGATGATTAATACAATCACAAATACAAAAGGTTCAAGCTCTCTCTTTTTCAGGAATGTTGAAGCATTTTATAGTTGTTGCAAATGCTGCACCCACCTGAATTGTGTGTGGCTGGTGGCTACTCCTCCCTCCTCTCCTGCAAGATTTAAAGGCCCCTTCAGTTGATCAGCAGGCCACATGATCCCTGATCAGCTGGAGGGCCCTTTAAATCTCTCAGAAGAGAAGAAAGAAGGATGGCCTTGGGTGGTCATTATTGGGGGTGGGGTTTGGGGGTGGGGCTTCCCCAGCTGGCTGGCAGTGGGCTGAAGACTCAAAAATCAGGGAAATCTCTGCCCAGACTGGGGTCTGGCGACCCTAGACCCTCCCCCTATATGGTTGTCACAGAATGGAGGGGGGAACAGCATGTTTGAAACAGGCAAGTGGAAAAATAGCACATCTCCCATTGCTCATTTCTCTCTCCGCTTCTCTGTATTCACATCTCTCTTAAGGCCAAAGCACACATTACATTTTGCACAAGTTCCCTGTGAGGATTGGCAGCCACATGGCAGTGACAAGTCCCCGGTGGCCCCTCCCAGTAAAAGCACTTCAGGGGCCTGGTTCCGATTGAGGTTGTGGCGGGGGGAGGAAGGGCTCATGCCGACCCCATGTCATTTTTCAGAGCCAAAACACATGCAGCCACCCAGCAAGGGCAAACAACGCCCCCAGGACACTTTGGCTTCTGGAAACTGGAAGGGGGGAAGCCCCTCCTCCCCCTGTGCCACAGTTCTGATCCAAATCAGGCCCCTGTGGTGCTGTTCACAGCAAAGCAACTGCCTGTCAGTGTTCTCAACTGGAACAGGAAGTCTGGACTGGTCTCCTGATTGATGGGACAGAGAGGCGAGGGGCCAAGCTTGACTTGTATCAGTGGAAAGATTCTGTTATGTCCTGGACGCAATTCCACAGACAACCAGGCTGCGATTCTCTATGGGTACACTTGTATGATTTTTTGATGTGACCAAACAAGTAATGGTGCCGGCCATGTGGTCTGACTGCATGGCCTGGAAAAGGTACAAGCTTGAGGTAAAAGAACAATAGCACCCAGGCTCCTAAAGATCCACCTATCAGGGGCTTAGCATATTCAAATGAACCAATATAAATCTCGGGTGGGAAGATTAACCTATCCCGCAGTGTGGGTGTGGACGGGGGCGAGGCTTTTCTGTGCATATAAGCTGACCCCCGGGCCACCTCAGGTATGCTTGTTCCTGACCTACAATAAACTTGATCATGCTGAAACTCACTCCACCGGCCTCCAGACTCCAGTACTTTTCAGTGGCAACGTGGATGGGATCCCGATGAGCGACTCATTGGCCAGTGACCCCAGCCCCGGTTCCAACCTGGTTTGTCAGCTGACTCCGGCCTCGATCAGCCCCAGTGCTGCCTCGCCGCTCCCGGCTCCTGAGAATTGCACAGCCGCTGCCTTGGAGGATCGGCTGCTACTCCCGGCTCCAGAGAACTGCTCCGCTGCTGCTCTAGCTGCTTCCAAGGTTTGCCAGCTGCTCCTGACCCCCGAGGATTGCTCCGCTGCTACTCCGGAGGTTCCCCAACTGGCTCAGGCTCCCAAAGATCACCTCACTGCTCCCAGGGTCCCCGAAATGACTGCCACTCCGGTACATCGACTGGAGGTATTTGACCCCATGAAACCAGAGTTCTGGGAGGCATGGTCTGACCAAGTTGAGTTCTTCTTTAAAGCACAGAAAATCACTGATCTCGAAGAACACAAAGCGTGGCTGCTGAGTTCATGCGTTATGGCAACTATGCACCTGGTAAGGAGTTTACTTTCACCCCGTACCACTACAGAAGCTTCCTATACTGAGATTATGGAAGTACTTAACAACTATTTCATCCTAAAACCCTCAAAACTCACCCAGCAGGTGACCCTATTCACTCGCCTCCAGCAAAAGGGTGAGTCTGTGGCCATGTATATGGCTGAGCTCCGCCGGCTCATAGTGGGGTGTGAGTTCAGAGAAGTGGACGAGATTCTCTTGTCCGTGTTTGTATGTGGGGTGCGGGAACTGAAGTTGCGGATGAAGCTTGTGGCAATCACGGACGCCACCTTGAGTAATGTTTTCCAGGCAGCATGTGCTTTTGAAGTCTCCCAAAAGAACAGGTACGGTGGCCCGACGGCCGTCCACCGTGCCAGCTGCACATCAGAATCCGAGGTCTCGGATGACGACACGGCCTTGCAGGTCTGCTGCTGCCTCAAGAATGCTCGCACAACGGCCAAGCCCAGCAAACACAGGTCAGCTCAACACTTACAGGGTAACCCAAGAACAGGCGCTGCAACATGTGCAAGCTGCAGAGATCCGCACAACCGCTGGACCTGCTGATTCCAGGACATAGAGTGCTGGTCATGTGGAAAGCGGGGGCACATCGCCCAGGTCGGCTGCTCCAGATCCAGTCACCACATGCAAACCGCACACCAGGAATCCACTGAACTCAACTCGATGGACGTCACAACCCACCACCACGTACAGAACTTGCCCCTGACTGGTCCCAACAAAATTAAGGTCACCGTTCTGATAGAAGGATCCCCATGCTTGATGGTCCTCTTACTCCCTCATTTCAGAGGCTACTCTGAAAAAAACTGCCCGGGGGGGGGGGCCGCCTGCGCAAACCTCAGGGCCTCAGGCTCCAGGATTTCCAAAAAAATCCTGTGGAAATCAAGGGCCTGGGCAAGTTCACAGTGGAATAGAAGGGATTCTGGGGTAAACTGGACCTCCTGGTGGTAGCAGCCAACCTTACAAGCCTGTTGGGTCTGTCTTGGTTCAAACCCCTAGGGCTAGGAGTAACCGGGGTGAACTGCATTCAGGACTCTGACTTTCAGGACGTCTGTGTAGAATTTCCTGCAGTTTTTGATGAAGCACTAGGCTCCTTTACAGGATCCCCCATCTCCTTGGCTCTGGATCTCTTGGTCTGACCCATCCGGGTCCCAGCCTGCCGGCCTCCGCTCACTATGCAGCCCAAAGTAGAAAAGGAGCTAGACAAACTCGTAGCTCAAGGGGTGCTGGAGCCGGTGTCACATGCCAGATGGGAGACTCCAATTGTGACCCCACTTAAGCCCAACAGGGAGGTCTGCATATGCGCGGACTATAAGTGCACGCTAAACAAGGCACTTCAAGCTCATGCCTATTCGGTGCCAGTGATCAGCCATGTGCTGGCCACTCTGGTGGGGGCCAAGATCTTCGGCAATTCGGACTTGGCTCAAGCTTGCCAGCAGCTGCTGGTGGATGAAGCCACAGCAGAGGCCCAAACAATAGTGACTCACAAGGGGGCGTTCAAGGTGAAACGGCTCCAGTTTGGGGTCAGCATGGCCCTAGGGATCTTCCAGGAATTATTGGACCATTTAATAAAAAGATATCAGGTGTCCAGCCCTTTTTTGATAGCGTCACTGGACGCTCAGACCTTCAGGACGCGACTCCGGGCAGTCCTTCAATGTTTCCAGGATGCAGGGCTGAAGGTCAAGACTGAGAAATGTCTTCTGGGCGTGCCATCAGTGGAGTTCCTGGGGTTTACCGTAGACGCCCAAGCAATCCACCCCACACCGGACAAGGTAAAAGCAATCTGTGAGGCTCCTGCTCCCACGTGCAAGGCCGAGCTTCAATCTTTTCTGGGACTCTTGAATTTCTATCATAATTTTCTTCTGCATAAGGCTGCGGTGGCTGAGCTGCTACATAGACTATTGGACAAATCTGCTAAATGGGAATGGGGCCCCCGGCACACGGCCCCACCTTCAAAGCCATGAAATCTCTTCTGACCTCGTCCACTTCGATGAGTCCCTCTCTGTGGTGCTGGCCTGTGACACATCCCCTTATGGAGTGGGGGCTGTCTTGGGGCACCGCCTGCCCGATGGCCGGGAGGTCCCGGTCGCTTACTACTCTAGGACCTGTCAGAATCTAAGGATTCTAACAAAGGTTTGCTTTTGTGCTTTGTATAATCCCTTCCTATGTAACCTGCTTTTGCAATTCAGCTACAACTTTGTGCTATCTCATTTACCATGTATCCTGTCACAATGGACTCTAGTTTATTGCTTTATGTTTTATGGCTAACAAAGAGTCTGGTCAATGTAACCATTTGGTCCGGGAGGGTGGCGACTTTAACACCTGGGAACAGTCGGCCTCTCCCCCCTCTCCCCCTCTGCATTCCTTTCCTCCCTGCCAGCGGAGACACAGAACTTTCCTTATCGGTGTGTGAAGACCTTGGCAAGTTATTTGTTATGCACGAAATGGACACATCTAAGGAGTTCTGGTTTAAGAAGGGAAATTTACAGCTTCACACCTCACCCTTGTTCCTGTGGGAAGCAAACGGCCAAAGGACTTTTAGCCCGCGGTTTTTCCCTCTCGGTGATTGGTTACCTATGGGAAATTCAAATTGTACTGGAGGGTATATTAATCCTGCTTCTATTGTATTCCTTATCTCTAACAATGATCCGAGGACCTGTAATGTAGTAACTGGGAATAAAGAACTCTGTTTAATCAACAAAGGTCTGATCCTTGACTGCATAGGGCAGAAGCCTCACAGGACCTTGACATCTACAGAGAGGAACTACGCACAGATAGACAAGGAGGGTCTCACTATCGGGGGGGGTGTAAAAAAGTTCCACGATTACCTCTATGGCCGGGACTTCACAATCACCACCAATCACAAACCCCTGCTGGGGCTCCTTGCCTCTGACCGCCAGACCCCTCAAATGCTGTCTCCTCGGGTTCTACGGTGGTCCATTTTCCTCTCCAGCTACCAGTACTCCCTGGTCTACCGCCCTGGCAAATCCATGGGGCATGCGGATGCTTTGAGCTGCCTTCCGCTGCCTGACTGCGACCCTGCCCCTGCCCACCTTGTCGCGCTCCTGGAGGAGCTTCTGGACCAGCCCGTCCAGGTAACAGACATCTCCTGACGAACAGCCCAGGATCGCATGCTCTCCCTGTTCTTGACTGGGTGGGAAGGGGATGTCCTACATCTCCCGGGTCAGAATTTGCTGCATTCAGAGCAGTGAGCTGTCAAGCCATAAGGGGTGCCTACTATGAGGATCCAGGGTGGTGATTCCAGAGCCCCTCCATGCCAGGGTGCTCAGCGCTCTTCATGAGCACCACCCTGGGGTCATCCGGATGAAAGCCCTGGCCCGCAGCTATGTATGGTGGCCCAGGCTGGATAAAGACATTGAGGCCAGGGTCCGGGCTTATGCGAAATGCCAGGAGTCACGTCCTGACCCTCCCCATGCGCCAGTCCGCCCTTGGGAGTTGTCTTAAGGCCCATGTTCCTGGCTCCACATAGACTTTGCGGGGCCTGTCTAGAGGCAGTTGTTTTTCATTCTCGTTGACAGCTTCAGCAAGTGGCTGGAGGTTGTTCTGGTAAAGTCTACATCATCTGAGGCCGCCATCCGGGTAATGTGGTGCATATTCAGTACGCACGGCCTGCCAGACACATTGGTCTCCAACAATGGCACAGCGTTTACCTCCTCAGAGTTCCTGTAATTCACGGAGCTACATGGAATACGACACGTAAGGTCTGCTCCTTTCCATCCAGCTACAAATGGGCAAGCCGAGAGGATGGTTCGCACAACCAAGGAGGCACTGCGGAGAATGGACCAAGGGGACTGGGAGTACAAATTGACAGCCTTTCTCTTTGGTCAGCGTGCAACGCCCCACACAGCCACTGGCTGCAGCCTGGCAGAGCTGCTCATGGGACACCGGCTTATGTCTCAGTTAGACCGTCTGCACCCAGACAAGGCCCCACACCAATCCAAGGAACCCAACACACCCCGAGCTCTGAGAGGATTCTTCCTGGAAGACCCTATGTACATTAGGAACTATGCACGGGGCCCCCTCTGGGTACCAGGTAGAGTCACCAGAGTCAATGGACCCCTCTCTTATGAGGTCCCCTCAGAGGATGGCCTAGTATGGCGACGTCACATAGACCAGTTGCGACACCGGGCAAGCTCCAGCCATCCAGGAACCACAGACCGACCAGGACCTGACATCCACGACCCCAGCATGGATGAGGAGGACCAACGGGAGGCTGATCCAGACCCAACCACTGTACCCCAGGAATACCCGCAAAACTCAGCCCCAGAAACAAGCCAGCCAGAAGACGCTCCTAAGATCCCGACTCCAGCTGTTCCAATTCCCAAGGTAGAGACTGCGGTCCTGGGTCCACCCACTCCAACATTCCGTCGGTTGGACAGAGAGCGGAGAAGGCCGACCTATCTCAAAGACTTTGTGTGCTAGGGGGTGTGCCTGAACTATGGGGAGAGGGGTGTTATGTCCTGGACACAATTCCACAGACAACCAGGCTGCAATTCTCTATGAGTACACTTGTATGATTCTTTGATGTAACCAAACATCTAATGGTGCCGGCCATGTGGTCTGACCGCATGGCCTGGAAAAGGTACAAGCTTGAGGTAAAAGAACAATAGCACCCAGGCTCCTAAAGATCCACCTGTCAGGGGCTTAGCATATTCAAATTCTTATGTATTGACCATGCGGTCACCATGTGCTCCCTTAATTGTGACCGCATGGCCAGAGCACATGGCCAGAGCATGGCCAGAGCACATGGCCAAGAAACTACCTGAGCTTCAGCCAGGTAGAACAAAGGCCAGGTGGATTCAAACCGGCCACCAATCCTGTACCTAGGTTTCTCCCAGGGAACCTATGAGATGTAAATAGACTTCTAATAGCCTATCAGGCCAGTTGGGTGAGGTCAGGGGATTGTCCCTGACCAGCATAAAAGGAGGGCTTCGAGCCCTGGGTTGTATGCTTCATCCGGACCAGCAATAAAGATCATGCTGTTTCACTGTTCCACGGACTCCCGACTCCAATACTTATCAGTGGCGATGAAGGTGGGATCCCGATGAGCGACTCTCCAGCTGACCACAGCAGCACAGCGAGCTCCGTCCCGCCGGCTGCAGGCATCTCCGAGCTCCAGCACTCCAACGCCTCGCCGCAAGCCGCTCTGAGCCCAATCCTCCAGCACTAGACAGTGCCAAGCTTCAGCGCTCCCCAGCACCGCCGCAAGACACGAGGACATCGCTCAAACAGCCGCCACCGCCGCTCCTGCTCTGGTAAATATGGCAAACGCTCCAGGACCAATTACCTCTTTTGATACGTCTCGCCCCGAGACGTGGGAGTCCTGGCTCAAGACACTGGGTTGCGCCTTTAAGGTCTGCGGAATCACAGATGCAGACCTGAAGAGCGCCTGGCTCTTTAGTTCCGGAGGGGTGGAGGTCATGCGGCTGGCCCAGAACCTACTAGCCCCGCAAGACCCCACCGAGGTGTCTTACGACGTGCTCACCAAGACCCTCGGCGATTATTTCGCCCCGAAGCCATCAAAACTGGCCAGGCGCTGGGAGTTCATACAGCGCCAGCAGCAGCTGGGGGAGTCGGCCGCCACTTTCCTGGCTGAACTCCGTCGACTAGCTGTGGGCTGCAAATTCCGCCACATGGATGACCACGTGGAGACCGCCTTCATGGAAGGGGTCCGGGAAGCCAAGCTCCGCCGGCGCCTCATCGCAATGCCGGAACCTACCTTGGAAAAGATGCTCCAAACGGCAGCAGCCTTCGAGACAACGCAAAAGGACAAGGCAGCCACCAAAGTCCACCAGGTGGCTCCTCCCGAACCCGACTCAAGCGAAGAAGAGGACGTCCACCGGATGCAACCACGCTCGAAGAAGGGTGATCCCGGCGTCCCCAGGCCCAAGGGCCGGCACCCAGCATCGGTTTCTGTTCCCTCTTCTGCTTCCCTCAACAGGCAGGCCCCAACGTGCGCCAGCTGCGGGGACCTCCATGACAGATGGACATGCCGCTTCCATGATGCCATCTGCCGTGCCTGCGGAAAAGCAGGACATCTTGCCCGGGCCTGCCACCTGAGGAACAGCCACCGTGCCCCAGCAGCGAACTTTGAAGAAGTGGGTAGTGTCGTTCCCACGGCCACGGTAATGAACTTGCCCCAGCCCATCCCAGGCGCAATTTCCGTGTCTCTCCGAATAGAGGGAGTTCCTTGCTCCATGGAACTGGACTCAGGGTCCGCATATTCAATTGTGTCCGCAGCTACGTTCCGCTGCCTCTGCCCGAAGGGGGCACGCTGGCTGTGGCTGCCAGCTGGGTTGGTCCTCTGGGACTTCCAGAAAAACCTAGTGGCTATTAAGGGGCTAGCCAGGGTCCGGGTCCAGTACCACGCCTTTAATGGCCTGCTAGACCTTCTCGTGGTGGAGCGCAATCTAACCAGTCTCCTAGGTCGTGCCTGGTTCAAGCCGCTCGGAGTGCAGTGGACAGGAATACACCATGTGGGCTCCACCGACTTTTCGGCCATCTGCAAGGAATTCCCCGGCGTTTTCGATGGCTCATTGGGCTGCTACAAAGAACCCCCGGTTTCCTTCGACCTGTACCCGGCAGTCCGGCCCATCCGCGTGGCCGTCTGACGGCCACTGCTCGCCTTCCAGCCCAAAGTGGAGGCGGAGCTTGAAAAGCTCATGGCACAAGGGGTGCTTGAGCCGGTCTCCCACGCCAAGTGGGAGACTCCCATTGTGACCCCCCTAAAAGCTAACGGGGAAGTCCGCATCTGTGCGGATTACAAATGTACAATTAATAAGGCATTACAGGACCACGCGTACCCGGTACCGGCGGTCAGCCATGTTCTGGCCTCCCTCGCGGGCGCCAGAATATTTGGAAAATTAGACTTGGCCCAAGCCTATCAGCAGCTTGCCTAGACGAAGCAACGGCCGAGGCACAAACGATTGTGACTCACAAGGGAGCGTTCAAGGTAAAACGCCTCCAATATGGGGTCAGCGTAGCACCCGGAATCTTTCAAAAGCTAATGGACTCTCTCCTAAAAGATGTTCCAGGAGTGAAGCCGTTCTTCGACGACGTCCTCATCGCCGCCCCGGACGCTGACACGTTCGCAGCTCGCCTCCGGATGGTGCTGCAAAGGTTCCAGGACACGGGTCTCAAGGTTTGAAAAGACAAGTGCACCCTGGGAGTCTCCTCGGTGACCTTCTTGGGGTTCCAAGTCACCGCGGACAGCATTCACCCGACAAAGGAGAAGGTAGCGGCGATTACAGGTGCACCCCGTCCGTCCTTAAAGGCAGAACTCCAGGCGTTCTTGGGACTTGTGAACTTCTACCACGCCTTCCTTCCGCACAAGGCGGCAGTCACCGAACCCCTGCATCATCTCCTGGACAAGGGAGCGGCTTGGGCCTGGGGCCCCAAGCACGATGCGGCCTTCCAGGCCGTCAAGGACCTGTTAGTTTCGAATGCGGTCCTGGTGCATTTCGATGAGAGGCTCCCTGTCATCCTGGCCTGCGACGCGTCCCCCTACGGCGTTGGGGCAGTCTTGGGGCACCGGCTACCCAACGGAAAGGAGGTTCCGGTTGCCTACTACTCCAGGACCCTGTCGTCGGCGGAACGGAACTACGCCCAGATCGACAAAGAGGCTCTAGCGATCGTAGCTGGCGTCAGGAAATTCCATGACTATCTCTACGGGCGGTCGTTCACCGTGGCCACAGATCACAAGCCGCTGCTGGGTCTCCTTGCCCCCCACAGGCAGACCCCTCACATGCTATCCCCGCGGGTCCTGCGGTGGTCAATTTTTTTGTCAGGCTACTCCTACGAATTGGTACACTGCCCGGGGAAGGCGATGGGTCATGCAGATGCCCTCAGCTGTCTTCCCCTCCTGTCCTGCGACCCTGATCTGGCTCCTGCTTTCCACGTCGCGCTCCTAGAGGACCTACCGGAGCGCCCCGTACAGGTATCAGATGTGGCCCGTCGCACGCAGCAGGACCGCATCCTTTCCCATGTCTCGGACTGGGTGGGAAGGGGGTGGCCGGAAAAACCGGGACCAGATTTCACCGCTTTCACCGCATGCATGCACGAACTATCGGCCCACAAGGGATGCCTGCTATGGGGATCTTGAGTGGTGATCCCCGGGCCCCTGCGGCCCCGAGTGCTAGAGGCCCTACAGGAGGCTCACCCAGGAATTGTGCGCATGAAAGCTCTGGCCCGGAGTTAGGTATGGTGGCCAGGCCTGGACAAAGACATTGAGGGGCGGGTCCAGAAGTGTACCAAATGCCAGGAGTCGCAGCCAGATCCACCACATGCTCCTGTCCGATCCTGGGAATCTACTAACAAGCCCTGGTCCCGCCTGCACCTAGACTTCGCGGGACCGGTCCAGGGCTGGTTGTTTCTTATCGTTGTTGACAGCTACAGCAAGTGGCTTGAGGTAATGCCGGCAGCTTCGACCTCCACCAACGCTGCCTTAAGAAGTCTCTGGCCGAGGACTCGGGTTTCCGGTTCCGCCTTCCCTGGTAGCAGACGCAGGGCAGAAGAGCTCCTGTAAATCTGTGAATTTCTTCAGATTACTAGGCATAAAATCTGCCTTTTTTCTTACTTGGAGAGTGGAAAAAGCAAGGAGCTTATGGACACTTCCTAGGGGGGAAAGGCAATCCTCCCGGGGGGGGCCTCCACGCTTCTAGCAGTTCCTGAAGAAGAGTACCGTCATCGCGAATGAACGGGAGACGCAGGGAATGGAACCACGAGAGAGGCAAGATATATAAGGACCGAAAAGAGACTTAAAAGATGAGTATACTTAATCTGTTCTAATTATTTGGGGGAAATTAATGCCCAAAACCATACAAAACGGCCCAGATAATAACGTGCGAGTGAGAGAATACTAAAACTTAACACTAAGCTCCCAACAAAACCGGCCAACATAAACTTGACTAAAGCAGGGGGCAACTGGAGGAAAGGATCGCTGCACTAACTTGTTTTTCCGTTTTCTTTTCTTCTCTCATCCCTTTTCTTTCTGAAGGCGCGGCGTGGTCCGGGAGAGACAGAGGTCTTCGCGGGAGTAGGAAGGAGGAGAGGGGGGCGTGGTGCCGAGAGCCAGGGAGCAAGACGCAGGCGCACTGAGCGGTGAATGACTTGCATCTCTACAGCGTCTACGAGGAAAGCGGAGCGTCTACGAGAGAAGCGGAGGAGTGGTCGCGTGCGTGACGTAGAAGATAGGAGACGGCGAAAGGCAACGCTACGTAAACAACGTAACTTTGCAGGCTCTACGTAAGAAACGTAAGCTACGTAAACGTAAGAAACGTAAGAAACGTAAGCTACGTAAACAACGTAACTTTGCAGGCTCTACGTAAGAAACATAAACGCGGAGGAGACAGAGAGACAGAGAGACTTTAAAGAGACAGTAGCAGAATAGAGCTGAGCTATAGAGCTTGAATACCGGAACTGACTGAAAGTAGAAATATAGAAATATAGAAATATAGTGAAAGTAGAAATATAGAAATATAGTAAAATAACTTAGATAGACCAGGGGGAAAAATATATATATATTATAGAGGACCTTGCACTTCTGGTATTTGTTAAAAGGGTGTGTATTGTATAATAGGAGGGGGTGTGTATTACTGTATATTTATTTTCCCTTAACTGTGTTATTTCATAACGGTGTGAATTAATTGTTATAATTATTGTTTAGTTAATCTGTTAATTTGTGGTGGAAATCAGAGGATTTGGGAGACCTGAAAGCGAAATTAATTAATTAATTAATTAATTAACCCAAACTAAGCAAGAACAAATTCAATAATTGTAATTAACCTAACGAGCAGTCAATTAATTAAAACTTAGACTTATAAGGGAACAACTGATTAACTGATTAAATTAAAATAATTAAATATAATTAAATATATAATTAAACAATTAACTGAATGAATTGATTATTGTTAGATAACTGAACTACTACATTAAACTATAATTAAATAATTAATTGAATAAATTGAATACTATTAGATAACAGAACTATTATATTAAATTACACCTAATGAGACCAGCTCAGCCATAAGCTAGTTAGGGGGAAATTTGGGAACAAAACCCCAGAGTATATTTAGTTATAATTAATTATAATATACATTAATAAGGTATAAGAACATAAAGAGCAGACAAAGCTTCACTAGAATAGGGGAACATACCGGTCTGCAGTAAACATTAGAAGAACTCTATTTAATGGCTTCTGGAAGTCAAGGACCCTCAAGAAAAAGCTCAATACCCTCGCCGTCTTTACCGAAAACCTTAACCCAAACCAAACTCTTGACCAGCAGTATGAGCCAATCAACAAAAGACACAAAGGCCATGATTGATGAATCAGTTGCAGCAGCTATAAAAGCGGTCATGGAAAATACACTCCCAATGCTTATGGACAAAGTAGAAGAGAGACTACCTGTACTGATCCAGAGAGAAATACAGAAAGAAACGCGGCAATTGGGCAACAAAATCGACGAAATGACCACTCAGATGAAAGCAGAAGTTGCAGAAATCAAAAAACAAGTTGGAATAAACAAAAAAGAGATCCAAATATTAATGACAAGAGAAAAACAAACCCATGACAAAACAAGAGAACTAGACCTAGACATGCAAGAGCTCAAAGCTAAAAACGAAAGGCTTGAAGAAACAGTTATTAATCTGGAGATGGATAAGGCCGCCATGATTTTAAGATGCCAAAACATCCCAGAAAAAATCGGTACGGACCTCAGAGAAGAAATAGCTGCAAACCTGACAGAACAATTAAAGATCGGAGACAAAAAAGATCTGATGGAAAATATGGAAGCGACTTATAGAAGGGGCACAGCTTATACGAGAAAATACAATCTCCCAAGAGAAGTACATATAAAATTCAGTAAGAGAGAAACAAAAGAAAAAATATTAAGAGCCTCATATGGAAAAAAAGTGACGATCCAAGGGGAGGAAGTAAAGCTCCTAAGAGAAGTACCGTGGCGGGTACGAGAGAAGCGAAGAAACTACCAGCAAATGGCGACCTTATTACGAGAAAAAGGAGTGGAGTATAGATGGAGTCTACCAGAAGGATTGATTTTTGAATATAGAGGTAAAAGGTACAAGCTGGACTCAGTATTCAAATTGGACAATTTTCTGGAAAACTTTGGCAGAGAGTTTGGAGTAAATAAAGAAGAAGAGGAAGAAGAAGAAGAGGAAGAATCACAATCGGAGAGAGAAGAGGAAGAGACAGAAGAAGACAAAAAGAACCAAAGTAGAAAAAAAGGAAAGAAAGGCTCCACAATACCTTCACAAATCTTAACAAGAAAACAGCTAAAGAACAAAGCAAAAGAGCAAGAGAAAGAAAATGGAATGGAGCAATAAGGAATTTAAGATCTTCTCAACAAATGTAAACGGCCTAAATAGTCCACAAAAAAGAAGACGAATATTACATCAAGCCTCTAAGTTGAAAGCAGACCTGGTGTGTTTACAAGAAACACATGTTAAGAAAGATCATATAAAATATTTAAACTATAAAAAGTTAGGTACACCTTTTGTTGCGGCAGATAAGGAGGAAAAAAAAAGGGGGGTAGTAATATATGCGAAAGAATACTTACACCCAAAAATGGTTCATTCTTCAAAAGATGGTAGGATTATAGCCATAACCATAATAAGACAAGGAGTAGAATATCTAATAATAAATATTTACGCCCCCAACTCAAATCAAAATATTTTTTATAAAAAAATAGCAGATATTCTGGCAGAAAAAGAGTATAACAAGATATGTATTATAGGAGACTTCAATGGGGTATTTGATAAAAGCCTAGATAAAAAAACTCAAAATGGAATATCAAAAAAGAAAGGACAAACTTTGCCTAAAAATTTCTTACAGATAATAGAAGAATATAGCTTATTGGATGCTTGGAGAACTAAGCATCTAAAGGAAAAAAACTATACATATTATTCAGCTAGACACAGGTCATGGTCTCGAATTGATATGGCATGGGTGTCCGGGCCGGTCATGATAGAGATGACTGAGACGGACATTCTCCCGTTGACATTTGCAGATCATAACCCAATTATGTTAAGTATGAGGGAAGTAAAGAAAAATAGAAGATGGACCATGAATAGATACATACTGAAAGATCAAGGGTTTGTAGAAAAAATGAAAGAAGATATAAAATACTTTTTTAACAGAAACATCCAACCAGATGTATCAATTAACATAGTATGGGATGCCTTCAAGGCATACATAAGAGGGAAAATGATTAGCCATACATCATGGGTGAGAAAACAAGAGAACAAGGAATATGATTTATTGGTTGAACAGGTTAAAAAACAAGAAGAAGAATATAGGTTAAGGCATGAAGAGGGAACTAAAAATAGGATAAATTTATATCAGCATAAAATAAACTTATTATTAACCAAAGAAATAGCAAAGAAAGTAGAACATAACAAAATATTTTTCTTTGAAAATGCCAATAAGCCTACAAGATGGCTGGCATATAAATTAAAAAAGGAAGAAGTTCGAAAATCAATAATCACTTTAAAAGATGACAAAGGAGAAAATAAATATCTGATGAAAGACTTAAAAGAGATAGCTGTCAAATACTTTAATAATCTGTATAAACAAGAAGAAGAACAAGAGGATCAAATTAAAACCTATTTAAAAGAGAGAGCTAAAGTAAAGACCTTCACGAATGATCAAAGAAAGATTCTAAATGATCCAATATCTATCTGTGAGATAATTGAAGCAATTAAGAGGCAAAAACAAAATAAAACGCCAGGTCCTGATGGGCTCCCAAGTGAATTCTATCGGATTTTCGAAAATCAAATTACTATGGTGTATAAAAATTTGGTAAAAAATACAGGGGAAACAGGCACTACCCCAGACTCATGGAAAGATGCATTAATAACATTAATCTTAAAAGACAAGGATAAAACTGATATGGTGAATAATTATAGACCGATCGCATTATTGAATGCCGACTACAAAATATTCGCAAATATTTTGGCGGAAAGATTCAAAAAGATATTAATACAAATCATTAACAAAGATCAGGTAGGCTTTCTTCCAAAAAGACAATTGAGAGAAAACATAAGAACACTAATTAACATTCTTGAATACTACGAGGCACATCCAGAAAAGTCGGCAGCTTTAATGTTTATGGACGCTGAAAAAGCGTTTGATAATTTATCATGGAAATTCTTGTTAAATAAACTAGAAGAATCTAATCCAGGAGATAAGTTTAAAACCATGGTAGAAGCAATCTACAAAAAACAACAGGCCAGATTGGTAATAAATGGAGACATATCACATGAAATAAAGATAGAAAAGGGAACCAGACAGGGATGTCCACTTTCACCTTTGCTATTTATTTTTGCATTGGAAACTCTATGTGACAAAGTAAGAGAAGAACAAGAGATAGAGGGACTTAAATGTAAAGATCAAATATACAAACTATGTGCCTATGCTGACGACCTAATGTTTATCATGGAAAAACCAGAAGAGTCGCTTACCAAACTCTTAAAAATAATAAATGAATTTGGTAAAGTAGCAGGATTAAAAATAAATCTTCAAAAAACCAAAATTCTTATGAAAAACTCTACTAAAGAACAGGAAAATAGATGTCAGGAACTTTCCAAAATTACGGTAGTCAAAAAAGTTAAATATTTAGGAATTATTTGTACAAATAAAACGAGTTCACTTATTGATGATAACTATAAAAAATTAATAACAGATACGAAAATAGATTTAAATAATTGGAAAGATTTAAAATTATCATGGTTTGGAAGAATAGCGGCGATAAAAATGAACATTCTCCCCAAATTCTTATTCCTAGCGCAAACAATACCACTGCTAAATGAGAAATCAAATTTTTATAAAGAATTTAACAAATCAATTAAAAAATTTATTTGGTCTTCCAAAAAACCTAGAGTTAGATGGAAATTTCTACAGGACCAAAAAGACAGAGGTGGAGTTGGTTTACCAAACTGGGAGATATATGGAAAGACAGCGGCACTGGTTTGGGTGAAAGAGTGGATAAAACTAGAAAACCAAAAAGTCTTAGCTCTAGAAGGGCATGACCTCTATATGGGGTGGCATGCATACACATGGTATAATAAAGAAAAAATACATTCCAACTTTTCTAGACATATGCTAAGAGCAGCACTTATGAAAAACTGGCTAGATATCAGATATAAATTCTACACACAGATTCCTAGATGGGTCTCACCCCTAGAAGCATTTATTAAACCCTCATTATTAATCCAAAATAAACTATTGAGTTATGAAAAGATATTAGATGAAAACGGAAACATTAAAACAAAGGAAAAACTAGAGGAAGAATTTGGAATCCAATTAACTTGGTGGGAAGCCATACAGTTAAAATCCAGATATAGAGAGGATAAAAAAATAGGATTTAGTGAAAACTTAAATGAATTAGATCAAACTTGGCTAAATAATGATGATAAATTAATTAAGAAAATATACAATCTACTTATAAACTATGAAATGCACGAAGAGGAAGTAAAACCAGTAATGATAAAATGGATGCAAGATATAGGTTATAACATAGAATTAGATAGATGGGCCAAAACCTGGAAATCAGTAAAATTACTAAAAGCAGTAAATTACAAGGAAAATATTTACAAATTATTCTATCGCTCATATTGGTCTCCCGATAGGTTAAATAAATGTTTTAAAAATGTGTCTAACATGTGTGGGATGTGCGGGAAAAATAAGGGCACATTTTTTCATGTTTGGTGGACTTGTGCTATTGTAAAAAAATTTTGGGAAATGATAAAGAAGATGATCTTCGAAATTATGGATATTGAAATAGATTTAGAACCAGGAATCTATTTGTTAAATATGTTACCAGAGAACCTACTGAAAACGGAACAAAAACTTTTGGCATGTATTTTGACGGCAGCACGTATTCTACGGGCCAAATACTGGAAACTTTCAACTTTACCGAACAAAGAAGAAGTAGTTCAAAAGATTTTGGGATGGGCAGAGATGGATAGAATGTGTTATTTGACTTCGGTAGATAAGAGAAAAGATCCAAGAGATACCTGGTCCAAACTATACTTTTGGTTGAGATAATATATGTACTCTCACTTTGAGAAAATATGAAGTTATATAATGTAAAAGATGTGGAATGGAAACTTAATAAAATATATATAAAAAAAAAAAAAGAAGTCTCTGGCCGATCTTCACGACACACGGAATGCCAGAAACTCTCGTGACCGACAACGGGACCGCTTTCACCTCCAGCAAGTTTCAACAGTTCGTGGAAGCCTGCGGTCTGCGCCACATCCGCTCTGCTCCGTTCCCCCCTGCAACCAACGGCCAGGCCGAGTGCATGCTGAGGACAACGAAGGACGCGTTAAAGAAGATGGAGCATGGCGATTGAGAAGAGCAGCTGTACAAGTTCCTGTTCTCCTAACGGAACACACCCCACTCAGGGACCAGGTGCCGGCCAGCCGAACTACTGATGGGAAGACGACTGAGAACCGTTTTGGACCGCCTACATCCTGACCGAGCAATCGAGGGGGACCCGACAACGGAGGACCGGCCAGCTGCCCGAGGATTCGCTCCCAAAGACCCCGTATACGCAAAGAACTTCGCACGGGGTCCGACATGGCTCCCCGCGAGGATCGTCCGAGTCACAGGGCCTTATTCCTACGAGGTCCTTACGGAAGATGGCGTAGTCTGGAAACGGCACATTGACCAGATTCGACGCTGTACCCAGAACCACGATGATACCAGGCCCCCGAATTCCCTGCACCAACAGACCGTGACATCGACACGACTCCAGAAGCAGTGCCAGACCCTGATCCGGAGACTGCGGAGATGCCGCTCCTGCCCGCGGACGAATCAGTTGCGCCATCCACACCTGAATGACCCCCGAGCAGACAGGCCCCGCCAGCAGAACAACTACCCACACCGCAACCTGCCGACACAAGCAACACGCCCCGCCTTACAACCCCCTGGCGCTCTGGACGTGAGCACAGACGCCTGGACTATCTTAAAGACTATGTGTGCAGAGGGGTTCTGGACTATGGGGGGAGGGGTGTTATGTATTGACCATGCGGTCGCCATGTGCTCCCATTATTGCGACCGCATGGCCAGAGCACATGGCCAGAGCATGGCCAGAGCACATGGCCAAGAAACTACCTGAGCTTCAGCCAGGTAGAACAAAGGCCAGGTGGATTCAAACCGGCCACCAATCCTGTACCTAGGTTTCTCCCAGGGAACCTATGAAATGTAAATAGACTTCTAATAGCCTATCAGGCCAGTTGGGTGAGGTCAGGGGATTGTCCCTGACCAGCATAAAAGGAGGGCTTCGAGCCCTGGGTTGTATGCTTCATCCAGACCAGCAATAAAGATCATGCTGTTTCACTGTTCCACGGACTCCCGACTCCAATACTTATCAAAATGAACCAATATAATCTCGGGTGGGAAGATTAACCATCCCACAGTGTGGGTGCGGACAGGGGTGAGGCTTTTCTGTGCATATAAACTGACCCCCAGGCCACCTCAGGTATGCTTGTTCCTGACCTACAATAAACTTGATCATGCTGAAACTCACTCCACCGCCTCCAGACTCCAGTACTTTTCAGATTCCTAATCTTTCTATACTTCTGTTAGATCCTGTAGTAGAAAGGAGGCTTAAACTGTAGGAGGAGGACAAAAGGTCTGCTAATTCAGCCACCAATTCCCCTTTGGAAAAAAAGAAGTCATATGCCTGGATTTCCATGCCTCCTAGTCATGCAGAGGCTGTATTCTGACTGTGATCACAGCACACATGGAGAAAGGGTCTGAAATGAATCCATGGAACCCACTATTTAACATTCTATTTGCTCAGTTGGAGAACTTAAATAGCAGCTCCCTGGGACCACTGCAGTTTGCAAAAATGGTGCTGGGGAGACCATGCTAAAGGCTGTTTTCTTTCATTATTTCCCAGGTTTCCATACCATGCTGTAACTTGCACAGACCCACACCATTTTACAGCTAAGACTTCTTTCTGCCCAGTCCTGGATTCCTCTCCAGATTATCTGACATCTCCTGCTCCTATGCCCATCCCAGATGACAAGAGTGACAGGCTTGCTGGCTGAACCAGCTGGGCATGGATCTATCACTTGGTTCACTATTAACTTCAATCCCAGGCTGTTTGCCTAGAAATCCCTTAACAGTAATACTTATAACAAGCCTCAGTTGCAGGCATCACTGGATTTTTACATTTGAGCAGATACAAAATCTCCATGTTTACCTGAAATATCTTTTTTGGGGCAAGTTCCACTTTTTTCTGTTTTTTTTGAGCATGTGTTAGTTTTATGCTTCTGCTTCACAGATGTTTTATCAATGGCAGGAAATTTAGCTTCTGATTTGTTCCTAGGAGACTTTATAGAGGATTTCAGTTCACATCCAGAAACTTCATCACAAGAGATCTGTAAAAGAACAGTTAAATGTTAGTGTTGGATACTTAGGAGAGCTAAGTACTCCAGACCAGAAGACCTGGACCAGGCACTGCAAGCCGTGGCTGGTTGGCTTAGACTAAGCCGGCTAAAGCTAAATCCGGCAAAGACAGAGGTCCTGTGCCTAGGTTGGGGCGGTTTGGGGGTAGGGATCCCACTCCTGACCTTCGGTGGGGCACCACTGCTGCCACCGCTGGAGGTTAGGAGCTTGGGAGTGCTCCTGGATACCTCCTTAAGAATGGAGGCCCAGGTAGCAGCCATTGCTAAGTTGGCCTTTTACCATCTTCAGCTGATTCGGCAGTTGGTTCCCTTCCTCGAGCACGATGACCTGGCTACAGTGATCCATGCGATGGTTACCTTGAGACTAGACTACTGTAATGGTCTCTACATGGGGCTGCCCTTGTCGCAGATCCAGAAGCTGCAGCTAAAGCAGAATGCTGTGGCCAGGCTTTTGATGGGTCTTCCTAGATGGGAGCACATCCGGCCTCCGCTGAAGGTACTGCACTGACTGTCAATAGCATACCAAATTTGCTTCAAGGTGCTGGTGCTCACCTTTAAAGCCCTATATGGCCAGGGTCCAACATACCTGAGAGACCGCCTTTCCCCATACATACCCCAGAGAGCACTACGGTCGGGGTCACAACATCAATTAATTATCCCAGGCCCTAAGGATGCCAGGCTCGCAGCCACCAGGGCCAGGGCCTTTTCAGTGACGGCTCCATACTGGTGGAATGAGTTCCCAGAAGAGATCAGGGCCCTGTAGGATCTCTTACAGTTCCACAGGGCCTGCAAGACGGAGCTCTTCCACCAGCCTTTCAACTAGGAGCCGCCCACCACTACCACCAACATCTGTGGTAGAGGGCTGGCCCCAACTTGGAGCCATCGAGGGACACTGGAAGATCGCTGAATTGGAACTCTACTACATATTACATCATATGGCACGCCATTGTAATTAATGCAGGAATGATTACTGTGAGCACTTTGATTATTTGATTGTTTTAAAATGTTTTAAATGCTTTTATGTCGATTTTATGGTACCTTGTACTTGTTAATGTTAGCCGCCCTGACCCTGTTCGCAGGGAGGGCAGGATACAAATGGAACTAATAAACAAACAAACAAACAAATATGCATAGCGGAATAAAAGCAACGCAGCACATGTGTGTATTTAGCTTCAAGAAAAGTTTACTAGAAAATAAGGGGAGGGTTACATGGAATAAAACAATAACATCCTGACTAACTAGTTCTAAACTTCATCTTGGTTACTCTTCTTCTTCTTCAGGCCTGAGAGTAGAACAAAGGAAAGAAAAGATCTCCCCAAAGCTTCCTCCCCCCCTTACATGCAGATCACCATTTTCCAATATATTGATGAACCAATAGCTGGTTTCATTAGGAATAATCCATCCCATTCTCTGGCAAGAAAAAAACGTTCCTAACACTTAATTGGTTCTATGCTATTTAATGAGCATTAACATACATAAACAAGTTTAACTCTTTCATGACTGAAGTGTGACATTTGAAAAACCCCAACAGTTAGTGGCTGAATGTTCTTGTACCAGGGGGAAAAAAGCTTTGCTTTGTGGAAGAAACTGCTTCTTTAAATCTGGAAGATGGAGCCCCCAAGTTGGATGGCACTCAGTCAGCTACTGGGGAAGACCTGCAGAGTGGAGGACAACTACAACAGCTACGAGCAGCACTATTCTTAATGATGCAACTGCAGTAAAGCTGAAAGGATGTTCAGTTATCGGCATGAATGGACACAAAACAAAAGTCCAAAGCTGTTTGATGCAGAGTCAACTGAAACTGAATCCAGGTAAGACTGAGGTTCTGTGGGTGGGTGGGTGGGGAGCCTCGTTTGGGTTGCCAGCTCCCAACTCTTGAGGGTGTGCCTCTGTCACTGGCACAGATGATCAGGAGCCTGGGCATGGAAGCTCACGTTGCCAAGCTGGCATTTCTCCCTACCTGTTTCACATCAACCTAACCACGGTAATCCATGCAACAGTCACCTCCAGGCTAGACTACTGTAATTCGCTCTATGCAGGCCTGCCCTTGCACCTGACCGGAATCTCCAACTGGTTCAAAATGCAGCTGCACAGGTCCTTACCAGGACCCTCTGGACAGCACACATTTAACCAGTGCTGCATGAGCTGCATTGGCTTCCAGTGGAGCACCAGATCAGGTTCAAGGTTCTGGTTTTGACATTCAAAGCCCTCTGTGGTCAGGGACCTACATACCTCTGGGACTGCCTCTCTCAGTATGCCCCTGGAAGAGTGTTACACTCAGGGAATAAGAACTTCCTGGTGGTCCCCGGCCCAAGAGAAGTCCAGCTGTCCTCAACCAGGGCCAGGGCTTTCTCGGCCCTGGCCCCTGCCTGGTGGAACGCTCTGCCGGAAGCCATCTGTGCCCTGCGGGAGTTGTTACCTTTCTGCAGGGCATGTAAGGCAGAGATGTTCCGGTGGGCTTTTGGTTGAGGACAGCAACAGGACACCCTTTGGGACTCTCATATATTTCCCCATCAGTCATGACCCCTCCCCCCTGGGAGGCTGGGGAGTTGGAATTTTTTCTGCCATCTTGCATATTGTATGTATACTCTTTTTATCTATTAGTATTTATTGGTTTGTTGTTGTAACTTAGTTTCCAAATTGAGATTTAGTATACTATTCTGTTGTAAGCCGCCCTGAGCCCTACTTGAAAGGAGGGGCAGCCTATAGGGTTGCCAAGTCCGGGTTGGAAAATACCTGGGAACTTTGGGGGTGGAGCCAGGAGAAGGTGGGGTTTGAGGAGGGGAGGGGTCTCAACATGGTACTATGCAATAGGAGCCTACCCTTCAAAGCAGCCATTTTCTCCAGGGGAGCTGATCTCTGTCAGCTGGGGATCAGTTGTAAAAGCAGGAGATCCCCAGGCCGCACCTGGAGGCTGGCAACCCTAGCGCCCTAGTAATCCAATTTAATAAATAATAAATAATAGAAACAAAGAACATGAGAAGTATGAATCAAAGTAAATTCAAAATTGTGAAATGGGGACATTTAAACATTGCAGTCCTGTGAGTGTGAACTAAAGTGGACTGCATTAGGACCTTTTCAGTCAGAAAATTACAAAGTGTTTTACTCTGGAAATGACAAACACAGAAGAAACAGAGCTGCTCCAATAGTGAGGTGAGATGTAGCACAATCAGTCAGGGGCTATAATGCAAAGTCAACCTGAATAATATCGGTCAGACTTCACAGAAAGCCTATCAATATAACCATCATTCAAGTTTATGCCCCAACTGCAGATGCTGATGAGGAAGAAATTGAAAGTTTTTATGCAAGTGTCCAGGAAGAAACTGATCAGACACCTAAACAAGATGTGCTGAGAATCATAGGTGACTGGAACTCAAAAATAGTAAACAAAGAAGAATAAAATATTTCTTGAAGATATGGGCTAGGAGTACGAAATGAAGCACGAGAGCGACTCATAGAATTCTGTGATTACAACAATTTGTTCACTGCAAACACGTTTCAGGCAACTAAACAGATGATTGTACACATGGATGTCACTGGATGGCCAATATGGAAATCAAATAGATTAAATAATTGGAAGCAGAAGATGGAAAAGCTCTGTTTTCTCTGCTAAGACCAGGAGCTGACTGTGGTGCAGATAATGAATTGTTCATATGGAAAATTAGGATAAATCTGAATTAAAACATGAAAACATTCATAGTACCAAAATACAATTTCAACAACATTCCTGAAAAGTTCAAAGACCATGTAAAGAACAGATTTGAATTTCTAAGTTCAAAGGAATGGAAACCAAAAGAACTATGGGTTGAAACCACAGATATTATCAAGGAAGAATGCACAAAGACTATTCCTGTAGCCTAAAGAAAAGAAAAGCATTGACAGATGACTGCTGAAACTTTTAAAATTGCTAGACAGACAAGAAGTAAAAGTAAAAGGTGACAAATAGAATCAAAAGCCTAATGCAGCATTCCAGCAACAGGCACACTGAGACAAAGAGAACTATTATAATAACCAGTGTAAAGAAACAGAAAATAACAAAAAAGGAAGAACAAGAGACCTGTTCCACAAGATCCAAGAAATCAAAGGGAAATTTAAAGCATGGTTAGGCATGCTGAAAGATCAACACAGAAACACATTACCTGAACAGCACAAAATAAAGAAAAGATGGCAACAATACACTGAAGAGCTATACTTTTGAATAAGAACCTACAGTTTTAGAAAGTGAAATGAAAGCAGCACTGAGAGCCATTAGGAGAAACAAGTCACCAGGACTAAATGGGATATCAGTAGAGTTATTCTAAGCCACAGAAAAGGAGTCCATCAAAATCTTAACAAGAATATGTAAACAAATATGGAAAACAAAACAACAGCCCTCAGATTTGGAAATGCTCAGTCTACATTCCAATTCTCAAAAAAGGTGACTTCAATGACCGCAGCAACTACATTAATTAATTAATTACATTAATTTATGATGCAAATAAAGCAATGATCAAAATCTTACAATAGACTGTTACCATATATGGAATGAGAAATGTCAGATGGTCAAGCTGCAGTCAGAAAAGGAAGAGGCACTAGAGATCATACAGCAAATGTATGTTGGTTACTGGAGCATACAAGAGAAATTCAGAAGAAAATCAGTTTGTGTTTATAGTAAAGCTCTTCACTCTGTGCATCATGAAAAGGTATGGTTGGCTTTAAAAGAAATGGGTGTGCCACAACATCTGATTGTTTTGATGTGCAACCTGTATTCTGGACAAGAGGCTACTAAGACAGAATAGGGAGAAACAGAATGGTTTCCAATTGGCAAAGGTGTCAGACAAGGATGTATTTTATCTCCCTATGTTCAATCTATATGCAGAACATATCAAAAGGAAAGATGGATTAGATTTAGATGAAGGTAGAGTGAAAATTGGTGGAAGGAACATTAACAATTTGAGAAATGCAGATGATACCACGTTACTGGCAGAAAAAAGTGAAGGCCTGAAATAGTTCCTGGTGCAGGAGTTACACTGGCGACTAAAACCAAGATAATTCATATCATAGTATTCCCATTACTATATATGGGTGTGAAAGTTGGACAATGAAGAAAACTAAGAGGAAGAAAGTAAATTCTTTTGAAATATGGTGTTGGAGTAGAGTTTTACTGCTACCATGGACCGCCAAAAAGACAAATTGGTGGATTCTAGAACAAATCAAGCCTGAACTCTCCCTAGAAGCTAAAATGACTAAACTGGGGCTATCATACTTTGCTCATATTATGAGAATACAAGAGTCACTGGAAAAGACAACAACTGTGGGAAAAGTTGATGACTGAACATGAGATGGATTGACTTACTAAAGAAAGTCATGACCCTCAGTTTGTAAGACCTAAGCAAAGATTTTAATGACAGGGCATGTTGGAGGTCATTAATTAATTGGGTTGCCATGAGTTGGAAGTGACTTGACAGTACCTAACACACATGTAGAGAACACTGCACTAGTGTGATTGAGAAAAGAGGTTTAATTTGCAAATCCAATCAGTAGTGTGTGTGGTTTCCCTTGATCCAGCGGGAATCCTGAAAGAACCAGGAGCACCATGAACTACTCGGAGGAGTGCTGCAGACTGCAATAATACAAAGGCTGCCACCCTGGCTTTTCAGACTTTGGTTCTCCCCCCCACCCCCATTTGACCAGGGTGACAGAAAGCACAGGGTTGGCTTGCTTTCCCCACTCACCCCTTACCTGGTCCATTCTCTTCAATGCAGATAGGCAAATGGCTGAACAACACAGTTATCTGAAAGTAATTGCTGATCCTGGAAAATCTCTGGGGAGATCTATGGAAATATACAAACCCATACAAACTTGTAGCCCACTCTCAATCTCTAACTAGGTAGAAATAAACAGGAAGGGGAACACCCACTGAATAGGTTCATTCTAGTTAGATCCACTCAAATTTACTCATATCTGAAAGATTTATATTGTAATCTTAAAGTTACATTAACGATCAGTCACAAGAATGGAAAGAGATAATGGAGAAAACAGAAATTCATTATGGAACGGTATTTTAATTTTAGTAAGAGATCTTCAAATTTCATTATTCCATATGCTTTTTTGTCCGTTGGTCTGTGGTAGAAAAGTTAGATTTGAATCTAGACGCACCGTAGACAATGAATGGAGCTTTGACTCTCGAAAGCTTATACCCTGAAAATCTCGTTGGTCTCTAATTGAATCTGAGGGCTTGAGGTCTGTACAGAGAAATTCTAACTCAAACAAATGATCCATGAGCATTAGCTGCTTGGAATAAAGACGAAGGCCTTCACTGGGTGATATAGGAGCAGGATCTCTTACTGTGCCATCTGGTAACTGAGATCAGACTTCTTCCTCCAAATCAGAATCTGATATGATCTGTGGAGCAGGAGGCTGAAGTGATCAACTTAGCAGTCGGACTGGCTCTGAGGGAGTGGGTGTCTGGAAGCAGAAAACCTGGTGGAAGTGGATACATCATAATTGACTGCTCATAACCACCCTTTTTGGATCCGTAGTCCACTGAGGGGTATGGAACACATGGGAACCAGTAAAATTGCAGAGGCAATAAAAAGGCACTCCTGAATGTTCTTCCGTCAGAACCAAGCACGGCGCTGGATGCTGGCTCTTGGAGGTCATAACTCAAATGGGTGACAAATGCGGTTCTGCTTCAGTCTTGCCCTCTGAAAGATGTGGAACCAACAGATGATCCCAAGGAGGGGAAGGCAAGCATGGTAGAGGGTGACCTTTCCCTTATGAGTTTTTTTGCGAGCATCAGATCATAAAAGCCATGGCCTGTGACGCTGTGTTTAGATTTGGGCCTCAGCTTCTTCAGTGGAGGCCAATGGAGCCTTGTGAGCAAAAATCCTACTTTGTGAGCTACTGGCATTAAAGTTGTGAGCAGGTGATTTGGCTACTGCATAGATTAGTTTGCTCTGGAGTCATCCTTCCTGAGCTATGACAAAAATGTGTGAGCCAGAGGCTAAAAAACTGTGGGCTAGCTCACACTCACTCAGCTCAGAGGGAACATTGGAGCCATCCTTCCTGAGCTGAGGCAAAAATGTGTGAGCTGGAGGCTAAAAAACTGTGGGTGAGCTCACACTCACTCAGCTCAGAGGGAACACTGGTGGAGGCTCCCAACATGTTGCTTGGAACTGGGGCCAGTGGCAGATCCAAAGTTGTACCTGATGGCACTGAAGATGCTGTCCTAGCCCCCCTGGGTGTTTCTCCAGGGTCCAAAAGGTGTTTAGACGAAAGGATCTCAGTCATGGGCAGAGCCTTCTCCCAAAGGGTCACTTGTAAGTGAAAAGCCCTGTCACTCCCAGCTTTGGAATAAATGGCTTGCGGGCCAGGCACACAGCTCTACTATGAGATTGTCTCAGGCATAAGTTGTGGCCCTTCATCTGGGGCACTTTCATCCAGTAATTGGCACACTTCTTAAATAAGGCTTTTTGAGCCATATCGAGAAGGGGAACTCAAAAAGGGTAGCCCCCAGACCAACAGTTCCACCACTGAAGCATGTTCTGAAGAAATAAACTGCTAATTTGTTTTCTCTACAGAGTGACCAGGAAGCAAACTTCACTCTATGGTGGTGAAGAAAGAGCTGAGGGAAATAGCACTGTCCTCTCCTGGGTGACATAGTGGTTTTGGTGGGAAATTCTGGTACACTCTGAGGAGGGATGAGTGTTCCTTGCATGAATCAAAAGTGCTAGGTTTTCAGACCTTCATGTTTGAAGGCTGCCCTGTGCCCACGCAGTCCCAGTATAGGACCGCACAGAAGCTATGATGATGAACCAGGCTCCACATAGCACAGGGATTCTCTGATTAGTACTCTGGGTATGTAATTTGACCCTAGAAAGCAGTTGCAGAGGGCTCTGGTTTGAATTATAGTGGTAGCATTGTGGAGGAAGGGATTAAAGCTTCCCCCTTGCACTGTTTCCCTGACGGAAATAACCTCTGTCTAGTGAGTTTTAATCCCCAGGAGGGAAAATGACAGGTACAATGGGACAGGTGTCTTCTCCCCCCCCCCCCCCCCCCACAAATAATGGGATCCAGCCCAGCCTCAGGATGGCATTTCCCATCAGGGGAACAGGGCAGAAAGGAACGGCTGACTCCTCCTCCACTTCCAAGGCTGAAAGGAAGCATTTGGCACTCTGACCATGGAACTGCAGAATCAGGTGTTGTTCATGTCAAGAAATCTCCAGCCCAGGGGATTCTTGGTACAAGCAGGCAGAGCACAAAATTGCAAAAGCCCGGGGGGGGGGGGGGGGGGTGTCCACACACTCACCAGTCTTGATATTCTGCCACCAACCCCTTGAACTACCCACACAGTCAGAAGCTAAGGGGGAAAGCTTCTAACCTTACTGGGAATTAATTAAGAAAGTCAGCCCTGCAAGGCAGGCTACCTGCAGAATGAGTTTTCAGTACAATTAACCTGGTAGGTGGACTCTTAAGGTCTAAAGTACTGGAATTAGATTGAAGCACTTGAAGCACAAAACACCCAAGTATAATCAAAATATATTTATTAAAGAGTGCAGGAATATTTCAAAAGAACATAGCAGAGAGGAATAAAACAAATAAGCTACATCTTAAGGTTCTAGTTACACAGTAAGACATTACTTTAAAGTTGCCAGATATTACCCTTCTTGGTTGAAGTCAGTCAACAGTAATCCAAACCTCTGCCCAGCTTTGGGTTCCCTTTCTTTGTCATGACACCAGGCCTGGGAACTAGCATGTGCGTGTGTACATATAATCTACAATTCCACTCTATGCACATGGGCTCAGTTCAGATGTCATGCAAAACCATGTTTTAACTAAACGAAATACGGACAGTGTGATTGTCTGAATGCAGGCCACTACAGTAATTACAGTTAGAGAAGTGCTTTTGTTTTTTGTTCTGCCGTCAAGTCCATGGTGACCCCAGAGGGTCTTCAAGGCAAGAGACATTCAGAGGTGGTTTGCCATTGCCTGCCTCTGCGCAGGAAGAGGTATTCCTTGGTAATCTCTTATCCAAATATTGACTCTGCTCAGCTTCCAAGTTCTGACAAGATCAGGCTATCCTGGGCTATCCATGTCAGGGCAGGCGGCATACCTGGGAGGAGATATTTCCCCCAAGGACATCCCAGAATCTTTAACAGTTGGAGCAGCAGCAACAACAATTAAGACCTGGAGGAAGGGATGTTTTGCTTCATCCCCCCAGTTAGAATTCTTCAAACTACGACTGAAGATAGCAACTGAAGCTGGTTTATTAATCACAGTTAAACTGGGGTTCTCGGTCCTACACCAATCACGGACTAGGGGGCGGGGGAGGGGTGGCAATTTTCATTCGGGAGGCTTACTCCTTCAGGGCACTCCCGCCGATGGAGATTGTGGGCTTGGAGTGTGTTGGACTGGTGTGGGAGGCTGTAGAAAGTTTGGCTGTGTGGCTGGTGTACCGACTGCCTAACACACCAGCCAACAGCCTGCTGTCCCTGATGGAGGCTGTGGCAGGCTGGGCGTTGAAGCACCCCAGGCTATTGATCTTGGGTGATTTCAACGTCCACGCCGATGACAGCCTCCACTCAGGTGGCGGATCTGGTGTCGTCCATGGTGGCATTAGGACTCTCTTAATTCATCACAGCCCCCACACACGGGCTGGGCACATGCTTGATCTGATCTTCACAGTGGGGGTAACAATGGATCAGATTACTGCTTCAGCAGTACCATGGTCTGACCACTATGCTCTGGGGGCCCATCTGAATGTCCCACCTCAACCCTGTTTAGGCAGCAAGCCAATTTTAGTTTGCCCATGGAGTCAAATGGACCTAATGCGGTTCCAGATGGCCCTGCGGGATCCAGTGCCCCCTGGCGGCTTGTTGGATGAGCTTGTGGAGGCCTGGCAGACCTGGCTCTCCACGGCCATCCACGAGATCGCTCCCCGGTGCCCTCTGCGCTCCCGCAGTAGGCTTGCACCCTGGTATACCCAGGAGTTGCGGCATATGAAGCAGGAGCTACGATGGCTGGAGAGACGGTGGTGGCGTGCTTGGGACAAAGCTACAAGAACATCCTATAGGACACTTATGAGATCCTATGAGATGGCAACCAAGGCCACAAAGAGAGAGTTTTATGCAGCCTCGATTGCATCCGCGAGCTCACGCCCAGCCCAATTGTTTCGAACAATTTGGTCTTTAACAGCTCTGCTACAGGGCAGACCAAATGCCCAGAATTGGACACTGGCTGTGAGGCATTTGCGAGCTACTTCACAGATAAAGTCTTGTCACTCCGCCGCGACTTCCCCGCCACAGTTGAAACAGTGAGTGAACTCGAGGCCCCTTGCATGCCTTCAATTCCGGGGTTAGATGGGTTCGGCCAGCTCAGCCTAGAAGAAGTCAACAGGTTGTTCATGACTGTACGCCCAACCACATGCAACCTTGATCCGTGCCCTTCCTGGCTGATTAAAGCAGGCCATGAGGGGTTTCGAGGTTCCGTCCGGGAGATTATCAACAAGTTCCTCTCCAAGGGGCAGTTCCCAGGGGCACTCAAGGAAGCAATGGTCCGCCCTGTCTTGAAAAAACAAAATCTGGATCTGGCTGAATTGGCTAATTATTGGTCGGTTTCTAATTTGCCATATTTGGGCAAATTAATTGAGAGGGCGGTGGAGATACAGTTACAGGGCTTCCTGGATGATGCTTCAGTCTTAGACCCCTTCCAGTCCGGCTTTCACCCAGGTCATGGGACAGAGACCGCACTGGTCACCCTTACTGATGACCTCAGGAGACATCTGGATCAGGGCGGTGTGGAGGTTTTGCTGTTGTTAGACCTGTTGGCGGCATTCGACACGGTCGATCATCAGCTGCTGACCCGCTGCCTTGCCGACGTGGGGATACAAGGGCGGGCCTTGCAATGGCGCACTTCCTTTCTCCAAGGTCGGGTACAAAGGGTGGTGTTAGGGGAGCAGCAATCCATGAGGCACCCACTTGAATGTGGAGTGCCTCAAGGGGTGGTGCTTTCCCCTATGTTGTTTAACATCTATATGCACCCCCTTGCCCAGATAGCCCAGGGATATGGGCTAGGGTGCCATCAGTACGTTGATAACACGCAGCTCTATCTGATGTTGGGCGGCCGGTCAGACTCTAGCTCAGAAGACCTAGACTGGGCATTGCGTGCCATGGCAGGTTGACTTGGACTGAGTCAGCTGAAATTGAACCCAGCAAAGACAGAGGTCCTGTGCCTGGGTCTGGGGGGTGTCCTGCTCCCAACCTTTGGTGGGGTGCCATTAGTGTCCACGTCGGTGGTTAGGAATCTAGGAGTGCTCCTGGATCTCTCCTTAACTATGGAGGCCTAGGTAGCAGCCACTGCCAAGTCAGCCTTTTATAATCTGCGGCTGACCTGGCAGTTCGCTCCCTTCCTCGATAGCGACAACCTGGCCACGGTGATCCATGCAACGGTCACCTCGAGATTGGACTACTGTAACGCTCTCTCCATGGGGCTGCCCTTGTCGCAAATCTGGAAGCTGCAGCTGGTGCACAATGCCACGGCCAGGCTATTGATGGATCTCTCTAAACGGGATCACATCCGGTCTGTGCTGGCGGTGCTGCACTGGCTGCCTATAGCATACCATATTCGCTTCAAGGTGCTGGTGCTTACCTTTAAAGCCCTATACGGCCGGGGTCCAACATACTGAGGGACCTTCCCCGTATAGATCCCAGAGAGCACTTCGGTCAGGATCACAACACCAACTCTCGGTCCCGGGTTTAAGGGAAGCCAGGCTCGATGGTACTAGGGCTAGAGCCTTCTCGGTGGCAGCTCCTCTCTGGTGGAATGAGCTCCCGGAGGAGATCAGGGCCGTGCAGGATCTTATGCAGTTCTGCAGGACCTGCAAGATGGAGCTCTTCCTCCAGGCTTTCGATTAGGAGCCACCACCAACCACCATCCATCATCTACTACCTACCACCGACCATCTCCATTAATATCGGAGATGAGGGTTGGCCCTTATCATGATCTGTGTTGATTACCATCTTGCGAGCTTTTATTGTATATTTATTGCAGATCAGTTATAATGTTTGATATTGTTTTAAATTGGTTTTAACTGTTTTATTATGACTTGGTTTGTGCCACATTGTAAGCCGCCCTAAGCCCGCTTGTGGGGAGGGCGGGGTAAAAGTGTAATAAATAAAAAAATAAAAAAATAAATGTTTGTAAGCTCATATCCTATCCTGTTTTGTTCCCCAGTGACATCCTTTGGCAGGGAGGGCGGGGTATAAATTTAATAAGCAAGAAGTGGGACCCGCGATACTCACAAGGGGACATATTCCCCACAGCTCAGGGCCTGCTGAAGCCAGAGAAGCTCTGGAGGAGGAGGAAGCAGCAGCAGGTGAGCCCTTATCCCTCCCCCCCAGCGGCGGCGGTGAGGCCGGCCCGCCAAGCCTTCTTCCTCCCCCTCCAGAGGCACCAAGGTTGGCCTGCCAAGCCTCCTCCCCAGTAGCGGCAGTGGCAGCAACAGACAGTTCCCAGAGCATTCTCTGCACATGGGCAGAGAACACTATTTTGCTTCTGGGGGCATTTAAGTATCCCCTGAATATTTTTTTTAACTTTTCAGATTTTTCTGCACACCTGGGGAGCAATGTTCCCTCTAAGCTGTGGAATCTTGGAAGCAAAAATTCTACTTTGTGAGCTACTGGCATTAAAGTTGTGAGCAGCAATTTGGCTACTGCATAAATTAGTTTGCTCTGGAGCCATCCTTTCTGAGCTGAGACAAAAATGTGTGAGCCGGAGGCTAAAAAACTGTGAGGTAGCTCACACTAACTCAGCTTAGAGGGAACATAGCTGGGGAGTCCCCCAAGTGTGCAGGAAAATCTCTTTGCCCCCTAAATGCCCCTGATTTGCAGATTTACATATCCGCATGCCTTGGCTATTAGATATATAGATAAATAAATAACTACAGAGAGAAAGAAATGAAACTGGAACTCCAATACTCCAATTCTGTGGCAGCTGCATTGGCTACCCATTAGTCTCCAGAACCAATTCAATGTGTTGGTGTTAACCTTTAACACCTTTAATGGTCGGGAACCTCATATCTACGGGAGTGCCTCTTCTGTTACAACCCTCTGCACTCCACTCAGTCATCGTCTAGGGGTCTCCTGCAGGTGCCTCACCCCTGGATGGCTTGGTTAACTGTCACCAGGGGAAGGGCTTTCTCAGCTGAGGCCCCTTCCCTGTGGAATGCACTCTCGGATGACACCGTGCCCTGCCGGACTTGTTTAGTTTCCGTAGGGCATGCAAAGCTGAATTGTTTAGATTGGCCTTTGGAGGGTAACCATGTTTGGGCTGTTTTAATAGTGGTATGGTGATAGCCACATATTTTAATATTTTAATGTTAATATTTTATATTTGTTACTTGTTTTATGTTGTTTTTATGTTTTAATGGTTTTAATGTTTTTATGGTTTAATGGTTTTAATGTTGCAAGTTGCCATGAGACCCTTCAGGAGAGCGGCAACTAAAAAATTCTAATAAATAAATATATAAAACTGGCTTTTATCAAGGCAAGCCAAGATTTTGACTGGCTGTGAACTGAATTCTTGTTTCACCACTAACCACAGTTAAAATAAAGTTTGAATCCAGTGGCACCTTTGTTTTGCCACTTCAGACCAACATGCATACCCACCTGAATCACAGTTAAAATAAACCAAGATCTCACGTTGTGTTTGAACTGAGCCAAAATGCTATTATATGAATTCTTCCCATTAAACAAAAAGGCTCCATAAAACATAAGCCCTCTGCATGAACACTAGCTCTAAAGGCTAAAGTTTTATGTGTGATACAATCAGAGAAGGCACATTTTTCAACTGCAATGTGATTTGGCTATTTCACCTTTGCCCCACAGTAGTTTGTTTACCTTCCCCATTGACATATGTGAAGGTTTATTCAAGCTGAAGCCAAAGAAGTGCACTGGCCCTACAGCTGTGAAGAAGCACCCCCGTCTTACATAATAAATAACAGTTATGGCACACTGCAGTTGGTGCCAATGCACTTGCGACAGCACCCTATGGCTGACACATGGGACAACTCTTTTAAACCATCCATGGTTTATTGACTCAGAACCAGAAAACATCTGCATGAGTGCACCCTGCTTGCTAAGAAAGGAGGTGCCTAGCTGGCTCCTGGGTGGCTGAAGTGCTCTGGGGTTAGGGTTGCCAGCTCTGGGTTGGGAAAGAGCCTGGAGAAGGGGAGGTGTGAGGAGGGGAGGAACCTCAGCACTATCCAGGGCCACAGAATCCCCCCTGCAGAGCAGCCATTTTCTCCAGTGAGATTGGGGTAGTGCATATATGAAGGGTTTCTGTCCTTCCACACTCACGCTCCCACGGGCACCACAGTAATGTTGTGATGTAATGCAGCGCAATATCTGGGAGGGGAGGGTCAGTGCAACAGTCCAGTGCGACTAATCCTGATGACGTGTAAGCTGAGCAGAGTGCCTGATCCCATCCCAAACATTTCTGTGCCTGCACGATGGCCGGACAACTACAGTCTTATTTAAATTCCATGGCACTTCTGCTTTAGGCTAGAATGCACTGACAGTATATTTCTGAAATCTGGCATTAAGGCACCCAGATCAATCTTTGTGTCCCCAAGTGATTTATTAAGTTTTCTAAATGTTTGTTTTGATGGAAAGCTGAGTACTTTTTGGAGACACATAATATAGAACAAGAGGGAGCTATTGTAGGTGGATGAAGCTTGTAAAAGCAGCCAATCATTATATACCAGAGGAAATTAGCTAAGGATTGTATTCTCTTACAAATCATGTGCATTCCTATTTCTTTGTTATGCCTACTTGCAAGGATAGAGGTATGGAACATAATTCCACAGAACACAGACATATTACAGGGCAGCTGCAGAGAAGGGCTTCAGAAAAGGAGAGAGCAGAGTCCAAATGAGGTCAGAACGGTGCCAAGGGGGGTGGCAGGGCTCTGGCCTCTCCTCCCAACCTGTTTTCCCCATGTAAAACCTGCACCAAGGGGGGGACATTGTTTCCCTGATTTTGCTGCTCACTGTCCACAGATACACTAGAACTTTGTACCATTCCAGTAAGCAGATACTACAAAACAGTCCACACACAAAGAGCTACGTGAATGGAGTAAGATATGTTTGTACTTCCACAGTTTGTACTTCCACAGTTCCTCTGCTTCCCATGTGAATGGGCAGGTGTAGTAGAAGCCACTTTTTCAAGAACAGATACAAACAGTGCTAAGTACACCTCTATTTTTTATTCAGTAGACCACGCATTATAACTGTACTGTTCACGCATTTTTATACTCAGTGGTATTTCTCCCCAACAGAGGATAATAATAAATAAGGCAATTTGAGAACAGCCCAGAACATTTCTGCTTGTAATTCTCAATATGATCAGGCACGCTTAGAAGACAGGCTTGGAGGGGCTGGAGCAGGCCTCACACTGGTAAAGCCCACATAAAAAAATATCTTGAGTGAGCCTTTCAAGAGAAGCACAACTTTTAAAAGGGAAGTTTGTTTATACCCCTGCTAGTCCCTCTCATGGTCACTGCTCAGTGAGCACAGTTGAATAGCACCTCCTTAGTGCTTGAAATGGCCAGCAGTGGTGTACCTAGCCAATTTGGTGCCTGGGGCAGATAGTTTTTTAACACTCCCCCTCTATTTTATTTTTTTTTGGCCATCAAATCACAGCTGCCTTATGGCGATCCTGTAGGGCTTCCAAAGCCAGAGAAGCTCCGAGGTGGTTGGCCATGGCCTCCCGCTATGTTGGCCCTGCTGAGCTTCTGAGATCTGCCAAGAGCAGGCTAGGATGGAGCTATCCAGCCCCTCCTCTATACGACAAAATTATTTTCAGTAGTAGTCATGAAATAAAACGAATAATAATAATGGCCAGAAAATAGATCCAGATGGGTAGCCGAGTTAGTCTGAAGCAGCAGAACAAAGTTTGGTCTTAAAGGTGCCCCTGGACTGAAACTTTGTTTCCATGGGTAGAAAAGAAATGCAGACAGTGAAAAATGTCTTCTATTTAACTTTGTATATATAATCATGCCAGTAAAAAAGATTCAAATTCCAACATACTATTCCATCACAAGAGCCAGTGTGGTGTTGGGTTAAAGTGTCGGACTAAAAAAGGTAAAGGTAAAGGTGTTGGACTAGGATCTGGGAAATATGGGTTCGAATCCCCACTTGTGCCATAGAAGCTTGCTGGACGACCTTGGGTCAATCACGTTACTCTCAGCCTAGCCCGGACCTGGAGACCCCCAGAATAGCCTGATCTCAGAAGCTAAGTAGGGATGGTGCTGTAAGCAGGCAATATGGAGGAGAACACCCCCATTTAACAGCACCCCAGGGGTTCATATGCCAGGCAGACTTGACCTAAGGGCACACAAGATGGACCCTAAACAGGCAGGCCTCATCACTACACCTAGGCAAAGACCCTGGTAGGTGTGATATCAAGGTCAGGTCCTGCTGCAACCTCTCCCCCCCCCCCCCGGGGCTTCTGCATAAACCAAACAATGGACCTACCTCACCCCAGAGCTAACATCCCGCACCTGGATTGCTAGTCCTGTCAGTCTTGCCTCACCTCTTCTCCCCACATTTCCTTCACAATAACTCCCAACGTCTATCCCCTTTCCCACCTAATACAAAAGGAGGTTCACCAAACAGTATTGTGTCTTTTTGTCTGGTTTAATTAGCAATCCATTAATACTCTGAATCACCAGAGGAGGCAATCAAGGTTCCAGCCCAAACCTCATTTTACATCCAGAACTCCTCCCCAGACATCTCCTGTCTCTTTTGTCCATTCCTGTGAACTCTATTCAGAGTTTCCCAAACACTTTGTTTTACTTTTAGTAAGTTTCACCAGTGCTTTCTTCTGAGGGACAGTCACAATAGCACACCCTAAGGTCCCATTCTGGATCTTAGGGGGGGGGTGGGGTTTGGAAGCAAGCCCAGTGCCTTCTGTTCATAATATTAACAAATGTTTGCTACTATACTACTCTTAAATACATTCTGTCACCAAGCAGGACAGGGATGCGATAGGGTTAACATATTTTGAAAAGCTAAAAAGAGGACATAATTTCCTGACTGACTATTTCAAACAACTGATCACTATGTGACCAATCTCATTTTAAACAGTATCTACCCATTATAAGTCTCTCAGTTCTCACTTATACTCAGAACTGAACTATGTTGGTCTTGGAGGTGCGATGGGACCCAAACTTAGTTGTCACATCTGTTTGTTAACTCTTGTATTTGTATGCTAATTTGCTGCTATTCACAGGTCTTAGCGACTGCTTCAATCCAATCTCAGCTATATTTATTGCCCAGTCACTTATGCATCTTGACTCTAACTAGCCCTTCCTCGCAACTAAGCCCCCCTACCTATATGTAAGGCTTTGTGAGCACTTTAATTGTAAATTGTGATTGTTGTCTGTTTTAATTGATTTTAGATGTTTTAGATGTTTATATGAACCTTGGCTCCTTTGGCAAAGCTATGTGAGCCACTCTGAGCCTGCTTGTGGGGAAAGCGGCCTATAAGTACAATAGATAGATAGATAGATAGATAGATAGATAGATAGATAGATAGATAGATAGATAGATAGATAGATAGATAGAAACTGTTTCAATGTATCTGATGAGGTGTGCATGTGCATATGAAAGTTTATACCCAGAATTAAACTTTGTTGGTCTTAAAGGTGCCACTGGACTCAAACTTTGTTCTGTTATTACTTACTTACTTACTTACTTACTCACTTATTTATTTATTTATTTATTTATTTATTTGAATTTATATCCCGCCTAGCCAGCACAAAGCGGCTCTAGGCGGCTCACAACATTTAAAATCAGTATACAAATTCAATTAATAATTTAACAGTAAAACCAATAAACCCACTAAAATGGCGGCAATTTACAAATCCAACACCAGAAACAGTAACTGCATCTACTACTTCATCCCCCTGGCCAGGGACAAACACTAAGAGATGTACTGGGCCTACACATCACTGGCCACTTACCCATGGCCATTTTCCCCAGCGGCGGCCCCAAAAGCCTGGCAGAAGAGCTCCGTCTTGCAGGTCCTGCGGAACTTCAAAAGGTCCTGCAGGGCCCTGATGTCTTCCGGGAGCTCATTCCACCAGTGGGGGGCCGCCACTGAGAAGGCTCTATTCCTGGTGGTCATCAGTCTGGCCTCTCTCAGGCCAGGCAAGGTCAGGTGATGTTGTGTGCCTGATCGCAGTGCTCTGGGGTATATTACCCATAGTTTACCATTGTATCTTAATGGTTTTTAAGCCATAGTTTACTATGATATCTAAATGCAGCCTAACTAGTGAGCAGAACACTGTTAATTGAAGAGCTCTAAGATATACTATTTTATGACCAAGACATTGGACGGCTGACCCATGGGGCATCCATACATTACTTTTTCATTTTTTTCCTGAATTTCTGGGGAGAGCATAAGGTTATCATCAGAATATTCTTCTCTTTGACTTGAGTATGATCCCTCAAGATAACCAATACTTACCTGTCTGTTAACAGAGAGTCTTGAAATCCATGGCCTTTCATAACTACGCACAGCAGAAATGGATGATATGCTTGTCAGCCTCAAGTCTTGTCTGGCGTATTGTTCTCGCTTCTTCTCAGATTGTTCTCTAGTCTGCTCTTGTTTTCTCAGGCAAGCCTAAGAAACAAAGCAAACTTCTGTCTGAGATGAGGTATACATGGAATACAATGAAGGCACACCTGATCAAGGTTACCTCATCCCTCGTCTCTTCACAGTTGTCTGTTGTGGGGAAGTGATCAAATCTCCCTACCTGATATTCTGTATCCATCTTGTGCTGCATCTCCCTCAGGTACTGAGCATCACTGATGAACTTCTGTCTTTCTTTTGCTTCATACATGGCAATAGTTTGAGGAAACCTAGGTATAAAAAACCAGATTCTCATAAAATAAGCACTAATCTTGGGGAATTTTCTTTCTTCAGACTCAGCAACCAGCTGTGATGGGCTGTAAAAACCCCAAGATCACTATGCTCGTCACCTAAACCTTGTTTCATATTGCCATATTGATGTTATCCTTTCTATTTAAATCAGGGGGGGAAAGTTAAATGTGAAATACAGTACATCTTGGTCAGGTGTCTGAATAGTATTTCAAGCCTTAGAGACATGGGATAAACCAAAACCATTTAAAAAGAAATATACCAAAAACTGGTATTTCAAAGAAGGCTGCAATCACACACAGAATTAGCCCTGACATAGGCGTGAATGCCAGGCAGATTTAAAGTGCACAATCAAACACAAACATCTGGGAAGCGTCCCGCAGCCAACAGCAACCCGTGTTGCTTCATCACAGAAGCAGAGTAAACAGGCACCGGGGAAAGTCCGGTAGCAAACGGGTTGCTACAGGCCACTGACGGACTTTCCCATCTGATTGCTCCAGCGTGCTCTCATGGCATCGGGATGGTCTGATCAGGCCATCCCAACTCCATGCTGTTGTTTTCCCCCCACCTTCTCAGTTTGTGCATAGGGAGCCCTCAGGATGGAGGTGCGAATCATTGATCCCTCATTTAAGCGCATTGGAAACAAACGGCAACCCCCCCCCCCCAACTCACTTTCAGTTGTGTCTGATCATGTAGTGGCAGGCTATGCCCGCAGCTTCAACAGACTGTGTGACTGTGCAACTGCAGGTCAACTTTCACTGGAGGAAATAGCCTCTCCCCCACCCCGCTTTATCTTTTGTGTGTGACCACAACCTAACTCAATAACGAACAAAACACTAAATTATATACAAAAAGGACATAGGCACATTATTTTCTTAGGCTCGGATCCTAATCTACCTGTCTGCTTGCAGAAGAGGGGGAGTTTTTTGCTGATTTTACTGTTGCACTGAAGACTCCCCTGCCCAATTTAAACCTCCATAATATTCCAGGAGGGTTCAATGACTCCCCAAGGGCATAATGGTGTGTGTGTGTGAGTGAGAGAGAGAAGAATGCAGTGGGAAGAACAAAGTGGAAAAGTTGTTATTTATGCAGTATAGCTCTATTTTCGCTGCATAGGATCCATATTCTTTGACGTTTATCCAAGGTGATAGTTTTATATGCTACAAGAAGTTACATGTTGCATGATTCCAGGATTTAGGTCAGTCAGCATGTTTGTGAATCAACAAGTTAATTCATTACATTTTTATACCAAAGAGAGTACATGAATCAGCAGACAGCTGAAGTTGAAATGTGCAAGACTATTGTTACCTCGAGGAGCCAGGCAACTGCTCATTCTGGCCATGGGCATATTTTACTAATAGGTTCATAGAGTCTACTGCTTGCAGCTGTTAGAAAAGCTGTCTTTTAAAAGCTATCTTTTAGCTGTTATTTTCAAGTGTCCTTATAGAAGGAGTTATTTGAAGGGGAGTATGATCACCAGGTGTTGCTCACTAGTCTTGGCCAAACACAACACAGCCTGATGACTAGATATAAAAGGTGGGAGGCAGAAGTGGGGAGCTTCACTGTAAACCAGATGAGAGAGAGAGAGAGAGAGAGAGAGAGAGAGAGAGAGAGACTCACTTCAAAAAGGGATGTGGACAGAATGGAGTGGGTGCAGAGGGGAACCACGAGAATGGTTGGGGGCCTGGCTATTTGGAAGAGGCAGAAGGGAAAGAAGGTCTTGTCCACACAATGTATTCTATAAAGGCAAAAAGAGCAGAGCCCTATACAGTCACTGTGGAACCGAATAACAAATCTGTATGCATGGAGACAGATACAGGGACTTCAGTGACTGTGATGAATGAAAAGTCTTATCAAAAGAGCAAAGTAGGCCTCAAAGCCCTGGAAAATGTGAACGTAAAATTGTAGACATACACTGGGGAAAATATTCCTGTAGTAGGGTCAGTGTGGATCCCTGTGAATTATAAAAGGAAACAGCAAGATTTACAGGCTGTTGTAATAAAGAGTGACAGACCAAATTTACCGGGCAGGAACTGGTTGAAAGAACTGAGATTAGACTGGGAAGTAATATGTATACCGGACCTGAAGGGAATGCCAGCAGTACAAAAAGTCCTGAGCGCTCAATCCTGTAGTATTCCAAGAAGGACTGGGGACCTTAAAGGGTGTTAAAGCAAGGGTATATATAAAAGAGGGGAATCAGCCAAAGTATTTTAAACCAAGGCCTGTTCCATATGCTCTTTGAGACAAGATTAAGGCTGAATTGGACAGGCTGGAGAAGGAAGGAAGGAATCATCTTTCCTGTGCAGTTTTCAAAAATGGGCAACTCCCACAGTCCCTGTAGCCAAACCCGAGAAAACTATCTGCATTTGTGGGGATTATAAAGGTAAATCAAGCCTCCAAATTAGACAATTACCCGATTCCACATACAGAGGACCTACTGGCTGTGCTGGGAGGAGATCAGCACTTTAGCAAGCTGGACATGTCCCAAGCCTACCAACAGATGGAACTGGAAGAGGATTGCAAGAAATTCATCACAATAAACATTCATAAAGGCTTGTACCAATACAACTGACTACCCCATGGCATTTCTTCAACCCCAGGCATATTTCAAAGAGCTATGGAACACATGTTGAAGGAGATTCCGAGGTAGTGGTTAGCATTGATAATATTCTGATCAATGGCAAAGACGATAAACAACATCTTTCAATGCTTGAGCAAGTGGTTCAAAGATTAGAGGAATCTTGGCTGTGCTTAAGACAAAACAAATGCTTTTTCATGAAGCATGAAGTATAGTATTCAGGATATAAAATCAACAAAGAAGCGTGCAGCCTCTGGCTGATAAAGTTGTTGTTGTTCAGTCGCAGTCGAGACTGACCCCTTGCGACCCCATGGACCACATCATGCCAGGCCCTCCTGTCTTCCGTCGTTCCCTGGAGTTTGCTTAATTTCATGTTTGTTGCATCGATAATACTGTCTAACCATCTCATCCTTTGCTGTCCACGTCTTCTTTGACCATCAATCTTTCCCAGCATCAGGGTCTTCTCCAGTGAGTGCCTTGACTCACTGGAGAAGACCCTGATAAAGTTAGGGCTATTGAAAAGGCCCCAGCTCCCCAAAATACAACAGCACTCCGAGCCTATTTGAGGATATTGAATTATTATCATTGATTTATTCTGAATCTCTCAACCCTATTGGAACCCTTACATTTCCTCTTGCAGAAAGAGACTATTTGGTACTGGGGGCAAAGGCAAGAAGAAGCCTTTCAAACATCTAAGGTGATCCTCAAATCTACTGGTCCATTTTGACCCTACAAAGAAATTGATCCTGTCTTGTGATGCTTCATCTTATGGTGTGGGGGCCGTATTGTCACACAACATGGGAATTCAAGAAGAACAGTCTCTAGCATATGCTTCAAGGTCACTCAATAAAGCAGAGTGAGGTTATTCACAAGTGGAAAAAGAGGGCCTAGCCATTACCTTTAGCATTCCATCAATATCTGTTTGGGAAACAGTTCACAATTGTCACAAATAATAAACCACTGATTGGACTTTAATGGAAGTAGAGCTGTGCCCACCATGGAATGTGTGTGAGTCCAATACTGTATATACAAACTTCATATGGGAAGGATCAAACAACGATGAGGATCCCGGATATAAGTCCCTTGTTTTGGTTATCTTCTTCAGTGAAACCAACTTCTATATACAAAAATTCTCTCAATTGTTTATCTTCCAGTAGTTTTATAATTCCCAGTTTCCATTATGTCTAACTTACAATTTAAAAAAAAACTTTTCTTTTTTCTTATAGTATATTCTCACAGACAGGCACCATTTCAAAATTTCAATAAAGAAATTAATCCAGGCCTTCTAGCGATGGTAAGGCCTCTGTACCAATATAAGGTAGTTTACAAAGCTGGTAACCAACATGGAAATACAGATGTCCTCAGCAGATTACCGATACCAAAAGCACCTGGGGCCAAAGAGGTCCCTGAGGAAGTTGTACTGGTGATGGAGCATCTTAATCAAACACCAGTAAAAGCTTTTCAGATCAGTGTCTGGACCAGGCAGGATCCAATTCTGTCTCTGAAGAGTACTGGACTCGGGAGGCCAGTGGAGCGATTTTCAGCATAGCTCTTTTTATTAGTGGTCAAGAACAAGCATGAGAGAGGGTGGTTGGGGAGCCTGCTTATATTTACAGGTAGTCCGCACCCCTGACTTCCCCCCCCCCATGGGGGATTGGGTGAACAGGGATTAAGTTCCCGCTAGAGGCTATCATGGGTCCATCTGAATATCCTCAGGCTCTGATAGGGGGACAATCAGGATCCGAGGGTCCATTGTTCTCTGGGAATGAAGCTCAGGCAGGTAACGCTCGGCCTTACAGGCAACATGCCCAGACATGTCACAGGGTGCATACAGGAAGTAAGTTTACACTAGGGAATCTTTAAGTTCAAACTAGAAAATCATGTACAGAACATAACACCCCTCCCCCCATAGTCCAGGCCCACCCTAACAAAGTCTTTCAAGTAGGTCAGTCTTTTCCATTCCCTTTCGGACTGACGGAGGCTTGTAGCGGGCGGTACCGGGACTGGGAGATCAATCATGGGAGCTGGGGTGGCCGGAGCCGGGGTGTTGGGAATCGCCTCTGGCTGGCCGGCCACTGGGGTTGGTGAGTCCAGTGAGGAGTCCTGGGGGACGGCCGCCAGTGTAGGGTCCGGACCTCAGTTGTCCTCATCATCCATGCTTATGCTCGGGTCGAGAATGTCAGCCCCAGACCAACCTGTAGAAGGGGGAGAGTCTGCGTGGCATTGTAGCTGGTCTACATGATGTCACCATACTTGCCTGTCCTCAGTGGCAACCTCATATGAGAGAGGCCCATTGACGTGGGTGACCCGGGCTGGAACCCACAGGGGACCCCGCGCATAGTTCCTTGCATACACGGGGTCTTCAGGGTAGAAACCTCTCGGAGCTCGGGGCGTGTTGGGCTCCTTTGTGCTGCTCGCTGCTCGGTCTGGGTGCAGGCGGTCGAGCTGGGGTGTCAGCCATTGTCCCATGAGGAGTTCTGCTGGGCTGTGCCTGGTGGCGGTGTGAGGTGTTGTGCGCTGACTGAAAAGGAAGGCTGTCAGCTTGTACTCCCAGTCCCCATGGTCTATCCTCCGCAGCGCCTCTTTCGTTGTGTGAACCATCCTCTCAGCTTGGCTGTTGGTTGCTAGGTGAAAGGGAGCAGACCTTACGTGTCTAATGCCGTGCAGTTCCATGAATCACAGGAACTTGGAGGAGGTGAAAGCAGTGCCATTGTCAGAGACCAGTGTGTCCGGCAGCCTGTGCATGCAGAATATGTGCCACATTGCGCGGATGGCAGCTTTGGATGATGTGGCCTTCACAGGGACGACCTCCAGCCATTTGCTGTAACTGTCTACAAGGAGGAAGAACAACTGCCCCTGGACAGGTCCCGCAAAAACAACGTGGACCCAGGACCATGGCCCCTGAGCCAACTCCCATGGGCAGACTGGTGCATGGAGAGGATTTGGACTAGACTCCTGGCATTTTGCACAACAGTGGACACAGTCCTCAATGTCCTTATCTAGCCCTGGCCACCACACGTACCTGCGGGCCAGGGCTTTCATCTGCATGACTCCAGGGTGGTGTTCATGGAGAGTGTTGCCAGAGGTGCTGTCTTTACTCTTGGGTAGCCCCAATTGCAAGGGGCACCCCACTTCTAACTTGAACCAGAGACCCACAAAACTCAGGCCAAGGAGTCCAGGACGAGGAGTTCCAGGACTCCTGGTCCTGGAACACAGAGCAAGCCATAGCTCTGGAAACAGGGATTGCACATTCAGGTTTCAAAAGGCACCCTCAAAGCAAACCTCCAGTCTTCCCCCTCCACCCAGAAGAGATTATGCTTACGGGATAACACTGAGTTCCACCAGGTGAAGTATCTACATTTCTAAAGGCTATCCAGAGGCCATCTGGCAAATAGTCCTTCTGTCTCCAGAACCTCCCCCAGCCCTTTTCTTGTGTCATCTCATGTCTATGTATGGTACTTGTCCTTCCTTGCTCTTCATCCCTCAGGATACCAAGATAAACCAACCAAACATTCAAATGATTAACGATCCTTCATGATGCTAATCAGGGGCCCATCTCCCTCTTTTGTCTGTACTTGGGAACTTATTCAACTGCCTTGGCAGAACCATCAGTGGTCTTAAAATCTATTCAGCTAGCCCCAGCACACCTGGCTCCAGTTGTTAATCCAGACTCTGCCCCCTCTGAAAACTCATTGGCCACATCTAGGCCTTGCCCATCCTGGTGTTACACGCCTCCTGGGACACCTGATTGGCCCAGGTAATCTTTTGTTCTCACCTGAAACCAGCCCCCAAGACCTTCCATTGGTCTGCATTGTTTTCCAGTGCCTTTCACTATCTAGGTCCACGTGTGTGTGCTTTCTGCCCTGATGCCAACTGGCAGGCCACCCCTTTACCCTCTGGGTTTAGGCCATAATCCTTTCCTCATGGACCTCTGCACATCTGGACAGGTAGTATCATCCCATAACTCACCCCCTCTATTCCCAATCAATCACCTCTACTTCCTTAGATCTGTATTGTGTGTATGAATGTTTGATTATACTTTATAAGTTTAAGAATCCTTCAGTAAAGAGATCACTGCTTTAGTAATCTAGTCTCTGCATCTATTTCTGAGACCTGGATAAAGTGGGACTCTGGTATATAAAGGCCATGATCCTGTAGTTATGCTAATTGCACATTAATATCATAATTCCCCAACCTTTTATTAAAGCAAACAGAGCAATTTGGCTAACAAGAGCGCATAGTGCCCGAGTGCAGAGAGGTTCTGGAATCACTACCCTGGGTCCCCATAGCAGGCACTCCTTGTAGGTGGACAACTTGTTGCGCCGGGCTGTGAATGCTGCAAATTTTGGCCCCTGAGATGAGGGCCACCCCCTCCCGAACCAGTTAAGAACGTGAGAGAATGTGCGATCCCGGGCTGTGCGCCAGGAGACGTCCATTACCTGGACTGGCTGGTCCAGAAGCTCCTCCAGGAGCACGACGTGGTAGGCGGGAGTGGGGTCAGGTTCGCAGGTGGGCAGCAGGAGGTGACTCAGGGCGTCAGCATGCCCCATGGATTTGCCCGGGCAGTAGACCAGGGAGTATTGGTAGCCGGAGAGGAAGATAGACCACTGCAGAACCCAAGGGGACAGCATATGAGGGGTTTGGCGGTCTGGGGCGAGGAGTTCCAGCAGAGGTTTGTGGTCAGTGGCAACAGTAAAGTCCCATCCATAGGGATAGTCATGGAACTTTTTAACCCCTGCCACAATAGCAAGTGCCTCCTTGTCGATCTGCGCATAGTTCCGCTCCACAGATGACAAGGTCCGAGAGTAGTAGGCGACCGGGACCTCCTGGCCGTTAGGCAGGCAGTGCCCCAACAGAGCCCCCACCCCATATGGAGAGGCGTCGCAGGCCAACACCACAGGAAGGGACCCATCAGAATGAGCCAGAACAGCATTAGAAGTCAACAGTTTTTTCATGGCCCCAAACATGGCCGTGTGGCGGGGGCCCCACTCCCATCTAGCATTCTTGTCCAAGAGTCTGTATAGTGGCTCCGTCACCGCTGCCTTGTGGGGGAGGAAGTTATGGTAAAAATTTAATAGTCCCAGAAATGATTGGAGCTCGGCCTTGCATGTAGGAGCCAGAGCGTCAGAGATGGCTTTCACCTTATCAGGCGTGGGGTGGATTCCATGGGCATCTATGGTAAACCCAAGGAACTTCACAGATGGGACACCCAGAAGACATTTTTCCAGCTTTACCTTCAGCTTGGCATCCTGGAAGCGTTGAAGGACCGCCCGGAGCTGCTGCCTGAAGGTCTGGGTGTCCGGCACAGCGATCAGGACATCATCGAAAAAGGGCTGGACACCTGGTAATCCTTTTAACAACCAATCCATTAGTACCTGGAAAAGCCCCAGGGCCACGCTGACCCCGAATTGGAGCCACTTAACCTTGAAAGCCCCTTTGTGAGTCACTATTGTTTGGGCTTCTGCTGTGGCCTTGTCCACCGGCAGCTGCTGATAGGCTTGAGCCAAGTCCAATTTACCAAAGACTCTGGCACCTGCAAGGGTGGCTAGCACAAGGCTGATCACTGGTACAGGGTAGGCGTGTGCTTGAAGCGCCTTGTTTAGTGTACACTTATATTTATTTATTTTATTTATTTAATTCAATTTCTAGGCCGCTCTCCCCGCATAGCAGGCTCAGAGCCTGTCTGCGCAGATGCGGATGTCCCTGTTTGACTTAAGTGGGGTCACACTGGGAGTCTCCCACTTTGTATGGGACATTGGCTCTAACACACCTTGAGCCACCAGTTTGTCCAGTTCTCGCTTGACCTTTGGCTGCATAGCGAACGGCAGTCAGCAGACTGGGATCTGGATAGGCCGGACCGAGGAATCAAGAGCCAGGGAAATGGGGGGTCCGGTATAGGAGCCTAGTGCTCCATCAAAAAGATGGCGGGGAATTCCGCACAGACATCCTGGAAGTCTATGTCGCTGATGCGGTTCACCCCAGATATGCATAGTCCCAGTGGTTCAAACCAGGCTAGCCCCAACAGGCTTGTAAGATCAGCCGCCACTACTAGGAGGTCCAGTTTCCCCTGGAAGTCCTTGAATTTGACCGTGAACTTGCCTAGCCCCTTGATTTCCACAGGATTTTTCTGGAAATCCCAGAGCCAGAGCCCCGGGGGTTTCCGCAGGCACAGGGCAGAGTCTTTTGAGAGTGGCCTCTGAGATGATGGAATATGAGGACCCGGTGTCCAGTTCCATTAAGCATTGGGAGCTCTCTATGTGGACACGGACCTTGATCTTATTGGGGCCGGCTGGGGGCAAGTTCATTACCTGGTGGTGTGAGATGTCCGTCGAGTTGAGTTCTGCGTACTTGAGTGGCTTGAGTGCAGCAGTTGCTTCGGGAGTGGCAGGCCCAGGTGATGTGCCCCCTCTTCCTGCAAGACCGGCACTCTGCATCCCGGAACCTGCAGGTATGGCGGTCATGCGGGTCGCCGCAGCTGGCACAAGCTGTGGCGCCAGTTCTGGGGGTTGCCAGGGGTTGGTAGGCTGACCTGTGTTTGTTGTGGCCGCTTTGTTCGGCTGCCAGGCAAGCACTGGAGCTGACTGGTTGGCGGCAGCCCTGAAGTGCGGCGTCCTCATCTGATGCCTTGGATTCAGAGGTGGAAGCCATGCGGTGTGAGGCCGTTGTGCCACTGGCAGCCCTGTCTTTTTGGGAGGCCTCAAAAGCACATGCAGCTTGGAACACGTTAGTTAGGGTGGAATCAGTAATTGCCACTAGCTTCCTATACATCTTTGGTTCCCGGACCCCACAAACAAAAGCCGTTAAGAGCATTTCATCCTTGTCTCCAAATTCGCAGCTGACTATGAGCCAGCGGAGCTCAGCCAGGAAGGCTGCCACAGCTTCACCCTTCTGGTGGGTGCGGCTGAAAAACGTCACCTTTTGGGTGAGTTTGGACGGTTTGGGGTTGAAGTACTTGTTTAAGACCTCCAAGGGGTGTCTTAAACAAGGGGTGTCGGGGGGAAGTAAGCTTCTTACCAAGCACATGGTGGCGACCCCGCATGAACTCAGCAGCCATGGTCTGTGTTTGTTGGCATCTGTGATTCCCTGGATGTCGAGGGCGAAGCCCACCTGGTCGGACCAGGCCTCCCAGAATTCAGGTTTGGAAGGGTCGAAAGGCTTGATGCGTTGTCCTGGAGCGGCAGCCATCTCGGTGACGTCTGGATCAGTGAGGCGAGGAACCTGGTTCTCAGGAGCCGGGAGCAGTGAGGTGGCACAGGGGGCTGAGTGGTGCCGGGTGCGGCTGACGAACCAGTCTTGAGTGGTGCTGGAGTCGCAGGCCGGTGAGTCACTCATCGGGATCCCACCTTCGTCGCCACTGAAGAGTACTGGACTCAGGAGGCCGGTGGAGTGATTTTCAGCATAGCTCTTTTTATTAGTGGTCAGGAACAAGCATGAGAGAGAGTGGTCGGGGAGCCTGCTTATATTTACAGGTAGGCCACACCCCCGACTTTCCCCCCCCCATGGGGGATTGGGTGAACAGGGATTAAGTTCCCACTAGATGCTATCATAGGTCCATCTGAATATCCTCAGCCTCTGATAGGGGGACAATCAGGATCCGAGGGTCCATTGTTCTCTGTGAATGAAGCTCAGGCAGGTAACGCTCGGCCTTACAGGTGACATGCCCAGACACGTCACAGGGTGCATACAGGAAGTAAGTTTACACTAGGGAATCTTTAAGTTCAAACTAGAAAATCATGTACAGAACATAACAGTCTCATTCTGCACAGCTTGCCCACACAGAATCTGGGAGAAACAATCCCAGGAGCAGGAGGGCTGAATTAAGAGTGGGAAATGGGTGTGTATTGGTGGGGTACCAGGGTTGTGAACCCTCCACAAGGAAGATAGCAGGTTCTACAGGAACTGCATGAAGCCCATCCTGGAATCTCTCACATGAGGGCTTTAGCTTGCAGCTATATTTGGTGGCCACATTTGGATGAAGATTTAGAACAGTAGTGCAAGCAATGTGTCCCATGTCAAAACCACCAACAGGCACCAGTCCTGGCACCCTTACATCTATGGGACTGGGCCGGAAAACCTTGGTTTCAGATACATCTAGATTTTGCAGGACCTTTTTGGGGGAAGATGTTCTTGATTATTGTAGATGCCCACTCCAAGTAGATGGAAGTCCACCTAATTAACTCCACAATCTCAGCTCTAACATGTGACAAACTTTGGCAGACCTTTGCTTGGCATGGGCTTCCAGTGGTACTGGTCACAGATAAGGGACCAAGTTTTTTCCAGCCAGGGATTTAAGGAGTTCCTGCAGAAGTATGGAATTAAATATATTCAAATATCTCCCTATCATCCAGCTTCAAATGGGTTAGCTGAGAGAGCTATCAGAACCTTCAAAGAAGGAATGAAAAAGATGACATCTGGGACTTTGGAGACCAGGTTGGCATGACTTCTCTTGAAACAGAGAATCACACACACCCAGACCACCACAGGGGTGAGTCCAATCCAGTTATTGATGGGAAGGAGGTTATGGACCCACCTGGATTTAATATGTCCCAAAATAGAAGAGGAAGTGCAAAGGAGTCTTCAAAAAGGTAACCATGATCACGATGCTAAAGACAGAGCAGGATCATTCCTACACGAAGAGTTTTAGTACCTCCCAACCTATCTGGATCCCAGGTAGGATTCAAGCACAGAAAGGGCCTCTATCTTTTGTGACTGGTTTACCTGATGACCAGGTCATCAGGCATCATCAAGACCACATCTGAAGGAGAACTGATGTGCCAGAGTCTCAGAAAACCAGTCCCTATGACCTTTCAGAGAAAGATGCCCACTATAATTTGATGGCCCCTTCCAGGTCACCAATTAGGGAAGATTCCAAAGAAACAGACCTTTCCAGATCCAGGAATAATGAGGCAGCAGAAGCCCACAGCTATTAGGTTATTTGAAAGACTGTATTTGGGTGGTTATTCAAGGAGAAAAAAACTTAAAGGAGATGGGGATGTGGTAAAATGCATAGCAAAGATTTAACTGGAACCTGATTATGGGTTGGAGGAAAACTCCACCCCCCTGGACTGTTCTCTTTTTTTTAGTTTCAGTTTCTGTGTTAGTCTGAAATTGGTTGCAATAAAGCAGTTGTGTTACATTCAGCCACTCATGTTGTTCGTCCAATAGGAACCCTTGTATGTACACACCAATAATACACACAAGGGAACCAAGCCTGGAAAGGAAAGAAAAGTTTTAATGCAGTAAAGCAGAGGGAAACTTGTATTGTTTCTCCCTGCTTTACTGCATCCAAACCAGGATCTCAGTGTGAGTACAGACATTTATTTCATACTTACCATGAGATTACAAAACCTCTAGATGCCCTTCCTTTCCTAAAAGGGCTCATGTTCTGATCTCATTTTGAATAACGCCTTGAACAAAGGAACAGCCTGAATGGAAATACATTTTGAGGGACATGTCTGGCCCTAATTAGACTGTGAAGGAGAATAATTGTGATTTTTTAAAATCTTCTGTTTTTATAGCTCTTTCTTCTTTTTTGTGGTTTCCATCTATTCTGATTTTTCTTTTATATTTTTGTACAATAACCTGTGCCCAAACTTCCCTGGCTGAAAAGTTTTGGTGAAGATTGAGGCAAAACCTGGATAGATGGTACCCTGTAAGGCTGGGAGAGTTCAGATTTTCTTGATCCCACCCACACAGCAGCAGTTTCCCCTGTCCCATCCCCACCGCAGCCATTTCCTCTCCTCAGCACCAGAAGGCTTTTTTTGGTTGTTCCCACCAGTTGGGGGAGATAAACCTGTGGGGCTGTAGTCCCTGCAAGGCATGGGGCTGGCTGCCATGGGGCCTGGCAGCTAAGACTTCAGGGAAGGCACCGGGATCCAGAGGCCCTGGGGGGGTCCTGTGGTGTTGGGCCTAGAAGAGCAGGGGTCACGGGGGGAGTGGGGGGATAGGTAATCATGAATCTCCTGTGTTGTGCAGGGGGTTGGACTTGATGACTCGTGAGATCCCTTTCAGTTCTGTGTTTCTAAGTTTTCTACGTCCCCTCAATCCCTGAATCTCCGATCTTCCCCCAGAGTGGTGCTGACTCATTGGGATCATCCTCTGAGAAGTACATTCCTGAATCTGAGTGCGGCCCAGGAAGGATAATGACAGCTTTGGTAGTTGACCCGACCTTCAAATCAAAACCGATGGTATGTGATAAGATCACCAGGAAAGCCAGAACATAAATTATTTGAGCTCAACCTAGTACTCTGATCGTGGTCAAGAACCAAAAGCAGGAAGTGGTTCTGGCTCCACTAAAACTTGCCAACTGAAGGTGGGGGGGAACACCCTGCCAGTATCTGTGCCACTCACCATTCCCTGGTTAAATGGTTCTTGCCTGTGTGTCCACATTTTGGAAGGGCTTGCCAAACCACTTGAGAAATTTCTTGGAAGAAGTAAAAGTTTGTTTGTTTTCTTTACATCTATAAAAACAGTTGGTGGCCACTGTTTTTGAGATCTTGGGAAATAATGGGACCTTGCTACTGAGAGAATTTTTTAAAAAATATATGAATTAAGTGGAAATCTAGAGACAGCCATTGGAACATAATCTAGTGCTTGCCCCCTTTCTTATACATAGCCCATTAGAGACAGACAATTAAAACTAACATAAATCTTTATCCAGTATAATAAATCAGTGTAAATAGAGCCCTGCAGGATCAGACCAGTGGTCCATCTAGTTCAGCACCCTATTTCATACAATGGACAACAGTTGCCCTGGAAGGCCAACAAACAGCATAGAGGCCAAGGCCTCCCTGTGATGTGGCCTTCCAGAACTGATATTCAGAGGTTTATATGTTTGGATCTGGAGGTTCTCTTTAGTTATCATGGCTAATAGCTACTGATCCATGAAGCTGTCCAATCCCCTCTTAAAGCCATCAATGCTAGTAGCCACCACTATATCCACTGGCAGTCAAGGTGATAAGAGAATTATGTAGATAAATCCGGGGGACCCAGATTTGAAATCCCTACTCTGCCATGGACCCTCATAACACATACAAAATCCAGCAAGCTGTTGGAAATGTATGAGCTAACAAGACCTGACTTTCCAGCCATTATAGGGTTAACTTTGTTTACCTTACAGTGCTTTTGGGGGTTTTTTTGCAATTTTTTTTTATTTTACCAACATATTGTATATCTCTCTTCTTACAAAACCAAAGAGAACAAATTAACATACATAATTAAACGTATCTATATACCAATCTTACATCGTCACCTTTTCAGTTGCAGTGCTATTGTATACACTGACCCCAGAAGGAACCTGGCAGCCAGCCAATGTGGGAAAAGCCTGGGAATCTACAGGGGTATTGCTGTATTGATTGGATACTGTATTCAGGTGACATCCTCTCTAAGGTCAGGAAGAAGGAGTGATTCTCCATTGTGCTCTCACTTGTGATCTAAGTATGTCTTTGCAGATAGACAGAGCGAGATGTAGCTCCAGGAAGTTTTGCTTCCAAAGCATTCCCATTTACCCTTTCCTTTAGTTAATAAAGTATTTTTAAAAAACTAAGGAAACCGTCTCGACTCCAGTGAAGCAAGAGCTATCGTACCTCTGAGCATTTTTAAGCATTATTTTGAATATCTAGACCATAAAGGTCACTTTTCAACACAAGACAGATCAAGATGGGTCACTGTGTTAGTCTGTGTGTAGCAGTCAAAAAGAGCAAGCATCCAGCAGCACCTTAAAGACTAACTAAATGTGTGGCAGGGGATGAGCTTTCATGAGTCACTTCTTCAGATACAAATTGTGTTAGTCTTTAAGGTGCTGCCGGACTCCTCCTCTCTTCTAAACTCCAGCAAGTTTATCCTGTGGCCTGGGATTTCACACGGTAGTCTTTGTGCAATTAGTCACTGCTTCTCTGTGCATGCCACCTTTGGCTGCTTCCACAGTTCTCTAGATCAGTACTAAGACATTTTAAAATGTTAAGTCAAAACACTCTCAGCTACTCTAGGGAAATAGACGTAGGCCCTCTCTACCACCCCTTGTGTACATTCCACACAGCACAGAGTAAGGGTACATACAGGTTGTTCATGGACTCAGGAAACTCAGCAGCACAGTTGTTAAAATAAACTCCGTGAAAGTGGAAGGGCTGCAACGGTCTCTCAGACTACTCTGAAGTTATTTGATGGGCCTTCTTAATACAGAATAAAAGCAGTGATTGTTCCCATTCCCTTTGCTGCTCTCATGGTATACGGTGGCCTTAGTTTTGAAAACACTCACGCTCAGGATCACTGCAGCTGTTGTTGCCCTCTCATTGCAGTGCTCTACTGTGCAGAACTGATCCTCCGGAGGCAGACTTGCCCCACTAGGTACAGCAGAAGAAAGGAGGGAAGAAGAAAGGGAAATGGAGAGGGGAGGGAGAGGCATGGGAAAAAACAGAAGATTATAAGAAAGAAGGTAGAGAGATAGTCAGGAATCAGCTGGGCTGTGTGGTCCTAAAGTCCAAACATTCTGTTTCCATGGAATTTCCAATGACTTAACAGTATTATGAGAACTGTGGTGTGTCACTAGCTGGAATATCTGTACTATCAGATGCTGCTTCTAAGCTTTACTAAATTTAACAGTAAACAATTCTAGATGTGTACAATTGGGGCAGACTGGCTCTTTAACTTAGAAGGAAATTTCCCAGTGGCCACTGCCCTGGAGAGCTGCTGGGGGCAGGGGCAAGCCCCGCAACTCTACCAGTGCTCAGGGGCCACTTCGTGTAGGCCCCCTCATCAGCTCACTAATTGCCTCCTCCTGTACTGCTTCCAGTTTGTGAGGGAATGCAACAAGTGAGCGAATGCCCATGGCTGGCCACGCTGAGCTGAGTGGCCCTGGAGGGCTGCATGTAGCACAGCTCAGTCCACTCAGTGTGGTCCAGGGCCATTTTTACTTCCTAGTCTGCTCCTATATAAAAAGAGCACAGCTGAGTTCTAGAGTACCTGAATTAAGAATCTGAAGGGCCATTTTCTCCCATACATCTCTGCCTGGGTACTACGATCACAGGGAGAGCCCCTCTTGACTGCCCCATCGACCAGATAAGCTCATCTGGTGGTACACAAGAGACGGCCTTTTCAGTGGCAGCCCCATGATGATGAAACAACCTCCCCAGCCACCCCCTCATCTTCAACCATTAGGAGGCAGCTGAAGATAATTTTATTCACAATGGCAATTAATTATTTTTAGTTCTTTTGCCCACCAGCAGCTTTAAATTATTGATTTTAAGAGTGGTTTTATTTGTTTTATTATCTATCTATCTATCTATCTATCTATCTATCTATCTAGTAAGCTTCCTTGAGTTCCTGTAAGATGGAAAGGCAGTTAATTAATGTTTAAAATAAATAAATAATAGAGGTCATAGCAACTAAGAATGCTCAGCAACAAAGATTTTGTTTTACAGAAATTCCAACACAGCATATGGAGATTGTGCTCTGAGTGTTATAAAAAGCACTAGATAAATCATAAGAATATTATTATTATATTATTATGAAGAATATGGATATATTAAGACTATCTGCGTGACATTTTGAGAGCAAGGGCAGTAGATTCTACACGGAGCTATTTGGGGGCAATGACAGTTCAATTAATATGGGCTTTTGGCTTGTAATTTATCTAGCGGTTCTATGGGCAGCAGGTAAGTGCCCAGTTGGCTATCCTTTCCCAGAGCATGACAGGAAAAGCCTAGAGGTGGTCAGAAGCACCACTGTGCTGGGGGGCGGGGGGGGGGGGGGAGGTGGACGCTGGAGGAAACAACAGGGTGTGCATGTAATAGATGTTAACTGCAGGTAGGGGGGGAATTCCTGGAGTAAACCCAGAACCTAGCAAGAGTAGGCCGGAGCCCAGTTCCCGGCGAAGATGGCCTCTCCGTTTCGATCCCCGGGGGGGGGGGGGCATGGGGCACAAAAGTCGGGGGCCCCCAGAAGCGCGGGCGAGATGGGGGGACGCGGTGTCTTCCAGGGTTCCCTCTCAGCGGGGCGAGTGTGAGCCGGCTCCCCGCTCCTCGGCCTCCCCCGGCTCACGGGGTTTTGCCTCCGCGGAGGGAGGGGGGACGGGGCTCCGGGGCAGACTGCGTCACGCGGTGGCCCAGCGGCTCGCTCACGACCTCCACGCCCGCAGCTCGCCAAGTGGGATTTCTGCTCACAGAGAGACGCCACCACCGCGGGGGGGGCTTCTCCTCCGGCCGGGGCCCGCAGAGGCCTCCCCCCCCCCTCCCCGGGCTGGGCGTCCTGGCGGTCCCGCTGGCCCCAGTGCGGCCGGGGCGCCGCGCCTTGCTTCAGGGCTCCTGTCGGGTCTCCCGGGCTCCGTGGCGGGCGGGGGGGCTGACCTGTCCGCCGGGCGTCCCGCCTCTCCCTGCCTCCCTCGGGGCCCTCAGGCGCGCGGAGTCCGCCCGTCTCCGTGGCAACCGCGGGGCACACGGTAGGGAGGGGGAGGGGCGGGGCGGGTAGGAAAAAGCGGTGGCGGGGAGGGGCGCCCGCCCCAGTGGCGAAGGGGGGGTCTCCGGTGGTGGCGGGATGCCCGGAGGCCCCAGGCAGAGGGGGTGGGAGGCTGGCGGCCCGAATGCTCCTGCGCGGTGGCAGCCTCTCTCCGGCCGGGGGGGGGGGGGTGTTGCTGGAAAGGGGAGAGAGCCCCCCGCCCGATGCTCCAGTGCCTGCCCCTGGTTCGGGGTGAACAAAGTCTACTTCTGCATGGTCCCTTTGCCCCCCCCCCCCTTTGTCCCTGTGGCTTTGGGTCCGCCCGTCCCCTTCTAGGTTTGCCAGTCTCCAGGTGGGGCCTGGGGCTCTCTTGCTTTTACAACTGATCTTCAGGTGACAGAGACCAGCTCACTTGGAGAAAACTGCTGCTCTGGAGGGTGGACTTTATGGCATGGTAGCATGCTGAGGCCCCTCCCCTCCCCAAACCCTGCTCTCTCCTGGCTCCACCCCCCCAAAAAAGTCCCCAGGTGTTTTCCAACCCCGACTTGGCAACCCTACCCCCTTTCCATGTGTGTTTCACTCCCTCTGGGACTGCTGGAGAGACCAAACGCGTGGGGGGGGGGGGGGGGAGACCCTGAAGCAAGAAGGACAAACAAAGAACAACAGTGACTGAAGAGTACTGGACTCGGGAGACCAGGAACGGTGAAATCATGAAGACTTTATTGAGTGATTCAGCATGTCCAGTAGATGGTCAGATCAAACATGCTTACAGGGCTCCAGGGCCCTCATTATATGCTGGCCGGAGCCACACCTCCGGCTGCACCCAAAAGACCTGATAGGGGCTTTACATATGTGCATGTTTGTCATAGGTTCCCTGGAGGAGCCTTTGACCGCATTGGTGGAGACTTAGAATCCGAACGTCTATTGTTTCTCCAGATTCAAGCTCCCCTCTCTGCCTGACCATGTGCTCTGGCCATGCGGCAGGCGCCATTACTTGGGAGCACATGGCAGGCTGGTTGCTACACAGAGCATACTACATTACACCCCTCCCCCCATAGTCCGGACTGTCCCTTGGCAAACATAGTCTCTGAGGTGCGCAGGATGTTTCCGTTCTCTGGTCGAGCGGCACAGGGTCGCCGGAGCCGCTGGTGTAGGGAGCAGAGATTTGGGGATATCTGCCACGGGCTGAGCCGGGTCTGGTGCCGGTGCAGGGATGGTGACTGGAGTGATGTCCGGGCGGGCTGCTTCTGCGGAGTCCTCCTGCAGAGTCTTAGCCGGTTGTGGGGCGGGAGGATCGTCTGTCTCTGGTACCTCGGGTTCCGCATCTGGGAAGTCCTGCCCTGGATCATCCGCAGACAAAGCGTGCGTGGCGCCTCCACCGTTGTCCTTCCTCGCCCGTGATTTCATAGGAGAGGGGACCGGTGACCAGATGTAGCTCCAGGCCAGGGCCTTCATTTGTACTACCCCAGGGTAGTGCTCATGCAGAGCAGTCAGCACTCGCGGGGGGAGGGGTTCCGGAATCACTACCCTTGAGCCCCAGAGTAGGCACGCCTTGTGGGTGGAGAGTTCTGCGCACCAGATTGAGATGGCCGTGAACTCAGGGTCCGGATTCTTGGGCCACCCCCTTCCCACCCAGTCGGAGACCCAGGAGAGTTGACAGTCCCAGGCTGTGCGCCAGGCCACGTCCCATACCTGAAGCGGCAGGTCCGGCAGGTGCTTGAGCAGAGCGATGTGGTAAGCCGGAGCTGGGTTGGGGTCGCAGGAGGGCAGCGGAAGATGGCTGCATGGCCCATGGCCTTCCCCGGGTGATGCACCAAGTCATAGTCATACCCCGCGAGGAAGATCGACCATCGGAGGACTCACGAGACAACATCTGTGGTGTGCGGCAATCTGGGGTGAGGAGGCCCAGAAGAGGTTTGTGGTCCATGGCGACCGTGAACTTCTGCCCGTACAAGAAAGTACGGAACTTTGAGGGTCCGGTCCGTGCGCATACCGATCCACCATCCGCCGCTCGCAGTGCGGCCCAAGATCGAGCGGGAGCTCGATAAGTTGGTCGCCCAGGGAGTACTAGAACCAGTGTCCCACGCCCGATAGGAGACCCCGATTGTGACGCCAATGAAGGCAAACGGGGACATCCGCATCTGCGCGGACTATAAGTGCACCATCAATATGGCACTTCAGGCCCACGCCTACCCAGTCCCGGTCATCATCTGGCGAGTGTTTGGGAAACTAGACCTGGCCCAGGCCTACCAGAAGCTGCTGGTTGACAATGCCACAGCAGAAGCACAGACCATTGTGATGCACAAGGGGGCGTTTAAGGTAAAGCGCCTCCAGTTCGGGGTCAGCGTAGCTCCCGGTATCTTCCAAGAGTTAATGGACTGTTTGTTAAAAGTTCTTCCAGGTGTGCAGCCCTTTTTCAATGACATCCTGATTGCGGCTCTGGACGTCAAGACCTTCTCGGCCCGCCTATGGTCCGTCCTCCAGTGATTCCAGGACGCTTTCCAGGGACTCATCAATTTCTACCATGCCTTCCTTCCCCACAAGGCGGTGGTAGCTGAGCCCTTACACAGGCTCCTGGACAAAAGTGCCACCTGGACTTGGGGTCCCCGCCAGGTGGCAGCCTTCCAGGGTGTCAAGGACCTCCTAATGTCCAATGCAGTCCTCACCCACTTCGACGAAGCCCTGCCCGTCGTACTGGCCTGTGACGCATCTCCTTATGGGGTGGGGACAGTTTTGGGTCACAAACTGCCGGACGGACGGGAGGTCCCGGTCACGTATTACTCCTGGACCCTAGCCCCAGCCGAAAGGAACTATGCTCAGATAGACAAGGAGGCGTTTGCAATCGTGGCCGGGGTCAAAAAGTTCCATACTTACTTGTATGGGCGCAAGTTCACGGTCGCCACGAATCACAAACCTCTTCTGGGCCTCCTTGCCCCGGATCGCCGCATGCCACAGATGTTGTCCCCGCGAGTCCTCCAATGGTCGATCTTCCTCGCGGGGTATGACTATGACTTGGTGCATCACCCGGGAAAGGCCATGGGCCATGCGGATGCACTCAGCCGCCTTCCGCTGCCCTCCTTGACCCTGACCCTGCTCCGGCTTACCATGTCACTCTGCTCGAGGACCTGCCGGACCGGCCGCTTCAGGTATGGGATGTGGCCCAGCACATGGCCCAGGACAGTCAACTCTCCCGGGTCTCCGACTGGGTGGGAAGGGGGTGGCCCAAGAATCCGGACCCTGAGTTTGCGGCCTTCTCAATCCAGCGCGCAGAACTCTCCACCCACAAGGGATGCTTACTCTGGGGCTCGAGGGTAGTGATTCCGGAACCCCTCCGCCCGCGAGTGCTCACCGCTCTGCATGAGCACCACCCTGGGGTAGTACGAATGAAGGCCCTGGCCCGGAGCTACGTCTGGTGGCCAGGCCTTGACAAGGAGATAGAGGACCGGGTCCGCCGCTGCGAAAAGTGCCAAGAGACCCGTCCGAACCCTCCACACGCTCCCGTCTGCCCCTGGGAGTCCACCCAATGCCCCTGGTCCCGGCTCCACGTGGACTTTGCGGGCCCGGTACAGGGGCAGCTTTTCTTTATTCTAGTCGACAGCTACAGCAAGTGGCTGGAAGTCGTTCCTGTGCGTGCCACCTCCTCTGAAGCCGCCATTCGAGCAATATGGCGCATCTTTGCCACCCACGGCCTGCCAGACACCATCGTCTCGGACAACGGCACGGCTTTCACCTCCGCGGAATTCCAGTGCTTTGTGGAGCTCCATGGCATCCGGCACATGAGATCTGCCCCTTTTCACCCGGCTGTGAATGGCCAAGCAGAGCGAATGGTCCGCACCACTAAGGAGGCATTGAGGCGCATGGACCAGGGGGATCTGGGGTTTAAGTTAATGGCTTTCCTATTCGGCCAGTGCACCACCCCTCACTCGGCTACCGGTCGCAGCCCCGCAGAGCTGCTCATGGGCCGCCAGCTGACAACCCAGCTTGACCGGCTCCACCCCGATCGGGCGCCAGCCACCTCCAAAGAGCCCAACATCCCCAAAGCTCCCAGAGGGTTCGCGCCAGAGGACCCGGTCTACGTCCGCAACTATGCCCGGGGCCCCCTGTGGTTGCCGGGGTGGATTATTCACGTCACCGGTCTCCTCTCCTTTGAAGTTGCGGGCAAGGAAGGACAACGGTGGAGGTGCCACGTGGACCAACTTCGCCGCCGCCTGCACGCCTTCTCCGTGGACGATCCAGGGCTGGACTTCCCAGATGAGGAACCCGAGGTACCCGAGACAGACGATCCGCCCTCCCCACGACCAGCCGAGACTCTGCAGGAGGACCCCACAGAAGCCGGCCACCCGGACATCACTCCAGTCGCCATCCCTGCACCGATACCAGACCCAGCTCAGCCCGAGGCAGATATCCCCGAATCTCCGCTTCCTACATTGGTGGCTCCAGCGACCCCGCAACGCTCAACCAGAGAACGGAAACGTCCCGCACACCTCAGAGACTATGTTTGCCAAGGGACAATCTGGACTATGGGGGGAGGGGTGTAATGTAGTATGCTCTGTGTAGCAACCAGCCTGCCATGTGCTCCCAGGTAATGGCGCCCGCCGCATGGCCAGAGCACATGGTCAGGCAGAGAGGGGAGCTTGAATCTGGAGGAACAATAGACATCCAGATTCAAAGCCTCAACCAATGTGGGACCTAGGTTCTCCCTGGGGAGCCAATGCAATCAAAGGCTCCTCCAGGGAACCTATGACAAACATGCACATATGTTAAGCCCCTATCAGGTCTTTTGGGTGCGGCCAGAGGTGTGGCTCCGGCCAGCATATAATGAGGGCCCTGGAGCCCTGGAAGCATGCTTGTTCTGACCATCTACTGGGCATGCTGAATCACTCAATAAAGGCTTCATGATTTCACCGTTCCTGGTCTCCTGAGTCCAGTACTCTTCACCAAGTAAGAGCTAGAAAGCCAGGGCCCTAGACTCCTTGGGTTCCCAGTAAGGTAAGTAGATCTCTACAAGGAGAATACAAAGAGTTTAAAAGGAGGATTATATAAAATTATTTTTAAAGCAGTTATGAAGCCAGAATGTCAGCAGGGGGTTGGGGGCTATCCAGTGCACAGTGTGTCACATGTATGATTATCTGCCCACTGGGCAGAAGTCTTGGGTGAGTGCCTGGTGCAATGAGCTCCTGGTTCTCAGGGAACGAGTTTGCTCCCTTGAGGCCAAGGTGGCTGCCCTGGAGAAGCAGAGACAGTCAAGTGCATAGAAAAGACTCTTGGGGACTTGTTAGATATGTTCCACTCTGAATCTGACAGCCCTGCCGCTGTCAGGGAGCATGAGGGTCGAGAGGGAATGGCACCGTGCTGTAGATTGTTGGAAAATGAGTATGTAAGACAAGACCTGACCATTTCAGTCATTATAGGGTTAATCTACGCAACTTGTTGTTTACCTAGGCTTAACCTGGAAGAAATACCTGGCAGCTGGCCAATTGACTCTAAGCCTGGGAAACCTAGAGGTCTACTGTTGTGCTAATTGGTTACTGACATCAGGTGTTTCCTTTCAGGGGTCAAGAAGAAGGAGAGATTCTCCATTGTAATCTCTCACTCTCTAGAAGAATGTCTTAGTGTGTAGACCGGAGAAATGTTGCTCCTTAGAAAGCATGTTTTGTTTATTTGTAGCTAATCCCATTTCCCTTTATCCTTTAGTAATAAAGATTTTAAACTAGAGGAAGTAGTCTCTTCTTTCCAGAAAGCAAGATCCATACCTCTGAATTTTCTTGAATATTAGGCAAAAGTCCTAACATAGATAAGGAGAATGTGCCCTCAGAAGGGACCTCTTCTACAGCTGGTGAATGGGTATCCTTTTGTACCAAGGAAGCATCCCTGGGCAGGGAGGGAGGGGGGCTCTCGGTAGTTGGTGATTTGATCCTTGGGCAGGTAGACAGCTGGGTGGCAAAACAGCGTATTGACCGTATGGTGACTTGCCTGCCTGGTGCAAAGGTAGCAGACATTATGTGTGTTTTAGATAGGCTGGTAGATGATGCTGGGGAGGAACCAGTGGTCGAGGTACATGTTGGCACCAACAATATGGGGAAATGCAGTCATGAGGCCCTCGAGGAAAAATTTAGGCTGCTAGGCAGGAGACTCAAGGCCAGGACCTCCAAGATAGCCTTCTTGGAAGTGCTACCTGTTCCACACGCAGGGCTGGAGAGCTGCTCAGATCAGGAGTCTCAATGTGTGGATGAGGCAATGGTGTAGGGGGGAAGGGTTCAAATTTGTTAGGCATTGGGATACTTTTTGGAACAAGAGGGAGCTATACAAGAGAGATGGTCTCTACTTGTCCCGAGAAGGAATTAGGCTGCTGGTGCTTAAAATCAAAAAGGTGGCAGAGCAGTTTTTATTATTGAATATTGGGGGAAAGCTGGCAGGAGATGAAAAATCTCTGGTTCGGAATGGTTCATCTTAAAGAGATACAGGGGTAGCTGTTACTTTCCTACATGGAAATGGATTAGAATTGTCCACTGAGACTGTGGCTAATGATAGGGACTGCCTGGCAAGATCTCGAGGCAGCAAGAGGAAGGTTGTGGGCTTAACATGTATGGGAAACTATAGGTATTTATATACTAATGCTAGAAGTGTCTGCGGTAAAATTGGGGAGTTGGAATGCTTGGTGTTGGGGGGAAACATAGACATTGTGGGTATTTCAGAAACTTGGTGGGATGAGGAAAATCAGTGGGATACGGTGATTTCTGGTTATAAATTATATCGGAAGGATGGGGGGGAAGCTGGAGGTGGGGTGGCTCTGTATGTCAGAGAGGGTATACAGTCCACTAAGATTGAGTGGGTAGGAGAATTGGATTCACTTCTGGAAATGCTGTGGGTTGAATTAGTGGGCCCAAAAGGAAGCTTAACATTGGGAGTTTGTTATCACCCACCAGATCAAAAGTTAGAGGTGGATTATTTATTTATTTATTGGATTTTTATCCCACCCTCCCCGCCTCACGGCAGGCTCAGGGCAGCTACCAACATAATACATAATACAATAAAATTCTATAGAACAACCACATTAAAACATACAGTATAAACTTTAGAACTACAATCCAAGATGGCACTTCATCCCCCACCCACCCAGCTGGCATCACCAGGCACTCTTCAGTTCTCCCTTGGTGCCGATGATCCTTGGCAGACTTCAGTAATTGGGCCAGGGCTATAAAGTTGGGGCGGTCCCTACTCAAAGGCCTGGTGGAAGAGCTCTGTCTTGCAGGCCCTGCGGAACTGTAAAAGGTCCCACAGGGCCTTGATGTCATCCGGGAGCTTGTTCCACCAGTACAAGGCCGCTACTGAAAAGGCCCTGGCCCTTGTAGCTGCCAGTCAGGCCTCCTTGGGCCCTGGGAGGACCAGGCAGTTCTAGGAACCTGATCGAAGTGCTCGCTGGGGTACATCCGGGGAGAGACTGTCCCTTAGGTAACTAGGTCCCTAGCCATATAGGGCTTTATAGGTAAGCACCAGCACCTTGAACTGAATCTGGTATGCTATAGGCAGCCATTGCAGTGCTGTTAGGGTGGGCTGGATGTGTTCCCACATAGGGAGACACAACATCTGGCCGTGACTCCTGGTATACTTCTGGACCCGCCCCTCAATATCTTTGTCCAGGCCTGGCCACCACACGTAACTACGGGCCAGGGCTTTCACGCGTACAATTCCCGGGTGAGCCTCGTGTAGTGCCTCTAGCACTCGGGACCGCAGGGGCCCGGGGATCACCACTCGAGATCCCCATAGCAGGCACCCCTTGTGGGCCGATAGTTCGTGCCTGCGTGCCATGAAAGAGGCAAAGTCCGGTCCCAGTTTTTTCGGCCACCCCCTTCCCACCCAGTCTGAGACACGGGAAAGGATGCGGTCCCGCCGCGTGCGATGGGCCACATCCGATACCTGTATGGGGCGCTCCGGCAGGTCCTCCAGGAGCGCTATGTGGAAAGCGGGAGCCAGATCAGGGTCGCAGGATGGGAGGGGAAGACGGCTGAGGGCGTCGGCGTGTCCCATCGCCTTCCCTGGGCGATGCACCAATTCATAGGAGTAGCCCGACAAAAAAATTGACTACCGCAGGACCCGCGGGGACAGCATGTGAGGGATCTGCCGGTGGGGGGCAAGGAGACCCAGCAGAGGCTTGTGATCTGTGGCCACGGTGAACGACCGTCCATAGAGATAGTCGTGGAATTTCCTGACACCGGCTACGATCGCTAGGGCCTCCTTGTCGATCTGGGCGTAGTTCCGTTCCGCCGACGACAGGGTCCTGGAGTAGTAGGCAACCGGTACCTCCTTTCCGTTGGGTAGCCGGTGTTCCAAGACTGCCCCAACGCCGTAGGGGGACGCGTCGCAGGCCAGGATGACAGGGAGCCTCTCATCAAAATGCGCTAAGACCGCATTTGAAACTAGTAAGTCTTTGACGGCCCGGAAGGCTGCGTCATGCTTGGGACCCCAAGCCCAAGCCGCTCCCTTGTCCAGGAGATGATGCAGGGGTTCAGCGACCGCCGCCTTGTGCGGAAGGAAGGCGTGGTAGAAGTTCAAAAGTCCCAAGAACGCCTGGAGTTCCGCCTTAGAGGACGGACGAGGTGCACCTGTAATCGCCGCTACCTTCTCCTTTGTTGGGTGAATGCTGTCCGCGGTCACTTCGAACCCCAAGAAGGTCACTGAGGAGACTCCCAGGGTACACTTGTCTTTTCGGACCTTGAGACCCGCATCCTGGAACCTTTGCAGCACCATCCGTAGGCAAGCCGTGAATGTTTCGATGTCCAGGGTGGCGATGAGGACGTCGTCGAAGAACGGCTTCACCCCTGGAACATCTTTGAGGAGAGAATCCATCAGATTTTGAAAGATCCCTGGTGCTACGCTGAGCCCGAATTGGAGGCGTTTTACCTTGAATGCTCCCTTGTTAGTCACAATCGTTTGTGCCTCGGCTGTTGCCTCGTCTACGGGAAGCTGCTGATAGGCTTGGGCCAGGTCTAGTTTTCCAAATATTTTGGCACCCGCGAGGGAGGCCAGGACATTGCTGACCACCGGTACCGGGTACGCGTGGTCCTGTAATGCCTTATTAATAGTACATTTGTAATCCGTGCAGATGCGGACTTCCCCGTTAGCTTTGAGGGGGGTCACAATGGGAGTCTCCCACTTGGCATGGGAGACCGGCTCGAGCACCCCTTGTGCCGCAAGCTTTTCCAACTCCGCCTCCACTTTGGGCTGGAAGGCGAGTGGTGGCCGGCGGACGGCCACGTGGATGGGCCAGACTGCCGGGTCCAGGTCAAAGGAAACCGGGGGTCCTTTGTAGCAGCCCAATGAGCCATCGAAAACGGCTAGCCCCTTAATAGCCACTGGGTTTCCCAAAATTGTTGGATTAAATCACATTGCCGCCAGGCATGCCCATACGTGCCCTTCTCTCCACACTGTCTCCAGCATAGATTAGAAGTTGACTTAACAATATATTGTAATTTAAGAGGGGTTAAATATGTGAGGCTTCTGTATAGACAGCAAGGAATCAGACCTTTGTTGATAAACTAAAGCTCTTTATTTTCAATACTGCAAACAGGTTCTTGAATGTTTGTTAGAGATGCCAGATAGAAAACAGTCAGTGTTAATATACCCTCTCGTTCATTTGAACCCGGACATTAAACCAATCAGAATAAAAATGCAAAACGCGGGAACATAAGAGCGGGCCGTTTGGGTTCCCACAGGGAGGTGAGAAAGTTGTAAAAATTCCCTTCTTGATCTGGGTGACCCACATATGTGAAGTTATACACAACAAAAGCTGCTTGGGTGACAACAACAGAGTTCCAAGGTTTCACAATAAGATAAGACATTCCCTGGCCCGGAAAGAGGGAGGAGGGATGCATGGGAGGAAAGACCATTTGTTCTTGGTGACATGCAGGAATGCAGGGTCACCACTCTCCCGCCTAAAACCTGTAACATTGTCCAGACCTCCTAACAGCAATATACTTCAAGGTGAAGAGGGGAGGAGGAGGGGAGTAGACAGACTAAGATGCATACAAGCAATTCACTTGATCAGAGAAAACGAAAGCAGACAAAGCAGATTACGATGAAACATTTGTCAGGGCACCTGACAAAATACCACCTTGAGATAGTTTTAAATAATTGGCTCCTAATCATTATATTACTTGAACCATGAGTAACAGATTTCCAAGATCTTGACCATTCCTCAAACGAGATCAAGGCAACTTGTTCTTTAGACCATTTACCAACATAACTTGGTGGATGAATATACGTCAATTGTAAGAGTATAAGATAAATTTTTGAAATATAACCCCTATGCCCTGGTATATTATTTTTCAGCAAATGTTCAAAATTAGTTAAAGGTCTTAATAAACCTAATTTAAATGGACTAGAATTTAATAAATTATTTAATTGAAAATATACATACCATGGTAAATGGTCTCCTAAAATTATTTCTAACTGAAGCTTACTTAGTAACATACCTTGTTTAGTTATATCTAAAAATCTAATTATCTTTTTAGCTCTAAATTGACTATAGGATAATCTTTGCCTTGCAGGTGGAAACCAGTGTTGTCCTGTGAATGGAGCCAACAAAGAAGGCCAGGGTGCTAACCGCTTTTGATATCTCTCCCATACCAATAAAGTATTCCATAAGAAAGGATTATCTTGCAGTGTCTTCTTTCTAACTGACTGTGTTTGCCAAACAGTCTCAAATAAAGTAAACGGATTTGCATAGTGCTGTTCTATAATATACCAATCAGGAGCAAAATCTCCATCAAAAACTCTAATCAAATTAGCCAACTGAGCTGCGTCATGATATAGCATCAAATTAGGATATGACATACCACCTGCATTGTATTCCCTACAAAGTGTGGAAAAAGGTACTCTATGCTTTCTATAACTCCAAATAAAGTTATTCAACATGCCTTGCCAAATATGTATAAATTTGTATGAATAAAAAAATAGGAATTGTTCTAAATAAAAAGATAAATTTAGGTAAAATAAAAAACTTTGACCACATCCATTTTTTCTGTCCAAGAAAGGTTAAGTTTTTGCCATCCATATAATTGTCTTTTAACCATTTTTTGTAGTACTAAAAAAATTTCTTTAAAGAGGTCTTCAAGTTTCAGAGGTATTTCAACTCCCAAATGACGCCAAGTTGATTTTACCCATTGAAAAGAATATTCCTTTTTGATTTGTAGGCTTAACATGTGTTGGACTAAAATAGAATATATCACAGATTTTGATTGGTTGATTACCAGGCCAGAGATGTTAGCAAAAAGATCTAGTTCATACATTACATGTTGAAGGGAATCTACCGGATTTGAAAGAAATAATACTGTATCGTCTGCAAACATATTAACTTTAAACATATGATCATCAATAAGTATACCCTGAATCAAGTTATTTTCCCTTATTGCTATTGCTAAAGGTTCTAAACATATAGCAAATAATAAGGGTGATAATGGGCATCCTTGGCGTGTGCCCCTAGTGGGGCTAAATTTCAAAGAATTAAGTCTATTGACTCTCAACATAGCTTGTGGGGATTTATATAAAGTGGAAATGCTCTTACAGAAACTAGGGCCAAAATTCATTAAATATAATAAGTAATGCATGTACTCTGGTTCTACAGAATCAAATGCTTTTTGTATATCTAAAGAAAATAAAATTGAAGGTATTTTCTGTTGTCTGCAATAATGAATGACATTTAAAGATTTTCGAATATTATCAGCCATATTACGATATGGAATGAATCCTGATTGATCTGGTGTGAGAGTTCTGCTCAAAGTAGTCAAGGATCAGATCTTGGTTGGTTAACCACAGTTCTTTATTACCTATTCCTACATTAGTACAGCATCTCGGGTTATTGTCAGAGATGAGACAAATAATACAAGCGGGTCTATTATACCATTCCAAGGAGTTTGAATTACCCATAGGTAGCCAATCCCCTCAAGGGAAAATTGGCGGGCTAAAAGGTGTCTTGACCGTTTGGTTCACACAGGAAAAAAGAGAGGTGTTAAGCAGTAAATTTCCCTTCTCAAACCAGACCCCTCAGTTCACATAACAATTCATGGCTCCAAGGTTCTTTAGCATGAGATAAGAGATGAGAGCCATCCTCCCCTTGAAGTTACTGCCGGGGCAGCTGGAATGCGGAGGCAGAGATGAGAGGCCTCCTTGTTCTCACCCTTAAGGGTTGTCACCCTCCCGACCAAAACAGGATTAATACAAGGTCCAATACATAATGACTAAAGGTTACATAGTATGCATGCAAGAATACATTGGCTGAATTGACAGATTCTGACACCCTGCCCTCCCCATAATTCTCTTCACCTAGCTTTATCAGGGAACATTTTATGAAACAGTTTAGTCAACTTGGGGGCATGAACATGTTCAGAACGGATCCATTCATTGTGTTCCGGGCCGAAATCCAACCATCTAACTAAGTAATACAAGTGGCCCCTTCTCATCTTGGAGTCAAGGATTTCAGTTATCTCGTAGTGTGGACTCCCCTCCTTCATCAGTGGAGGAGGAGCTGGAGGAACTGGATGCCATGCATTCGGCCCAGGATCTTTCTTCAGCAGGCTGAAATGAAACACAGGGTGCACAGAGCTCAGTGATTTAGGCAGTTCCAGTTCAAAAGACACATCAGAGATTTTACGTAGCACTTTATAAGGTCCAACATATTTCCATCCCAATTTTCTGCTGGGCTGCAACCCATGGATATTCTTAGTAGAGAGATAAACAGAGTCCCCGGGCTGAAGATCCCATCCCGGTGCTCGCCCTCGGTCCGCATACTTCTTGTAGTCCTCTTTGGCATGGTCCAGGGCTTTTCCTATTAATGGCCAGGAGTCTTGGAGGCTGGACCACCAACTTTTAAACTCCGGGGGGGGGGTTTGGGGGTCCTCCTTAAGCGTAGGGAGTGGTTTCCCTTCAAAACCTCCTACTGCCATGAAAGGTGAAACCCCTGTGGAGGAATGCACTGCATTATTGTAGCTATATTCTGCAAAGGGCAGCAATTCCACCCAATTATCCTGGTGATAATTTGTGTAACATCTTAGGAATTGCTCGAGAATTTGATTAGTTCGCTCAGATTGGCCGTCGGTCTCTGGGTGGTAACCCGAGCTCAAGGCAGGTTCTATGTCCATTAATTTCAAAAGCTCCCGCCAGAAGGTGGCAACGAACTGACTTCCGCGGTCAGAAACCACCCTCTTCGGAAAAGCATGTAATTTGATCACGTGGTTGAAGAAAGCTTTAGCCATCCCTTTGGCTGTGGGCAATTGCTTGAAGGGGGTGAAATGGGCTTGTTTAGAAAAAGTGTCTACCACCACCCAAATCACCGTTTTTCCCTTGGAGGGGGGCAAATTGGTGATAAAGTCCATGGCTATGTCTTCCCAGGGTCTTGACGCAGTGGGTAGGGGGTGCAGCAATCCTGGGACTTTTCCCCCCCGTTTTTTACACATTAAACAGGTTTGGCATGCCGAGACGAAGTCCGAGACGTCCCGGCGCATGCGCGGCCACCAGAACTGACGCTGGATCAAATTAAGTGTCTTTAGGAAACCGAAGTGCCCGGCTAGCTTTGAGGAGTGACAATTTAGCAAGATTTCCTTGCGTTTGGTCTTAGGCACCACCAATTTGTCCCCATGCAGCCAACAGTGGTCCTCTCTCTTGGAACACTCTTCCACAGTTTCCAGTTCCTCTATTTCTTCGGGAGCATACTCCCCCCCCCCACTGGCAATTCCCCGTGTTGAGCTCGGCTTTCTTTGCTTTGCTCCGGGTGACTACCACCCCTCCCAGCTGCTGGGGGGAAAACATGGAATCGAACACCTCTTCTTTTACACTCTCATGTTGGGGCAATCTGGACAATGCGTCTGCCAGGGAGTTAGCCTTCCCAGGAAAATGCTTTAGCACAAAGTTAAACTTGGAAAAGAAGTCAGCCCAGCGCAGCTGCTTGGCATTGAGGGACCGCTGAGTGCGCAAAGCCTCTAGGTTCTTATGATCAGTCCATATTTCAAACGGAGTTTGCGCTCCCTCCAACCAGTGGCGCCACGTAGTGAGCGCTAACCTAATGGCTGCGGCTTCCTTGTCCCACACCGACCAATTCCTTTCCGTTTTGTTAAATTTTTTTGAAATGTAAGCCAAGGGGTGCAGTTTTCCCTCCGAGTCACTTTGTAAAATGGCCCCCCCCATGGCTACATCAGAGGCATCTACATGAATTATAAAATCTTTCGTCTCATCCGGGTGTGCCAGAATGGGCTCAGAAGTGAAAAGGGTCTTTAAAGTCTCAAACGCCTTCTGACACTCCCCATTCCACGCCAGTTTCTCTCCTGGCTTTCCTGCCTCGGGCCCCCTCCCCTTGGTTTTTAATAAGTCCGTTAAGGGAAGGGTGACTTTGGCAAAGTCTTTGATGAAGGTTCGGTAAAAATTACAAAATCCTAAGAGGCTCTGCAATTGTTTTCTCGTTCGCGGAGCCTCCCATTGCACCACTGCCTCCACTTTCCCCGGGTCCATTTCCAACCCCCTCTGAGAAATGCGGTAGCCCAGGAAGTCCACGGACTCACGGTGAAATTCGCACTTAGACAGTTTCACAAAAAGCTGGTTTTTCAGTAAAGTTGAAAGAACGTCCCTGACCAAAGTCACATGCTCACTCTTATCAGTAGAATAGATCAAGATATCATCTATGTAACATAACACGCCCTTAAATAGATGCTTGTGCAACACTTCATTGATTAAACTCATAAAGACCCCGGGCGCGCCACTTAAGCCGAACGGCATCACTAGGTATTCAAATTGCCCCAAGGGGGTGTTAAAGGCAGTCTTAGATTCATCCCCTTCCCTTATGCGCACCCTGAAATAGGCATCTCGTAGATCCAACTTGGTAAAAATCTTCCCCTTGGCCGCCTCTGCCAAGAGGTCCTTTATTAATGGGAGGGGGTAGGCATTAGTGGTGGAGACTGCATTTAACCCCCGGTAGTCAGTGCATAGTCGTAAGCCCCCATCCTTTTTCTTTCGGAACAGCACGGGCGCCGCAAAGGGGGACTTGGCTGGGCGGATAAACCCCCTTGCCAGATTTTTGTCCAAGAACTTCCGCAGTTCTTCCCGTTCCGCCGGGCTCATGGAATATAATTTCCCCTTTGGGAGTTTCTCTCCTGGGAGGAGTTCTATGGCACAGTCCGACAGTCGATGGGGGGGCAACTCATCCGCCTCGGTCTCACTGAACACTTCTAGCAAGTCTCTATACTCTTTAGGCACCATGGCAGGGGTGAGGGCGAGTGCGGGCGCCGGGGGAGGCGGGGTCGGAGGTCCAGGCCCCCATCCAGGGTCCCACCGGTGGCTCTGGCAGCGTTCGTCTACCCACGAAATCTTCCCCTCGCTCCATTTTATGTAAGGGTCGTGCGCCCCGAGCCAGGGGCTGCCCAACACCATAGGGAACTGGGCGTTCGGGGTGATGACGAAAGCTCGCTTCTCCCAGTGCTCCCCCGTTCCCAAAATCAAGCTCTCAGTCTCTGCTATGCACTCCTCCTTCATTTCCGACCCATCCATCTGTGTAAACTTCAGGGGTTCTGATAACGGGGTGACTTTGGGTCCCAACCCCTCCACTACCAGGGGGCTGATCAGATCTCGCGCACACCCAGAGTCAATTAGAGCTCGAACCCGCATGTGGGTACCCGATCCAGGGGTCACCACCGTCACTACCATATATAACAGGGGGCCAGGGATGCTCACCGGAGATGGCGCTTCTTGGCGGGGGACCTGCAGCTCTGCGCCGCTCACTGCAGGCCGTTGGAGTTTCCCGACATCTGCGCTTCCATCAGCTCCAGCTCTCCCTGGTCGCTCGCCACCCCTTCCAGCTGCAACGCCCGGGGTTTCATTGGTGTTTTACCACGGCTAGGGGTGCTCCCCGCTCCGGGAGTTGAGGTCTTCGGGCCCTTCCCCCCTCCTCTGGGACAAGCGGAGGCGAAGTGGCCACTCTCCCCACACTTCATACACAACCCCTGTCGAAACCTCGCATCTCGGACATCTTGCACACTGGATCGGGGCTTCACTCGGGGGGCTGCCTTGCTGGCCGCCGTCGCGGACGCTCCCATCTTGATTAGGGCGAATCGTTCCTCCATGTCGATGGCAGCTCTCATCCAGGTGTTCAGGGTGCCAGGGCGACCCCCTAACAGCACCGTCTCGTAGATTTCCGGGTTCAGGCCCTCCCAATACTTCTCCATGAATAGTTCCTCCGGCCACCCATGGATTTTTGCCGCGATGCGCCGGAACTTGTCAGTGTAGTCCCTCACTGACGACCTCCCCTGGAACAGCTTTCTTAGTTGATTTCTGGCTTTTTCCTCACCCAGGGGGTCCTCGAACTGATGCCGGAGGGCCCACATAAAGTTGTTCAGTGAGCGCAGTTCAGGTCCGGGGTTGTCGTGCAGGCTCACATACCAATCGCTGGCAGTGTCTTTCAGCTTGGACCCGATGTAGCCAATCCGTTCTTTCTCGGTGGGGTAGAGGTGGCCCCAACTGTCCAGGAATCTCCCGATCTCCAGCATGAAGAAACGTAGCTTCTCGGGGTCCCCATCGAAAGTAGTCGTCAAAGGGTCGGAAGGGGCTGGGCGGGCGGGCGGCGCGGCCGGGACTGGGGCCGGCGCGGGGACGGGCCCCGGAACTGGAACTGGGACGACCGGCTGGGCTGGTTGCGCCGGTAGGGCGGGCGCCTGCGGTTGAACCGGAACCCCTCCGGGCACCTGCGGCTGTAGTGGGACTCCGACCCCTTGACCGGGGAGGGCTCCTTGCATCGCCATCATAGCGTCGCGAAATTGGTGCTGGAGATCGAGGGCCAACTCGCGGAGCTCGGCGGTGAGTTGAAGCCGCAGGTCTCCCATCATCTGATCCAACGGGACCGTCTGCTCCTCGCGATACGGATCGGGCCCATACAGATCCAGTCCCTCCTCTTCGGGAGGCGGGCGACGCGGCCCTCCACGGTAGATCGGCTCGCGGTCGTCTCCTAGGTAGCTCGGTCTCCCTCGATCGGGCTGGTCTCCGGTGAGCGAAACTCTCACCCCTTTCCGGTCGTGCACCCACGAACTCACGGGTCGCTGCCCGAAGTGGCTCCATGCGTACTTGGGGGTCACGCTCTGATGAGTAACCGGGCGGCGCGGAATGTAGTAAGCCCCCTGGCTCGTGGTCACCGGCACTTCGGGACCTCCTCCGCCGCCACCACCCCCGTTCCCCGGATCCGCCGGGGTAAACGGGAGCCTCCTCTGGAGTAGTAGGTTTGAGGGGGACAGCGTCGTCTTCTGACATGGTCAGGAACGGCTGAGTCCCAATCACAGATCTCTGACAATCTGTGAGAGTTCTGCTCAAAGTAGTCAAGGATCAGATCTTGGTTGGTTAACCACAGTTCTTTATTACCTATTCCTACATTAGTACAGCATCTCGGGTTATTGTCAGAGATGAGACAAATAATACAAGCGGGTCTATTATACCATTCCAAGGAGTTTGAATTACCCATAGGTAGCCAATCCCCTCAAGGGAAAATTGGCGGGCTAAAAGGTGTCTTGACCGTTTGGTTCACACAGGAAAAAAGAGAGGTGTTAAGCAGTAAATTTCCCTTCTCAAACCAGACCCCTCAGTTCACATAACAATTCATGGCTCCAAGGTTCTTTAGCATGAGATAAGAGATGAGAGCCATCCTCCCCTTGAAGTTACTGCCGGGGCAGCTGGAATGCGGAGGCAGAGATGAGAGGCCTCCTTGTTCTCACCCTTAAGGGTTGTCACCCTCCCGACCAAAACAGGATTAATACAAGGTCCAATACATAATGACTAAAGGTTACATAGTATGCATGCAAGAATACATTGGCTGAATTGACAGATTCTGACACCTGGACTTATATAGGCACCAATAATATTACCCAAACGTGATGCCAGTATAGCTGAAAAAAATTTTGTATCTTGATTTAATAAACTGATAGGGCGATAGCAACTAGGATCTAACATATCTTTACCTGGTTTTGGGATTAAAATGATGGTAGCATCATTCCAAGAGGGTGGTAGTTCCCCCATCCTGGCTATGTCATTGCACACTTGTGTTAGGGGTTCCGTTAAAAGATGTCTAAAAGCCTTATAAAACTCACCAGTAAAACCATCATTGCCTGGCGCTTTATGATTTTTTAATTTTCTTATTATTTTTTCAACTTATGTAGGTTCTATAGGTGCATCCAAAAAGTCTTTATGTTCTTGTTTTAGTTTGGGTACTTTGACTTTGTGCAATAAATAGGATTGAATATCTTCTATCTTGGGGGACGTTGTTTGATATAATTGGTTGTAAAATTGCTGAAATATATTCAAAATACAATCAGATTTAGTATGAATATTACCCAAACCATCTCTTAATGCCTCTACAGAAGTGTATGAAGGTTTGTTTTTAATTCTTCGTGTTAAAAGTTTAAGATATCTCGGAGACCTAATCCACTTTTTTTGTTGAAAAAGTAAAATCTGTTTTTTAATTTTTGAAAGTTCTAAACTATCTAAATTCTGTCTTTCAATTTGTAATTTTTGATAAACTTTCCTACTACTTGTCTTTTTGTGCAAATCTTCCAAATACTTAATTTTTTGCATTAAAGCTAACCTTAAGAGCTGTTTTTGCTTTCTATCATACATTGCTAGTGAAATAAAATGTCCCTTCAAAACTGCTTTCAAAGCATCCCAAACTATCTGATTGGATGTACCTTTATTAGATTCTCTACAAAATATTGTTGAATAATATTTTCAATTTAGTTTTTAACAAAGTCATTCAAAAGTAAAGATGAGTCAAGTTTCCACTGGAAAGATTGTTTAGTATATGAAGGCCACTTAAAATTTGCCTCCACCCAGGCATGATCTGAAAAAATTCTTTGACCAATTTGTGAATCTGCATGTATTTGACTTAAACCTGAAGAAATTAAAATATAATCTATCCATGTGTGTACTTGGTGCCTGCCTGAAAAATAAGTAAAATCCCTAGCAGACGGGTTACAACGTCTCCATAAATCTACATAACCAAACTTGTCTAGAAGATTTGCTAGTTGAGTCTTCGTATTTCTTTTAGTTTTCAACCATTTGGTAGATTTATCCCATTTTTTGTCCATAATATAATTCAAATCTGCCCCAATTATAATACTACATTTTGCAAATAATTTTAGTTTTTCTAGCACTTCCTGTAAAAAAAGGTAATTGGCCGTCATTGGGAGCATATAGAGAAACTATCGTAACAAAATCCTCATTTATTGTGCCTGACACAAAAATATACCGACCTCTAGGATCCTTTTGTAAGGTATGCAATTTAAAATTAACTCTGCTTGAAAATAAAATAGCTGTACCTCTAGATTTAGATGTGCCGACCACATGATATTGGAAAGGAAACTTAATAGATCTAAAAAAAAATTGTGAACCTTTCTTGAGATGCGTCTCTTGTATACACAAGATGTCTGGTTGTAAATGTAGCATAGCGGATTGAACACGTCGCCTTTGATTATGTTGTTCATATCTCTTGCGTTATAAGTAATAACTTTCAAGTTAAACGCCATTGTTAATAATAAGTAAAAGATTAGTACACGGCATAGGACATACATAAAACTTAATATTTAGTTCCCTCACTTTCAAATCATCTGTATAACTTACTACACTAAAAAACAATACTGTGTAAATATAGCAAAACCTAACTTGACCATGTTGAAACTTTAATCCTAATTTATAATACTCTATACTAACACACAAAAAACAAACTCCCAAAAGAAAAAAAGGGGGGGAAAGGGCACGAGGAGACCTAGCTCCTCCACAGAGAACTCCCTTGGTTACTGTCAATAAGCCCAGAAAACTAAGCAATAACCAAACCATCCAGGGGGCAAAAAGGGACGTCAAGAACTCCTTCCCTCTCCCTTATATAAGCTAAAAAATTTTTTAAGGCACTCTTAATAAACGAGAATATTTAAGCTAGTTTAAATCTTAATTCCTATATAACTACAATACTATTGACTAAAACATTTAGTTATTAATATAATAAATGGCATCATAAAAAACAAGCCATACAAAGAATGAAGAAAAGAAGAACAAGAGTCAGTTTTCCTGTGCTCGAATTGGGATCTTAGACCATCTTGTTGGTGAGGTTTGGAAGTCCAATTTTCTTTTTGTTGGTTTCTTCTCCGTAGAATCCATCTTCGTTTCCAAATTAAGTTGCTGTAGCATATAATGTCCTGCATCCAAATCTTGTGCTATGAGAGAAATTCCAGAGTGACGCACTTGAAGAGATCCTGATGGTAGCCATCTGTATTTTATTTCTGCTCCTCTCAGTTTCGCTGTGATGGGCTTCAGCATGGAGCGAATTAGTAGATGTTCTCTGGGCAAATCTGGGTACACATTTATTTGAGAATTTTTATACTGAAAGGTTCCAGCTTGCCTTGCCAGGCGCAGAATAGCTCTTACTGTTCTGGCATCTTGGAACTCTACTAAAATATCTCTAATGCACTTTTGTGGAGAAGTGTCTATAGAGCCAATACGATAAGCACGCAGGATCAGGGGTGCAATTCTGTCTTCCGGGCTCAAAATCTCTGTTAGCCAGTTTGCCATAAACGAAGACAATTCCGTATTTCCTTCTGCTTTTTTCTCCAAACCCCTAAATTTAAGTGAGTTCTGTTTGAGTCTAGATTCTAACATAAGAATTTTTTCCATAGCCCAATCATCTTTTTTTTGTAAATACTGCACTTCCCCTTGTAGCGTGGCACTAGCCTCCATTGCCATATTCGCTGTTTGAGCAACTTGTTGGAGAGAATTAGTTATGACTTCAAGCTGGTCTTGTATACACTTAAATTTAGTGTCAATATGCCCCAAAATATCAGCTTTCAAAGTATTAATAATAGCAACAAGCTTGTCCTCCTGTGGCTGCGAGGCAAGAGCCTCCATATCATCCGGTGCGTCCGCCATCTTAGGCTTCAGCTCTGTTGGGGAATCTACTTTCTCTTTTGCTGCAGACTTATCAAAGAAAGTCATAAGATCCAATTTTTGTAAGTTTTTAAGAAACTTCTTTGTTCCGGTGCACTTTTCCATACCTTAAACAACGCCAGCGATGGAATATAAGCAGGTGCGTAGAAGATTGAGGGAGAAGGGATCGGAGCCTCAATGCTGCGTGTCCGCCATCTTAGACAGCCGATGCCATGCCCCCATTTGTAAATGTTTTTGATGTGATCTGTGTTTTAAATTTATTCTGTTGTTGGATTCAAGGCCTCAGGTCAATGGAGCTTATTGTTAATAAAGGAAAGGATAATCCAACAGCCCAGGCCAGAGGAGCACAGGACAGGAAAAATTTACTATGAAGTCTGGAGTCAAGTAGGGATAGCTGATGGCTCCCCTACTTTTTAATCTGTGTTTAAATGATTTTGCACCTTGTGAAGAAATGCATTTTTCCTGGGAGAGTTGAAAGGGAAAAAGAAATTTCTACTGTCCATTTTAAAAGTTTTTTTCCTCTGGGCAGAGAACGGGCTGGGGGGGGAGTCAGTGCAATTGTTTTCCATCTTAACCTCATACAAATGCTAAATAGATCTAGCAGGTGAGATAATGGGTGGGTCAAGCTTTCCCCCTTCCCCAAGCAGGAAACAGAGATTTGGAGGTGGAGAGTTTTCAGGAAAGATTCCTAGAGATCTCCAGGAAAAGTCTCTTTGACCTAGCATGACTGGGTCAGTGGGTGGAGAAACAGATATGATAAAAACTCCTTGCAGTAGAAAGGAAGTCTCTTTCCTTGGGTGCTGAGTCCTGGAGCAGACACAGACCTCTTCACTGGGAAGGCAGTCACTGAGCATGTGCTCGCCTAAAGAGCTGGAACAAGATTTAAGGTAACTGAAACTCTGTGGAGATTTAGAACTCCTAAGCTTAAAGTGCCTGTCCTATATTTTAACATCTGATAGGCAATGTCCCCTCTAAGCTGTGGAGCCTTGTGAGCAAAAATTCTACTTTGTGAGCTGCTGGCATTAAAGTTGTGAGCGAGCGATTTGGCTACTGCATGAATTAGTTTGCTCTGGAGCCATCCCTCCTGAGCTAAGACAAAAATGTGTGAGCCAGAGGCTAAAAAACTGTGAGCTAGCTCACACCAACTCAGCTTAGAGGGAACACTGCTGATAGGGCATGTATAAAGAGAGGGACAGAGGATTTGCATTTTACCTATTTCTTTTGTATCCCTTGCTCAAACTGGTGCTGTGCTAAAAGTATGTGTATTGATTTCAAGTTCTATGTGTGTGTTCCTTCAAATGGTTGGTAAGTGTCAGAAGAACAAGGGGGGTGAAAGAGGGAGGTGACTGAGTAAGGTGATTGGTTGGTGACTGAGAGGGTGTGGGTGGAGCTAGGAGGGGGTGTGTGTGTGGAGGGACAGAGAAGAGTGTTCAGTTTGAAGTCCAAAGTCAGCAGTCAGCAGCTGTCAGTGGTAGGCATGCTACACAGAGTCTGAGAAGCAGTCTTCCAATCAGAATCGTACAGGGGTGCTTTGAAAGGCATTAAGATTCTAAAGGAGGAAGAACATATACTTAAGGGGGGTATATTAGTCAAAATCTAATATAGTCAGAGTATTCTAAGAGTGTGAGGGGAAAAGGCTGACAGAGACCTGAGTAAAAAGGGAAAGAGTTTACTGAGCAACTTAACAAAACATCTTGTAACCAATACACTTCTTTTACCAATTAAGTTTTATCTTGTTTATTGTTCACCCAGAGTCTTATGATCCTCAGAACCACATAGTCCAACGAAGGAGCCTTAGAGCGTAGTCACAATAGTATGGGTGTGGCCAGAGACTTTGCCTGTCACCCAGCCATTTCAGACGAGTCTGGAGCCAGCCAGACCGATTCTCCCAGTGTCCTGATTTCACCTCTCTGAAGAGCCATCTCCACTTATGTGTTCCTGTTCACCCATGCCAACTGCTCCCTCACTTTGGGTGGCCTGCCAGGCACTAAGCTGAGCCCAGGACTCCCCCCCCCCCTCGCTCCCCCTCTTTGGAACGTGCTCCCAGAAGTCGTGAGAGGAGATTCAGGCTGGAGGTCTTCCTTCCAGGGGCCTCATCTGCTTCCCAGAACTCCTGATGGAAAGTGAACAGCAGGCATCTTTTGGGTAGAGTGTAGTATTGGGGGAGGGAGGAGTTACTTTGTTTCTTTTTAAACAGTAATGTGGCAGGGTACAAAGATACTGATAGAATAAATAAGGAAATTCAAAGAGATGTGTTGTGAAAATACCCCACCTACATAGTACAGACTGCAGGCAAAACAAGGGAAAGACTGGAGGGAAAAACAAGGTGCAGGGCTATTTTTGGGCAGGAATGTGCAGGAATGGAGTTCCAGCTGACTTTCAAGTTGGCCACGCCTACTCCCCCTCGGATTTCCCAGGTGCCTCACAAGCCACGGGGCACCAGGGGAAGCCAAATCGATCCAAGGAGGAAAGGTAGTTTAAACTGCCTCCCCTCCTTGGGTTCTTCAGGCACCGTGCAGCTGTGGGGCACCTGGGAAAGCCGATTCAGAAACTGCCTTCCTTCCCTCGGGTTACCCAGGCGCCCCACAAATTGTGGGGCGCCTGGGGAAGCCGATCCTGGGAGAGAGCTGTGCTGTCAGGGGTGTGGCCTAATATGCTAATGAGTTCCTGCTGTTGGGTGTGGCCTATTATGCTAAGGCAGGGGTGGGCAAATGGCAGCCCGGGGGCCACATGCGGCCCGCCACAGAGTTTTTTGCGGCCCGCCAAGAAGATTTCAGGACTTCAAGAAAATTGAGCCTAAATTCAATTTGCTCTCTTATCCCATCACTGCTGATATTGATGCAGCACCTGAGGAGCTGCAGCTTGAACTTGTTGACATGCAGTCAGATCACACTGTGAAAGAAATGTTTAATGCTGTGACATTAGTTGACTTTTACAAATCTTTGTCTGCTGAAAAAATTTCCATGTATGAAGAAATTTGCTGGGAAAATGTCCTCTATATTTGGGTCTATATATATTTGTGAGCAAAGTTTTTCTTGCATGAAGATCAACAAGAGTAAATATAGATGCTTTTTGACAGACATTAACTTGCAGGCTGTGATGAGAATCTCAACAAGCAATCTCACTCCTGATTTCAAAAAAAATTGTAGAAAAGTGTGATAGGGTACATTTGTCTCATTAAACTGATTCTAAAATTAAATATGCTTGCAGCTATAGATGATATGAAATTAGCACAATAAATAAATTGAATAAAACTACCACTATTTTATTTAATTTATATTTATTGATTTTTATGATACAATTTATACCTTTTCTGAAATGCAAAGTTAACTAATGAATGCAATCATTTTAAAAGGTGCGCCCCTCCGCTAACCTCCGCTCCCACAAAGTGGCCCCCGAGCCAAAACAATTGCCCACCCCTGTGCTAAGGAGTTCCTGCTGGGCTTGTTCTACAAAAAGAGCCCAGAATAGACCGCTCTTTCTGCCAAACAGCAGCGGCATGGAATTGCTGTGAGTTCGCACACTTCCCATCAGGTGAAGCCCTTATGGAAAAGGCACATGCTGGCTACCAGCCTGAACTGCATGGGCTGGAGATTCCTCCTCCACTCTCCAATCTTTTCTCAGGCTGAGGCCTCAAGAACACAGATTTTTCTTTAAAATTTCATGTGTGGCCTCTCTTTGTCCTGTGGGGACTTTGGTATGCTGGGGTAGCAGGTTAAGCCTTCGCCTCTCATCATTTTTAGCAAGTCTTGGAAGTATCTATTTGTCCATCTGGGCAACCTCGTTATCCCTGTAATATCAGTGCTCTGACCTGGGTAGCTCAGTCTTGTCACAGCTTGGAAGCATAAACATTATCAGCAGTGGGAAAGACATGCAGTTCAATGCATGTGCCCAGAGATCTGACAGCATATTCTCAAGATAAGGACTCCCAAACCAAGTGCATTAATGAGGCCATGGAGGCGGGGGGGGGGGGGGGGAGAGAGCCAGGCATCCCTTGATATGCCTGGATCCAGCACTATTGAGAATTCTCTCCACAAGGAACATTTTATATAGAACTAGACCTAACTCGTGAAGATGCTCAACTTGGATATTATCAAAGGCAGGCAGTAAAAACGTTTGCAGAAAGACTTCCCTTAAGGGAGGAGCTAAATCATCAGAAGAACATTTTATATAAAAATCTCACATGTTGTTGATGGCTGAAGGGTTTGCTTGTGGGCAATATCTCTTATACGTGATATCTAATCCAAGCTTGTTTAAAATGAGATGCCACAGGGCTTCTTTGATTGAATAAAGTTTATGGAACTCATATTTTGCATGAGTGAGTTTTTATTATAACTTCTGACAATAAGTTCTGGTGCACCATTTAAGGAGAGTTTTGACTTTGGTCTCTAACTGCTTGGCTCCCTTATTTTACTACTGTGAGCGGTGCGGGTAATTGATCTGCCCCTAATAACAAGTATTGGAGGTATTCCAGTGTGATTCCAGATAATACTAAATTCTGATTTTGAAACATTCTAAATGTTACATGTGCACTTGTGCCTAAAATCTGATCTTTTACATAGCAAGGTAAATTTCTGTTTTTAAGGGTATCATAGTATGTCTGGATAACGCTATAGAATTTATTGTATTTCCATCAAAATGGGGATTGATCCAGTAATTTCAAAAATAGTATAATGTAGAGCAGTTTTTTAGGACTGGAGGCAGAATCTCTTTATAATCTCTTTCAGCAGATATAATAAAGTACATTTTACTGTCAAAGAAATTTAATATAGGTATTAAATAAGTCACAGCGACTTGGGTGAGAACTCATTCTTGCCGGTAGTGATGCAGGTACTTTTCAGGTAGTGACAACAGATTTAAAATTACCATCCTTTACATATTTTGTCATAGCAGCATTATCAAACAACCTTATTGTCTACAACTTTTTTTATTGTGGATTGCATTTTTGGTTAGCAACCCTAATAGCCCTGAGAGACTAGCTTGATCTTGTCAGAGCTTAGAAGCTAAGAAGGGCCAGCGACGGCCAAGGAAGCCCAGGGTTGTGTCAGAATCTGACATTCCCTGAGCGGGAGTTGGTTTCCCTGACCCAGTCTACGTCACCCCCCCCCCCCAGAGGGCTCATAACTGCTGTTGAAACTGTTATCTGCTTTACTGATGAATATGACCTTGGCTGAATATGTCTCTGCTCTCCAGGTGCCTCTCTGAACGCAGCCTGGGAATTGCTGGGAAGGTTTCGGTGGGAGGTGGGAAGGAATGTGGGATGAGCAATCGCACATTTGAGCGCATTTTCCTTGGGAAGCTAAACGGACATGTAATGTGGCACCCTTTCTGATTAACCTGATTGGTGCTCCTCTTCCCCCTTTGCTTTTGAATAATGTATAACTTACCTACAGCCCTTTGTCTGTATCACTAACACAAAACGTGTTAACTACTATGGACCATTAAGAATAAAAAGGACTTTTAATTCCAGAAGGCCTGGCTTATTGGCTCTGTAAGGGTTCTCACAGAGTGTTAGTGATCTTTCACTAACGGGAGGAGAGCAACCCATACCCGATCATGTTGGACGATGGGACCCTCGTTCCGACCACCACTTTGGAGGAAGTACCGGCTTCCATGGCTACTGTGGTAACGACCACAGAAGTGAACTTGGTGACACGTCCTTCTACACGGGATATCACCTTCAAGAGACCGGTCAAGCCCAAGTATGCGTTCGGAGGCACTACTGAGGAGACCTGGACTGCCGAGCGGCGAGGCTCCAGTGTGCGATTCAAAGATGAATGCCTTGGAGACTGGCGATTGAGTGTCCCACAGGTAACTGAAGCCCCATCCAGGTCAGCGGTCGCAGCTCACGCTGAGTTGTGGTAGCATATGGATCGGAGGTTTGCAGACATGAATGACCGGTTCGTGTGGGCACTGCGAGAAGCACTGGAGGAGGTGAGGGGCCTCCTGAGGGGGGTCCCGCTGCAAGCGACGGCCAGTAGAGATGCAGCCCTGGGAGCGGATGGTGGAGCGCAGCAGCAGCAACCGCAACAGGCTCTGCCGGGGCTCATTCCCCAACTGCCTGCCAGCCTTCCCCAGCCACCTGTGGGACCCGATGTCCCAGATCCCTGTGCAGTTGGCGCGGGGGAGAGGATTTACCATCAAGTACCAGCAGAACCTCTTTCAGCTACTTTTTTTTTTTTTAAACACAATTTTTATTTTTATTTTATCAACACAATACAAACAGTTTCTTTTACTACAATAACAATTTTCATAACTGAACAGTTTCTTAACACTATATTCTTTTTTAGAAAAATACAGAAATATAATAAAGCATTTATAAAGCAATTACATCGAAAACTTTTATATATTCTTTTTTGTATTATTTTAATTTTAATATTACATCTCTAATCACATCTATTCTTTATTTGAATAGTGTGCACTCTAAGAAGTCCCAAGATTCCTTTATCTTATATGACTGAAAGTCTGTACTAAGTTCTAATAAGGCCAGTAACATTTTAAAGATTTTTTAAAGAGTTTAAAAAGAGTAAAGAGATTAAAAAGAAAGCACATACCTATATCCAGTTTTGAAGTTCCGCCCAGCCACCTGGTGCCTTCTGCTCCCTCGAAAGATGATTCAATATTGGTTCCCATTTATCTCGGAATCTACTTCTAATAGGGCGTGGAGAAGTTTCATTTAGTCTGTGCGTTATGAGTTCCATTAGGAACTGATCCCAAATTTTTTCATACCAGGTGAGGATAGTTGGAGCATCTGGTAACTTCCAGACTGAGGCAATCGCAGTTCTAGCTGCAAAAAGCATGACTTCCATTGTGGATTTGTGTTTGTGTATTTGAATATTTTGTGGCCATACACCCAATATTAAAAATTCCGGAGAGATTTCAATTTTTATAGAAATTATGTCTTGGATTATTTTCTGGACCTGAGTCCAGTAATGATTCACTTTATCACACCCCCACCAACAATGTGCGAATGTTCCTACCTGCCCGCAGCCTTTCCAGCATAGTGGAGAATATGTGGAGTTCCCATAAGACATTTTTTGAGGAGTGAGATACCATCTAGTAAGGAGTTTAAATTTTTGGAGTTCCAGTGATATCGGTGTAGGATAGTCCACTCTTGCTGTCCAGATGTCCGACCAGATTTTCTCCTCTATTTTGAGGTTGCAATCTTTATTCCATGCCTTTTGATAGTTTACTGTAGTGGTATTCTGTTTTTCCAATAATAAATTGTATAAGGCTGATATCAACCCTTTGTTATGCTGTTCAAACATCTTCAATATAATTTCAAAATCCATTGATTTTTGAGTTAAAATAGCTGTTAAATTTATTTTGGTACTGAAGTGTTGAATCGCCATATATAAAAACCAAGGAATGTTATCTCTTAGTTTTGTTTCAAGTTCCTGTTTGCTTAGTAAGTTTTTTCTGTTCGAGATGTCAATTATGCGTGAAAGTCCAGCTTCTTGCCATTTCCGTCTGAAGGAAGCCTCTGTTCCCTGTCTAAACCAGATTTGGTGAGTATATACTGCATATTTTGACGTACTTGGCATAAGTTGTTTGCGTTTCACTCTCCAATAATTTAACGTTGGAGATAGAAATGGGTTATAGGTTTTATTAGTCTGAGAGTCTGTTTTGTCTTCCCAGATTAGACTGTTTATAGAATTTATGCCTAATGAGTCCGTTCCTATTTGTAGCCATTCATTATTATTTGTATTTCTCATCATTTTAATAATATTAGCTTTAAAAGTTGCTTTTTGATATATAGCAATATCTGGGAAGCTGAAGCCCCCTTTAGACTTAGCCCTTTTCAGAATTTTCAAGCTAATTCTGGCTTTCTTTCCATCCCATAGAAAGGTCCACCATGTGTTTTGCCATCTCTTCAATAAATGTTCTGGTATCTGAACCGGAATCGACCGGAATAAAAAGAGATACTTTGGAAGTAGGAAGGATTTAATTAGATGATATCTGTCTAGCCAGGTAAGATTTAATTTAGACCACCTCGCTATAAGAGAGCTCACACTGGAATGTATAGCTTTATGATTAAGGTCTAATAACTTGTTTATGTTCCCTGAAATTTTTATCCCTAAATATGTGAGTTCCTTGTGAGCCCATTCAAAATTAAAACTATTTTGTAATTTAGTACACTCTGCCTTGTTTAAATTAATAGGTAATAATTGCGATTTGGATTGGTTTACCTGCAATCCTGATAAGGAGCCAAAAGCTTGCAGCGTAGATAGCAACTCCCTGATCGATGTTTCTGGTTTGGTTATGTATAAGATCATGTCATCTGCGAACAGGGAAATTTTATACTCTGTTTCCTTTATCTTGACCCCCAGAATTTTATTATTATTTCTTACTGCCTGTGCTAATGGTTCTATTGCCATTGCAAAGAGTAACGGGGAGAGAGGGCAACCTTGCCTTGTGCCTCTACCCAATATTATTGGTTTCGAGCTATGACCATTGATTTTAATGCTTGTCATTGGTTTGTCATATAGACATTGTATTGTTCTGCTGAATTTAGGGCCAAAGCCCATTCCCTGGAGAACTGAAAACAAGTATTTGAATGAGACAGAGTCAAAAGCCTTCTCTACGTCTAGCGATAAGAAAGCTATTGGTATTTTTTTTGACTTGCAGTGATGGATCAAATTCAGTGTCTTAAACGTGTTATCAGCTAAGTCTCTATGGGGTATAAATCCTGCTTGGTTGTCAATCCTGCTTGGTTGTCGTGTATATATTTTGGTATAAAAGAATTAATTCTTTTGGCCAAGAAAGAGGAAAAGAGCTTCAGATCTTGATTAAGAAGTGAGATTGGCCTATATGATTTGGGCTGCGTAGGGTCTTTGCCTGCTTTTGGGAGCACTACTGTAGTTGCCTGCTTCCATGAGTTTGGTATTTCCCCAGAAGATAAAATATGATTAAATGTGTTTGTTAATGGTTGTAACAGGTGTTCAGCAAACATCTTATAATATTCTATAGGAAATCCGTCAGGGCCTGGTGTTTTATTGGTCTTTGTTACTTTAATTGCCTGCTGGACCTCCTCTACAGTTATTGCCTCTTCCATGCAATCTCTATGCTCCCGGCTTAGATTGGAGTGAATAGGGAAGTTTTTTAGGTTATTTTGATATGCTTCCTCTGTGAGCACTGTGGGCGAGTATAACTTGGTGTAAAATTCTTCCATTACTTGAAGAATATCCTTTGTGCTCGTTACTACCTTACCTTTATCGTCTTTTATGGCTTTTATGTGAGCCTGTTTCCTAAGTTCTTTGACCTTATATGCTAATTGTTTCAAGTTTCTGGATGACTTCTGCCAGTATTTCTGTTTAGTATAAGTCATCTGCTTTTTTATTGAGGATAGTTCCAACATCTGCAAAGTTTTTCTTTCAAGATCAAGTTTTTGTAGAATTTTTTTAGAATTAGTTTTTTTATGAGTATTTTCTAATTCCTTGATATTTTCTAATGTGTCCTTAACTATCTTTTGCTTTTGTTTTTTCAGGAATGTCGCTTTTGAAATCACAATGCCCCTGATAGTCGGTTTCATTGCGTCCCAACAAGTCGTGGGAGACACTTCCTGGGTGTCATTTTCCTTAAAATAAGTCTTTATAGCCTCAGCAATATCTGATCTAAGATCTGGATGGTTCAATAAAGTTGTATTCAATGCCCATTGTCTGTGTCTGTTTATCTGGTCTACTTGTGAGAGTCTACAGTTTACCCATGCATGATCTGACCAGTGAAAAGGTCCTATTTTTGTGTCTAACACCTTATCTAGTAACAATCTGGACAGCAAGAGTAGATCTATCCTGGAGTATGAATTATGTCGATCTGAAAAAAAAGTATAATCCCTTTCCCCTGGATGTAGAGTCCTCCATATGTCAATTAGATTATATTCCTCCACTATGTGTGCCAGTCTGGTGTGTCCACTGTTATGTTTTGTGGTGGTTGTTGGTGGTGTGGATTTGTCTAGTTTTGTGTCTATTACCATGTTGAAATCTCCTCCTATTATTAAATCACCCTCAGCAAAATCACTGAGAGATTTCAATGTGGATTCAAGAAATACTGTCTGTCCTTCATTGGGTGCATACACTGTGGCTAAAGTTGTCATCTTACCTTCCAGTTGCCCTTTAATAAATAGAAACCCTCCCTCTGGGTCTTGCTTTTTGGCTGAGAGATCAAAGTGGACCAGGTGGCTGAGTAGGATGGCTAGCCCCCTAGATTTTGAGGAACCTGCAGCGGAATATTGCAATGGAAATTTGTTAGAATTAAATACCTTTGAGTCTGATTTTTTTAGATGTGTCTCTTGTAGCAAAACTACAGAGGGTTTGAGTTTCAGGAGATTTGTTAGTATGCGCTTTCTTTTCAGTACATTGCCCAGTCCATTTACATTGGATGTAATGATATTTAATTCCTCAGTCATATTTTTTGAGAGATTGTTAAGTTGTTCTCCAAACGTAAAAACTGAAAGATAGTTTGTACTTTCCAACTATATAGATGGGACTTATGCTTCCAATTTAATAAAAACCTCACAGACTTTCTTTGAATAAAGTGCTTATAAAAGAAAGAAGCTGCCCCTTAATACCAAAATAAGACTTACAAAAGCAGACTATAATAATTGGGACCAGCAAATAGACTTAGCTGCTATTTTCACTCTTACCACAAGAGTGTGCTATTTCTCTTTAGAACTCAATAATAGTTAGTCTACTAATGCTATATATATATATAGAAATATATTTTAAGTTAACAATAAAACTCTTATCTCTTCCTATAGAATATACTATATGTCCAGTTATCAAATAGTGTTGAACTTCTAGCTTATTAATCTAACTAACACTAACTATATCTACTCAAAGTTGTATAGTGCAATTCTAACCTATCTTTTTTAGCTAATTTAAGAAACTGTAAAATAGTTGATCAGTAGTTGTTTACTATCACAAATCAAACTCCCCGAATTAATTCCAACAATTAATTAACTGATTAAACCGTAGTTTTAAATTTATTAATTAATTATGTGAAAAGATCAAGATGTGCAAAATTCAGCCTCTCCTTTCTTCTGGAGTTTTTAACAATCCCCAGAAGGCTGGGATTTCTCCTGCTGTTCCTCCCCTCTCCCTTCCCAGCACCAAACAATGAGAAGCAAATAAAAGAAAGGACTTAGACAAATCCCGCTTTTTCCCTAACCCACCCCTCCCCCTCTTATTCCTTATTCATTACATATAATTAAAAGGCAGTTTGATTAAAATTAAAGCTACATTTATTTCAGCTTATCCTAAGTTCTACTATCCTAGCTTACCCCCAAACATTTTCCAATAACTAGCTAATTACTATTAAATCTAAACAGTCAAACAAATATAACTTTGTTTCCTTTAATTCAAACCGAATGAGAAAATATAGAGGAAGCCTCTTCTTGGCTCGCTGTCTTCTGGGCACAAATGTTCCTTCAGGATTCAAGTGGCTGATTGTTGTTGTTGTCTCGCTTCTTGAGGCGGTGGAGACGAGGACGATGAAGAGGATAGCCTGCGTTTGTTGGATCTTTTGCTCCATTCCATTGGTGTAGATATGTCCATTGTTTTCAAGACTTGAAGACCTTCTTCTACTGTTGAGAATTTGAAAGTTTTACCTCGTGAGTGAACTTGTACAGTGAGAGGAGTAATCCAAGTGTATTTGATTTCAGCCTCCAGCAGTTGAGTCGTTATGCTCTTAAGTTCCCGCCTTTTCTGGATTGCTTCTTTAGGGAGGTCCGGGTATACTTCCACCTCAGAATCTTTATAATTTAAGTTCCCTTTTTGTCTTACTGTGTTTAATATGGCTTTCCTATAACGAGCGTCCATTAGAGTTATCATTATGTCCCTCATGGGTCTGACCTTCAGAATTGCTGGAGACCCAAGTCTGTATGCCTTTGTAACTGCTGTAGAGATGTCTCCTTCCACGTCAATCTGTTTTCTTAGCCAATTTGAAATAAAATTTGATAAATCCTCTGAGCCTTCTGATTTCTCCGCAATTCCTCATAGTTTCAAATTGTTCTGCCGCGATGATAAATCCAATTTCATAGTTTTTTCAGCTAGGAGGTCATCAGTGAGCTGTAGCGTCTGTATAGCTGATTGATTGGCAAGACTGTTGTTTAGGGCTGCCTCTGCTATATTCTTAGTTTCTAAGACGTTTGTCTGCAAAGAGTCCAGCCTATCATACACCGGCTTAAACATCCTTTCCATATGTTCTAGGAATGTTTTTTCCATATTTGTTAAGGCTGTATTTAGTTCAAGCGCAGATATAGTTTTCGCTCCTTCTTCCCCCTCATTCTTGGCAGCCACCATTTTTGGGCTCTCGTCGTCGTGCAGGCCCGTTTTAAAGTTTAAAGATTTTAGTACTGTACCATTGTCATTCAGCTTCGATTTTTTCGTAGTAGAGGTAGAAGTTTTTTCTTTGTCGTTCCCCATTCGAAAGGAGAGCTTTGGATCAGTTTTACTGCCTTTTTTGATGAAAGAGGGGGAGGGAGCTGAGGAGCACAGGATTCAGGCAGCCATTACCCTCAGGCGCCCCCTGGAGTCCCCCTCTTTCAGCTACTTTTGATGGGAATCCAGATAAACTACATTTTTTTGTCATTGAGATTGAACGGTTCCTGGACTCGTGGGGCCACGTCTACGCCACCGATCGCAAGAAGGTGGGTTATATTGGCTCACGGTTACGGGACACTGCAAATGACTGGTATGTGAGCCTCCACAACCCTCCTGGGCTTGAACTGCAATCTGTGAATAATTTTGTGTGGGCATTATGGCAGCAGTACAAGGATCCCATTGGGGAGGAGAGGGCGCGAAACCAACTGCGGCAGCTGGTGCAAGGGTGCAACTCTGTGCGCCAGTACACCGAGCAATTCAGGCAGGGTGCAGCCAGGGTGCATGGGTGGCCTGAAGGGGTGTTTATTGAACGATTCAGGGAGGGACTAAACCGGGAGATTTACGAGACTGTGTGGAGAAACGAACGACCAGGCTCCCTCGCAGCTTGGATGCGGCTGGCAGCCGATGTCGAGGAGCAATTCACCCTGATTCGTTTGGGGCCCCATGCTTCTCAACCTGCCACCAAGGGACCTCCCAAGGCCAAAATGAAATCCGCTTTCCAGAACATACGAGAGACGCACATGAAGCAGGGGCTGAGAAGCCGGCCACTTCGCCTCCAGGTGTCCGGCGGCCGCCCTGAAGACCCCGGGAGTCACCCCAAGCACACTGCCCAGGACACCGAGACCCCAGAAAGGCATCTACAAACCCCAGGCATTACAGCTGGAAGGGGCAACGAGCAACACCAATATGGTGGAGGTTGTCCCGGAGCAACTGTTGGAAAACTTCAAGGACCTGCAGTAGGAGGCGCACCGCCACAGGTCCCACCGTCATCAGTGCCGCCAGTGGTGAGCTCCCCTGGACCTCTACTTTATATGGTAGTGACTGTTGTAGATCCCAAAAA